>CM041776.1:38880170-40322558 GCA_023374045.1 Limonium bicolor | reverse complement strand
CATTTATATCCTCCTGGTATTACCAGCTCTTCACTTCCTAATCCTCGTACCATATGTAGGTATGTTCATGTTTGTTTCCTATATACCTGTGGTCTCATAAATTTTTGTGTTAGTCAATTGGGTATACAGTTGTATATTTCCAAACTCCCATGTTATTACTATTTCCTCATCACTTGCAGATTAATATCTGAACTTACAACATGATTCCTCACCTATCTTAGTCCATTAATTAATTCCTCCATTAAGTCGTTAATCTTATTTGAAATTTCCAAATTTCAATGCCCAATTATTCATAAATATTTGATTTTCTCCTGATATTTTCCTTCTCATAAATATTTGTCTGATTTTTCTTCTCACTTCTATCTGACTGACACGTTATTTTGTTTTCTAAGTTCATCTTTTCTGGGTCTCGTAGTCCTTTGTTACTTTCTGATTACTATTCTTTGTGTGCTCCTCTTACTTGGAATAGTCTAGCTTTTTTGTTTTCCTGGTCTACTCAACGAGTGGTGGGTACTCCGGATTTATCACCACTGAGGTTTCAGTATTTATTTTTGATCGTTGACCATCTTTATTTGAACTCTATTTACTCCATGGGTTTTATTGGTATCTTGTCTTTTCTGGTATGTATGTATGTACATTGGTATATATATGATTTGATAAATCCTGTTTAGAGTTCCTCTTGTTTATCTATTTATATTTTACTCGATGTTGTTGCCTTTGGTTAAAGGTCCATTAGTCTTACCAGACGTTCCACCTTAGTCTTTTGAGTATAATTGTGACTATCATAGCTTCTCCTACATTAGTGAGGCCGCTCTTCAGAATCTATTTAGAAACATTTGTCCTTGAATGTAGCGGCGTTTTAGATATTTACATTTGTTGCAGTTGTGAGTGAGGTTATTATTCAGAAACATTGTGACGACCTTAGTTGGGGTTATAGTAAAGCTTAGACCAATACTCGTTGAACGATCTTGCATTGAACCGTTTTTAGATTTACAAGTGTATTATGTTGTAAGTCTGTTTTATATAAGTCTCCCGGGACACATTTTATGCATGTCTTGAATACTCAGTTAAAGCTCAGACAAATATGGACCCAAGCGTTCTTTAGTAGGCATATCTTGTGAGTTACCGATTATTGGAACTAGAGTTTTCAATTTCATGTTTTCACTGTGTTAATCAGTGATGCTTCGTATCAGTTCTTTCATAGGCATAGTGAGATATAACCAATGGTGTAAAGGGTTTATTTATTATAACCGGATTTTTCAGCCATCGGTGAAATTGTTTGCTGGCATCCCAACAATTCCTCTGTTGGAATGTGTTTATCCATGATTGAAACTTAACTTTTTGTTGTGCAATTCTTCCCTTATTTGATCTTCGTGATCATGATACTCGTTAAATATTTGAGGGATCTGTTTATGATCCTTATACTAGCGCATTTTTGATTCCATGAAATTACAAATAATGTTTGAGGATAGCTGTTTAGATGTTGTACGTACTTCTAGACTTTGATTCGCACATGTATATGTGTGAACTGAAACTTGTTTGTCTTTTAAATGGTGTGATGGTACATTATCGTACATCAGAGGAATGACAAGCAACCGTTTGTCCTTAGTGAGACAATTGCTGGGTTCCAAAGGGATAAAACAACTCGAACCAGATGAGTATGAAGGAGACGTTGATACGCATTGATATATGTTCCTTATTCACCGGTGATGGAAGCAGGAGAGAAACCCAGTAATGGTCACCGGTTTCATTTGTTTGAGATGGAGAAATGTAGAAGAATAATTGAATATAAAGATGGAGAAAGGAGGAGGTGACGATGCATACCGATCGCCAGTTGAGGCGTTGTGTCGTTCAGATAATGCAGAGAATGGGGGTGAATGGAACAGGAGCAGGGAATTTGTGGAATCCGGAAATATTAGATTTTAGTGTATAAAATTATGTCATGCTTTATTCAGCGTTATAGATCGTACAATTTTTTTTTTTGGCGTAATTACGTCTCGAATAATTTTCTGTTTTCATTGTTTTACGAGAGGTTTCTTAGATTACCCTCTCAAGTGTTCGAATTGCAGAATTTATCTCAATCCCGATCTTGGCTTAATTATTACCTATTTAAGTTTATTCATTCATAATTTTAGGGTATTTCAGTCCTCTTTGCTTGTGAGGTAGGGTCTCATCATCGACTGCTAAGCATGTCAACCCAAGCTGCCGCTAAAATTGGTCCCTCTACGGGTATTATCCTTTTGACAACGTCTATTGTATAATATAGTCTTTTCTCCACGGGTTGATTGTATGACATTACGTAATTGCCAGATCGGGTTTTCCCGAGTATGAGGAGACCTCCTACCTCTCTGGTGTCTTTCTCTGAATTTTAAAGAAAATTAGGGTCGTGGAGGTTGGGTTTAGGTGTCTGTTGGTACCCAGAAATTACTGGGGAAGAACTCTAACTAACGAGCCTCACATACTAACCTTAACCCCGTTTCTCCAAATTCAGGTTTTCCTATACTCGGTACTTCTTTGTTCCAGTCATCAGAGCGTAACTACGCTCTGATACCACTTTCGGTAACACCCCCGAATAAAACATCCAGTAATACAAACGTCACGCCTAAACAACATCACGGTTAACTACGCAGCGGTATAAACTCCATCCGGTGTCACAGACGCCAACCACCCACGTGGTTGACATAACCATACTACCAACACCAAGTTACAGTCTGCATGACAGGGAACAACCCTCTATCAAAACTCATATACAACATAAAGCACAATTCCCAGATACCGAGTGTCTACAATAAAGATACCAAATCATAATCTGAGAATTTCATCTCGGGTTTAGTAACAACCCATACACTAAACATACTACACAATTCAAAGTTATGCCCTGATGTACTACCCCCCCATGGTAGCCATCCCGCCTACGCTCCGTTATCGTCATGCACCATACCTGAAAAAAATTGGGTGTAAAGGACTCAGCAAACGATGAGTATGAACGTGTGTAGCCCGTATGTTGCTGGGCCACACGATACTTGGTCGAACATTATTAATTCAATTTACATGCTATAATAAAGCAGTATAGCACACCACAACACATCATTATATCATACACACTTGAAGGTAGCATATCAAGATTAACAAGCAAACCAAGCACAACTTGCAAGTAGCATAGCAACGTCAAACTCGCCATCCAGCACAATAAGCTGTTAATGTAGCAACAACAATCAAGTAATTCATAAGACGTGTGTGTGGGTACCTTATACCGATGATCCTCACTATGGGATCATTCAAGAGGTTACGTATTGTTTTCTTGTTCTCATTACACAAGTTTACCTTCCTTTTCTTGCACCGAGTCAAGTGTTATAGGTTAGACCCGAGACTTTATTATGTAGGTGCTATTCAGCTCTTGTTTCTTAAAGAATCACATTTGTGAATTTTCTTATTTGCTTTGTATCATTACACATGTTTTCCTTTATTCTCTGGCACCAAGTCAGGGGATATAGGTTAGACCCCGAGTCTCTATTATGTAGGTGCTAATCACTCCTTGTTTCTTTAAGGATTATTTGTGAATTCTCTTATTACCACAATTTGGAGTACGTCTTCTCCATAGCCACTCCTCCATTCCCGACGTCATATGTCGAGAAAGAGGGGTCATCTCTAGACCGCAGGGTGTGCTCGCTAATCCTCCAGTCCCGGCGTCATACGTCGAGACAGAGGGGTCATCTCTCGACCCCAAGAAGCACTCCACAATAATAACAATAGTCGGTCGAAGGATCTGATGCAGATACCAACTCCCGAGCGTCCAAACCGCGCGGCCCGAGAATTCTTTTCCGGATTATCCATATGATCCATCAGCTGGTACTTACATTATATATTTATTTATTTTATTTTTTTTGTCAGCTCGACACCATTGTGGGTGTCGATAGTAGTCCTCAATAGGGTATTCACTTATCATAAATATCTTGACACCATAGTGGGTGACCTTAGGAGTCCTCTATAGTTAGAGAGGAGTTTTCTCATTGTGTAGTTCTTTTGGTTTGTTTACGTAGTTCGTCAAGCTTCATCTCAAAGCTCCATAAATGAGAAAGGGACTAAACTACTGTGTGCGCGCAAGTAAAATGCAACAATGATATTTAACAAGCATTTAAGCATGTCACAACAAGGAATCCAATTTTCATGCTTTAGTCTTATGGTCATAGTCAAACAAAGCACACAGCACACAAGCCGTGTAACACGGCAACCTACGAACCACACTTGTCCATACCTTATAACAGTTGTCACGGATACTTGCACTATTGTTCCCCACTGCCGGTGTGACTCACTCCTGTAATTGTTATGCGGCGGGTTAGACCGTTCGATCATGAGTTGTTGTTCGTAGCACTACCTATAACAGTTGACTTAGACTCAGATATTACAACTCGCATTGTTGGTCCTATTTCATTTTGTTTGATTCGGACTCACCGTTTCAAGCCAGGTAATGCCGTGCTAAAAATTCGAGGTTTCACACAGTTATAGTTACGGGGTTGGTAGGACTAGACTTAATTACCATTTGATCCTCCATGACTAGTGATACCTCTAGGTCTACGACCACTGGTTGTCTGGGGTTAACCTACTTTGAAATCATAGGACCATACTTATCTCATTATAACTAGACCCCCATGTTCTTTACCTTACCTCTAACAATACCAAGGCTTTGGCACTATCACTTAACGCCCCCAATGCCAAGTTGCAACCTTGGTTATCTTGGTTACCCTAATTCTATATATGACAGTGTAGACATTAAACTTTCCAGAAACTACTACTAGTTAACCGCTTAGTTCACTTCAAGTGTTTGTACTTGTATCGTTCTTTAGTTATTCCTCCCTGTTTCATTCCTAGACCTTACTAATATTTCTAAGTTCATCCATTTACAAGATCGGCCCGTGATCTGCGCCACCCATCCTTACTATCATAACACATTATTTAGGCACCTTTGTAAGTCTTTAACTCCACCCTAGCTCACCTACTTCACCCTCAGCTTTGTATATATCTCCCGTTCCCAGCTCTATTGGTACCCCTGGACTATTTTCTAGCTCATTCCCTTAAGGCACCACCTAGCCCATTACTAAACTGATTAGTGCCCCTTAACATATTGAACAAGTTTAATCCCTTAGGAACTAATACAGCCGGTTTACTAGTTTATTAAGTCCTAGCACTAGTTTTTTTTCTAGAGCATTCTTTGGTATTTAAAACGTGACAAGTCTTCTTACTAATTATAACTTCTACTGCTCGAACCTTCTAGGTTACTAAGACACGCTCCTTATTCTACTTCCCCCTTATGTTTTCTTTGTTTCACGGTGGCTACTAAATATAACAACCCCCTGCTCATTATTTGGTTATTTCCCATTCCTAGTTCACCCGGGATTGATTTTCCACATGCCTAATCGGTACCCTCTCACTTCTAGGCATATTAGTAAGGCTTTACATTCATACCCAACCTAATACAGCACCACTCACCACCTATAGGCCCATCTGTACAGAAATGAAACTCAACAGAAACTAAAACACAAGTGCACATGTCTTCATCCTACTCCCTGCTTAAGTTACCAAGCTGTTGTCTAACTCACCCCAAAGTGTTTTACCAACCTAGCCTAATGCATTATCTAGGTATTGGGTTTATTATTAAGCCAGTTCGACAATGTTAAAACTCTTGTAACTTAATTGTACAGAACAACAGAGATCGACAATCTGCAAGAAGGTTTGTATGTTTATTTCTCCTTTCTTTCTTAATTGAGTAGCTAACTGACTTCAAAGCTTCCGAATGAGTATACCAACTGGTTTCACCCTTTGAGCATTGTTTTAATTTCAAACTCAACCCACTACCACGCTCTTAACATTTTTATGATTCAGCTATACGGAAGCTACCAATTACAGGAAACCAAAAACACATCATCTTGTTTCCCACTTCATATAGCTTTAGTTTAGTTTGCTTCACAGATTTCTAACCTTCCAATATATGCGCACTTGGTTACGTTCTCTAGTAAGTCTTGTTTTTAATTTAGGACCACGAAAACATAATGACCACTCTACTAAAACTCACTTATACAGAACTAGAAACTGAAAAGAAACCGAAAAGGTTGCAGAACTGAAACACGTTCCTACATACTACTTCTTCTTTCACTTCCTAATGTGTTTTCTGGTTTCTATAACATCCCTGGCTTATTTACACTTAGCCCAAATTGTTAACAAGTTCTTAAGCTTATCATTCAATCAATTTACCATAATATTGTTCCTGGAACTCGTTTGCACAGAGGTATAAGCTACAAATTTGAACCTCATTTCTATACCAGCTTACCTATCATTGTTCTCACGTCTTAAATACTCAAACTTTCCAGAACTGGGACATACACTACTCGGCTCTGATCTGATTATCACCCTTAGACTCTCCTATCAATCCTTTTACTCAACCAGTTTTTTTCTAGCTGTTTGTTAGCATGGTTGACGGTAAACCTACGAATAGCAGATCAAACAGGTTCTAGTTTAATTTTCAGACACGAACAAGAATGGGCTGAGGGTTACAACATCGACATAATACATCAGATTTCCAAACACAAAATAGCTATGAGTTTAGTCAACAACCTTGAGTAGTTCAAGCTGGGTTTTCCTTGCTGTTTTGGTTAGTGGTTGGACTAAGGAACCTTGGCTCCACAACCGGCCATGCGCATGGAGAAGATTCCAGATTAGGTGTTGTCTTTAGTGGTGTTAAAACAAAACGACAGGAGCAGAATACACGGAATATGTCAATTCATTGCCTTACCTTGGATCAGATTGCAAGGCAGTTTGGATCAGTTTCTGGGTTCTTTTTGGCACAACATTGCATCGGTTCTCCACGTGGAATTCATGCATGCACAGGTTAGACAAGGAGGTGGAAGTTAACACTGGTGTTTCGGAAAACAATTGAGGGGGTGGAAGGAGTTTAAATAGTCAGCTTACTGGTTTCTCGGTCTGGCCTCCAAGAGTTGCGTAGAGGGCTCTGTTCACAACTTTAGGGATCCCACCAGTTGGTTCGCCAGCTAGGATCATATGCGAAACGCAAAAAAAGGAATAATAGGAGATTAAGCAGAGTTCTCGGGCAGAACTGGACAGAGGGAAGGAAGGTAAGGAAGTGGAACAACCAGAGTTTTAGTTTGTTGTGAATACCTTTCGAAAGATTTCTGCAGCGGGTTCTTGCTCGAGGTTTTCCCAGAGATTCCACCTGTGTGTTTGCATGCAAGGTTCTTGCGAGGAAGGTGAAAGGCTTAGTGAGTTTTGTGCACAGATTTTCGGGCAACAACAAACAGAGGAAAGGAACAAAGGCATAAGGAATTAAGGAGCGTTTAACTTGCGTTAATGTCTCAAAAGGGATGGCGTGGGTTTTCGTTACACTTCGCCGAGACATCTCCAGGGGTTGTTGCGCAAGAAGATTACAGGAGATGGGAAGTTAGAGTATGAAAGTTTCGAACAGACAACAAGGAACTGAGGGAGAAAGGTTGGTTATCGGTTACCTTTGCCAGGTAGTCTTATGTTGTTCCAGCTCCTCACCCGATACATTCCCAAGTTGCTGTTTTGTGACCACTAGTGTTATACCCAAAATTTTGACCCCCCTGGTTAAGGTCTACGAGGTTTGGTGTTGTGAGGGACATTTCAATCAAGTGGTAAGAGATTCCGGCCCGATTGGCGTGTTCCATGGCACAGGGAGCAGCTTCATCATTGTCAAGGGCATTTCTGTAATTGTTAAGGCTTCTGAGGCCTCCTATGAGCTTTCTCTCTCCTCCAAGGGATGCCCAAACCAGCTCTAAATGCTTGATATTTAACCCATGGTATAGGATGGCATTTTAAGCATACTGGCGTTGGAATTTTGATTTTTCAAGTTTCCAATAATTTTCTAGCAATTTCTGACTGAATCTGACGAGAAATTCAATATAAAAATATTCCAACATTTAAAAACTCAGATTCCACCTCAGAAAATTCATAATCTCCATCCTTGACATGTGGTTAAAATTTCATAGCAAAATTCCTTTGGGAAGTCTTTTAATTAAAATACCAAAAAATCTTACTTTTACTAGATTTTCTTATCTTTAAGAAAGTCTATATAAGGGGATAGGTTTTTTGATAAAATCAGGATCTCATATGCTCAAGAACCCTAGAGAATCAGAAAGCGCAGCCTCCTCTCTCTCTCTCACGTTTTCCAACACCCGACCACCCGAATCATCCGAAAATTCCCTGAAATCACCATCTAAACTCGTTTTCCAATCCCTGAAGCACTAATAATCATCAAAACCCCACAAAAAACACCTCCAAAACGTGAAGAACAGCAAGAACAACCAACAACCAGAAGCTTGGTTCGAAAACTTTCGGGTCTGCCATCAACGGAGCACTCGACGAATCCTGGTGTGAAGAATCGTTGTGAATCCAAAGGTAAAACAGGTAGAAACTCCACTTCCTTAATTCTCTACGGTATTATCTGTCTTGCCTCAAAATTTGGGCTCAAACTAACCCTTCTTCGTTTCTGTACAGCTAATGTTTTAGCTACTGCTTGTTGCTTGTTTGTTAAGTTCGTATTAATTCTGACTTCAAATTGAATTCTTTCAGTTACTAACGTGTTTATAATCTCTCAGGCTACGCACCCATAATTTTTGAGCTCAAAACACCTCGGGAACCTTCGGAAAAACCCTGTCCGTTGGTGGTCCGTGACCTCGGACCTATGGTTCGGGACCACGGACGGGTTGTCCGTGGCCACGGACACCCACGGACGGCGGCAGGTTTTTAAAAATTCAAAATTTAGATTTTTTAAATAATGTCCGGGCCACGGACAGGCTGTCCGTGGCCCCGGACTTTGCAAATTTTTGTTTTCCTTTAATTTCGACTCTTCTGTATAATTAGGATTAACTGGGGTCCGTGGTCTCGGACATGGGGTCCGTGGCTACGGACGTGAGCAAAATTCGACCTAATTCTGCCTCCAAAACCCTAGTTTAGGTAGCTTTTAATTTCACTTTAATTTTCTGTCAAAAAATGATAAAAAACACAAAAAAGCAGAAGCTCGCGCACTTAGGTTAAAACGACTCGTAATAAGCCGTAAATAAACCAAGTAGAGGAAAAGCGACCTAGGAAGGGTAATGAAAGGAATTTGAACCCTAAATAAGTCGAATATCAAGCCCCCGAACCCGAACTCTCCTTTCCTAATTTGATCTAGGTTAAAATTAGGTGGCGACTCATAATTGGTTCCAGTGAGCTAGCTTAGGTTTTAATAATTATTGTTTTATATCATAGTTGTTAATCTTAGGTTATAAGTGGACCTAAAACCCGATTAGATCTTAATCAAATTAATCCACATAGGATAGGGGTTTAAAAATCGAGGCTCACAGACTGGCGACTCTGCTGGGGACAACTTCTTAATTTAACTTGTTTTAATTTAAGGAAGAGGGCTTAACTTGAAAATGTTTATTTAGGGCTTTTATTATATTGTTGTTTACTTTCATGCGCACTTTAATTTGCACCCTTGCATCATATGAGAGCGAGGGTCCACGCAAACCAATTTCACCCCAGGACCCGTTTGAGGGTCCCCTGTCAGGGACTCACACTTTCAGGTGATGTGAATAAGTGGGGGAAAAGAGGAGGGGTCGTCTAACCACACCCCCTTAATACCGGCTTTAGCCCAAGCATTTTCCTGGCAGTACCCTTACCTAGCCCATTGTTTGGTCAGTCAAAGACCCGACCGTAGACGCTCACCTTCTGGTGATGTGAAAAAGTGGGGGAGCCCAAAGAGGATAGCGTGCAAGCACTATTCCTTTGTGGTGACCTGGGCCAGCGCCCCAAGCACCTCTCGGATCGATCCATACCCATTAATCAAGGTCGCCAGGTGAGGACATTTTGAATTGGTGTGGAACCTTGTTTGCTCTTGTGATTGGCCCATGGCAGACTTAGAACGGATAGGGAATCATCCCACAGTTGGCCCAACCCAGTTCGAAGTCCCAGTTGTTGTGGCCCGTAAGCAGGGTTGAGTGCTGATTGATACCCTGTATGTGTTTTTTGATAGAAACAGGGAAAAAGTCCATGGCCCACTGCTTTAATTCAACAAGTCCTGTGACAGAACTATGAAAGATGTGTTCCACTGGTCGAAGAAGGTCAACAAGTTGTCTATCCTCCACACTTGGCATATTATCCCAGACACGATTGCACGAAGATTTCCTGAGAGCGGCCATTAACCATTGGGATCCGGTTGAACATCTTTTCAAGTTTGGAGATAACGAGCTAACTTTACAGCCTGAGGAATTTGACGCACTTCTAGGGGCCAATACCCTAGCTAGCCCAGTAGTACCGAACTTGACACCCTCCGGTCGAGGCTCATTCCCATTTACTTGGGCTAAGTCCGACCCAGTTGCTAGGAATGGTAGGCCTGAGGGATTGCCAGTGGAAACTCTTTCAGACTTCATTACCTCTGAGATCTCCTTAGAGAACAAGAGGAATTTTCTCGATCTGCATTGCTAGCAGTCTACCTCTTTAGAACCCCGTACAGGCTATACACTGAAAAGTTTTCCCTTTGCTTCTACAGGTTCGAGCTGGTTTCGCCTTGGGAACATGATAGTTGCACAGATTATTCAGAGTTGGATTCATGGCCCAAGTCAAAAGATACCCCTTACTTCTTCAAAGGAAGCATTCATCTTCTGCAAGTTTGGCTTTTTGAGCGGCTCAAGCTGATTCCTGAGTACAACCAGACGTTCACGATTCAGCACCTCCCTAGAAGACGCCCCCGAGGAACCGGTTAATGGATGGCCAGCTTTCTTGAACTCTATTCAGCAGGGACATCAGGTCCGATGGACAGTCTCGACTTGGAAAATTGAAGGAGTTGAGTGTGTGGAGGTTATTACGGAGGGATCTCGTACCTGGTTTTGAGAACTTTCATGTCATTCATCCGTGGCGTTCCAGCCGTCAGATCGGGCAAGCCCAAAACCGACCCAAGGGTTTGTTATATGAAGCGCCAAGGAAAGCATACGATCATGAGGCTCTTCATGCGATCATGATGGATCGACTCGAAGGGGAAGTTCAGGTGGTGAAGCCCCTAGCACTTGAAGACTTGGAGCTCTCAGCAAGTTATCGGAAATGGCTATACGATCGAAAGGAGGAGGTGGATGCATCAACAAGAAGAAGGAAGGGGGGTAGCCGAGCCAAGAGTTGTCAAGAGGAAGCTTGCTTTAGACACTTAATCCTAGGAATTTTTTTTCTTAGAACTCAATAAATTCTTCTTTTAATTTCGAGATGAATAAAGGGAATATTTTGTTTTGCTTAGTTTTCTTTTAAATTAACCATTTAGTTTTCGAAAAAAAATGGGCGTCCATGACCCGGACGCGCCGTCCGTGCCCCAGACGTTGACTCAGACGTGCCCGTTGACCTCCAAACGACGCCGTTCCACTTAGTGTCTTCCCTAGCCGATTTAAATCGGGAATTCGTCCCAAATTCACATTTTCATTCCAGCAACCCCCATTTCCAAAACCCTAACTTTTCCTCCATAACTCCACTCGTTTCTTGACCAAATCACTCCATTCCACCGCCATTTTGCTCAAAAACATCCCTCTTTCAATCTGAGCATTTACATACCAAGATCTCCCATTTCGAGCACTTACGAAGGCTGGAAGTTGCGTCCGAACCGAGTCCGGGGCGAGTGGTTTTTGTCCAATTTCAGCACTTCCCAACTTCCAATCCCAAATATTCTTCACCATTGTATTTGGGTAAGTTTTCTCTACATTTGACTACTCATTTGTCCATTTGGTGAAGAAAGAAAAGAAGAAAAACGAAATTTGGAGCTAGGAAGAAGACGACAAGGTGGTTTCGGGTCAAATTTTCGAAGTTGATTTTTTATGTTTGAAATGGCCAAACTATCTTTAAAAGGACATTTTAAGACGTGAAAAGTTCGTTTGGAAGTTAAAACTGCTTATACTGCCAAGAGTCATCCGTTTTAGTTTAATACGTTTTTTTAGTGTGAAATGTGGGCATCGTGCTTCTAGCTTGTGGAATGTTTAAATTTGCATGTGTAGTAGACCTAGGACTGATTATGTGGTGTGGAGTGCATTGGAAAGCACGGGATTGTGAAAATTTAGGGGAAACTCTGTCAAAATTCCTGCAGAATTATAGTCTTTTGTTCGTTGAATCACAGGCATACCATGGAGGGTCGTAGGAGTTCCCGTGGGGTAGTTGGGGCTAGGGCATCAGGCTCTCAGGCACGTCGCAGGCGCGCCGCAGAGAGACATCCTACCTGACCATACCTGTTTCAGAGGAGCTCAGCAGGAGCGCTGGTTTATGAGAATCAGGATATTTCCATTCCAGCAGGAGCGTCTCTTCAGCGATGACGTGATCGCCATTTTGACCTCGACCACCTGTTTCATGCACCTTCACTGGGTGGGGTTGCTTGCCTGCCCGAAGAGCTATGTTAGAGAGTTAGTGATAGAGTTCTATGCTAACTTGGACCAGGACGATACTAGGGCTATGGTATCCTATGTACGTGGTCAGCCCATTACTGTGGGCTTAGACGACTTTGTGCATTTTTACGGCTTGCATCCTAGTGACCCTGAGCACAGGGGACTAGAGGCGATGGCAGCCTTGGAGAGCGAGGCACGCCAGTTCTATCTGCAGCACTCTACTCTATCAGAGCGCGTTCGTTCTTCTACGAGGGATCAGCCAAGGAAGCAGGTGATCCTCCCCTCCGCTTTACCTACTGCTCTTGATAGGGTGTTATTGGAGGTCTTGTCTCGTAATGTGCTACCGAAAGCGCGTAACGACGTCTCCGCTCGCTACTGCTTCCTCATGAGGTACATTCAGCATCCACCCGACTCAGAGGAGGGCTTGATCCCGCTGTCTGTCCTGATGAGAGACCACCTGATGATAGCAGCCCGGGCCGGTCGCCACGCTTTGGTTTACCCAAGTTTCATTCAGTGGCTATGCGAGTGTCCACGGGTCCCGATGGGGAATGATGATTGGGAGCCTTTGTATCCCACCTACACCATGGAGATGCTAAGGTCCCTTGGCTACTCAGCCGATCAGGGTTGGGCCTTCCCGCAGCAGGCCAGAGTCTTCTCTCAGAGACCAGTCCGGCCCAGACAGAGGCAGCAGGCACCAGAGCCTGAGGACGTCCCACACCACGAGGACCCGTCAGGAGGACACACCTACCAGGGTGAGGGACCGAGCTACATGGGTACCGAGTACCCTATACCACTTTCCTCCTACTACGCCTTACCCGCTCCGCCACCACAGCCAGCCACACTTGAGAGCTTGCAGAGGGATATCCAGTCTCTCCACATCACCCAGGGTCGCATGGAGCGTAGGCAGATGCGCATGGAGGGTCGCATGGATACTTTCATGACTCACATGTATTCAGTCTTCCCACGTCCACCTCCTCCAGGGCAGTAGTTTTAGGATTTTGAATTTTCTCTAGGTGCTTCATGTCCTTTTTCGTTTGTATCATCAGACATGAGTTTCTTTTGGTGACTTTGTGCTTTGACACTTGTTGCATGTTTCATTTCATGTTATTTGAGAAAACTCTTGCAAGTAGAAAATCGTTGTCCACTATCACAAGTTAGTTATGCATCCTTGTTGTCAAAACAAGGTAAAAAACAAGTCATCTCATCATTTCACCCATGTGTCTTACCACTTTACCTCTCCACCACTTCACCAAAGTCTAAACTAGAAGAAGCCTCAAAACAGGAAAAATGAATCGTTCAGCAATCACCTCCTCATAAGAACACCCCACCATCATTTACCATCACACATGCAATCACCCTCCACAAATAGCTTGGGCATTCTAAGGTTTGTTAAGTAAGCCCCACAACAATACTGGGGGCAATCTGAGTTAAGGAACGATAATGTTTATTTCTTTTGTTTAAATGTGCAAACAAGTTTCTGAGTGTACATTTCGCGAGAGTGCCTTGAGCGGTAAAACCAAGAGTAAAAGAGCGTGTCTTTTTCACACGACTTCAGAGAGGTCACATTCAAAGGTAAGGCAGACGGCATGACTCCGATCGAAGGAGATAATTTGTAAATTTACGCTTAAACCTGTAAAAAGTAACAAAGAACGGATACACAACTGTTAGGGATGACGAAGCACCTAGGAACAGCACCACACAGCCCAAGGCTCATGAACCCTGACATTAAACCCTAGGCACCCTCGCTGAGCTTTTCGTATACATCTTCTTTTACAACATTACAAACTCCACAAGCAAGCCAACCAATGATGAATAACCAACCTGGTGACCAAAGGAAGCAAGGAGCCCGACTTCCGAACAGCACCTTCACAAGTCCAAAGAAGCAAAACTGCTACCAGCATGACGAAACGACCCGCAAATGGTCCCAAAGGGACACAGGATCCAAATGAGCTAACATCAAAAACAGCTCTCAAAGTTCAAAACCGGGAAACACAAGAACCCCGAAGGGAAAGAGATTCAAAGAAAGGCAAACCTGAAAAGCCTCGAGGAAATCCAAAGTCGGAAGAAGGAGAAAAGGTGCAGGGAACAACTCAAAAATCCAGAGTTCCAAGCTCATGAGCGAAGTCATCACGAAGTAGCTAAATGACTTCAAGACAGAGAAAGCAAGTCCGAGAGACGGTGCAAGTTGCAGCTTTGGTCACCCTTGTAGCTCCACATATCCTAAACATTCCTCCATTGTCCTGTTGTCATTCATCACACCCCATAGCCACGCTATAAGCTTAAAAGACTTCCGACTTAGTAGTTGTGTGTCCAATCACGTGAAAGTAACAGGTTGAATGCGTGAATCTAACAAATGTCAAATTCAATGGTTGAGATGTCTTGACCCAGAAGGAGAGCACGAGCGCAAGCATCAAACACTTTGAGTGTAGGATAGAAGAGCACCACATCAAGATAAACCCTGACCTTGTGAGAGTGAGACTTGTTTTTGCACAATTTATCAAAGAAAATACTGGGGGCAATCGATCATCCGATCGATTGCCATAAAATCCTAAAAAAACTCAGATTGCCTTAAGGAAAAATACTGGGGGCAATTGTTGGTCCCAACAATTGCAACAATGACGCCGTTTGAGGCCCAGAAACCTGAAACTCGAATGATCAAACCCTCCTCATGTCACACAGGCCCGTCCTAAGCCCTTTCTCCACATTTAAACACCCACAGGCCCGTCATGAGCCTTACCATATCCAGGTTTGCCATAAGCCTTAGTCCTTCTACATTCATCATGCACCTAACACATTATCACCTAGTTCCAACCTTTAGGCTCGTCATAAGACCTAGAACCATCCTTTAGGCTCATCATAAGACCTAGAACCATCCTTTAGGCTCGTCATAAGACCTAGTTGCATTCCCTTAGGCTCGTAGTAAGACCTACCATTACCTTTTAGCTTACCCACACTCATCAAACACATTGCATTCATCTCATTCATATAGGCTTGTCATAAGACCTAGTTGCATTATCCAGGCTCGTCACAAGACCTGGCGACAGAAAGTTGGCGAGGTGATGGCAATAAATCCTCCTTTTGCGATGTCAACTTATTTTTGGGATCAACAAATGGTGGGCAAAGGCAATAAGTCCCCAGGGTTTTTACCAGGAGTTATCCCCGCACACCGGCTTGGGGGCGATGGCAATAAGTCCACATTGGGTCCAGCCAGGAGCATTGGCACGGGTTTCGGTCCCCAAAAGCATCCGAGCATCATCAACATCATCGGCATTATCATCAGCATCAGCATCGTTAGCATCCTTAGCATTTCAGCATTCTTGCATTTGCATACCATCCAGTTTTCACATCCTAGGTAGTCAACGCCTTAGAATTGCTTGACATTGCATCATTTCATTACAGGTAGTCAACGCCTTAGAACAGCTCGACAATGCTTTGTAGCTTAGGTAGTCAGCGCCTTAGAACAGCTCGACAATGCTTTGTAGCTTAGGTAGTCAGCGCCTTAGAACAGCTCGACAATGTTTTGTGGTTTAGGTAGTCAGCGCCTCCGAATAGCTGGACGTAGTCAACCCGGTTCCGCACAAACATGGAGGATTCTATGGAGTCAAAAATTTTGGGCATCACTCAAGCATCAACCAGACTTTTCACATCCGTTACAAAGTCCAGTTGACGGGGGGGGGAATTTGTTATACCCAAAATTTTGACCCCCCTAGTTAAGGTCTACGAGGTTTTGGTGTTGTGACGGACATTTCAATCAAGTGGTAAGAGATTCCGGCCCGATTGGCGTGTTCCATGGCACAGGGAGCAGCTTCGTCATTGTCAAGGGCGTTTCTGTAATTGTTAAAGCTCCTGAGGCCTCCTATGAGCTTTCTCTCTCCTCCAAGGGATGCCCAAACCAGCTCGAAATGCTTTGATATTTTAACCCATGGTAGAGGATGGCATTTTAAGCATAATGGGGTTGGAATTTTGATTTTTCGAGTTTCCAATAATTTTCTAGCAATTTCTGACTGAATCTGACGAGAAATTCAATTTAAAAATATTCCAACATTTAAAAATTCCGATTCCACCTCAGAAAATTCATAATCTCCATCCTTGACATGTGGTTAAAATTTCACAGCAAAATTCCTTTGGGAAGTCTTTTAATTAAAATACCAAAAAATCTTACTTTTACTAGATTTTCTTTATCTTTAAGAAAGTCTATATAAGGGGATAGGTTTTTTGATAAAATCAGGATCTCATATGCTCAAGAACCCTAGAGAATCAGAAAGCACAGCCTCCTCTCTCTCTCTCACGTTTTCCAACACCTGGCCACCCGAATCATACCGAAAATTCCCCGAAATCACCATCTAAACTCGTTTTCCAATCCCTGAAGCACTAATAATCATCAAAACCCCACAAAAACACCTCCAAAACGTGAAGAACAGCAAGAACAACCAACAACCAGAAGCTTGGTTCGAAAACCTTTCGGGTCTGCCATCAACGGAGCACTCGACGAATCCCGGTGTGAAGAATCGTTGTGAATCCGAAGGTAAAACAGGTAGAAACTCCACTTCCTTAATTCTCTACGGTATTATCTGTCTTGCCTCAAAATTTGGGCTCAAACTAACCCTTCTTCGTTTCTGTACAGCTAATTGTTTTAGCTACTGCCTTGTTGCTTGTTTGTTAAGTTTCGTATTAATTCTGACTTCAAATTGAATTCTTTCAGTTACTAACGTGTTTATAATCTCTCAGGCTACGCACCCATAAATTTTGAGCTCAAAACACCCTCGGGAACCTTTGGAAAACCCCTGTCCGTTGGTGGTCCGTGACCTCGGACCTATGGTCCGGGACCACGGACACCCACGGACGGCGGCGGGTTTTTAAAAATTCAAAATTTAGGTTTTTTAAATAATGTCCGGCGCGGGCACGGACAGCCTGTCCGTGGCCCCGGACTTTGCAAATTTTTGTTTTCCTTTAATTTCGACTCTTCTGTATAATTAGGATTAACTGGGGTCTGTGGTCTCGGACATGGGGTCGTGGCTACGGACGTGAGCAAAATTCGACCTAATTCTGCCTCCGAAACCCTAGTTTAGGTAGCTTTTAATTTCACTTTAATTTTCTGTCAAAAAATGATAAAAACACAAAAAGCAGCAGCTCGCGCACTTAGGTTAAAACGACTCGTAATAAGCCGTAAATAAACCAAGTAGAGGAAAAGCGACCTAGGAAGGGTAATGAAAGGAATTTGAACCCTAAATAAGTCGAATATCAAGCCCCTGAACCCGAACTCTCCTTTCCTAATTTGATCTAGGTTAAAATTAGGTGGCGACTCATAATTGGTTCCAGTGAGCTAGCTTAGGTTTTAATAATTATTGTTTTATAACATAGTTGTTAATCTTAGGTTATAAGTGGACCTAAAACCCGATTAGATCTTAATCAACTTAATCCACATAGGATAGGGGTTTAAAAATCGAGGAGGCTCACAACTAGCTCCAGATTTTTTTGAAGTTTCAACATTCACTTCATGCACCAGACTTGGGGAATCTAAAGAGTTTCTCTGGGCTTGCGCAAGCAGCGAAGGAATGGGAGAAGGTGCACTGCAGAGTGGGTTCTCCATCGGGGTACACCAAAGCGAGAAGGAAAGAGCACTGGTTGTGAGGGCTGGGAGGTATATGCATGCGGGGGATTGGAGAGATTAGTGAATGGTTTAGTGTGTTAATGTATTTCCTAGACTGATCGGTTACAATTTAGAATTTATGCGTGGGAAGATGGAAGGCTAATGAGCCTTGGTAGATACAATCGGTTGTAGTGTATGGGCTGGGTAATGGTTTAAATGGGGCTTGGTGAGATTTGTAAGGTTATCGAGCTAGGTAGAACCTAGTGGGTTATTTTAACTTCATTGTTGTCTTACATTAGTGGGACTTGTAGAATTCTTGAATAGTTAAATTGTTGATAGTGAAATTGCAAGATTTCCGGATATCACACTAGTGGGGATGATTTCATTATAGTCTTATAATAAAATTTTATAATACCTGTGTAATTAGTTCAACCCTAGAGTCAAGGGATGTAGTTTGGTGAGCACAAGTGTTTATGTAATAATGTCATTTGCACATGTTCATCTAATATATTACCGTAACATGTGTTATTCCAAATGTCCTATCATGGAATAATTTCTTTTTGCTACATGTATTGACTAAGACCAAATTACAATGTGCCTACCTATCTCCTTCACGGACATATGTATGCCACTTAGTATCGTAGATTATAAGTTATACACCATGGTTATATTAATGTGGCCGGTTATGGAACATACCACACAAATTCATGATTTCATGCGTTTTAATTATTAGGGGTGTTTCACCTTGAATTTGTCATTCCCGGCGCAAGAGCAAGTAGGCAGTGAGTCCGTGGAATCGATTTCGTCCCAAATCTTCTTTACTTTAGTGTAGTAAGCACGAATCGAATCCTCCTCTTGCTTTATCGATGCCAATTCTTGCTCAAGCGCGTACAGACGTGCTAGGTTACTTTCTTCAAATCTGGAAATCAGTGCACTCCAGACCAACTCTGTGGTAGGGTTGAAGGCGACGCTATCCGTAACATCTCGTTCAAGAGCAGTGAGATGCCAAGAGATTACCATATTATCGCACTTCTTCCATTCTTGAGCTCTGATTGGGTAGTCCTCCTTCCTTACGGTCCCATCGACAAACCTATTTATATTTAGCAGAGAGGGCTATCGTCATACTTTTTTCCATGTGACGAACCGCTACTTCTGTCGAATTTCCTCCCAGTCAACAGCATCCCAGGATTCTCCGAATTTGACAGGTGTAGTGGATTATTCTTCGCTTTCGCATTACCCCTTCTCGGTTTCTTCGTCGACCTTCGTGTCATCTGAGATCTTCTTCTTGCCAGAATTGTTGTGTTTCTTCTTCACTTACCATCATGACGAGAAGTGGAAAGAAAGTCTTGAATCTTTAGGTAAACAGAAATGGGAGGGATGGATCAGTACAGCTCTGATACCATGTTACGATTCAAGAGAGTTGTTCAAGATTGAGAGGAAAAACGTTCTATAATCTCTTTATTTCCTTCTGTCTTTACAAAGCAGCGGCACATCCCTTTATACATAGCCCTGACTACTTAACGGAGGACCAACTGTGGAGTGTGCCGTTTTACTAATAGAACATTACTAGTAACAGAACATATACTAGGCTATATTATATTGTAAACATACTATACTGTAACAGAAACAAGGACAAAAAAAGCAAGTAAGAACTAAATTACAGTAAATCGACCAAGTTAATGAGGAAGTGAGAGAAGATAAATGAAACAGAAAAACATTAGATCATTCAGATCGTAAATAAGAGCAATAAGATACTGGTATGTGAAACAGACGGATGAGGTATGATACCATCCGTGATTAAGCTCAATGAAGAGGAAAGGAGGAGGGAGATTATAGTGAAGAGAAAGGGGGAGGAAGAATTGGCCCGAGACGGTGCAGCAACAAAGAACCCTAATAAATATAGGAAGCCTTGTTTTTGTTTTATAAAATATACTAATATATAAGGGAGCAGCGGTAGGCTTTTAATTTGACGCAAGTAATCCTTCGTCATAGTTTTTTTTATTCAAAACGACGAGACTATCAATTGTGTCTTAAAATGTTATTAAAAACAAGTACTTTTTTGTAGTGTAGTGACCCACTTGATACATTTTGTATTATTCTGTCAAAACAGATGATTCACATCAAGTTCTTCAATATTATGTAATACATAGATGCAACAACAATTTCAAAACAGAATTATAGAACTTGACGTTTGAGAGGAGAAATAACAAATTCTTTTTGTTATGATGAATAGATATTTATTTAGTTGTTGACGTGAAAGACAAATCACACATGAGCCTAAAATAGAGTGGGAAGACAAATAGATGCAACAATATATAATTGAACCAAGTCATACAAAACGTACCTTTTTTAGAGGAGATTAAAGAAGCCGAACATAATGCTTGTTACAAAAAATATTTCACCCTCTCATCTCTTCTCATGGCATTATATATGTCTTGCACCTAGCCAAATAACAAGTTTTGTTTCAAGAAACTGCAGATAGTCGTACCATACATACCCAATATACATATGCATACAAACATGAGAATGGCAGTAAATGCGTACACTGAAACCATGGTTGGTGCATAAAGAATCATACATAAGCTCCTTGGCAAAAAAGACAATATTTAATCTCTCATTTATTTCCTATAGTGTGTTGATAAAGACAGAGGATGATAATAAAATTTACCACACCCAGTTGTTTCGAGAACAAGACTTTGATGTTGTCGTTGTTGGTGTGCTTATAAACACAAGAGACAACACAATCTCTAGATTAAGCAGAAGAATAGGACATATTACTAACTCTATAGCAAAACATTGGCTCCAGGAGTTGTGCAATTCAAGGACAGGACCCTCTTACTATAATCATCATCAAATTCAGTAGTATCTTTTCCCATTAAATCCAATACTGTTGTCTAAATGCAGATCAACATAAATCTATGTTTCTCTGTACGCCAGTTTGGTTGCAAACTTTAAAGAATGAAATGTAGCTTGTACACCAGTTTATACCAAAAGTGAAGAGAAGAGATAAATATAAGTTCAGTATATTACCGATGCCCAACTGACATATTTTCAGCCATCTTCATTCTTAAATTCAAAATTTGCTAGAACACAAAATCACTTAACTACTCAGCATTCCAGAACCAAAAATAACATAGTTTGAATCTGTGAACTTCCTTAATTTCAGGGATCTGCAAACACTCAACTGAAACACTACATTCGAATCGACTAACAATAACCAATTTAACCCTCATTTTCTCTCCCAAAATCAGCCCTTAACAATCCCAAATTCTCAGTTAACCAGAACCAAAACATTTCGTAGGAACTAATTGGCCAACATCCTAAACACTTTCAAGCAGATTCTAACATCAACAAGCTTTTCAAATCGAGTTTAAACCTCCACCAGATTCGTTTTACCGAAAAACAAGGAAAAACAACTTTAATACAAGGATGAAGGTGAAACCTTCGATTTAGGCTCGATAAATGGACTTTGAGTCTGTAGGTTTTCAGCCTCCTTCGGGTAGGTCTCCCCCTTGGCTCTCTACTGGTTCTTACTTGCGGTTCTCCTCCCCCTCGAACAAGGTCGTGGTTGGATTTCAGGCGCAACCAAAGGGAAAAAGAAAATGGAGGGGGAAGAGAGTAAATGTTTCAAATTTCAGAAACCAAAATAAAACTACTAGAGAAGAAGGGAAACAAGGGCGAAGAACTTAACGTCTCTATTCTCGATTCGGTCTGGAATACAAGTCAATACTAGGTTTCTTCCCAAGTTTTGGTTCTCATTTGAACTGGAAAGTGGCGTCCCTAACCTTGTGTTTTAAGCCCTTAGATTGAATTTGTGTTATCTTAAGGGTTAGAATTTTAATTGTGTGCTTTTTGTGTAATTTGGGTGTTGGGATGGAGTTTGGTAACTCCATCACCTATTTGATCGAAATTGGGAAGAGGAGGAGCAAGAGGAGAAACTTGTGGATTAAGGTAAGAAATCTACCTTAAAGTCTATATTAATTGTTTTAGAATTGGGTTTGGGAAAAATAAAGGATGAGATAAAATCTGGAGCAATAAGATGCTTGATGTTGGTTATTTGGATTTTGTGAAATGTTGGTTTGAATGGAGGGCCTTGGAGCCAAGTGATTTGGGAATTGTGTTTGTAGTGTTGTTTGGTGAATCTTGAATGGATATTATGTGCTGGTAGGACCCTTATGGGTGTGGCTAGATTAGGAATGTAAATTGATGTGAATTGATGGTTTGGGAGATGTTAAGTTTATGGGGAGGTTATGGCGAAGTCTCGATAGAAAATAAGTGTTTTAAGGTGACGTGGTAAACTGGAGGAGCTAGGTGTGTATGTGGTTGAGTTGAGATATTTGATAGCCTTGAAATGGCATTTGGGAAACTAGAAGAAGTGGGATAAAAATCCGTAGCACAAGTGCGCATAAGTGTAACAGAAAATGGGAAGATTGAGAATGGGAGCAAGGAATTTGAGTAATGAATGGACCTATGTTTTGAAGTGGATTAGTGCATGTTTTAGGGTGTTTAAACATGTAGGAAACATGTGGAAACATTAGGAGAAGGTTAGGCTTGGTTTGGAGGTTGAAAAGTGGATGAAAAATAATGTTCTGGACTAATACTGGAGTGTTCCGGGTTTGCAAACAAGAACCCAAACCCGGAACACCCAAAAACACCCCAGAGAGTAAAATCTGTAGGTGGTCCGGGTTTGTAAACCCGGATACAAACCCGGACCAGGTGTAAAATTGGGCAGAAAGTGTTACGACGGTGTGTTCCGGGTTTGTAAACTCGGACACAAACCCGGACCACCCTAAAAATGCACCAGAGAGTGTTATTAAGTGTTGTTATGATGGGGAAGTGAATGATAATGGTTTTAGATGTTGATTAGGCCTTGTTTGGTGTGTTTTAAAGGCCATTGGAAGTATAAACAAGTGTTGGAAATGATTGAGAAAATTGTGAGTTTAAGTACACAAAGTTAAACCGAAATAACGGGATAAAGGGGTAAGTACGGGAGTAGTAATTATGTACCTACCGTAACACCTCAATATTGATTGAACCATTTGACATGTAAATAGTGGTTCAAGAGTATGACATGAAGAACAAGTGTGAACCGAGGAACGTGAGAACACCGGTAAAGTAATTTCCCACGGTGACATGTATGGTTTTCTTGCAACCTGTGTCCTACCGGATTACACCGGCTTGTATGCCAATGTGTTTTTCTGTGTGTTTGCCACCTTGCAAGATTAAGCATGAAATGAGTTTACAGTAATTCATTATTGTGGCGTAATTAATTCCGATACCGCTTAACCTTAGTTATGTGTTAAATAATAGTTAACCGACCCTAGGTTCACATAAGAAATCGGTATTCGGAATAAAACGTCCCAACCCATGGGAACGTTCTAACTACGGCTATCCGTGCGTTAGTATATATTGTGATTATGTGTGATGTATGTGATTTGTTTGGTATGTTGTTGTTGTCATCGGATACAGTTATCCATGCTTGTTAAAAGGGATATTACTCCCCTTATGTGTCTAACCGAGTTAGTAACACTATGTGATGTATGTATGTGATAAGTTCCATAAGGGAACCTCTAACTAGTAAGTATATGTTATGTATGGAGAGGAATCCGGTCTGTTCCGGTCGCGCGTATTGTTTGGGAGTTAATGTATATATGTGAATTAACTCCCATCCTGTTATGTTAAGGGTTGTCTTCCTTCATTGGATTTCGACCTCCCATTAGCTTAGCCAAAGCTTACCTACCCGACCTCCACATCGGGCTAGGAGGGGAATTATGTGTAATGTTGTTAGGGAGTTGACGCCTATGCTGCTTCGACTCCCTCTCTGTTATGTTATGGTTGTTTTTCCTTCTTGGAATACAACCACCCACAAGCTTAACCAAGGCTTACCTACCTCATCACTATTGGAGCTAGGGGGAAATTGTGTATGTTATGTTCGGTCCTATACGAGGCCGCCACTCAAGTAAAGGAAATGTATGTATGTTGTGCTCGGGCTTATATCACCCGGCACTCCCTAAGTAAAGTGTATATCCTCTAAAAGAGAGAAACTAAGCTATGTATGTTATAAAGTGAAGTGTGCTGTTTTGTTGAGTGTGCTAACTTTATGTTTGTGTCCTTTTAATGGATGTTGCTTATAAGCATGATATGTGTGAGTTGTGCATGTTTGAAATAAAATCAACCGCATGCTAAGACGACAATTAGTTGTGCGTGGCCCGGTAGCATGCGGGCTGCGGGATTACCATACCAGCAAAGGTGCTGACCCCCTCTGGGGGCTCCCATTACTTTACAGGTACGAGGGAGCTGGAAACCGTCGAGAGTAGGACGGGGTAGTCGTCTGCATGTGGGTAGTCATTGTAAATTGTGTAAGTATTGTAGGTGTAGTAAGACCGAAATTGTATCGGCATTAGTTAGTAAGTACTCGGTACAGTTGTCATGTAAATGTATAACGGATGTTGAACATGGAACGGGATTTATGTATAGTTGCTCGGGAGTTTAGTCCATCAGACCGGTACGATGTATGTATGTTAGCCTTGTTAGCCACGTGGGTGGCTAACGGCGTGTAACACCAAAGAGTTAAGAGATGTTTTGGGTTATGAATTCCGCTGCGATGTGTTAATAAGTATGTTGTTAGTAGTTGGGGTGTTACATGCTTTGTCTCTGTTTTACTTTTAAGAGTTTGTTTTCATGTTACTGTTTATTTTGAAGAGTTATGTTTTATAAATTTGTTTTTGGAGAATTGTACCAGTTCCATTCCAGGGAACTGACTCACCCCTCGGGGTGGGCTGCTTGGTTTCATCTTGCAGGTACGAATTGATTTACAGGTGGCCACGAAGAGAATGAGCGTTTGGGATGGGACTAGGTTTTGTGGAGAGTTAATGTGTTTAATTTCTATTATGTTTGTGTTAAGTTTTTCTCGAGTTCAGACCGTAGTTTGTAGATTGTAAGTTGTAATTGGTGAGGTTTGGTGCCGGGTGTTTGGAACCCGATGGTCTGTAATCGCCTTAGAGTTTTATTTCCGCTGTATTTATGGTTAATAGGGGCGTTACAATGGAAATGAATCCCAGTTTGTGATAAGAAGCGTTTAAGGATAACCCGATTAATGGGTAGTTGTCGTCTATTAAGGAAGTAGCTCCATTAGAGGAGAAACACTCTAGGGGTAATGAACACCATGAGTGACTTATCAAATGAGGATGTGTTATATGTTTGTTGAGCCCTCGAGGCGAAATGTCATGTGTTGTGTGTTTACAGTTGCATGCATGATTTAAACATAATCAACTGCATGCTAAGACGACAATTAGTTGTGTGTGGCCCGGTAGCATGTGGGCTGCGGGATTACCATACCAGCAAAGGTGCTGAGCCCCTTGGGGCCCACCCTTTCTCTTCTTTTCCTATTTTCAGGTACAAAGAGCAGGAAGCCGTTCGAGAGTAGGACGGGGTAGTCGTTGTACATGGGTAATCATTAAGTTGTATATGTACAGTAGGTGTATAAGACCGAGATTGTTATCGGCATCAGTTTGTGAATACTCGGTATAGTTGAAAGGTGTATGTTGTTGTGTGTTAATGAAAAGGGATGTAATGTGTAGTCGCTCGAGAATCTAGTCCATCAGACCGGTACAATTGTATATGTAATAGCCTTGTTAGCCACGTGGGTGGTTAGCGGCATGTAACACCAACGAGTTAAGTAATGTGAAGTAGTGTATTTTCCGCTGCAGAATGTTGTTATGTGTTTGTTGTCGGATGGGGTGTTACAGTACCGCCGTTAGTCACCCACATGACTAACTAGGCATTCTAAAATCTCCAAGATCTAGCTACGGTCTGATGGACCTGAATATACCGAACATTAGTACTTACATATCTTAACCAAATACATACACAATTTCAAGTACCTTTTGTAACACCCCTCACATTAAACGCGTAATAGTCACTCTATTAGCATAATTAAAGACGTCATACAACGGAAGTTAAACATTAATAATTCTCACTCGGGTGTCACATGCCATTACTCGCTCATGCGAGTAAAGAAGTAGAAAAGGAATATAATAGCACATCGACAATAAATAACCGCAGTGATGAACGAGATATATACTACATCATCCTAAGTTTAAACTAATACATAAGTTATGTGAGCATCTAAATTAATCCCAATGTTTACATCGTAGTGAATATAAACTAATTCTGAAAGTGCAATAAGTAAATAAATAACGTCGTTGACTACCCCGAAGTTCCGCACTCCGGCTTCATAGCTCGACCAATTCCTGTAATGTGGTGCCATAAAGGCTCAGCCAACTGCTGGTATGCTAAATGTGATCTGAGACCCTTTAGGCCACTTAGGTCGTTTTAGCCATCTTGATTAACATGGGGTTCGTTTCATGCTGTACCGTTTACATGCTTATAACATAACTGTAAATACGAAATTAAAACACACAACAGGTATTCAAACATTCACACATCAAGACATGCTATTACGACATTCATAGTTGAATAATGAGCACGAGTCAACAGTTAGTTGAGGTCCAGTTAGTCTCACTTGTTTATTTCCATCACATGAAGCCCCGCTTCCACAATCTCACATAAACATACGGGTGTCATGTTTAGGACAATTCCCCGTTTAACCTCACATATTAATATTTAGGACAGTAGTCTGGTGCTATCTACAGTGGGTAGATGGACTCACTTATCTACAGTGGTAGATGTCCATTAGGCCGAAGCCATGGTATGGTGCCAACGGTAGCACATTCCGACTAATGATCGTATCCGGCTCGTTAGATAAACAAGAGTAGACCCTAAACGGGTGTTAGAACTCTAGTGATCACTATGCGCAACCTGCTGGGATGTATGCAGACCAGGATTTATTAAACAATGTTTCATTAATTAATTATCACACTCTCATAAGTTAGCGTATTTTAATTAGTCTCCTAGAGATTCAATCTTGTTATTGGAGAAAACACATTTTTATTGGATGCCCTATCGGGTCTTACACACAACCTAGAATTCCGCTAGGTGATGTTCAAAGGTCGAGTCATCACTCTAGAGACGGTTACTACCCGGTCTCTAAACTAAGTTCCTCACTTAGTACTGTTAGGAGTATTTCACTCTCATAAGATGATAATTGGAGTCCCTCTCCTAATAGTTCATAACAGTTAGGTGATAATTGATATCACAAGTCCGAACGACGTACGCGCACAGTTAATAAACACTTTGACGATTGGAAAACATAAACAAATACAAACACATGCATAACATTATTTATCTGACATGCAAGCACACAGTTACGTCCGGAACCCAAGGAAACCCTCGGAGTTTTCAGACCACACATTCACATAACGTTCACCATTGAACAATGCTAGCTTAATGACTCACGCCTATCCTCTAGCAATCCCGTAGCTCATATTTAACAGTTCGTACCTCTGGAATACGTCACTCTAATATCAGTGTCTATATTACGAGTCTACTTAACCATCATAGATAGGTTTTAATCTTTGCCTCGTAGTTATACCCTTAACTGGTTATTGTTTGGCTCGGGTTTGTATTAAGTCTCGGGATTTAATTTAACCATTCCCTATAGTTGTAAGAGTATAATGTTTCGTAACTCAATAATATTCATTACTTAAGGATTAAATTCCTAGTGACCCATGTTACTTATCAAGGTTATTTGACCCTTGTATATTTGTTTACACACATATACATATTGGTCTCTCTCTCTCTCTATATATATATATATACTTAGTTCTTTGTTATACTTGTTCGACCAAATTATATTCCACTTGTATATTTATACACCCATATACGTATGTATTGATACATATATATTTATATCCATACAATATAGTCCATTGTTATACTTTACTTGACTAAGTTATGTTCTCACTTTTAAGTGCATATTATTTATGTATCGGTCAACTTAACCACTTGGTCAATTTGTGATGATTTGGTCAATCTAGTTTGACATGGTCAATGTTACAAGTCAATGTTTCATTATATCCAATATTTATTTATCAACCCATACTATATCATATTATAACACTTATACTTATATTTCCAAATCCAAAATTCTCTCCACATAAACCTCATATGATTTATCAATCATATTATATTTTTTTCCACCTTATATTATAAATTCATACCAGGTGAATTATAAGGTTTCCCATAATGCATTTATTCATTTTTTCCACCTTATATTATAAATTCATACCAGGTGAATTATAAGGTTTCCCATAATGCATTTATTCATTATTTCATGTAGAGTACACATTTATCTATTTGTGTTTTTTATCCACAAACCTCTTATTAATAATTCATCTTACTATTATACAAGTATTTTATACATTATCACATTCCTTATATTATAAGGTTTCTATCCATATATTATAATCCCCAATTTCCCAATTTAATCTCATCATTTTATGTGATTGTTTTACAAGGTATATTTATACCATGGAAATTCCTTTATAATATACTCTCTTATACTTTAGTGTAGTGACATATCATATCATTCTAAACTTTATAATATAATCAGCCTATAGCTTTATTAATTCCATACTTACCCATAACCTTCTCGATATTTATAATCTTTCTCTCTTAACTTTTGATTATTTACAAAATCAACCCAAACATTATATTTGTTACATTACTAACCTTAGTTGATTTATAACCCAAAGTTTTCAACCATATAGTATACATATATATAGGTATATATATTCAAACAACACCCTACTACTTTTCATATTTATTCTTTCACCCACAACTTCTTTTAATTACATATTACCCCTCTTTATTTTAAAACTTAAAATTTAATACCAAAACTATATATTATACATATTAACTTATTTAATTCCAAAAACTACCAAAATAGTTTTATTAATTCTCGAACAGCCCCTAGACTTTACTAATATTATTCTCCACCACAAAGTTTTGGTTATTTGCACATTAGCCCCATAGTTTCACAAATGTCACATTTTAATACTTAAACTATATATTAAAATCCTTAGTTTATTAAATTTCCAAAACTAGCCCAAAATTCTCAAATAATTCAAGTAGCCCCCTAAGGTCTTAATAATCATATTCCAGCCCCTATAATTCTCAGTAATGAAATACCCCAAACCTTGGTATGTTGTTTAAACATTAAATAATAAATTATTAAGACTAAAAAGAGTCTTAGAAACATTAGTAAACAATTTAATGAATAGTAAATACAATTAATTGCCTAAAAGGCAATAAGTACAAATATGCTCTAAACCTGGGATAGTCTTGATTAAGACTTAATAAACTTACCAAGACTTTACTTATATATTAATGAGTCTATTAAATCAATTACCAAAGAAAACCGAGCTTGAAAACAAGTTAAAACACAAAATGTGCTTAAAGGAGTCATAAAGCACGTTTTTGAAAAATTGTCTTGTAAATGAGTTTTGAATGGCTAAATGTCCATCATTACTCTTTAATTAATATGTGTACTATTTAGTATCACATTTGGAAGTTTAAATTAATGGGGAAGTAAGAATTGCGTTTCTACGTGTCTTGTTTTAGTGAATAGTAACTAAAATAAGCTAGTTTGTAACTTATGTCAATATAAGTAATTTAATTGATCAATAATGACTAAGTAACCCCTTATATTTAGATGGGGGCCGGTTTGCATGTGGTGAGACGTCACCTTGCTGTGATTGAACAAATAAGTGAGCAAATCAGTGAGTATGAAAAAGCACTATTTGCTTTATGTATTAAATATCCCCAAAAGCAAATTCTATCTTCATTTCTCCTTTCCTCCTTCATTTCACACGGCTGCATCCTCTCTTCTATCTTCTTCTTCCTTCTCCATCGGATATGCTACAGCTCCAGCACCATCTTCAAGCTTTGACCACATGTAACTCCTAGCTCCATGGTCCAGATTCAATTTCGAGACCACCGTTCTTCTAGTTGGAGCAAGCTCTTCAACTTAGTCCTTTCAAATCTTCGAGAGCTCCATTTTGGTGCCAAGAGGAATCTCCATGGAAGGAGCTTGAGTTCATCTTTTCACGTATTATTGTTCTCCTTTGCTTCAAGGTAAGGAAACTCAAAGAAAAAATGGTGTTTCCTCCCTGTTTAATGTTAAGCAAAAATAGCTTAAAATTCCTTTGGAAAATGAACGTACGTTGTGTATTGAAACTACCTAAAGAGCCAATGGTAATGACTTAGAAAAATGTTCTCAAAAGACTAGTAAAGGACATACGTATTGCTGTTTGTATTTGCAGGTGAAAGGCAAATATATTGTGGAAATTCAGTGTTTAAGATTTATGCATTTTAAGAGCCTAAGTGCTATGCAATTTAAATTGTACACTATGTTGTTATGTGGTGTATATTTGGTGAAGTTTTGAGTATAAGAGTGTACGTAAAATCATTTGGGAAGCTATACTTATGATGGGTGTAAAGAGCTTAAGCAGCAGGACTAGAAAAATTGCAGTACGTCAAATTCTGTAGGTTGGGTCCGGGACCTAGGTCATGGGTCATGTCCCGGACCATATATCAAAAAAGACCGTGAGTTATACATAATTTTAGGTCCGGGACCTGGGTTAAGGTTAAGGACCCGGACCAAGCATTTAAAAATGGCCGAGAGTGGTAATATGTTGTGGTCCGGGACTTAAGGGAAGTACAAGGTCCCGGACCACCCTGCTAAATACGCCGAAGGTTTTCCTAATGTGTTGGTCCGGGACTTAAGGTAAGGACCAAGTCCCGGACCACTCTAAAAATGTTGTTTAAGGTATGAAAATGATGCCTAATGATGGGGATTGATGGATAATGATGTTATAAGGTTGTATAAGACATGTTAGGTGAGTTGTAATGACAATTTGGTGGGTGAAAAGTTAAGGTAAAATGGAAGAGTAAAACAAGTTTAAAATGCAAAGGTATTTAACTAGCTAACGGAGTTAACTATAGTCATTCGACGTTACACAAACATGTTACCCCAATGTTAATGAAGGTAACTTTAATGTACCAGTTGTTCGAGAATTGTTCGAGGAACCTAAATGGACATGGTAGAGTGGACTCCGGCGACAGGTATGGTTTTCTTGCAACCTGTGTCCTACCGGATTACACCGGCTTGTATGCCAATGTGTTTTTCTGTGTGTTTGCCACCTTGTAAGATAAAACATGAAATGAGTTTATAGTAATTCATTTATGTGGCGAATCTGGCCTCCGATACCGTTTAACCTCAAATGAGTGTTAAACCTTAACTAACTAGAACTAGGACACATGAGAGATCGGTATTCGGTGTTAACGACCCAAACCTTGGGAACGTTCTAACCACGGCTATGCGTGAGTTAGTTGTGTATGGTTATTGTTTGTAGGTGTGTGAACCTCCCTTACATGCTTAACACGGTTGTGATACCGAATGGTGTGTGATGTGATAGGTTCCATAATGGAGCCTTAACTACTTAACTATAAGTATATGTGTACTAATGGGGGGTGAGGAGTCCGGTCATGTTCCGGCCACGCGTGTGATGGACGGGAGTCGATGTCATACCCGGTTCGACTCTCTTGGTGTATGTTAGGTTGTTTACTCATTGGGTTTCCAATCTTCCCTTTAGCTTAGCCAAAGCTATGTTACTGACTCACGTCGGTTTTCTGGGGCATACAATGGTTGTTCGGTGTGCTAGGTTTACTGTACCCGACGCACCTTAGTGTTAAGTTATCTGTTCATTTAAAGAAACGGTAGCAAGTTATGGAACGAGCTTATCATGAGTTTGGCAACATTCTCTAGGCTCTAAAGTGAACTAATTATGGTTGGGTTGGTTCCTTAAGAGAACCGTACCCGTTGTATTATGTGTTATGGATGTATTGCAATTCCTATTCGGTGTGAAGTTATATGTGGTAAATTGTGGATATGTGGATTATGGTTATGAATTCAGGTTTATAATAAGAAGCGTTTAAGGATAACCCGATTAATGGGTAAATGTCGTCTGTTAAGGAAGTAACTCCATTAAGAGGAGAGCCACTCTAGGGTTAAAGGAAACAATGGATTTGTTATGTGTGGATGTGTGGATGTGTTGGATGTTGAGCCCTATAGCTGGGCGTATGCATGTGTTGTGTGTTTATGGTTTACATGCAGGATTTAAATATCAACAGCATGCTAGACGACAATTAGTTGTGCGTGGCCCGGTAGCATGCGGGCTGCGGGATTACCATACCAGCAAAGGTGCTGAGCCCCTTGGGGGCCACCCTTTTCTCCTTTTTCTATTTCAGGTACAAGGAGCTGGAAGCCGTTCGAGAGTAGGACGGGTGATGTTTATACATGGGTAGCTTTAATGGTGTATGTATTAGGCGTAGTAAGACCGAATTTTTATCGGCATTGGTTAATGAATACTCGGTACGTGGGGGATGTATATGTAAATGTTGTTGGAAATGGAATAAGGATTGTATTTGTAGTTGCTCGGGAGTCTAGTCCATCAGACCGATACAATGTATGTATTAGCCTTGTTAGCCACGTGGGTGGTTAACGGCGTGTAACACCATGGATTAAGTGTTGTGTTGGTATGTTTCCGCTGCAGATGGTTATAAAGTGTGTTGTTGTGGGGGTTTACAAAAAGTGGTATCAGAGCGAAGTATCGCTCTGATGACTGAATTACCGAGCTAGGAAGTACCGAGTTAAGATTTTAGTACTTTGGGTTAAGGGTTGAGTGATAGCGTGAGAGATACGCTAGTTAGGAACTACCAGTGAATACTGGAAACCTACTATATCCATCCCGCCCTCCACAACCCCTATTTTATGACTTGGGAAGGAACGCCAGAGAGATGAAAGCCCTCTCTTACCCGGGAAGACCCGGTCTGGCTGTTATTAACTATCTTGTAAGTATGGGGAACCTGTCATACGGTAGATTCTGAAAATTAGAAATCCCGGAGGGTTCCCAGGTGAACAACTGTAACCGCACTTGATAGCAAAGAATGGAGAATCTGGTGTAAAGAATGAAATTTCCGGCAACCTGGGTCGACATGCCGAGCAGTCGAAAACTACCAGCTTGCAACAGGCAAGAAGAGAAATAATGAAACCCGAGACGAGAGTCTACGGGATGGCAATGTTAGGTAATGGCACCAACGGTATACCAACCGACAAGGAACTACAACGTAGTACCCAAACAAGAGACAAGTCTCAGTAACCACGACAAATGCGTGGAATGGGCTACGAAGAGATACAATAATAAGTAAAAAGGGGTCTCCCAGAATGGGAAACACCCTAGTAATGATTAGAGGAGGACAATGAGAAGTTGTGCAGGAGATTAGTTACCAATTAGAGTATCCAAGTAAGGACCCATAAGGCCACTGAATACGGTGCAGACAAAAACAGTACCGCAGCCGGTACATGTTGAACCGACAGCCAGTTAACAGGGCGCACTTGCCGTGGCAAGTGCAGCTATAACAGGGCTGTTCGAAGAAAAAAAAATTGACAACTACAAACTACTTAGTAAAGTACCCAGAAATTAAATGTGATCATCGTAACCGTGGAAAGGCTTAACAGCCTAACCTTTGTAAATGGGAATATACCAGTCAGCAAGAAGCTAGACTTGGTTAAGGCAAGAAGGTGTTGTGAAACCAGGAGAATTTTTCTTTCAAACTCAGATTTATTTCAAACTCTTTTCTTTCAAAACCAAATTCTCTTTTAAACCAGTACTCCTTTTACCCTTCTTTCAAACCAGATTACCTTTGAATAACCGGACGGAAACCGGTGAACCCGAGGGTAGCAACCCGACGGTATGGATGGAGTTCAGAATAATATAACGATGGATAAACCTTCCCTGGAATGAGTTCGGGAAGCACGGAATGTATATTGTCAGAGGACAATATAAGGGAGTTGACAACAGAATACTTCACCTAGGCGTGTGACGGACACTACGAGTGTACCAACTGCGTTGTGGGACGACCGCACTCCGATAGGAGCATGTGGGCCTAACAGACCTACTTATGGGTTAGTCGGGTAAGTAGTAATGTATCAGTATGATACCCCATATATGTATACGAGAAGAGTCCGAAACACGGGAAGTAGTCGACTCCATACTACGGTCAGCAGTAAAAGTCAAGTAAGAGCTAAGGATTACCACGAATGGTCGAAGTGAAGGAACCCAGTTGAGAAGACTAAAGGAATTGGTAAATTCGTCCAAGAGAATGTGTAGAGTCAAGAAGTGCGAAGAGCACGGATGGTTATGCAAAGACATCACGTATGTCTTAGGAAGTTGAAGGAATGAGACATGGTAGCTGGAACGAATACCCAGCTAAGGAAGTAAGAAGGCATAGTCTACTGAATGTACTCATAAGTGAAAGTTAAATGTAATGGCATACCTTAGTAACACCCAGGAGTAATCCTTGAAGGGTGTTTGGGATCAAACATTGTTGGATGGGGCAATGTAACAGAAACGTAAGAAGGGAACCCACTTAACAGTAGGACCCTAAGTTGCCAAAGAGACAACTTGGAAGGAATCGAGATGTGACGACCTTGTTAAACCATGTAATGTCGTACAGAAAGGTAAATGTGTGGTAATAGCCTTTAGTGAGCAGAGCTCGAGGCAGTGGCTTATAAGCCACAAGCAAGATAGGTCATGTAATTGAATCAATTATAGAAGTTTATGTTGTACAGGAAAATAAAGCGGAGAACGAACCACTGCTTAAAGAGTGGGGATACCTCTAGATATGGTGAAACCGCGAGAGCGGTAGATGTGTGGATCAAGTTTAGGAAATGTGGAGGATGGACCATGTTGTTATTACCCCAGGATGATTTGAATAAAATAATACGAAAGAAAGTGTTTGTAACAGTGGTGTAGACAGGAAGAGTACTAAGTCTGGTAGCAACCACCATAGGTGTGTGATGTTAAATGTGTAGCGAACAACGCTTAAGAAAATAAAGGCTCGAGAAATAGTGTATGCAGAAATCAGCCAAACAGGTGGCCGAATATAATAACGGATGCAGTGTAAGTTGATGTTGTATAATGAAAGAGGATACGGTGTGTACTAAGCGACCGTTGTATAAATATTATTAAGGGATGGTATGACAATTAAGCAGAGTTGTGAGTTAAACCCAGTGGAGATACAACAGTAAGTTATAACGAATAAGCTGGACAGTAAGCCAGTAGCCGGTATTATGAGATAAGAATCTCAGTAAAACACAGTGTGAATTCCTATTGCAATCGCATGAGAGATTTACCGCCAAGAGTTACGCCTCTGCACTCTGTATGACTGAGTGTTTTGGTATTGCGTCTGCGCAGTAACGATCGAGTGGGATAGCTAGGATTTGGAAGATGATAATTGTGGAAGGCGAACAAAGAGAATTATAACACTATAAGACCGAGGCATATGAAATGCAAGGTCATATCAATGAAATGATACTGGTACAGAACTAAATATGGAAGCAGGACTGGCAATAAGTGACTACAGTAGCACTAAGTATCAAATATCGGTATGAAATATACCTCAGGTGTAGGAAATAACTGAGAGAGCACTACACATTAGGTAGTAGCTCAACCTCAACCGGCAGTAAGTCGAAAGGAATTGAGGCAATAATTGAGAAATACATAGCAGTATACACTGTAAATTGTCATGGAGGTAGAGGAAAGGTTTGTAACTCACCGAATTCGCTCACGGTAAGAGATACCACGCCTCGGTTGAGAAACCATGGTTACCAGGATAAAGATAATAATTGGAGATGTACAATACAGTATGAATAACGAATGGACAGGCCAGAATCGAAACTGGTTACGAGTTAAGAAAACTACAATGAGAATCCTTGGTTTAGGAACTAAACCGCTAATATGGTCAAGATCCTTTAACGGACCGGTGGAAGTTAAACGCTTCACGACGGTAGAAGAAACATTTTTTAACCCATGTTCATGGTGATTACGTGGGCGTAATCCCTTTTAAGGGGGGTAGCACGTAAAACCGCTTAGTGTGTTTTACCGTACAAGTGTACGTTAAACTAGTTGTGCATAGCACAAAAATAATTGTTATGATGGTTGGCATGATAATAATGTGTTTGGTGGTTGGCATGGTTAAATGTTGTAATTGCGCACAGAAGATGCGAAATACTATTGTGGTAGTGACTACCTTGGTAATGGTTGTGGGTAAGTACACAGTACTAAGGAGTAAATAAACTCCTGGGACTAAAGCCCAATGGTGTGTGTTCGCATAATACCAAATGTAACACGATGTATTGTATTTTGATTAAAAACATTTATATATTAAGTGTGGTGATTTACGAAGGTATGAAACTGACATGGAACTTAGTAAGAATTGATTCCCTAGGTAACTTGATTAAAAGAATGGGGGTAATTGATAGACTAAGTTCTATCCCTGGGAGATGTAATGATTATGACTAGAAGGATCAAAGATAGAAAGTGGAATATGCTTGAATTAATTGTTTGGTTGAAAATGAAGTGGGAGGTGGAACTTGATTTGCATGCGATCAAGGGAAGCCGAACACAATTGGGGGAAGGATAGTTCAACACTGATGCTGATCACATCAGGGTTGGATGACTCTTGAAGCTCCCTATAAGTGGTCACAAATAACACCATTAAGAAAGGATGCAAAGAGCATAAGTTGGACTTGGAGTTGTATTGAATTTTCAAAAGGGTTTTCAATTGGTATTTCCAAAACAGTGGATTGATATTTTGAATAAAGGATTCTCTTGTTTACCTAACCTGGTAAGGATATTTTGTAGTACTTGCTCACGAGCTGAGGACGTATGAGCCTTTGTCTTCGGAACCGGTGACATGAGAAGTACATATGTTTAACAATTAAGTGAATGTTTTGATCTCCCAAAGGAACGGGGACCAGCAGGTGTCCATCGCGACCGGGTTCTGCGGGATCACAGTGTTAATGTACTCAACGTGGGACTCGAGCCCATGAAGAGATGGAAAGGTATTTCTATTGTTTATACGTTCTAAGGCATGTTGTGTGGTATGTGTAATATGTTACTTTGACCATGTCTTGATGTGGTTCAGTTCTGAATTGATTATGTTACTTGGGCCTATGAGTCCAAAGGTGGTCATGTTACCCATACCTGAGAGTCTGAGGGTTGTTATGTGAGTACAATACTATTAAGGTACCCGGACCATTGAGTCCGAGGTAATCATGTGAGAATGATACGTTATGGATGGATTGTATGTGAACCCGGACCTTCAAGTCCGAGGTTGTGGTGTAAGGTGTTGTTGGTTATTGGAAGTGTTTTATATATAAGTAATTCCCGTATTCTAAACCATGATATGTGGGAAGTGTGAACTTCGGGGACGAAGTTCTTTTAAGGGGGGTAGACTGAAATACCCCAAACCTTGGTATGTTGTTTTAACATTAAATAATAAATTATTAAGACTAAAGAGTCTTAGAACTTAGTAAACAATTTAATGAATAGTAACAATTAATTGCCTAAAAGGCAATAAGTATAAATATGCTCTAAACCTGGGATAGTCTTGATTAAGACTTATAACTTACCAAGGACTTTACTTATATATTAATGAGTCTATTAAATCAATTACCAAGAAAACCGAGCTTGAAAACAAGTTAAACCAAAATGTGCTTAAAGGGGTCATAAAGCACGTTTTTGAAAATTGTCTTGTAAGAGTTTTGAATGCCTAAATGTCCATCATTACTCTTTCAATTAATATGTGTACTATTTAGTATCACATTGGAAGTTTAAATTAATGGGGAAGTAGAATTGCGTTTCTACGTGTCTTGTTTAGTGAATAGTAACGAAAATAAGCTAGTTTGTAACTTATGTCAATATAAGTAATTTAATTGATCAATAATGACTAAGTAACCCCTTATATTTAGATGGGGCCGGTTTGCATGTGGTGAGACGTCACCTTGCTGTGATTGAACAAATGAGCAAATCAGTGAGTATTGAAAAAAAGCCTATTTGCTTTATGTATTAAATATCCCCAAAAGCAAATTCTATCTCATTTCTCCTTTCCTCCTTCATTTCACACGGCTGCATCCTCTCTTCTATCTTCTTCTTCCTTCTCCATCGGATATGCTACAGCTCCAGCACCATCTTCAAGCTTTGACCACAGTAACTCCGACTCCATGGTCCAATTCAATTTCGAGACCACCGTTCTTCTAGTTGGAGCAAGCTCTTCAACTTAGTCCTTTCAATCTTCGAGAGCTCCATTTTGGTGCCAAGAGGAATCTCCATGGAAGGAGCTTGAGTTCATCTTTTCACGTATTATTGTTCTCCTTTGCTCAGGTAAGGAAACTCAAAGAAAAAAATGGTGTTTCCTCCCTGTTTAATGTTAAGCAAAATAGCTTAAAATTCCTTTGGATAATGAACGACGTGTGTGTATTGAAACTACCTAAAGAGCCAATGGTAATGACTTAGAAAATGTTCTCAAAAGACTAGTAAAGGACATACGTATTGCTGTTTGTATTTGCAGGTGAAAGGCAAATATATCGTGGAAATTCAGTGTTTTAAGATTTATGCATTTTAAGAGCCTAAGTGCTATGCAGTTAAATTGTACACTATGTTGTTATGTGGTGTATATTTGGTGAAGTTTTGAGTATAAGAGTGTACGTAAAATCATTTGGGAAGCTATCCTTATGATGGTGTAAAGAGCTTAAGCAGCAGGACTAGAAAATTGCAGTACGTCAAATTCTGTAGGTTTGGGTCCGGGACCTAGTTCATGGGTCATGTCCCGGACCATATATCAAAAAAGACCGTGAGTTATACATAATTTTAGGTCCGGGACCTGGGTTAAGGTTAAGGACCCGGACCAAGCATTTAAAAATGGCCGAGAGTGGTAATATGTTGTGGTCGGGACTTAAGGGAAGTACAAGGTCCCGACCACCCTGCTAAATCGCCGAAGGTTTTCCTAATGTGTTGGTCCGGGACTTAAGGTAAGGACCCAAGTCCCGGACCACTCTAAAATGTTGTTTAAGGTATGAAAATGATGCTAATGATGGGGATTGATGGATAATGATGTTATAAGGTTGTATAAGACATGTTAGGTGAGTTGTAATGACAATTTGGTGGGTGAAAGTTAGGTAAAATGGAAGAGTAAAACAAGTTTAAAATGCAAAGGTATTAACTAGCTACGGAGTTAACTATAGTCATTCGACGTTACACAACATGTTACCACCATGTTAATGAAGGTAACTTTAATGTACCAGTTGTTTCGGAATTGTTCGAGGAACCTAAATGGACATGGTAGAGTGGACTCTGGCGACAGGTATGGTTTTTCTTGCAACCTGTGTCCTACCGGATTACACCGGCTTGTATGCCAATGTTTTTTCTGTGTGTTTGCCACCTTGTAAGATAAAACATGAAATGAGTTTATAGTAATTTATTTATGTGGCGAATCTGGCCTCCGATACCGTTTAACCTCAAATGAGTGTTAAACCTTAACTAACTAGAACTAGGAAACACATGAGAGATCGGTATTCGGTGTTAACGACCCAACCTTGGGAACGTTCTAACCACGGCTATGCGTGAGTTAGTTGTGTATGGTTATTGTTTGTAGGTTGTGAACCTCCCTACATGCTTAACACGGTTTTGTGATACCGAATGGGTGTGGATGTGATAGGTTCCATAATGGAGCCTAACTACTTAACTATAAGTATATGTGTACTAATGGGGGGTGAGGAGTCCGGTCATGTTCCGGCCACGCGTGTGATGGACGGGAGTCGATGTCATACCCGGTTCGACTCTCTTGGTGTATGTTAGGTTGTTTACTCATTGGGTTTCCAATCTTCCCTTTAGCTTAGCCAAAGCTATGTTACTGACTCCCGTCGGTTTTCTGGGGCATACAATGGTTGTTCGGTGTGCTAGGTTTTACTGTACCCGACGCACCTTAGTGTTAAGTTATCTGTTCATTTAAAGAACGGTAACAAGTTATGGAACGAGCTTATCATGAGTTTGGCAATTCCTCTAGGCTCTAAAGTGAACTAATTTGGTTGGGTTGGTTCCTTAAGAGAAACCGTACCCTTGTATTATGTGTTATGGATGTATTGCAATTCCTATTCGGTATGAAGTTATATGTGGTAATTGTGGATATGTGGATTATGGTTATGAATTCAGTTTATAATAGAAGCGTTTTAAGGATAACCCGATTAATGGTAAATGTCATCGTTTAGGAAGTAACTCCATTAAGAGGAGAGCCACTTTAAGTTAAAGGTAATAATGGATGGTTTGTTATGTGTGGATGTGTGATGTGTTGGTATTGTTGAGCCCTATAGTTGGGAGTATGCAATGTGTTGTGTGTTTATGGTTTACATGCGTGATTTAAATATAATCAAATGCATGCTAAGACGACAATTAGTTGTGCTGGCCCGGTAGCATGCGGGCTGCGGATTAACCCTCAGCAAAGGTGCTGAGCCCCTTGGGGGCCCCCTTTTCTCCTTTTCTATTTCAGGTACAAGGAGCTGGGAAGCCGTTCGAGAATAGGACGGGTGGTTGTTTATACAGGGTATTTTTTATGGGTGTATGTATTGTAGGCGTAGTAAGACCGATTTGTTATCGGCATTGGTTATGAATACTCGGTACGGTGGGTGTATATGTAAAATAGTTGTTGGAAATGGAATAGGATTGTATTATGTAGTTGCTCGGAGTCTAGTCCGTCAGACCGATACAATGTTATTGTATTAGCCTTGTTAGCCACGTGGGTGGTTAACGGCGTGTAACACCATGGATTAAGTGTTGTGTTGGTTTAATAAGTCATTAGCAACTAGGTTCACCAACTAAACATGTAACCATATCTTTCTACACATTTTTATGGTCCAAACAGTACACATACACTTGTACATTTTTGGCCCTATTTATTTTATAACATTAATAACCTTAATGTATATAAATAAGGTTTTAAGCATCATTACCTTGTTAAAATCACAAGGCATACCACACAGCCACTCCCATGCTCCACGGAACTAATTTACACAGCCTTAAGTTAGGTTTTGTTTTACAACATTAAGTGTAACACTATTATAATCCTTAAGACCTTAAATGAGTGTTTTACCTTCTTAGAGATGGTTTTCTCTTTGGGATGATGTCCCTACTGCCTCCACACACCATGGGTGGTTCCAAGACCCATTCGGTCAGTATAATAACATTGAACAAAAGTTTAGTTAATGACTTTGACAAGGTACTTAGTTTAAGGAGTTTTTTAAGCAAGATTAAAGAAGGATTTTACCTTGGAATTTTGGGGGGTTTCAGGTGTTATTTTCGACCACCTACATAAGTTAATAACAGCCTTATTTTATGTGGGAAAAATCAAGAGAAAATAAGGTCTTGAACAGCCATGGAGATTCTTGATTTTACCTTCTTTTGGAGCCCTTTTTAGGTGAGTTTTGGAGCACCTATTTGGTTCTATGAAGAGGGCTGGAAACACTCTTCAAATGTGTGTCAAGATATGTAGAAAAGAGGTAAGTGACAGCTCATTTTCGGATTTAACATTGAAGAGAGGTAAAAGGGTGTTTTAAGGCATTTTTCCTTACCTTAAGGTTCTCAAGAGGTTCCCCTAGCCCTTGGGTTGATCTTGGACGTGGCTTGGGTCCTTCAAGTCAGTAATGGTGCCTTAGATGGAGTGGAAGAGTTAATTTTGGCCGTATACATAAATAAAGCAAGAAGGGTGTCTTAAAGCACATTTTTCTTACCTTAACTTACCAATCTGATTCTCCTTGATTCACCACGGTTTTTCGTCACCCATGCTCATAAATGTTTGAGTTAGAAGGAAAGAAGAGAAGTGGTTGGTGATTTGGAGCAAGGAAATGGAGTCTTGAGGTAGAAAAGGGCTTAAAACACCATTGGAGGCTTAAAGCTTGAAAAGGGATGAAGATGGTGGAATATGGGAGTATGCTACTGTATCCACGTCTGGAATGAAGAGAGGGGAGTTCTGGGCATGAGCATGGGCAAAGAGAAATGAGTGTGAGTGTGGGTATAAGTAAAAGATGACTTTGTCTTAGGTAACTAGGTGTGTCAGGCTATGTTTTGTTTTATTGTATAACATGTTTTATTCAGCTTATTTTTACTATCTACAGCCGTGAGGGGTGATTAATGACTGAAAATTTCTAGTTTTGTGTGTGTATAAGGAAGGATGAGGTGGCTTTGTCTTTTGTAAGGTGAGTTGTCCATTAGTGCTTCTTTTTGTTTCTCACTTGCTTTTGACTTGTTTTATTCCTTGTGCAGCCGAGACATGTGGGTAGGAGGGCAGTACATGCCAGATTTGTATGAGAAAAGATGAGAGGAAGAATGGTAGAAAGTAACATTTGCTTTTTTCCTCATTTGTACATCCTTGTCTTCTTATTTCCTTTATGCTTTCTACTTTTCATTTTCTCTTATTTTCCTTGTGTATGTGGCCGGCTGTATTAGTCCTTTGGAGGCAGATTTTTAATTTTTTTAGGGTTTAATATTGTGACATTAATGATAGGTGTAATGGACTTGTTTTATGTGTTAAGTGGTAACATGTGTTATTCTTGTTTTAGTGTGTATATAAGGGGTTGTTGTACTTAATAATTTGGTTTGACTATTTAAAATGTTTTATATAGTCTAATGAGTAATATTTATGATATTTAATACATGTACTAATGTGTTACATGTGGTATTGATTTTTGGAGTTGATTTCTCCTTAATAATCTTCTCTCTTTGATTAGAGATTTAATGTATAGTTAGGTGTCCATTTTGGACTATATGTTTCTTCACTAATGTTTATAATGAGTATTGCTCATTAGATGAATATTTGGTACTTATAACCTTCATTTGATTTAATTCCTTATTAATTAAGGTAATTAATGTTTGGGGTATTTCAGTTTACCCCCCTTAAAAAGACTTCGTCCCGAAGTCTCATTTCTAATCAATTGGTCCTATATAATCTAGTTCCATGACTAGTATCCCTCCTAGGGATCAAGTCCCGTATCTTCATATATCAAGGTGTTGTAAGTGCACATAATATCTCATAAGCATAGTGTATCATGCGAAAATATAATCCACACACGGTGCAACTCAAGTGCACGGCACAATATTCACACATCCACACATGGTGCAACACAAGTGCACAATACCATATTGGTTCTTTCACTTTCCACATTGGGATATATATATCTATCATAAGTATCTCCAAGGATACATCATAAGCAAATGTATTCACAAACATAATCGAGTATCTCGTAGGATACATAACAGACATACAAGTGCACGAATGCACATACAAACAATTACAACTAAGTATGCCCCGCATACGTACCACAAGCACAACATGAACAACACAAAATTTTGGTATACGCCAGTGCACGCCAAGAGGCTCTACCCCCTTAAGAAGGGTTACGCCCCATGACCCTCAAAGTATCTAACAACCGCTATAAGAAGAACGCTGGATACTTGGCTCGTATAGAGTCTTCCACCTCCCATGTGGCCTCTTCTGCCTCATGGTTCGACTAAAGACCTTTGACCTTTTAATGGTCTTGGTCTTGGTTTCCCTCATTTTTGTGTCGAGGATGTGGAGTGGAGTCTTCTCTTATCTGAGAAACGGGTCTAATTCTAGCCTTGTTGGCTTCAAGATATGTGGAGAGTGAGACGCGTACTTCTCTAGCTGGGAGGCATGAAGTATTTGTGCGCTCTCCCAAACACGTTGTAATGGGCCCACTCGCTCCGTAGTGAGGTGCAGACCCACGAACATAGGGTCCGATTTACCCTTTTTCGTTCTTTCTTATGGATGTATTATGGATTGTTTATTAGTAGCAAGTTATTGCTGATCCCGTTCCAGTGTGATGGTGGTATACACGGTCTTTCTTACTTTTGGAACCAAAGATATCCTAAATAGAGCGGTATCTTTATTGTATGCGCGCTCGATTAGATTTAAATTGCCTATCTCAATATTCCGGATTACTAGCGTATGTGCGCGTATTAAATCATCAACGTTCTTTGTCTTCACTTACTGGCTTTCAGTTAAGATGAGATGTGATATTGGCTATCATTAGCTTTTAGTGCTCTTTGCACTTGTCTCCGCAATCTTGAGACGTACCATTCTATATATTCACTTAGATAGTCCTTGTGATTTCGTGTCTCTAGGTTGTTTTGTTTCGGAGTAATACGTTAGTTGTAGTACTTGTTCGGTGTTTCTTGTGGATGTATATTGTGTTTTCTTGTATGTCAGCCTAACAACAATACTTGTATTGTTCGCCCTGCGCTTCTGCTGGGGGAAATTCATTTGTTATTCTTATTTTTTTTTGTTATGCTTCTTTCAGCATCCAATGTGGGTATGCTCTACGGCATTGAGGCATTTGCCTCTGGGTTTATCTTGTATCTTTCTCATGTTGCTTTACCATGAGTGTATTTGTACATTTATGAGTCTCCACGTGGGTGTGTAGCGTTGAAAGCTGTATTTACTTGGAGTGTCTTTTTGAATGGTCTAGACTACTGTAGTCTGCCTTTAAAATTATTTTACTCCTCGTTATTGAGTTTTATGCGAGTTTTACTCGTCTAATTTGTGCCAACGTGTTTATTTTTAATGGCTGCTTATAATGGTCGCTTATGTGCGTACCATATCGTTGTCGATTCGACGGTTATTGGTTATTGTTAGACTTGCTTTTAGGCTTAGGGCATCCGCTAGTGTACTAGCTCTGCCTTTCTTTTATCGATTAGTGGTGTGTTTATGTTTAACCCCCTTTTTGGGTGAAAACGTAGCATTGCCCTTACTCTTGGGCATGTGGTGACTGTTACATCCTACAGTATTGTTTGGTGTTTTTAGTTTGGAGAATAGTTCTCTTTGTGCCTGTAACACCCCTACCGCTAATACCGTCATTACCGTACCATACTTACCTTCGCAGCGGATATTACTTACTCAACGGCGGGTGTACAATGCCGTTAGTCACCCACGTGACTAACAAGGCGAGTTACAATACTACATACTATCGGTCTGATGAATATGAACATACCGACACTGGTGGAACGCGACCCATTAATTACGGTCCAAAACCGTGTATAATTACAGTTCTGGACCGTAATCTACACGGGCGTCAATAAAGATGGCGTTTCTTTAATTACGGTTTAAAACCGTAATTAAAGTCCCTTTTCCGGCCCGCGTGTCATTGACTTTACATTACGGTTATTTGTAAAACCGTGATCTAAAGTCCTTTGGCGCACGCGAACCAAAGGACTTTAGATCACGGTTTTACAAATAACCGTAATGTAAAGTCGACACTTTAGATGACGGTTTTGGCAATAACCGTCATCTAAAGTCTTTTGGCGCGCGCGCCCAAAGGACTTTAGATTACGGTTATTGTTAGAACCGTAATCTAAAGTGTAATTTTTTTTTTTTTACAAATCTACACAATTGCAACAGAGACAGAATTGTAACAGATAAGCAACAGAGGGCAGAAACTGCACAATTGAACCACCTGAATCAAATACCAACAACACAAATTCATTCTCTGCGCACAATTGCAACAGAGATAACATCTAATAAAGCACCAGATCGAAAATCTGTAACATATTCAATCTGTTACACAATTGCAACAGAGATAACATCTAATAAAGCACCAGATCGAAAATCTGTAACATATTCAATCTGTTACACAATTGCAACAGAGATAACAATTGCAAATTCATTTCTGCGCACAATTGCAACAGAAACATTCAATACAACAGCTAGAATCTGTTACAGCAGCAGCTAGCATAATTCATTACAAACAGAATCAGAGCAACTAACAAAAAATATAATTTGTTACACAATATAATCTGTTGCAGCAGCAACTAACAGAATCAGAGCAGCAACTAACAAAAAATATATGTTACAGCAGCAGCTAGCTAGTCTACCACTCCATTCTCATAAACATGGCTGCCATGCTCTCTCTGACATGCAACAAGTCGGCAGGAGCATAAGTCTTGAATCTGGCATAATGCTCTTTAATCTGCAACAAGAAAAGGAATGGAACACATAATGAGATTAAGATAAAGACACAAAAAATCTGCCGAAAGAATTAAATACAAGACAGCGTTCGTATTACCTTGTCAATATCATTCTTAAAACTTGGGAAGTACCCGCAGAACTCGTACATATACCGCATCACGTAGTACCCGCAACTCTTAGAATCCTTTTGGGTAGGGCACTAAATCACCAAAATTCACAAATGTAAAACAATTGTACAAAGATAATAGCAGCACGAATGAAATACATGAATTACCAAACCTTGATGTAATTGACGGTCAAATCACCAAACTCTCCCTGAGGGGTTTTTTTGTAACAACTGTTACATATATTAACAAAAGCGTTTAGCAAAATGAACAAGTACATTAATTTTGGTTCAAAAAACTTACAAACAATTAAATAGTAATAAAAACTTACTCTTTGATTAAGTCTTCAGTGTTGAATTCTGTCCACTGCCCTAGTGGATCTAGAACGAGCAGAGTAGCGGTGGCAGCGCAGAATATAAACAAAGCCCAGTGGTGGCTACAATGTCAAATACAAAATGAAATGAGAAATGAAGGTAAAAAAGTTAGCTAATTAGTATGTAATTTTATATTAGAACTCACGTTTGGTGATACGGCATTAGAATGAATAATTTATTCTGTTGATCAACAACATTGAAGCAATGAATCATGTATTCACAAAACCTCCCCGGGTCCCTAGTGACTGTCGTACGATAAACGCTCCGGGCACACCGCAGTAATGGAGGTCATGTCCTTCTCAGCACATCTCTCAAGCAGACATCTATTATATCACATGTACTATAAAAAGTTAGCCAATGCAACTTCATAGATACTTATTCTATATGTTTTTACAGTATGAGGAAAGAACACTTACTTTAGATAAGCTTGAATAATGTTAATGTTCAGATAATCTCCACACATCATCTCTCTGATGTCCTCAAAGTTGATTGCCGTCATCATATCTTCTTCGTAGTGAAACATCGACTTTGGAAGCGTCATCATGAAGTTGTTAGTTTGAGATGACTTCAACATGATCTTGTCGTAGAGATTCATCTGCTTGGCCCCCAAAACATTAACAAGTTTTTGTGGCAGTGCGAGCTTATTTTTAGGCGCCTCAGAAGTCCTGGTGCGACCCCGGACGGGCGCTGGATTCTTACCTTTCGCACCCCGACTCACTGGATTCTTACCCTTCACACACAAACAGTAAAGCATCAATGTAAAGATAATTACTAATTGATTATTATAGTAACATTAAACAATTATCTAGAACATACCCTTGTACTTCTGACAGGATTCGCCGGCGCGCAGATCTCTTCTTCTCTGGGCCGGGATACGCGGCGAGGAAGCTCAGGGAGATCAGGATTCGCCGGCGCGCTGGTCTCTTCTAGTCTGGGCCGGGTTACGCGGCGAGGAAGCTCAGGGATCTATAATAGATTAGATTAGACACTTAATGCTAAATAATGCATTTTATTAGATACTAAATGGTTGTCAAACAGTCTTACCTCATCGGTGACAACAATATAACATGCTGGCCAGGGCAATATGTCTCCCTTCGCTTCGATCAGCGTGCATTTGTTGTCAAACGCCATCGGAAGGTATGCATGCTCAAATCCATCAACTATCAGGTCCAAGGTCACACGCGCGTAGAATGGGGGTAGACGTACGAAACTGATGAGCGTGAGTGGACCTGATGGCAACACCGTCCCGTAGGCCGCATCTACAGGGTGCCCGTCTAATGGTATTTGGAGACGACATTTTTTTTGCTCCTTTAATAAACAGAGATAATACGTGAAATAAATAAGTGAGTCCAATCTAATACTATTTAAATAACTTTATTTTAGGAGAAAAATAGTTAAACAAAGTTAACCTGGATGTTGGCAAACGGGTACGGGTCAGCGGCCGGAGCACAACTAGACGAGGAAGACAGTCGAGGAGGATCTAGCTGCTGCTGCTGAGTAGTCGCATGTGCAATCGCATTCAACGCTTCCTGCAGCCTCTCCTCGATAGCCCGGCGCTCAGCAGCCTGTTTCTCGTCATTAGCTTGGCGCTCAGCAGCGAACTTACGCTCTACCATCGCCTCGACTTCAGCAGCACTCATCTGACCCTTCCTAGCAGATGGCGGGAATACGTTCTTCTGACGTACTTCTCCCCCAAATCCTCTAACACGCCCCGGGTGATCCTTCTTCCCAAGCATTTGATTGAGCGCGTCGTCTTGAGAAGGAGGAGCGTGTAAGTCTACTTCTCCTCTCTGTGCCGCTTCGTACTGTCCAATTTTCAAAGAAGTTAACACTAAATTTAAGATCAACAAACACTTGAGTATATAAGTAAATTATTTAACAGCTACTTTCAAATACTTACAATTTGGTTAGCCAGTTGTTCCATCGCAGCATTAGGAAATATCCTCTGACCTTCGCTGGTCGTTTTCTGGCGTCCCAGTATGTACATCTGCACCCTCCTCGCCTCAGAGACATCCTCGATCGGGCATTCACTTCCATCCTCGTTCCTCCGTGTCAGCAAACCAGCTTCTTTCCATCCCTCGAGGCTGCCCACATATCCCCTTCGTCCCATGGTGTGGGGGTAGAGATTAGCTTCACGGTTTTGCCGTGCTTGTTCTTGTACTTGCTGTTAAGAAAGTACAACAGGAAATTAATTAGAAAATCAGGGATAAAGCATTATGAGCATTAATTAAGAAAAGAGTACACACAAACATACCCTGAACTCGGGGGTGGCGTGCCGCTCAACGAACTCCTTCCACTCCTCTTCAGTGATCATGCCGTTGTACACAACATACGGCGGAGGCTCACGTGGGGGCACCCTGTTGATCCAATGCTCAACCAAGTAGTGGCGGAATGATTTAGCTTTGCCGGCCACCAAAGAAAGAACGGTCTTCTTCACTTCTTCTGGGATCTTGTACCGTTCTTGCACCTTCTTCCAGATGGTCTCCTTTACTTCTTGCGGGACTTGTTTCCATGTGTGGTTGATGCAGCAATGTGATCTGGCCAGAGTCCCTAGCATACTACCGAACTCTGACCTGCTGCCCCCACCATACCTCCCATACTGGTCCCACAGAAGACTAATCTGATCCTCTTTCTGCAGTTTCAACCCACGGGTCGGACCTCTACCTCTGGGTCTCTGAGTAGCACTCGTAGAAGGTGCACTCATGGAAGGGCAGCATCAGCGGCAGATGTGGATGGGACAACAGTAGCAGCGGCAGATGTGGATGGGGCAACAGCAGCAGCGGCAGATGTAGATGGGACCGGTACCATTCGCTGCTCATTTTCCTCCTCCTCACGACAAAATAAATCGAACTCTGCATCAGCCATGTCCTGATCAGCCATGCCTGCAAGGATTGAAATACAATTTGAATTAAATTAAGCATTTCATAATGGTCATAAACAAGCAATAAAAAAGAGTGGTAATTTCATATAAATTTTTATAGTAATAACTTACATACACCATTATCTCTCAACCCACATTCCCTCGTTATGGTCTGATCGTATATACTCACGATGACCTGTGACCTCAGCCTCTTCCAATGAAATAGGAACAGTTGGAGGTTCATCTTCTGCATCATACTCATCCTCATCAACCACACCATCCACACCAACTATTCCTCTTCTCCCTTTAAGCACAACAGACCATCTAGGATTACAGGGATCAGTTACATAAAATATCTGCTTAACCTTCGTCCCAACAACGAATGGCTCAACCGTGGGAGTAGCTCTAGACAGATCAACCAGTTTCATACCATGCTCCTCCTCACGGTAGCCATGAATGTTGTTAACCCAGTTACAGCGGAAAACACACATTTCGTAGCTGTTGTAGTCCAATACCCAGATGTCTTGTATAACACCGAAATATGATTGTTGTACTGAGACAGGACTATGACCCACGACACCGACGTCATATAAGTTTTGATAAGCTTCAAGCTCTACACCACTGTTTTGATTCGTTGACTTCTGATCCTGACGTTCTGTGAAAAAGGTGAATCCGTTGACATCGTACCCCTCATAAGAAATTACATCCAGATTTGGTCCAAATGCAACTACTTTAATCAGTTCAGGCACATTCGTGGACTGATCGGACAACACTCTCTCTTTGAACCATCGGACAAATGTCCTATTCTGCTCATTTTGTAGTCTGACGTCACTCATGTTTGGATATTGTGCTCTTAAAACACACAAGTGTTCATCAAAGTATGGTTCAACATCTTCAAGATGACTTAGCACAACTAAATGAGCTTTGTTAAGAGTGTCTATGTCAATTCTTTTCAGTTTCCTTCCAACCGTGCCAACACCCTTCAATCTGCCCTCGTGTCTAGAACGTGGAAGTCCAATGGTATCGACACCTTCTAGGTAATTGGTGCAGAAGTCTACAACTTCCTCTGTGATAGTGCCCTCTATAATACTACCCTCTGGGTGACGACGGTTCTTCATTTTCTTCTTCAGGACACCCATGTACCTTTCGAACGGATACATGTAGCGAAGGTACAAAGGACCACACATCAGAATCTCTCTTACAAGATGCACGAGGAGATGTATCATTATGTCGAAGAACGATGGAGGAAAATACATCTCCAGCTGGCACATTGTCACAATAAGATCCTTTTGTAATTTAGACAGAGTGTCCACATCAAGAACCTTAGACGAAATGGATTTGAGGAAGACACTGACGTTTGTGATTGTGTGTCTGACAGCATCCGGCAAGATCCCACGTAGTGCAATTGGCAAAAATTCTTGAAGTAGGACATGATAATCGTGAGATTTCATTCCTACTAATTTGAAATCTGTCATGGACACTAGGTTTCTTATGTTTGAGGAGTAACCTGATGGCACCTTGATGTTGTAAAGGGTACTGCATAGACTATGTTTCTCTTCTTTAGACAGAGTGTGACAGGCAGGAGGCAAGAATGTGCGTTTTCCACGTTCTTGCGGGCCAAGCTCTGTGCGTATGCCCAACTCAATTAAATCTTTTCTTCCTTTCAAATGATCCTTTGTCTTTCCTTTTATGTTCAAAAGGGTGCTAGTGATACTTTCACCCACGTTCTTCTCGACATGCATCCCATCGATACAATGTCTAACCTCCAGATGCTGCCAGTACTGTAGTTCCCAAAATATTGATTTCTTTTTCCAGACACTTTTTTCACCACTTTTGGTTGGCGGCCCGAAGTTGTTCACAATATTATCCAACTTTTTGTAAATCTCTGTACCTGTCAAAGGCTGGCGCGCCATGCTGTGATCAGTTTTCCCATCGAACTCTTTCGCCATCTTTCGATACTTATGTCCTTTTGGAAGCATTTTTCGGTGGCCCATATACACGGTTTTCCCACTATGTTTCAAGCGAATGCTACAAGTGTTTTCACCACAAATCGGACACGCCAACGCCCCCTTGATTGAATAGCCTGAAAGATTACCATAGGCGGGGAAATCATTGATTGTGCAGTACAACATAGCACGCAAATTGAAGTCCTCTTTACTGAATGAGTCGTAAACCGTAGCCCCTTCATTCCACAAGAGTTGTAGATCCTCTATCAAAGGTTGTAGGAATACGTCAATTTTGTTGCCCGGTTGCTTTGGACCAGATATTAACAAAGACAACAAGATGTGTCTTGGTTTCATGCATAACCACGGCGGTAGATTGTAAATAACCAAAAGCACAGGCCAGGTACTGTGTATGCTACTCAAAGTACCGTAAGGGTTCATCCCATCCGTGCACAAGCCTAGCCTTAGGTTTCTCGGTTCGTTACCAAACTCAGGAAATTTTACGTCTATGTTTCTCCACTGTGGTGCATCAGCGGGATGTCTCAATCTGCCATCCTTTTTCCTGTGAACTGAATGCCACCGAAGATTCTCTGCGTCTTTCTCAATGGAGAACAAACGTCTGAACCTTGGAATGATGGGCAGGTACCACAATACCTTAGCTGGTGAACCTTTCTTACTACCGCTGATGTGAGTTTGTTGTTTCTTATACCGTGACGCTCCACATGCTGAACAGCTTTCAGCAAATTCATCCGATTTCCAAAACAGCATGCAACCATTTGGACAAGCATGAATTTTCTGGTACCCCATACCCATTGGGCACATCATTTTTTTGGCTGAGTACGTAGTCGTTGGTAAAACGTTGTCCACCGGAAGAACGTATTTCAATAGTTCCAGGAGGTCAGTGAAACTTACGTCGCTCCAGCCATGTTTCGCTTTCAAGTTGAATAGCTTGAGGACGACACTCAACTTGCTTAACTTTGTAGGGTCACACCCGGGGTACAACGGTGTTTTGGATGAATCCAACAAATTTTCATGCTTGTCTGGCGTGTTAGAGTAATGTCGTTCCACATCTTCAAGCATAGTCTCAATGTCATCATCCCAGAAATCTGGCACAACGTTCGCTGTAACGTCTTCTGGATCACCAGCAACTGTATCATCTCCAAGTTCTGTTTCTGTGTTTGCCTGACCATTATCCCCTTCGTCAGGCTTAATAACATCGAACGCACTCTGACCATGCCATCGGATTATGTCTTGGAAATCTTTTGTAAAACCGCGGCGGATCAGATGTTCCTTAATTGTTTCAACGCCGCGATATCTCAGATTGTTTTGGCAGTCGATACACGGACAAAAATGTATCCCTTGTCTGTAGGTTTCAGATTGTTCGCCAACACCGTGCATAACTTATCAACTCCTTCTAAAAACTTGTCGTCCAAATTTCCGCTGTAAATCCACGAACGTTCCATCTCCTTCTAGCTATTTATATGAAGGCAGCCATTTCATACCGTCACCCGTGGCAGAGTCTTTACACTTTTGTATCTTATCAACCTAAATCCATCCATGAGTATTAAATCCCACCGGTGAACGTGTTTTTAATATGTAATTTATTGAAAATTTCGGCAGCATCTCCCTACAGTTCTTCAAATGCACGATATTATGATATTAATCAATAATATATGCATTCGAAGAACAATAAAGAGATACTGCTGAAATAATCAATAAAGTACATATTAAAAGCACATTCACACCCTAGGTGTGATTTAACAATCATGGACAGTCCCGACAGGGACTGCCGAAGATATACCTCTATTAGGTATATCTTGGGCGGATAACTATGTTTGGTAGTTTGTCAAATATTATATGTATATATATAAATCTTACCTCTGGTAGACGATTAGCCGATGCTAAGACGGTTGAGGTCGGAAGCCTAAATAAAGTCGTAGTCCTGATGCATAAATGAAAAACGACAACATTAGAATTCATCAAAAAATCAAGGTTAAATGCTAGCTAAACCGCGGAAAAAAATCGACAGCATCTCCCCTATATTTCTAACGTCTCCAAATCAGTTTTATCAAAGTCAAATTTGCACGCACCATCTAGAACTAGTAACATACATAAACTTATCTTATTCTACTATATATGAAGTTTATTTATGACCTTCTCTGCAGTACTTCAGATTGAAGGACTGAAACTAGTCATTCTAGAACCATTAAAATACCGAAACTCATCTTATTCTTTCTGGTGGTTATAACAATAGCATTGTTGATTCCTGTCACAGATTGTGAATCAAACAGAGAGCATCTGGCATAGCAGATTGAGCAGTTGAAAATGAGCTATTTTCAGGAATCGGTAATATACTTGAACTTACTTTCTTTCCTGTGGCAGTTTTAAGTAGTAGCATTTTTAAAACTACACTATTATTTATTAATTGTAATACTAAATGCTAGAATAAATAAATACAGCAGTTTACAGTTTGCTTTGCAAAATTACCGTTACTAAGCACCGAAGTGGGCAAGTAGTGTAGAAATCAGCCCACGAACTAGGTTGCAATTAACTGTGAATCTGGACACAAATATATGAACAAGGTTAGAACATTTGCCATTGCACTCTCAGGATTCGATAGAAACGAGGTTAGAACTTGCAATCGAAATGCATGTATATGAACAAAGTTAGAAAAAAACGACAATCAATCGATCGCATACCCAATACGCGATAGAGAGGTCGACGGTGAGACCAGTGGTAGATGGGTGGTGACCGGCGGCGATGGGAGTGACAAAGGTGGTGGGAGCGACGGCGGCGATGGCTGTTAGCAAGGTGACGGGAGAGAGGAGGCGATTTCAGTGAGGAAGATAGCGCGAAAGAAGAGTTATTGTAAGTACAGTGTGCAGAGTAAACGGGCAAATGTTGTAGTTAAAAGGACTTTAGATTACGGTTTACATGAAAACCGTAATGTAAAGTCACACTTTAAATGACGGTTCCTAAAGAACCGTAATCTAAAGTGTAACGAAATAAAAAAATAGCGCGAAAATTATTTGGCCTATGCTGGGTTTCGAACTCAAGATCGATGGTGTTGACTCATGTACCCACGGCCATTAAGCCATGAGTCTTATTCGATCAAACATATGTAACACATTAATATAAAGTTATTTTTAATCTAAAATACACTGATAAACGACGTCGTTAACTATAATTTAGATTATGCGCGGCGTCGAAAAAATCAAATAACACGGGAAATATTTGGCGTCAGGTGAAAACGACGTCGTTGACCATCAGTCGGAGGTAGGCGCGCCTTTTTTAGGACGGACTTTAGCTGACGGTTATTAGTAAACCGTAATCTAAAGTCCGTTGACCGTAAAGCGCGCGTCAACACGGGACTTTAGATTACGGTTTCACTGATAACCGTCATCTAAAGTCCGTCCTAAAAAAGGCGCGCCTACATCCGATCGATTATTGCTTACGGTTAATTCAATAAACGTCGTTAATTAACTCCGGCCTTCATATTAATTACGGTTTCTGTTAAACCACCAGTGCGAGTGCTCTACACATTACATTACTTTCCCTTGCATACCAATCCATAATTCGATACAACTCCAACACAATACTATACCGAGTATACTACAATCCTTACATTACCGATACAGTATAGACATCCCAATTCATACTACGTTTACGCATACAATTCCCTTTACTCAACTACCCGTGCTTATGTAGCAGTCCCCGTCCTACTCTCTCGAACGGTGAGCAGCTTCGGTACCTGCACACTAAAAAAAGGTCCCCCTAGGGGGTCAGCTTACGCTGCATATGAAATCCGCATATACCGCGTGCTAACCGCGGTACGCCAACTACTTTGGGTCGGATATACATGGAGTTCATTTTACATGCATACATACATACTCATACTACACAATACAATCAAAGATACCTACATAAATACACAAGTACAGTACTTACTAAGGAAGACTGTTCAACATTCAGCCATTCGTATTTGTTATACATTCATTACTCTTCGTACTGTGTTCGATATTCGTTACTCTACTCATACTTACTCCTTACTCTTGCGTACTCATCACTCCATGTTCAATACCTTACTCGTACACGATCCTTACTCTGTGCTCGTTACTATACTAGTGAATACTCACTACTCAATTCCCCTTACTTACTCTTACATACTCAATGCTCGATACTCACTCATGCGTACTCAATACTCGGTACTCACTACATACTCATACTGGCTTCTTACTCAATATTCATTACCTTACTCATACATACGCAATACTCATTACTTTGGCCTCTGGGCGGAGTCATACTCAAGACTCGCCACCGGACCTACAATACGAGGGTGTAACACCCCAACTACAAACAACACATTTAACAACACTTGCAGCGGAAATCATAACTCACAACATAACTTAACTCCTTGGTGTTACACGCCGTTAGCCACCCACGTGACTAACGAGGCTAACATACATACATCGTACCGGTCTGATGGACTAAACTTCCGAGCAACTACACATTAATCTTGTTCCATGTTCAACATTCATTATACACTTACATTACAACTGTACCGAGTAATTACCAACTAACGCCGATACAATTTCGGTCTTACTACACCTACAACACATCCACGATTTTTCATGACTACCCACATACAATCAACTACCCCGTCCTACTCTCGAACGGCTTCCAGTTCCTTGTACCTGAAAAGTATGGGAGCCCCCAAAGGGGTCAGCACCTTTGCTGGTATGGTAATCCCGCAGCCCGCATGCTACCGGGCCACGCACAACTATTTGTCGTCTTAGCATGCGGTTGATTTATTTCAAACATGCACAAACTCACACACATATCATGCTTATAAGCAAACATTCATTAATAGAATACAGACACAAGGTTAGCACACTCAACATAACAACACACTTCACTTTATAACATACACAACTTAATTTCACTCTTCTTAGGGTACATGAACTTCACTTAGGGAGTGCCGGGGTGATATAAGCCCGAGCACAACATACATACATTTTCTTTGCTTGAGTGGCGGCCTCATATAGGACCGTACACTACACACAATTTCCCCCTAGCTCCTATAGTGATGAGGTAGGTAAGCCTTGGTTAAGCTTGTGGGTGGTTGTAATTCAAGGAGGAAGAACAACCGTAACATAACAAAGAGGGAGTCGAAGCGAACTTAAGCTTCGACACCCTACCAACATTATACATAATTTCCCTCCTAGCCCGATGTGGAGGTCGGGTAGGTAAGCTTTGGCTAAGCTAGTGGGAGGTCGAAATCCAATGAAGGAAAACAACCCTAACATAACAGGATGGGAGTTAATTTACATATATATATATATATTAACTCCCAAACAATACGCGCGACCGGGACACCCGGATTCCTCTCCATACATAACATATACTTATTAGTTAGAGGTTCCCTTATGGAACTTATCACATACATACATCACGTAGTGTTACTAACTCGGTTAGACTCATATGGGGAGTAATATCCCTTTTTAACAAACATGAATAACTGTGTCCAAAAACAACAACAACATATCCAACAAGTCACATACATCACTCATAATAACAACATACACTAACGCACGGATAGCCGTAGTTAGAACGTTCCCATGGGTTGGGACGTTTATTCCGAATACCGATCTCTTATGTGAACCTAAAGTAGGTTAACTATTATTTAACACATAACTAAGGTTAAGCGGTATCGGAATTAATTACGCCACAATAATGAATTACTGTAAACTCATTTCATGCTTTATCTTGCAAGGTGGCAAACACACAGAAAAACACATTGGCATACAAGCCGGTGTAATCCGGTAGGACACAGGTTGCAAGAAAACCATACCTTACACCATGGGTTACTCTACCGTGTTCCCGAGGGTTCACTCCAACGCGTCATCTCACGCTCCCCGGATAGTTTTTGAACAACTGGTAATATTTAAAATGTTTTATTAACAACAAAGTCTTACGGTATGTAAGCTTCTATTATTTCCGTACTTACCCCGTTATCCCGGTGTACTTAATGTTCTTATACTCTCAACTTGCTTGGTTACTTTTACACTTGTTTTCATACTCATATACTTACTTTCTTACCTTCATTATTTCAATTGTAGTGTACTACCACATACATATGCATATGTGTGTATAGGCATATATATATATACATATGATTATTATAATCATATAGTAAATTTTTTTTTTTTTGACTCGACCGGACTTGCGACCGACCTTGCAAGTCCGGTCCATTCCAGTAGCTACCAGTACAGGAAATTTTCTGGCTCGACCGAACTTGCAAGTCCGGTCGCAAGTTCGGTCCATTCTAGTAGCTTGCGTTACGGGAATTTTTCTGGCCGACCAAACTTGCAAGTCCGGTTGCAAGTTCGGTCCATTCCAGAAGGTTTCTGACGGGGGAATTTTCTGGTCCGACCGAACTTGCATGTCCGGTCGCAAGTCCGGTCGATTCCAGAAGGTTTCCCGTCTTTGTAAATCTGGGCTCGACCGAACTTGCAAGTCCGGTCGCAAGTCCGGTCCGGCCCAGTACTTCAATTTTAAAATCTGTTTTCAGTCCTCTCTTTTACCCATTACTTCCCCAATTTTCCTACACTTAATCCAACATATTTTAACACTACTTAGGCCCTCAAAACTGCCTTGGTTCATCCCCCAAATACCTTGCTCATTTCTAAATCCATATACACAATTTTTCCTCACACCCTTCAACACCTGTAACAGATTTTGTTACTTTTACGCTACAGATTTTAATACTCAATCCTCACTCTCCAATTACCAATCCATGGTCATTACCCATCTCTACTAATCCCAATGCATACCTTGGTTCTCCCATTCACCAAGTCACTCTTTAATGCACAATTCCTACCAAAATTTTGCCATAGCTCACCTATAATTCTTACTTATCCACACATATCTTTTCTCATCAGCTTCACCCCTATCCTAGCCAAACCACAAGGGTTCTAACAGCACATAACAAATCCTCAAATTCCATCAACAACAACATAATCACCATAAACTCCACAACCACAATATCAATCTCAAACTTAAAACATTTGGCTCTTAAGGCCCTCAACTCACTATTAATTCACACACCTCTCCAACACCAACTAAACACATTACAACATAGATTTTAATCCACAATTTGGGTTCATTAATTTGTTTACCCATCCCAAACACTTAAACAATTTTAAACAAGGTTTAAGGTGAATTTCTTACCTTAATTTCACAAGTCTCTCCAAAATTCTCCACTTGCTCCTCATCTCCTCAAAATCGGTCAAGAGGGAATGGAGTTTCAAAACTCCATCCCAACATTCAAGAACACAAAAACATACTTAATTAATCATCTAAACCCTTGGAATCTCTCAATTCAATAAAAGGGCTAGAACACAAAGTTAGGGTTTACCTTTTTGAAGTTTATAAGAGGAACTCTCACCCTTGAATCAAGAAGGAAATTACTCCACCATTGAAGGGTCAATTTGGAGCTCAAGAACAAGAAGGAAAACAAGGTATCAAAAATGGTGAAAAATCGATTACACCATGAGATGAAGGAAAGATGACTCTTTCTTGGAAATTTTTACCTTAGAAGGAAGAGGAGACTCCAAGCTTCACATTGGTGCCATTTTCTCTTCAAATGGGAAAAACCCATGGAGGTCAACTTCATTATTTTCGGATTTTGAAAAGAGAGGAAGATAGAGAGTGATGAGGAGATGAAGAATATGTAATTATTTTCTCATTTGGAGTGGTGTAGCACCTTGGGCAAGCTTGAGAAGGAGGAGAAGCCATGGAAGGGCTTCACAAATCGTTGGAACCAGAGGGGGAGAAGGAGAACGGCTGGTGGAGGAGAAAGAGAGGAAAGAGAAAAGAAAGAAGGGAAAAGAAAATAAAGGAGGAGAGAGAGGGTGAGTGGGTATAAGTTATTTTTCACTTTTTGCTTTTTGACTTATTTAATTAGTTAACTAGTCAAGTGTGAGGGGCTGTCTACATTAATAAAAACCAGTCCACTAACATATACACACTGGAACGTTTTTCGTCTTTTACAGAAAACGCCCATTAATTTACCCGGTTTTAGCACTATTCACTAACCGGGTCCGTTTTCCGGAATTTTCTCGTTTATTTGATTTTAATGGTTATTATACTCCCATTAATGTTTATTTATAGTTATATGATAAACTATAATTTTTACGGGGTCATTTGACTGTTTAAAGTCACGTTTTCAGGTTTTCTCGAAAAACGCGCTTTAGACCCCGTTAGCGCTTTAACGCATTATTTGAATCCGTTTTCTTCCGGAATTTTTCCCACATGTTCTTAATATGTAATTAGGGTATAAAAATATATTTATAACCCTATTGGAGGTTATATATCTCCTAAAATAATTAAATACGCGTTTTCACGTTTTGTGACTTTTACGTGTTTTCTTTTTCTTTTTGGTTTTCATTTCTTCACCAATGATCTTAAGGACTTAATTAGCCTTAGAAAATTATAATTACATAATTAATTAACACATTAAGGTTTGGGGTATTTCAATCTACCCCCCTTAAAAGAACTTCGTCCTCGAAGTTCACACTTCCCACACATCATTGGTTAGAATACGGGGATTACTTGTAACATAAAACTTCCATAACAAACATATTTTACATCACAACCCCGGACTTAACGGTCCGGGTACATATACACATCCATACCTAACATAACATACTTACTTAGTAACCTCGGACTTAATGGTCCGGGTACCTTATCAACATTTGCACATACATAACAACCCTTAGACTCTTAGGTCTGGGTAACATAACAACATTTAGACTCTTAGGTCTTGATAGCACAACACTTTCGGAACTTAACCACATTAGGACTCAAGGTCCAAAATAATAATTATTACACATACCACACAACATGTCTTAGCATGGATATCAACCAGAAATTCCTTTTCCATCTCTTCACGAGTTTGAGACCCATGTAGAGTACATATACACTGTGATCCCGCAGAACCGGTCGCGATGGACACTCTGGTCCCCGTTCCTTTGGGAGATCAAAACAATTGCATACATCTTTAAAATATACTTCTCATGTCACCGGTCCTAAGACAAAGGCTCATACGTCCTCAGCTCGTGAGCAAGTAGTAGGAAAATACCCTCTATGAGGTTAAGTATAATGAAATCCTTTATTGGAAAATACCAATTGAAGATCCTTTTTACAAGGTCAAGTAAAAGTAGTCCTTCCTTTGAAAATACCACTTAAGAATCTTAGAGATATTAATTGAAGTCTTGAAAGTACCAATTGAAAATTTGAAACCCAATTTAAAACTCTTTTGAAAACTCAATACAACTCCAAGTCCAATTATTGTTAACAGCATCTTATTCTTGATGTGATTATTTGTGACCACTTATAGGGAGTTTCAAGATTCATCCAACCCTGATGTGATCAGCATCAGTGTTGAATTATCTTTCCACCCCAATTTGTGTTCGGCTTCCCTTGATCTCATGATAATCAAGTTTCACCTCCCACTTCATTTTCAAACAACAGCTAATTCAAGCATGTACCATTCTCTATCTCTTAATCCATCTAGTCATAATCATTACATCTCCAAGGGATAGAACTCCGTCTATCAATCATCACCCAAATTCAACTTAATCCGAGTTACCTAGGGAATTTTAATTCTTACTAGGTTCTATATCGGTGTCATACCTCTTCATAAATCACAACACTGTATATATACACATATCTATATATTTTTATCAAAATATACTACACAATATTACATTTGTATCATTTGAACATATACTGTCGGGGTTTTAATTCCCCGGGAGTTTTTCTACTCCCTTATACTTATACTTTCACATACATCTGTTAACACAATAAACACACTTATCACAATGGTATTCGCATCTTCTGTGCGCAATTACCACAATTAAACCATGAATGAATGTGTATGTTTATGTAACACACACACCAATCATCAAAACAAATTATTTTGTGCTATGCACACCATTGTTCAAGTACACTTGTACGGTAAAACGCACTAAACAGTTTCGCGCTCTACCCCCCTTAAAAGGGATTACGCCCACGTAATCAATCACTTAACCACTGGTTTGTAACGTCCTACCGTCGTGAAGTGATTTATCTCCACGCGGTTTATTACACAATGTGTTCTGGTTTGAGGGTCTTAGCCATATTGGCGGTTTAGTCCCTAACCAAGGATTCTCCTTAGAGCTTATTTAATTCATAACCAGTTTCGATTCTGGCCTGTGAAACTTCTAGGCGTTAATAATTGCCATTCACTCATGTTCACAACACACATCCAACTCTTGAATCGCTGGCTCACTAGTTTCTGCTGCGCGACTCTTGATAACTTCGAGCTTAGTTTGCCCCCTTCATTATTCTTACTGTATTGTATATCTTCGATTATCACGTTCATCTTGGTAATAACGATTTCTCAACCGACGCGTGGTATTTCTTACCAAGAGCGAGTTCGGTGAGTTACAAACTTTCTATTTACTTCCATAATAATTTACTGTATTCCACACTGATTTACTTAATTTCTTCCGACTTACTGTCGGTTACGTTTGAGCTACTACCTATTGTGTAGTACTCTGTCGTTTATTTCCAACACTTGAGGTATATTACATACCGATATTTAACAATCGTGTTATTGTAGTCTCTTACGCCAATCAAGTACCCTTTGATTGGTACGACCGTGCTTCTCTTATGCATCGGTTTTATCACACCATAATTCTTGTTCCTCCATCACAATTGACATTACCCAAACTTCCTAGCTATCACACCGATCATTACCGCGCAAGTGCAATACCAAAACACTCAGTCATACAGAGTGCAGAGGCGTAAACTCTTGACAGTAAATCTCTTATGCGATTGCCATAGGAATTCACACTGTGTTCCTTATCACATAGTACCGACCACTGGCTTACTGCCCAGTCGGTTTGTTATCACTTACCTTGTATGCCCATTGAGTTTCACTCATAACTAGTCTTATTTGCCACATTATTATTTAACAATACTTATGCAACGGTCGCTTACTGCGCACCGTGCTCTTACTCATTGTATAACATTACTTACACTGCATCCGCTATTATATTAGCTTCCGCTATTACACTGTGTTTTGCCACTTATTCGGCTGACTGCTGAATACTCTACTCTTCGAGCCTCTATGCTCCTTGAGCGTTGTTCATTACACATCTAGCATCCCACACCTATGGTGGTTGCCATTAGGCTTATCACCCTTTCCGTCTGCACAACTGGTACGAATACTTCTTTTCGTAGTAACAACATGGTCAACTCTTAACACATTCCCTGAACTTAATTCACATAACTACCGCTATTGCGGTCTCACAATGTCAGAGGTATCCCCACTCTTGAAGCAGTGGTTCGTTATCCGCTTACTTACTTATAGAACATGAATCTCTGTGATCCATAACATTTTCTTAACACATTCCAATTGTGGCTTATAAGCCTTATTGTCTCGAGCTCTACTCATTGTAGGCTGTTCACACACATTTACTTCTCCGTACATATTACACGGTTTATAGGTTGTATTGGGCTCCATGACAAGGTCGTCGTTCCTTTCATGGGATGCTCCTTCAAGGATGTCAGACTTCTTCCTGACAACTTATGCTTAATCCAGGTGTTAGTTTCAACCCTTGCGTGTCTGCCACGTTATCTCATTCAACCATTGTTGATCCAAACACCCTTTTAAGGATAGTTCCTGGGTGTTACTAAGTTATGCCATTTCATATGGCTTGCACTCATTTGTATGTTTAATTTACTACTTCGCTCTGCGTTCTTTGTTGGGCTAAATATCCTCTTTAGTGAAATTGATATCTCGGGAGTCTCATCCCGATCATTGCACATTAACATATCCATTTTAGGCATTTGCCTCACCATATGTAGGCTGGGTACTTACTCCAGCTATTATGTTCATCCTCCAAGATTCTTAAGACATGTGCGATTTCTTTACTTACTAACCAGTGCACTTCGCACTTGTTCACCTTTAAACATTTCCTTAAAATGAACTTACTGATTCCTTTAGTTTCCTTAACTTGACTGGGTTCCTTTACTTCAACCATTCGATGGTACTCCATTGCTCTTGCTTGACTTTTACTTCGGACTGTAGTATGGAGTCGACTACTTCCCGTGTTCCAGGCTCCACTCGTATACATACATGGGGTTGTTGATATTTTTGAGATGGTGTTATTGAAAGCACAGGAAAAAGGGCAAGTGAACCCTAGTCGGATGTAGTAGTAAAGATGTCGTTCCACTAGGAAATTGGTATATCGATCTCCCTAGCTTCGGTAATCGGTTATAAAACAGTAAAAGGGGGTTTAGCCGAAGGCAAGTGTATTGGTTTGGGTCAAAGAGGAATTGCAAAGTAAAAGCAGTAAATAAAATGTGATGTAATGAATTGGAATGGAAAGCACCTTTAGGATGGTTGTAATCCCCTAAATTCACCCCAATTATATTAGTAAACCCACTTCACTCAGGTTGTCTATCTAGACTAATGTAAAGGTCCTTCAAATCATGAATAAACCAAATCTTACCTAGCTTGCTTCTAACTCTCTAATCAAGTAGAGTTCAAATCACTAGATAGCATTAATAACAAGTCCATATTAATAGCCTTAAATTTCACCAACTAATCAAGCTAGCCATAATCTAAGGTTCCTCTCTTTTTTCGGTCACAACTCCCAACTCAAAATCATATGTTGTTGGAAATTACCACAAATGCTATAAATGATCAGGTTATAACATTAATGAAATAAAAGAGAGAAAACAACCACAATAAATAAAGTGTAGGTTTTACAACATAGATGGGGGATTTAAGTTCATACCCCCATCCCAAAGTGCTAATAGAATTACTCAAGCATAATGATAAGTAAAATTAAGAGAGGGATAGAAGAAGCCATGTTTATGAAGGTGGTTGAGCAATTCTTCCTTCTCTTCTCCTGCTTGATCTTCTATCTTCCGGTGGAAAATGGGATGATTAATGAAGGTGTGTGGATGAATATTGTGTGGAGGAGTGGATGGTGTTTTATGTAATGGAGATGGTATGGATATAATGGGATGGAGATGGTTTAGTAGTAGTAGTAGTAAAACTACTACGTACTGGATGGAAGTGGAATGTGGAGGATTTATGGAAGGAGAGATTGTTGCCTCGAGGGCTGTGTGCTGAATGAGAAGGATTAGAGTTCTATTTATAGAACTCTCGGGTGAGTTCGTAGCACACAGAGGGTGGTGGAAAATGATGGGCATGCAAGATAGAAAATTGTGAGTGCGATGGTTTTGGTTGGTGGATGAAGCTGGAAAGAAAAACAACGTGATGGGAGTAGTCTGGAAAGGAAAATAATTGACAAGATGCGTATGGGGCGGTGGTTATAATAAGCTCTCGTATGGAAATCATGGGGCGGCCAGTATAATAAGAAGAGATAATTCTCTTCATTTCCGATCGCGGCGCTACAGACATGCGATTTCAGCAATGTGGTCCGGGTCTTAGCTCCTTCCTTAAGTCCCGGACCATGAATTTTAATACGAGATTCGAGTCACATTGTGGTCCGGGTCTTAGCTCCGTAGTTAAGTCCCGGACCAAGCTTGATTTTAATACGAGAGTTGGGCTACCATGTGGTCCGGGTCTTTACTCTTCCACCAAGTCCCGGACCATACAACATTTCAATTCGAGATTTGAGTCACTTGTGATCCGGGTCCTTGCTCCATAGTTAGGTCCCGGACCGAGCTTGAAGTTGGTCCGATGATGATTTTCCTTGGCTCTTTTAGCTTGTTTGAAAAACTATGATCTCCAACAATGACATGAAAGTGTTTCTTTTGAGATTACATACCTGAAAAAGCACACAAAAACCATAAAAGAAGACAATTGCAACAAAAACATAAAATCACTCATAAGACAGGAATTTTAGCAGTAAATGATAACAAATTGGGTCTCAAAAGACCCTTTAGAAATAGGTAAATTCCTGACTTATCAGTATTAGATAGATATGACATTTGACTTTATTAGCTTGAACTATTTCTGTATCAAATTCGACTGCACTACTTCATGGTATTGCTTATTTGGTATGATTGTGTTGACTGAACATTTATTTTTGGTCTGCTAGTGGGATTAATGAGTACAACTGTTTATGGTATTGCATATTAAAGGTGGATATGAATAAAATGTGTTATATGTCCACATTTGCAGGTGAAAATATTTCTACAAGTTAAAATACTAAATATTTTTTTTAAAATGAAAAGAGTTTAGCGACGGAATGTCCGTCGCTAAAAATTAATCAGAAAAATATAAATTTCCGTCGCCAATGTAGCGACGGATAGTTCCGTCTCTAATCCGTCGCAAAAATGGATTTACCGTCGTCAAATAGCGACGGATGACGGCTTCCGACGCGACTTTGATTTAGCGACGACGTAATTAGCGACGGACAATTCCATCTCTAATCAGTCGCTAATTTCGTTTAGCGACGGATTAGCGACGGAATTGTCCGTCGCTAATTACGTATTTTCTAGTAGTGATGGCCACATACTAGTAACACTAACTTTAACATCATCACATAATCTTTTGTAAACTGTCTTGTAAGAAGGTATGAAAGTCATTATCCAGTCAGAACAAGAGATGCAAATTCTAACACGAACCGAAAATATTCAAGTAAATTAAGATAGTTGTATTAAAGATTAGAATAAAAAGCACTATGGGTTTTCTTGTCCTAAGACAATCAGTTGACATGTTGATAGAGAATATGTCAAGCAACTAAAAACAGAAACTGAGCTAGAGGCATCAATTTACCAATATTAAACTAACACCATTATATTTCACCAATTACCTGAGTTGAGACATATGGTAGTCATCAAATCCATGATAGCAACTCCCGCTCTATACAAAGCACTTTGGGTTGTCATTTAGTGGGCAAAGAAGTATGTCCCAAATCAAGATAAGCTAACAATTTAGAGACATGGTAACAATTACACCAATCCATGTATCATCACTGAACTTAAGCTCCTAAAGTACAACATGGGGAGTCAAGCGAAGTTCCAGCAACTACTAAAGTACAACTTGGGAAAGATTAGGGCGATTGTTTAAATTGAAAGAAAAAAATTCTAAATCGTTGAAGTATACTTACAAAACAAAGGAGAAATTGTTACGATTCAAGAGAGTTGTTCAAGATTGAGAGGAAAAACGTTCTCTAATCTCTTAATTTCCTTTTGTCTTTACAAAGCAGCGGCACATCCCTCTTATACATAGCCCTGACTACTTAACGGAGGACCAACTGGGGAGTGTGCCGTTTTACTAACAGAACATTACTAGTAACAGAACATATACTAGGCTATATTATACTGTAACATACTATACTATAACACCCCCCTCAAAGTTTACAGGGATGTAAAACTTTGGAAACTAACTCTGCTGATGAAATCCAAAGAAAATCTTCGCATGGTAGAATCTGATTCAACTAGACCCTGCGCATTCCAAGTTTTTGTTCAAGGCGGTCGTACTCTCTCCCTGTCAATGTCTTGGTTAGAATATCAGCCAGTTGCAGATGTGAGGGCACGAACTGCACTTCTATCAACCCTTCTTGGATTTTCTACCTTACGAAATGGCAATCGACCTCGATGTGTTTTGTTCGCTCATGGAACACCGGGTTCCTTGCAATGTATATAGCTGATTGGCTGTCTGACCTGAGTGGAATAGGATTGACATCTCTGACTCCAAAGTCGTGTAGAATCCTGGTTAGCCAGCTCAATTCAGCTGTTGTTTGTCGCATGGACCGGTATTCAGCTTCTACTGAGGATAGGGCCACGCTTCCTTGCTCTTTAGCCTTCCAGGATAAAGGGGATCCACTGAGATGTATGTAGAAACCACTTATAGACTTCCTTGTATTTGGGCATCCAGCCCAATCTGCATCACAAAAAGCAGTAAGAGAGAAATCAGTTCTTTTATTAAAGAAAATCCCGCGGCCTGTTGTACCTTTGATGTACCTCAACGTGTGCAGGGCTGCCTTCCAATGCACCTCTGTTGCCTGCTGCAAAAATTTGCTCAAACACTGTATAGCAAAACAGAGGTCTGGTCTGGTATGTGCCAGAAAACTAATTTTTCCTACCAATTTTCTGTAAAGAAGAGGTTCAGTCAGCAGTCTTCCCTCATCCTTTATCAGTTTTGTGTGTAGTTCTAGAGGAGCAACAGCTGGTTTGTCATTCTCACAATTGAATTCTCTTACTAAGTTTTCAGCATACTATTTCTGAACCACTATCATGCCATTCTCATTAGATATAAATTGCATGCTAAGAAAGTTGTTAACAACCCCCAAATCTTAAATTCTAAACTCTAGATTCAGTTGGTTTTTGATTTATGCTATCATCTCAACATCATCTCCAGTAAATAATATGTCATCTACGTACACAGCCAAAAAAACGGATTTGTTTTGCCATTGTCTTGAGGCCTGCTTAAGACTGTAAAGAGATTTTTTCAGCTTACAAACCTGATTTCTTTCTGTGGCTTTATATCCTAATGGCAATTGCATGTAAACCTCCTCTTTCAGTTCTCCATGCAAGAAGGCATTATTTATGTCTAATTGACTAATGACCCAATTCCTCTTGCAAGCAACAGCTGTAAGAGCTCTAATGGTACTGAATTTTACAACAGGTGAGAAGGTTTCAAGGTAGTCTATTCCATATTTCTGTGTGTATCCCTTGACTACAAGCCTAGCTTTATACCTTTCTAACATCCCATCAGCCTTATATTTCAGTTTGTATACCCACTTGCATCCTATGACTTTCTTCCCTCTTGGTAGATCCACAATTTCCCAAGTATTGTTTCTTTCTAAAGCGTCAAATTCCTCAGTCATGGCTTTTACCCAGTGTTTATTTTTGATGGCCTCGTCATAATCAGTGGGTTCTACAGCAGTCTGTATATCAGCTTTATCAGAACTATAACATGCATAGTTGACACTAACTTCAGGACAGACAATTTTGTGTGTAGGGATAACAGTAGAGCATAAACAATCTGAATCCTCCATATCAGTTCTATGCACATCAGAAAATGAAGCACTGGGGTTTGCATTGCTCAATCTATCATGCACAATAATAGAAAAATGGTCTAGGGACTTAGCTGGTTGGATTGCTTGTCTAGCTTCCTTGTTGAGTGTACTCCCCACGATGTAGTCTTCTAGGTGTTTTGGCATTCCTCTGGTCCTTTCTGACCTTCTCAGTGGTTACTGATGAGTGACAGTTTCCTCTTCTTGAGTCAGTGAATGCTCACTGATGTCCAGGTTTGGTTGTGCCTCTGGTGTGACCAGATTTCTACCTTCTGGTTCAGTAACACTTTCTGTCTCCTCAAAATCAAAAAACTCAAGAGGTGGTGAGTATGGATTAACAGGAAAATAAGGTGGTTGTTCGTTTCTTGTATTGGTAGAGTTTTCTGTTTCTTTCTTTTGGTTCTCTCTGAAAGGGAAAATGTTTTCATAGAATTTGACATCCCTACTATAAGCTACCCTTTTATTATCCAAATCGTAGATTTTGTAAGCCTTCTTATCTGTAGCATATCCTAGGAAGATCCCTTTAGAAGATCTGAAAGCAAATTTATCGTGAAGAGATTGATTTTTGTGAGCAAAAACTAAGCTTCCAAAGCATCTTAGTTCTTCATAATTTGGTTTCCTGTTAAACAAAACCTCATAAGGGGATTTACCTAGCAGGCTATCTAGGGGCATTCTGTTAATAAGATACATAGCTGTAAGGATGCTTTCCCCCAAGAATTTTAATGGTAAAGAAGAATGAAACGGTAAACTTCTTGTTGTTTCCAAAATGTGGCGATGTTTCCTCTCCACTACCCCATTTTGCTGTGGGGTGTGTGGACAAGAAGTTTGGTGTTTAACTCCCTTAGATTTCAAGAACTCTGAACTTTCTTTTGTACTCCCTAATTCATAGGCATTATAAGTTCTAATTCCTTTAATCTCTTTGCCAAAATGCAGTTTAACCATTTTCAGGAAATCAATTATATGCTTAAAAGCTGCAGATTTAGTTTTGATCAGTTAGACCCATGTAGCCCTAGAGTTATCATCCACAAAAGTCAGAAAATAAGAGTATCCATCAAAAGTTTCAAGTTTGTAGGGACCCCAAACATCTATATGCATTAGATCAAAACATTCTGTTGCAGTAAAACTTTTCTTAGGGAATGGAATACGATGGATTTTGCCTATACAACAAGATTCGCATATGAACTGTCTCTTACACAAATGCTTATCAACAATCCTAAGTTTTTCTATCTTGCTAATAAGCAAGTGCCCCAACCTGTGGTGCCAAAGACTCAGAGCATCCGCACAGTCAAAACCAGCAACTATTTTTCCCACAACAGAACTAGAAACCAACGCCCTTTCCTCCTCTCTATTGCAACAATCAAGCAAGTAAATTCCAGAAACTTGTCTTCCTATTTGGTGTTCAAGGAGGCTTCTAGAATCCTGAAACATGCAGCAGGAATTGTCAAAACTAAATTTGCCATTCGTTTGTTGTGCTAGTCTAGCCATAGATATCAAGTTAAAGTTGAAAGCAGGAACATATAACACATTAGACAAAGTTATCCAATTGTTAATAGTCACAAATCCTTTGATGGTCACCCTTTGAGGATGGCCATCGGGCATATTGAGTATGTGCGCATGTTGTAGGATTTCATAGTTATCAAATTTTTGTAAATCACACCCCATGTGCTGTGATGCTCCAGAATCGATTATCCAATCCATGTTTTTTCTACCTACATGTTCTTCATTACTACTGCAGGTGATATGGTTATTCAAAGTCTTTGGAGAAGAGTTTAGAGAAAGGTTACCAATGAAGCTACACCCTGCGCTGCTTCTGGTTGGCCGTTCCGTTCCTTCCTCTCGATTCTAGGCTACATGTGTGAGAATCTGGTTTATCTCTGCCACATTGTAGCTTCTTGCGACGGTTTCTTTGGGGTTTGCTTTGGACTGGGTTACATCGTCAGTGGGATTTCCTTCTCTGTTCTCGAGAGCATTGACAGCCATGGAGGATTTCCTTCCCTTGGGACTTCTCCAGTTGGGCCGATATCCTACCTTTTCAAAGCACTTATCTTCGGTATGCCCGCTCTTCTGACAATGATTGCATTACAGGAAACTTTGTCTAGGGTTTGCCCCTCTGCCGTAAGTCTTATTGTTGGGCACCGGTGTTCTTGTCCGAAAATCCGTTGCGAAGGAGAGGGCGTTGTTGCCTTCTTGGTTTCCACCAACTCTGACACCCTTTTGTCTCTCCTCTTGAACAAGGAGGGAGTAAATTTGTTGTGCTGAAGGTAACAGTGACATCATTAGCACGTTTCCTTGAACTTGGCTGTACTTAGGGTTAACGGACATGAGAAACTTAATCGCCCGTTGCTTCCTGATGTACTCCTTGTGTAACACCCCCGAATAAAACATCCAGTAATACAAACGTCGCGCTGAAACAACATCACGGTTAACTACGCAGCGGTATAAACTCCATCCGGGTGTCACAGCGCCAACCACCCACGTGGTTGACATAACCATACTACCAACACCAAGTACAGTCTGCATGAAAGGAACAACCCTCTATCAAAACTCATATACAACATAAAATACAATTCCCAGATACCGAGTGTCTACAATAAAGATACCAAATCATAATCTGAGAATTTCATCTCGGGTTTAGTAACAACCCATACACTAAACATACTACACAATTCAAAGTTATGCCCTGATGTACTACCCCCCCCATGGTAGCCATCCCGCCTACGCTCCGTTATCGTCCGGCACCATACCTGAAAAAAATTTGGGTGTAAAGGACTCAGCAAACGCTGAGTATGAACATGTGTAGCCCGTATGTTGCCGGGCCACACGACTACTTGGTCGAACATTATTAATTCAATTTACATGCTATAATAAAGCAGTATAGCACACACAACACATCATTATATCATACACACTTGAAGGTAGCATATCAAGATTACTAAGCAACCAAGCACAACTTGCAAGTATCATAGCAATGTCAAAAACGCCATCCAGCACAATAAGCTGTTAATGTAGCAACAACAATCAAGTAATTCATAGGACGTGTGCGTGGGTACCTTATACCGATGATCCTCACTATGGGATCATTCAAGAGGTTACGTATTGTTTTCTTGTTCTCATTACACAAGTTTACCTTCCTTTTCTTGCACCGAGTCAAGGGTTATAGGTTAGACCCCGAGACTTTATTATGTAGGTGCTATTCAGCTCTTGTTTCTTAAAGAATCACATTTGTGAATTTTCTTATTTGCATGGTCTCATTACACATGTTTCCATAATTCTCTGGCACCAAGTCAGGGGATATATGTTAGATCCCGAGTCTTTATTATGTAGGTGCTAATCATTCCTTGTTTCTTTAAGGATTATTTGTGAATTCTCTTATCACCACAATTTGGAGAACGTCTTCTCCATAGCCACTCCTCCATTCCCGACGTCATATGTCGAGAAAGAGGGGTCATCTCTATACCCCAGGGTGTGCTCGCTAATCCTCCAGTCCCGGCGTCATACGTCGAGACAGAGGGGTCATCTCTCGACCCCAGGAAGTGCTCCACAATAATAACAATAGTCGATCGAAGCATCTGATGCAGATACCAACTCCCGAGCATCCAAACCGCGCGGCCCGAGAATTCTTCTTCCCGGATTATCCATATGATCCATCAGCTGGTACTTACTTATTATATATTTATTTTTTATTTTTTTTGTAAGCTCGACACCATTGTGGGTGTCGATAGTAGTCCTCAATAGGGTATTCACTTATCATAAATATCTTGACACCATAGTGGGTGACCTTAGGAGTCCTCTATAGTTAGAGATGAGTTTTCTCATTGTGTAGTTCTTTTGGTTTGTTTACGTAGTTCGTCAAGCTTCATCTCAAAGCTCCATAAACGAGAAAGGGACTAAACTACTGTGTGCGCGCAAGTAAAATGCAACAATGATATTTAACAAGCATTTAAGCATGTCACAACAAGCAATCCAATTTTCATGCTTTAGTCTTATGGTCATAGTCAAACAAAGCACACAACACACAAGCCGTGTAACACGGCAACATACGAACCACACATGTCCATACCTTATAACTGTTGTCATGGATACTTGCACTACTGTTCCCCACTGCCGGTGTGACTCACTCCTGTAATTGTTATACGGGCGGGTTAGACCGTTCGATCATGAGTTATTGTTCGTAGCACTACCTATAACAGTTGACTTAGACTCAGATATTACAACTCGCATTGTTGGTCCTATTTCATTTTGTTTGTTTCGGACTCACCGTTTCAAGCCAGGTATTGCCGTGCTAAAAATTCGAGGATTCACACAGTTATAGTCTTACGGGGTTGGTTAGACTAGACTTAATTACCATTCGATCCTCCATGACTAGTGATACCTCTAGGTCTACGACCACTGGTTGTCTGGGGTTAACCTACTTTGAAATCATAGGACCATACTTATCTCATTATAACTAGATCCCCATGTTCTTTACCTTACCTCTAACAATACCAAGGCTTTGGCACTATCACTTAACGCCCCCAATGCCAAGTAGCAACCTTGGTTGTCTTGGTTACCCTAATTCTATATATGACAGTGTAGACATTAAACTTTCTAGAAACTACTACTAGTTAACCGCTTAGTTCACTTCAAGTGTTTGTACTTGTATCGTTCTTTAGTTATTCCTCCCCGTTTCATTCCTAGACCTTACAAATATTTCTAAGTTCATCCATTTACAAGATCGGCCCGTGATCTACGCCACCCATCCTTACTATCATAACACATTATTTAGGCACCTTTGTATGTCTTTAACTCCACCCTAGCTCACCTACTTCACCCTCGGCTTTGTATATATCTCCCGTTCCCAGCTCTATTGGTACCCCTGGACTATTTTCTAGCTCATTCCCTTAAGGCACCACCTAGCCCATTACCAAACTGATTAGTGCCCCTTAAACATATTGAACAAGTTTAATCCCTTAGGAACTAATACAACCGGTTTACTAGTTTATTGAGTCCTATCACTAGTTTTTTTTTCTAGAGCATTCTTTGGTATTTAAAACGTGACAAGTCTTTCTTACTAATTATAACTTCTACAGCTCGAACCTTCCAGGTTACTAAGACACGCTCCTTACTCTACTTCCCCCTTCTGTTTTTTCTTTGTTTCACGGTGGCTACTAAACAGGAACAACCCCCTGCTCATTATTTGGTTATTTCCCATTCCTAGTTCACCCGGGATTGATTTTCAACATGCCTAATTTGTACCCTCTCTCTTCTAGGCATATTAGTAAGGTTTTACATTCATACCCAACCTAATACAGCACCACTCACCACTTAGAGGCCCATCTGTACAGAAATGAAACTCAACAGAAACTAAAACACAACCTGCACATGTCTTCATCCTACTCCATGTTTAAGTTACCAAGCTGCTGTCTAACTCACCCCAAAGTGTTTTACCAACCTAGCCTAATGCATTAACTAGGTCTTGGGTTTATTATTAAGCTAGTTCGACACTGTTACAACTCCTGTAACTTAATTGTACAGAACAACAGAAATCGACAATCTACAGCAAGGTTTGTATGTTTATTCTCCTTTCTTCCTTAATTGAGTAGCTAACTGACTTCAAAGCTTCCGAATGAGTATACCAACTGGTTTCACCCCTTTGAGCAATGTTTTAATTTTAAACTCAACCCACTACCACGCTCTTAACATTTTTGTGATTCAGCTATACGGAAGCTACCAATTACAGAAAACCATAAACACATCATCTTGTTTCCCACTTCATATAGCTTCAGTTTAGTTTGCTTCACAGATTTCTAAACTTCCAATATATGCGCACTTGGTTACGTGCTCTAGTAAGTCTTGTTTTTAATTTAGAACCACCAAAACATAATGACCACTCTACTAAAACTCACTTATACAGAACTAGAAACTGAAAAGAAACCGAAAAGGTTGCAGAACTGAAACACGTTCCTGCATACTACTTCTTCTTTCACTTCTTAATGTGTTTTTTGGTTTCTATAACATCCCAGGCTTATTTACACTTAGCCCAAATTGTTAACAAGTTCTTAAGCTTATCATTCAATCAATTTCACCTTAATATTGTTCCTGGAACTCGTTTGCACAGAGGTATAAGCTACAGAATTTGAACCTCATTTCTATACCAGTTTACCTATCATTGTTCTCACGTCACAAATACTCAAACTTTCCAGAACTGGGACATACACTACTCGGCTCTGATCTGATCTGATTATCACCCTTAGACTCTCATATCAATCCTTTTACTCAACCAGTTTTTTTTTCTAGGCGTTTGTTAGCATGTTGGACGGTAAACCTACGAATAGCAGATCAAACAGGTTCTAGTTTAGTTTTCAGACACGAACAAGAATGGGCTGAGGGTTACAACATCGACATAATACATCAGATTTCCAAACACAAAATAGCTATGAGTTTAGTCAACAACCTTGAGTAGTTCAAGCTGGGTTTTCCTTGCTGTTTTGGTTAGTGGTTGGACTAAGGAACCTTGGCTCCACAACCGGCCATGCGCAAGGAGAAGATTTCAGATTTGGTGTTGTCTTTAGTGGTGTTAAAACAAAACGACAAGAGCAGAATACATGGAAAATGTCAATTCATTGCCTTACCTTGGATCAGATTGCAAGGCAGTTTGGATCAGTTTCTGGGTGCTTTTTGGCACAGCATTGCATCGGTTCTCCAGGTGGAATTCATGCATGCACAGGTTTGACAAGGAGGTGGAAGTTAACACTGGTGTTTCGGAAAACAATTGAGGGGGTGGAAGGAGTTTAAATAGTTAGCTTACTGGTTTCTCGGTCTGGCCTCCAAGAGTTGCGTAGAGGGTTCTGTTCACAACTTCAGGGATCCCACCAGTTGGTTCGCCAGCTAGGATCATATGCGAAACGCGAAAAAAAAGGAACAATAGGAGATTAATCAGAGTTCTCAGGAGAACTGAACAGGGAAGGAAGACAAGGAAGTGGAACAACCAGAGTTTTAGTTTGTTTGAATACCTTTCGAAAGATTTCTGCAGCGGGTTCTTGCTCGAGGTTTTCCCTGAGATTCAACCCGTGTGTTTGCATGCAAGGTTCTTGCGAGGAAGGTGAAAGGCTTAGTGAGTTTTGAGCACAGATTTTCGGGCAACAACAAACAGAGGAAAGGAACAAAGGCATAAGGAATTAAGGAGCGTTTACCTTGCATTAATGTCTCAAATGGGATGGCGTGGGTTTTTGTTACACTTCGCTGAGACATCTCCAGGGGTTGTTGCGCAAAAGATTGCAGGAGATGGGAAGTTAGAGTATGAAAGTTTCGAACAGACAGCAAGGAACTGGGGGAGAAAGGTTGGTTGTCGGTTACCTTTGCCAGGTAGTCTTATGTTGTTCCAGCTCCTCACCCGATACATTCCCAGCTTGCTGTTTTGTGACCACTAGCTCCAGATTTTTTTGAAGTTTTAACATTCGCTTCATGCACCAGACTTGGGGAATCTAAAGAGTTTCTCTGGGCTTGCGCAAGCAGTGAAGGAATAGGAGAAGGTGCACTGCAGAGTGGGTTCTCCATCGGGGTACACCAAAGCGAGAAGGAAAGGGCACTGGTTGCGAGGGCTGGGAGGTATATGCATGCGGGGGATTGGAGAGATTAGTGAATGGTTTAGTGTGTTAATGTATTTCCTAGACTGATCGGTTACAATTTAGAATTTATGTGTGGGGAAGATGGAAGGCTAATGAGCCTTGGTAGATACAATCGGTTGTAGTGTATGGGCTGGGTAATGGTTTAAGTGGGGCTTGGTGAGATTTGTAAGGTTATCGAGCTACGTAGAACCTAGTGGGTTTTTTTTAACTTCATTATTGTCTTACATTAGTGGGACTTGTAGAATTCTTGAATAGTTAAATTGATGATAGTGAAATTGCAAGATTTCCAGATATCACACCAGTGGGGATGATTTCATTTAGTCTTATAATAAAATTTTATAATACCTGTGTAATTAGTTCAACCCTAGAGTCAAGGGATGTAGTTTGGTGAGCACAAGTGTTTATGTAATAAAGTCATTTGCACATGTTCATCTAATATATTACCGTAACATGTGTTATTCCAAATGTCCTATCATGGAATAATTTATTTTTGCTACATGTATTGACTAAGGCCAAATTACAATGTGCCTATCCATCTCCTTCACAGACATATGTATGCCACTTAGTATCGTAGATTATAAGTTATACACCATGGTTATATTAATGTGGCCGGTTTATGGAACATACCACACAAATTCATGATTTCATGCGTTTTAATTATTAGGGGTGTTTCAACCTACCCCCCTTAAAAGAACTTCGTCCCGAAGTTGTCTAAACCGGATATGTATCTGACTACCCAACAAATTTCAAAGTTCTAATCCACCCAATCCTATCAACTCTAAAGTTCCAACACTTTCTTAACATTCCATTCTACCACTAGTTTTCCAATCCAAACCAATCACACATACATGTATATATCACCAGTCCCAAGGGACATACATGCACAACAGTTCACGTACACATCACCCAATACATCTCAAGTGTTTAAAGCACATCTATGCAACAATCAGCATACCACCCCATAAACAACCAACATACAACATTCATTCATTGCACCATGTACATCCAATACAATACCTACATAATTCTGCACAATTCATACACACAGACCTACCATAGTGAAAGGATTAAGTCCCAAATTCGTTCTCTCTAACCAAAGGATCATGTCCCGCAAATTCCATAGTTCTACTTCACTGTTTGTGCTTATTAGCACACGCCACATCTGTGGCTTCACCAAGTTCAATATACCCATACTATTCATGTACCGTACTCATAGAAGTCAGATGAGCAAGTCATTCATTATCATTCATACCTACATGCATTTAAACCAATCCACACACTAGCACCGCAAAACAACACCACAAAACGGGCAATAACCCAAAAACGTAACTCGCCTACCCCTCTTAAAAATGGATTACGCCCACGTAATCCTTATTATATCTTCCTTGAATCTTGGTTCAAGATGTTTAAGTCTCATGGGTTTTCTTGTTCCTGTGCAATGTAACTCACTTTATAATCCTATCAATTGGGAAGTGTGAGATGCGATCCACCAGCTTCTGCTGTGCGACTCTGATTACCTTCGGGTTTAGTTTTCCCTTACTATGTCTTCCCCGGGGGTGGATGGCTTAATTTTATAGAAGGTCAGAAGTTCATGCTTTTAGTGCGCCTTTAAGCGTCTGAGTTATTCTTTCTGGTTGACCTTATTGTTATAACAACATGTTTATTTTGTATTACCGATCATAATTATATGCAGACAGGTAATTTAATCTCTTAGCATTACTATCTATTTATGCTTTAATGTGTACCGTCAAGTCGGAGTTTTCTTCGTCTTCAATTAACTTTTATTTTTCAGCCATATTATGGCCTTGATATTTCTGGTTGTCCTCAATTAGTTTCAGCCAAAAGGTTACTGAATTATATATGTTAGAAGTCTCTATAATTGTAAACCGTATAACATAGGATACTTAGTTTCCTTATCATCACCATTGTTCGTAGGAACTAAATTAATGGACTATTACCGGTTACCTTTTGCATTTGATTGCGATAGTATGTATTTTATGTGGTGACCTTTAGGTTAATAGTTACATCGCATCATTTCAAGTCTCCTCATATTTGTAATCCCAAGGTTTCGAATAATGTATCAGTGTATTCTATCCGCTCGTACCATCTAATACCGATATCCCATCCTTCGTACTTTTCTAGTCTTGACTAATAAGATTTCCCATTTATTTGTAGTTCGTGTGTCCACTTGTAGGAGGTTTCGGGAATCATCCAACATCGACGTGATCAGCGTAAGTGTTGGACTACCCCTTCACCCAAATTTGTGCTCAGTGTCACTTGACCTGGCCAGGGTCGAGTTCAACTTTGCACGTCCGATTTACACGATCAGACAATTATTCACATTTGAATTCTTATCCCATTTGTTCATAGTCCTCTGGCAATCAATTCATTGACTAGTGTCACCATCTAAGTCTTTAGATTAGTCGTTCAAATCCTCTAACTGTACATGCCTCTAGGTGTGTACAATATATATTTGTTCATTCATGTATATATAGTATATACATACTCATGTATTATAACCCTCTTGATTTGTATATAGGTTCCCAAATGAGTATTCCAATAAGTTTAATGATATACTAGTACATGCATTTATATCCTCCTGGTATTACCAGCTCTTCACTTCCTAATCCTCGTACCATATGTAGGTATGTTCATGTTTGTTTCCTATATACCTGTGGTCTCATAAATTTTTGTGTTAGTCAATTGGGTATACAGTTGTATATTTCCAAACTCCCATGTTATTACTATTTCCTCATCACTTGCAGATTAATATCTGAACTTACAACATGATTCCTCACCTATCTTAGTCCATTAATTAATTCCTCCATTAAGTCAATCTTATTTGAAATTTCCAAATTTCAATGCCCAATTATTCATAAATATTTGATTTTCTCCTGATATTTTCCTTCTCATAAATATTTGTCTGATTTTTCTTCTCACTTCTATCTGACTGACACGTTATTTTGTTTTCTAAGTTCATCTTTTCTGGGTCTCGTAGTCCTTTGTTACTTTCTGATTACTATTCTTTGTGTGCTCCTCTTACTTGGAATAGTCTAGCTTTTTGTTTTCCTGGTCTACTCAACGAGTGGTGGGTACTCCGGATTTATCACCACTGAGGTTTCAGTATTTATTTTTGATCGTTGACCATCTTTATTTGAACTCTATTTACTCCATGGGTTTTATTGGTATCTTGTCTTTTCTGGTATGTATGTATGTACATTGGTATATATATGATTTGATAAATCCTGTTTAGAGTTCCTCTTGTTTATCTATTTATATTTTACTCGATGTTGTTGCCTTTGGTTAAAGGTCCATTAGTCTTACCAGACGTTCCACCTTAGTCTTTTGAGTATAATTGTGACTATCATAGCTTCTCCTACATTAGTGAGGCCGCTCTTCAGAATCTATTTAGAAACATTTGTCCTTGAATGTAGCGCGTTTTAGATATTTACATTTGTTGCAGTTGAGTGAGGTTATTATTCAGAAACATTGTGACGACCTTAGTTGGGGTTATAGTAAAGCTTAGACCAATAACTCGTTGAACGATCTTGCATTGAACCGTTTTTAGATTTACAAGTGTATTATGTTGTAAGTCTGTTTTATATAAGTCTCCCGGGACACATTTTATGCATGTCTTGAATACTCAGTTAAAGCTCAGACAAATATGGACCCAAGCGTTCTTTAGTAGGCATATCTTGTGAGTATACCGATTATTGGAACTAGAGTTTTCAATTTCATGTTTTCACTGTGTTAATCAGTGATGCTTCGTATCAGTTCTTTCATAGGCATAGTGAGATATAACCAATGGTGTAAAGGGTTTATTTATTATAACCGGATTTTTCAGCCATCGGTGAAATTGTTTGCTGGCATCCCAACAATTCCTCTTTTGGAATGTGTTTATCCATGATTGAAACTTAACTTTTTGTTGTGCAATTCTTCCCTTATTTGATCTTCGTGATCATGATACTCGTTAAATATTTGAGGGATCTGTTTATGATCCTTATACTAGCGCGTTTTTGATTCCATGAAATTGCAAATAATGTTTGAGGATAGCTGTTTAGATGTTGTACGTACTTCTAGACTTTGATTCGCACATTTATATGGTGAAACTTGTTTGTCTTTTAAATGGTGTGATGGTACATTATCGTACATCAGAGGAATGACAGGCAACCGTTTGTCCTTAGTGAGACAATTGCTGGGTTCCAAAGGGATAAAACAACTCGAACCAGATGAGTATGAAGGAGACGTTGATAAGCATGTATATATGTTCCTTATTCACCGGTGATGGAAGCAGGAGAGAAACCCAGTAATGGTCACCGGTTTCATTTGTTTGAGATGGAGAAATGTAGAAGAATAATTGAATATAAAGATGGAGAAAGGAGGAGGTGACGATGCATACCGATCGCCAGTTGAGGCGTTGTGTCGTTCAGATAATGCAGAGAATGGGGGTGAATGTAAACAGGAGCAGGGAATTTGTGGAATCCGGAAATATTAGATTTTAGTGTATAAAATTATGTCATGCTTTATTCAGCGTTATAGATCGTACAAATTTTTTTTGGCGTAATTACGTCTCGAATTATATTCTCTGTTTTCATTGTTTTACGAGAGGTTTTCTTAGATTACCCTCTCAAGTGTTCGAATTGCAGAATTTATCTCAATCCCGATCTTGGCTTAATTAATTACCTATTTAAGCTTTATTCATTCATAAATTTTAGGGTATTTCAGTCCTCTTTGCTTGTGAGGTAGGGTCTCATCGACTGCTAAGCATGTCAACCCAAGCTGCCGCTAAAATTGGTCCCTCTACGGGTATTATCCTTTTGACAACGTCTATTGTATAATATAGTCTTTTCTCCACGGGTTGATTGTATGACATTACGTAATTGCCAGATCGGGTTTTCCCGAGTATGAGGAGACCTCCTACCTCTCTGGTGTTCTTTCTCTGAATTTTAAAGAAAATTAGGGTCGTGGAGGTTGGGTTTAGGTGTCTGTTGGTACCCAGAAATTACTGGGGAAGAACTCTAACTAACGAGCCTCACATACTAACCCTTAACCCCGTTTCTCCAAATTCAGGTTTTCCTATACTCGGTACTTCTTTTCCAGTCATCAGAGCGTAACTACGCTCTGATACCACTTTCGGTAACACCCCCGAATAAAACATCCAGTAATACAAACGTCACGCCTAAACAACATCACGGTTAACTACGCAGCGGTATAAACTCCATCCGGTGTCACAGACGCCAACCACCCACGTGGTTGACATAACCATACTACCAACACCAAGTTACAGTCTGCATGACAGGGAACAACCCTCTATCAAAACTCATATACAACATAAAGCACAATTCCCAGATACCGAGTGTCTACAATAAAGATACCAAATCATAATCTGAGAATTTCATCTCGGGTTTAGTAACAACCCATACACTAAACATACTACACAATTCAAAGTTATGCCCTGATGTACTACCCCCCCATGGTAGCCATCCCGCCTACGCTCCGTTATCGTCATGCACCATACCTGAAAAAAATTTGGGTGTAAAGGACTCAGCAAACGCTGAGTAACGTGTGTAGCCCGTATGTTGCCGGGCCACACGACTACTTGGTCGAACATTATTAATTCAATTTACATGCTATAATAAAGCAGTAAAGCACACCACAACACATCATTATATCATACACACTTGAAGGTAGCATATCAAGATTAACAAGCAACCAAGCACAACTTGCAAGTAGCATAGCAACGTCAAACTCGCCATCCAGCACAATAAGCTGTTAATGTAGCAACAACAATCAAGTAATTCATAAGACGTGTGTGTGGGTACCTTATACCGATGATCCTCACTATGGGATCATTCAAGAGGTTACGTATTGTTTTCTTGTTCTCATTACACAAGTTTACCTTCCTTTTCTTGCACCGAGTCAAGTGTTATAGGTTAGACCCCGAGACTTTATTATGTAGGTGCTATTCAGCTCTTGTTTCTTAAAGAATCACATTTGTGAATTTTCTTATTTGCTTGGTATCATTACACATGTTTTCCTTTATTCTCTGGCACCAAGTCAGGGGATATAGGTTAGACCCCGAGTCTTTATTATGTAGGTGCTAATCACTCCTTGTTTCTTTAAGGATTATTTGTGAATTCTCTTATTACCACAATTTGGAGTACGTCTTCTCCATAGCCACTCCTCCATTCCCGACGTCATATGTCGAGAAAGAGGGGTCATCTCTAGACCGCAGGGTGTGCTCGCTAATCCTCCAGTCCCGGCGTCATACGTCGAGACAGAGGGGTCATCTCTCGACCCCAAGCACTCCACAATAATAACAATAGTCGGTCGAAGGATCTGATGCAGATACCAACTCCCGAGCGTCCAAACCGCGCGGCCCGAGAATTCTTCTTCCCGGATTATCCATATGATCCATCAGCTGGTACTTACATATTATATATTTATTTATTTATTTTTTTTGTCAGCTCGACACCATTGTGGGTGTCGATAGTAGTCCTCAATAGGGTATTCACTTATCATAAATATCTTGACACCATAGTGGGTGACCTTAGGAGTCCTCTATAGTTAGAGAGGAGTTTTCTCATTGTGTAGTTCTTTTGGTTTGTTTACGTAGTTCGTCAAGCTTCATCTCAAAGCTCCATAAATGAGAAAGGGACTAAACTACTGTGCGCGCGCAAGTAAAATGCAACAATGATATTTAACAAGCATTTAAGCATGTCACAACAAGGAATCCAATTTTCATGCTTTAGTCTTATGGTCATAGTCAAACAAAGCACACAGCACACAAGCCGTGTAACACGGCAACCTACGAACCACACTTGTCCATACCTTATAACAGTTGTCACGGATACTTGCACTATTGTTCCCCACTGCCGGTGTGACTCACTCCTGTAATTGTTATGCGGCGGGTTAGACCGTTCGATCATGAGTTGTTGTTCGTAGCACTACCTATAACAGTTGACTTAGACTCAGATATTACAACTCGCATTGTTGGTCCTATTTCATTTTGTTTGATTCGGACTCACCGTTTCAAGCCAGGTAATGCCGTGCTAAAAATTCGAGGTTTCACACAGTTATAGTCTTACGGGGTTGGTAGGACTAGACTTAATTACCATTTGATCCTCCATGACTAGTGATACCTCTAGGTCTACGACCACTGGTTGTCTGGGGTTAACCTACTTTGAAATCATAGGACCATACTTATCTCATTATAACTAGACCCCCATGTTCTTTACCTTACCTCTAACAATACCAAGGCTTTGGCACTATCACTTAACGCCCCCAATGCCAAGTTGCAACCTTGGTTATCTTGGTTACCCTAATTCTATATATGACAGTGTAGACATTAAACTTTCCAGAAACTACTACTAGTTAACCGCTTAGTTCACTTCAAGTGTTTGTACTTGTATCGTTCTTTAGTTATTCCTCCCTGTTTCATTCCTAGACCTTACTAATATTTCTAAGTTCATCCATTTACAAGATCGGCCCGTGATCTGCGCCACCCATCCTTACTATCATAACACATTATTTAGGCACCTTTGTAAGTCTTTAACTCCACCCTAGCTCACCTACTTCACCACCCTCAGCTTTGTATATATCTCCCGTTCCCAGCTCTATTGGTACCCCTGGACTATTTTCTAGCTCATTCCCTTAAGGCACCACCTAGCCCATTACTAAACTGATTAGTGCCCCTTAACATATTGAACAAGTTTAATCCCTTAGGAACTAATACAGCCGGTTTACTAGTTTATTAAGTCCTAGCACTAGTTTTTTTTCTAGAGCATTCTTTGGTATTTAAAACGTGACAAGTCTTTCTTACTAATTATAACTTCTACTGCTCGAACCTTCTAGGTTACTAAGACACGCTCCTTATTCTACTTCCCCCTTATGTTTTTCTTTGTTTCACGGTGGCTACTAAATAGAACAACCCCCTGCTCATTATTTGGTTATTTCCCATTCCTAGTTCACCCGGGATTGATTTTCCACATGCCTAATCGGTACCCTCTCACTTCTAGGCATATTAGTAAGGCTTTACATTCATACCCAACCTAATACAGCACCACTCACCACCTATAGGCCCATCTGTACAGAAATGAAACTCAACAGAAACTAAAACACAAGTGCACATGTCTTCATCCTACTCCCTGCTTAAGTTACCAAGCTGTTGTCTAACTCACCCCAAAGTGTTTTACCAACCTAGCCTAATGCATTATCTAGGTATTGGGTTTATTATTAAGCCAGTTCGACAATGTTAAAACTCCTGTAACTTAATTGTACAGAACAACAGAGATCGACAATCTGCAAGAAGGTTTGTATGTTTATTTCTCCTTTCTTTCTTAATTGAGTAGCTAACTGACTTCAAAGCTTCCGAATGAGTATACCAACTGGTTTCACCCCTTTGAGCATTGTTTTAATTTCAAACTCAACCCACTACCACGCTCTTAACATTTTTATGATTCAGCTATACGGAAGCTACCAATTACAGGAAACCAAAAACACATCATCTTGTTTCCCACTTCATATAGCTTTAGTTTAGTTTGCTTCACAGATTTCTAACCTTCCAATATATGCGCACTTGGTTACGTGCTCTAGTAAGTCTTGTTTTTAATTTAGGACCACGAAAACATAATGACCACTCTACTAAAACTCACTTATACAGAACTAGAAACTGAAAAGAAACCGAAAAGGTTGCAGAACTGAAACACGTTCCTACATACTACTTCTTCTTTCACTTCCTAATGTGTTTTCTGGTTTCTATAACATCCCTGGCTTATTTACACTTAGCCCAAATTGTTAACAAGTTCTTAAGCTTATCATTCAATCAATTTTACCATAATATTGTTCCTGGAACTCGTTTGCACAGAGGTATAAGCTACAAAATTTGAACCTCATTTCTATACCAGCTTACCTATCATTGTTCTCACGTCTTAAATACTCAAACTTTCCAGAACTGGGACATACACTACTCGGCTCTGATCTGATTATCACCCTTAGACTCTCCTATCAATCCTTTTACTCAACCAGTTTTTTTCTAGCTGTTTGTTAGCATGGTTGACGGTAAACCTACGAATAGCAGATCAAACAGGTTCTAGTTTAGTTTTCAGACACGAACAAGAATGGGCTGAGGGTTACAACATCGACATAATACATCAGATTTCCAAACACAAAATAGCTATGAGTTTAGTCAACAACCTTGAGTAGTTCAAGCTGGGTTTTCCTTGCTGTTTTGGTTAGTGGTTGGACTAAGGAACCTTGGCTCCACAACCGGCCATGCGCATGGAGAAGATTCCAGATTAGGTGTTGTCTTTAGTGGTGTTAAAACAAAACGACAGGAGCAGAATACACGGAATATGTCAATTCATTGCCTTACCTTGGATCAGATTGCAAGGCAGTTTGGATCAGTTTCTGGGTTCTTTTTGGCACAACATTGCATCGGTTCTCCACGTGGAATTCATGCATGCACAGGTTAGACAAGGAGGTGGAAGTTAACACTGGTGTTTCGGAAAACAATTGAGGGGGTGGAAGGAGTTTAAATAGTCAGCTTACTGGTTTCTCGGTCTGGCCTCCAAGAGTTGCGTAGAGGGCTCTGTTCACAACTTTAGGGATCCCACCAGTTGGTTCGCCAGCTAGGATCATATGCGAAACGCAAAAAAAGGAATAATAGGAGATTAAGCAGAGTTCTCGGGCAGAACTGGACAGAGGGAAGGAAGGTAAGGAAGTGGAACAACCAGAGTTTTAGTTTGTTGTGAATACCTTTCGAAAGATTTCTGCAGCGGGTTCTTGCTCGAGGTTTTCCCAGAGATTCCACCTGTGTGTTTGCATGCAAGGTTCTTGCGAGGAAGGTGAAAGGCTTAGTGAGTTTTGTGCACAGATTTTCGGGCAACAACAAACAGAGGAAAGGAACAAAGGCATAAGGAATTAAGGAGCGTTTAACTTGCGTTAATGTCTCAAAAGGGATGGCGTGGGTTTTCGTTACACTTCGCCGAGACATCTCCAGGGGTTGTTGCGCAAGAAGATTACAGGAGATGGGAAGTTAGAGTATGAAAGTTTCGAACAGACAACAAGGAACTGAGGGAGAAAGGTTGGTTATCGGTTACCTTTGCCAGGTAGTCTTATGTTGTTCCAGCTCCTCACCCGATACATTCCCAAGTTGCTGTTTTGTGACCACTAGTGTTATACCCAAAATTTTGACCCCCCTGGTTAAGGTCTACGAGGTTTTGGTGTTGTGAGGGACATTTCAATCAAGTGGTAAGAGATTCCGGCCCGATTGGCGTGTTCCATGGCACAGGGAGCAGCTTCATCATTGTCAAGGGCATTTCTGTAATTGTTAAGGCTTCTGAGGCCTCCTATGAGCTTTCTCTCTCCTCCAAGGGATGCCCAAACCAGCTCTAAATGCTTTGATATTTTAACCCATGGTATAGGATGGCATTTTAAGCATACTGGCGTTGGAATTTTGATTTTTCAAGTTTCCAATAATTTTCTAGCAATTTCTGACTGAATCTGACGAGAAATTCAATATAAAAATATTCCAACATTTAAAAACTCAGATTCCACCTCAGAAAATTCATAATCTCCATCCTTGACATGTGGTTAAAATTTCATAGCAAAATTCCTTTGGGAAGTCTTTTAATTAAAATACCAAAAAATCTTACTTTTACTAGATTTTCTTTATCTTTAAGAAAGTCTATATAAGGGGATAGGTTTTTTGATAAAATCAGGATCTCATATGCTCAAGAACCCTAGAGAATCAGAAAGCGCAGCCTCCTCTCTCTCTCTCACGTTTTCCAACACCCGACCACCCGAATCATACCGAAAATTCCCTGAAATCACCATCTAAACTCGTTTTCCAATCCCTGAAGCACTAATAATCATCAAAACCCCACAAAACACCTCCAAAATGTGAAGAACAGCAAGAACAACCAACAACCAGAAGCTTGGTTCGAAAACCTTTCAGGTCTGCCATCAACGGAGCACTCGACGAATCCTGGTGTGAAGAATCGTTGTGAATCCAAAGGTAAAACAGGTAGAAACTCCACTTCCTTAATTCTCTACGGTATTATCTGTCTTGCCTCAAAATTTGGGCTCAAACTAACCCTTCTTCGTTTCTGTACAGCTAATTGTTTTAGCTACTGCCTTGTTGCTTGTTTGTTAAGTTTCGTATTAATTCTGACTTCAAATTGAATTCTTTCAGTTACTAACGTGTTTATAATCTCTCAGGCTACGCACCCATAAATTTTGAGCTCAAAACACCTCGGGAACCTTCGGAAAACCCCTGTCCGTTGGTGGTCCGTGACCTCGGACCTATGGTTCGGGACCACGGACGGGTTGTCCGTGGCCACGGACACCCACGGACGGCGGCAGGTTTTTAAAAATTCAAAATTTAGATTTTTTAAATAATGTCCGGGCCACGGACAGCCTGTCCGTGGCCCCGGACTTTGCAAATTTTTGTTTTCCTTTAATTTCGACTCTTCTGTATAATTAGGATTAACTGGGGTCCGTGTCCTCGGACATGGGGTCCGTGGCTACGGACGTGAGCAAAATTCGACCTAATTCTGCCTCCAAAACCCTAGTTTAGGTAGCTTTTAATTTCACTTTAATTTTCTGTCAAAAAATGATAAAAAACACAAAAAAGCAGAAGCTCGCGCACTTAGGTTAAAACGACTCGTAATAAGCCGTAAATAAACCAAGTAGAGGAAAAGCGACCTAGGAAGGGTAATGAAAGGAATTTGAACCCTAAATAAGTCGAATATCAAGCCCCCGAACCCGAACTCTCCTTTCCTAATTTGATCTAGGTTAAAATTAGGTGGCGACTCATAATTGGTTCCAGTGAGCTAGCTTAGGTTTTAATAATTATTGTTTTATATCATAGTTGTTAATCTTAGGTTATAAGTGGACCTAAAACCCGATTAGATCTTAATCAAATTAATCCACATAGGATAGGGGTTTAAAAATCGAGGCTCACAGACTGGCGACTCTGCTGGGGACAACTTCTTAATTTTAACTTGTTTTAATTTTAAGGAAGAGGGCTTAACTTGAAAATGTTTATTTAGGGCTTTTATTATATTGTTTGTTTACTTTCATGCGCACTTTAATTTTTGCACCCTTGCATCATATGAGAGCGAGGGTCCACGCAAACCAATTTCACCCCAGGACCCGTTTGAGGGTCCCCTGTCAGGACTCACACCTTTCAGGTGATGTGAATAAGTGGGGGAAAAGAGGAGGGTGTCGTCTAACCACACCCCCTTAATACCTGGGCTTTAGCCCCAAGCATTTTCCTGGCAGTACCCTTACCTAGCCCATTGTTTGGTCAGTCAAAGACCCGACCGTAGACGCACACCTTCTGGTGATGTGAAAAAGTGGGGGAGCCCAAAGAGGATAGCGTGCAAGCCCTATTCCTTTGTGGTGACCTGGGCCAGCGCCCCAAGCACCTCTCCGGATCGATCCATACCCATTAATCAAGGTCGCCAGGTGAGGACATTTTGAATTGGTGTGGAACCTTGTTTGCTCTTGTGATTGGCCCATGGCTAGACTTAGAACGGATAGGGAATCATCCCACAGTTGGCCCAACCCAGTTCGAAGTCCCAGTTGTTTGTGGCCCGTAAGCAGGGTTGAGTGCTGATTGATACCCTGTATGTGTTTTTTGATAGAAACAGGGAAAAGTCCATGGCCCACTGCTTTGAATTCAACAAGTCCTGTGACAGAACTATGAAAGATGTGTTCCACTGGTCGAAGAAGGTCAACAAGTTGTCTATCCTCCACACTCTGGCATATTTATCCCAGACACGATTGCACGAAGATTTCCTGAGAGCGGCCATTAACCATTGGGATCCGGTTGAACATCTTTTCAAGTTTGGAGATAACGAGCTAACTTTACTGCCTGAGGAATTTGACGCACTTCTAGGGGCCAATACCCTAGCTAGCCCAGTAGTACCGAACTTGACACCCTCACCGGTCGAGGCTCATTCCCATTTACTTGGGCTAAGTCCGACCCAGTTGCTAGGAATGGTAGGGCCTGAAGGATTGCCAGTGGAAACTCTTTCAGACTTCATTACCTCTGAGATCTCCTTAGAGCACAAGAGGAATTTTCTCGATCTCGCATTGCTAGCAGTCTACCTCTTTAGAACCCCGTACATGGCTATACACTGAAAAGTTTTCCCTTTGCTTCTACAGGTTCGAGCTGGTTTCGCCTTGGGACCATTGATAGTTGCACAGATTATTCAGAGTCTGGATTCATGGCCCAAGTCAAAAGATACCCCTTACTTCTTCGAAGGAAGCATTCATCTTCTGCAAGTTTGGCTTTTTGAGCGGCTCAAGCTGATTCCTGAGTACAACCAGACGTTCACGATTCAGCACCTCCCTAGAAGACGCACCCCCGAGGAACCGGTTAATGGATGGCCAGCTTTCTTGAACTCTATTCAGCAGGGACATCAGGTCCGATGGACAGTCTCGACTTGGAAAATTGAAGGAGTTCGAGTGTGTGGAGGTTATTACGGAGGGATCTCGTTACCTGGTTTTGAGAACTTTCATGTCATTCATCCGTGGCGTTCCAGCCGTCAGATCGGGCAAGCCCAAAACCGACCCAAGGGTTTGTTATATGAAGCGCCAAGGAAAGCATACGATCATGAGGCTCTTCATGCGATCATGATGGATCGACTCGAAGGGGAAGTTCAGGTGGTGAAGCCCCTAGCACTTGAAGACTTGGAGCTCTCAGCAAGTTATCGGAAATGGCTATACGATCGAAAGGAGGAGGTGGATGCATTCAAACGAAGAAAGGAGGGGGTAGCCGAGCCAAGAGTTGTCAAGAGGAAGCTTGCGTTTTAGACACTTAATCCTAGGAATTTTCTGTTTTCTTAGAACTCAATAAATTGTTCTTCTTTTAATTTCGAGATGAATAAAGGGAATATTTTGTTTTGCTTAGTTTTCTTTTAAATTAACCATTTAGTTTTTGAAAAAAAATGGGCGTCCGTGACCCCGGACGCGCCGTCCGTGGCCCCAGACGTTGACTCAGACGTGCCCGTTTGACCTCCAAACGACGCCGTTCCACTTAGTGTCTTCCCCTAGCCGATTCAAATCGGGAATTCGTCCCAAATTCACCATTTTCATTCCAGCAACCCCCATTTCCAAAACCCTAACTTCTCTCCTCCATAACTCACTCGTTTCTTGACCAAATCACTCCATTCCACCGCCATTTTGCTCACAAAACATCCCTCTTTCAATTCTGAGCATTTACATACCAAGATCTTCCCATTTCGAGCACTTACGAAGGCTGGAAGTTGCGTCCGAACCGAGTCCGGGGCGAGTGGTTTTTGTCCGATTTCAGCACTTTCCCAACTTCCAATCCCAAATATTCTTCCACCATTGTATTTGGGTAAGTTTTCTCTACATTTTGACTACTCATTTGTCCATTTTGGTGAAGAAACGAAGAAAAACGAAATTTGGAGCTAGGAAGAAGACGACAATGGTGGTTCTCGGGTCAAATTTTCGAAGTTTGATTTTTTATGTTTGAAATGGCCAACTAGCTTTAAAAGGACATTTTAAGACGTGAAAAGTTCGTTTGGAAGGTTAAAACTGCTTATAACTGCCAAGAGTCATCCGTTTTAGTTTAATGCGTTTTTAGTGTGAAATGTGGTTCCTCGTGCTTCTAGCTTGTGGAATGTTTAAAATTTGCATGTGTAGTAGACCCTAGGACTGATTATGTGGTGTGGAGTGCATTGGAAAGCACGGGATTTGTGAAAATTTAGGGGAAACTCTGTCAAAATTCCTGCAGAATTATATGTCTTTTGTCTCGTTGAATCCACAGGCATACCATGGAGGGTCGTAGGAGTTCCCGTGGGGTAGTTGGGGCTGGGGCATCAGGCTCTCAGGCACGTCGCAGGCGCCGCAGAGAGACATCCCCTACCTATGACCATACCTGTTTCAGAGGAGCTCAGCAGGAGCGCTGGTTTTATGAGAATCAGGATATTTCCATCCAGCAGGAGCGTCTCTTCAGTGATGACGTGATCGCCACTTTTGACCTCGACCACCTGTTTCAGCACCTTCACTGGGTGGGGTTGCTTGCCTGCCCGAAGAGCTATGTTAGAGAGTTAGTGATAGAGTTCTATGCTAACTTGGACCAGGACGATACTGGGGCTATGGTATCCTATGTACGTGGTCAGCCCATTACTGTGGGCTTAGACGACTTAGTGCATTTTTACGGCTTGCATCCTAGTGACCCTGAGCACAGGGGACTAGAGGCGATGGCAGCCTTGGAGAGCGAGGCACGCCAGTTCTATCTGCAGCACTCTACTCTATCAGAGCGCGTTCGTTCTTCTACGAGGGATCAGCCAAGGAAGCAGGTGATCCTCCCCTCCGCTTTACCTACTGCTCTTGATAGGGTGTTATTGGAGGTCTTGTCTCGTAATGTGCTACCGAAAGCGCGTAACGACGTCTCCGCTCGCTACTGCTTCCTCATGAGGTACATTCAGCATCCACCCGACTCAGAGGAGGGCTTGATCCCGCTGTCTGTCCTGATGAGAGACCACCTGATGATAGCAGCCCGGGCCGGTCGCCACGCTTTGGTTTACCCAAGTTTCATTCAGTGGCTATGCGAGTGTCCACGGGTCCCGATGGGGAATGATGATTGGGAGCCTTTGTATCCCACCTACACCATGGAGATGCTAAGGTCCCTTGGCTACTCAGCCGATCAGGGTTGGGCCTTCCCGCAGCAGGCCAGAGTCTTCTCTCAGAGACCAGTCCGGCCCAGACAGAGGCAGCAGGCACCAGAGCCTGAGGACGTCCCACACCACGAGGACCCGTCAGGAGGACACACCTACCAGGGTGAGGGACCGAGCTACATGGGTACCGAGTACCCTATACCACTTTCCTCCTACTACGCCTTACCCGCTCCGCCACCACAGCCAGCCACACTTGAGAGCTTGCAGAGGGATATCCAGTCTCTCCACATCACCCAGGGTCGCATGGAGCGTAGGCAGATGCGCATGGAGGGTCGCATGGATACTTTCATGACTCACATGTATTCAGTCTTCCCACGTCCACCTCCTCCAGGGCAGTAGTTTTAGGATTTTGAATTTTCTCTAGGTGCTTCATGTCCTTTTTCGTTTGTATCATCAGACATGAGTTTTCTTTTGGTGACTTTGTGCTTTGACACTTGTTGCATGTTTCATTTCATGTTATTTGAGAAAACTCTTGCAAGTAGAAAATCGTTGTCCACTATCACAAGTTAGTTATGCATCCTTGTTGTCAAAACAAGGTAAAAAACAAGTCATCTCATCATTTCACCCATGTGTCTTACCACTTTACCTCTCCACCACTTCACCAAAGTCTAAACTAGAAGAAGCCTCAAAACAGGAAAAATGAATCGTTCAGCAATCACCTCCTCATAAGAACACCCCACCATCATTTACCATCACACATGCAATCACCCTCCACAAATAGCTTGGGCATTCTAAGGTTTGTTAAGTAAGCCCCACAACAATACTGGGGGCAATCTGAGTTAAGGAACGATAATGTTTATTTCTTTTGTTTAAATGTGCAAACAAGTTTCTGAGTGTACATTTCGCGAGAGTGCCTTGAGCGGTAAAACCAAGAGTAAAAGAGCGTGTCTTTTTCACACGACTTCAGAGAGGTCACATTCAAAGGTAAGGCAGACGGCATGACTCCGATCGAAGGAGATAATTTGTAAATTTACGCTTAAACCTGTAAAAAGTAACAAAGAACGGATACACAACTGTTAGGGATGACGAAGCACCTAGGAACAGCACCACACAGCCCAAGGCTCATGAACCCTGACATTAAACCCTAGGCACCCTCGCTGAGCTTTTCGTATACATCCTCTTTTACAACATTACAAACTCCACAAGCAAGCCAACCAATGATGAATAACCAACCTGGTGACCAAAGGAAGCAAGGAGCCCGACTTCCGAACAGCACCTTCACAAGTCCAAAGAAGCAAAACTGCTACCAGCATGACGAAACGACCCGCAAATGGTCCCAAAGGGACACAGGATCCAAATGAGCTAACATCAAAAACAGCTCTCAAAGTTCAAAACCGGGAAACACAAGAACCCCGAAGGGAAAGAGATTCAAAGAAAGGCAAACCTGAAAAGCCTCGAGGAAATCCAAAGTCGGAAGAAGGAGAAAAGGTGCAGGGAACAACTCAAAAATCCAGAGTTCCAAGCTCATGAGCGAAGTCATCACGAAGTAGCTAAATGACTTCAAGACAGAGAAAGCAAGTCCGAGAGACGGTGCAAGTTGCAGCTTTGGTCACCCTTGTAGCTCCACATATCCTAAACATTCCTCCATTGTCCTGTTGTCATTCATCACACCCCATAGCCACGCTATAAGCTTAAAAGACTTCCGACTTAGTAGTTGTGTGTCCAATCACGTGAAAGTAACAGGTTGAATGCGTGAATCTAACAAATGTCAAATTCAATGGTTGAGATGTCTTGACCCAGAAGGAGCACGAGCGCAAGCATCAAACACTTTGAGTGTAGGATAGAAGAGCACCACATCAAGATAAACCCTGACCTTGTGAGAGTGAGACTTGTTTTGCACAATTTATCAAAGAAAATACTGGGGGCAATCGATCATTCCGATCGATTGCCATAAAATCCTAAAAAAACTCAGATTGCCTTAAGGAAAAATACTGGGGGCAATTGTTGGTCCCAACAATTGCAACAATGACGCCGTTTGAGGCCCAGAAACCTGAAACTCGAATGATCAAACCCTCCTCATGTCACACAGGCCCGTCCTAAGCCCTTTCTCCACATTTAAACACCCACAGGCCCGTCATGAGCCTTACCATATCCAGGTTTGCCATAAGCCTTAGTCCTTCTACATTCATCATGCACCTAACACATTATCACCTAGTTCCAACCTTTAGGCTCGTCATAAGACCTAGAACCATCCTTTAGGCTCATCATAAGACCTAGAACCATCCTTTAGGCTCGTCATAAGACCTAGTTGCATTCCCTTAGGCTCGTAGTAAGACCTACCATTACCTTTTAGCTTACCCACTCATCAAACACATTGCATTCATCTCATTCATATAGGCTTGTCATAAGACCTAGTTGCATTATCCAGGCTCGTCACAAGACCTGGCGACAGAAAGTTGGCGAGGTGATGGCAATAAATCCTCCTTTTGCGATGTCAACTTATTTTTGGGATCAACAAATGGTGGGCAAAGGCAATAAGTCCCCAGGGTTTTTACCAGGAGTTATCCCCGCACACCGGCTTGGGGGCGGCAATAAGTCCACATTGGGTCCAGCCAGGAGCATTGGCACGGGTTTCGGTCCCCAAAAGCATCCGAGCATCATCAACATCATCGGCATTATCATCAGCATCAGCATCGTTAGCATCCTTAGCATTTCAGCATTAGAACAGCTCGACATGCTTTGTAGCTTAGGTAGTCAGCGCCTTAGAACAGCTCGACAATGCTTTGTAGCTTAGGTAGTCAGCGCCTTAGAACAGCTCGACAATGTTTTGTGGTTTAGGTAGTCAGCGCCTCCGAATAGCTGGACGTAGTCAACCCGGTTCCGCACAAACATGGAGGATTCTATGGAGTCAAAAATTTTGGGGCATCACTCAAGCATCAACCAGACTTTTCACATCCGTTACAAAGTCCAGTTGACGGGGGGGAATTTGTTATACCCAAAATTTTGACCCCCCTAGTTAAGGTCTACGAGGTTTTGGTGTTGTGACGGACATTTCAATCAAGTGGTAAGAGATTCCGGCCCGATTGGCGTGTTCCATGGCACAGGGAGCAGCTTCGTCATTGTCAAGGGCGTTTCTGTAATTGTTAAAGCTCCTGAGGCCTCCTATGAGCTTTCTCTCTCCTCCAAGGGATGCCCAAACCAGCTCGAAATGCTTTGATATTTTAACCCATGGTAGAGGATGGCATTTTAAGCATAATGGGGTTGGAATTTTGATTTTTCGAGTTTCCAATAATTTTCTAGCAATTTCTGACTGAATCTGACGAGAAATTCAATTTAAAAATATTCCAACATTTAAAAATTCCGATTCCACCTCAGAAAATTCATAATCTCCATCCTTGACATGTGGTTAAAATTTCACAGCAAAATTCCTTTGGGAAGTCTTTTAATTAAAATACCAAAAAATCTTACTTTTACTAGATTTTCTTTATCTTTAAGAAAGTCTATATAAGGGGATAGGTTTTTTGATAAAATCAGGATCTCATATGCTCAAGAACCCTAGAGAATCAGAAAGCACAGCCTCCTCTCTCTCTCTCTCACGTTTTCCAACACCTGGCCACCCGAATCATACCGAAAATTCCCCGAAATCACCATCTAAACTCGTTTTCCAATCCCTGAAGCACTAATAATCATCAAAACCCCACAAAAACACCTCCAAAACGTGAAGAACAGCAAGAACAACCAACAACCAGAAGCTTGGTTCGAAAACCTTTCGGGTCTGCCATCAACGGAGCACTCGACGAATCCCGGTGTGAAGAATCGTTGTGAATCCGAAGGTAAAACAGGTAGAAACTCCACTTCCTTAATTCTCTACGGTATTATCTGTCTTGCCTCAAAATTTGGGCTCAAACTAACCCTTCTTCGTTTCTGTACAGCTAATTGTTTTAGCTACTGCCTTGTTGCTTGTTTGTTAAGTTTCGTATTAATTCTGACTTCAAATTGAATTCTTTCAGTTACTAACGTGTTTATAATCTCTCAGGCTACGCACCCATAAATTTTGAGCTCAAAACACCCTCGGGAACCTTTGGAAAACCCCTGTCCGTTGGTGGTCCGTGACCTCGGACCTATGGTCCGGGACCACGGACACCCACGGACGGCGGCGGGTTTTTAAAAATTCAAAATTTAGGTTTTTTAAATAATGTCCGGGCCACGGACAGCCTGTCCGTGGCCCCGGACTTTGCAAATTTTTGTTTTCCTTTAATTTCGACTCTTCTGTATAATTAGGATTAACTGGGGTCTGTGGTCTCGGACATGGGGTCCGTGGCTACGGACGTGAGCAAAATTCGACCTAATTCTGCCTCCGAAACCCTAGTTTAGGTAGCTTTTAATTTCACTTTAATTTTCTGTCAAAAAATGATAAAAAACACAAAAAAGCAGCAGCTCGCGCACTTAGGTTAAAACGACTCGTAATAAGCCGTAAATAAACCAAGTAGAGGAAAAGCGACCTAGGAAGGGTAATGAAAGGAATTTGAACCCTAAATAAGTCGAATATCAAGCCCCTGAACCCGAACTCTCCTTTCCTAATTTGATCTAGGTTAAAATTAGGTGGCGACTCATAATTGGTTCCAGTGAGCTAGCTTAGGTTTTAATAATTATTGTTTTATAACATAGTTGTTAATCTTAGGTTATAAGTGGACCTAAAACCCGATTAGATCTTAATCAACTTAATCCACATAGGATAGGGGTTTAAAAATCGAGGCTCACAACTAGCTCCAGATTTTTTTGAAGTTTCAACATTCACTTCATGCACCAGACTTGGGGAATCTAAAGAGTTTCTCTGGGCTTGCGCAAGCAGCGAAGGAATGGGAGAAGGTGCACTGCAGAGTGGGTTCTCCATCGGGGTACACCAAAGCGAGAAGGAAAGAGCACTGGTTGTGAGGGCTGGGAGGTATATGCATGCGGGGGATTGGAGAGATTAGTGAATGGTTTAGTGTGTTAATGTATTTCCTAGACTGATCGGTTACAATTTAGAATTTATGCGTGGGGAAGATGGAAGGCTAATGAGCCTTGGTAGATACAATCGGTTGTAGTGTATGGGCTGGGTAATGGTTTAAATGGGGCTTGGTGAGATTTGTAAGGTTATCGAGCTAGGTAGAACCTAGTGGGTTATTTTTAACTTCATTGTTGTCTTACATTAGTGGGACTTGTAGAATTCTTGAATAGTTAAATTGTTGATAGTGAAATTGCAAGATTTCCAGATATCACACCAGTGGGGATGATTTCATTATAGTCTTATAATAAAATTTTATAATACCTGTGTAATTAGTTCAACCCTAGAGTCAAGGGATGTAGTTTGGTGAGCACAAGTGTTTATGTAATAATGTCATTTGCACATGTTCATCTAATATATTACCGTAACATGTGTTATTCCAAATGTCCTATCATGGAATAATTTTTTTTGCTACATGTATTGACTAAGACCAAATTACAATGTGCCTACCTATCTCCTTCACGGACATATGTATGCCACTTAGTATCGTAGATTATAAGTTATACACCATGGTTATATTAATGTGGCCGGTTTATGGAACATACCACACAAATTCATGATTTCATGCGTTTTAATTATTAGGGGTGTTTCACCTTGAATTTGTCATTCCCGGCGCAAGAGCAAGTAGGCAGTGAGTCCGTGGAATCGATTTCGTCCCAAATCTTCTTTACTTTAGTGTAGTAAGCACGAATCGAATCCTCCTCTTGCTTTATCGATGCCAATTCTTGCTCAAGCGCGTACAGACGTGCTAGGTTACTTTCTTCAAATCTGGAAATCAGTGCACTCCAGACCAACTCTGTGGTAGGGTTGAAGGCGACGCTATCCGTAACATCTCGTTCAAGAGCAGTGAGATGCCAAGAGATTACCATATTATCGCACTTCTTCCATTCTTGAGCTCTGATTGGGTAGTCCTCCTTCCTTACGGTCCCATCGACAAAACCTATTTTATATTTAGCAGAGAGGGCTATCGTCATACTTCTTTTCCATGTGACGAACCCGCTACTTCTGTCGAATTTCCTCCCAGTCAACAGCATCCCAGGATTCTCCGAATTTGACAGGTGTAGTGGATTATTCTTCGCTTTCGCATTACCCGTCTTCTCGGTTTCTTCGTCGACCTTCGTGTCATCTGAGATCTTCTTCTTGCCAGAATTGTTGCTTGTTTCTTCTTCACTTACCATCATGACGAGAAGTGGAAAGAAAGTCTTGAATCTTTAGGTAAACAGAAATGGGAGGGATGGATCAGTACAGCTCTGATACCATGTTACGATTCAAGAGAGTTGTTCAAGATTGAGAGGAAAAACGTTCTATAATCTCTTTATTTCCTTCTGTCTTTACAAAGCAGCGGCACATCCCTCTTATACATAGCCCTGACTACTTAACGGAGGACCAACTGTGGAGTGTGCCGTTTTACTAATAGAACATTACTAGTAACAGAACATATACTAGGCTATATTATACTGTAACATACTATACTGTAACAGAAACAAGGACAAAAAAGCAAGTAAGAACTAAATTACCAGTAAATCGACCAAGTTAATGAGGAAGTGAGAGATAGATAACTGAAACAAGAACAAACATTAGATCATTCAGATCGTAAATAAGAGCAATGAAGATACTGGTATGTGAAACAGACAGGATGAGGTATGATACCATCCGTGATTAAGCTCAATGAAGAGGAAAGGAGGAGGGAGATTATAGTGAAGAGAAAGGGGGAGGAAGAATTGGCCCGAGACGGTGCAGCAACAAAGAACCCTAATAAATATAGGAAGCCTTGTTTTTGTTTTATAAAATATACTAATATATAAGGGAGCAGCGGTAGGCTTTTAATTTGACGCAAGTAATCCTTCGTCATAGTTTTTTTTATTCAAAACGACGAGACTATCAATTGTGTCTTAAAATGTTATTAAAAACAAGTACTTTTTTGTAGTGTAGTGACCCACTTGATACATTTTGTATTATTCTGTCAAAACAGATGATTCACATCAAGTTCTTCAATATTATGTAATACATAGATGCAACAACAATTTCAAAACAGAATTATAGAACTTGACGTTTGAGAGGAGAAATAACAAATTCTTTTTGTTATGATGAATAGATATTTATATTAGTTGTTGACGTGAAAGACAAATCACACATGAGCCTAAAATAGAGTGGGAAGACAAATAGATGGAACAATATATAATTGAACCAAGTCATACAAAACGTACCTTTTTTAGAGGAGATTAAAGAAGCCGAACATAATGCTTGTTACAAAAAATATTTCACCCTCTCATCTCTTCTCATGGCATTATATATGTCTTGCACCTAGCCAAATAATCAAGTTTTGTTTCCAGAAACTGCAGATAGTCGTACCATACATACCCAATATACATATGCATACAAACATGAGAATGGCAGTAAATGCGTACACTGAAACCATGGTTGGTGCATAAAGAATCATACATAAGCTCCTTGGCAAAAAAGACAATATTTAATCTCTCATTTATTTCCTATAGTGTGTTGATAAAGACAGAGGATGATAATAAAATTTACCACACCCAGTTGTTTCGAGAACAAGACTTTGATGTTGTCGTTGTTGGCGTGCTTATAAACACAAGAGACAACACAATCTCTAGATTAAGCAGAAGAATAGGACATATTACTAACTCTATAGCAAAACATTGGCTCCAGGAGTTGTGCAATTCAAGGACAGGACCCTCTTACTATAATCATCATCAAATTCAGTAGTATCTTTTCCCATTAAATCCAATACTGTTGTCTAAATGCAGATCAACATAAATCTATGTTTCTCTGTACGCCAGTTTGGTTGCAAACTTTAAAGAATGAAATGTAGCTTGTACACCAGTTTATACCAAAAGTGAAGAGAAGAGATAAATATAAGTTCAGTATATTACCGATGCCCAACTGACATATTTTCAGCCATCTTCATTCTTAAATTCAAAATTTGCTAGAACACAAAATCACTTAACTACTCAGCATTCCAGAACCAAAAATAACATAGTTTGAATCTGTGAACTTCCTTAATTTCAGGGATCTGCAAACACTCAACTGAAACACTACATTCGAATCGACTAACAATAACCAATTTAACCCTCATTTTCTCTCCCAAAATCAGCCCTTAACAATCCCAAATTCTCAGTTAACCAGAACCAAAACATTTCGTAGGAACTAATTGGCCAACATCCTAAACACTTTCAAGCAGATTCTAACATCAACAAGCTTTTCAAATCGAGTTTAAACCTCCACCAGATTCGTTTTACCGAAAAACAAGGAAAAACAACTTTAATACAAGGATGAAGGTGAAACCTTCGATTTAGGCTCGATAAATGGACTTTGAGTCTGTAGGTTTTCAGCCTCCTTCGGGTAGGTCTCCCCCTTGGCTCTCTACTGGTTCTTACTTGCGGTTCTCCTCCCGATCCAGTCGAACAAGGTCGTGGTTGGATTTCAGGCGCAACCAAAGGGAAAAAGAAAATGGGGGGGAAGAGAGTTAATGTTTCAAATTTCAGAAACCAAAACAAAACTACTAGAGAAGAAGGGAAACAAGGGCGAAGAACTTAACGTCTCTATTCTCGATTCGGTCTAGAATACAAGTCAATACTAGGTTTCTTCCCAAGTTTTGGTTCTCATTTGAACTGGAAAGTGGCGTAAATACAAGAAGATAGTGAACAAATAAGAGAGTTTTCGACCATAATGCCAAACCCATGAAAGAAATCGCCATGAAGCTCAAGAGGAAACGGAAGTGTTTTACCTTGTCTCCGAGTTCAAGATCAGAGAAGAAAGGGGGAACACGGCGTCGACCCGGAGGAGAAGATGTATGCCCCTTGTCGCCGGTGAGAACCACTAGAGAGGAGGCAGAAGAGAAATTTTCATCAGAGTTAGGGTTGCCATTACCGAAACGAGAGAATGAAGGAGATTGGCGTTGAATGTTCCTCGAGTCGGCTAGGGTTGCAAATTGGCGTGAGGCAGAAAATAGAGACGATGGGTTTGTTGTCTAGGGTTAGGCTAGTCTTGGGAGTAAGGGGGAAATGACTAGAGTGGGAAATTACCGTGACAAAAAGGGGAAGATTGGGCCGGTCCAGTCGTTTGGGCTGGTCGGCCCATTTTTTTTAACCTTACACATTTAATGTCGTTTCTAACTTGTTTCTCACTCGTTTTTCATGCCGTTCGTGACACGTTGTCGCGTAATGAGACGGACTTTTTTATGACTTCAAATCTATACTGCCAAACAATAATCATTATTGTTATTTATAAATTTGGTTAATTATTATTTAATTTCTCATTGGTTTGTGTTTCACCATTTTAGGTGAAAACGCGACGTCTTTCATTCTGACTGTTTAACCAACTTTCCAATGCTTAAATTACCCAAATAATTTATAAGGCGCCTCGTTTTCACTTCAAAAATATTTGTGACACATTTTTTGATGTAGAAACACTTAATTATATTCTTGTTTATATTTCTTTTTTTTCTAAAACATTCTCAAGGTCGTTTAGTGATCATTAATGTTACTAACAACTTTTTAGGGTTTATTTAAATATTATATTATTCCCTTTTTACTTATTTAAGGTTATTTAATTCCTTAATCTATCATTAATTAATTTTATTTAATTAATTCATAATTAATTAACATAATTAATATTTGGGATATTTTAATTACCATTCAAATCCCCACCTTAGAATTGCTTAAAAACACTTTCTGGGAAGATTTTGGGGTGGTCCGAGTTTGTGTCCGGGGTTACAAACCCGGTCCAAGCCTTCAATACACTTTATGTCATTTTTACTATGGTCCGGGTTTGTGTACCGGAATGTAAACCCGTACCAAACCTAAGAATGTGTTTCTGCCTTGTTTTAGGGTGGTCCGGGTATATGTACCAATTTACAAACCCGGACCATGCAGACTGTATATCGTGAGTGGTTAGAACTGGTGTAATTAAAACAATTGAGAAAGAAATTAATACTCAAATATCCGTCGGGCTACAAATAAAACCCGGTCGCAGTAGTATAGTAAGACAGAAGCGGCCGGGGTCAAACCGTGGGACTTATAGCGAAATAGAATAGTACCTAAGCTTGTCACAAAAGGGGGAAATTAATTGACTTGTTCTTTGAAAAGTAAAATAGCAGATAAGATAACTGACTGAAGATAAATTAAATGGAACTCCGGGTTCAGGTTATATAATCTGATTAATTATGCTATCTCTACCGGATTAATATAATAGTTTGGCAAATTTCCTGTTATTATCTTAAGGTCCGATGAAAACTCATAAGAACTCGTTTACCAGAAAGTGCAAGGTCCGATGAAAACTCAAGCAAGCACTAGTAAACGGCAGTTAAGTGTGAGGAATTATATTCTTGCAACTGAGTACTAACTTGTTGATGAAAACAAGTTTCCTACAGTTTTACGGCTTAATTAACCTATCTGTTTGTCACCGATCAGATTAAAAACAGATTTAGTAGGGCTTTTTAATAAATCGATGAAATTTATTAAAAAGGGAGAGAGATAAACTTTAATCGTAACACACTAAATTTATTTTAACCGGTAGAAATATAGATTACACAACTAAACAACCATAATTAAACCTTCCCGGAGTAAATCCTCCTTAGCCTGACATATTAACTGGTAATATGTCAGAGAGGTTGGACGTAATAATAATGCGAGAGGTGTGGATGGTGAATGGAGAATGAAGAGAACGACGAGTGGAGCGTGTACGTAGATATTGTATGTGGAATGAGTGATTTGGAGTGTTGAGTTCTGGGGATCGAATGTGTGTTGTGGTGTACGGGAGAGAATGAATGGAAGAGAATGGTAGAATGTGGTGAGCGATGGTCTGTTTTCTGGTTAATCTTCGTATGTGGTTTAAGGTTGAAGGTGCTGGGTTTATATAGAGGAAGAGGATAAGGTTAGAGGCAGATCTGGAGTGGAAGAAGATTGATTGCAGATTGATTGCAGACAGAGCTGGAGACAGACGCGTGAGGGAATTAAGGTAGGCCGCCTGATATTAATGAAGAAGCAGTTCAACATGTCTGTGGCACCACAAAGGAAGAAGCAATTGGGGAAGAAGAAAACTGTCGCGTTAATTTCTGCATCTGAATTTACATGCGTCCTTGTTTCTGTCCGTGCACCTATCCACGGACATACTCTTCTAATTTGCGCGTCCGCCCCTTGTCCGTGCTAATATCCTCGGACGTCTTGAGTCACGTCCGCCCCCTTGTCCGCCCTTCGTTACCCGGACGTCTCTCACGTCCGCCCCTTGTCCGGCCAGGTTATGCGGATATCTCTCACGTCCGCCCCTAAATGAGCGGACACGACACGGACAAAAGTCCTTGCCTTATTTTCTTCTACGAACTTTGACCGGCTCTAGATTCTTCGTTTGGACTCCGTTTTCGAGCCGTTTGCGTCTATGCTTCGTCTCTTTGTCACTTTGCTCCCAGCTTGGTTTTCCTCATGTTTAACCAATAAATTTGTGAGATAACCAATAAAACATAAACTAGAGGAAAACTAACCAAAGTGGAGAAATGAGCAAGAAAATTGCTAATATAATATATGAAATACACCTATAAACATGCTCATTTGGACACTTATCACACCCCCACACTTATCTTTTTGCTTGTCCTCAAGCAAAACCATGTACCCAAGTAAGTAGGGAATGCTCAATACTAGCAAATATTATTATGAAGGGTAGGATAAAGAGGTGAACAGTTCATGATCTTTAACTTTTTGAGGAGTGTGATCCATCAACTGCTGGTGGCATAGGTGTGCTCAAGGTAAAATAAAATTAGAGTTCCGGGGTATGATCCAAGGTACTTTAATGCTTCTTTGTTTAGGTGACTCTGAGAACTTTTACCATGGCCAACTTCTCTCAAGAATGGGCATTGAGGAGAAACAAAAGGAAAAATAGATTCATGCATTTGTTTCACTTTTGCATAAGGGATGAGAAGATAAAATGTAGGCATCACGCCTTTGTATTTAAGAACACTCAATTCTCTTTGTTGGTTGCCAATGGTGTCTCGCAAGTCCCTTATTTATTATTATTTTTTTGTATTCTTTTTTTTTTTACAGAGAAGCACCCCCTTAGCAATCCCTAAGAGAGAAGACAGAAAGAAACCCTGAGCAATAAAATCCAACCATTTGCAGATTATTTGGTCATACCGCATAAGAAAAATGCTCTTCAAAAATAATCAAATGAAAATTTTTAAATTTGTACCATTTATCCCACAATTCATAATTGTATTTGTTTTTAAAGAGAACAACCTACATTAGCAGGGTACATAATTTTAATTTTTGAACAAAAAAGATAAGAGAGATTTAAACATTTTAAGCACAAAATGCCCTGAAAAGGGCTTTCCCCCACTCTTAAGCTCAAGCAATGCCCTCATTGCGTAGATGGAATTAAATTAACAGGGCATGCAATAAATAAAGGAAAGAGTGTAGTCCCCAAATTCCGTAGAGTGTGGAGAGCTCCCCCACACTTGAGTGCAGCTGTGGAATGTCATGAAATGTACCTGTAAGGAATATTCTACACAGCCAGAAGTACTCAAGTAAAACCTGCATTTTATTATAACATAAAAAAGGGAGATATTGTACAAAAAAGAAAACAGTATTAAATTAAAGGAAAGACAAAAGATAGATAGTGGGTTGCCTCCCATCAAGCTGCCCGGGTTTAACGTCTCTAGCTAGATGTATTTGACCAAGCTTAGGTTGGAGAAGAGTTCGAGGGCGAGGTATCTGAACAACTGGTGTTAGGAGGTTTGCACACTTTTTTAAACTTATAACGTATAGGTGTCATCTTCTGTTCCTTTGGGTTGGAGGCTTCCTCGTATTCCTGTAAAAAAGAAATTGCGAACAGAGCATTATTATTTTCAAGAATTTCAGCATACCTTTTTAGACGGGATCCATTGACTTTGAAGCATTCTCCTTTCTTATTCTGGAGTTCGTAAACACCAAAAGGAGTGGTTCCAACTACTTGGAATGGGCCAGTCCAGTGAGATTTGAGTTTTCCCGGAAATATTCTCAATCTGGAATTATAAAGCAGCACCTCGTCGCCAACCTTAAAGTTGCGTTTGTGGATCATTTGGTCATGGTGTTTCATGGTGCGCTCCTTGTATATTGTCGCACTGCGGTATGCCTGATCTCTTAACTCCTCGAGTATAGAAAGTTGAAGCTTACGCTTTTCTCCTGCGGCTTCTATATCGAAGTTTAGGGCCTTGAGTGCCCAATATGCCTTATGTTCCTGCTCTACAGGCAGGTGGCATGATTTCCCATAAACAAGCTTAAAAGGAGACATCCCGATGGGAGTCTTGAATGTGGTGCGGTAAGCCCAAAGCGCATCATCTAACTTTAGTGCCCAATCCTTTCGTGATGAGTTAACCGTTTTCTGGAGAATCCATTTTAACTCACGGTTCGAAACTTCTGCTTGGCCGTTTGTCTGGGGGTGATAAGGTAGAGCTACCTTGTGACGTACCCCGTACTTACCCATAAGCGCTTCAAATGAACGGTTCAGAAGTGGGATCCTCCGTCACTGATAATAATTCTAGGCACGCCAAAACGGGTAAAGATGTGCTTCTTAAGGAATCTGGTTACGGTCTTTGAATAGCATGATGACAGGGTATGGCTTCTACCCATTTCGACACATAATCCACTGCACAAAAACATATTGGTGGCCCTGTGAGGAAGGGAACGGTCCCATAAAATCAATGCCCCAACAATCAAAGAGTTCCACTTCTAGTATTCCTTGGTGTGGCATTTCATGACTCCTAGATGTGTTACCCATTCTCTGACAATTATCACATTGGGCGCAGAATTGGTAAACATCCTTGTGAAGAGTCGGCCAATAAATCCTGAGGCCAGGATCTTAGCAGCGGTCCTTGTTGGTCCATGGTGACCACCGCTTCCCGTGAGTGACAAAAATGTATGACGCTGTGAACCTCATCTTCAGGGAGATACCGGCGAATCAACCCATCTGCACAGACTCGGAACAAATATGGATCTTCCCAGAAATAATGCTTTGAATCAGAAAGAAATTTCTTCTTCTGGGAGTAAGATAGATCATATGGTATTGTTCCAGAGACTAGATAATTGGCCAGGTCCGCATACCATGGCTCTTGTACCTTGGTGATAGAAAAGGCAGTCTCATCGGGGAAGAATTTTAATAGGCACACTATCCGTAGGAGTTACTAACCGGGAGAGATGGTCAGCGACGACATTTAATTTTCCGCTCTTGTCTTTGACTTCTATGTCAAACTCCTGTAGTAGAAGAATCCAGCGTAACAAGCGAGGCTTGGCTTTTGTTTTGCAAATAGGTATATTTGAGCAGAGTGGTCTGTGTGCACTATGACTTTGCTTCCCCATAAGTATGACCTGAACTTATCAAGGGAGAATACTATAGCCAGAAGCTCTTTTTCAGTGGTCGTATAGTTCTTCTGGGCATCGTTTAGTGTCCTGCTGGCATAAGCAATCACTCTCAAAATCTTCTCTTTTTTCTGGCATAGAGCTGCCCCCACTGCATAGTCACTTGCATCACACATGATCTCAAACGGGAGAGACCAGTCGGGTGATATGACATAGGTGCAGATACCAATTTTTGTGTTATTGTATTAAAAGCAGCTGAACACTTATCATCAAATGAAACGGGGCATCTTTTTGTAGCAGGTCGGTCAATGGTTTAGTGATTTTTGAGAAGTCTTGTATAAACCGTCGATAGAATCTTGCATGCCCGAGAAACGCTCGAATATCTTTAACAGAGGTTGGTGCCGGTAATTTCTCTATAACCTCCACCTTGGCCTTATCACCTCTGAAATCCTTCTGCCGATATTTTATGTCCAAGGACAATCCCGTCCTTGACCATAAAGTGACATTTTTCCCAGTTCAAAACGAGATTTGTATCCTCACACCGTCCTAGGATCAAATCAAGTTGTGCTAAGCATTTATCAAAACTAGAGCCATAGACAGAGAAGTCATCCATAAAGACCTCTATGCTTTGTTCGATGAAATCAGCGAATATAGCTTGCATGCATCTCTGGAAGGTAGCAGGGGCATTACATAGTCCGAAGGGCATTCGTCTGTACGCAAAGGTACCGTATGGACAAGTGAAAGTGGTCTTGTCCTGGTCCTCTGGTGCGATTGGTATTTGGAAATACCCTGAGAACCCATCTAAAAAGCAGTAGTACTCTTGCCCTGCTAGTCTCTCTAACATCTGATCGATAAAGGGGAGAGGGAAGTGATCTTTCCTGGTTGCCAAGTTTAAGCGCCTATAGTCGATACACATGCGCCAACCAGTGATTTTTCTTTGAGGGACAGCCTCTCCCTTATCATTCACAACAGCCTCGATGCCCCCCTTCTTTGGGACAACTTGTACAGGACTTACCCACGGACTGTCAGAGATAGGATAAATGATGTTCGCGTCTAGGAGTTTCAGAACCTCCTTTTTAACTACCTCCTTTAGGTTAGGGTTAAGCCGACGTTGGGGTTGCCTGATGGATTTGTAGCTTTCCTCCATATAGATGTGGCGCGTGCAATAGGAGGGGTCAATTCCTTTTAAATCAGCAATAGTCCACCCGATCGCTGTTCTGTGTTTCTTCAATACCTCTAGTAGCCTTGTTTCCTCCCCGGAATTCAGAGAAGAGGAAATAATGACAGCAAATGGTCATTTTCAGCTAAAAAGGCATACTTGATTTAGAAGGTAGCTCCTTAAGCTCGAGCTCTGGTGGCTGTTCTATTGATAGAATTGATTTTTGAGGTTTTCTGTCGAGTTTTTGATTGGTGGCTGGTAGGCTTGATAACCTGCCTTTCCTTTCTCCACATGTGTCAGCATGGCGTTAACTTCCGGATCCTCCACCTTTTCTTCTAGAGAAGTAAATAATACTTGCTCTAGTGGTTCAGCTTCAGCTTTCGGGATGGAAGATAGGAATACATGTCCTCATCTGTAGAAAAATCGCCTTCCTCCTCCTCATCATCTGTTAATCCCACTGTCTTAGCATGAGGAGAAAAGTTAGAGCTTTTCTTCATCATTTTCTGCATATCGAATTCGATCGTTTCGTCCTCGTACCGTAGAGTGATTTTCCCATCGTGGACATCAATGATGGCTTTGGCAGTACTTAGAAACGGTCGACCTAGAATCAGGGGAACCTCAACATCGTCATCCATTTCTAAAATGACGAAGTCAGCTGGAAAGATAAAGCGAGACACTCCAACTACCAGATCTCGGACTATTCCCATGGGCTTGATCTCTGATCTGTCAGCTAGTTGGAGTTTGAAAGGAACCGGTTGCATTTCTCCTCCTTTTACTTTCAAGAAGGTGGCATAGGGCATGATATTAATACTGGCTCCCAGGTCGCATAAACCGCTTCCACAGTCCACTCCACCTATAAAACACGGGATTACGGGATTTCCCGGATCTGTTTGTTTGGGAGGGAGTGCTCGAAGAAGGGCAGCAGAGCATTCCTCCGTGAGGTGCACTGTTTCTTTTCCAGGTTTCTTCTTCTTTGTTAAGAGATCCTTTAGAAATTTGGCATAGTTAGGCATCTCTTGCAAAGCATCAATTAGAGGTATGTCGAGGGTCAGTTTCTTGAAAATACTCAAGAATTTGGAAAACTGCTCATCTAGGTGTTTCTTTTTCATCCTGTTGGGAAATGGGAGTTCACTGTTTTTAGGAGTGGAAGATGGAATGTCGATAGTAACTCGAGATGGAGGTGGAGTAGCAGGAGTAGGAACTTGGATTTCTGAGGGAGGTGAGGCTGGATTGGTTGTGTCTTCATCATTGATGTAGGCCTCTTCGTGATTTTCTTTTTCTTTTCCTTTTCTGGTAGCAAGTTCCCTTCCACTCCTTAAGGAGACTGCACTCAAGTTTGTTGATTGGAATGTGCCATCTTCTATAAGGATTGAATTTGCTTGTTCTCTTGGATTGGGGTTAGTCTGTGAAGGGAATTGACCAGGTGGCCTTTGTTGGGTGAGTAACTGTTGAATCTGAGATTGCAAGGCTTTTTGGTCTTTGCGCAGGGCTGCGACCTCCTCTTGCGTGTCTCGGGACTTACCCATCATTGCTTTAAACATCTCTTGCATTTGAGACATTTCAGACTCAGGATTCGAAGGAGGTTGAGTTGGTCGACTCGAAGAAGCTTCATTGCCATAAAGCTGTTGCTGATATTGCCTTTGGCCTCCTTGAAAATTGGACTGAGGTCTGTAATTTTGAGATGGTTGTAGTGTATGTGGGTTTTGAATATTGTCGGTGTTTGAGTAGCGAAGGTTGGATTGCATGTTACGTTGCCAAGGTTGTCTGTACCCTGAATTGTTGGTGAGATAGTTTGCTTCCTCTGCTGCTTTTAATTCTTGTAGTTGGGGACATTGTTCGTAGTCATGAGGCCCACCACATTGCGTACAAGAAATAACAGGAGATGATTGGGAAAGAGGAGCATAGCCTGGAGGGATTGTAGATGATTGGGAAATCATCGACTTAGCTTGCTGGGGGTAGGAGTTCATAGCCATCTGCTCAACCACTTTCTGCAGAGTACTTACTTTTGTTGCCTGCTGAGCATTGCTCTCCATGAGTTGCTCATGGCTTTTCATCAGCTGGTCGAACTTGTTATCACTTTCCATAACATGGTATAAACCTGGAGTGCCGCTCCTTGATCCACCGGAGGCCCAGTCTCTGATTTCTTCACAGAGAGACTCCATGCTATTCAGAAATTGTGCTCCTGGCTTTTTCAAAATATCGGCCCCTAAGGAGGATAATACCATTGTTCTGCACGGACCGATCAAGCCTTTGTAGAACAATTGTGATACTTGTTCTTTCGTCAGACCATGGTGAGGACAAGTAAGTAGTAGTCCTTTGAAATGGTCCCAAGTTTCACAAATATTCTCCGACCCTGGTTGCTTGAAATTATAGATTTCAGCAATCATCTCCAACGTTCGGCTCGGGGGTAGAAATTTGTCGTAGAACTTGGTGGCCATGTCATCCCAAGTACCAATGGTACTTGGTGTCAAGCTATGATACCATTTGCTCACACTTCCCGTCAGGCTGTGAGGGAATAATGACAGTCTTGCGTACTGGAGTACTGCGTCGGTCGCAGTTAGACTGTTGGCATGCTGCAAGAACTTTGTAACATGTAACAGAGCTTCGTCAGGACTGGAACTATCAAACATTCCCAACTCCTTTACACATCGGATTTGATGATATGGCTTCAGCTTCTGCCACTCATCGTATTCGGATGGGCTAAGGTGAGGAAGGATGATGGCAGGCTGTTGTCCTTGATTAGACGACCTGTTAATGTTTCGAACTGTCGCTGGTGAAATTGCCATGTCATCTTCCGGGTCAGATTCTATCACTGTGGTGGTAATGTTTTGTTGAGTTCGGTTCTGCCTTAGGGTGCGCAGAAGGGTTCTCTCGATCTCTGGAATGTAACCAACCGTGTGATTATTAATATTTTCTGGGAGGCTGTTTGACCTGGTAAAAGGCATTCACCACTCAAAACAGAGAAAAGAAACTCGTGATGTGAGAAAATAAAATGTTAGGAATTAGATGACTGAAATTTAATGATAGTAGTTAGAGACAATGGAAATTAAAATGACAGAAAATTAAATGACAGAAATTTAAGGTTAGTAGTTAGTATACTGGAAATTTGAAGTTAGTAGTTAGTATACTGGAAATTTGAAGGACAATGGAAATTAAATGACAATAATATTAAGAAGTCAGAAGTCAGATGTCCAAAGTCAGAAGTCAGATGTCAGAAGTCAAATGTCCGAAGTCAGATGTCCGAAATTAGATTAACAACAAAATAATAATAACAGAATATTATAATATAACAGGTGAATTATCCGGGGCTTAGGGACTAGAATAAATCAAGTCCCCGGCAACGGCGCCATTTTGCAGACTGTATATCGTGAGTGGTTAGAACTGGTGTAATTAAAACAATTGAGAAAGAAATTAATACTCAAAATATCCGTCGGGCTTCAAATAAAACCCGGTCACAGTAGTATAGTAAGACAGAAGCGGCCGGGGTCAAACCGTGGGACTTATAGGGAAATAGAATAGTACCTAAGCTTGTCACAAAAGGGGGGAATTAATTGACTTGTTCTTTGAAAAGTAAAATAGCAGATAAGATAACTGAGTGAAGATAAATTAAATGGAACTCCGGGTTCAGGTTTATATAATCTGATTAATTATGCTATCTCTACCGGATTAATATAAAAGTTTGGCAAAATTCCTGTTATTATCTTAAGGTCCGATGAAAACTCATAAGAACTCGTTTACCAGAAAGTGCAAGGTCCGATGAAAACTCAAGCAAGCACTAGTAAACGGCAGTTAAGTGTGAGGAATTATATTCTTGCAACTGAGTACTAACTTGTCCGATGAAAACAAGTTTCCTACAGTTTTACGGCTTAATTACCTATCTGTTTGTCACCGATCAGATTAAAAACAGATTTAGTAGGGCTTTTTAATAAATCGATGAAATTTATTAAAAAGGGAGAGAGATAAACTTTAATCGTAACAAACTGAATTTATTTTAACCGGTAGAAATATAGATTACACAACTAAACAAACCATAATTAAACCTTCGCCCGGAGTAAATCCTCCTTCGCCTGACATATTAACTGGTAATATGTCAGTCAGAGGTTGGACGTAATAATAATGCGAGAGGTGTGGATGGTGAATGGAGAATGAAGAGAACGATGAGTGGAGCGTGTACGTAGGATATTGTATGTGGAATGAGTGATTTGGAGTGTTGAGTTCTGGGATCGAATGTGTGTTGTGGTGTACGGGAGAGAATGAATGGAAGAGAATGGTAGAATGTGGTGAGCGATGGTCTGTTTTCTGGTTAATCTTCGTACGTGGTTTATGGTTGAAGGTGCTGGGTTTATATAGAGGAAGAGGATAAGGTTAGAGGCAGATCTGGAGTGGAAGAAGATTGATTGCAGATTGATTGCAGACAGAGCTGGAGACAGACGCGTGAGGGAATTAAGGTAGGCGCCGCCTGATATTAATGAAGAAGCAGTTTGACATGTCTGTGGCGCCGCAAAGGAAGAAGCAATTGGGGAAGAAGAAAACTGTCGCGTTAATTTCTGCATCTGAATTTACATGCGTCCTTGTTTCTGTCCGTGCACCTATCCACGAACATACTCTTCTAATTTGCGCGTCCGCCCCTTGTCCGTGCTAATATCCTCGGACGTCTTGAGTCACGTCCGCCCCCTTGTCCGCCCTTCGTTACCGGACGTCTCTCACGTCCGCTCCCTTGTCCGGCCATGGTTATGCGGACATCTCTCACGTCCGCCCCCTTGTCCGGCCATAGTTATGCGGACATCTCTCACGTCCGCCCCTAAATGAGCGGACACGACACGGACAAAAGTCCTTGCCTTATTTTCTTCTACGAACTTTGACCGTCTCTAGATTCTTCGTTTGGACTTCGTTTTCCGAGCCGTTTGAGTCTATGCGTTCGTCTCTTTGTCTACTTTGCTCCCAGCTTGGTTTTCCTCATGTTTAACCAATAAATTTGTGAGATAACCAAAAACATAAACTAGAGGAAAACTAACCAAAGTGGAGAAATGAGCAAGAAAAGTGCTAATACAATATATGAAATACACCTATAAAACATGCTCATTTGGACACTTATCAGACCAGCTCTGTTATACTCCATTTTGCAGTTTTTTAACCTCTATTCAACCTTTATTTCATACTCAATCCTTTCCTAATCTTTCCACATGTAATCTAGCATGTTTTTACACCAATTAGACACTCTAAACTTCCATTATTCATTCATTAAACTCATCTCTCATTTCTTGGTTTCCTTACACCATTTCCCACTATTAATTCTCCTAAAACTCATGCTACAGATTTTTGTTTTCTTCATTTCTCATACTCAATGGTTCTTTAGCTAATGGCATCTAGCTATGCACTTGCATTATCTCCATCCAATGTTCTACTCCATTACACAATTCTCTTCTAAACTAAAACCAAGGCAATTAGCCACTCAAACTTACCTCTATAACACCTAGTTAATCCTATGTTCTTCTCTCCTCAATTATACCATTCACTCACTTGGTTTCTAAAACAATTTCGACAGAGTTTCCCCACAATCTTAACATTCCCAAAGCATCATTTTCATTCACTAGACCTACTCAACTAGCCACATCCACAAGAGGTGCTACAGCACATAAATTTCCTACACATTCACACAATAATCCAATTGTGCATAAACCTTAAAACTTGGCTCTAAGGCCCTTTAACATTTCATAATCAATACCAAAATACCTCCATTACTTAGTTACCATTGCAGTGGCTTACTCAATACTAAAGCAATATAATTTCTCATACTAGAAGACATCAACACTCATTCCAAGGTGAGTCCATTACCTTTTGATTTCTAGTTCCTTGTTTTTCTTCCTTTCTTTCTCTTCTTGCTCTTTCTTTTCTTGGTTCCTTGTCTACAATTTGACCAAGCTACAACCCATTGTCCAATGGATTACACACATACACTAGTAAATACACAACTCTAGAATTAAACCCTAGAATTAGAGAGTGATTCCAAGGCTCTAAGATGAGGGATTACCTTGCACTTCTAGATGAAGTTTTTGGCAACTAAGAATTCCAATACTCCAGCCCTTTTCTTGAAGCAAAACCGGCTGGCACAAGGAGTACGAGAGAGCTCAAAAACTGAAATTTTCGGCTGTGAAGAAAGGCTAGAAAAGAGGGATTTTTGAACTCTTTCTTACCTTAAACCAACAAGGAGTTGTTCTAGCTCAAAATGGACTTCTTCTTTCTTAAAATGGAGGTCCTTCCATGGAGATGAAGGTTGGAGTTTGCGGATTTTGAGAAGAGGGAAATGATCCCCAAGGTGAGAGGAGTTCAACGGTGTAGTTATTTTTGTGTTTCAACCTTGTTTAGGGCAAGAACAATGAAGAAGAAGAGAGGGATGAAAGGGGGCAGCAAAAATCACCATTGTTGGGGGTTTGGAGGAAGAAGAAGGCAGGTGAGAGAGGCTGCCAACATGAGAGAAAAAAGAATGGGGAGGAGAGAGAGTATAAAAGCTACTTTTGTACTTTTGCTCCTTTATCCCTTTTTGTCTTTTATTAATAATTAGAATTCAATAGGCTGGGAGAGGGGGAACCAACCATGACACACACAGAGGGAGCCCGTTCCTTAATTACAAATGGGGGAGTATTATGCTCTTATTACAATTTGCACCCCACAAGTTCTCATTTTTACACTATTCACTCACCGGAGCCCGTTTTCCGGAATTTTCTCGTTTAATCAATTTTAATGGTCCTAGACCTTCACTAAGGTTTAATTATAGATATTTTATTGACTATAATTATTACGGGTCTATTTAACCCGCTTAAACTCACGTTTTCCCGGTTTTCTCAAAAAACGCGCTTTAAGGTTCGTTTGTGTTTTTAACCCGTTTTATGGATTCGTTTTCTTCGGGAATTGTTCCCACATGTTCATTTAGGAATAATTAAGCTTTTAAAATCTTCATTATCCTAATTAATTACTATTTTTAGGTTCGGGGTATTTCAGTAACACCCGGGGGGAAAGTTTTTTTAAGTCCGCTGTGAAAATTTAAGTTATAATATAAGGCTCGTTGATCATAGAAAAAGTGGGGTGGTACAGTTCAACTGGCTGATGAGCAGTGCACACGAATTAGGCATTAGAAAAAGAATAATTATTGGGAACCCGAGTGTGCAATTATTCAATTTACAATTCGTGGATGACATATTAGTTTCATACCACATCAAAGGACGAACTGGTATGTAAGGGATCATAGTAGATTTTGCCGAGATGCCGGATCTACTAATTAGCTCAAAGTAATCAGCATCATATTGCATAAATATGAACGAGGATCAAATAGTGATTGTGAGATATTGGTTCGGGTGCCTAATGGGGGCGAATCCAAGAAAAATACAGACTTGGGTCCCCCAGTAATTAACATAATAAAAGTAGGCTGGCCGGTGAAAGATAAAATTCTCTCTAGAGTAGAGAGACTGGTGCTAAGCGTCCCGTGGCTTGATCGGTGGTGAAGTGGTAGGTCATGGGTTCAAAACTCACCATTATCATTTTGCGAGAAATATTCATTTAAAAAATTCCGGTATCGCTTTAAGCTGAACTTTCAGCTACATATATATATATATAAAAAGAACAGGGAGACTGGTTCTAGTCAAAGAAATTATGGAATCAATACCGTCATGTTATACGAGTGGTTCTAGTCAAGAAGTTATGGAATCAAAACCGTCATGTTATACAAGTTGTCTCAGAATGCCAAAAACAGTGATAAATACAGAGAAATGCATTACAAAGAAGCAAGCTTATTTTGGGAGAAATTTCTAAAATTTGGGAGGTAGAATCTATGCCTAACAGCAAGGAAAAACATCACTAAACCCAAGAAGCTTGGAGGCTTGGGCGTGGCAGTGCTAGAAAACATAAACGCCGGACTGTTGCTCTAATGTTGGGTACGCTACTGCACAAAAAGAAATACTTTGTGGTAGAATGTAGTTGACACAATATATCAACATTGATGATGTGATAGCAGTTTGACAATGAAGTAGCAACAGGACCACAGGCCTTTGCAAAATGGATTATGACAGTGACCACATGGAAGAGTACGACTAATGAGGTAATCCAATGCAACAATTTGATATGGAATGTGGGCAATAGGAGACTAATAAATTTCTGGATGGGTCATTGGTGTAGAGCTTGTATCCCGAAAACACAATACCCGTGATTGTTCCAAGCTAGCGCACAACTTTTTTTTTTGAAAATTGGGCCACAAGGCCCAAATGTGCCGCAAGGGCAGAATAACACATAAAGACACAACCCTTAACCACGAAACTACCTTACCCCAACCCAATTCACTAACTATGCACCTTACTCTTACCCCTCCTAGCAACCTTAGAAATACGGGAAAACTTGCTAAATCCTATAGCCCTAGACCCGACCGTCCTTCTGGACCCATCCTTAGAGGAGTTTCTGGAACACCTATCAGAATCGTCTTTAGAGCCACCACTTGCGTCCTGTTTCATTCGCCGGTAAGTCTCTCTCTACTCACGTATGATTCCAGCCAGGGTGTCAAGAGTACGTGCCTCATCTGGGATAGCACACCCAAGCTCCATGGCAAGATTGAGAGTCTGCTTGGCTTCCTTTTGCACATAATCCTCATCCGGGTCCACCACTGGATCACTGGACCCTCTCGCTGGCTCGAAGCTTGGGGGGAACTCAGGATCCTCAAAGAGATTCGCAAGGCCACTATCCTCTTCCTTTTCCTCTTCCACTTCCACTCGCATCTGGGAGCTCACCGGCAAAACTCCTGGCCTAACCGAAGCATATCCAGCCTCCAACAAGTTAACTTTCCAAGATTAATACCGAGCGGCATCATCCTCCATCCCCTTCCTATCACACCTCATAATTTCATTAACAAGCGGATCATGATCCGCACCCCTTTCGGTAGGCAGTTTTCGAATAGAAATGGCAACTGATTGCCAGACCCAAGCGTCCCTTGATTTGCAGCACCTTGCACAACACCAGGGGCACCCGCCTGAGGGAAAGTTTGGGCATACTGATTAGGCCCCGAAGGATACCAAGGTGAACCATAAACATAAGGCCACCCATATTCGCCTCCGCATCTCGGTGAATAACCCCACCAACCGACTTGATTGAGGTAAAGTAGCAAACTCCATAAGTGTAATAATTAAGATACAAGATGGAAACTATAGATGGGTGCTAATGTGGAGGCGACCATTATTTGCATATGAGAAAGTAATGCTTATCGAGATGCTACAAGATATGGGTGAACTAAATATACAGACGGACGAGCATAATAAACAACATGGTGAGTTGCTCTGGAAAGGGACAGCATATAGTACAGGGTGATTCCAAGAGTGTTTGAATAAAATTGAAATCAGGTCGAGCGGACAAAGAAATATGCATTGCCAAAAGTTCAAACTGACGGTTTGGTTTGTGTTGAAGGAAGTAATTAGCACTAAGGATAAACTATTTGATCAGCGTAATATACTAAAAATATCACCAAGTGCCTGTCCACTTTGTCATAGGAGAATTGAAACCTCCATCCACTGTTTCTTCAGGTACAAAGAGGTGGATCAAATGTGGACACTACTGCTCTCACATGGTGTGGAGTTTGTTTACCATTCTCAAGCAGCATTCATGCCATATATTAATTACTTATTGGAAGGTATTGTGCAGCCAAGGAAGTATGAATGTCTGTGAGGCTCCACAGAATCAGTATAATATGGGAAAATAGAAACAAAGTTGCATTTAAAGGAAAAAAAAGGACAACTGGTATATATTGACCAACTAAGTCAAAATTCAAACATGGCGTGGGTGATAAAATGAAATACAAACATAGCTTTGTCCTTGGAAATTTTGTTGGGGACAAGTGGAATCTGGTAGTTGATCAAGTGAGTTGTATCTTTCAATCATATGTGGGTGCAATAAGTTTGGAGGGTATCAATGCAAACAGACTATGTTAGTCTATATAGCATAATTTTCATTCAAATGGAGGAGGATGTAGAATGGAAGATATCATTTCGATTAGTGTATGTATGATTGTATAACAATTGAGGGAATCATGTAGTATTGGAGGATGATTAAACCACTTAGAGGCTAGGGGTGAAAAGCGGGGGTTTTGAGCCAATTTTCAATATACTCCAAATGTGGGATATTGATCTAGTACCTCATGAGTAGCCCAAGAGAGGTGTGGTATCGGGATATGATAATGTTACACGTCAAATATTAAACTATATATTTATTTTATAAATAAAAGGCGTGACGCCAAATGTAGCTGAAAAGAAGTTAAAAACTTCCTGAAATTAAGACATTTCTTGTTCTCCTCCAAGTGTTAAAATTTATTATAGCCAGCGATATAAGTCAAACTGAATTTATTCATGATAGAATCTAAAATATATATCTTCTAAAGCCTTACTAAGTCGCTGATTCCGAAAGGGTAGGTATCATTTGGAGTTGATGACTGGTAAGCTCTATTTGCAATGATCATATGTACTGACTCCGAGGGATGTAATTTATCCCACCAGTAGTATTCATCCCTATTGTTGCATGGTGTTGTCCGCGGTATACAAGACGGTGCCGAAATCAGATATTGTGTTTTGCAACAACTTTGATTTGTCACTTTGAAATCTGCAAGATTTTTAGTCACTTCAAATGAATAATAGGCAGCAGCAGTTGAAAGAAATTGATTGAAAATAAACACATCAACATCAAACTCCTTTCAATTTAGTCTATAACGATTGAACACACAATAATAATAATAATAATAATGACCAAATCAATAATAAATAGAATGCTAGTATATTAATTTTCTTGTATGTAAACAAACCAGGCATTGTAGACAGCTGAAATTGTGAAACATTGACGAAGATAAACTGAGCATCAGTGAATCTGTGATTGAGCTCATCTACTAGGGAAACAAGCTCGGTGTTAAAATGCATCACAGCGTAATTGGCAACGTCCACACACTTGAAGTTCTTTGTTGATGGATTGCTTATATCAACAATGAAAGGCAAACACCCAAACAGTAGCTGCCCAAATAATGCTATTTTCCTCGCGCCGAGGTCATAAAGAGACTATAAAATAGGAAGGCAGCTCAAGTTAAGTTTTTATAATAATGGTTTTGAGAAATACTTAATGCATATAAATTGAATAATATCTATAAAAGTAAATCAAAATTTTGTCTCCCATAGAAGTATATCTGTTTCAAAAGAAGTTACAAAGACATACCTCTATTTGTTCTCTATAGTTGTCAATAAGAGTCTTGGTATATCCCGGAACCTTAGCAGCAAAGATATCTGGGGTAGCTGAAAGAGGAATGTAGAGATCGATGTAATCATTAACTCCAATACTCACTGTGTATAAGGATTTTCTTAACAAATTTTGTATTGAAGAAATCCCCTTAGCACGAAGTTTGTCCACAACCAACTTATGTGCTAGTATCTGCTTGTCAAAGGTTAAAACGTTGACCTACATTTGGTTAAATAGCTACTATTAGTCAACCTTTCCATCATTTAACTTTGTAATGTAGTAGTATATATAAATATCTCCTACCACTGGGTCAAATCAAAATGATGAATTCGATATAAATTATGTATTGGAATATACATATAATATATTTATCAATTTATATACCACTAAACTAGTGGCGAGAATTGTAGCTCCGCCAGATGCGTAGTCAACACCCTGCAGGGGCCTGCTATCATTCTGTTGAATCTCATTCAGGTTGAAGTCGAAGGGCGGAATACAATACTCAAGTCCCAACAACTCGCCTGTAGTCAAAATCAATAAGTTATGAAAGATTCTATACTCAATCTCTATACAGATCAAGTAATTATCAGCCGTAAGGTTATTCACAAACCAACTTAACAGATGAATAGTTACTAATCTGCAATCTAATTTTAAGTACAAAAAGTTAAAAGGCCTATACATTCTTATTACTGGAATAATGGGCTACGTGATACAAGTCATGGGCTGCACAACACAACCCATCCCACTTGACTAATTTGTATATTGTAATTAGTATAAGTTCAGATTTTCACTAGTTACAAATCTTTATCTTTTGTTTTTTACTTTATCTGTTTGTACTTTACACCATTAGTATATGTACATCACGATTGGTATTAGGCATGTACAGAATCAGAACATAACAAAAGTTCTCAAAGTTCTCATAATTGATGTGTTTGATGTCACCTGTTTAAGAGACGGGCGGAATATGTAGAGAGAAATTAGAAACCAGCAACACCTTTTTTACCTAACCACTCAAGAGATTTTAGTGAGACACCGTAAAAGGTAGAAAAACAAGGGAGAAGAAAAAGCTACACTACAAGAGGGATGCACGATTTTAGCGACTTGTTGAGATCAATGGAAGTCTCAGGGATAAATCTAGTAGGTGATTTCACTGTGAGCGACATCTTGGGATCCATGAGCAGAATAGATAGAGCCTTTACACAACCATGATGGTGGGCCCAGTATCTAGATATCATTATGAAAGCAAGGCCTTGGAGACTTTTCAATCATCGGTTCTTATGGATAAGTTTGTCCAGATCAGATTGGGGCTCCAAAACCTATTAGGGCAATGGAAGCTTGGCTCAAGCATAAATACTTAACCTCTTTGCTCAACCAGTAGTGGAATGATATGGCCTTATCGACCCAGAAAAAACTAAAACAAATCAAAGCCCTAGTGAGGAACTAGAATAAAACTGTTTCTGGGCACATGGATTCAGAGCTTGAGAAATCCAACAAGGTCGTGGAATCAATTGCCCATGAAGATGAGGCATCGGTCCTAAATGAGGAAAGGTTATCAAGATGTAGAGCCATTAAGAGCCGAGTGTTAAAATTATTGGCCAACAGAAGCGCCACTGGCATCAGCTATATCAAGAGAGAAATTTCTTAAGGTGACTTGAACACAACTTTCTTCCACTGACAATTGTGAGCAAAATCAAATAGGATTACCTTCCTAATCAATGATGGTCGTATCACCTTAGATCCGATGCAGATTAAGCATGTGATATGCTATTTTGTTTGCCTCACCTCGTGTCTTTGGAAGCGTACCCCTTATTCACCCTCACGTTGGGATGTCCCCGCAAAAAGCATCCCATATGATCACAATCCCAACCGATGTTTAAGTTCGTCAAATAGTATGAAACTGTGATAATAAAAAAGCACCTGGGTATGATGTTCTAAACTTCAACTTCATAAAACATCTCTGGCACGTAATTGGAAACGATTTTCCTAAAACAGTTAAAAGCTTCTTCATCTGGTAAAAAAACCTCATAACATTAATATCTCATGGATCACTCTCATCCTTAAAAATCAAAGACTTCACACTGATAACCGTCATTGATGTGATAAATAAAGTAATCTCCAAAATCTTGGCAAAGTTCCTAAGCCTCGTCATGGACAAGATCATTGGTGAGACTCAAGCTACTTACATCAACGGAAGACACATCCTAGAAGGACCTCTAATTGCAAATGCAATCATTAGCTTGTTAAAGTCAAGAAGACACATCTTGAAATGATTTTGACAGTGTCTCGTGGCAATATCTGGACCACATCCTAGAGTGTCTGGACTTTTACCCGAGATTGAGGAAATGGATTTACGAGATCATTTCTACTTCCATTATATCTATCCTTACCAATGGTGTTCCGTCCCGACCCTTCAAACCTAAGAGAGGACTCCACCAAGGTGAGCCAATTTCTCTACTCCTAATCATTTATCATTGCAGAATCCTTAAGGTGGCTCTTGAACAACTTCATTCTCGCTATAGATCGGATTGAATTAAAATATTGGGACAAATATGGTCCAACTCGTCTCATCTCCAGTTTGTAGATGACAACCTCCTCATCATCAGCCATCCACAACAAATATAGCTAGAGGTCGCTAAATGACTCATTGGTATATTCGCAGATATGTCAGGACTTGAGGTAAACTGGAAAAAACAACTACTTATCCGCTCTTCATGTCTTCTATTTTAATAGCTGTGATTGAAACAATCTTCGAATGACATATCTCCTCCATAGCCTTCACTTACTTAGAGTGGCCTTTGGGGGCTAACCGCAATCTTCTAAAGATGTGGGATCCGGTAGTGAAGAAAACTAAACATGTGTTAAGCATCTGGAAGGCAAACTCACTTTCTTGTGCTAGAAAAATTGTGCAAATCAAGGAAGTCCTAGAAAGTCATCCTATCTACTACATGAGCCTCATTAAAATTACAAAGGCTATCATCCATCAGATAAATAAACTTCAACGATTTCTAATATGGGCAAATGGTAGAGGCATACCCCTAGTTTCTTGGATAAGCTTGCTAAATTAAGAGTTCAAGGTAGTACGGGTGTATCTAACCATGAAACCAGAAATGTAGAGCTTGTTTTCAAATGGTGGTGGAAATACCATAAGGCAAGCGACTCTCTAAAAAGGTCGTGGGCTCCATGTATGGTATCCCTCTCTCCCCCTCTTTATGATAATTTTTGGCAAGATAACCCATAAAAGAGCCTTGAAAGACCATTGTCTCACTAAGAGGATGGAACAACCGCCTAGCCTCCACCTTATGTAACAACTTCCAATGGTTAAGTAGAAATGGTGTGAAGGTTCAATACTGGTATCTTCCTTGGATCGATCACAAGCCTCTATGTTTAGCATTCCCTAGTCTCTACTCTATATCAGATTAGTAGCTTGCAAAAGTGTTTGAAGTTTGAGTGTAGGATGGGTACAAGTGGCTATGGAACTTGTGTTGGCAAACTTTTTGTCTATGAATGACAGCTAGATGTGATCATAATGTGCCCTGCCCGGTAGTCTAGCCCGACCCGGCCAAGAAAAAGCTCGACATGCCCGGGCCAATTGCGTTTTTGGGTGGGCCTGGACAAAAAAAAAAGTAGCCTTGAAAGAAATATAGGTTATGGCACATTTCTAAGCCTGAGGACAAGCTCAGCGTGGCCTGATTTTTATATTATTTATTATTCTTTTTAAAATAATAAAATATATATTAAATTTAATTTTATTTAATACATATTGAAAATAAAGATACTTTATAAATTATATATATATAATATATAAATTAAATTAATAAATATAATTTTAAATTAATTTTATATAAAAAAATGAAAAAGCTAGATATGCGGAACGAGCACTGGTACAGTTGGAAAAACTAGGCCTAACCTAGCCCGAAAAATACAAAAACTAGGCCCGAATAGGTTAACCAGACCCGACTGGCCTAAAAATTCTCTCTACCCCCCGGCCCGCCCACCCGAATAATCACCTCTAATCACAGCTAGTTGAGTCTCTCTTTGGCCACCTAAATGCGGCCCCTACACCAGTCCCACATGGAGAAAGCGACATTCTCTTATGGTAAGGTAACACTGACGGTATCTTTTCTAGCAGTTTGTTTATTCCACTATGCTTAAAAGTGGGATAACACATTCTCTCTCTTGCCTTGAGACCCCTCACTCAAAACTGGCTCCACCGTGCGCATTCTCTTCCTCACCTCGCTACTCACTCATGGCTCCCTAAACACCAAGATGAAGTTTTTTGGTTGCAACATACTAACAATAGGTCGTTGCTAAGAAACACAGCCTAGTTGACCGGATCTCTATGTGTTTCGGAGTCTTTCAGCATGATGGACTTTTCCCCCCTACTTTCTAATTTAAATTAAATCGTGTTCTGACTTTTCATTTTCTTTTTGTTCTTGTATTCTCTGTTTTATGCCGCCCCCGTCCTCTCCCCCCCCCCCCCCCCCCCCCCCCACGCACACTTTTTTCCTATGAAGCGTTTGCCTAACAAAAAATGCAACATATATGCCGGCATATATGTTGTGGCATGTGCTACTTTAGCCACATTTATTTGTTTTGTTGTTCGGTTAAAAGAGCATAAATGCCTTCAACAAATGCTACTTTTTCATTTCTGCGCTTTCACTTCCGCTTCTTTTCTCCCTTTATAATGCAATTACCATGACTACTGATTAAAAAAGCTACTTAGCTTATGACATCTTTTACAACTTATTTTATTTGTTACAAATTACACAATGCTTCAAATAATTTATAAAAAATAGTACTACTTCTTTAACCAAATTTAAAAAAAAACCACATTAATAATACTAATTTACAATATATTATTGAATACCACATAGATTAATAAAATTAAAAAAATCACACTTGTTACAAAAATATTATATATTATTAAAAGTTACAATTTCACTAAATAAATTCACACAACATTATCCGAAAATTTGAAACGCTTGTTCTCTTTTTTTACGCTTTTATGTTTGTAAAAATGATAAAATTAAGAAAATAAGAATATATTGTTTGGAAAATAAAATTTTAACTTAAATAATTTAAATTAAAATTTTAATGGTTATATAAATATTTTTATTTTCTTTGTTATCTTAGGGTTTTTTATTGTAAATTAAATACTTATAGTAATATATTGTTTGTGAATTTTTCTATTTATTTTTACTAACAAAATAAAGTTACGTAGTGTAATATAATAAATTGTAATTGTAAAACAGAAACGGTAAACACACTACATATAACTAACTTAACCAAATATGCTGCATATATGCCACACTGACAAACAACAGTTTTCAAAACAGCTACAAATATGTCAGCACAAACCTACCAGCAAATATGCTGCAAATATGCCAGCGTAAACCTGCTACCAAATATACTACTAAAACAGCCATGCCTAACAGAGCCCTAGTGTTTTCTGTTATTTTGTTTGGGCTCTTGGTAATGATATTAGGGTATTTTTACTATAGGTACTTTTTTTATTCTCTATGCTTTTTCCCTGTCGTTTTTTTCTCAACAAGGTTTTAATAAGCTCGTTTTAGCCCACCCGTCTGGCCCTAACGGAATTTTTAATAAAATGGCCAAAGCAATACTCATAAAAAAAAAAGTTCCAGATAAACAAGCAAAGTTTGGAATGATTAATTTGATAGATTAAAATGAAACTTAAATTAAAATTTTTTAACAAGTATTGGCGGAAGGGTCTCCAAAGGCACATATCTATTGAGTTAAAAGCACACTTCAACACAAATTAATCTACCATTACTGTTTGATCCCCGCTGATTTAGGAAATTGTAAGATACGTATAACTACAATAGCACATCAGATATGTATATGAGCAAGGAAACCCAACAATCCAATTAACTATTAAGTATAAACTGATGTATCAGTAACGGAAACATATATTGGACAAAAAGAGAGATTTATGGGGAGCTGACTTACATAAGAAATCAACATAAATTCGGCCGTTGCTAAACCTACCAGTGGGTATCCCACCTTTGAAGTCACCGTATGGTAGGTAATCAGCTCTAGCCAGGGTAAGCCGATCACTGTTTGTGCCAACATCAGAAATTGAGTCACCAAAACAAAAGAAGTATGGAATCAGTTGGGAACCAGAAGCTTGAACCCAACTTGAGCTCCATAACGATACTAGTGTAACAAATAAAATTGTTTTTCCCATATCTCAAGTGGTATTAATGGTGGAATATGTGACTCCTGGCATGTGTGTGTGTCTTATCTTTATATGAGCGTATATAGTTTGCATGAGGTACGAGCGTAGTAGTAGAAATCAAGGCACGTGTAGCAAGCTAGCCGGGTCTAAAGTCTTAATTCATGAATTAAGTTAGTTTGATAAAAAGTGAGAATTTTCCACAGCTGTGATTCCAAAATAAAATATTGCACCGGATTTGTTCGTCAAAGATATCATTCAGGCTTTTAATTAAGAATCTATAGTGTTATCCCCTATCTCAACTTTAGCCAATTTAGACAACGTGCTGTTATTGGTTTGCACTTCAAAATCCCCACACTCTAGATATGTTCTACATCCGAACTATAACTAAAGTCATTAAGCTAAGTTGCGTAGCCTAAACTTTTTAGTTCTAGTTAGTTCACAGGAATCTAGTCACACCGAAATCCGGTTCCCTTTTTGCTTCCGTTTTTGCATAATACGAAGTCTGTATTCTTGAAAAAAAAAGAAAAATTCTCTCCCTTTATCTCCTACTTGTAAATTCGTGTTTCTTCTCTATCTTTTTGTAGTATAAAGCAGAGGTTTAGGGCTGCGCAATTCGATATTCGTCTTTCATCGTTGTATAAAGCAGGCAGTACAATTCGATACGGAAATATAAAACAAGAAACATTAATTGTTGTTTCCTTTCTTTTTTTGTGAAAAGACAGAGAAGAGAGTATAAAAGAATCGTGACTGCTTTTATTAATCTGGAATATACAGCCATATAACATCTAATACAAAGGGGAATAGTATTTATATGGCCTTATGGACAGTAGCCGTATAAAGCATGAAAGGGAAAATTACAACTTGACCTATAATATAACTAATAAAATAAAAGAGTACAGTGGGATACCTAGATACTCACTTTGTCTCATTTGCAGTGTTTCTTATGCTTTTCACACATATTAAGAAATTAACAAAAAGTAGAGAAGAGGGTGTAACTTCATGGAGGACACTATTTTGGGATAGGAAAAAAGACTAAGAGGACACTGGAGATGGGACGGAGGGAGTACAAACTAAGATCAGAAACAATATAAAGATGTAATAATATGTACACATTATGTTCTAACACTCCCCTTCAAGATGAGACTCACAAGGAAAATTTCCCGTACACGGGTGTTTGGCCCCCTCATTTCCCATGCAAGTGTTTCTTAGGTTGGAATTCCCGATTCCGGGTTTTTTTTTAAACGGTGTAGAGAAGCCGATAATTCATTTATCGCTTCAATGAATTATCATCTTCTCTACAACGGAAAATTCGACCGTTGGGCTTTGTAGAGAAGCCGATAATTCATTTATCGGCATCATTGAAGCCGATAAATGAATTATCGGCTTCTCTACAACGCCTATATAAGGCCGCATCGCGTGAAAAATTGGGGATAGAAGCCTCATTTTTAAAAAACACCTCAATTGTATCCAAATCCTCTCCTCTAAAACACTTTGTTTGCATAGGAACTATAGTATGGCTGATCATATGATATGGGTGAGCATGGTCCGGTGGAGTCGCAGCCGTTCAGTTTGCAGACGACTCTATATCTGCTGCGTATGCCTCCAATGACCCGGTTAGTATTACTAACTAATGTATAGTGTAATAATTTACATTTTTTGTGTATTTAGATATTTGATATAGTGGTAATCGATGCAATAATTATAGTTTCTTTGTATATGATTAGTATAAGTAATTTTATTATTGTTTGGTATTATTTGGATTGTAGTATCTGTCTGTGTAACAGTAATTCTTTTTAATTGTTAATTCAATATAATTGCTTAGTTTATAGACCGTATGAGTTAATTGTAGGTAATGTAGCATAACAATTTTTGTAAATTATATTCTAGATGATTATATATGGTTTAGTTAAATAACATTTACTATATGTAGTGGTTTAGTCTAATTATTATCTGTCTGTGTAACAGCAATTCTGTTTAATTATTAATTCAATATAATTGCTTAGTTTATAGACCGTATGAATTAATTGTAGGTAATGTAGCATAACAATTTTGTAAATTATATTCTAGATGATTATATGGTTTAGTTAAATAACATTTACTATATGTAGTTGTTTAGTCTAATTATTATCTGTATGTGTAACATAATTCTGTTTAATTATTAATTCAATAAATTTCTTAGGTTATAGACCGATGAATTAATTGTAGGTAATGTAGCATAACAATTTTTGTAAATTATATTCTAGATGGTTATATGGTTTAGTTAAATAACATTTACTATATGCAGTTGTTTAATGTGTAGATGATTGTAATGTAGTTATTGTATTAATATTCAAACTTTTGTTAAGTTTTTGATATTTCTTATTTGTTTGATGATGATTAATTTGTTAGAATTGTTATTTGTGCTCTATTAAATTGTAATTTGTATGGAATGTAGATGTATGCACAGTACCAAAATAGGAATTTGAAAACAAGATCCTGCTGGAAGGGTGCTACTACCCTACATGATGCTATACTTCCATATGTTGCTACAGCTGGTTTTTTTGGGCCAGCAAATATGAGATTGAATAACTGTACTGGCATCATCAGCGCTTTGATTGATAGATGGCGTCCTGAGACCCACACATTCTTGATGCCATTCGGGGAGGTTACCATAACCTTAGAGGATGTTAGTGTGCTTTTTGGGTTGCCTATTGAGGGGGAACCTATCTGTTTCCCTACCAGTAATGTGGATGTTAATGCGGTGTGCCAGCCTTCTTGGTGATGTCCTCCCTACTCACAAGGGGAACCAGATACCCATTGCGTGGCTAGCTGAGAGGTTTGTCGAGACAGACGCTGACTTTGGTCAGCGTGACGCTATTGTTCATCAGCAGCATGCGAGAGCATATATTATGAGACTGATTGGAGGGTTTCTGTTTCCCAACTCTAATGGGGACAAGGTGGATGTCAGTTATCTGTTGTTGTTGGAGGATTTTGGCTACATGGGAGGCTTAGCTGGGGGTCTGCGCTCCTTGCACATTTCTATAGGGAGATGTGCAACGCCACCAAATTCGACACTAAGTATCTGAATGGCTGCAGTAAGTTGCTCACCGTCTGGGCATACGAGCGTATCCATGCATTTAGGCCACGACTCACCCCAGATCGGATTAATCTTTCACCCCATCTTGCACTTGCTCATAGGTAACAAACTAGGCATTGTATGGTTGTTGAAATAATATTTTATTAAATTACGCTACAACCCTAATTGTATGTCATGTTGCAGATATAATGGCAAGGGAAATAGCAGCAGCGCTTTCGTTGCACGATAAACTCTGGACAATATGAGGATTCCACCGAGCGAGGGAGAGGTAATATAAAACTAAACCTTATTACAATACTAATTTATTTGTTATAATTTGTTTGCATATTTTTAATATTATTTCGATGTTCTGTAGTGGATTTGGCAGCCGTACGGTGGCAGATCACCACAGCCAGCGCAGTTCGCTGTAGTGGTATTTTTAATCCACCTTGTCCACTAAGTCAAAATTCAAACATGGCGTGGGTGATAAATGAAATACAAACATAGCTTTGTCCTTGGAAATTTTGTTGGGGACAAGTGGAATCTGGTAGTTGATCAAGTGAGTTGTATCTTTCAATCATATGTGGGTGCAATAAGTTTGGAGGGTATCAATGCAAACAGACTATGTTAGTCTATATAGCATAATTTTCATTCAAATGGAGGAGGATGTAGAATGGAAGATATCATTTCGATTAGTGTATGTATGATTGTATAACAATTGAGGGAATCATGTAGTATTGGAGGATGATTAAACCACTTAGAGGCTAGGGGTGAAAAGCGGGGGTTTTGAGCCAATTTTCAATATACTCCAAATGTGGGATATTGATCTAGTACCTCATGAGTATCCCAAGAGAGGTGTGGTATCGGGATATGATAATGTTACACGTCAAATATATAAACTATATTTATTTTATAAATAAAAGGCGTGACGCCAAATGTAGCTGAAAAGAAGTTAAAAACTTCCTGAAATTAAGACATTTCTTGTTCTCCTCCAAGTGTTAAAATATTATTATAGCCAGCGATATAAGTCAAACTGAATTTATTCATGATAGAATCTAAAATATATATCTTCTAAAGCCTTACTAAGTCGCTGATTCCGAAAGGGTAGGTATCATTTGGAGTTGATGACTGGTAAGCTCTATTTGCAATGATCATATGTACTGACTCCGAGGGATGTAATTTATCCCACCAGTAGTATTCATCCCTATTGTTGCATGGTGTTGTCCGCGGTATACAAGACGGTGCCGAAATCAGATATTGTGTTTTGCAACAACTTTGATTTGTCACTTTGAAATCTGCAAGATTTTTAGTCACTTCAAATGAATAATAGGCAGCAGCAGTTGAAAGAAATTGATTGAAAATAAACACATCAACATCAAACTCCTTTCAATTTAGTCTATAAAGATTGAACACACAATAATAATAATAATAATGACCAAATCAATAATAAATAGAATGCTAGTATATTAATTTTCTTGTATGTAAACAAACCAGGCATTGTAGACAGCTGAAATTGTGAAACATTGACGAAGATAAACTGAGCATCAGTGAATCTGTGATTGAGCTCATCTACTAGGGAAACAAGCTCGGTGTTAAAATGCATCACAGCGTAATTGGCAACGTCCACACACTTGAAGTTCTTTGTTGATGGATTGCTTATATCAACAATGAAAGGCAAACACCCAAACAGTAGCTGCCCAAATAATGCTATTTTCCTCGCGCCGAGGTCATAAAGAGACTATAAAATAGGAAGGCAGCTCAAGTTAAGTTTTTATAATAATGGTTTTGAGAAATACTTAATGCATATAAATTGAATAATATCTATAAAAGTAAATCAAAATTTTGTCTCCCATAGAAGTATATCTGTTTCAAAAGAAGTTACAAAGACATACCTCTATTTGTTCTCTATAGTTGTCAATAAGAGTCTTGGTATATCCCGGAACCTTAGCAGCATAGATATCTGGGGTAGCTGAAAGAGGAATGTAGAGATCGATGTAATCATTAACTCCAATACTCACTGTGTATAAGGATTTTCTTAACAAATTTTGTATTGAAGAAATCCCCTTAGCACGAAGTTTGTCCACAACCAACTTATGTGCTAGTATCTGCTTGTCAAGGGTTAAAACGTTGACCTACATTTGGTTAAATAGCTACTATTAGTCACCTTTCCATCATTTAACTTTGTAATGTAGTAGTATATATAAATATCTCCTACCACTGGGTCAAATCAAAAGATGATGAATTCGATATAAATTATGTATTGGAATATACATATAATATATTTATCAATTTATATACCACTAAACCAGTGGCGAGAATTGTAGCTCCACCAGATGCGTAGTCAACACCCTGCAGGGGCCTGCTATCATTCTGTTGAATCTCATTCAGGTTGAAGTCGAAGGGCGGAATACAATACTCAAGTCCCAACAACTCGCCTGTAGTCAAAATCAATAAGTTATGAAAGATTCTATATACTCAATCTCTATACAGATCAAGTAATTATCAGCCGTAAGGTTATTCACAAACCAACTTAACAGATGAATAGTTACTAATCTGCAATCTAATTTTAAGTACAAAAAGTTAAAAGGCCTATACATTCTTATTACTGGAATAATGGGCTACGTGATACAAGTCATGGGCTGCACAACACAACCCATCCCACTTGACTAATTTGTATATTGTAATTAGTATAAGTTCAGATTTTCACTAGTTACAAATCTTTATCTTTTGTTTTTTACTTTATCTGTTTGTACTTTACACCATTAGTATATGTACATCACGATTGGTATTAGGCATGTACAGAATCAGAACATAACAAAAGTTCTCAAAGTTCTCATTGATTGTGTTTGATGTCACCTGTTTAAGAGACGGGCGGAATATGTAGAGAGAAATTAGAAACCAGCAACACCTTTTTTACCTAACCACTCAAGAGATTTTAGTGAGACACCGTAAAAGGTAGAAAAACAAGGGAGAAGAAAAAGCTACACTACAAGAGGGATGCACGATTTTAGCGACTTGTTGAGATCAATGGAAGTCTCAGGGATAAATCTAGTAGGTGATTTCACTGTGAGCGACATCTTGGGATCCATGAGCAGAATAGATAGAGCCTTTACACAACCATGATGGTGGGCCCAGTATCTAGATATCATTATGAAAGCAAGGCCTTGGAGACTTTTCAATCATCGGTTCTTATGGATAAGTTTGTCCAGATCAGATTGGGGCTCCAAAACCTATTAGGGCAATGGAAGCTTGGCTCAAGCATAAATACTTAACCTCTTTGCTCAACCAGTAGTGGGAATGATATGGCCTTAGCGACCCCGAAAAAACTAAAACAAATCAAGCCCTAGTGAGGAACTAGAATAAAACTGTTTCTGGCACATGGATTCGAAGCTTGAGAAATCCAACAAGGTCGTGGAATCATTGCCCATGAAGATGAGGCATCGGTCCTAATGAGGAAAGGTTATCAAGATGTAGAGCCATTAAGAGCCGAGTGTTAAAATTATTGGCCAACAGAAGCGCCACTGGCATCAGCTATATCAAGAGAGAAATTTCTTAAGGTGACTTGAACACAACTTTCTTCCACTGACAATTGTGAGCAAAATCAAATAGGATTACCTTCCTAATCAATGATGGTCGATCACCTTAGATCCGATGCAGATTAAGCATGTGATATGCTATTTTGTTTGCCTCACCTCGTGTCTTTGGAAGCATACCCCTTATTCACCCTCACGTTGGGATGTCCCCGCAAACATCCCTATATCACAATCCCAACCGATGTTTAAGTTCGTCAATAGTATGAAACTGTGATAATAAAAAAGCACTGGGTATGATGTTTCTAAACTTCAACTTCATAAAACATCTCTGGCACGTAATTGGAAACGATTTTCCTAAAACAGTTAAAAGCTTCTTCATCTGGTAAAAAAACCTCATAACATTAATATCTCATGGATCACTCTCATCCTTAAAAATCAAAGACTTCACACTGATAACCGTCATTGATATGATAAATAAAGTAATCTCCAAAATCTTGGCAAAGTTCCTAAGCCTCGTCATGGACAAGATCATTGGTGAGACTCAAGCTACTTACATCAACGGAAGACACATCCTAGAAGGACCTCTAATTGCAAATGCAATCATTAGCTTGTTAAAGTCAAGAAGACACATCTTGAAATGATTTTGACAGTGTCTCGTGGCAATATCTGGACCACATCCTAGAGTGTCTGGACTTTTATCCGAGATTGAGGAAATGGATTTACGAGATCATTTCTACTTCCATTATCTATCCTTACCAATGGTGTTCCGTCCCGACCCTTCAAACCTAAGAGAGGACTCCACCAAGGTGAGCCAATTTCTCTACTCCTAATCATTTATCATTGCAGAATCCTTAAGGTGGCTCTTGAACAACTTCATTCTCGCTATAGATCGGATTGAATTAAAATATTGGGACAAATATGGTCCAACTCGTCTCATCTCCAGTTTTGTAGATGACAACCTCCTCATCATCAGCCATCCACAACAAATATAGCTAGAGGTCGCTAAATGACTCATTGGTATATTCGCAGATATGTCAGACTTGAGGTAAACTGGAAAAAACAACTACTTATCCGCTCTTCATGTCTTCTATTTTAATAGCTGTGATTGAAACAATCTTCGAATGACATATCTCCTCCATAGCCTTCACTTACTTAGAGTGGCCTTTGGGGGCTAACCGCAATCTTCTAAAGACGTGGGATCCGGTAGTGAAGAAAACTAACATGTGTTAAGCATCTGGAAGGCAAACTCACTTTCTTGTGCTAGAAAAATTGTGCAAATCAAGGAAGTCCTAGAAAGTCATCCTATCTACTACATGAGCCTCATTAAAATTACAAAGACTATCATCCATCAGATAAATAAACTTCAACGATTTCTAATATGGGCAAATGGTAGAGGCATACCCCTAGTTTCTTGGATAAGCTTGCTAATTAAGAGTTCAAGGTAGTACGGTGTATCTAACCATGAAACCAGAAATGTAGAGCTTGTTTTCAAATGGTGGTGGAAATACCATAAGGCAAGCGACTCTCTAAAAAGGTCGTGGGCTCCTGTATGGTATCCCTCTCTCCCCCTCTTTATGATAATTTTTGGCAAGATAACCCATAAAAGAGCCTTGAAACCATTGTCTCACTAAGAGGATGGAACAACCGCCTAGCCTCCACCTTATGTAACAACTTCCAATGGTTAAGTAGAAATGGTGTGAAGGTTCAATACTGGTATCTTCCTTGGATCGATACAAGCCTCTATGTTTAGCATTCCCTAGTCTCTACTCTATATCAGATTAGTAGCTTGCAAAAGTGTTTGAAGTTTGAGTGTAGGATGGGTACAAGTGGCTATGGAACTTGTGTTGGCAAACTTTTTGTCTATGAATAACAGCTAGATGTGATCATAATGTGCCCTGCCCGGTAGTCTAGCCCGACCCGGCCAAGAAAAAGCTCGACATGCCCGGCCCATTGCGTTTTTGGGTGGGCCTGGACAAAAAAAAAAGTAGCCTTGAAAGAAATATAGGTTATGGCACATTTCTAAGCCTGAGGACAAGCTCAGTGGCCTGATTTTTATATTATTTATTATTCTTTTTAAATAATAAAATATATATTAAATTTAATTTTATTTAATACATATTGAAAATAAAGATACTTTATAAATTATATATATATAATTATAAATTAAATTAATAAAATATTTTTAAATTAATTTTATATAAAAAATGAAAAGCTAGATATGCGGAACGAGCACTGGTACAGTTGGAAAAACTAGGCCTAACCTAGCCCGAAAAATCAAAAACTAGGCCCGAATAGGTTAACTAGACCCGACTTGCCTAAAAATTCTCTCTACCCCCCGGCCCGCCCACCCGAATAATCACCTCTAATCACAGCTAGTTGAGTCTCTCTTTGGCCACCTAAATGCGGCCCCTACACCAGTCCCACATGGAGAAAGCGACATTCTCTTATGGTAAGGTAACACTGACGGTATCTTTTCTAGCAGTTTGTTTATTCCACTATGCTTAAAAGTGGGATAACACATTCTCTCTCTTGCCTTGAGACCCCTCACTCAAAACTGGCTCCACCGTGCGCATTCTCTTCTCTCACCTCGCTACTCACTCATGGCTCCCTAAACACCAAGATGAAGTTTTTTGGTTGCAACATACTAACAATAGGTCGTTGCTAAGAAACACAGCCTAGTTGACCGGATCTCTATGTGTTTCGGAGTCTTTCAGCATGATGGACTTTTCCCCCTACTTTCTAATTAAATTAAATCGTGTTCTGACTTTTCATTTTCTTTTTGTTCTTGTATTCTCTGTTTTATATGCCCCCCCGTCCTCCCTCCCTCCCTCCCCCCCCCCTCCCCCCCCCCCCCCCCCCCCCACACACGCACACACTTTTTTCCTATGAAGCGTTTGCCTAACAAAAAATGCAACATATATGCCGGCATATATGTTGGCATGTGCTACTTTAGCCACATTTATTTGTTTTGTTGTTCGGTTAAAGAGCATAAATGCCTTCAACAAATGCTACTTTTTCATTTCTGCGCTTTCATTCCACTTCCGCTTCTTTTCTCCCTTTATAATGCAATTACCATGACTACTGATTAAAAAAGCTACTTAGCTTATGACATCTTTTACAACTTATTTTATTTGTTACAAATTACACAATGCTTCAAATAATTTATAAAAAATAGTACTACTTCTTTAACCAAATTTAAAAAAAACCACATTAATAATACTAATTTACAATATATTATTGAATACCACATAGATTAATAAATTAAAAAATCACACTTGTTACAAAAATTATATATTTATTAAAAGTTACAATTTCACTAAATAAATTCACACACATTATCCGAAATTTGAAACGCTTGTTCTCTTTTTTTACGCTTTTATGTTTGTAAAATGATAAAATTAAGAAAATAGAATATATTGTTTGGAAAATAAAATTTTAACTTAAATAATTTAAATTAAATTTTAATGGTTATATAAATATTTTTTTTCTTTGTTATCTTAGGGTTTTTTTTGTAAATTAAATACTTATTAATATATTGTTTGTGAATTTTTCTATTTATTTTTACTAACAAAATAAAGTTACGTAGTGTAATATAATAAATTGTAATTGTAAAACAGAAACGGTAAACACACTACATATAACTAACTTAACCAAATATGCTGCTATATGCCACACTGACAAACAACAGTTTTCAAAACAGCTACAAATATGTCAGCACAAACCTACCAGCAAATATGCCAGCGTAAACCTGTTACCAAATATACTACTAAAACAGCCATGCCTAACAGAGCCCTAGTGTTTTCTGTTATTTTGTTTGGGCTTTGGTAATGATATTAGGGTATTTTTACTATAGGTACTTTTTTTATTCTCTATGCTTTTCCCTGTCGTTTTTTTCTCAACAAGGTTTTAATAAGCTCGTTTTAGCCCACCCGTCTGGCCCTAACGGAATTTTTAATAAAATGGCCAAAGCCATACTCATAAAAAAAAAAAGTTCCAGATAAACAAGCAAAGTTTGGAATGATTAATTTGATAGATTAAAATGAAACTTAAATTAAAATTTTTTAACAAGTATTGGCGGAAGGGTCTCCAAAGGCACATATCTATTGAGTTAAAAGCACACTTCAACACAAATTAATCTACCATTACTGTTTGATCCCCGCTGATTTAGGAAATTGTAAGATACGTATAACTACAATAGCACATCAGATATGTATATGAGCAAGGAAACCCAACAATCCAATTAACTATTAAGTATAAACTGATGTATCAGTAACGGAAACATATATTGGACAAAAAGAGAGATTTATGGGGAGCTGACTTACATAAGAAATCAACATAAATTCGGCCGTTGCTAAACCTACCAGTGGGTATCCCACCTTTGAAGTCAATACCGTATGGTAGGTAATCAGCTCTAGCCAGGGTAAGCCGATCACTGTTTGTGCCAACATCAGAAATTGAGTCACCAAAACAAAAGAAGTATGGAATCAGTTGGGAACCAGAAGCTTGAACCCAACTTGAGCTCCATAACGATACTAGTGTAACAAATAAAATTGTTTTTCCCATATCTCAAGTGGTATTAATGGTGGAATATGTGACTCCTGGCATGTGTGTGTGTCTTATCTTTATATATGAGCGTATATAGTTTGCATGAGGTACGAGCGTAGTAGTAGAAATAAAGGCACGTGTAGCAAGCTAGCCGGGTCTAAAGTCTTAATTCATGAATTAAGTTAGTTTGATAAAAAGTGAGAATTTTCCACAGCTGTGATTCCAAAATAAAATATTGCACCGGATTTGTTCGTCAAAGATATCATTCAGGCTTTTAATTAAGAATCTATAGTGTTATCCCCTATCTCAACTTTAGCCAATTTAGACAACGTGCTGTTATTGGTTTGCACTTCAAAATCCCCACACTCTAGATATGTTCTACATCCGAACTATAACTAAAGTCATTAAGCTAAGTTGCGTAGCCTAAACTTTTTAGTTCTAGTTAGTTCACAGGAATCTAGTCACACCGAGTTCTAAACTATTGGTCTGGGAAAAAAACATTAGGGATTTATATATGTTTGGGAACTTGGTATGAACGTTTTCAAGGTTCTAAACATCGACTACATATATATATATATATATATATATATATATATATCAAAGCTCCTTCACCCTTACAAATAACTAAGGCTTAAATTAATTATGACTTCCTTCTTTTACGTGAAGTAGCTTATGACTTTTATGCTTTTTTACATATTATGAGAGTTAAATAAGTTATTGATTACCTAACTCAGGCTTATAATTTCAAGTGTTGGTCAATTTTGACTTTTGTCTATGACCTTGAACTGTTGCTTTGAGACCACAAACATACACTAGTACAAAAAAGGTCTTTTGAGACACCCATTTAGAGGCGGTTATTGAAGAAACCGCCTCTATAAGACGTTTTATGCTTCAAAAAGTATCTACGGAGGCGGTTCCTTAAAAAATCCGCCTATAAAGTAGTCATTTTTTTGTACTAGTGAGTCTTTAGAAGCGGTTTCTGAGGGAAACCTCCTCTAAAACAGCGCCTGAATTTTTTGTATATATGCGTATAGAGACAGTTTCTGGTTTCCTCTAAAAGAGTCTCCCCATTTTTATGTATATCTATAGAGGCGGATCTTATAGAAACCGTCTTTAAAAGAGTCTCCCCGTTATATATATCTATAGAGGCGGTTCTTATAGAAACCGCCTCTAAAAGAGTCCCCATTTTTTTATACTATTTCTATAGATTCATCTTTGTCTGACAGTATCTATAGAGGCGTGTTTTATTTTTATTTTTAAAAAAGAACTACATTCAAATGTATTAACTTTTGTAGTTTTAACTCATCATTATTCTTATTCCATTAGCAAAAATTATATACAAGAACACTCTTTTAACTTCATAAAGGATAGTCAAATTATAAGGGGAAATTCACGGAATACTACTAAATGTTTGTTAATGCACAATTATTACAGTTTTTTAAATAGCATTCCAATACCACAAAAAATAATTTTGATTCATCTGATACCATTAATTGCTAACCCTAAACTTTTTAGATTAAAAATACTCTAAATGTTAATAAACATAGTTCACATGTTAATATTTTTAATTAACAAAATACCAAAAAAATTAATAAACTGGAATACAAAAAGTAAACACCATAAAATTGTAGTTTATTAATATATATATATATATATATTGGTTAAAATTGTGAAAAACAAAACATTGATGTATATATATAATTATGAAGACATTAAAAATGTTAAAAGTTTAAAAAGTAATATCTAACAAGCTAAAGTTTTGACTTAATGTAGTAAAAATGATAATTTGAATTTACTGTATAGTCTGTGTGTATATTTTTAATCAAATTTGTGGCTTCTATAATATAATACATTTTTATTTTTACATATATATATATATATATAATATTTTGTACAATTCTAACCAATATATTGATATTATGATATTTTACACTTCTACTTTTTTAATATATTTTATTAATTTTTGTAGTACTTTATGAATTAAAATATTAAAATTAATATTATAAAAAATTAGAGTATCATTCTTTTTTCTATTTTGTTTGCTTGCAATCAAATTTGTAGTTTCTATATAAAATATATAAAATTTATAATTTTTTTTATTTAAAAGTTTTTATGATTATATATATTTTTTGTTTAATACCATTTAAACCAATATATAAATAATATGTTTAATTTTTTTATTATACTTTCAATGTATATAATTTAACTACATATCTGATGGTTAATTAGCAACGTATCGTGAAATTACTATATATGTATCCTTATTTTGTTTCTTGTATAGTGTCTGTTGCAACCAGGGGGTGAAGAATGCGCCTACTATGTAATGAGATACATGTATGTCATAGTTGTAGTGTTTTCTAAGTGCAGTGATCCATTGGAAAAGGTACAAAATCTTGATATATCTTAATATATATAATATGTTACGACTATAATTACAATAGGTAAATGTATATGTTTATAATTATTATCTTTTCTTGTGAAGGTTTTTCTTACAACTCTTGAAAGCTACTGAGACGAGATTATCAAGTGGTTGCCGGAAGAGTTAGCGTAGTACATTTACATGTAGGCCCCGTTCGGTGTTGGTGTTTTTGTGGTATAAATGTGGCGTTTTTGAGTTTGCTATTTTTGACAAAAATCACAAACCGCCACACTACCGAACAACAATTTTCAAAACAACCACAAATATACCAGCACAAAACAGCAACAAAACAACCAGTAGTTTATGCTGCAAAGAGAATAAATATACCATAAACAGAGGTGTCCAGAAAACTGTAATCAAGAGGCAAGAATATTTTAATAATATTAATTAATATTTAAAAATTAATTTTTCATAAATTAATTTGAATTTTCAATATTTATAATTATATTTTACAAATGATATTATGTATTAAAATTGACACAAAAATTAAATTAAAATTGAAATATATAAATTAATATATAAAAAAGTTTGTTTTCTGTTTTTTATTTTTAGTTTTTTTATAAAGATTGGTATACTAAATTATAGGTTAATAACAATAATATAGAACAATAGTTATAAACTAGTAGTATTTTTCTAAAAACTTATACTAAAAATTATTTTGAGTAATTCCAATATTTTTTTAATTTATAGAATCTGTAATAAAAAACTAAAAAATATTTGTATTATGGATAGAAGGGGTACATGATTACTAAGAATGACATAATAATCAGTTTTACTTTTGACTATATTGCTAAATAAGGTATGAAATTTGAATATTTAATTATATCTACATATATTAATATATAGGTCATATTTTTTAACAACTAAATTGTTTATTTTTTTGTATAATGTAAACATTAATAAAGTTCACTAATTAACTATTATATTTTCCTTTTATTCAAATGTGAACAAGTAGTCTGGTGTGTTAAAACCATGTATAGTTACAATTGTTGTTATCCATTGATAGAATTGTGTTTGATAATAGTGAAGTTATTTGTATAGACCTAAATATAAATGTTAACAATTATTTATCAGTCTGTCTTGGCTAAAGGTCGCTGTAGCCAGCTTGGCTACATACCTACGCGCGCTTGTTTTTTTCTTTTTTTTTCAGATTTTTATTCTTTTTCTTTCTTTATCACAAAAAACTTTAAATTGTTATAACTTTTAATATATAAGTCTAAAATTCAAAACAATTATATCATTGTTCACCTAAATTCAAGCTCTTCAAAACAAAACCAGTCATGGATATGTTCTGACAACTTAAAAAAAACATTTTTTACATGTATAGTGTACATAACATAAAAAAACTTGTACAGATGGTCATACAAACCTGTATAGATGGTCATTAAAACATGTACATCCACACGTAAAAACATTTACATTCTCACATTAAAAACATACAGATGATCACACAAACGTGTACGAATCATTAAATATGTACATCCTTATATTAAAACCTGTACATATAAGGGAGAAAACTTGTACAGATGGTTATACAAACATGTACACATGTTCATTTAAGAACATGTACATTCTCACATTTGAACATGTACATCGTCACATTAATAGATGTACATTCTCACATTAAAATATGTACGTACATCCTCACATTAAAATATCATCGTATACATGTAAAAATAATTTATTTTAAAAGTTGTCAAAACATATCTATGACTTGTCTTGTTTAGAAGAGCTTGAATTTAGGTGAACAATGATATGATTTTTTTTCATTTTGGACTTATATTAAAATTTACAACTATTTAAAGTTATTATGGTTTTGATAAATATAAAGGAAAAAAATAATTATTTAATAAAAAAAGAGAAAACAAATGGAGTTCACCTCCGTTCCAGTTTCGTCCGTCAGTATCGTCTGTCAGTCCATGCTCTCTCTCTCTCTCTCTCATCTTTTCTGTTTTAAATTGGCTAAAATACCATTGTATGTAGCTAGGATGGCTACATCCAGCTGTAGGTAATAATTTATGATTATTTATTGTAACAAAACTTTGTTGTTTTTCTAATTATAAATTATGTATATATTAATCTATATATTTGTTAGTAGCTTCTTTATTCACGTCTATTAGAAAATCTGTTTTAAAATGTAATATAAAATTTGTAATTGTAGCATACACTAGTAGAAAAAATGTTTTTAACCACGGTTATTTTACCTATATACCACGGTTAGGAACCGTGGTTTATGCTCGCGTCGTATATTTACAAATATCGATATACGACGGTTCGTAACCGTCGTTTAAAAGTGGTACTATATACCACGGTTTCCTATGACCGTCGTTTAAGACCGTTTTCGGACGCGGTCTCACTGATTTTATACGACGGTTAAGGTCTGAACCGTGGTATAAAGTACCTTTTATATGACGGTTAACGCCTGAACCGTGGTATAAAGTGCTTTTATACGACGGTTATTCCTACAACCGTGGTATATAATGTATAAAATCAACGAATAAACCACGGTTATACATATAACCGTGGTTTATAGTCTATGAACTTTTTTCCAAATCGCCGGCGATTTAGAAGCGCCGCCTTCACAGATCTCAACAGAGCACAGACACGAGAGAAGAGGCAAGAACATGTATGTTCCTTGTTTGCGATTTAGGTAGTATGTTCTTCGCGGTGGGTTGCAAAATTACCGTGAAAGATAATGGATGAGGCGTAGACCATGTCCCTTGTTCGCCGGTTAGGGTTGCGAATATTACAGTGAGTGGAGATGAGGAAGGCGCGGAGCATGTGTTCCTTGTTCACAAGTGTAAGCTGCAAGAGAATGAGAGAGAATAAAGAAGAGTTGCAAGAGAAAACAAGAGAATGAGAGCATGTGTTCCTTGTTCGCATGTGTTCACGCGGTGTGGGTTGCAAAAAATTACAGTGAAAACAAGAGAATTACCGTGAAAACAAGAGATGAGAGAAGTCGGAGCATGTTCCTTGTTTGCCAATATGGGTTGCAAAATTACCGTGAGGTTGAAGAGAATGAAGAAGAGTTGCAGAGCGTCTGTTTGGGTTCCAAAATTACCGTGAGAGAATTTATATAAGAGAATAGAGAGAAAGAGCCGCGTTAATTTGGGCCGAAAATTGAAATTCCCGCTTAGACTATATACCACGGTTCACCAAAAAACCGTGGTTTAATATAGTAAGATGTGCAATATAAATGACGGTCGCCGAGGAACCGTCGTATATAAGGTTCTCCAATAACCGTGGTATATTCACTATGGCGTGTACCTTATATGACGGTTGCCCTGAAAACCGTGGTATATAAGTAACTTATATACGACGGTTCTTTAAAAACCGTGGTATATTCACTCTGGCGTGTACCTTAAATGACGGTTTCCCTGAAAACCGTGGTTTAAACGCCGTCATTAAAAATCTTTTTTCTACTAGTGATAGACATCCGTAACGCACTACACGTAACTAACTTATTCAAATACGCCAAACGAAACCACCACACTACCGAACAGCAGTTTTCAAAACAACCACAAAACAAGCAGCATAAAACAACCAGCAAAATACCACAAAACAGCCAGCCAAAACAACCAGATTAAAACAGCTACAAAACAACCCCAAAAAGGTCATGTCGAACAGAGCCGTACATATTTTAGTATTGAGGTACCAATAACCTTTTTGCGAATCATTCGAATTGTGGAGTGACACACATGGTTCGCGGATGATTCAATTTTGTTAGCATCAATTATAGTATCTGATGATTTTGAAGATTTGTTTTTGCAAGTGTAACACCCCAACCACTAATCCTTCCATTATCCTCTAATCGATTCCATAATTACTCTCCACGCAGCGGATACTTACTTACTCCCGGCGGGTGATACAACGCCATTAGCCATCTCAAGACTAACAAGGCTCCTACTACTTACTGTAACGGTCTGAAGACTAGGATATACCGAGCAATATAATTACTTACGTTACATTCCCAATACTTACTTACATTCTTGATTACCGAGTATATAAGTATTTCAAATACATCCCATTCTTACAAGCCTACAAAAGTTATGAGTTTATACAACTACTCATTCTTTCCAAATTCACAATCTCAAAATCCAAAAGGGTGTACCACATGGTACACCAGCTACTCAAAAGGCATAAGCCGTGTACAACTCGGTACACCATATCCAATATACTAACTACTCCAAAGAGAATTCATCACAGTCTTATCACAAACTTCAATTCTCACGGGTACCTGCGAGGATAAAAACAGTGCCCCAAGGGGCTCTGCAAACACTGCATATGAAATTCGCATACCCCGCGTGCTAACGGGGGTACGCCGACTACTTGGTCGAATACATGCAGTTCATTTTATTCATACATACATACATGCATTTATAAGAAACAATACGTTCACATCATAGATCGTACACACATTCCATTTAGTTCATACAAGGAAGACAATACGAGTCAACCGTTCATACTTACCGAATACGGAGATACACTTCTCTAATACATACGTACTACTGGTTAGCTTCTTTACTCACCCGGGTTAATCGGGTGTACTTTACTCTTTTACTCGTGGTCAATGACTTACACTAGCCATGAGCGTTACAATACAAATACTTTTCTTACTTACACACTCAAGTCAAGTCGGTGTGACCTCCGGGCAGGGACTACGATATCCCACCACCGGGCTCTAGGGTGGCTCACTAATCCAGGATGCTACCCAACTAAGGGATTTGGTCCATGGAAAAGATTAAGGCCAAGATTTGGATCCAACCTCTTGTGTCTCCTCATCCTCACGCGTGGCCGAAACTATATCGACTTCTACTCATTCCAGTTTACCAATTTCTCAAGTTAGAATGTTAGGTAGTTAGAAATTAGTTAGAAGTCCTTCCTTCCATACAATGGGTTAATTCACTACACATCAAGGCCACACATACACTTCATTCTCATTCATACATGTCATGAATTATACAAACTATAGGTTCAAGACAATATAACAAGAACAATATAATACAAGCACAAGTAAGTGCATTAAAACACAATTCGTGCATTATCTTATTTAGGTGATCACATAAGCACACAAATCAGGTAACCAAGGTAGCATACGGGGTATGAGAAAATCATACCATTCACCGTCGTACTCGAACTCCGATTTTCCTTCGGTGTTCAACTATTCGATTCCTATAACATACATGGAGTTGTGTAGTCAATGATCTATTATTGACCTAACTCATTCTTCCATTACTATTTCCTATGTACACTTACTAGTTCTTACATTTCATACTTGATTATGGAAATCATTATTTTCTTAAACTTGTCTTCTTACTCATGTACTTACTTTCTCACCATTATTACTCTATTAATGTGTGGCACCAAAGCCTTATATATATGTATATATATATATATATACATATACATATATGATTACTATTTTTTTTACTCGACCGACCTTACTCAGGGTCGGCCCCAAGGTCGGTCGAAGTCAGTATGTTACGATTCTTGAAAATTCAGACCCGACCGACCTTGCAGGGTAGGTCCCAAGGTCGGTCCAAGTTAGTAGGTTTCTGTTTCTAAAAATTTAGGACTCGACCGACCTTGCAGGCTAGGTCCAAAGGTCGGTCGAAGTCAGTAGACTTCTGCCTTCACAAATTTCGACTCGACCGACCTTACCAAGTTCGGTCCCAAGGTTGGTCGAAGTCAGTAGAGTTCCGTTCTTGCAATTTCAGGCTCGACCGACCTTACCAAGGGTGGTCCCAAGGTCGGTCGGCTCCAGTTTACTTATTTTAAATTCTGTTTTCAGCTCCTTTCTTTACCCATTTCTTTCCTAATCTTCCCCAAAGCATTACTAACATTTTTAACACCAATTTTAGCACTTAAAACCCCCTCATACCATCCACTAAGCTCATCACTCATTCCTATATGAATTTACACAATTCCCTAGTTTTCATTTCAGCACTTATACTAGTTTTTGTTTCTTCTATGCTACAAGATTTTTGTTCTAACTTTTACCATCCAATACTCCCTCAACCAACACCATTTCTAGCATTCAAAATGCATTATCTTCCACCCTAGTTCTTCCCACTACTCAGCTCCTTTCCAAATCTGTTTTCAAAGTGATTAACTACCCACAACAAACACCAAAACACACACCTAGTTACTACCTAGGTTATTCCGTCTTCTTACACATTTAAGTATTGTAATTTCTAGACCAATTTTGACAGATTTTCCCCTATAATTTTCACTTTGCCCACATACAATTTCAGCTCACAACTCATTCCAAATTTCCACATTAATCCAAACACTAACAACACATAAATTTTCCTGCACATATACACTTATTTCCCAAGCTTTTAATCATCATTCAAAAGCTTCAAACCATTTTAGTTCTCTTCCTCATCATACCACAACACAACTACTACTCAAAACAATGTACATTACTCATTTCAAACACTTAAAATCTGTTACATTAAGGCATACAAAACTAGCTCAAGGTAAGAGCAATTACCTTGTGTTTTTAGTTTTTCCTTTCCCTCTTCCTTTCTCCTTTCTTCCTTCCTTCTTGTTCTTTGTTTCTTGTTCAAGCCTCACAAGACCGATAATGCTACAGCAACCCATACATACCAATGCTAGTTTAGAAACTCATCCTTAAACTAACCCTAAAATTTTGGACATGTTTTTAGAGTTTATAAGAGGCATTACATTCCAATGAATGAGTAGAGTTCTTGGCTAGCAAAAGAACAATATTTCTAGCCCAAGAGTGGAGCCAAAACCGGCTGGAGAACAAGGCACAAGGAGTTCAAAATCTTGAAATTCTTATAATGCAAATGAGAGCTAGAAATGGTGGATTTTCGAATTTCTTTTTTCCTCAAAGCAACAAGGTGATGAAGTAGCTCCAATGGTGGTCTTCAAGCTCCAAGAGGAGGTACACCCATGGAAATGAAAGTGGTGTTTTCTGATTTTTTAAAAAGAGAGGAATGTTGCCCAAGGAGAGAGGAGTTTAGTGGTGTAATTTTCTTTGCATTTGGAGTTGATTTTGGCCAAGAAAAATGAAGAGCAAGAGGTGAGCTGTGTGAGCTCTACAAAATCACCATTAGCAAGCTTGAGGAGGAAGATAGTTCAGGTGGGGGAGTGCCAACGTGAGAGAGAGCAAGAGAATGGGCAGGAGAGAGACTCAAAAAGGTGAGTATTGTACTTGTTTACTTTTCTTTTCTTTTATTGTTTTGTCTTTATGTGTCTAATAACAAATAAAGAGAGTGAGAGAGGGGGAGGGAACCGGCCACTCTCACACAAGGGGGGAATTCTGATTTTTATTTACAAATGGGTCATGCTAGTTTAGCTTATTTACACTTATCACCCCACAATTTTTAGTTTTTACGTTACTAACCGGAACCCATTTTCCGGAATTTTCTCGTTTAATTAATTTTATTGGTTCTAGTCCTTCATTAATGTTTAATAATTACTATTTGGTTGACCAAAATTATTACGGGTCTATTTAACCCGCTTAAAGTCGTGTTTTCCCGGTTTCCTCGAAAAACGCGCTTTAAGGTTCGTTTGTGCTTTTAATCCGTTTTAAAGATCCGTTTTCTTTGGGATTTGTTCCCTCATGTTTATTTAGACATAATTAAGCCTATACAATCTAAATTAGCCTAATTAATCACTTTTTTTAAATTTCGGGGTATTTCAATCTACCCCCCTTATAGAACTTTGCCCTCAAAGTTGCTCAAGGTTAATGGGTTACTATCCGTACAGATTGGCAATTCAATTGCCACCAATCACAAATTACTACCACCTTACTAGGTGTTCACAATTATTACATTGCAAGCACACACAATCCAAATACAATACACAATACAATTCACACATTCCACAACACCATTTCACAATACCGTTTTCAATACATTCCACAATACCATTTGTGTCAGATACCGTACGACACAAATACGTTACTCATTGTACAAACATACTGAATACTACTAGCACTACACTGTGCCAACAAAGTGTACTACAATACATACATGCTATGCAATGCTATCCCGAAGCAATGCAAAACAAAATGGCTCTACCCCCCTTAAAAGGGGGTACGCGCCGTACCCTCCGTACTCTACGGATACTAGACAACTAGTCTACAAATACATTTGGGTACTTCGCCTTCATGGCGTTTTCTAATTCCCAAGTCGCTTCCTCGACATCGTGGTTAGACCACAAGACCTTCACCATTCGTACGGATTTATGGTGAGTGTCTCTAGTCTTCGTACCAAGGATTCACAATGGAGTCTCGACATATCTCATCGTCGGCTCTAGGGATAGCTGTTCAGGTTCCAATACGTGAGAAGGATCGGCTATGTATTTCTTGAGTTGTGATACATGAAAGACATCATGAACACGCCCCAATTCTTCAGGTAATGCTAGTCGGTAAGCCATAGCTCCAATCCTCTCAGTTATTGTGTACGGCCATACAAATTTCAGGCTTAGCTTACCCTTCTGGCCAAATCGGAATATGCCCTTCATAGGTGAAACGCGCCAGAACACTTGGTCGCTCACGGTGAACTCAAGGTCACGTCATCACACATCCGCATAGGATTTCTGTCTATCTTGAGTTGCTTTCATATTTGCTCGGATTTGCTGAACTTCAGCTTCTATTTTTGTAGATACTCCGGTCCTATGATGACCGCTTCGCTTGACTCATCCCAACACAACGGGGTACGGCAAGGTGTACCGTATAAAGCTTGGAAAGGCGACATCTTAATCGAAGCGTGATAACTATTATTATATGAAAACTCGATAAGATGTAGCTTATCAATCCAGCTCCCCTGGAAGTCTAAGGCACACGCTTTAAGCATGTCCTCGAGTGCCTGGATGGTCCTTTCTGTCTGATCGTCGGTCTGTGGATGGAAGGCGGTGCTAAGCTTCAACTCAGTACCCAGCGCTTCTTGTGTCGCTCTCCAGTATCTCGAAAGAAATCTGGTATCGCGGTCAGATACAATAGTTTTTGGGACTCCGTGGTGTCGGATGATCTCCTTGTCGAATAGCTCAGTGAGCTTCGCCACCTTCCAGGTGTCCTTCATCGGTATGAAACGGGCAACCTTGGTGTGGCGATCGACTACTACCCAGATCATGTTGAGTCCTCCCCTAGCAGGTGAGAGTCCAACAACAAAATCCATGGAGATATCGTGGAATTTCCACTCAGTCACATCGGATTTCATTCCTGACCACCAAAAGTACCTCTTCATGTCTTTGTACATTTTGGAGGCTCCCGGATGGACGGATAATGTAGAACAGTGTGACTCTCGCAGGATGCGATCCCTCCACTCAGCATTGCTTCGGGGAACGCATAGCCTGCCATTCGGTCGGATCAGACCATCTTCATGCAGTTTGAAGTCATACTTCCTTTTCTCGAATGTGCCATCTGTGATTTTCTGTCTGATCTCGGTCATATAAGGGTTGCTCAACTGAGTGTCTCGCACCTCATCAACCAAGCTAGAAGAAGCGAGTAGCGAATGGAGTGAGTGTGCTCGACGGCTCAGGGCGTCGGCTACAACGTTTGCCTTCCCTTCTTTATATTGTAGGTCGATGTCGTAATCTGATAGAAACTCCATCCACCTTCTTTGTCTCAAATTCAGTTCCTTCTGTGTGAACACATACTGCAAACTTTTGTGGTCGGAGTAGATGGTGATGCTTACCCCATAGAGATAGTGTCGCCATATCTTCAAGGCGAAGACAATGGCTCTTAACTCTAGATCGTGTGTCGGGTAATTCTCCTCATACTTTTTCAGTTGGCGGGAGGCGTAAGCTACTACCTTGCCATGCTGCATGAGTACGCATCCCATGCCTTTACCAGACGCAACACAATATACCTCGAATCAATCTGTGCCCTCTGGAAGAGGGAGAACAGGCAGCTGAGGTCAACGAGTCCTTCAAGCTCTGAAAGGACTTCTCGCAGTCATCAGTCCATATAAATGGTGCTCTTTCTTCATCAATGTAGTCATGGGCTTTGTGACTTTAGAAAAGTCTTTCACAAATCTCCGGTAATAACCGCCTAGACCAAGAAAGATCCGAATGTCAGTAACAGTCTTAGGTCTAGGCCATGATCGTACTGCTTCAATTTGCCGGATCTATTGAGATACCCGCGCTCGAGATGACATTACTGAGGAAAGATACCTGATCTAGCCAAAACTCACATTTGAATAACTTCGCATACAGCTGGTTCTCGCGCAGTGTCTCAAGTACTTTTCTCAGGTGGTTTTCATGCTCTTCTACTGACTTTGAATACACAAGGATGTCGTCGATGAAGACTACTACCGAAGTGTCCAACTGATCACTGAACAGATGGTTCATTAGATCCATGAACTTGGCTGGTGCGTTTGATAAACCGAATGGCATCACCGTGAATTCGTAGTGGCCATATCTCGTACGGAATTCTGTTTTCTCAATGTCTTGCTCTTTGATAGCAATCTGATGATACCCGGATCGGAGGTCAATCTTAGAAAAGACCGAAGCTCCTTTCAACTGATCGAACAGGTCGTTGATGCGTGGCAATGGATACTTATTCTTTATAGTGACCGCATTCAATTCGCGGTAGTCGATGCAGAGTCGGAGGCTACCGTTCTTCTTCTTCACGAAGAGGACCGGTGCTCCCCAGGGTGATACGCTTGGGCGGATAAACCCTTTGTCGAGTATATCACGCAATTGTTCCTTAAGTTCTGTCATTTCTGCCGGTGCCATACGGTATGGTGCCCTAGCAATGGGACCAGTACCATGTACAAGATCGATCTCGAACTCTACTGCTCTCGGGGGTGGCATACCGGGTAGTTCTTTTGGGAACACCTCAGGAAATTCGGATACAACTGGCACCTCGGTGCTGAATTTTGGATCTCTCTCTAGATCTTGCACATAGCATAAATACACTTCATGCCCCTTTTCGAGCTCCCGGTACATAGCATGGCGGAGATGACTGTAGTCGAAGGCTCTCTCGGCCTCTGGCAGTATGAAACAGTAACCCCAGATGGACTCTTGAGCAGCAGTTTATGCTTGGCACAGAGGATTCGCCCCTTGTGCCGCTCCAACCAGTTCATCCCGACTATCAAGTCGAATCCCAACCCATTAAATTCGATGAAGGAGATGGGAAACTCTTCACCCTTGATTTGGATAGTGGCGGTTCGGTACTACTTAGTACATCTTACTCGCTCCTTCGACGGGAGTGTAACCAGAAAGTTTGGTAGTTCTTCCGCGTCTAGCCCCAACCTCTTCGCAAATGATGGCGAAACAAAGGCATGAGAGGCGCCCGAGTCGAATAGTACGGAGGCGTCAATGCCGTTCACTGGGAAGGTTAACGTTAGGATGGTGCCGCTCTTATCGGCTTGTGCTTCAGTGAGGATACTCAGGTTACCTTCGGTACCGAGTCCACAACCTAATTATTCATAAGCTTGGTAAGTAACGATGGTAGGACACAAGTGGAATTTAATAACCAACACTGCTATTTATTAATAAACCAACCATCATACATACTATGTCTCTAATACACATTACTAATGTGTTACATAATATCACAGGGTTAATACTTTCAAAAGGTAAGGTTCAGGCATCCTGGTTTCATGTGTGTGGCATTGATTATTGCCGGTGGTGCCGTATTCAACTTGATCTTTTTTATACCATGATACAACAACCTTGATTTTCAACCCATGATTAAGACATCTCCTGATCTTAATACCATTTTCTCTGCGAGGTCCACACGCTTCTGCTCGCTATACAAAAATACCGCGTCATCACCAATGGACCAAGACACTACGGGCACTCCTTGTTCAAGAGATTCCGTTGTCTCATCCTTATCTTGGTGTAAGCCAAGTCGTCCTTCTTTCTCATAGAAGTTGACGATACATAAGTCTGCTTCAAGTGCAGGGATTGGGTCATCTTCACATCGTGGTGCGATTCCTACAGTTTGTTTAACAAGCGTCTGAAATTCGGTGGGTATTGATGGAGGGGTTGCTCCGTCTTCTGCTCGCATCTTCTGGTATGTCTTGGTATAAGGGTTCCAATCCTTTCCCAAGCACATCATCTTCAGCTTAATTGTTGCTCAACCGGGGAATTCGGGTGTATAAAATCCTCCTGGACCCGCTCCTAGTTCGTTGCATCATCGGATGATGGCAATTCACGCTTCGAGTGTCAGGTATCCTTTTAATAAGATCATACCTGGGTGGATGACCTAACACTGCTCGTTGGTGAAGTGGTGAGTGGTGATGTCGGCTTCTTCATGGTTTGGGTTTTGATAAGTGCGGAATATATCTATGTTTCTATGTTTAATGTGATTAATATTTTATTGGTTTATGTGATAAATTCCTTACTTATATGTTAATTTATGTTATATGTGAAAAACTCCCCTTAATTGTGGTTTTATGCTAAAACAGGTTTAAAACGCTGAACAGTGAATATATATATATATATTTGTCACGTTAATCATCCACGGCCGCCACAATATGAGATATAGTTGCATGCATACAAAATGCTGAACGTGAACATTCACTTGTTTTGGAAGTAAATGTTGGGATGGATCAAAATCATCATCAATGATGATATGGACATGGGCCGCAAGACAATACCTTGGACTGGGACGACAAGAAACGGGCCATACACTCCAATTTCGGAAGTCTGGACCAACGCAGACAAACTTCAGAGGCGTAGCCACTAATGAGGAGCATGCACGTGGATAAATTATAGATCTGCTGCATGATATAAAATAGATACACGAGACATATATATCAATACGAGTTGTAGAGGAGATACGAAGTCGATTCGAACAGAACCCTAGCCGCGAGAGACAGTCACCGTGAGCAGAAAAGGAAGACAGAAGAGGGAGATTATCAGTCAGTTTTGACAGATCGGAGTAGAAGGCAGAGATCGGATTTGTCATCGCTCTTCAATTAGATGACGTTTTCTAATCTCTTTAACATTGTTATTATTTCTTTGTCTCCGATGTCTGAGTAGTTGTTAGATTTCTGGTTTGCTATGGACAACTAGTTTATTGTTTAGCTTCTTGAGTTGTTTAATATAAATTCTATACAGATTGTAGTTTTATTCCTTGTTTATTATTGAATTATCTTGTGATTAATTATTGCTTGAGTTTATTTGGTATGAATTGCTTATAAGTGAGAACTGCGGCGTTCATCAGACCTTAGGAATATTACCAGTGAAACTACAGATGGCAATTCCGGGGGATTAGCTGACTAGAAACCAGATGAACTGTTAATGCTACTAGTTATTTTGCAAATTCGTAACGAGAGTTAGGATTTGGGAATTGTTAGTAAGAATCTATCTTGCGGGAGACCGGTTTTAGATTAATTTAGATCTGAGGTTGCAATCTAGAATTTATAAAACACTCAGGAAGAGAATTGATAAACTAGGAAGAAGTAGTAAACCAGGATTCACCCTTTTTATAATTGTTAAATAATTTCTTTTAATTGTTTTTGTTTTTATATTAATTGTTTATTTTCTGCAAACCGATCCCCAATTTGTTATTGTTATTTTTCTATAGTTTATTAGTTAGTAGATTAAAGACTCAAACTAGACACAACCTCCTTTGGTGCAATAACCTAGAGAATACTACCTAGGAAAACTTGCTACGACAGACCAGTACACTTGCTGAATATACGTTTCATACCATACAAGTTTTTGGCGCCGTTGCCGGGGAGGCACGGTTATTTAGTTTTGAAACACCCTTGAACATTTAAACGCATAAAATCATAAACGCGAGGAGATTATCCGAAAATAAGGCGTTATATAATTCAGACATAAAGTAATGTATGAACAATTAAGTTTAGTATATACATGTCCAAAAACATGACAACGTTACATATTAAGACGGTCACGTACTTATATATGTACGTATATGTATTTTAGCATTACAATATTACAACGAAGTATATAACAAATAATAACGTCGCATAGGTACGTATAACAAAAACGCGACAAAATAAAAGGGTCATATATATATGACGTAACAAAGATTAAGTGGTCGCGTATCTAACTAATAACACGATATAATATATAGTCTTACGTATATATAAATAAGCATATATATGGCTTATACAAAAAAAGGGGAATGCACTCCCGCTGAGGTTCGAACCCCGTACCTCTCATATACCTCCTGAACACTTTAACCGGATGAGCTGTGCTCGAATTCGGTAACTTATATCAATAAATTATAACTAGTATTAAGTTTACTAAGCTAACTACAAAAAAAGGGAGAATCAAACACGCTATCTCTGTGGCACCGGATTCTTCTTCTTCCTCGATATAGTTTTGGATCGAACAAAAAAAAAACAGAACACGGGCAGATTCACCCACCTCCTTGTTCCAACTCTCAGTCGACATAATTACTTGTTTTTCCAACCACCCATAACCTTCTCTAGTAACTTGCAACCGCACTAAACACATGCCCTCACTTTCTGGTTGTTTAATTGAAAGATACAAAAGAATACCCAGACAGGAAATTGATTTTGATCCCAGGAGCAGAAGAAAGGAATTCACCAGAGTCTAGCCTGCTGATATTGCCACACCATTCCATTATTCTCTCTGTCGATTCTCGACAACATCGGGAATCAAGAAGACAACACACCCAAAACTCCATACTCTTTTTTTTTTCAAGACTATCTGTAACCTGAAGCACAACGGGAGTATCTCGATTTCAAAAAAAAATATACCAAACCATGTCTGCTTCTGTGTCAAACTCTCAGACATCCTCTTGGTTCAGTAAATATAAAACATACTGCTGTTTCACATTTTCATGCCTCAGAGTTTGTGATTGCTAACTCCTACGCCACTGTCTTGTGGACTGAAAGCATTACCTCCATCAACCAGTCGCTATACAAACTATCCCTTCACTTCTCTTGCATACACAGCTCTGTATGAACAGAAACTCTTTCCAATTCTCTCTGGTTTCTTCCGCATGTAGGTAAGTGCTACTGACCGGTGTTGTTTTCCTTCCTTTCTTTTCACTCCCATTCCTCCTGATCTCCTCTTTCCCTGATCCAACACGTGACTCATGCAGTATAGCCAAACCTCTTTGCAAGTGCTGCGTCTTCATTCAAACAGAAAAAAAGGAAAACTGATTAAGGACCAGCACCCTGGTTCAAACATCAGCATCAGGTAAACACAATCTTCCTGCCTTGTCTTTCTACCCTTCTGTCGTGTAAGATAGTAGAAGTTTTCTTAACCCATTCCTTCTGGTTCCTGTTATGCAACAACCACATGCAGCGTTCTAAGCCTTATCAGGACTATACTGGAGTGTAGCTGCTTAATACCTCACCTGAAGCAGTAACCAGCAGGTAAAAGCTTGCAAGAAAATTTCTGTTTTTGCACCAACCCTTTTATCTGTGTCGTTTCTGTTGTGCCAAGAATAACTCCTGAGAAACCTTTTCAGTGGAGTCGTGAGTTCAAGAGCCTAAGAGCTTTATACCGTGCCAAGAACCTCCAGGAGGAACCCCATTTCCAAAAGACAGAAAGAAACCAAAGGTATCGAATCATCTAGCATTCTGTACAGATTTTAAAACCCATTGCTTTTCTGTATAACTAGAACTCCAGAGAGGAAGTAGACATATTATCGATTTAGTAATCCACTTAAAGCTTGCTAATACCCTCAACTAAAGTAGTAAATAACCTGGTAGGGGTTGGGAAAGAAGAAAAAAAGAAAACAAAACCAGAACAACTTGATGTTACAAGGTTCTGTCAAAAATTGATAATCTTCCAAAAAAAAACTGTAACATGTTTCTCAATACCCTTACCGCCCTGGAATGGTCTTGAGTAATGATCCTTATAATATTATGAACACACCTACTTGAGTTATCCAAATGTGAGAGTGATTCAAAAGGAAACAAAAACTAACCTGAGGCATCAGTAGAAATGAAAACAGAAGAAGATGTAGCAGTTGATTCAGTTTTCTTCTTTTTCAATTTCTGAATTCCTTGGTTTCTGTATCAACATTCTCAGTAGTAGTATCAGCATTGCTTGAGGGTGAGAATATATCACAATGTTGTACTAGGAAACTAGGCCATATGAGGGGAAGTTGGAAAACCAGATTCGAGAGCAAAACAGAAAATGAACAGAAGAGGAAAAGGATATTAGTTCAGAGTTTCAGCTTTTGAAATTCCTTGTCTCAATAAGAATGAGTTCCGTAGCTTTCACTTAGGGCCTTGGGTTGTCTTAGAGCTAGAACTGTAATAAAATACATAATTAAGTAACTAAAGTAGTTGAGGGGAACTAAGAAATGGACTAGATAACAGAAGCAAAACAACAGAAGAAGAAGAGAGTAGCAGTTTCAGTGTTTCAGCAAGAATGTGTTTCTGTAACTTTAACTTAGAACCCTGGGTTGTCTTGGAGCTAGAGAGTTATTAAAACGTTTAAATGAGGAACTAAGCAGGTTGGGAAAATTTAGGAATGGTCTAGGTAACAGAAAACCAAACAACAGAAATGAGTTATATCAGTTTGTGATTTCAGTTTTTCCTCGATTCAGCTTGGGACATCTCTGATTGCACTGTCTAATGTCTTGGGTGCTATCTTCGATGTTAGAATCTTGATTAAGGTCTTAACTAACCAAGTGGGTAATATAGGATGGATTGAGTACCAAGACGTGAGCTAACAGATTGGAATAAAAGAAAAGATAGCAGAATTTAATACTTCAGTTTTATGCTTTATTTTCTGGAAGTTTGTTTCTGTTTCTGTACAGAGGATTAGTTGAGTGTTATTGGAGTTATTTTGGGTTTAGGAGCGTAATAGAACTACTTAACTAAATGAGTAAGCTAGTTGAGGAAACAGAAAACAGGTTTGGGACACAGGAAAAGAACTATAAGAGGATTGGTGCATCAGTTTATCAGTTTGTTTTTCTCAGTTTCTGGAATTGTCTTGTTTCAGTATGAGGATTTCTGTAACCTTAGCAATGCTGTTTTGGGTCTGTAATAAAGCTAAACCCTGAGTAAACACTTAACTACTGGGTAAGCAATTCGTGAAAAGAATTAGAAGTCAGATTAGTGCATAAACAAAGAAAAACAGAAGAGAACCGTATCAGTCATGTTCACAGTATTGTAGTTGAGTCAGTTCTATGTAATTGAGTACAGAAAATATATGAGTGTGTTATTGGGTTGAGAATGAGCTTGGAGTCTCTTAAATTGACTTAACGAGGAGTGTAAATGATTTGGTCGAAGTGTGAATCGGTTAGGAAACAGACAGGGGACAGAGTAAGAAAATGCATCAGTTTGGGATTTTAGTTTTTCTTCGATTCAGTGTGGGACATCTCAGTAGCTATGCCAAATGTCTTGGGGTCTATCTTTGGTGTTTAAAATCCTGGAGTAAACACTAAAATAACTGAGTAAGAAGTTTGGGGGAATACTGAAAGAAACTCAGGAGCAAAGAAGAGGAAATAGAATATAGAAGTTCTGGATTTGTGTGTTAAGTGTGTCAAGTTTCATTTTTTTTTCAGTTCAGTATAACTTGGTACAGAGGGGTTTTATGGGTTGTAGTGAAGGGCTAATGAATCTAACACACCTCTAATATACCATAGTAAGTGTATAGGAATTGAGGGGAAATTTAGAGATTTAAAATAACCAACTACAAACAAGGGTCAAACAGAAGGCATGTGAGTGTGGTATTAGCTTGCTAATGAACCCAACACCTAACTAATGCACTTAAGCAGATCTGTAAATGAACGGGGTTGGAGTTAGGAAACTAATAAAGAACTAGGAAGAAGAAAAGAGGCAGAAACAATGCAGTTTGGATGCAGTTTTCGATAGTTGTTGTTTCAATACATAAGTTAGGTGAGTGTCTTACTGGTTTATTCTTGAGTTTAAAACATTGATAACACCCATATTCTGTGGGGTAAATACTATGGGAAAGAATAAGCCTCAGCTGAAGTAACTAGAAACAAGAATCACTAAGAAACATGGGGGTTGTTGCCTTGGTTTTTCAATGATGTTACGGTTTTGTATAACTAGGCTTTAAGAGTATTTTAAAGATTATATTACCAAGATAATATGTTTAAAACAGTGCTAACTTATCTAGCTAAGGAGAGAATACATCGTAGGAAAATGCAAATCTATCTTATATAAATATGTTACATAGTTAACGCTTAAAATGCTCTAAAACATTAGTTAGGGAAAAAGACTTAGTCAACGTGTAAAAAAAGGGTGTGAATGCCCTAGGAGTAAGATAATGTTTAATACATGGGAAGTCCTAAGGACTAATAAAGGTTGAACATTCAACAAAGATTCATCTAGGAAATAACACCCGATAATAATGAGATAAATTCGGGAAGTGTCACAAGGGTCGTCACATGAAATCATAAACTGACACATTGTTTTTAATTAACGCTAGGGCCGTAGCGAACTCCGACCGGGACCCCGTGTGTGAGACAACTCGTACTTTCGAATAAGGTATGGATATGTGTGGTCCGTATGTTGCCGTGTTACACGGCTTGTTTGCTGTGTGCTTTGTTTGACAATGACCATAAGACTAAAGCACGAAAATGGATTACTTGTTGTGGCTTGCTTATATGCTTGTTATAACATTGTTGCATGTTACTTGCGCGCACACAGTAGTTTAGTCCCTATCTCGTTTATGGAACTTTGAGATGAAACACAACGAAACTATGAAAATAAAGAAAAGTCTATAAAGGGGAATTCCTCTCTAACCATAGAGGACGTACCATGACACCCACTATGGTGTCTATCCATTAATGATACTGAAGAGCAAATATCAACTGGTGGAACATGAGAATAACCCGGGAAGACAACATCTCGGGCCGCGCGGTATGGATGCTCGGGAGTCGGTATCTGCATCAGATCCTTCGACCGTCTATTGTGGAGCACATCCTGGGGTCTAGAGATGACCCCGCTTTCTCGACCCTTGGCGTCGGGAATGGGGGATTGGCAAATTGGTGGAGCATATCCTGGAGTCTAGAGGCGACTCCGCTTTCTCGGCACATGACGTCGGGAATGGGGGATTAGCTATGGAGGAGACGTCCTCCAACGTGCGGTGATAAGAGAACTCACAATTTATCCATAATGAAGCAAGGAAAGATGGGCACCTATACTATAAGGTCACGGGAACTAACCTACATCCCCAGACCTGGTGCAAAGAAAGAGAAAGAGAAGTACACATGATGGGAACAAAGGAAAAAGAAATGAAAACACTCAACGTTGAATGATCCCACTGTGAGGATCATCATTATTCAAATTGTCTTGTAAGCTCTACTTGTTTTTACATGCTTGAGGTGCTTGTTGTTATCTCTATGCCCAACATGTTGTGAGTTGCTATATTGATGTTGTATGATGTGTGTTACTGCTTTACTATAGCATGTAAATTGGACTTAATCATATTCTACCAAGTAGTCGTGTAGCCCGGCAACATACGGGCTACACATATTCATACTCAGCATAGTTTTGCTGAGTCCTTTATTTTTACTGGTATGTAACTGGAAGCAGGCGGAGAGTAGGCAGGGTGACTACCATAGGGGTAGTCCATCTGGGCAAGACTTTTAAGTAGTATGTTTTAATGTATGGGTTGTGACTATGTAACACTAAACCCTAGATGTACGTTTTGGTTTATGTTGTTTAAATAAGAACTTATGTTGTAGACCCTCGGTACTTGTTTTGTATTTCTTGTTTGTATGTGGATTTGGTTAAGGTTTAAATTCCAGTCATTCAGACCATAGCTTGGTGTTGATAGCGTTGTTGTGTCAGCCACGTGGGTGGTTGGCGTCTGTGACACCCGGATGGAGTTGTGAATCCGCTGCTTAGGCTTATTGTAATATCGTTTGGCGCATTATTCAGACTGCTGTTTGGTTATTTGGGGGTGTTACAGAAAGTGGTATTAGAGCGTAGTTACTCTGATGATTGGAATAGAGAAGTACCGAGAATAGGAAAACCTAAATTTGGGAAACGGGGTTAAGGGTTAGTAATGTGAGGCACACCTTTACTAATTTAAACCGCTAGCAAGGGCGATACTAACTTGCAGTAAGTTCTTGTGATTGTTCTATACTAACAAACGACATTCTCAGATGTCTGGGCGACGAGGTCGAGGATGAGGCCGTGGCCGCATGGAGCAAGATGACATTCCTGAAGGGCAGACCATAGCTGAGATAGTAGCAGCAGCCCTGGCTCACATGGGTTTCCAGCCAGGAGCCCAGCAGGCACCACCGGCACCACAACCTCACCCACCCAGGGAGACAAACTAGGTGAAGAACTTAGCAGACCTTCGACCAGCTGAGTTCCAAGGAGAGACGGACCCCACCTACCTAGAAAACTACATCAGCCTCCTAGAGACCGCCTTCGAGACTTTGAATGTTCCGGCTGAGGCTAAGGTCAGACTCGCAGCCTATTACCTACGAGAGTCAGCGAGCGACTGGTGGAAGCTTGTGAAGGATGCTTACCTAGCCGACCCCACGTTTGGATGGAATGCTTACACTGCGTTGCTGAGGGCTAAGTAGTACCCCGCCCACCTCCAGACAAAGAAGCAGGTTGAGCTAGACACCCTGAGGCAGACCGAGGGGATGACAGTAGACAATTACTACTCGGCATTCACTGCTCTACTCCGTGTACTTCCAGGCTTGGGATATTCAGATGAAATCTTAGTGGAGCGTTTCTATGGTGGGCTGAACCACCGCATCAGATACGGCATGGGACCCATCCGTTATGCCACGATCCAGGTTGCACTTGAACTATGAATTTGAATTGAGTATTATATTGTGAAGAGTTTACTAAACCATATTTTGCACATGACTGCTACCATGCAGTGTCCCAGGTCGAGATCACCGTCCAGATGCGGGATGAGGAGTTCGCGAAGAAAAGGAAGGCAAAAGGCGGTGACTCAGAGGATCGTAAACAGAAGAGTGCGGACAGGAATAAGCGCTACCCGAACAGGAAGCGGGCGAGATACCATGGGAACAAGCCTACAGAGGCACTACAGTGGAGCCGCCCAGCGATTGCGGCTAAGCCGCTACGCTCCTACCTACTTCAGGGTAAGACGAACCAAAACTCTAATGCTTAAGTACCTTTACAGTTGTTATGACCAGTTGTTGACTAACCCAACCACATATTCAGGGACTGGGGCCGGTCCGGGCAAAAGGACCGAGCGCCGATTTATCTGTAGATGATGCTCGAAGAACCACCCCGGAGTTGACTGTCAATGCAAACCGGTAGAGTGCTTTTACTGCAAGAAGAGCGGGCACAGGGCCTTTGAGTGCTTTGCGAACCCCGAGAGCAAGAATTACAGGCCCGGCTATAGTGCAAGAGGTTACCAGAGATCGGGACCCGGTGGCCAGCGTGTAGCCCAGCACACCCAGCCTACGCACGGAGCGGGATCCCGAGACTCCCAGAAGGCATCTACCTCGAGGCCAGGGAAGGCGGCCTTGCACATCATGGACCGCACCGAGGGACCGGACACCCCTACAGCTGCAGGTAAACCTTGAAACCCTAAATGTTTGAAAAACATGCCTAAATCCTTGTATGCCAAGCTGTATGACCATGCATGAAATTTGCTAGGTTACTAGTACCACTAAAGAACTAGATTACCCTTAAATGCAGTAGGAACCTTTGATATGTTCTTCCCAATAAGTCCAAACCCCGAACCCGACGAGTACACCCTTGAGAATCCCCACTACCCAAACGAAAAGTGTCAAGTTATCCAGCCCGGGATGATTCTACTACCAGGATACCTAACACCTGAAGCTCAAGTAGCCATTATTCGAAGATGTCGTAAGTTCGGAGTGGGACCAGGCGGGTTCTACGCACCGACGTACCCCGGAGGGAAGATGATGAAACTAAGAATGATGTGCCTCGGTAAGATTTGGAACCCATATACGAAGAGCTATCACACCGACGGAGCACATGCACCACCAATTCCCGAAGACTTTCTATCCTTAATAACGGCAACCCTACGCGTTGCACAGCAACGCGAAGTGCGACCAGTGCCTGACCTACAAGCCGATATCTGCATCATCAACTTCTACGAGAGGGAAGGCCGACTTGGATTACACCAAGACAAGGATGAGACGCAGGAGTCCCTAGACCAAGGGATACCCATTGCGTCTGTGTCCATCGGAGATGATGCTGAGTTCCTCTATGGTGAAGAAAAGAGGATTGACCAAGCTATGAAGATCTGGCTAAAATTCGGTGACGTGTTGATCATGGGCGGACCATCGAGAATGCTATACCACGGGATTAAGAGAATCAAGCCAAACACAGCACCCTCAACAGTGATAAACGCAACCCATATGAAGCCTGGACGCCTAAACCTAACCTTTAGAAAATATTAAGCCATATACCTTTTGTATTAAGTTGTGTAATGGAAATGAACATGTAATGTTGGAAAGATAAATGAAGAAAGGCTGATTATCTACAACTCTTCTCGTACCATCACTAATTATATTTATAAACGTTATTTTTGGGAATAGGTGTTGAACCCTGGAGATAGGGTACCCTGAGCATTCTCACGCAGGCTCAGGCCGGTGACAACGGCCACATTATCACTGGCACTTTTCCAGTGAATGGAGTTACAACCTCAGTACTATTCACCCAGGGGCGTCACACTCATTCGTATCCCCGACATTAGCCGAGCAGTTGCACCTTGAGCCCGTGGAGTTGGAAGGTTTCAGTGTGACACTACCTTCAAAAGAAAGAGTTCGTTGTACCCGGTATTTCCTAGGAGCCACCATCAGAATCCGAGAGGAGGATTTCCCGTTGGATCTGATAGAGTTCAGAGGCTTGGGTTTTGACGTCATCGTGGGCATGAATTGGTTAGAGAAACACCGAGGTCGTATCTTGTGTGCCGAGCATAGACTACTGCTAAAGAGCCCGTCCGGCGTTACTGTATCTTACCGTCAGAACCCCCGACAGCCATCCGTGAAAATCATTTCAGCCATGACCATGGCCAAAGAGATACAGAAGTAGCAAGAGGTGTACCTCTGCTACGTACATGATACCCAGCAAGACCCAGAGTTTAACCCAGATGTACCAGTGGTTGGGGAGTTTCCAGACCTTTTCCCTAAGGAGCTTTCCGGTATGCCACCACCCCGAGAGGTCGAGTTCACTATTGACTTAGTACCCGGGACAGGACCTATTGCCAAAGCCCCGTATAGAATGACCCCGACAGAGATGATGGAGTTGAAGGAGCAAATGAAGGAGTTATTGGATAAGGGATTCATACGCCCGAGCGTATCCCCTTGGGGCGCAACCGTTCTATTTGTCAAGAAGAAAGACGGCAGTCTCCGGTTATGCATTGATTATCGAGAACTGAATACGGTGACCGTGAAGAACCGCTACCCTTTACCACACATAGATGATCTGTTCGACCAGCTCAGAGGAGCGACAGTATTTTCGAAGATCGATCTCAGATCAGGATATCATCAGATCCTAGTGAAGGAAAGCGACATCGAAAAGACCGCATTTAGGACCCGATACGGCCACTACGAATTCACAGTTATGCCGTTTGGCATGACTAATGCTCTAGCAAAGTTTATGGACTTGATGCACCTAGTTTTTAGAGATCAGTTGGACAAGACAGTCGTGGTATTTATTGATGATATACTAGTTTATTCGAGAACCAAGGAAGAGCATCACCACCATCTTCGGCAGGTACTCGAGATTCTGAGAGCCAATCAGTTGTACGCAAAATTTTCTAAGTGTGAATTCTGGTTAGATCAGGTAGCATTTCTTGGACATATTATTTCTGTTGCCGGGATAGCAGTTGATCCGGCCAAAGTGGAGGCAGTACGTACATGGCCGAGACCGAAGTCTATGACAGATATACGAAGTTTCCTTGGTCTAGCAGGCTACTACCAACGGTTGGTTAAGGACTTCTCCCGTATCGCAAAACCTATGACAAACCTCATCAAGAAAGATACCCCTTTCGCGTGGATAAAAGACTTTGAGGCAGCATTTCAGAAGTTGAAAGACGCATTGACCTCAGCTCCCATTCTCACGATTCCTGAAGGTACTGACGGATACAAAGTTTACTGTGATGCATCCGGTATGGGTATGGGATGTGTCCTCATGCAGCACGGGAAGGTGGTTGCCTATGCCTCCCGTCAGCTGAAGAAGCACGAGGAGCACTCCCCCACACATGATCTTGAGCTAGGAGCAGTCGTGTTTGCACTCAAAATTTGGCGCCATTACCTCTACGGTGCCCAGATCACCATCTACTCCGACCACAAAAGCTTGAAGTATGTATTCACCCAAAAAGAACTGAATATGAGACAGCGCAGATGGATGGAGTTCTTCAAGCATTATGATATTAACCTTCAGTATAAGGAAGGCAAAGCCAATGTAGTTGCCGATGCACTTAGCCGCAGAGCTCACACATTGCATACACTCATAGCAGGCACCAGCCTAGTTGAAGAAGTGCGTAATGCTCAGCAGAACGATAGAATAATGGCTGATATTAGATGAAAGTTAATCGATGGCATGTTAGATAAGAAGAAATACGACTACCAGCTTCATGAGGATGGCCTGATTCGTGTGAATGGCAGATTGTGTATTCCCCACGAGAGCGCAGAGCTCAAGGAACGCATCATGAAAGAGTCTCATTCTTCTACTACATCTATTCACCCTGGAGCTTCAAAAATGTACAAAGACATGAAGCGATATTTTTGGTGGGTTGGCATGAAGAAAGACGTCTTGAACTTCGTTATCAGATGCCTCACCTGTCAGAAAATAAAATTTGAACACCGAAATCCTGGAGGCACAGTTCAGCCAATGCCTATCCCAGAGTGGAAATTCTATGAGCTATCTATGGATTTTGTAGTTGGACTGCCACCGACCCGAGGAGGATTAAATATGATATGGGTAATTGTTGATCGCCTTACTAAGGTAGCACGATTCATTCCAATGAAGGACACAAGGAAGGTGTCGAAACTAGCTGAGCTTTTTGATAAAGAGATTTTAAGACACCATGGAGTGCCAAAGACCATAGTGTCAGATAGGGACACGAGATTTCTTTCGAGATACTGGAGAGCTTCACGAGAAGCATTAGGCACCGAGCTGAAGCTCAGCACTGCGTTTCACCCGCTGACTGATGGTCAGACGGAGAGAACCATTCAAACCTTAGAGGACATGCTTAGAGCATGTGCCTTAGATTTCCAGGGCAGTTGGTTGGATACGTTGCACCTTATCGAGTTTGCATATAATAACAGTTACCACGCCTCAATCGAGATGCCACCTTTTCATGCGTTATATGGTAGACCTTGCCGTACACCGTTGTGCTGGGACGAGTCCAGTGAAGCTTTCATCATAGGCCCAGACTATTTGCAGCAGGTTCAGGCTGAGGTTCAGCAGATCAGAAAGAACATAAAGCCCGCACAGGATAGACAGAAAGCATACGCAGATAACAGACGTCGAGACCTGGAGTTCGCCGTTGGCGACCAGATGTTCTTACGAGTGTCACCGATGAAAGGAATTTTCAGATTTGGGCAAAAGGGAAAGTTGAGCCCGAAATTCATAGGCCCCTACAGTATTAGGGAGCGTGTGGGCCCAGTTGCTTATCGACTTGATTTACCCTCAGAGTTGGGAAGAGTTCATGATATTTTCCACGTCTCCCAGCTAAAGAAATACATGCCTTATCCCTCACATGTACTACAGCCCGAGAGGCTAGTCCTAGAGCCCACATTGAGATCAGTGGAGACCCCTCAAAGAATTCTAGACACTAAGACCCGGGAGACCCGGAACAAGTCAATTAGACTAGTGAAGGTGTTATGGTCAAACCAAGATATGGAGGAAGCCACATGGGAGCTGGAAGATAAGATAAGAGATATGTACCCCCATATTTACACCGATACTTCGGTTTAGTGTAGGGTATGAGGGCGTACCCCTCTTTTAAGGGGGTAAGCGCGTTTCATTTTGGATGTTTTGCGTGTGTCACTGTGTTGTAATCCTACAACCACACATTGATGGTTGGTATACTTGTGTGTGAGAATGTTATGTACGTATATGTACGCTCTGTATGAATGAATGTTGTGTGCCTTGGTTTGCACCTTAGCATGTTATATACATTGCTAGCATCTTGGTCTACTATGAGAACTTGTGTGAAGCCGCTAATGTGGCATGGTGCTTAGAAGCACTGGGAATTATAATTATGGGACTTAATCCTTTGTGTTATCGTGAATGAATGCGGGACTTGATCCCTAAGATTACCAGGAGTGGTAAATATAAGTTAAGGAAGTAAGACTTCGGGACGAAGTCTCTTTTAAGGGGGGTCAGTTGAAACACCCCTGAACATTTAAACGCATAAAATCATAAACACGAGGAAATTATCCGAAAATAACACGTTATATAATTCGGACATAAAGTAATGTATGAACAATTAAGTTTAGTATATACATGTCCGAAAACATGACAACGTTACATATTAAGACGGTCACGTACTTATATATGTACGTATATGTATTTTAGCTTTACAATATTACAACGAAGTATATAACAAATAATAACGTCGCATAGGTACGTATAACGAAAACACGACAAAATAAAAGGGTTATATATATATGACGTAACAAAGATTAAGTGGTCGCGTATCTAACTAATAACACGATATAATATATAGTCTTACGTATATATAAATAAGCATATATATGGCTTATACAAAAAAAAAGGGGAATGCGCTCCCGCTGAGGTTCGAACCCCGTACCTCTCGTATACCTCCTGAACACTTTAACCGGATGAGCTGTGCTCGAATTCAGTAACTTATATCAACAAATTAAAACTAGTATTAAGTTTACTAAGCTAACTAAAAAAAAAGGGAGAATCAAACACGCCATCTCTATAGCACTGGTTTCTTCTTCTTCCTCGATATAGTTTTTGATCGAACAAAAAAAAACAGAACACGGGTAGATTCACCCACCTCCTTGTTCCAACTCTCAGTCAACATAATTACTTGTTTTTTCAACCACCCATAACCTTCTCTAGTAACTTGCAACCGCACTAAACACATGCCCTCACTTCCTGGTTGTTTAATCGAAAGATACAAAAGAATACCCAGACAGGGAATTGATGTCGATCCCAGGAGCAGAAGAAAGGAATTCGCCAGAGTCTAGACTGCTGATATTCCCACACCATTCCTTTATTCTCTCTGTCCATTCTCTGTAACATCGGGAATCAAGAAGACAACACACCCAGAACACCATACTCTTTTTTTTCAAGACTATCTGTAACCTGAAGCACAACGGGAGTATCTCGATTTAAAAAAAATATATATACCAAACCATGTCTACTTCTGTGTCAAACTCTCAGACATCCTCTTGGTTCAGTAAATATAAAACATACTGCTGTTTCACATTTTCATGCCTCAGAGTTTGTGATTGCAAACTCCTATGCCACTGTCTTGTGGACTGAAAGCATTACCTCCATCAACCAGTCGCTATACAAACTATCCCTTCACTTCTCTTGCATACACAACTCTACATGAACAGAAACTCTTGCAAATTCTCTCTGGTTTCTTCCACATGTAGGCAAGTGCTACTGACCTGTGTTGTTTTCCTTCCTTTCTTTTCACTCCCATTCCTCCTGATCTCCTCTTTCCCTGATCTAACACATGACTCATGCAGTATAGCCAAACCTCTTTGCAAGTGTTGCGTCTTGATTCAAACAGAAAAAAAAGAAAACTGATTAAGAACCAGCACTCTGGTTCAAACATCAGCATCAGGTAAACACAATCTTCCTGCCTTGTCTTTCTACCCTTCTGTCGTGTATGACAGTAGAAGTTTTCTTAACCCATTCCTTCTGGTTCCTGTTACGCAACAACCACACATGCAGCCTTCTAAGCCTTATCAGGACTATACTGGAGTGTAGCTGCTTAATACCTCACGTGAAGCAGTAACCAGCAGGTAAAAGCTTGCAAGAAAATTTCAGTTTTTGCACTAACCCTTTTATCTGTGTCGTTTCTGTTGTGCCAAGAATAACACCTGAGAAATCTTTTCAGTGGAGTCGTGAGTTCAAGAGCCTAAGAGTTTTATACCATTCCAAGAACCTCCAGGAGGAAGCCCATTTCCAAAAGTCAAAAAGAAACCAAAGGTATTGAATCATCTAGCATTCTGTACCGATTTTAAAACCCATTGCTTTTCTGTATAACTAGAACTCCAGAGAGGAAGTAGACATATTATCGATTTAGTAATCCACCTAAAGCTTGCTAATACCCTCAACTAAAGTAGTAACTAACCTGGTTGTGGTTGGAAAGAAGAAAAAAAGAAAACAAAACCAGAACAACACGATGTTACAAGGTTCTGTCAAAAATTGATAATCTTCCAAAAAAAACTGTAACATGTTTCTCAGTACCCTTACCACCCTGGAATGGTCTTGAGTAATGATCCTTATAATATTATGAACACACCTACTTGAGTTATCCAAACGTGAGAGTGATTCAAAAGGAAACAAAAACTAACCTGAGGCATCAGTAGAAATGAAAACAGAAGAAGATGTAGCAGTTGATTCAGTTTTCTTCTTTTTCAATTTCTGAATTCCTTGGTTTCTGTATAAACATTCTCAGTAGTAGTATCAGCATTGCTTGAGGGTGAGAATATATCACAATGTTGTACTAGGAAACTAGGCCATATGAGGGGAAGTTGGAAAACCAGATTCGAGGGCAAAACAGAAAATGAACAGAAGAGGAAAAGGATATTAGTTCAGTGTTTCAGCTTTTGAAATTCCTTGTCTCAGTAAGAATGAGCTCCGTAGCTTTCACTTAGGGCCTTGGGTTGTCTTAGAGCTAGAACTGTAATAAAATACATAATTAAGTTACTAAAGTAGTTGAGGGAAACTAAGAAATGGACTAGATAACAGAAGCAAAACAACAGAAGAAGAAGAGAGTAGCAGTTTCAGTGTTTCAGCAAGAATGTGTTTCTGTAACTTTAACTTAGAACCCTAGGTTGTCTTGGAGCTAGAGAGTTATTAAAACGTTTAAATGAGGAACTAAGCAGGTTGGGGAAAATTAAGGAATAGTCTTGGTAACAGAAAACCAAACAACAGAAATGAGTTATATCAGTTTGTGATTTCAGTTTTTCCTTGATTCAGCTTGGGACATCTCTGATTGCACTATCTAATGTCTTGGGTGCTATCTTCGATGTTAGAATCTTGATTAAGGTCTTAACTAACCAAGTGGGTAATATAGGATGGATTGAGTACCAAGACGTGAGCTAACAGATTGGAATAAAAGAAAAGATAGCAGAATTTAATACTTCAGTTTTATGCTTTGTTTTCTGGAAGTTTGTTTCTGTTTCTGTACAGAGGATTAGTTGAGTGTTATTGGAGTTATTTTGGGTTTAGGAGCGTAATAGAACTACTTAACTAAATGAGTAAGCTAGTTGAAGAAACAGAAAACAGGTTTGGGACACAGGAAAAGAACTATAAGAGGATTGGTGCATCAGTTTATCAGTTTTGTTTTTCTCAGTTTCTGGAATTGTCTTGTTTCAGTATGAGGATTTCTGTAACATTAGCAATGCTGTTTTGGGTCTGTCTTAAAGCTAAACCCTGAGTAAACACTTAACTATTGGGTAAGCAATTCGTGAAAAGAATTAGAAGTCAGATTAGTGCATAAACAAAGAAAAACAGAAGAGAACCGTATCAGTCATGTTCTCAGTATTGTAGTTGAGTCAGTTCTGTGTAATTGAGTACAAAAAATATATGATTGTGTTATTGGGTTGAGAATGATCTTGGAGTCTCTTAAATTGACTTAACGAGGAGTGTAAATGATTTGGATGGAGTGTGAATCGGTTAGGAAACAGACAGGGGACGGAGTAAGAAAATGCATCAGTTTGGGATTTTAGTTTTTCTTCGATGCAGTGTGGGACATCTCAGCAGCTTTGCCAAATGTCTTGGTGTCTATCTTTGGTGTTTAAAATCCTGGAGTAAACACTTAAATAACCGAGTAAGAAGTTTGGGGGAGTACTGAAAGAAACTCAGGAGCAAAGAAGAGGAAATAGAATATAGAAGTTTTGGATTTGTGTGTTAAGTGTGTCCAGTTTCATTTTTTTTTTCAGTTCAGTATAACTTGGTACAGAGGGGTTTTATGGGGTTGTAGTGAAGGGCTAATGAATCTAAAACACCTCTAATATACCATAGTAAGTGTATAGGAACTGAGGGGAAATTTAGAGATTTAAAATAACCAACTACAAACAAGGGTCAAACAGAAGGCATGTGAGTGTGGTATTAGCTTGCTAATGAACCCAACACCTAACTAATGCACTTAAGCAGATCTGTAAAAGAATGGGGTGGAGTTAGGAAACTGATAAAGGAACTAGGAAGAAGAAAAGAGGCGGAAACAATGCAGTTTGGATGTAGTTTTCGATAGTTATTGTTTCTATACAGAAGTTAGGTGAGTGTATCACTGGTTTATCCTTGAGTTTAAACATTGATAACACCCATATTCAGTTGGGTAAATACTATGGGAAAGAATAAGCCTCTGCTGAAGTAACTAGAAACAAGAATCACTAAGAAACATGGGGGTTGTTGCCTTGGTTTTTCAATGATGTTACGGTTCTGTATAACTAGGCTTTAAGAGTATTTTAAAGAGTATATTACCAAGATAATATGTTTAAAACAGTGCTAACTTATCTAGCTAAGGAGAGAATACATCGTAGGCAAATGCAAATCTATCTTATATAAACATGTTACATAGTTAACGCTTAAAATGCTCTAAAACATTTGTTAGGGAAAAAGGACTTAGTCAACGTGTAAAACAAGGGTGTGAATGCCCTAGGAGTAAGATAAAGTTTAATACATGGGAAGTCCAAAGGACTAATAAAGGTTGAACATTCAACAAAGATTCATCTAGGAAATAACACCCGATAATAATGAGATAAATTTGGGAAGTGTCACAAGGGTCGTCACATGAAATCATAAACTGACACGTTGTTTTTAATTAACGCTAGGGCCGTAGCGAACTCTGACAGGGACCCCGTGTGTGAGACAACTCGTACTTTCGAATAAGGTATGAATATGTGTGGTCCGTATGTTGTCGTGTTACACGGCTTGTTTGTTGTGTGCTTTGTTTGACAATGACCATAAGACTAAAGCATGAAAATGGATTACTTGTTGTGGCTTGCTTACATGCTTGTTATATCATTGTTGCATGTTACTTGCGCGCACACAGTAGTTTAGTCCCTATCTCGTTTATGGAACTTTGAGATGAAACACAACGAAACTATGAAAATAAAGAAAACTCTATAAAGGGGAACTCCACTCTAACCATAGAGGACGTACCATGACACCAACTATGGTGTCTATCCATTAATGGTAATGAAGAGCAAATATCAACTCGTGGAACATGAGAATAACCCGGGAAGACAACATCTCGGGCCGCGCGGTATGGATGCTCGGGAGTCGGTATCTGCATCAGATCCTTCGACCGTCTATTGTGGAGCACTTCCTGGGGTCTAGAGATGACCCCGCTTTATCGACCCTTGGCGTCGGGAATAGGGGATTGGCGAATTGGTAGAGCATATCCTGTAGTCAAGAGGCGACTCCGCTTTCGCGGCACAGGACGTCGGGAATGGGAGATTAGCTATGGAGGAGACGTCCTCCAACGTGCGGTGATAAGAGAACTCACAATTAATCCATAATGAAGCAAGGAAAGATGGGCACCTATACTATAAGGTCACGGGAACTAACCTACATCCCCAGACCTGGTGCAAAGAAAGAGAAAGAGAAGTACACATGATGGGAACAAAGGAAAAAAGAAATGAAAACACTCAACATTGAATGATCCCACTGTGAGGATCATCATTATTCAAATTCTCTTGTAAGCTCTACTTGTTTTTACATGCTTGAGGTGCTTGTTGTTATCTCTATGCCCAACATGTTGTGAGTTGCTATATTGATGTTGTATGCTGTGTGTTACTGCTTTACTATAGCTTGTAAATTGGACATAATCATATTCGACCAAGTAGTCGTGTAGCCCGGCAACATACGGGCTACACATATTCATACTCAGCATAGTTCTGTTGAGTCCTTTATTTTTACAGGTATGAAACTGGAAGCAGACGGAGAGTAGGCAGGGTGACTACCATAGGGGTAGTCCATCTGGGCAAAACTTTTAAGTAGTATGTTTTAATGTATGGGTTATGACTATGTAACACTAAACCCTAGATGTACGTTTCGGGTTGTGTTGTTTAATTAAGAACTTATGCTGTAGACCCTCGGTACTTGTTTTGTATTTCCTGTTTGTATGTGGATTTGGTTAAGGTTTAAATTCCAGTCATTCAGACCGTAGCTTGGTGTTGATAGCGTTGTTGTGTCAGCCACGTGGGTGGTTGGCGTCTGTGACACCCGGATGGAGTTGTGAATCCGCTGCTGTGAGCCTCGATTTTATACCCTACCCTATGTTGATTAAGGCTGATTAGGATCTAACCGGGGGTTCAAATTACTTTCATTACCCTTCACTATGTTGATTGAGGCGGCATTTCACATGAAATGATGTGAAACTATTCTAAGGCACTGACTACCTGTAATAAGTGAAACGATGCAATGTCAAGTGATTCTAAGTCGTTGACTACCTAGGATGTGAAAACTGTATGCAAATGCAAGAATGCTGAAATGCTAACGATGCTAATGATGCTGATGCTGATGATGATGCTGATGATGCCGATGATGTTCATATGCTTCTGGGGACCAAAACCCGTGCCAATGCTCCTGGCTGGACCCAATGTGGACTTATTGCCATCACCCCCCAAGCCGGTGTGCAGGGATAACTCCTGGTAAAAACCCTGGGGACTTATTGCCTTCGCCCACCATTCGTTGATCCCAAAAATAAGTTGACATCGCAAAAGGAGGATTTATTGCCATCACCTCGCCAACTTTCTGTCGTCAGGTCTTGTGACGCGCCTGGATAATGCAACTAGGTCTTATGACGAGCCTATATGAATGAGATGAATGCAATGTGTTTGATGAGAGTGGGTAAACTAAAAGGTAATGCTAGGTCTTACTACGAGCCTAAGGGAATGCAACTAGGTCTTATGACGAGCCTAAAGGACGGTTCTAGGTCTTATGACGGGCCTAAAGATGGATCTAGGTCTTATGAGGAGCCTAAGGATGGTTCTAGGTCTTATGACGGGCCTAAAGATGGATCTAGGTCTTATGACGAGCCTAAGGATGGATCTTAAATGAAGGTGAGTTAAGTGTATGATGGATCTAAATGAATGTAAGAGGATTAAGGCTCAAGACGGGCTTGCAGATGTTTGAGTATGGAGGTAGGGCTTAGGATGGGCCTGAGGAAATTTGATGTGGAGGTAGGGCTTAGGACGGGCCTGAGGAAATTTGATGTGGAGGTAGGGCTTAGGACGGACCTGTGTGATATGAGGAGGGTTTGACCCTTTGGGTTTCGGGTTTTTGGGCCTCAATCGGTGTCATTGCTGCAATTGTTGGGACCAACAATTGCCCCCAGTATTTTTCCTTGAGGCGATCTGAGTTTTCAGGGTTTTATGGCAATCGAACGGAACGATCGATTGCCCCCAGTATTTTCTTTGTTTAATTGCGCAAGAACAAATCTCATCCTCACAAGGTCAAGGTTTATTTTGATGTGGTGCCATCTATCCTACACTCAAAGTGTTTGATGTTTGCACTCGTGCCCTCCTTTTGGTCAAGACATCTCAACCATTGAATTTGACATTTGTTAGATTTACGCATTCAACCTGTTACTTTCACGTGATTGGATATACAACTACTAAGTCGGAAGTCTTTTAAGCTTATAACATGGCTATGAGGTGTGATGAATGACAACTGGACAACGGAGGAATGTTTAGGATATGTGGAGCTATAAGGGTGACCAAAGCTGTAACTTGTACCTTCTCCCGGACTTGCTTTCTTTGTCTTGAAGTAGTTTGGCTACCTCGTGATGACTTCGCTTATGAGCTTGGACCTCTGGATTTTTGAGTTGTTCCTTGCATCTTCTCTCTTTTTTCTGATTTTGGATTACTTCGAGGCTTTTCAGGTTTTCCTTTCTCTTTTCCTTAGGGGTTCTTGTGTTTCCCGGTTTTGAACTTTGAGAGCTATTTTTGATGTTAGCTCATTTGGACCCTGTGCCACGTTGGGACCATTTGTGGATCGCTTCGTCATGCTGGTAGCAATTTTGCTTCTTGGTCTTGTGAAGTTGCTGTTTAGAAGTCGGGCTCCTTGCTTCCTTTGGTCACCGGGTCGGTTGTTCATCATTGGCTGGCTTGTTTGTGGAGTTTGTAATGTTATAAAAGAGGATGTTCACAAAAACCTCAGCGAGGGTGCCTAGGGTATAATGTCTGGGTTCACAAACGTTTTGGCTATGTGGTACTGTACCTAGGTGCTTCGTCATCCCTAATAGTTGTGTATCCGTTCTTTGTTACTTTTCATAGGTTTAAGCGTAAATTGACAAATTATCTCCTTTGGTTGGACTCATGCCGTTTGCCTTACCTTTGAATGTGACCTCTCTGGAGTCGTGTAAAAATGACACGCTCGTTCCCTCTTGGTTTTACCACTCAAGACGCTCTCACGCTATGTACGATTAAAGACTTGTTCACGCGCTTAAACAAAAGAAATTATCATCTTCGGTCTTAAACTCAGATTGCCCCCGGTATTGTTGTGGGGTTTACTTAAGAAACCTTAGAATGCCCAAGTTACTTATGGAGGGTGATTGCATGTGTGATGGTAAATGATGGTGGTGAGTGGTGATGGGGTGATTGCTGAATGATTTATTCTTTGTTCTTTTGGCAGCAGCGGTTTTGTTTTTATGTGTCTGGTGAAATGGTAGAAATGATGGAATACTGTGACATGTGTGGTGACTGTAATGGAGGTGGCGAGTGTATGGATGGGAAGGCGGTTTTGTACAAGAGGTTTCGCGAAAAACAAGAGTTTTTCCTTTTATGTGCTTGCAGACATGCTTTATGAGAGAGAGTTTTTTTTCCTTTTTTCTTTTTCTTTTTTCAGCACATGAACGAATGTATAAACGTTAAAACATGAACGAAGGAGGAACTTTATTGATAACCAAAAGAAGTAACAATGACATTGAGTACCAACCAAATGGAAAAGAACAGCTAAACTAACTACGGTAAGAAAGAAACTATGTAAAACAACCAAAGTAAAACAACAATGACTCCTAATGACCTCAAAGCGGGAACTAAATGGCTAACTACCCCTAATCTATGACCTATTCTTCAAGGAACATCCAATCGGGCATCGCTTCCTCCTCTGCCGCTCTTACCATATCCTGTAAACATGGGGAACATGGGCATGTGAGTAAAGATGATAGTTCAATTGCTGAAATGAAGGATGGGTTCATTAACGCACCGAGTCCTTGACGACCAGGATTTTCTGCCGGAGACAGGACGTCTGGGATTCCTTGGAGATCCTTGCCAAGGCCCTTACCCTCTTGATAACCATACTTCTCCATGATAACCTTCCCTGGTCCAACTTTAAGTTTCTGAAGAGAAGTTGGGTCGGACTGCTCTGGTACAACGCTGAACCTGTTTAGATGGGATGAACCCTCCTCTTCAACCATGCAAACAGGCAACTCCTTCTGATGTGGTTCACCTCTAATGACATGAACCTTCCCGTCTCTTTTAAACTTCAAACATTGATGCACCGTAGATGGGACGGCCTTCAAATCTTGAAGGAAATCCCGTCCCAGAATCAGATTGAAAGAATGGGGAATTTGCAGAACCAAGAACTTCACTGGATGAATAACCGTCCCAAACTTAAGTGGAAGATCTAGTAGGCCGAAGACATGTCTTGGGTTGTCGTCATACCCTCGTACCACTATTTGGAAAGACTCAAACTTGTCGTAACCCATACCCTCTGCCACTTTCAGAGGACAGATGCTGACGTCTGCTCCTGTGTCAATGAGGACCTTTGGCACCTTGAAGGCCCCGCACCAAACAGTAATATACAATGCTTTTCCCGAGTGCTCGGAGATCTCGCAATCGTGAAAACTGATCTCCTCTTCCTGCTTTTGCCAAAGAGCTGCGACCATCTTTTCTGGGGCTAAACATTCCTCTGGCCCGCCCAAATGTTTGGCAATGGCCCGCCGGTGCTCTGGTGAGATCGTAAGCAAAGACTAGATCGCCATGGGGATAGTTGTTGCCTTTAGCGTCTGAAGCAATTCTCGTTCACCTGGGATTTCTTCAGCCACCGGGGGAGACAACATTCGCTCTTCCTCTTGCGACGGCTTTTCAGGTGATCCGTAGTGCTTGCCCGACCGGGTAATGTGAGCATTTGCTGGGACAAAGCTAACCGTGGATGCGGGCTTCCGCCCTGCCCCTCGTGCCGGCTTTTTGTCATCCCAGAAAACAGTAAAGGTAGCACACTGAACTTCGGATTCTGAAGTCTCGAGGTCATCCAAACATTGATATCCCTGATCGATGAGGTCTTGGATCCGATGCCCCAGTACTTTGCAATCATTGGTATCATGCCCCGCTTGCTGATGGCACCTGCAAAATTGACTGAGCCTACTCCCCTTTCGTGTCTCTCCATGGCTAGGAATGAGCGGTCGTATTAGCCCTTCGTCTTGCAGCTCCTCAAAGGCCTGGCTTAAGGGACAACCAATGGGTGTGAATTCCCTTTCGGCTTTGTGGGGAAGCTCCGGCACTGGGGTTGCAATATGGATTTTTCCTTCTTGAGCCAATAATAGAATTTTAGACCTCAAATTATCACAATTGTCTGTGGAGTGGCACGTGAGTAGGTGGAAACGACAGAAATGCTCGGGACATGCCCCCAGATGCCGCCCGCGAAACCGCGGGGCTTTGAGCTGGACTAACCCCCGCCCTAGAAGTACTCTCAGAATCTGACTTTGCGGCTGCTGCAGATCTACAATGGGTACCTGTGTGGCCTTCTCTTGTTGCGGTTCCTGGTTCTTCGGTGACTTGACCCCATCCTCATTGGGGGCCAGATCTAAAGGGATGATTTCCCCGAGAGCATGAATGAGAGTTCTCGCTTCCCTTGCAGCCGACACAAATCCTGAGCTTAGCTCTTCCAAGGCACTCCTTTGGATAAATTCTAACTCAGCTAGTTTCCCTATCAAATCCACAAGCTCAGCGAGCTGAGTACTTTGACCTTTAACTCCAGACGACATCCTAGCTGCGAGGGGTGCTGCCTGTTTTGAGCAAAAAGATAAGTCAGCATTGCGGGAGTGAGACTAGGACTAAACTTAGAAACACAGGCCGAAAATTAGTGCGCTGCAATGAATACCGGACTCTAAATTTTTGGAAGGGTCTGCTATGGACTAAACCTTTGGGTTACAAGATTCGTGGTCCTTCGAGTGGGTATTACGAGAATCAGGCTTGTAACAAGAATCAGCCAAAAGGATTTTTTTTGTTTTTTTTTTGTTTTGGGGCGATAGAAGTATTTAGACTATCAAAATCCCTTAAATGTTTCATTTGGGCTAGAAGAGATTGATTGATCGATACAGACATTGGGCCTGAGGCCCAGGGGAAAAGGAGCATATGTACAGAAGTCTTACATAAGGAGGTGATGCAAATGTCCTCACACGATGACTCAGTCCAACGGGTACGGATCGATCCGGAGAGGTGCTTGGGGCGCGGACACAGGGGACCACCAAGGAATAGGGCTTGCACGCTATTCTCTTTGGGCTTCCCCACTTTTTCACATCACCTAAAGGTGTGCGTCTAGGGTCGGGTCTTTGACTGACCAAACAATGGGCTAGGTAAGGGTACTGCCAGGAAAATGCTTGGGGCTAAAGCCTAGGTATTAAGGGGGTGTGGTTAGACGACACCCTCCTCTTTTCCCCCACTTATTCACATCACCTAAAAGGTGTGAGTCCCTGACAGGGGACCCTCAAGCGGGTCCCGGGGTGAAATTGGTTTGCGTGGACCCTCGCTCTCAAATTTTATGGGTGTGTAGCCCGAAAGATTATAAACACGTTAGTAATTGAAAGAACTCAATTTGAAATCAAAATTAATATGAAACTTAGCAAACAAGTAACAAGGCAGTAGCGAAAACAATTAGCGATATAGAAGCGAAAAAGAGTTAGTTTGAGCCCAAATTTTGAGGCAAGACTGATAATATCGCAGAGAGTTAGGAAAGTGAAATTTCTACCTGCTTTACCTTCGGGTTCGCAATGATTCTTCACACCGGGATTCGTCGAGTGCTCCGTTGATGGCAGACCCGAAAGGTATTCGAACCAAGCTTCTGGTTGTTGGTTGTTCTTGCTGTTCTTCACGTTTTGGCGGTGTTTATGTGGGGTTTTGATGATTATTGGTGCTTTGGGGATTGGAAAACGGGTTTAGATGGTGATTTCGGGGGATTTTCGGTATGATTTGGGTGGCTGGGTGTTGAAAAACGTGAGAGAGAGAGAGGAGGCTGTGCTTTCTGTCTTCCTAGGGTTCTTGAGCATATGAGATTCTGATTTTATCAAAAAACCTATCCCCTTATATAGACTTTCTAAAAGATAAAGAAAATATAGTAAAAGTAAGATTTTTTGACATTTTAATTAAATGACTTCCCAAAGGAATTTTGCTGTGAAATTTTAACCACATGTCAAGGATGGCAATTATGAATTTTCTGAGGTGGAATCGGATTTTTTAAATGTTGGAATATTTTTAAATTGAATTTCTCGTCAGATTCAGTCAGAAATAGCTAGAAAAATATTGGAAATTCGAAAAATCAACATTCCAACGCCATTATGCTTAAAATGTCATCCCCTATCATGGGTTAAAATATCAAAGCATTTCAAGCTGATTTGGGCATCTTTTGGAGGAGAGAGAAAGCCTATAGGAGGTCTCGGGAGCCTTAAAAATTACGAAAACGCCCCTGACAATGACGAAACTGCTCCTCATGCCCTGGAATGCGCCGATCGAGCCAGAATCTCTCATTACTTGATTAAATGTCCCTCACAACACCAAAACCTCGTAGACCCTAACCAGGGGGATCGAAATTTTGGGTATAACCACTGCTTAGACTTATTGTAATATCGTTTGGCGCATTGTTCAGAATGTTGTTTGGTTATTCGGGGGTGTTACAGTTTAGTCTTTATTCTATTTTTCTTTTATTTATTTTATTTTGTTTTGTTTCTTTTAGTTTATTTTTATTTTGTTTTGTTTAATTATTTTTAGTTTATTTGGTTCGTATTTTTTTTCTTTTTCCTCTTCTTTTATTTTGATTTTGTTTTTGTTTTGTTTGTTTTTTTTAGATTAGTTTAATTCTATTTAGTTTAGTTTAGTTTTTCAATTTGTTTCCGTTCTCTTTATTTTGATTTTGTTTTATTATAGTTTTTCTTCTATTTCTTTATTTTTGTTTTGTTTCTATTCCTTTGATTTTAATTTATAGGAATTTGTTTAGTTTAATTTTATTTACCTTTTCGTTCATTGTTGTTTTTATTTATTTTATTGTTATGTACTTATTTTTATTTTTATTTTCTTCTTTATGTATATAATTCATTTTTCTTTTTATTTCGAGGTACTTTGATTTGATGGCTGGATATTACAATCCGCCAGGAGGTTGGCCTGGATATTACAATCAATGGGTTGTATGCGAAAGGTGTGGAGGAGACCACGAGCGTGCTTATTGTCCAGTTGTCTCTTCTGGATTGGAGGATGCTCTAAGAAGTTTTATATCGTCTAGCCCTCCTAAAGCACAACCGTCTCCTAATCACTATTATCCTGCACAAAGTTACAACCATTGGGTTATCTGCCAGACATGTGGAGGGGATCATGAGAGTTCACAATGTCAAAGGAATCTATCTAGCTTGGTAGCTGCTCTTGCAGATTTTAACAAAAAACATAGCGAATCAAACCCCGGTTGGCATGAGTCCTTCAGGATGGAAATGAAGGAGATACGGGAAAGTAATGCAAGAATTTTAGCCCATCTAGACGAAATATCACAAAAGCTTGGATGTGAACCGGTTCTTGAGATCGAACAACCTACTGTAGTAGCTGAGTGGAGTGATACGCAGCTTGATCATTCGATCCCTGAAGTTGCAGACACACCTAAGGTGGAGATCATGGAGAGACCAGAGCTAGAGATTGAGCAATTTGATGAATCTACAGAGTTAGAGAATAATATAATTCATGAAGCTATCCAGTCTATTCTTTCTCCACCTGTACTTGAGCCAGAGAGTCTTCCAATTGACTTTCTTCCTCCACCTATTGACGAGCCATCAGATAAGAAATACCTCATTGACTTCGACGAGCCTTTGGCTCCCGTTGAAGTTGTTTTCCCTGTGAGTTCATCCTTTGAGCTTCCTTTAGACAATAAGGATGTCTATATCCTTGAATTTGAGAGGGAGGACCCGCCAATTTGTGAACTTCACATTAAAGATCACCCACCTCAGCACAACCACCTGATGCATGATCGGTGGAGTCTACACTTTTACATTTGGAGTGTTGAGGTTACTTTTCCATTTGATCGGGGTCGTTTTATGAAGATATATAATGCCCACCTCGCCCACCCTTTGAAGCCCACATCGACTTTCATATTCGATCCTGGTTGACCTCAGGGAGGTATGGTCTAGCCAAAGACATTAAAGAAGGGCTGCTAGCTGGGAGGCAACCCAGCATTATATTATTATTTGTTAGTCTTTAATTTTGGTTTTAATTTCTGTTTGTAGTTATTTTCCTGGTTTTGTTGTTTACTAACTCTTAACTCAGTTTGTAGTTTTTGGTTGCTTTTAGTGTCTTTCTTTGAGATGAATTCTTCATGATGATACTGCAACCAGGCAGCAACACTTGAGCAAAAGCTCAAGTGTGGGGTGAGGTTGTTCTACATACGAAGTAACAACAAAATCCAGGGGAGTTCTAGTTTAAATTGTTTTCTTTTAATTTTAAATTTTGTTAATGACTGATCTGTTGTCAGTTTCCTTCGGACATAAATGTTTTTCTGCGAGCTTTGAATTTTTCACCCCTGTCTTGTCACACAATGAGGACATTGTTTAATTTTAAGTGTGGGGTAGGGAGTGACCTTCAGTTACCACTTCAGACCACTAGTTTTTGATTCCTTTTCAAGTGATAAAGAATATGCTTCTCTTTGTCGTTAAATGTTGAATTTTGGGTGAAAATATATGTGGAAGTTTGAAATTGAGCCTGATGACAACCTTAAAAATCTTTCTGCTTTAAAGTTGTCTGTCCGGAATTGTTTTTCTTAAAATTACTCTATTTTCACTGAAATTTGATGGATTGGCTGATTGTGGAGACTAAATGCGTTTAGCTTTGGATCTTGGGAATGATATGAATGTTTGGAATAAAAGGATAAGGCAAGGTACTCCTATGATCAAAGATTTCCTAAACCAAATCAGGGCTCTTTTATCTGGTTATTAAGTCCTCGGGGTGCTTTATCACCTATCTACCTAAGGTCTTGTGATCTGGGATAGTTGGCCCAAAGTCGTTACATGGGTAAAGAGAAAAGTCTGGGTGAAGGAACAACTATACAATTAATTAAATAAATCGTATGTTTTTATTTCTTGACCAAGAAAAGTTTTTGCATACGAATATTTAATTGCAGTATTTTTAGTTTTTGTCATAATGGAATTAAATTGGTGGAAGGTCCTAAGCTAATCTGTGTTGCAGTTTCTACAATTCAGTTTATTCGTGCTTTTATTAAAATTATTCTTTAGTCACTGTTTGCGAAAACTGAAGGCTTAGAGTAGATTGATTTTTCTGATTGTCATTTTGCTTGTTTTCCTTCTACTTATGTTTGATCCTGGAGTTTAATGTTTCGGTTTGGAGTAGTTATATTCTTTATTTGCTTGAGGACAAGCAAAAGCTAAGTGTGGGGTAGTTGATAAGTGCGGAATTTATCTATGTTTCTATGCTTAATGTGATTAATATTTTATTGGTTTATGTGATAAATTCCTTAATTATATGTTAATTTATGTTATATGTGAAAAACTCCCCTTAATTGTGGTTTTATGCTAAAACAAGTTTAAAACGCTAAAGAAAAGGTTATATATATATTAGTCAGGTTAATCACCCACGGCTGCAGCAATATGAGATATAGTTGCATGCTTACAAAATGCTGAACGTGAACATTCACTTGTTTTGGAAGTAAATGCTGGGATGGATCAAAATCATCATCAATGATGATATGGACATGGGCCGCAAGACAATTGCAACACCCCTACCGCTAATACTGTCATTACCGTCCAATCTCCTTATACATCCATACTCACGCAGCGGATACATACTTACACACGGCGGGTGAAACAATGTCGTTAGCCACCCACGTGACTAACCGGCTACTACTACATACAACATCGGTCTGATGGACCGGAATATCCGAGTACTACATAATTACAATGCATACTTCAATTACCTACAAATACTACAATGCTCCCTTTCATACAATGCTCCATGAGTTCAATACAATATAATACACCGAGTTTACTAAGATCCTTATACAAATACAATACCTCCTTCAATTTTGTACATACTCATTAAGCGTCTACCTCTACCCATTCCTCACAAGCTACTTACTTTCTAAGTACAAGGGGTGTACCACTTGGTACACCTCTACATCGAAGGCTACAAGCCTTATTCCATTCGCTACTGTCTACAATTCCTTTCTAGCTACATAAACATAACTGCCGGTCTCTTACTGTGGCCATATCCGCTTCGGGTACCTACACACTAAAAACGTTGCCCCTAGGGGCTCAGCTTACGCTGCATATGACTTCCTCATACCCCGCGTGCTAGCGAGGGTACGCCGACCACTTGGTCGAATACATGCAATTCATTTTATTCATACATACATGCATACATGCTTTCATACATAATACTACAATACTTTACGCAAGGAATACATACATACAATTCAATACATACAAGGTAAACCATACAAGCCAACCGATACTTACTTACCTTTTCTGAAATTCACGATACACAATACATATACAATACATACACAATACATATACAATACACAATACTTGTTAGCTCCATTTGTCCACCCGGGTTATTCGGGTGGAGGTTACTCTTTTACTCGGGGTCAATGACTTACACCAGCCAAGACCATTACTCATACAATACTTTACTTTACTTACTATTTACTCAAGTCAAGTCGTCGGGACCTCCGGCCCGGGGACTACTCTGTCCCACCACCGGGATTTACTTGGTTCACTAATCCAGGATGCTACCCATTTAAGGGGTTTGGGTCGTGGATCAGCTTAAGAACCAGGAATCGGATCCAACCTCTTGTGTCTCCTCATCCTCACGCGTGGCCAAAACTATATCGGACTTCTACTCATTCCAATTTACTCAATACTTACGTTAGGAGTTAGGTAGTTAGGAATTAGTAGAAGTCATTCATCCAAGCCACACAATATTCCATTTACTCACATACACATACATACAAGGTACAATACATTACACAAGTACACTACAAGATACATATACAATTCATCCTCATTCATACATTTCATGAATTATACAAACTAAGTGTTCAAGGCAATAAACCAAGAACAACATAAAACAAGCACAGTAAGTGCAAAATAGTCTGATTCAAGCATTTATCTTATTTAGGTGGTCAAATAAGCACACAAATTGGGGTAACCAGGTTAGGATACAGGGCATGAAGAAATCATACCTTTTTCCGGAATTTACTTTACCGGGTGTCCTCACGTTCCTTTGGTTCACTCTTGTTCCATAGTCCTTACTTGTTCCTTGAGTCTTATTCTTGAACCAATGACTACATGCCAAATGGTTCAATTAATACTAAGCATTACAATACATACATAATTACTACTCTCGTACTTACCCCGTTATCCCGTTGTTTCAGTTTAACTTAATGTTCTTAAACTTACAACTTCCTTAATTATTTCTCAAACTTGTTTACACTTCTTAGGGCCTATAAAGGTCACCAAACAAGGCCTTAACAACTTCTAAAACCATTACCAATCAATCCCCCATGTTTAAAACCCTAAAAATCACATTCTGCAACAATTTCGGGGTGGTCTGGGACTTGGTCCGCACCCAAGGTCCCGGACCATGCACTGAAGCTACTCTCCGCCATTTTCATATATTTGTCCGTGACTTGGTCCTGGACCTAGGTCCCAGACCACTACCAGTTTTGAGTCTCGAATCGTTTTCTGATGCGGTCCGGGACTTGGTGCCTATCCTAAGTCCCGGACCCTCCTAAAAACTACTACTTGGTGGATTTTTCAACCCCTAATCAGACCTTAATCCACGTCCAATCATTCCACAATCTTTCCACATGTTTTGTACTTATTTTAACACACTTAAACACTCACTAAAACACCTTAAATCCATGGTCCAATACCTACTCAACTTCTTGCTCAATTTCTACAAATTATCCATTCTCATTTTCATACTTTGCACACTTGTGCATTCCTACACTCCTCTTTGCATTTTGCATCTTGTCCCAACTTCAATTTACCATTCCAATTCCTTTCCAATCAACTACACTACCTATACCCAAGTACAACTCTCTTTTTACCAAATCTTGCACACTAATTTTTCCTAGTTCTATAATGCATTTTGATACCTCTTTGCTACAGATTTTTACCTTCTTATTTCTCATACTACAACTACCATTCCATAGCTACTAAAAATCTCTACTAACTCCAATACACACCTTGGTTCTCCCATTCACCAAGTCATCCATAAATGTACATTTCCTACCAAAATTTTGCCATAGTTTACCTACAATTCTAGCTTCTCCACATACATACTTTTCCATCAAATTCATTCCTAATCTATCCACAACCATACAAGGGTCCTACCAGCACTCAAAGCAATTCTCAATACATCAGTACACCATCAAGCAACAATACTAATACAAAAACTCATTACATTTGGCCCCAAGGCCTACAATTCACATACTTGCTCACAAGTACTAAAATTTCCACAACTACACTACTAATACTGTTATGCCCCAGATTTTTTTTTATTTCCTTTCTGATTCGCAAAGGGAGTTTGTGCTATTTTGTAATCTTATATTAGATTGTCTATGCCATTCTTCTAATGTTAATATGTTAGCTTGAGGAAGGAGGGTTACAATTGTCTTCTTCCTTGTTGTTATTTATTAATTCCATAAGAGAGAGATTTATTAAACTATTTTATTCCCTCTCTCTCTTATTCTAATTCACGTTCAATTATTCCCCTTCCTTCATCTCTCTCATTGACGGTTCTTTCGACGTTCTCTACGCGTTCAAGTTCTCCTCCCTTTGCTCATTCTCTTCTTTGATTTACTCTCAATTATTAATCGCTAGAGATCCGCCAGAGGAATTCTGTTTGTCTGTCAATCGTCTGTCAGGTTTGGTTTGTAAGTTCCAGTTCTATTCTCCATTAAATTTTCCCCTCTTTCTCTTCTGATTCTAACTCTAGAATTCTGGAATTGTTCGGTCTGAGGGTTCGTTGTTGCAAGTGGAGATTCGACGAGTATGTTGGTTAGGGTCCGCAGAGATAGCTTTGCGACGGATGTGAGGTAGGTGGTAGATGGATTCGGTTGTGTATGTTCACCCACGGGGGTTTCGTTTCGGTTTCTGTATGTGAATTCTTTGACTCTCTGATTGATGATGTTTTGGGTTGATTTTGATGTGCGTTTGATGCGTTAAAACCCCGTGGAAATGTGTTTTCGATTGGCTATTTTGCTACTATAAGTTATGTATGTTTTGTGGGGGATTTATGGCTTGGTTCTGGCTGTTTTCCGCAATCGATTTTGCAGTTTTCGCAGTGTCCGAACATTGAAGTTCGGACATCATACGCCGGTAGATTTTCAGACTCTCGGTTTATGTCCGAACATGCAAGGTCGGACGCATGTTCGGACAGGCCTTTGTTTTTGGCATAACTTCTTCGTCTGAGCTCCGTTTTGAGTGCCGTTTGCGGCGTTGGATTCCTCTTTTCGAGTACTATCTGTTTAAATATGTTTTAGCACATGTATATGTGTCTTTTGATTTTAAAATCTTTGATAAGCCTTTGAACTCTTATTTGCTCTGAAAGTGAGTTTCAGCTTCTGACGTTGGTTTTGACTTTCATATTTCAGTGGTCTTTGCTTAAGGCTTCTGTTTCAGCTTGTGAATTCTGTTTTGATTGTATTAAACCTTGGGATTGGGTGTTAGCACTCAGCAACGCCCTCTGTTCTGTTTTGATTAAGCTTATGCTTTCTGCTCTAGTTTGATAAAGATTTCGTTCTATTATGTATAAGGCTTTGATCTGCTCTAAAAGCTTCTGTTTTGGGACCTAGTATCTCTGTATGTGAACCTTTGGATGGCTGGTTTAGCTATCTCGTAGCGCGCTATGTAGGATATCCTTCTGTTTCACGGGTGATGTTCCCCGTTCTGTTCACAGGTGTTCCACCTGTTCTGTTTACGAGTGAGGTTTCCTCGTTCTGTTCACGAGTTGTTACTCGTTCTGTCTGTATGCTTTGAATGCTAGTGTCCCACTTCTGTTTGGATTCCGTTCTGCTGTTTTGACAGACTGCTGTGTGCTTTCTGTCCTTTGGATACCTCTGTTTGTTTGTACTGCTTCCGCCTGCTCTGTCTGATTGCAAACTCAGATAGGCTACTGTGTGCTTCCTGTCTGTTGAGGATTTCTGATTTTGTAAGTGCTCTACTTCGTCTGCTCTATCTGTATTTGATTTGAGACGGTCTGCTGTGTGCTTACTGTCTTCTGCTAAGTTCTGGATTTTGCTAAGCTTCTGATTTTGCTAAGCTTCTGATTGTGTTTAAGCTTTTTGAGTTTGTTAAGCTTCTGATTTCGTCAAGCTTTCAGCTTCAGTTTACCTTATGCTATTAAGTGTATGTTTTGACCACCACTTAGCTTTTTGTGTTTTAGACTTCTGTCTATTTGAAAGACTTCTGTTTTGTCTCTGCTTTCGCTCTGGCTAAGCACTTTCCTATATGTATATATATGTATGTTCAGTATCTGTTTTGAGCATGCTCAGCTGATGAAGTTTATCACCTGCTGAGCAATAGTTTTGCTCACCCCTATCTCCATCTGATTTACAGGTTTTAGTTCGTGCTTGGAGATTCAGTTTCAACTTTTTGTCTTGGCATTTGAGTTTTGTATTCAACTTGTTTGGCCATGGTGCCCAGTTGTAATTAGATTATGCTTTGTATTTCAGTTTGGCTTCCGCCTGTGTATTGTAAAGACATGTTGTAATCTTTTATTTGGTAATATATGAGCATTAGTTCTATTTTGGGGTTTCGATAGTGTAGCCTTGCGTGTCTTAGGTAATAAGTGCGCCGCGTGTAAAGGTCTCTCAACCAGGGTGGTTTTGGGGTCGTTTCATTTAATGGTATCAGAGCCAGGTTTGGTTTTCGTTGGGATTTGTGGGTGTTTGCCTGTCTACGCTTCCGTGTCTTTGCCTGTTATCTGCTATGTGCTAACTGCTGCGTGATTGTGATTGCTATCTGGTGTCTATAATGTGAGCCTGCTCTGTGGTTGTCCGCTATCAGAGTAGCACAGCGGAAGCGTAGTGTCTGTTTGCATGTGCTTGTGTTTTATGTTCTATGTTATGTTCTGGTGGGAGTTCACAAGTGTGTTAGCCTTTTGGGTAAGGACACCTCTAATAGTTCTTGTGCCTTTAGGCTTAGTGTTAGTAATCTTCTGTTTCACCTCTTCTGACAGTGAGTCAGCTAACAAGTTCTGAGTGCTAGAATCTGAGATATGTGAGTGTTGTTCCTATTCCTTCAAGCTTAACCTTTGTAATCTTTTGCTTTGCTCATTCTGTTAGTGAATCAGCTAGTGAGGTCCGTGTGTTAGCTCGTGTAAGTAGAGCTTCTGAGATATGTTAGCGTTCTTTCTATGTCTTTGTGCTGAGCCTTTAGTGATCATCTGTTGTGTCTTTCTGTCAGCGCGTCAGTCAGTGTATTCTGAGTGTTAGCTTTATGAGGTTCAGGCTTCCAATACGTGTGAGGGTTCTTTTTGTGCCTTAGTGCAATGTGTTAGTAATCTTCTTCTTGTTCTTCTGCCAGTCAATCAGTAGTGAGTTCCGTTCTAAGTGTTAGCCCTTGTTTACGTTCGTAGTGTTCCTGCACTTGAGGTGCATCTATTCGTATTCTGGGTTTCTTTGAATTTCGAGGACGAAATTCTTTTTAAGGGGGGTATATTGTTATGCCCCAGATTTTTTTTTATTTCCTTTCTGATTCGCAAAGGGAGTTTGTGCTATTTTGTAATCTTATATTAGAATGTCTATGACATTCTTCTAATGTTAATATGTTAGCTTGAGGAAGGAGGGTTACGATTGTCTTCTTCCTTATTGTTATTTATTAATTCCATAAGAGAGAGATTTATTAAACTATTTTATTCCCTCTCTCTCTTATTCTAATTCACGTTCAATTATTCCCCTTTCTTCATCTCTCTCATTGACGGTTCTCTCGACGTTCTCTACGCGTTCAAGTTCTCCTCCCTTTGCTCATTCTCTTCTTTGATTTACTCTCAATTATTAATCGCTAGAGATCCGCTAGAGGAATTCTGTTTGTCTGTCAATCGTCTGTCAGGTTTGGTTTGTAAGTTCCGGTTCTATTCTCCATTAAGTTTTCCCCTCTTTCTCTTCTGATTCTAACTCTAGAATTCTGGAATTGTTCGGTCTGAGGGTTCGTTGTTGCAAGTGGAGATTCGACGAGTATGTTGGTTAGGGTCCGCAGAGATAGCTTTGTGACGGATGTGAGGTAGGTGGTAGATGGATTCGGTTGTGTATGTTCACCCACGGGGGTTTCGTTTCGGTTTCTGTATGTGAATTCTTTGACTCTCTGATTGATGATGTTTTGGGTTGATTTTGATGTGCGTTTGATGCGTTAAAACCCCGTGGAAATGTGTTTTCGATTGGCTATTTTGCTACTATAAGTTATGTATGTTTTGTGGGGGATTTATGGCTTGGTTATGGCTGTTTTCCGCAATCGATTTTGCAGTTTTCGCAGTGTCCGAACATCTGTCCGAACATTGAAGTTTGGACATCATACGCCGGCAGATTTTCAGACTCTCGGTTTATGTCCGAACATGCAAGGTCGGACGCATGTTCGGACAGGCCTTTGTTTTTGGCATAACTTCTTCGTCTGAGCTCCGTTTTGAGTGTCGTTTGCGGCGTTGGATTCCTCTTTTCGAGTATTATCTGTTTAAATATGTTTTAGCACATGTATATGTGTCTTTCGATTTTAAAATCTTTGATAAGCCTTTGAACTCTTATTTGCTCTGAAAGTGAGTTTCAGCTTCTGACGTTGGTTTTGACTTTCATATTTCAGTGGTCTTTGCTTAAGGCTTCTGTTTCAGCTTGTGAATTCTGTTTTGATTGTATTAAACCTTGGGATTGGGTGTTAGCACTCAGCAACGCCCTCTGTTCTGTTTTGATTAAGCTTATGCTTTCTGCTCTAGTTTGATAAAGATTTCGTTCTATTATGTATAAGGCTTTGATCTGCTCTAAAAGCTTCTGTTTTGGGACCTAGTATCTCTGTATGTGAACCTTTGGATGGCTGGTTTAGCTATCTCGTAGCGCGCTATGTAGGATATCCTTTGTTTCACGGGTGATGTTCCCCGTTCTGTTCACAGGTGTTCCACCTGTTCTGTTTACGAGTGAGGTTTCCTCGTTCTGTTCACGAGTTGTTACTCGTTCTGTCTGTATGCTTTGAATGCTAGTGTCCCACTTCTGTTTGGATTCCGTTCTACTGTTTTGACAGACTGCTGTGTGCTTTCTGTCCTTTGGATACCTCTGTTTGTTTGTACTGCTTCCGCCTGCTCTGTCTGATTGCAAACTCAGATAGGCTGCTGTGTGCTTCCTGTCTGTTGAGGATTTCTGATTTTGTAAGTGCTCTACTTCGTCTACTCTATCTGTATTTGATTTGAGACGGTCTGCTGTGTGCTTACTGTCTTCTGCTAAGTTCTGGATTTTGCTAAGCTTCTGATTGTGTTTAAGCTTTTTGAGTTTGTTAAGCTTCTGATTTCGTCAAGCTTTCAGCTTCAGTTTACCTTATGCTATTAAGTGTATGTTTTGACTACCGCTTAGCTTTTTGTGTTTTAGACTTCTGTCTATTTGAAAGACTTCTGTTTTGTCTCTGCTTTCGCTCTGGCTAAGCACTTTCCTATATGTATATATATGTATGTTCAGTATCTGTTTTGAGCATGCTCAGCTGATGAAGTTTATCACCTGCTGAGCAATAGTTTTGCTCACCCCTATCTCCGTCTGATTTGCAGGTTTTAGTTCGTGCTTGGAGATTCAGTTTCAACTTTTGTCTTGGCATTTGAGTTTTGTATTCAGCTTGTTTGGCCATGGTGCCCAGTTGTAATTAGATTATGCTTTGTATTTCAGTTTGGCTTCCGCCTATGTATTGTAAAGACATGTTGTAATCTTTTATTTGGTAATATATGAGCATTAGTTCTATTTTCGGGTTTCGATAGTGTAGCCTTGCGTGTCTTAGGTAATAAGTGCGCGGCGTGTAACGGTCTCTCAACCAGGGTGGTTTTGGGGTCGTTACAAATACAATAGTTTACGTTCTTTTATTGGATTACCCATTCCCATTACTCTAATGCATTTAAATTTTAGCATTGAGAAGGAGCTCTTACCTTGAGCTTATATTTCCTTCATTCCTTTCCAATTCTTCTTCTCTCTTTCTTGCACAAATCGGTCACATGGGGAATGGGGTTGCCAAACTCCATTCCCATCACCCAAAGCACACAAAACAAGTATAATTAACATACTAACCCCTTAATTAATGCTAGTTCATAGAAATGTTTAGAACACTAATTTTAGGGTTTACCTTTGGAGTGTTTTAGGAGGGGTTTTAGCCCTTGGTTCAAGAAGGTGAATCCTCCACCATTGCAAGGTTGAGTTTATGCTCAAAATAGAGAGAGAAAACAAGGTATTACAAAGGGGTAGAAATCGGTTATGAAGAAAGATGGAGAAAACATCAGTTTTTCATGTAGATTTTTACCTTAATGGAGAGAGGAGACTCCAAGCTACCCATTGATGCTATTTTCTCTTTGAATCGGGAAAACCCATGGAGATGAACTTCCTCATTTCTGGATTTCGAAAAGAGAGAATTGTAGAGAATGATGAGGGGAGCAAGAATATATATTTATTTTTGCATTTGGAGCTTACATGGAGATGGAGCATGAAGAATAAGTGAGGAAGCCATGGGAGCTTCCTTTGGAGCTTCAAAATTGACAGCACAAGGGAGGAGGAAGAGAGAGAGAGTACGGTGGGGAATAAAGAAATGGGAGAGAGAAGAGAGAAATGAGAGGAGAGATAGTATGTGAGTGCTTTTTGTACTTTGTTTACTTTTTGCTTTTGTCTCTTAATTAATTAGCTAGTATGTGAGTGTGTGTGAGGCTTTTGACTTATTAAAAACCGCCCCCTACTGTTATACTAGCTGGAGCGTGTTTTGTCTTTTACAGAAAACGCTCGTTATTTTACCCAGTTTTGGTACTATTCACTAACTAGGCCCGTTTTCCGGAATTTTCTTGTTTATTTAATTTTATTGGTTATTAAGCTTCCATTAATGCTTAATAATAGTTATTTAATGATTAATAATTTTTACGGGTTCGTTTGACCACTTAAAATCACGTTTTCGGGTTTTCTCGAAAAACGTTCGCTAAAGCTCTATTAGGGTTTAATACATTATTTGGATCCGTTTTCTTCGGGAGTTGTTCCCATATATTATTTAGGCCTTATTAAGCCTTTAGAATCCATATAATACGCTAGCCGAGGTCTCATACCTCCTATGGTTATTTAACGCTTATTTAGTGTTTTTCGCTTTTTAAGTGTTTCTTTATTTCTTTTGGATTTATTTTTCCTTACAAATATTACTTAGGCGTTATTAGGCCCTTAAATACGTATTAGAATAATATTAATCACTATATTTAAGTTCAGGGTATTTCAATCTACCCCCCTTAAGAACTTTGTCCCCAAAGTTGCTCTAGGTTATAAGATTTCTATACTTACTCATCCATACATGTCTAATGCCAAAGTCTTACATTCCTCCTCCTTACACATTCCCTAATCCGTTACTCAAGGTTCCTACATACCATACCATACCATACCATACCATACCATACCATACCATACCATACCATACCATACCATACCATACCATACCATACCATACCATACCATACCATACCATACCATACCATACCATACCATACCATACCATACCATACCATACCATACCATACCATACCATACCAATGTACAATAATTACTCCAATCCGCGTTACTACCAACCATCGAGTTCCTCATTACAAAATTTATGCATACATACAGTGCAAAGCTATCCCCAAAGCAATGCAATACACATTACAATCCCGCAGGCACTCAGGTCTTCTGGACACAGGACTCCTCTATGTCGCGCTGCCCTTGGAATAATACAATATGATATACTACCACCGTTCTCCGGTATTAGCTTCCAACAAATACTCACTCTCCAATCTAAGGGAAATTCACTCTCCAATTTATATTCATTACTTCTATCCTATGTCTAATTCTTGTGACCACTTGAGGGGAGCTTCAAGAATCATTCGACCCTGATGTGATCAGCATCAGTGTTGAACTATCTTTCCACTCCAATTTGTGTTCGGTTTCCCTTGATCTGATCATGATCAAGTTCGACTTCCCACATCAGTTTCAAACAAACAGATAATTCAATTATTTGCATTTTATATCTTTTTACTCTTCCTAGTCATAATTACAAATTCACACATCCCCAAAGGATGGAATTCAGTCCATCAATCATCTTCAATCTACTCCCCAAATACCTTACTCCGAGATTCAATACCTAGTGCTCATTCCATCAACTTTCATTACTTTCATCCACTACTCTCCATTATCTCAATTATTCTAACTAAGGAATACAATACCTACTGAATCCGGTCGTCCTCAATTTACTTCCAATAATATACCTAGGAATATTCTACTCCTAGACTTCATTCATCTACTACTGTCAATCATTTCGAACTTTTTCTTTAAGGAATATAATACTTGTGGAACTCCGTCCACTACTCATTACTCTTCTTTACCAGTACTCTTACACTGGGGTTACAAGATGGGTATGTTCGCCCTACGGTATTTACATCTCTCATGCCTAATTACCACAATTACAATATGAATGAATACGTATGTTTATTTAACATAAGTACCAATCATCAAATCAATTCTCATTTGTGCTATGCGCATTGTAGTTTATGTGTTTTATTCATGAAACTTACGTAAAGCGGTTTTCGCTCTACCCCCCTTAAAAGGGATTACACCCACGTAATCTACCATATGTTATTATTGAACATTGGTTTACTGAGTTTGGGCACTCTGAAGCATTCTAGCTTCTCTACGGTTTATTATATAATATACTCTGGTCAGAGGGTCTTAACCATACTAATGGTTTAGTCCTTGTACCAAGAATTCCTATATGAGTTTATTTAACCCATAATTGATTCGGTTCTAGCCTATTAGGCTTCAAGGCATTGATAGCCATTCTCTCATACTTACTAGGTGTATTAAATTCCTTAGCTAGGGCCCACTAGCTTCTGCTGCGCGACCGTGATAACCTTAGTGCTTCATCCGCTCTTTGGTTATTCTAGATGTGCTACTCATCGCCTTTTATCCCTCTATTGTGGAAACAAGATTTACTAATAAGTGTGGTATTCTTTTACCGTGCTTGAACTCAATGAGTTTTAGATTGTAACCAGCTCTTTGGTAATCCATTATACATACGATTCGTACTCTCACGATTTTTCGCTAAGTTCCTCCGACTTATTGTCGGGCGAGGTTAAGTCACTACTTAGTTGTAGTGCTTCCTCTGTTGTCAATAGCTTCTGAATTATACTAGTTCTTCTGGTTCAGTACAAGTGTTCATTACTTGTATGACCTTGCATTTTCTATGCGTCGGTCCTAGTGATTTCCTTAAGTCACTTTTCACCCTGTTATTCCCATGGAATTCACATCTTGTGATTGTTAGTGTGTTTACACTCTTCGTGCATCTTTGGCCTTAGGCCGCACGGTTTGTTGCTAAGCTTGCTTAACTGGCTTATGCCATGTTCGTTGGTGAAAAGAAGGGTCTACTACGATTTACATTTTCCATATTCCTAGCTATCCCATTAGATCCTTAGCTGCACAAGTGCAATACCAAAACACTCAGTCATACAGAGTGCAGAGGCGTAAAAGCTTGGCAGTAAATCACTTATGTGATAGGAATGAATATTTCTGTCTGTCATCTCATACTTACTACTCCGTATCATTGTCTAACTACTTCCTCATAGCAGTCGCTTGTTGCGCACCGTATTCTTACTAATTATACGACATTGTTTTTACGGTCTTTGTTACTATGGTAGCTTATCTTTACTCATTGCCATTGTCGTTGGCACCATTTCCTTATGGTGTGAATAGGCTGAGGGTTTCCTATGTTCGGGACTATGACGGTTGTCGTAGCATACCGCAACGTTATTATCTTCCCAATGTGGAGATGTTCTATTTCCAATTAGGTTTCATGTGTAGGTTGGCTTACCTCCCATTACTTCATCATTTATGGTATAATTTACCAAGTATCTTGGTTGGCCAAGGATGAAGTGATTTATCGGGTTACAAGCTCTCTTGAGTGTTGGTCATTCATGGTGTGTAATGTGCATTAACGTTGATTGTTTTTGACAATTACTGTCTTCCAGTGCTGAGCATTGGTTATAGGCTTTAGCTGTGTAGTTTTACTTGTATGTACATCACCGGGACATCCCAAGAAATTTCAGAGGTTTTTATGGTCCCGTTCTCCAATTGAAGAGTACTCTGTCATTGGTAAATGTAAGTTCTTGTTGAGGGGTTTATCTCCACTCATAAGTCTCATGGAAAGGTTACTATGTTAGTATCTGTTTATGTACTGCATATGGAGTATACTTACTCCTTTAGACCGTAATTGTTTGTTCGGTCGCCTCTTGGCAATATCTACATGCACATGCTTGTTGTTATTGTTGATGGAAGCCTTTTCTAAGGGTTCACATCTTCACCACATTGGTGGTCTTCGACTAACGAGGGGTACCATCCCTTGGGTTTCTCGTAGTGTCCAAGTATGGACTAGGCCAATGTTGGCATTATCATGATTCTCATGCCTCTGTGTTACCATTTCTACAGAAGGCATGAAGGGACATTAAGAGCTTCGTCAGCTGTATATAGACTGATATTCTAGTGACAGTGACATTGAGGTTGCTTTTACTCCAAAGCCACTCATCATATTGGGTGGTTCAGTTGTCGATCTATTTGTCGTATGAAGCAATATCTTTTGCAAGTCTGGTTATTAAATGGTGTGGGTTTTGCAACCGTTTTAAGTTTACATAACATAGTCGGTTTATGGCTTCTGAGCCTTATTGCGGCAAGCTATGCTCTTTGCAAGCTGCTTATACTTGTTTCCACTCCCTGTATACCCCATAGGTCGGAGGTACTACTGGGCTCCATGGCAAGTCGTGACATCACGCTTCCATTCATAGGAGGTCCTTTAGGCAATCTGGTGCTAATCAGTGCCTTTGTAGTTTAGGGTATTTCCTGTTAAGTGAAATCCCTTTGGTGTCTCAACCGAGTGTGTATTCCAGCTCCGTGCTTTTATTATGATGCTTCATTCAACTGCTGTTAATCTAGACACCCTTCAAGTATTGCTCCTAGGTGTTGTTGGTTATGTCGTTACATCCGGCTCATGTTTATGATACGTTGTATCTACTATACCGCCTTGTGGTATTGTATTTGAGCTATCCCACTTTGGGGTTATAATGTCTCCCGTTCTTGGGTAGACCGTTTATACTTACCCCTAGTGTTTAGTACTAGGTTTAATATCCTCCTTAATGATGGATTATGCATCGTAGTAATCTCATAGTTGCTCTTGGGAACTCCGTCCCGTCTGTTGAGCATTGTTGTGTTCACATTAGGCCTTTGCCTTACCGTGTTCAGGCTGGGTATCCTTTCCAGTTGTCATGTATTTGTTTGAAGTCTTTGAGACATATCCAATGTCTATACTTACTAGTGAGTGCTCTTTGCACTTCCTAATCCTCATTCCTTATCTCAGATGGGTTCTCTGAGTTCTTTATACTTGATCGTCTGAGGTGTCCAGCTGTTCTAGTTTGAACTTACTCATGGTCCGTAGAACGAAGTTGACTACTTCCCATGTTTCATACACTACATGTATACATACATGGGGTACCTTATTGATACGTTACCACTTACCCGACTATTCGTCAGGCCCGCAAGCTCCTTCGGAGAGCGGTCGTCCGACATCCCATATCTGGGTACACTCATAGTGTTCGTCACACGCCTAGGTGAAGTATTCTTTTGTCAACTCCTCTTGTATCATTCTATGATACTCACCGTAATTCTGTTGGTTTGATTTTAAAATCCAAGGTTTAAAAGAAAGGTTGTGGTTTTGATAGAAAAGTTGCGTTTAAAAATCATGGTACAGTGTTTAAAGAAGTTCTTCATGGCATAGCCATGTTCGAGATCTTAACAAAGTCCATCTCCCTGCTGACTGGTATATCCTTTGTACAATGGTCGGGCCGTCAGGCCCTTCCAAGTTTTCATTCTTTCAGTTTTAGGATGTGTGATCCTGTAGTTGTTCCATTATGGCCACAGTACATTCCTATGCACTTGTGGTGTGTTAGGGTTCCTCTACATGTTTTTGTTCTTACTACACTTGCCTGGCAAGTGCGTGGTACTGGTGGTTTTTGGGTAAACCTATACCGGTCACGGTATGGTTTCCACTCGTATTTGGTAGTCTTGTGGACTCTTCCCTTGATATATTGGTTTATGTTTGGGATACTCGATCCTTTAAGTTGCTTCCCAGTGATCTAGACATGGCTGTCGTAGATCTGGGTACTTCTCCAATCCTTGGAGATTCCCTTTTTGATTTGGTTGTGCTCTTCCTTGTTGCTCGTTCCCACACGTTTGTTGTGGTTACTGAGCCTAAGTTGGTTTAGGCACTTCGGTTGTAGTTGCGTCAGATTATATCTTGTGAATGTTCTTGTAGCTGTTTGAGCTATGTTGGCCAGGTATTGTAACCTTAATGGTGTTACAGTTTCGGAGTTAACCGCTCCTGACTATGTCCTTAGTCAGCTAGCATAGCGTTGTTGATGTTACTTTGCTATTACTATCCCGTAGCCTCGGGCTTTGTTACAGTTCCTTTTCCCGCTCCTTTGCGCTTAGTGCTTCTTTTCCTACTGCTGGTTGGTTAGCCAGGTTCTGCGACTGCTAAGCATGTCGCCCCATGTTGTTGCATGTTGTAGTCTCCTTATGGTTGGAGTTCTCATTCTACCGTCATTAAGTGCGGGTATTTTTGTTCAACCGGGATCCATTTCCGGGACTTCCAATTCTTGGAATCTACTGTGTGTCATGTTCTTTCCTCTTATAAGATTATCTCACTACTGCCAGATCGGGTTTTCCCGAGTATGAGAGGTCTTTCCTTCTCTCTGGCGTACTTTGCCAAGTTATACAAAGGGGTTTGTGGAGGGCGGGTCTGGTATTGTAGGTATCCGGTACTCACCGGTAGTTCCAAACTAGCATATCTCTAATGCTAACACTATGCCCTTAGCCCTAAGCTTCTAACTCCTAACTCGGTGTATCCTAAACTCGGTATTTCCAGTCATCAGAGCGATACTTCGCTCTGATACCACTTTTTGTAACACCCCTACCGCTAATACTGTCATTACCGTCCAATCTCCTTATACATCCATACTCACGCAGTGGATACATACTTACACACGGCGGGTGAAACAATGCCGTTAGCCACACACGTGACTAACCGGCTACTACTACATACAACATCGGTCTGATGGACCGGAATATCCGTGTACTAAATAATTACAATGCATACTTCAATTACCTACAAATACTACAATGCCCCCTTTCATACAATGCTCCATGAGTTCAATACAATATAATACACCGAGTTTACTAAGATCCTTATACAAATACAATACCTCCTTCAATTTTGTACATACTCATTTAGAGTCTACCTCTACCCATTCCTCTCAAGCTACTTACTTTCTATGTACAAGGGGTGTACCACTTGGTACACTTCTACATCGAAGGCTACAAGCCTTATTCCATTCGCTACTGTCTACAATTCCTTTCTAGCTACATAAACATAACTGCCGGTCTCTCACTGTGGCCATATCCGCTTTGGGTACCTGCACACAAAAAACGTTGCCCCTAGGGGCTCAGCTTACGCTGCATATGACTTTCGCATACCCCGCGTGCTAGCGAGGGTACGCCGACCACTTGGTCGAATACATGCAATTCATTTTATTCATACATACATGCATACATGCTTTCATACATAATACTATAATACTTTACGCAAGGAATACATACATACAATTCAATACATACAATGTAAACCATACAAGCCAACCGATACTTACTTACCTTTTCCGAAATTCACGATACACAATACATATACAATACATACACAATACATATACAATACACAATACTTGTTAGCTCCATTTGTCCACCCGGGTTAATCGGGTGGAGGTTACTCTTTTACTCGGGGTCAATGACTTACACCAGCCAAGACCATTACTCATACAATACTTCACTTTACTTACTATTTACTTAAGTCAAGTCGTCGGGACCTCCGGCCCGGGGACTACTCTATCCCACCACCGGGATTTACTTGGTTCACTAATCTAGGATGCTACCCATTTAAGGGGTTTGGGCCATGGACCAGCTTAAGAACCAGGAATCGGATCCAACCTCTTGTGTCTCCTCATCCTCACGCGTGGCCGTAACTATATCGGACTTCTACTCATTCCAATTTACTCAATACTTACGTTAGGAGTTAGGTAGTTAGGAATTAGTAGAAGTTATTCATCCAAGCCACACAATATTCCATTTACTCACATACACATACATACAAGGTACAATACATTACACAAGTACACTACAAGATACATATACAATTCTTCCTCATCCATACATTTCATGAATTATACAAACTAAGTGTTCAAGGCAATAAACCAAGAACAACATAAAACAAGCACAGTAAGTGCAATATAGTCCGATTCATGTATTTATCTTATTTAGGTGGTCAAATAAGCACACAAATTGGGGTAACCAGGTTAGGATACAGGGCATGAAGAAATCATACCTTTTTCCGGAATTTACTTTACCGGGTGTCCTCTCGTTCCTTTGGCTCACTCTTGTTCCATAGTCCTTACTTGTTCCTCGAGTCTTATTCTTGAACCAATGACTACATGCCAAATGGTTCAATTAATACTAAGCATTACAATACATACATAATTACTACTCCCGTACTTACCCCGTTATCCCGTTGTTTCGGTTTAACTTAATGTTCTTAAACTTACAACTTCCTTAATTATTTCTCAAACTTGTTTACACTTCTTAGGGCCTCTAAAGGTCATCAAAACAAGGCCTTAACAACTTCAAAAACCATTACCAATCAATCCCATATGTTTAAAACCCTAAAAATCACATTCTGCAACAATTTCGGGGTGGTCCAGGACTTGGTCCGCACCCAAGGTCCCGGACCATGCACTGAAGCTACTCTCGGCCATTTTTATATATTGGTCCGGGACTTGGTCCTGGACCTAGGTCCCGGACCACTACCTGTTTTGAGTCTCGAATAGTTTTCTGATGCTGTCCGGGACTTAGTGCCTATCCTAAGTCCCGGACCCTGCTAAAAACAACTACTTGGTGGATTTTTCAACCCCTAATCAACCCTTAATCCACCTCCAATCATTTCATAATCTTTCCACATTTTTTGTACATATTTAAACACATTTAAACACTCACTAAAACACCTAAAATCCATGGTCCAATACCTACTCAACTTCTTGCTCAATTTCTACAAATTTTCGATTCTCATTTTCATACTTTGCACACTTGTGCATTCCTACACTCCTCTTTGCATTTTGCATCTTGTCCCAACTTCATTTTACCATTCCAATTCCTTTCCAATAAACTACACTACCTATACCCAAGTACAACTCTATTCTTACCAAATCTTGCACGCTAATTTTTCCCAGTTCTACAATGCATTTTGATACCTCTTTGCTACAGATTTTTACCATCTCATTTCTCATACTACAACTACCATTCCATAGCTACTAAACATCTCTACTAACTCCAATACACACCTTGGTTCTCCCATTCACCAAGTCATCCATAAATGTACATTTCGTACAAAACTTTTGCCATAGTTTACCTACAATTCTTGCTTCTCCACATACATACTTTTCCATCAAATTCATTCCTAATCTATCCACACCCATACAAGGGTCCTACCAGCACTCAAAGCAATTCTCAATACATCAATACACCATCAAGCAACAATAATAATACACAAACTCATTACATTTGGCCCCAAGGCCTACAATTAACATACTTGCTCACAAGTACTAAAATTTCAACAACTACACTACTAATACAATAGTTTAGGTTCCTTTATTGGTTTACCCATTCCCATTACTCTAATGCATTCAAAATTTAGCATTGAGAAGGAGCTCTTACCTTGAGCTTATATTTCCTTCATTCCTTTCCAATTCTTCTCCTCTCTTTCTTGCACAAATCGGTCACATGGGGAATGGAGTTGCCAAACTCCTTTCCCATCACCCAAAGCACACAAAACAAGTATAATTAACATACTAACCCCTTAATTAATGCTAGTTCATAGAAATGTTTAGAACACTAATTTTAGGGTTTACCTTTGGAGTGTTTTAGGAGGGGTTTTAGCCCTAGGTTCAAGAAGGTGAATCCTCCACCATTGCAAGGTTGAGTTGATGCTCAAAAGAGAGAGAGAAAACAAGGTATTACAAAGGGGTAGAAATTGGTTATGAAGAAAGATGGAGAAAACATGAGTTTTTCATGTAGATTTTTACCTTAATGGAGAGAGGAGACTCCAAGCTACCCATTGATGCTATTTTCTCTTTGAATGGGGAATACCCATGGAGATGAACTTCCTCATTTTTGGATTTCGAAAAGAGAGAAGTGTAGAGAATGATGGGGGGGGCAAGAATATATATTTATTTTTGCATTTGGAGCTTACATGGAGATGGAGCAAGAAGATTAAGTGAGGAAGCCATGGGAGCTTCCTTTGGAGCTTCAAAATCGACAGCACAAGGGAGGAGGAAGAGAGAGAGTACGGTGGGGAATAAAGAAATGGGAGAGAGAAGAGAGAAATGAGAGGAGAGAGAGTATGTGAGTGCTTTTTGTACTTTGTTTACTTTTTGCTTTTGTCTCTTAAATAATTAGCTAGTATGTGAGTGTGTGTGAGGCTTTTGACTTATTAAAAACCGGCCCCCTACTGTTATACTAGCTGGAGCGTTTTTTGTCTTTTACAGAAAACGCTTGTTATTTTACCCGGTTTTGGTACTATTCACTAACAGGGCCCGTTTTCTGGAATTTTCTCGTTTATTTAATTTTATTGGTTATTAAGCTTCCATTAATGCTTAATAATAGTTATTTAATGATTTAAAATTTTTACGGGTTCGTTTGACCACTTAAAATCACGTTTTCGGGTTTTCTTGAAAAACGTGCGCTAAAGCTCTATTAGCGTTTTAATACATTATTTGGATCCGTTTTCTTCGAGAGTTGTTCCCATATATTATTTAGGCCTTATTAAGCCTTTATAATCCATATAATACGCTAGCCGAGGTCTCATACCTCCTATGGTTATTTAACGCTTATTTAGCGTTTTTCACTTTTTAAGCGTTTCTTTATTTCTTTTGGATTTATTTTTCCTTGCAAATATTACTTAGGCGTTATTAGGCCCATAAATACGTATTATAATAATCTTAATCACTATATTTAAGTTCGGGGTATTTCAATCTACCCCCCTTAAGAACTTTGTCCCCAAAGTTGCTCAAGGTTATAGGATTTCAATACTTACTCATCCGTACATGTCTAATGCCAAAGTCTTACATTCCTCCTCCTTACACATTCCCTAATCCGTTACTCAAGGTTCCTATGTACCATACCATACCAATGTACAATAATTACTCCAATCCGCGTTACTACCAACCATCCAGTTCCTCATTACAAAATTTGTGCATACATATAGTGCAAAGCTATCCCCAAAGCAATGCTATACACATTACAATCCCACAGGCACTCAGGTCTTCTGGACACAGGACTCCTCTATGTCCCGCTTCCCATGGAATAATACAATATGATATACTACCACCGTTCTCCGGTATTAGCTTCCAACAAGTACTCACTCTCCAATCTAAGGGAAATTCTCTCACAACTACTACTTAGAAATCTTTCTAAAACACACATCTCTAAATTCCAATTTATATTCATTACTTCTATCCTATGTCTGATTCTTATGACCACTTGAGGGGAGCTTCAAGAATCATTCGACCCTGATGTGATCAGCATCAGTGTTGAACTATCTTTCCACTCCAATTTGTGTTCGGTTTCCTTGATCTGATCAGGATCAAGTTCGACTTCCCACATCAGTTTCAAACAAACAGATAATTCAATTATTTGCATTTTATATCTTTTTACTCTTCCTAGTCATAATTACAATTTACACATCCCCAAAGGATGGAATTCAGTCCATCAATCATCTTCAATCTAATCCCCAAATACTTTACTCCGAGATTCAATACCTAGTGCTCATTCCATCAACTTTCATTACTTTCATCCACTACTCTCCATTATCTCAAATATTCTAACTAAGGAATACAATACCTACTGAATCCGGTCGTCCTTAATTTACTTCCAATAATATACCTAGGAATACACTACTCCTAGACTTCATTCATCTACTACTGTCAATCGTTTCGTACTTTTTCTTTAAGGAATATAATACTTGTGGAACTCCGTGCACTACTCATTACTCTTCTTTACCAATACTCTTACACTGGGGTTACAAGATGGGTATGTTCACCCTACAGTATTTGCATCTCTCATGCCTAATTACCACAATTACAATATGAATGAATACGTATGTTTATTTAACATAAGTACCAATCATCAAATCAATTCACATTTGTGCTATGCGTATTGTAGTTTATGTGTTTTATTCATGAAACTTACGTTAAGCAGTTTTCGCTTTACCCCCCTTAAAAGGAATTACGCCCACGTAATCTACCATATGTTATTATTGAACATTGGTTTACTGAGTTTGGGCACTCTGAAGCATTCTAGCTTCTCTACGGTTTATTATATAATATACTCTGGTCAGAGGGTCTTAACCATACTAATGGTTTAGTCCTTGTACCAAGAATTCCTATATGAGTTTATTTAACCCATAATTGATTCGGTTCTAGCCTATTAGGCTTCAAGGCATTGATAGCCATTCTGTCATACTTACTAGGTGTATTAAATTCCTTAGCTAGGGTCCACTAACTTCTGCTGCGCGACCGTGATAACCTTAGTGCTTCATCCGCTCTTTGGTTATTCTAGATGTGCTACTCATCGCCTTTTATCCCTCTATTGTGGAAACAAGATTTACTAATAAGTGTGGTATTCTTTTACCGTGCTTGAACTCAATGAGTTTTAGATTGTAACCAGCTCTTTGGTAATCCATTATACATACGATTTGTACTCTCAAGATTTTTCGCTAAGTTCCTCCGACTTATTGTCGGGCGAGGTTAAGTCACTACTTAGTTGTAGTGCTTCCTCTATTGTCAATAGCTTCTGAATTATACTAGTTCTTCTGGTTCAATACAAGTGTTCTTTACTTGTATGTGAAATACCCCAAACCTTAATATATTAATGAACTATCTAATTAGGATATACTAAGGCTAGAATGTACCTTAGAAACATTTGAAGAAGTGTTAAACAACAAATTTACACCAAAACAAGATTTAGGAACATTTAGAGCAAAAAGTGTTTTAAAGAGTATAAATAAATTAGGGAACTACCAATAAGTTCCCAAGAGATTTCAAATGTGAAATACCTCTAATATTAGTAATAAGGGAAAATTACATCCCGCACCCATGTGGTTTGACGTATTTTCACAAACCACCAGTAGTTTGGGAAATTACTTTCCCCACCCACCAACTTTCCTCCGTTTTACATCCGTCAAAATTTTTTACCATTTCCGTTAGTTATTGCCATGTGGCCTCCTTTAATTGTTGATGTTGCTGATGTGTCACCCATTTACTAATCTCATCCCTAATACTCATGTGTCACCCGGTTTATTAATCCCACCCCACATACTCATGTGTCACCCGGTTTATTAATCCAGAAGCGGCGGGAAGAATAGAGATAGAGTTTTGCCGTGGAGTGAGAGTGCGCGCGGAATCAACTTTGTGCCGCCTGCTCTTTTTCTCTGACGAGTGTTCAATACGACTGCACCTTCTCCCTCACCTTCCCCATTCAGGAAGTCTCCGTCATTGAACAATAGTTGCACTGGAAGGGTAAGGGAGTAGCATTCCGATGCTGGAGAGGAGGGGTCACAGCTCAGCTCTATCTGTTTGGGCTCCTTCAATTGTTGATTCATGGCTTCTTCTCAGCAGCATCGTTGCGTCTTTGTTGGGAACATACCTATGATGCTACGGAAGAGCAGCTAGTTCAAATCTGTGAGGAGGTAGGCCCCGTTGTCAACTTCAGATTGGTTATAGATCGAGAAACAGGGAAGCCTAAAGGTTGGATTTTGTGAGTATAAGGATGAGGAAACGGCATTAAGTGCTCACCGAAATCTTCAGGGCTATGAGATCAATGGCCGCCAACTGTGAGTTGATTTTGCTGAGAATGACAAAGGGAATGATAGGAACCGTGAACAGGGTCGAGGCGGACCTGGAATAGCAGTAAATGCCGCCCAGTCTTCTCATGGATATCCACAAAACATGTTGGGGGCCCAGCAGTTTCCATTTAACCCTAATTCGTGAGAATCACCAATGAACCACTAATTTTGGTTTAGAGTGAAGATGACCGGGAGCATAGAGAATGAAGAAGACGCAGATAAGATATGTTTTCTTTCCTTGTTCGCCAGTTAGGGTAGCAAAGTTAGGGTTGCAAAATTACAGTGAGTGATGAGATGAAGATGCGGGGAATGATAAGTATGTTCCTTTTCTTGTTCGCTAATTTGGGTTGCAAAATTACAGTGAGTGATGAGATGAAGACACCGTGAGTGAAGATGAAGCCATGAAATTAACGTGACTGATAAGGAATTCAAACTGGTAAAAAAATTACCGTGACTGAGGATGAAGATACCGGACCGTGACTGATATGGAATTCAAACCGGCGAACAAATTAAAGAGGACCGATAACCCCACAGATGAAATTCGAGGCGGCGCTTGAAACGAGCAAATTGATTTCCGCCATAAACCTAAACAGTCTTCTATAGGTCGAATTACTGAACGTCCTTAAAGCGGTGAGGAACAAGGTGCCATCAATTGTAAATACGTCTGGGTTTTGAGTCTGATAGACGCTTTGGCGCTATAAGCTTGCGGAGATTTGGGAACCTGGACACCAGATTGAAGATGATACTGGGTGAAGAGAATGAAGAAGACGCTGAGGATGATTTTCCTTTATTGTTCGTCAATTTGGGTTGCTATATTACTGAAGATGAATTGGTGTGCGAGAATGAGAGGTTGGGTTTTTTTGTTTCTTTTTTTATTGGGTTTTCCAATTCTTAACTTCACTTAAGTCAAACTAACACGTGGATAAGATTAAACGGAAATGGTAAAAATTTTGACGGATGTAAAACGGAGGAAGTTGGTGGGTGGGGAAAGTAATTTCCCAAACTACATGGGTGGTTTGTGAAAATACGTCAAACCACATGGGTGTGGGATGTAATTTTCCCTAGTAATAAACATTAAGCGGAATTAGCGTTTAAACCAAAAACGCACCTTAGAGCACAAAAATGTGCTTTAAAGAAAAATATGCTTTAAAAGAGAATGTGCCTTAAGCATTTATACATGGAATTAAAAGGCTAGTGAGCCTAAATACCAATAAGGAATAAGGGAACAACAATAAAATGGTCATAGGAGCCATAGCGTATACACACAAACTAAGTATACAAGTCCACACAAAAACCGGTACTAAACTGACGAAAGTCAAGGAGGAACCACTAAACGACTAGGTTTAAATTGGAAATAGCAACATGCTATTTCATGAAAAAAGTTTCAAAAGGTTGTAAATGTACTAAGAACACATTTAAACTAGCCAAAACAAATTGCAAAATCAATGTGAACCCGGAAGCACTTAAAATGTGTTTTTAAGGCATTTTTGGCCTTGTAACATACCTATCACATGGTATAAGTCATTAGGAACGAGTTTAATATGTATACATAAACACATTAGAGAAACAAAAAAATTCAGGTCAAATAAGCTATAAGCTGGCCGACCTCAATGGTGACTCACCAAGGCATTATTTGCCTTTACTTTATACTATTACACCTAATCAAGACTTCCTTGCATTACATTATTATCTTGTCCCCTTAGTGAATGATTACCCAGACTCTTACCTATCAAATGAGAGCTTCTAAATTCGGAACTCATCCTCTCTTTGAAGGAAGAACACAAAACAAAGCAAAACTTCACGATTTTGAACCTTAAAGAACACCCTTCCTTGTAAGGATCATAACTTTCTCGTCCTAGCTCCAAATCACAAGCTTGATAGCTCGTTGGAATCCTCTCTTCAAGAGCTTTACAACCATAGATCATGAGCCCCATGATTCTCAGGAAAAACCACTAAGAAGTGCCTTTGATTCTCGAGGTAATTCATTGCCTTCTTGAAAACTTCTTATTCTTTGGTTTTTGTTACAGCCGATTGGCATGGGATACTAACCCATCTTATTCTTCATCTTGTTTTATAATTTTGGAGCCAATTTCTCTAGCAAATTGCTGTCAAAATTTCTAAGGAAATCAAGCTTAAATATTAAGCTAATGGTTAATATACAAGGTAAATCCTACAACTACCTATTTCAAGGTTCTAAATATTGATCTATATATGATCTAATCTATTGTGTACTTTGTTTATTATTACCGGTTTTGTTAGGTGTTAGATTTAATTTTTAGCACCTAAAATGTTAATATTTTGTAAATTTAAAATTAGATTTATAATCCTTATGATATAAGCTTCAATACAAGCTATCATAATATATAAGAAAAGTTCATATACTATTATTTAAGGGGTGGCCGAAAATTAAGAGGGCTTATTTGAGTTAGGAAAAATTATATAACTAAGTTAAATTAAAGGAATTAGTATAATTAAGTGTGATATGTAAAGTTTGTGAAGTTTTGGTAATATATTGAAATTTCCGAAAACATATATGAATTATTATGAAATGTATGAAGTTTAGATGATGGGAAAATAATTGTAGAATTAAGTTTACAATTTATAAAGAGTTTATAAGTGTTATAAGGAATTTATAAGGTTTTTGGTATATTTAAAGTTAATAAAAGATAGTATATATATACTACAACATTAGATAATTAAATCTGGTGATTTAAAGATGTTTAAAATGATTTTTGATGTTCAAAAATCTGTAGGAAAATTAGTTACGAAAATTAGAAATTAATTAGAGTTAATTTGGTTAATAAATGAGTTAGGATAAAAGAAAAGACCACAAGGGTAAAATGGTAATTTCCCTGGTCAAACTTGGTCAAACGTGGTCAAACTTGGTCAATGACAGTTTGTAAAATGTTTAGAGGAGCTAGAATAAAATTTGTAGGAAAAGATTAGATATTAAAAGGATAAAGGAATAAAAAGTTAAGGTAAATTAACTTTAGGGGTGTTATTGTAAATAATGGAAAGTTAAGGGGTTTGACCATAAAAGGCTGGTCAAACTTGGGTATATTTTGGTAATTGACCAAAAGTATAAAAGGAATTAATTAAATAAGACTTTGGAAGAGATTAGAAATAAAAGTAACAAGTTTAGAACTTATTATAAGAAAAATAGAGATTAATAGGAAATTATGGGTAAGTAATGTAAATGACACATTTTTATGTGTTTAGAAGGTTAAGGAAATTAAATAAAGAATTTAGAAACAACTTGTAAAAGAAACAGAGTTAAAACGGGGTTAAATGGGACCCGTATATAACTTAAAGTATACGAGGGGTATACCCATAACTTAATAAGTATAGGAGACATAAATACTTAAAGTATTTTTAATGAAAATACAAGTTATATTGGAAAAAGAAATAAATACGTATGATACGGAGGATCATACGGACGTATACGAAAATTTTGGTATACATGAATAGTACTCGTATACGTGAATAGTATACATATACGTGAATAGTAAATACGTATACATGTATAGTGAATACGTAGTAACTACGTATATATGAATAGTCAAATACGAGACGCATACGTGAATAGTAAAATACGTATACGTGAATAGTGAAATATGGTGAATAGTGAAATACGGTGAATAGTGAAATATGAGACCATATAAATGAATAGTGAAATACGGATGAATAGTGAAAAATATGAAAATCTAATACAAGGTCCGTATGAGTCTAAAGTTGCTAACTGGGCAACTAAATAACTGCTAACGACGTTAGTGTGTTAATGAATTGGAATTCAGCTCGAAAACACTCCTAAATGAACGAACCCGTTTAACGGTATACTATTATACCCGGGTTAACCTAGGAAGAGGTTTAAGTTGAAAAGAGAACTAAACTAGTTCTAAGACACAGGGTACTAATACTTGTTCTGGTTACAGATCTAGATAAGTCAGAGGCGTTCGGCGGATTAGGCGAACGAGGGATTAAGAGCTAGCCAATCTCTGGTGTACGGTATGGGATTCTTGTAGCTTTTTTGCTAACGAGGTCTATCTCGGTTTGTGTGCTATATGTTATTGTGATACGACTAATCAAGATTAAGCATGAAACCGATTTACTGTATTGTTATTGTGTCCATTGTACACTAACATTACTTGATTCAGAGATTGTTCATTAACTTTGTGTAATAAACAATGGTATAAGGTTATAAGTACCCCCTGTTATTAGTTGGTTAATACCGAGAGAGGTTTAACTATCAAATTGTCAAAGAGACTTCAGCTAACTGGAACTTGGGAGAAGAGGAATCCGGGACTGACTCCGGTCATGCATGTTCAGGTTTAGGAAGTCGGCATCTGCATCAGATCTGTCTTCCGCCTAGGGTCGACAAACTGACCCGGCCACCTCGAGTGAACAGTTCGAGATGGGAGGCAACTTCAGGAGGCGCAGGAGGGTCAAGCCTACACCCCTTATAACTTAAGAATTATTGTTTATTAAACCAATGGAGCTAATAACTCATTGGCTAGGGTTACTTTGACCCGACAAAATAAACAATTCAGTTAGAGAACAACCAATTCTAATAGGAGAATGGTTGACACTTATAAGGAATGGTCAAACACGAGAACTAAACAATTCTCAGGCCTCAGGATTTAGGAATCTAACTTACATCATTAATGGGTGTCCATTACGACGTTCGATTTATTTGAGTTGTGTATGTTTCACATAAATGTGTTGTTTGTTATCGTACTTCTTATTATTATTTGTATGAATAAACAATTGCATGTATACGACCAAGTAATCGTGTGTAACCCGGCTAGCTTGTGGGCTGCACGTTTTCTATACCAGCAATATGCTCAGCCCCTTGGGGCCTGTGATTTAAACTTTGCAGGTAGGTACCAGACGAAGACTCAACCTGAGAGTAGGAGCGGGTAGAGTACTTCGGGTTGCTTTTACATTTGTTACACGAGTTGTGCATGTACACTCGTTTAGTAAATTGATGAGATGTTAGTATGATGTATTAGAATATGATATACACGGTATAAGTTGTGGGTTATGAATTGTAATGTTTTAGATGCTCGAGTAATTATCCAGTTAGTCAGACCATGACTTGTTAAGAGAATAGGCCTAGTTAGTCACGTGGGTGACTAACGACGGTAACACCAATTTAGTAGAACTTTTCCGCTGCGTTGTTAATGTACGAGATGGACTTAGGGAGACAATCGTTGTATTTGGAGATGGGGTGTTACAAAAAGTGGTATCAGAGCGTAGTTACGCTCTGATGACTGGAAATTACCGAGCTTAGGAATTACCGAGTTAGGAACTTTAGACTTTGGGATAAGGGTTGAGTATTAATGCAAGAGGTGCGTTAGTTAGGTTTCCTGGATGTATATCGGATATCTATAATACCTGACCCGCCCTCCGTGCCCGAGGTTCTAAGATACCGGAAATGAACGCCAAAGAGAAGACAAGCTTTCTCTTACTCGGGAAAACCCGATCTGGCAATTACTTAGCATTATGCAATACGAGAAGCACCTCGTTATGTAATAGTCTTTCAAGACTTGAAGGTCCTAATTGGAGCGCAACGTTGGAACAAGCGCTACCAACGGAATCCTACCAATGAGAGAATAATAATTACCGGCAACTTGGGTCGACATGCTATGCAGTCGATATAACCCCGCCATACCAGTAAGAAGAGAAGCACTACGAGTGCAATGGGAGGACAAGAGAAGTGACAGAAACACCGGACAACAATCCAAGGGAGCAATAACAGTGGGATAATACCGCGCAAGAGCATAGGGACTACCTAAAAGTCAATTATGCAGCAGGTAACTCCGAACCTAAAAAAAAGGGGGGGTTGCAAAGACCTAACTGCAATAGCTCAGACGACTACGAATGCATATGCAAGTCATACTCCAAGATAGTACTATGACGTAGTGCCTAAGGAGAGTCAATACTCGATAACCACGACGAAGGTGTGGAAACGAGAGTGAGAACCAAGGCGAAAGCAAAAGAAAAAGGGTCCCCTCAGAAAGAGGAATACCCTGGTAAGTAATTATAAAATCAAAAGAAGTCGGGAAGCTGCACAGATAATCAATTAACCAAAGCAAAAAGGGCAAAGAAGGAGTCCCGTGGACTACCACCTACATGGAGTTTAGGAGAATGTACCATTGCCGACGTACACAATACCGATAGCCCATCTGGCATGGCGCACTTGCCTTGGCAAGTGCCACCGCAATGAAACTTTATAGGAAGCCGTGAAGACCAAATGGTAAAAACCACAGATATAATACATATTAACACCGGATTACAAATCCTTAAGACTGAAGAGCGAAATATTGGAAGGGCCTGACGGCCTGACCATGACAACTAAGTCAGTACACCAGTCAGCGGGGAGCTGGACTTGGCCAGGAAAGTAAACGACGTGAGCATCAGCAATAGGCAACCGACACTACAGGTAAGAACACCAACCCAAAACCAAGCCTAACCTTGAATGGAGGAACCGAAGAGATTACTCAACAATGTGAGAAGACCAGATGTAAGTAATAACCTACAAGGAAGGTATTACCACATACAATGAAGATGGAGGACATAACAACTTTCAATAAAAACGGGATAAACTTCCAGAATAATACCATTAACAGCACTCTTCATTGAGGAGGTTGATAAACCCCAGAAACAGAATCAGAGAAAACAAATATAAGCAATGACCTACCTAGGATCAAAGACGTGCAATCACAAAAGAGAGAACCTCAAAAGAACTACACCATAGAGTTGGTATATTTGAGCAGAAAAAGACCCATAAACGATGGTTAATATTGCTTGCCTAACTCATTAACACCCAAGTATGATTAGTCATTAACGGGTGGCGTAGTCAACGAAAGTTGAACAAAGTATTGACATGGCGGCACATGATATCCAGGGTAAATATCTGACTTAGACACCTGAAGGCAGATGCCTAATGAAAATGAATCCTTGATTGCTAAAAGACGCAAGTTTATGAGGGCGAAAGTATCGTCACAGACACTGATTAACATTGGATTACCTAAGCGAACTTCCACAGCAGGAAGCGAGATACAGTAACTTATTGTGAAACCCAATATTATATCCAATGATGTGACCAACATTGGCAGAGTTCAGAGAACAAGAAAATTACGTGGATAACCTACAAATGATTAAGAATACAACAGTGAACCAAACACCGGCTATCACTTGAGACTAATCAAGCATTAAGAGCCTACGAGCCAAGGATGTTAAATACATCAGAGCTCGAGGCACAGGAAAGCATAAAAGGATGATCTAGGCCATGAATGAACTACAACTAGTACATACGAGTGGTTATGGGAACCTATACTAAATTGAGGAAGAATTGCCAGTAAAGGGCACCAATGAGAATGTTGAGATATTGCTATGGACAGGGGCGGAGAACGAACCATTCCTTTTAGGGTGGGGATACCTCTCCTTGTTGTGAGGCCATGAATGGGAATAAACCCCTCAAAAAGGGCTTTCACTTCTTAGAAATTGAATACTCTCTATTGGAGAATAGGAACCGTAGACCTCGAAATTACCTTAGAACATTCCAGTTACACATAAATAATATGGAAGGCTGTAGAGACAGACCTCATATCCAACACCCAGGATTTAAGAATCAGCAATCGTCAGAGATAAACATTGTGAGTGCGCAGTATGGCACGTCAAGTGACCAACGCTCAAAAGAGCTTGTGATTCAACGGATGACTTCTTCAGTAACCCGTTAAATTACGTGGTAAATAACATCACAAAGGATGAAAGAATGTGAGAGAAATTAGCCTACTTACAAACTTGAGATTGAAGTAGAACACCTTCATATTAAGAGATAACCATTTTACAACACGATATGGCAGCCGCAAAACACTGAAATTAGAGAACTTCTAGTCTGTTTACACCATGAAGGGGATTGAAGAATTGTGCCATCAATGGGCAATACAAGACAGCTAAAGCAACTTCGGTAGTAGAGGCCATGAGAAAAATACCTTTCAGGTAGATTAGGTTACGGTGCACAGCAAAGCAACCACTATATATAAGCCATCAAATATTGACACGAAAGCAATTAGATATATGAATTAAAACCCGATGAAAGTAAGGTGATGAAATGGGAAACAGACTGTGCAGTAACGCCAGTAGCCTGGGCTATGTGATGAAAGGTTGCACAGGAAGCACACTGTCCATTCCGTAAGGAGCTGGAAGTGCATTCCTAGTGGATCGACTTGAGAAATAAGATAATACTTTTTGTAACACCCCTACCGTTAATTCTATGCTTACCATCTCATCGTCCTGTTAATCCTATCAGTTCGCAGCGGAAATACTACTATTACTACGACGGGTGATACAACGCCACTAACCGCACATACGGCTAGCTAGGCTTACCTTACTTACAGTCACGGTCTGATGATCATAGTATACCGAGCTACCTAAACATTACTTACCGAATACAAAATACCCTTCGCCAACATTAATGGATTAACGAGTGCTCAAAGTATATTCATTTACTACCCCTCAAGTTTGCCAAAAGAATGAGTTTCTACCGGATACTCATCTATACCAATTCTCCATTCTTTCATTATCCAAAAAGGTGTACCCCATGGTACACCGGCTAATCAAATGCCACAGCCGTGTACTACTCAGTACACCATTCACAATTCAATGTTTACAATCCCAAAAAGAAGACAAAAGAAATAAGACTATGTCTTCAACATCTTCATCCCTCTCTTGCACCTACATTCATATTAAAAACGGTGCCCCAAGGGGCTCAGCAAAAGCTGCGCATAAACTCCACATATACCGAGTGCTAACAAGGGCACACCGACTATTTGACGTCCACTAAACATGCGGTTCATTAATTTCATACATACATGCTTTGCATACAACATACATACATATATAATACACAATCCAAGGCAACAATACAATAGCATACACCATTCTTACCTTCACAAGGGTTAGCCAAATTACGCATCCGGGTTAATCGGAATGCTATTTACTCTTTTACTAGTTTCACATTACCTACTCTTAGTTACACTTACTTACTTACATTCACTTTACTTACTCATTCTTACTTACTTACTTTTACTCATGTTAAGTCGGTATGACCTCCGGCCCGGGACTACACCGTCCCACCACCGGGATTTACTTGACTCACCAATCCGGGATGCTACCCATTTAAGGGGTTTGGGCCGCGGACCAGTTTAAGAGTCAGGAATCGGATCCAACCTCTTGTGTCTCCTCATCCTCACGTGGCCGAAACTATATCGGACTTCTACTCATTCCAATTTAATTACCAATTTCAGTTAGATTGGTTAGCTCGTTAGGAATCAGTTAAAGTCCAATCACAAACACATTCGGTCACAGTACAGTATATCATACATACACACACTCACATTCATCCATACATTTGATGAATTATACAAACTATGATTTAAGATAACCTTCAACAATATACAACACTACATATTCACAAGTAAACATGATAACTCCGATTCGTGCATTTATCTTATTTGGTGATCAATTAGCACACAACACATAAATCAGAGTAACCAAGGTAGCATACGGGGCATGAGGAATTCATACCATTCACCGTTGTACTTGTATCCCAAATTTCCTTCGGTGCTCACTACATATTCACCGTTACTTTAATTACATTTTTTTTGCATGACTCGACCGATCCTGCAAGTCCGGTCGAAGTTAGTAGGACAATACGCTGGGAAAATTTCAGTGCCGACCGACCATGCAAGTCCGGTCCCAAGGTCGGTCCATTCCAGTAAGTTACACGACGGAGAATTTTAGCCCGACCGAACTTGCAAGTCCCGTCGCAAGTCCGGTCCATTCCAGAAGGTTTCAGACGGGAAAAGTTTCTGGTCCGACCGAACTTGCAAGTCCGGTCTATTCCAGAAGGTTCCCGTCTTTGTAAATCTGGGCTCGACCGACCTTGCAAGTCCGGTCCCAAGGTCGGTCCGGCCCAGTATTTGTATTTTTATTTCTGTTTTCAGTTCTATCTTTTACCCATTACTTCCCCATTGTTCCTACACTTAATCCCACATGTTTTTAACACTTATTAAGCCTCCTAATTCACCTTAGTTCACCCTTTAATTCATCACTCATTCCTATACCAATTTACACACTTGTTTCTAAATTCATTTCAGCACTTACACTCAATCTCTTCTAGTTGAATTTGCTACAGATTTCTACATTAACTCTCTCCATCTATAGTTCTCCCTTCTAATGTCATTTCTAGAGTTTTCAATGCATCATACACTTCTCCCAACTTACCTACTAACCAACTCAAATCAAAATCTGTTACAACATATGTTTTTCACCTAGTTCCTAGTTCACCAAGTGTTCCAATCCTATGTAAATTTTGCCATAACCTCCCCTATATTTTTACACTCTCACGACATTGTTCATCCACACATTACTAACCAATTCACCTGTTTTCAATAACATCAATCTACATAGCTCTCATACACAATACCAAGAACTAAATACTCTTTAAAATTTCCTGCACTCAACATCCCTATCCCAATCTAGTTTGTGACAGTTTTTAATTGTTATCAAATCTTCAATACAATCCAATTCTTCTTCCACATTACATTATTGTTCATTACCATTTCACATTGCAAATTTTACTCTTTTAAAACCTGTTACACATACATATACAAGGCTACACAAAGGTGAGTATCATTACCTTGTTTCTCTTCTAGTTTCTTTTCTTCTTCCTTCTCTCTCTCTCCTGGTTTGTAAATCAAACTCTCTAAGGCTACAGCCCATCAACATACATATTTCAATACTAAAACTAACTCTTAACTATTCTTTGAAGCTTAAGGTATATTTTAGGGCTTAGAGATTTCATTACCTTGCAAGGATGTAGGTGATGCTTAGGATAGCTCAAGAACAATGTTTCCACTCCTCCAACAAAGCCAAAATCGGCTAGAGTACCAAAACACCAAACAAGGTTTTAGCTTAAGTTTCGTTTTGCCCACAAGGGCTAGAAAAAGATGGAGTTTTGAGAATATTTTTACCTCGAAGTAACAAGGAGAAGGAGGTGGTTCTAATGGTGGTCTTGAAGCTCCAAATGTAGCATACCCATGGAGATGAAAGTTCTCCTTTTCGAGTTTTGAAAAGATAGAAATGTTCCTCTTGATGAGAGGAAGACAATGGTGGTATTTTTATAATTTTTGGAAGAGATTCAAGGGAGTAACAAGAAGAGAGAAGATGGAGTTTTGTGGGTTTGCTCAAGCTTCCATGGCGATCGCATGGGGAAGAAGAAAAATAGAGAGGAGGAGGTGAGTGTGTACGTGAGTGAAGAGAATAGAATGGAGGAGAGAGAGTGGTAAAGTGAGGTGGGGTTTGCTTTATTACTTTTGTCTTATAGCGTATTAGATAAGTGAGGAGAGTGAGAGAGAGGCCCAAATCTGACAGTTTTTGGCAGTTTTTACTAATTTCTCGTTTTACTGATTCCTATTGGTTCTAAAGCTTCACTAATATTTATTAATGATTATTTAGTTGACCAAAATTGTTATGAGTCTATTTGACCTGCTTAAAGACACGTTTTCCTGGTTTCCTCGGAAAACATGCTTTAAGGTTCATTAGTGGTTTTAATCCATTTTAAGGATCCGTTTTCTTCGGGATTTGTTCCCTCATGATTATTTATACTTAATTAAGCTTCTAAATTATTCGTTAGCCTAATTAATCACTATTTTTAATTACAGGGTATTTCAATCTACCCCCCTTAAGAAACTTTGCCCTCAAAGTTGCTCAAGGTTAATAGTTTATGTAATTCTACTCATTAGGCAACCAATTGCCATAATGTGTCCTTCTACCACCTATGAGGTGTTTACTTCTTCCACATTGCAAACATACATAATTCAAGCACAATACGCATTCACACACAATACGAATTCACATACACCATACACCATTTCCATTCCTACCATCACACAATACATCGATGCAATTCACATTACACTTTACACATACATCATCCATCGTACATACACATCCATACACTACTCATTACACATACATACATACGCATACCAAGTTCACTTGCACTACATGTGCCATACAAAAATCTATTACAATACCTACACACTATGCAATGCTTACCCCGAAGCAATGCAAAAGCAAAAGGCTCTACCCCCCTTAAAAGGGGTACGCCCCGTACCCGTATTACTAAATGCTAGACTCTCTAGTCTATGAACAACTATGGGTACTTAGTCTTCATGGCATCTTCCAACTCCCATGTCGCTTCTTCGACATCATGGTTTGACCATAGGACCTTCACCATTCGTATAGACTTATGGCGAGTGTCTCTGGTCTTCCTATCAAGGATTCTCACGGGGGTTTCAACATATCTCATGTTCGGCTCAATGGATAGTCTCTCGGGCTCTAAGACATGAGAAGGATCAGCAATGTACTTCTTGAGTTGTGACACATGAAATACATCATGGACACTCCCCAAGTTCTCAGGTAATGCTAACCTGTAGGCTACAGCTCCAACTCTTTCAGTGATAGCATACGGCCCTACAAACTTTGGGCTCAGTTTGCCCTTCTGGCCAAATCGGAAGACACCCTTCATAGGTGAAACGCGCAAGAACACTTGGTCGCCCACGGCGAACTCAAGGTCGCGTCGTCGCACATCCGCATAGGATTTCTGTCTATCTTGGGCTGCCTTCATATTGGCTCGAATCTGCTGAACTTCAGCTTGCACTTGCTCAAGGTACTCCGGTCCTATGATGACCGCTTCGCTTGACTCATCCCAACACAAGGGTGTACGGCAAGGTCTACCATATAGGGCTTGGAAAGGCGACATCTTAATCGAAGCATGATAGCTATTACTGTAAGAAAACTCGATAATATGAAGCTTATCTAACCAACTCCCCTGAAAGTCTAAGGCACATGCCCGAAGCATGTCCTCCAATGTCTGGATGGTCCTTTCTGTCTGACCGTCGGTCTGAGGATGGAAGGCGGTACTCAATTTCAATTCTGTACCCAGCGCTTCCCATGTAGCTCTCCAGTATCTCGAAAGAAATCTGGTATCGCGGTCAGTTACTATGGTTTTAGGGACTCCGTGATGTCTGATAATCTCCTTGTCGAATAGCTCTGCGAGCTTCACTACCTTCCAGGTGTCCTTCATCGGTATGAATCTGGCAACCTTGGTAAGGCGATCGACTACAACCCAGATCATGTTGAGTCCTCCCCTGGCAGGTGGGAGTCCTACAACAAAATCCATGGAGATATCATGAAATTTCCACTCCGGAACTGGCATCGATTGTACCATTCCGCCTGGTCTACGATGTTCAAATTTTACTTTCTGGCATGTTAAGCATCTCAGTACAAATTCTGTCACGTCAGATTTCATTCCAGACCACCAGAAGTACCTCTTCATGTCTTTGTACATCTTGGAGGCTCCTGGATGGACTGATAATGTGGAACTATGTGACTCTCGCAGGATGCGATCCCTTAGCTCAGCATTGCTTCGAGGGACGCATAGCCTGCCATTCAACCGAATCAAACCATCTTCATGTAGCTTGAAGTCATACTTCTTCTTTTCGAATGTACCATTCTTAATCTTTTGTCTGATTTCGGTTAGGTAAGGGTCGCTCAACTGAGCGTCTCGCACCTCGTCAACCAAGCTAGAAGAAGCGAGTAGCGAATGGAGCGAGTGTGCTCGACGGCTCAGGGCGTCGGCTACAACGTTTACCTTCCCTTCCTTATACTGTAGGTCGATGTCGTAGTCTGAAAGAAACTCCATCCACCTTCTTTGTCTTAAATTCAAATCTTTCTGTGTGAATACATATTGTAAGCTCTTGTGGTCGGAGTAGATGGTGATGCTTACCCCATAAAGATAGTGTCGCCATATCTTCAAGGCGAAGACAATGGCTCCTAACTCTAAATCGTGTGTCGGGTAATTCTCCTCATGCTTTTTCAGCTGGCGGGAGGCATAAGCTACAACCTTGCCATGCTGCATGAGTACACATCCCATTCCCTTGCCTGATGCATCACAATACACCTCAAATCCCTCTATGCCCTCTGGAAGAGTAAGGATGGGCGCTGAGGTCAATGAGTCTTTTAGGCTCTGAAATGATAACTCGCACTCATCTGTCCATACAAATGGTGCATCTTTCTTCATCAGTGTAGTCATGGGCTTAGCGACTTTCGAGAAGTCCTTTACGAATCTCCGGTAGTAACCGGCTAGACCAAGAAAGCTCCGTATGTCGGTAACAGTCTTGGGTCTAGGCCATGATCGTACAGCTTCAATCTTAGAAGGGTCAATTGAGATACCCGCGCTCGAGATGACATGACCGAGGAATGATACCTGATCTAGCCAGAACTCGCATTTGGAGAACTTCGCATACAGCTGGTTCTCGCGCAGTGTCTCAAGCACTTTCCTCAAATGAATTTCATGTTCTTCTACTGATTTGGAGTATACAAGGATGTCATCAATAAATACAACAACTAAAGTGTCCAACTGCTCACAGAATAGTCGATTCATGAGGTCCATGAATTTTGCTGGTGCATTGGACAAACTGAATGGCATCACTGTGAATTCGTAGTGGCCATATTTGGTATGGAATGCCGTTTTCTCGATGTCTTGCTCTTTGATTGCAATCTGATGATACCCAGAACGGAGGTCGATCATGGAGAAGACTGAGGCTCCTTTCAGCTGGTCGAACAGGTCGTCGATGCGTGGTAATGGGTATTTATTCTTGACTGTGACCGCATTCAGCTTGCGGTAGTCAATACAAAGTCGGAGACTACCGTCCTTCTTCTTCACAAAGAGAACCGGTGCTCCCCAGGGTGATACGCTCGGGCGTATGAACCCTTTGTCGAGTAAGTCGCGTAACTGCTCTTTCAACTCTGTCATTTCAGCAGGTGCCATACGGTACGGTGCCCTAGCAATGGGACCGGTACCTGGCAAAAGGTCAATTTCAAACTCTACCGCTCTCTGAGGTGGCATGCCGGGTAGCTCCTTAGGGAATACATCGGGGAATTCAGATACAATCGGTACATCATCACTAAACTGTGGATCTCGCTCCAGGTCTTGTACATAACACAAATATACTTCGTGGCCCTTTTTGAGCTCTCGGTACATAGCCATAGCAGATATGAGTGTGGTCGAAGGCTCTCTCGGTCTCTGGCGGTAAGATACAGTAACCCCAGAAGGACTCTTGAGCAGTAATCGGTGCTCGGCGCAGAGGATCCTACCCTTGTGCCGCTCCAACCAATTCATTCCGATGATTAAGTCGAATCCTAATCCATTGAATTCGATGAAGGAAATGGGAAACGATTCGTTTTTGATTTCGATGGTGGCTGATTGGTAGTATTTGGTACATTTTACTCGCTCCTTTGATGGGAGAGTAACCACAAAATTTGGTAGCTCATCCGCATCTAGCTTCAACCTCTTCACGAAAGATGGTGATACGAAAGTGTGAGAGGCGCCGGAGTCTAATAACACATTGGCATCAATGCCATTTACTGGGAATGTTCCCGTTAAGATGGTGTCGCTTCTGCCGGCTTGTGCTTCGGTGAGGATACTCAGGTTACCTTCGGTACCGAGTCCACAACCTATTGGATTCACAATTGGATAAGTATTGATGGTGGACACAAGTGGAGTTAAATCAACACTGCTCTTTATTGATAAACCAACCATCATACATATCGTGTCTCTAATACACGTTACTAATAGATTACATGATACTATAAAGCTAATACTTTCTAAAGGTAAGGTTCAGGCGTCCTGGTTTCATGTGTGTGGCATTGATTATTGCCGGTGGTGCCGTATTCAAATTGATCTTATTGATCCCGTGATACAGCATTCTGGAGTTTCCACCCATGATTAGGACATCTCCTGATCTCAATACCAATTTCTCTGCGAGGTCCACACGCTTCTGCTCGCTATACATAAATACGACGTCATCACCAATGGACCAAGACACTACGGGCACTCCTTGTTCAAGAGATTCCGCTGTCTCGTCCTTGTCTTGGTGTAACCCAAGTCGTCCTTCTTTCTCATAGAAGTTGACGATACAGAGGTCCGCTTCAAGTGCGGGGATCGGATTATGTTCGCATTGTTGTGCAAGTCCTACTGCTTGTGTGACGAGTGTCTGAAACTCTGGAGGTATTGTCGGTGGCGTTGCTCCATCTTGTGTTCGTGTCTCCTGGTATGTCTTGGTATAAGGATTCCAATCCTTTCCCAAGCACATCATCTTCAGCTTCATCTTCGCTCCACCGGGGAATTCGGGTGTATAAAATCCACCTTGACCCGTTCCTAGCTCGTTGCATCGTCGAATGATTGAGATTTGCGCTTCGGGTGTCAGGTATCCCCTTAATAAGATCATACCTGGTCGGATGACCTGACACTGTTCGTTGGTGTAGTAGTGGTTGGTAATGTCGATCTCTTCTTGATTCAGGTTTACCGGTATCGGATAACAGATACTAAAGTTTCCTATGGTTACAAATTTTATCTACGGTGAGTACTAGTTTCAACTAATTCATTTCATGCTCATTACATACTTCAATTCATTTACTCATGCATTCATTCAATAGTTACTCTACTACTTAGTCATGCTTCTCAAGGATTCAAGGTTTAGATAATTACCTAGGCCGGACTTAGAACCGGACCCATCACGGTCAATAACATGAAGGACAGGCTGCCTCTGGGGTGCGCCCCTCTGAGGACCCCGGGATCCCTGTCCCTGTGGTGCCTGCTGGGTCGGTGCATCGCCAGATGCAACCTCCTTGCCTTCCCTCTACTTGTAGCTCTGGAAGTTCCCTTTCAACTTAGCATTTTCTGGGCATCTATTGGCTGTATGACCCGGTTTCTGGCAATTGTAGCACTTGATTTCTCTCCCATAGCAGTCCTTGCCGGGATGGTCTTGGTTGCACTTCCTGCACACATAGGTGCGGCCATCTGAGAAGGTTTTGGTGAAACCGGAGCCAGAACCTAAGGTTTAGAGGGTTAGCACATGTGTGCATGGATATACTAGATATGATACTTATATGAATACGATTTAGGAATAGAAGTTTACCCTTAGGTGGGTGTGATCTCAGTGGCTTTGTGGCCACCAGTGCAGAAGAACCTAGTTGAAGCAGCTCAACTGGTTTGCCCTGCTCAGCATGGGCACTGCTCTCACTTGGGAATTTCTTTTGGGATTGCTGAAAGAAATTTCCCTTCTTCTTTTTCCAGCTTTTACCCTGGTTTTGCTCCTCGCCATTGGTGTTCTTATTGTTGGCTTTGCGCTTCATCGCGGTTTCTTCATCCCTTAATTGGCAAGTGATTTCAACGCGAGATGCCGCATGATAACACTCCTGAAGTTTCAGGTATTAGCCGGGATTCTTATTTAAAAAGAGATAAGGAAAAGATTTAAGGAATGACAATGAATTTAAGGAATGGAAATGGTACTAAGGGTTAACCGATATTTACCTGAAGGGAGGTAAATCTAGTGTAGCCCATACCGTACCGCAAGTGATGGCTTAGACCGCCATAGAAGCGATCGACCAACACCTGGCCGGTGTACCCAAGATCGGGCAGAAGACGGAGGATGGAGGTGAACGTTCTGTAGTACTCATCGACAGACATCTTCTCTGTCATTTTCAAGGCGTCCAGCTCTAGCCTTTTCTTTGTTTTCACGTGCTCCGGGTAGTATTTGGATCGGAGGATGGAGGCGAAGGACTCCTAATCGAAGGTGGGGTCGTCGACATATTCGTGCTTGACAAGCTTCCACCTATCCATGGCTGCATCCTTTAGGTAGTAAGCCGCTACTCTAACTCGAACTCCAGCAGGAGCTTTGAGGGTTTCAAACGCGGTCTCCATTTCGGAGATATAAGCTTCGAGTTTAGCAGGATCACTCTCGCTTCTAAAGCAGGGAGGTCGGAGATCTGCGATGGCTTTTACCCAGTTTACTTCTCTGGGTGGAGGGGGAGGGATTGGTCCCGCTTGTGTTTGCTGAGTTTGTTGCATCGCGGTGATTACTTGGGGTAGCATCTGTGCTACCGTGGCAGCGACGATCTCAGCTATCGTCTGCGTGCCCGGTCCGTCATTGGTCCCTCGGCGACCTGGACCTCTTCCTGACATCTGAATATTTAACAGTTACATTAGGCTTTGCAAGATGTGATATTGAGACACCATAGGTCACGAATTTAAGCAAGGTATCGTTCCTAAGAACGTCAAGGGTATCCGTTGTTAACAACGGTAGTTCCTAGTTAGGTTTCTAAGTATCCGTCTTAAGACAGTTGAAATCCTAACTCGGTAATCCCTATGCTGGGTAACTATGGACATCAGAGCGACACTTCGCTCTGATACCACTTTTTGTAACACCCCTACCGTTAATTCTATGCTTACCGTCTCATCGTCCTGTTAATCCTATCAGTTCGCAGCGGAAATACTACTATTACTACGGTGGGTGATACAACGCCGCTAACCGCCCATACGGCTAGCTAGGCTTACCTTACTTACAGTCACGGTTTGATGATCATAGTATACCGAGCTACTTAAACATTACTTACTGAATACAAAATACCCTTCGCCTACATTAATGGATTACCGAGTGCTCAAAGTATATTCATTTACAACCCTTCAAGTTTGCCAAAAGAATGAGTTTCTACCGGCTACTCATCTATACCAATTCTCCATTCTTTCATTATCCAAAAAGGTGTACCCCATGGTACACCGGCTAATCAAATGCCACAGCCGTGTACTACTCAGTACACCATTCACAATTCAATGTTTACAATCCCAAAACGAAGACCAAAGAAATAAGACTATGTCTTCAACATCTTCATCCCTCTCTTGCACCTGCATTCATATTAAAAACGGTGCCCCAAGGGGCTCAGCAAAAGCTGCGCATAAACTCCGCATATACCGAGTGCTAACAAGGGCACGCCGACTATTTGATGTCCACTAAACATGCGGTTCATTAATTTCATACATACATGCTTTGCATACAACATACATACATATACAATACACAATCCAAGGCAACAATACAATAGCATACACCATTCTTACCTTCACAAGGGTTAGCCAAATTACGCATCCGGGTTAATCGGAATGCTATTTACTCTTTTACTCGTTTCACATTACCTACTCTTACTTACACTTACTTACTTACATTCACTTTACTTACTCATTCTTACTTACTTACTTTTACTCATGTTAGGTCGGTATGACCTCCGGCCCGGGACTACACCGTCCCACCACCGGGATTTACTTGACTCACCAATCCGGGATGCTACTCATTTAAGGGGTTTGGGCCGCGGACCAGTTTAAGAGTCAGGAATCGGATACAACCTCTTGTGTCTCCTCATCCTCACGCGTGGCCGAAACTATATCGGACTTCTACTCATTCCAATTTAATTACCAATTTAAGTTAGATTGGTTAGCTCGTTAGGAATCAGTTAGAAGTCCAATCACAAACACATTCGGTCACAGTACAGTATATCATACACACACACACTCACATTCATCCATACATTTCATGAATTATACAAACTATGATTTAAGATAACCTTCAACAATATACAACACTGCATATTCACAAGTAAACATGATAACTCCGATTCGTGCATTTATCTTATTTGGTGATCAATTAGCACACAACACACAAATCAGAGTAACCAAGGTAGCATACGGGGCATGAGGAATTCATACCGTTCACCGTTGTACTTGTATCCCAACTTTCCTTCGGTGCTCACAAATCAAATCCTATTATATACATACAATTGAATGATTAATCTAACTATCATTAACTTAACTCGATTACTCTTATGTTTACTAATTCATACTTACTAAGTCTTTGAAGTTCTTATACTTACACATGGTTTACTTTCTTTAAGTTGGTTTCCTTGCTTAACATTGGTATTCTTACATATATGTACATATGTATATGTGGGCATACATATATATATAATTATTATTTAATTTAATTACATTTTTTTTTGCATGACTCGACCGACCCTGCAAGTCCGGTCGAAGTCAGTAGGACAATACGCTGGGAAAATTTTAGGGCCGACCGACCTTACAAGTCCGGTCCCAAGGTCGGTCCATTCCAGTAAGTTACACGACGGAGAATTTTAGCCTGACCGAACTTGCAAGTCCGGTCCATTCCAGAAGGTTTCAGACGGGAAAATTTTCTGGTCCGACCGAACTTGCAAGTCTGGTCGCAAGTCCGGACCATTCCAGAAAGTTCCCGTCTTTGTAAATCTGGGCTCGACCGACCTTGCAAGTCCGGTCCCAAGGTCGGTCCGGCCCAGTATTTGTATTTTTATTTCTGTTTTCAGTTCTATCTTTTACCCATTACTTCCCCATTGTTCCTACACTTAATCCCACATGTTTTAACACTTATTAAGCCTCCTAATTCACCTTAGTTCACCCTTTAATTCATCACTCATTCCTATACCAATTTACACACTTGTTTCTAAATTCATTTCAGCACTTACACTCAATCTCTTCTAGTTGAATTTGCTACAGATTTCTACCTTAACTCTCTCCATCTATAGTTCCCCCTTCTAATGTCATTTCTAGAGTTTCCAATGCATCATACACTTCTCCCAACTTACCCACTAACCAACTCAAATCAAAATCTGTTACAACATATGTTTTTCACCTAGTTCCTAGTTCACTAAGTGTTCCAATCCTATGTAAATTTTGCCATAACCTCCCCTATATTTTTACACTCTCACCACATTGTTCATCCACACATTACTAACCAATTCACCTGTTTTCAATAACATCAATCTACATAGCTCTTATACACAATACCAAGCACTAAATACTCTTTAAAATTTCCTGCACTCAACATCCCAATCCCAATCTAGTTTATGACAATTTTTAATAGTTTTCAAATCTTCAATACAATCCAATTCTTCTTCCACATTACATTTTTGTTCATTACCATTTCACATTGCAAATCTTACTCTTTTAAAACCTGTTACACATACATATACAAGGCTACACAAAGGTGAGAATCATTACCTTGTTTCTCTTCTAGTTTCTTTTCTTCTTCCTTCTTCTTCCTTCTCTCTCTCTCCCGGTTTGTAAATCAAACTCTCTAAGGCTACAGCCCATCAACATACATATTTCAATACTAAAACTAACTCTTAACTATTCTTTGAAGCTTAAGGTATATTTTAGGGCTTAGAGATTTCATTACCTTGCAAGGATGTAGGTTATGCTTAGGATAGCTCAAGAACAATGTTTCCACTCCTCCAACAAAGCCAAAATCGGCTAGAGTACCAAAACACCAAACAAGGTTTTAGCTTAAATTTCGTTTTGCCCACAAGGGCTAGAAAAAGATGGAGTTTTGAGAATATTTTTACCTCGAAGTAACAAGGAGAAGGAGGTGGTTCTAATGGTGGTCTTGAAGCTCCAAATGTAGCATACCCATGGAGATGAAAGTTCTCCTTTTCGAGTTTTGAAAAGATAGAAATGTTCCTCTTGATGAGAGGAAGACAATGGTGGTATTTTTATAATTTTTGGAAGAGATTCAAGGGAGTAACAAGAAGAGAGAAGATGGAGTTGTGGGTTTGCTCAAGCTTCCATGGCTATCGCATGGGGAAGAAGAAAAATAGAGAGGAGGAGGTGAGTGTGTACGTGAGTGAAGAGAATAGAATGGAGGAGAGAGAGTGGTAAAGTGAGGTGGGGTTTGCTTTATTACTTTTGTCTTATAGCATATTAGATAAGTGAGGAGAGTGAGAGAGAGGCCCAAATCGGACACCCCCACTGCACACACACACACTTTGCATTTTAATTTTAAAAGTGGACACATAAGTTTGGTCTAGTTATGTTTCCACCCCACAACTTCTCGTTTTTTACAGTTTTTACTAATTTCTCATTTTATTGATTCCTATTGGTTCTAAAGCTTCACTAATATTTATTAATGATTATTTAGTTGACCAAAATTGTTACGAGTCTATTTGACCCGCTTAAAGACACGTTTTCCCGGTTTCCTCGAAAAACCTGCTTTAAGGTTCGTTAGTGGTTTTAATCCATTTTAAGGATCCGTTTTCTTCGGGATTTGTTCCCTCATGATTATTTATACTTAATTAAGCTTCTAAATTACTCGTTAGCCTAATTAATCACTATTTTTAATTACGGGGTATTTCAATGCTCTAAGGAAAGAGACCTCAAATTACTAAGGGATCGAGTCCGTACTAAATACAGAAGGTATAATGCAGTTATGAACCCAGTAGATGGATATTCCTTGATTAAGTTCAAGAAGAACGACATGTGCGTTATCATGAAATGATGAAAGAGGAGATCGACAATAGAATACTTCACAAATTAGCTATAACCAAGCGTGTGACGAGCACTACGAGTATACTTAAACGAGATGTGGGACGACCGCACTCCAAAGGAGCTTGTGGGCCTGATGGACTTATTTATAAGTTAGTCGGGTAAGTAGCAATGTATCAGTAAGGTACCCCATATATGTAAACGAGTAGTGTAAGAAGCACGAGAAGTAGTCGACTCCGTACGACAGTCAGAGATGCAACTTACACCAGAACAACAAGTTATTGTGAACAATTGAGGAGGAAGAACTTAGTTAAACCAATGAGATTAAAAGAGTCAGAGAACTCATTCCAGGAGGAAACAGTTAAGAATTACGAAATGGGAGAAGCACTAATTAGTAAGCATGAACAGTTCATAAGTTTCAAAATTTTGAGGAAACTGTAAAGAGCAATATGCACTAAACAGTAAGACCAGATAATACAGAAATCTCAGACTGAGGGTCAGTTAGTAGGAAACAATCAGACGCTGGAAGGCGTAATAAGAGTATGAACATCAGACCTCCAGAGAACTGGATAGACAAGCTATAACTCATAGAGACCGTGTATAAATAAAGATACCACGCGTCCATTAAGAGAACTTTATTACTAAGGTATAAGGATTCAAAAGAGCTGTAAACCATATTGAAGAGGATAGGAAGGGCAAACTAATCCCCAAGATTATCAGAGTCGCGCAGCAGAAGCTAGTGGACCGTATCTTAAAGGTTTGATATACCTAACAAAAGAGAAGAAGGAAGTATGTGTCTCACATCCTCCAGTCGAATAAATATACGACTTACCTACCAAATACTTTGGAGCATTAGAGACTACACTGGAACACAGTTGCAAGATTGGTATGAACACCAATAAGAATCCTTGATATAGAGACTAAGCCATTACCATGGTGAAGACCCTCTGACCCAATCGTAATGTGAGATAGACTACAAGAAGCTAGAAAGCTCCATGACACCTAAACATCTTGAACCTATGTTCAAGGATGATATAATGTTGATTACGTGGGCGTAATCCATTTTAAGGGGGGTAGAGCTTACAATCGCTTAGCCTATGTTTCACGTATTGAGTACGTAACCTACAGTGTGCATAGCACAATACAATTAGTTGTGATGTTTGATACGTATGTTATATAAAAACATGTGTTCATTCTTATGTGGTTGGGGTTATTACACACAATTAAATGCGAATACCAGATGTATTAGAGGACGACCTCGTTAACTTCGGTGCGAGAATTCAGGAAAAGAGGAGTAGAAACTCCAGAGGAATTCAAATCCCTATGATATGTATTGATGTGAGACCAAATATGGTAATGTTATGAGGTATGAATCGGCATGAGACCGATGTAGAACCTAGTAGAAATTAAATTCTCTAAGTAATTGCTAAGAGGTGAATTTAGAATGACTTATGGACTGAGTTCCATAGTTTGGAGATGTATTGATTTATGATTATGACTAGAAGGACTAAAAAATATAAAATGCTACATGAATAATTATTTGATTGTTTGAAGTTGACGTGGGAGGTAGAACTTGATCTTGGCCAGATCAAGGACAACTGAACACAAATTGGGGTGAAAGGATAGTTCAACACTGATGCTGATCACATCAGGGTCGGATGATTCCTGAAACTCCTTAAAAGTGGTCACAAATAACCACGTTAAGAGTAGATGCAGTAGCATAAAGTGGAATTGGAGTTGACATGTGTTTTTGGTATTACTCGCTCATGAACTCGAGGACATGAAAACCTTTGTCTCCGGACCGGTTACATGAGGAGTATACAGCAAGGAATATACAAAGAGTGTTTTGATTACTAAAACATGCAAAGACATGTTGTGTGACAAGTGTGGTAAATATATATATACATATGGCAGACCTTGTGAGTCAGAAAGACTATACAGATATTGAGTGATCTATATGATCTTTTAGTGTGAAGTTACCTGTGTTTTCTAAGAGATAAAGATACATAGGAACTTTGGGGACAAAGTTCTTTTAAGGGGGGTAGATTGAAATACCCCAAACCTTAATATATTAATGAACTGTCTAATTAGGATATACTAAGGCTAGAACGTGCCTTAGAAACATTTGAAGAAGTGTTAAACAACAAATTTACACCAAAACATGCTCTAGGAACATTTAGAGCAAAAAATGTTTTAAAGAGTATAAATAAATTAGGGAACTACCAATAAGTTCCCAAGAGATTTCGAATGTGAAATACCTCTAAGATTAGTAATAAACATTTAGAGGAATTAGCGTTTAAACCAAAAACGCACCTTAGAGCACAAAAATGTGCTTTAAAGAAAAATGTGCTTTAAAGGAGAATGTGCCTTAAGCATTTATACATCGAATTAAAAGGCTAGTGAGCCTAAATACCAATAAGGAATAAGGGAACAACAATAAAATGGTCATAGGAGCCATAGCGTATACACACAAACTAAGTATACAAGTCCACACAAAAACCGGTACTAAACTGACGAAAGTCAAGGAGGAACCACTAAACGACTTGGTATAAATTGGAATTAGCAACATGCTATTTCATGAACAATGTTTCTAAAGGTTGTAAATTTACTAAGAACACATTTAAACTAGCCAAAACAAATTGCAAAATCAATGTGAACCCGAAAGCACATAAAAGTGTTTTAAGGCATTTTTGGCCTTGTAACATACCTATCACATGGTATAAGTCATTAGGAACGAGTTTAATGTATCAAATATTACATAAAAACATTAGAGAAACAAAAAAATTCAGGTCAAATAAGCTATAAGCTGGCCGACCTCAATGGTGACTCACCAAGGCATTATTTGCCTTTACTTTATACTATTACACCTAATCAAGACTTCCTTGCATTACATTATTATCTTGTCCCCTTAGTGAATGATTACCCAGACTCTTACCCATCAAATGAGAGCTTCTAAATTCGGAACTCATCCTCTCTTTGAAGGAAGAACACAAAACAAAGCAAAACGTCACGATTTTGAACCTTAAAGAACACCCTTCCTTGTAAGGATCATAACTTTCTCGTCCTAGCTCCAAATCACAAGCTTGATAGGTCATTGGAATCCTCTCTTCAAGAGCTTTACAACCATAGCTCATGAGCCCCAAGATTCGCAGGAAATACCACTAAGAAGTGCCTTTGATTCTCGAGGTAAAACATTGCCTTCTTGAAAACATCTTATTCCTTGGTTTTTGTTACAGCCGATTGGGATGGGATACTAACCCATCTTATTCTTCATCTTGTTGTATAATTTTGGAGCCAATTTCTCTAGCAAATTGCTGTCAAAATTTCTAAGGAAATCAAGCTTAAATATTAAGCTAATGGTTAATATACAAGGTAAATCCTACAACTACCTATTTCAAGGTTCTAAATATTGATCTATATATGATCTAATATATTGTGTACTTTGTTTATTATGTCCGATTTTGTTAGGTGTTAGATTTAATTTTTAGCACCTAAAATGTTAATATTTTGTAAATCTAAAATTAGATTTATAATCCTTATGATATAAGCTTCAATACAAGCTATCATAATATATAAGAAAAGTTCATATACTATTATTTAAGGGGTGGCCAAAAATTAAGAGGGCTTATTTGAGTTAGGAAAAATTATATAACTAAGTTAAATTAAAGGAATTAGTATAATTAAGTGTAATATGTAAAGTTTGTGAAGTTTTGGTAATATATTGAAATTGCCGAAAACATATATGAATTATTATGAAATTTATGAAGTTTAGATGATGGGAAAATAATTGTAGAATTAAGTTTACAATTTGTAAAGAGTTTATAAGTGTTATAAGGAATTTATAAGGTTTTTGGTATATTTAAAGTTAATAAAAGATAGTATATATACTACAACATTAGATAATTAAATCTGGTGATTTAGAGATGTTTAAAATGATTTTTGATGTTCAAAAATCTGTAGGAAAATTAGTTACGAAAATTAGAAATTAATTAGAGTTAATTTGGTTAATAAATGAGTTAGGATAAAAGAAAAGACCACAAGGGTAAAATGGTAATTTCCCTGGTCAAACTTGGTCAAACGTGGTCAAACTTGGTCAATGACAGTTTGTAAAATGTTTAGAGGAGCTAGAATAAAATTTGTAGCAAAAGATTAGATATTAAAAGGATAAAGGAATAAAAAGTTAAGTTAAATTAACTTTAGGGGTGTTATTGTAAATAATGGAAAGTTAAGGGGTTTGACCATAAAAGCTGGTCAAAGCTGGTCAAACTTGCGTATATTTTAGTAATTGACCAAAAGTATAAAAGGAATTAATTAAATAAGACTTTGGAAGAGATTAGAAATAAAAGTAACAAGTTTAGAACTTATTATAAGAAAAATAGAGATTAATAGGAAATTATGGGTAAGTAATGTAAATGACACATTTTTATGTGTTTAGAAGGTTAAGGAAATTAAATAAAGAATTTAGAAACAAGTTGTAAAAGAAACAGAGTTAAGACGGGGTTAAATGGGACCCGTATATAACTTAAAGTATACGAGGGGTATACGCGTAATTTAATAAGTATAGGATAAATAAATACTTAAAGTATTTTTAATGAAAATACAAGTTATATTGGAAAAAGAAATAAATACGTATGATACGGAGTATCATACGGACGTATACGAAAATTTTGGTATACATGAATAGTACTCGTATACGTGAATAGTATACATATACGTGAATAGTAAATACGTATACATGAATAGTAACTACGTATATATGAATAGTCAAATACGAGACGTATACGTGAATAGTAAAATACGTATACGTGAATAGTGAAATACGGTGAATAGTGAAATACGAGACCGTATAAATGAATAGTGAAATACGGATGAATAGTGAAAAATACGAAAATCTAATACAAGGTCCGTATGAGTCTAAAGTTGCTAATTGTGCAACTAAATAACTGCTAACGACGTTAGTGTGTTAATGAATTGGAATTGAGCTCGAAAACGCTCCTAAATGAACGAACCCGTTTAACGGTATACTATTATACCCGGGTTAACCTAGGAAGAGGTTTAAGTTGAAAAGAAAACCAAACTAGTTCTAAGACACATGGTACTAATACTAGTTCTGGTTACAGATCTAGATAAGTCCGTGGTGTTCGGCGGATTAGGCGAACGAGGGATTAAGAGCTAGCCAATCTCCGGTGTACGGTATGGGATTCTTGTAGCTTGTTTGCTAACGAGGTCTATCTCGGTTTGTGTGCTATGTGTTATTGTGATACGACTAATCAAGATTAAGCATGAAACTGATTTACTGTATTGTTATTGTGTCCATTGTACACTAACATTACTTGATTAAGAGATTGTTCATTAACTTTGTTTAATAAACAATGGTATAAGGTTATAAGTACCCCCTGTTATTAGTTGGTTAATACCGAGAGAGGTTTAACTAACAAATTGTCAAAGAGACTTCAGCTAACTGGAACTTGGGAGAAGAGGAATCCGGGACTGACTCCGGTCATGCATTTTCAGGTTTAGGAAGTCGGCATCTGCATCAGATCTGTCTTCCGCTTAGGGTCAACAAACTGACCCGGCCACCTCGAGTGAACAGTTCGAGATGGGAGGCAACTTCAGGAGGCGCAGGAGGGTCAAGCCTACACCCCTCATAACTTAAGAATTATTGTTTATTAAACCAATGGAGCTAATAACTCATTGGCTAGGGTTACTTTGACCCGACAAAATAAACAATTCAGTTAGAGAACAACCAATTCTAATAGAAGAATGGTTGACATTTATAAGGAATGGTCAAACACAAGAACTAAACAATTCTCATGCCTCAGGATTTAGGAATCTAACTTACATCATTAATGGGCGTCCATTACGACGTTCAATTTATTTGAGTTGTGTATGTTTCACATAAATGTGTTGTTTGTTATCGTACTTCTTATTATTATTTGTATGAATAAACAATTGCATGTATACGGCCAAGTAATCGTGTGTAACCCGGCTAGCTTGTGGGCTGCACGTTTTCTATACCGGCAATAAGCTGAGCCCCTTGGGGCCTGTGATTTAAACTTTGCAGGTAGGTACCAGACGAAGACTCAACCTGAGAGTAGGAGCGGGTAGAGTACTTTGGGTTGCTTTTACATTTGTTACACGAGTTGTACATGTACACTCGTTTAGTAAATTAATGAGATGTTAGTATGATTTATTAGGTTATGAGATACTCGGTATTAGTTGTGGGTTATGAATTGTAATGTTTTAGATGCTCGAGTAATTATCCAGTTAGTCAGACCGTGACTTGTTAAGAGAATAGGCCTAGTTAGTCACGTGGGTGACTAACGACGGTAACACCAATTTAGTAGAACTTTTCCGCTGCATTGTTAATGTTCGAGATGGACTTAGGGAGACAATCGTTGTATTTGGAGATGGGGTGTTACAGTATGACCTTGCATTTTCTATGCGTCGGTCCTAGTGACTTCCTTAAGTCTCTTTTCACCCCGTTATTCCCATGGAATTCACATCTTGTGATTGTTAGTGTGTTTACACTCTTCGTGCTTCTTTGGCCTTAGGCCGCACGGTTTGTTGCTAAGCTTGCTTAACTGGCTTATGCCATGTTCGTTGGTGAAAAGAAGGATCTACTACGATTTACAGTTTCCATATTCCTAGCTATCCCATTAGATCCTTAGCTGCACAAGTGCAATACCAAAACACTCAGTCATACAGAGTGCAGAGACGTAAAAGCTTGGCAGTAAATCACTTATGTGATAGGAATGAATATTTTTGTCTGTCATCTCATAATTACTACTCTGTATCATTGTCTAACCACTTCCTCATAGCGGTCGCTTGTAGCGCACCGTATTCTTACTCATTATACAACATTGTTTTTACGGTCTCTGTTACTGTGGTAGCTTATCTTTACTCATTTCCATTGTCGTTGGCACCATTTCCTTATGGCGTGAATACGCTGAGGGTTTCCTATGTTCAGATGTATGACGGTTGTCGTAGCATACCGCAACGTTATTATCTTCCCAATATGGAGATGTTCTATTTCCAATTAGGTTTCATGTGTAGGTTGGCTTACCTCGCATTACTTCATCATTTATGGTATAATTTACCAAGTATCTTGGTTGGCCAAAGATGAAGTGATTTATCGGGTTACAAGCTCTCTTGAGCGTTGGTCATTCATGGTGTGCAATGTGCATTAACGTTTATTGTTTTTGACAATTACTGTCTTCCAGTGCTGAGCATTGGTTATAGGCTCTAGCTGTGTAGTTCTACTTGTATGTACATCACCGGGACATCCCAAGAAATTTCAGGGGTTTTTCTGGTCCCGTTCTCCAATTGAAGAGTACTTTGTCATTGGTAAATGGAAGTTCTTGTTGAGGGGTTTATCTCCACTCATAAGTCTCATGGCAAGGTTACTATGTTAGTATTTGTTTATGTACTGCATATGGAGTATACTTACTCCTTTAGACCGAACTTGTTTGTTCGGTCGCCTCTTGGCAATATCTACATGCACATGCTTGTTGTTATTGTTGATGGAAGCCTTTTCTAAGGGTTCACATCTTCACCACATTGGTGGTCTTCGACTAACGAGGGGTACCTTCCCTTGGGTTTCTCGTAGTGTCCAAGTATAGACTAGGCCAATGTTAGCATTATCATGATTCTTATGCCTCTGTGTTACCATTTCTACAGAAGGCATGAAGGGACATTAAGAGCTTCGTCAGCTGTATATAGACTGATATTCTAGTGACAGTGACATTGAGGTTGCTTTTACTCCAAAGCTACTCATCATATTGGGTGGTTCATTTGTCAATCTATTTGTCGTATGAAGCAATATCTTTTGCAAGTCTGGTTATTAAATGGTGTGGGTTTTGCAACCGTTTAAAGTTTACATAACATAGTCGGTTTATGGCTTCTGAGCCTTATTGCTGCAAACTATTCTCTTTGCAAGCTGCTTATACTTGTGTCCACTCCTTGTATACCCCATAGGTTGGAGGTACTACTGGGCTCCATGGCAAGTCGTGACATCACACTTCCATTCATAGGAGGTCCTTTAGGCAATCTGGTGCTAATCAGTGCCTTTGTAGTTTAGGGTATTTCCTGTTAAGTGAAATCCCTTCGGTGTCCTAACCGAGTGTGCATTCCAGCTCCGTGCTTTTATTATGATGCTTCATTCAACTACTGTTAATCTAGACACCCTTCAAGGATTGCTCCTGGGTGTTGTTGGTTATGCCGTTACATCCGGCTCATGTTTATGATACGTTGTATCTACTATACCGCCTTGTGGTATTGTATTTGAGTTATCCCACTTTGGGGTTATAACGTCTCCCGTTCTTGGGTAGACCGTTTATACTTACCCTTAGTGTTTAGTACCAGGTTTAATATCCTCCTTAATGATGGATTATGCTTTGTGGTAATCTCATAGTTGCTCTTGGGAACTCCGTCCCGTCTGTTGAGCATTGTTGTGTTCACATTAGGCCTTTGCCTTACTGTGTTCAGGCTGGGTATCCTTTCCAGTTGTCATGTATTTGTTTGAAGTCTTTGAGACATATCCAATGTCTATACTTACTAGTATGTGCTCTTTGCACTTCCTAATCCTCATTCCTTATCTCAGATGGGTACTCTGAGTTCTTTATACTTGATCGTCTGAGGTGTCCAGCTGTTCTAGTTTGAACTTACTCATGGTCCGTAGAACGGAGTTGACTACTTCCCATGTTTCATACACTACATGTATACATACGTGGGGTACCTTATTGATACGTTACCACTTACCCGACTATTCGTCAGGCCCGCAAGCTCCTTCGGAGTGCGGTCGTCCCACATCCCATATTTAGGTACACTCGTAGTGTTCGTCACACGCCTAGGTGAAGTATTATTTTGTTAACTCCTCTTGTATCATTCTATGATACTCACCGTAATTCTGTTGGTTTGGTTTTAAAATCCAAGGTTTAAAAGAAAGGTTGTGGTTTTGAAAGAAAAGTTGTATTTAAAAATCATGGTACGGTGTTTAAAGAAGTTCTTAATGGCATAGCCATGTTCGAGATCATGACCAAGTCCAGCTCCCTGCTGACTGGTATATCCTTTGTACAATGGTCAGGCCGTCAGGCCCTTCCAAGTTTTCATTCTTTCAGTTTTAGGATGTGTGATCCTGTAGTTGTTCCATTACGGCCATAGTACATTACTATGCACTTGTGGTGTGTTAGGGTTCCTCAACATGTTTCTGTTCTTACTGCACTTGCCGTGGCAAGTCCGTGGTTGTGAGCCTCGATTTTAAACCCTACCCTAAGTTGATTAAGGCTGATTAGGATCTGACCGGGTTTTAGGTCCTCTTATAACCTAAGATTAATAACTATGTCATATAACAATAATTATTAACACCTAAGCTAGCTCACTGGAACCTATTATGAGTCGCCACCTAATTTTAACCTAGATCAAACTAGGAAAGGAGAGTTCGGGTTCGGGGGCTTGGTATTCGACTTATTTAGGGTTCAAATTACTTTCATTACCCTTCCTAGGTCGTTTTTCCTCTACTTGGTTTATTTACGGCTTTCTACAAAGTTGTTTTTAACCTAGGTGCGCGCTTCTGTTTTTTTATTTTTTAACGTTTTTTGGCAGAAAATTAAAGTGAAATTGAAAGTTACCTAAACTAGGGTTTCGGAGGCAGAATTAGGTCAAATTTTGTTTCCGTCCGTAGCCACGGACCTAATGTCCGTAACCATGGACCTTAGTTAACCTATGTGAAAATAAAAGTCGAATTAAACGGAAAACAAAAATTTGAAACGTCCGGGGCCACGGACAGGATGTCCGTAGGCCCGGACATAGTTTAGCAAAACCTAATTTTTTAAAATTTTAAAATCCCGCCTCCGTCCGTGGGTGTCCGTGGCCACGGACAACCCGTCCGTGGTCCCGGACCATAGGTCCGAGATCCCGGACAACCCACAGACTGGGGTTTTATGGTGGTTCCCGAAGGTGTTTTCGGCTCAAAATTTATGCACGTGTAGCCTGAAAGATGTACAATATGTAAGTAATTGAAAGATCGCAGTTTGAAGTAGAATTATGTACGAAACGTGATAAACAAGTAACAAGGCAGAAGCAAAAGTAATTAGCTATACAGAAGCCGCAAAGGGTTGGTTTGAGCCCAAAATTTAACAGAGAGTTAATGAGGTTGTGGGGAGTTAGAAAAGTAGAGTTATAACCTATTTTACCTTCAGATTCGTGGTGTTTCTTCACGTCGGGATTCTTCGGAGGCCTCGTTGATGGCGGATCCGGAAGAACTTCGAACCCAGCTTCTGACTTCTTGTTGTTCTTGATGTTCTTCACGTTTTGGTGCTGTTTTGGTGAGGGTTTGATGATGGATGATGTTGTGGGAGTTGAAAAATGTGTTTTGGTGTTGATTTTGGTGAGATTTCGGTGTTTGATTGTGGCTCTGGAGTTCAAAACGTGAAGAGAAAGAGACGACTGCCTTCTTTGAGAGTCTAGGCTTCCTTAAAGATAGAAAAATCCGGCAAAAACCGAGATTTACTGACGTTTTAGCTCAAGGGCTTCCAAAAGGAATTTGATTATAAAATTTTACACAAGGGTAAAGGATGATATTTCTGATTTTTCTAAAGTGGAATCGAATTTTTTGGATATTGGGATATTTTTATATTCAATTTCTCGTCAGATTCAATCGGAAATTACTAGAAAATTATTGGAAATTCGAAAAATCAAAATTCCAACGCCATTATGCTTCAAATGTCATCCTCTATCATGGGTTAAAATTTCAAAGAATTTTGAAATGATTTGACCCTTATTTGGAGGAGAGAGAAAGTCTATAGGGGGCTTAGGAGCCTTGAAAAATTACAAAAATGCCCCTGGAGATGACTACGCTGTCCTTAGTACTCTGAAATGTGCCGATCGAACTGGGAACCCTTGCTACTAGCCTATTAGTAGAGACTCTCTTTGCCCCCCGTTAACTAGACTTTGTAATGGAAATGAAAAGGCTAGTTGATGCTTGAGTGATACCCCAAAATTTTGGATCTTAAAAGACCCTACGTACAATTGAAATCCGACAAGTTGTGTCGAGCTATTCTAAGGCGCTGACTACCTATGAGTAAAGTGGAAGGTTGTCGAGCGGTTCTAAGGCGTCGACCACCCAAAGGCGATAATGAAGTAATGTCAGACTATTCTAAGGCGCCGACTACCTATAAAGATGATATGATGTCAAGCTATTCTAAGGCATTGACTACCTATAATGAATGAGATGATGTCAAGCTATTCTAAGGTGTTGACTACCTATTAGTGATTGAAAATTGGTGTTGGGTTGAGTTCTTCTATTCTGGTGAGTTCTGCTGCTCTGGTGAGTTCTGCTGCTCTGGTGAATCTGAATCTTTGGCTGAGAATCTGTATCCCTGTATCTTTGGCTGAGAACTTGTATCTCTGAAGAATTTGTACCTTCGGCTGAGAATCTGTTTCCCTGAAGAATTTGTACCTTCGGATGAGAATATGTATCCCTGAAGAATCTGTACCTTCGACTGAGAATCTGTATCCCCGAAGAATCTGTACCTTCGGCTGAGAATCTGTATCCCTGAAGAATCTGTACCTTCGGCTGAGAACCTGTATCCCTGAAGAATCTGTACCTTCGGCTGAGAATCTGTATCCTTGAAGGATCTGCATCTTTGACTGAGAATTTGTATCTCTGAATTGTGACGAGGAGTCTCATACGAATAGATGCAATGGTCATGATGAAAGTTGATTATGAAAGTGCCAAACGTGGCAATAAGGATGTGCATGTCAAAATACGATCAAAGTGTATGTAGGAAATTTGTCCAAAACAAGAAACCGTTGGAAAATGTGCCAAACATGGCATGTCCAAAGCAAGACATTTCTAGAAAGTGTACCAAATGTGGCCATGATGAGGTTTATGAAACCGAAGTGTTTGGAGGAAAGTTGTTCAAGACAAGAAATTTGTTGAAAGAGGTGCCAAACATGGCAGTGTTTGAAGAAAATTCTGTTTACTGAAAAGGAAAGTGAAATTATCATTTCCTGACCATAGATTTCGGACTTGTAATTTATCTCCTAGGAGATGAACATGCCATCGGTGGGGTATGGTGTATGATGTAAAGGTAAGGGCTTATATGGGCCTGTGTAGTGGTTTGGGCTTGTGTGGTGTATGGTGTGAAAGTAAGGGCTTATGTAGGCATGTGGTGTTTGATGTGCAGGTAAGGGCTTTTGTGGGCCTGTGTAGTGGTGGTGTGGAGGTAAGGGCTTATGTGGGCCTGAAGTGTTTGACGTGGAGGTAAGGGCTTATGTGTGCCTGTGGTGGAATGGTGGTGGTGATGTTTGAGCTCTGGGTTCCAATTGGTGTTGTCATAGCAATTGTTGGAACCAACAATTGCCCCCAGTATTTTCCCTTAAGACAATCTGAGCTAGAGTTCATGGCAATCGATCGGAACGATCGATTGCCCCCAATATTTTCTTTTATTAAACGTGCGAACGAGTCTCGTCCTCACAGGGTCAAGGCTTATGTTTTTATATGGTGCTTCCTAACCTACACTCGGCGTGTTTGGTATTTGCACTCGTTCCTCACCTATGGTCACAACTTCTAGACCATTGAATTCGATATTTGATGAATTTACGCATTTGATCTGTTACTTTCACGTGATTGAACACACAACTATCAAGTCGGAAGTCTTTAAAGCTTATAACGTGGCCGTGGGGTGTGATGAAAGACAACGGGACCATGGAGGGATGTTTGAGGTATGTGGAGCTTAAATGGGTGACCAAAGCTGCAACTTGCGTTTTCTCCCGAAATTAGCTTCCTTGTCTTTGAAGTAATTTGGCTGCTTCGTGTTGATGTTGTTTTTGAGCCTCTGGACTTGGACTTTTGAAGTTGTCCTTTACACCATTTCTTCTCTTTTTGTCATTCGGATTTCCTCGAGGCATTTCGGGTTCACCTCTTTGTTTTATCCTTTCTTGACTTTGCCTTCGGGGTTCTTGTGTTTCCCGGTTTTGGGCTTCAAGAGCGGTTTTGATGTGAGCTCTTTAGATCCTATGTCACTCTGGGACCGTTTGTGGATCACTTCATCATGCTGATAGCGGCGCTGCTTCTTTGAACTGATGAAGATGTTATCTGAGACTCGGGATCCTCCTTTCCTTTGGTCACCGGGTCGGTCATTCATCATTGGTTGGGTTATTTTGTGGAGTTCATAAAATCGAAAAGGGATATATGAAAGGCTCGACGGGGGTTCCTAGGGTTTAATGACAGGGTTTACAAGCTTTTGGCTATGTGGTGCTGTACCTAGGTGCTTCGTCATTCCTGATAGTTGTGTATCCATTCTTTGTTACTTTTCACAGATCTAAGAGTAAATTTACAAATTATCTCCTTCGGTCGGAGTTATGCCGTTTACCTTACCTTTGAATGTGGTCTCACCGGAGTCGTGTAAAAATGACATGCTCGTTCACTCATGGTTTTTCCACTTAAGACACTCTCGCAAGATTTTCACTCGGAAACTCGTTCGCACATTTAAACAAAAGATAAAAAATGACGAACTTAAACTTAGATTACCCCCAGTATTAATTTTGGGGTTTGTGACAACAATTTGACAAATGTAGACTTGAACCACTTCGTGGGTTGTTTGGATGTTTTGGGGTGAGTAGTGGTGTTTGGTTGGACATGTTCATCTCTTTAGAACAAAATACAAGTCGTTTTGTTCAGTTGCCAAGAAATGACCGTTTCATGAACATTAGTTTTAAGAAATGTTTGCTAATGAGCAAGATGATTTGGTTGAAGGTGCAAGGTGAACGAACACATTTCTTTTATTATCATTTTTGTGATTACAAACTGAAAAAGGCAAAAAACTGAAATTTTAAAAACTAAACTTCATTAAAATGGAAATGTGATAAACTTAACACAAAATTGAAAAGAGCAAACAGAACACTACTAGACTTTTGCCTACTCAACAAACTGAAGTCCTTGCTCGATAAGGTCTTCGATCTTGTGCTTCAATGCTCTGCAGTTGTCAGTACTGTGTCCTGGTAGTTGATGAAACTGGCAGAACTGATGGAGATGTTCCCCGGCTTGGGTGATCCCAGGACTTGATGTGAGAGGCTGTAGTAAGTCTAGCTCTTGTAGCTTCACGAGTGCTTGACTGAGAGGCCGGCCAATGTCGGTAAACTGTCTCGGTGCAGAGAACCTCTTGGATCGGGGTGAGGCCTTGATGCTCTGCTTTGCAGCACTGGGTTTTGGTATGGTGCTCACTTGGCATGAAACTCGAGCTGCTTTGGCCGGTCCTAACTTAAAGGTCTCGATACTCGCACCCTGGGCTTTGGGTTGTCCCAGCTTCAGCTCGCCTTTGTGAATCTTTTCTTCCATGACTCTTACCTGTCCCATCAGTATGTCGAAATTGGGGAAGTATGTGCAACTCAGCTCGCTGTTGTATTGTCTTTGCATATTGTCCACAATCATTCGAATTTGTTCTTGTTCATCCATTTTTGTAGGCATGGCAGCGGCCTTCATCCTCCACCGTTTGATGAAGTTGGACATTGATTCACTGTTTCCCTGCCGGGTGCTGGCAAGGTCGGACCTGGTGACTTCAAGATTCTTAGCATACTCGAAATGGTGCAGGAAAGCCTCACAAACCTCTTCATAGGTTTTGGTGTTCAACCTCTGAGTCAACCAACGTTGAGGTATTTCATCGAGATAACGGGCGAAAACCTTGGCCTTCTGCATGTCATTCAACCTGAGGATGGACATTTCCCTATCGAACATCGCCAGATGGACCTGCGGGTCTGAGGAACCCTTGTACAGAGCAAGTGTGGGTAGCTTCAAATTTAGAATGAGATTAACCTCGGGGTACGATTCCATAGAAAAGTAATCGAAACCAGCTGGCTTGCTTGCTTTTTCCATGCGCTCGATCCTTTTCAGAGCCCTCTTGAGTTCTGCAGTTAGTTGGTGGTCCAGGGCGGCTTCCTCTACAAATCTTTGTGCATCGTGGGCCCCAACGGAGTTAACTTCGATGTAGTCGCGCTCGTTCCCAGAGTCAGCAATCTTTCCTGAAATGTTTTCCTGATGACCAACCTCAAGGGAATTGATTTTGCTTTTCAACTCTTCGATGATGGTGACATACTTAGACTCCATGTCATTAGTGGTGGACCTATGTTTCTGTTTCTGTTCCATGTTTCTGTTCGATGACGGTGACTGGGTTTCCTCCCTCTGCCATACTTGGGATTCAGGCTTATCTGTTGGAAAACAAAAGTGGATTGAGCTAAAATTCTGGACCGCCGTGAAGAAGTTTTAGGTAAAAACTTGTTTGGGCTGCAAGAAAAGCACATGAGCTGGAATGTTTCGAAGATTGTGGGTAGGCACTGAGGCCCGAAATGAGTTCGACGGGAGGCACATGGGCCGGAATGATTCATGAGCATTGAACTGGTACCTAGGCTGAAATGTTTGAAGAGCGTGGTTCTTGAGCCGGAATGTTCTGAGAATTGGGCGCTTGGGCCAGAATGTGTTTGGGCTAGAAGTAAAGCGCATGGGCTGAAGTGATTTCTAAACCACGTTCTGGGTATGAATTGGAATTTGGGCCGAGTGATTATGATTGGGCCTGAAGATGATACCCATGTCTAGGATCATGGGTCAAAATCCGAGTGAAAAGTCTTCCTATACTATAATGGTCCTCGAAAAAGAAAGGCCTGATGGATTTTTATGGATCGCCTTAGGTGGATTTGTTTTTTCATGGGCCTAGAACTAAATTGATAACTCAAATTGGGCCGAAAGAGAGAAATCACCTAAGTCTAAACTTTTGGGCCGAAACCCAAATGTTTCACATATCGAACCAAACAGGGCCTCTGGGCCGCAAACAATAAAGCCATAGATTCGGGTTGGGCTGAGTTGATGTAGGGAAAGTTCCTATCAATTCCTAGGCTGGGTAGTGGACCGATCACACAAGCAGACAAGGCCCATACAAATTCTACATGTCCTCACTAGACACTTATCCAATTCGGGTATGGATCGATCCGGAGAGGTGCTTGGGGCATGGGCCCAGGTCGCCACAAAGAAATAGGGCTTGCACGCTATTCTCTTTGGGCTTCCCCACTTTTTTCACATCACCTGAAGGTGTGCGTCTAAGGTCGGGTCTTTGACTGACCAAACAATGGGCTAGGTAAGGGCACTGCCAGGAAAACGCTTGGGGCTAAGGCCCAGGTATTAAGGGGGTGTGGTTAGACGACACCCTCCTCTTTTCCCCCGCTTATTCACATAACCTAAAAGGAGTGAGTCCCTGACAGGGGACCCTCAAACGGGTCCCGGGGTGAAATCGGTTTGCGTGGACCCTCGCTCTCATATGATGCAAAGGTGCAGAAAATTAAAATGCGCACGAAAGTAAACAAACAGGGTAATAAAGCCATAAATAAACATTTTTGAGTTAAACCCTCTTTCTTAAAATTAAACAAGTTAAAATTAAGAATTTGTCCCCCGCAGAGTCGCCAGTCTGTGAGCCTCGATTTTAAACCCTACCCTAAGTTGATTAAGGCTGATTAGGATCTAACCGGGTTTTAGGTCCACTTATAACCTAAGATTAATAACTATGTCATATAACAATAATTATTAACACCTAAGCTAGCTCACTGGAACCTATTATGAGTCGCCACCTAATTTTAACCTAGATCAAATTAGGAAAGGAGAGTTCAGGTTCGGGGGCTTGGTATTTGACTTATTTAGGGTTCAAATTACTTTCATTACCCTTCCTAGGTCGTTTTTCCTTTACTTGGTTTATTTACGGCGTTCTACAAAGTTGTTTTTAACCTAGGTGCGCGCTTCTGTTTTTTTATTTTTTAACGTTTTTTGGCAGAAAATTAAAGTGAAATTGAAAGTTACCTAAACTATGGTTTCGGAGGCAGAATTAGGTCAAATTTTGTTTCCATCCGTAGCCACGGACCTAATGTCCGTAACCACGGACCCTAGTTAACCTATATGAAAATAAAAGTCGAATTAAACAGAAAACAAAAATTTGAAAAGTCCGGGGCCACGGACAGGATGTCCGTAGGCCCAGACATAGTTTAGCAAAACCTAATTTTTTAAAATTTTAAAATCCCGCCACCGTCCGTGGGTGTCCGTGGTCCCGGACCATAGGTCCGAGATCTCGGACAACCCACGAACTGGGGTTTTATGGTGGTTCCCGAAGGTGTTTTCGGCTCAAAATTTATGCACGTGTAGCCTGAAAGATGTACAATATGTTAGTAATTGAAAGATCGCAGTTTGAAGTAGAATTATGTAAGAAACGTGATAAACAAGTAACAAGGCAGAAGCAAAAGTAATTAGCTATACAGAAGCCGAAAAGGGTTGGTTTGAGCCCAAAATTTAACAGAGAGTTAATGAGGTTGTGGGGAGTTAGAAAAGTAGAGTTATAACCTGTTTTACCTTCAGATTCGTGGTGTTTCTTCACGTCGGGATTCTTCGGAGGCCTCGTTGATGGCGGATCCGGAAGAACTTCGAACCCAGCTTCTGAATCTTTGTTGTTCTTGTTGTTCTTCACGTTTTGGTGCTGTTTTGGTGAGGGTTTGATGATGGATGATGTTGTGGGAGTTGAAAAATGTGTTTTGGTGTTGATTTTGGTGAGATTTCGGTGTTTGATTGTGGCTCTAGAGTTCAAAACGTGAAGAGAAAGAGACGGCTGCCTTCTTTGAGAGTCTAGGGTTCTTGAGGTTCTGATTTTATCATGGGATAAGGTTCCTTATATAGGCTTCCTTAAAGATAGAAAAATCCGGTAAAAACCGAGATTTACTGACGTTTTAGCTCAAGGGCTTCCAAAAGGAATTTGATTATAAAATTTTACACATGGGTAAAGGATGATATTTCTGATTTTTCTAAAGTAGAATCGAATTTGTTGGATATTGGGATATTTTTAAATTCAATTTCTCGTCAGATTCAATCGGAAATTACTAGAAAATTATTGGAAATTCAAAAAATCAAAATTCCAACGCCATTATGCTTCAAATGTCATCCTCTATCATGGGTTAAAATTTCAAAGAATTTTAAAATGATTTGACCCTTATTTGGAGGAGAGAGTAAGTTTATAGGGGGCTTAGGAGCCTTGAAAAATTACGAAAATGCCCCTGGAGATGACTAAGCTGTCCCTAGTACTCTGAAATGTGCCGATCGAACTGGGAACCCTCGCTACTAGCCTATTAGTAGAGACTCTCTTCCGGGGGGTTGAAATTTTGGGTATAACAATGGTTTTGGTGGTTTTGGGTAAACCTATACCGGTCACGGTATGGTTTCCACTCGTATTTGGTAGTCTTGTTGATTCTTCCCTTGATATATTGGTTTACGTTTGGGATACTCGATCCTTTAAGTAGCTTCCTAGTGATCTAGACATGGCTGTCGTAGATCTGGGTACTTCTCCGATCCTTGGAGATTCCCTTTTTGATTTGGTTGTGTTCTTCCTTGTTGCTCGTTCCCACACGTTTGTTGTGGTTACTGAGCCTAAGTTGGTTTAGGCACTACGGTTGTAGTTGAGTCAGATTATATCTTGTGAATGTTCTTGTAGCTGTTTGAGCTATGTTGGCCAGGTATTGTAACCTTAATGGTGTTACAGTTTTGGAGTTAACCGCTCCTGACTATGTCCTTAGTCAGCTAGCATAGCGTTGTTGATGTTACTTTGCTATTACTATCCCGTAGATTTGTGTCTCGGGCTTTGTTACAGTTCCTTTTCCCGCTCCTTTGCGCTTAGTGCTTCTTTTCCTGCTGCTGGTTGGTTAGCCAGGTTCTGTGACTGCTAAGCATGTCGCCCCATGTTGTTGCATGTTGTAGTATCCTTATGGTTGGAGTTCTCATTCTACCATCATTAAGTGCGGGTATTGTTGTTCAACCGGGATCCATTTCCGGGACTTCCAATTCTTGGAATCTACTGAAATACCTCAAATCTAATTAATACCTAAAAACTATTAAATAATGGATAATTGATCTAGAAACAGATCATTGTAGTTAAGCATGCTAATCTATGCATGCAAATCTTACGTAAATTAATATTACTATACGTCCACATGCAAACTTATGCATGCAAACGTCACGTAAAAATAGTCGTTTTACCATAAACGCTAACTAGCGTAATTTTACTAAACATATTCGTACAGATGTTCATGTACGATTATTAACAAGGACTAAACTTCTTGCATAACAAGCTCGATAGAGAGAGCGTTAACAAGGAAAGAACAATACCAACGGGTATACAAACGAGCAACGTAAATATTTTACGAATGCCTAAGCGTTTATAAATGCAACAATAAATTGAAATACACATTTATATAAATGTAACAACTCATGTTACACCTATTTTATATATTATGAAGATATAATAACTCATCAAAGGTCAAAGACGCGCACTAAACATCTTGACAAGAAGAACGTTCGTAAAACGCCTTTAAACATACAATTACGCGCGACCTTGCAATACATGAGTCCTATAACCTTCTAAAACTCAAACCAAAGGGTCATACCCTCATTATATGACAATACAAACATAGTCCCTAGGCTATATTTAGTCGAAAATGCAAAACGCTCGGGAGTGCTCACGCACCCCCCTTAAAGCACGAAAAGCTCGGAGGAGTGCCGAGGTGGCACGAACTCCTATAAAATTAATTCTTAGAGTTCCTAACATCATTATTATCCATACTAAAGAGAACCCACGAGGTGGTTTCTCAAAATTCAACAAAAACCTCAGGAGGAGTTCTTAACGCTCCTTTTTGCCCGGGAGTGTCTCGATAGCCCGGAAATTACGACATGGGTTGATGTAACCCCATATAACTCAATTAACATCTTAATATATCATTATTTACTATAATAAATGTTTATAAACACTTGGAACTCATGAAGACAACTTGTTTCCAAAAATATCCTTAGAGCACAAAAACGCACCTTCGGGTGTCACTAAAACGCGTTTTACGCAATTACCTTGTAGTTTTTCACATGCCACGAATTAGGAATCTTAAATAGGGATAAAATTACCCTCTAAATCAACTAAAGGCAGTGTCAAACAAGGGGCTCTATAGGGGCCGATTTTCTACCTAAAAACTAGTATAAAATTTGCATTTAAAAACTTGTAAAAGGCATAGAACATGGTGACTCACCTTCCCATGTGCTATAATACTTAATGGCAAAAGAATTTAGGTCTCATTTGACCTCCATGCTGTCGAAATTATGCAAGGAAACAAGGCCATGTTAGCTAGACAAGAATAAAAATGATTAAAGCAAAAAGTAGATCTAGAATCTACTTTTTGATTTCTTAATGTCAAGTGACAACTCCATGCTGTCTAAGCCATGTTAGAGCCGATTGAAGAGGCCTAAAAACAGCCCCAATTCGTGGGTCATCAAGGGAAGAAGAAGACAAGTTGCAAACATTGGAAAATCAAAGGAATAAAGTCTTACTAACTTACCTTGTCATTTAGCTTCAATAATTTCTTCCACCTTGCATTGCCTTGTAACATGGCCGATTGAGTACCTTAATTTAGGGACTTTGGAGCCTAATAAACTAAAGAAAAACATTAAACAAAGACATGACCTAACATGCCAATTATGGGTCCAAAATAAACAAAACAAAAATTCCTTCCAAACTAGCCTAAGTCTTACGGTTGCACCTCCATCTCTTTCACACATTGAAACCGGTTGGGTAAGCTCCTCTCTTCTTCCTTCATCTTCTTCCTTTGAAGCTCTTAAGTCCATTAATGGAGATTTAACTTCTATCTTCATCTTTAAGGTGATTTCCTAGCATTTTTTTTCAAGCCTTGAAGTAAAACTCTTCCTAGCACAACCATAGCAATTCGGCATCAATTAATACTCCAAGGAGGTTGTCTAAATCAACATTAATCCAAGGAGCATCTCAAGGTTACCTTAAAGTATTTTTCATGCTTGAAAATCCTTAAAGCAAATTTTTATGTGTAACCAAGTTCTACTTCTTCTAAGGTTCTTTTCTTCTTCATTTTCATGAAGGAAAGTTTGTTCTTCATCCATCATAAGTGAGCCGAAATCCTAAGGAGAAAAGCTTAAGGTAAATCCTTGAAAAAACTACTTACAAATCTACTTAAGATCTTTGTTAAAGATCTAACTTCTAAACTCCTTCACCTCTTGCATTAAAACCAAAGTGGAGCATCTATTTCCTTTGGAGAAAGCTTGGAGATTCAAGAAGAGTTCAAGCACTTAACCATCCTTTATTAAGAGTAAGTTTACTAAGACAATCTTTATGTTTTAAGCTTGGTTAAGCTTCTAAAAATTATACAAAAATTATGTACACCTTCTAAGGAGTCTAAAACCGAAACTACATGGTAACATGTACCAAAAATATAATCTATAACATATATGGAAAATATTTACCTTAAGACACATTTTTGTGTCACAAAATTTATCAATGTTAAATACAAAGTCAAGCCGATTGTCGTCAGGGCAAATATGCTTATTTTGAGCTAAAAATCAATCTAAGACATTACAATAATTTTTACATGAGTTATATGACTCATATGTATTTATGTATAATTATTATGACTTATAAATCAACTTTTGTATACTATAAGGTATCTTAAAAATTATGGCCGAATACATTTGGTGAAGAATAGGTTTTAATGAGCTACTTATGTATATAAACTCATATTATAAAGTTTGGTGAGTTAAAAATATTTTATTAGTGCTTAAATGGCTAATTAATTAATTTATGTGGCTAAAATGTAAATTTTACAAAGGTTGGTGTATATATCATAAAAACCGAGAGTAAAGGGGTATTCTTGGGATAAGTATAATATAATATAAAGTTAGGAATTAAGTTTATGAATTTTATCTAATTTAAACAAGTGTTAAAATGACAATTTATAAAGTTTTGGGCTATTATGTAATTTATAAAACTTACTATGAAAGTTTGGAATTGAATATGGGCGAATTCATAATTAAGAGAATTATAAAGTTCACCTTCGAAATTTTGAGGAATTAAATATTTAAACTATAGTTTATAAGTTATTAAGTAACTATTATAAAGTTTTGGGGTGAAAATGTAAAAAAAGGAAAGTTTATGTCAAAGCCGAATTGTTTGGGGTTAGATTTGTAATTTAAGAATTATATATATATATATATATATATATATATATTCGGCAATTAAGAAGAATTAAAATTAAAACTATAGTTTATAAGACATTATGTAAAGGTTATAAGATTTTGTGGTTAAATTGTAATTATAGAAAATATTATATTAAGGCCGAAAGTTTGAGGGGCCAAATTGTAATTTTCGAAAAGTTATAATGTTCAAAAGTTATATACCAAAATATTGATGGTGGTTTTGTAATATAATTAAATAAGGAATTAAAACTATATAATATAATGAGGTTAGAGTTAAAATGTAATTATAAGAAACTACATGGCATAGCCGAAAATAAATGTGGCTAATTGGTGATTTATTAAAGTTATGGTGTTCAAATAATAATTACCAAATTTATTGTGGTAGTTTAGTGAATTAATTAATTAAGGAAATGAAACCATGCATTATAATGTATTTTGGAGTACAAAGTAAAGTTTACGAAATAAATGAAGTTATAATATAATAACCGAAAAGTATGATGTATTTATGGGATTAAAAATATTTGTAGGTCCTATATGGATATTTAGGAAATATAGAAAAGGAAATTATGATTTAAGGATTTATGAAATTAAAACTATATGATATACAAGTACAAGTAATTCATTTGTAAAGAAATAATATTTATTGGGGTTAGTTTGTGAATAATAAAAGATATGGGAATAATATGTCCATGTGTGACATGTAAATATAGTTTGAAGATTTATTAAGTGGTTATGTCATTTAGACAATTATATATAAGTATCATAAATAATACATGTGTATGAAATATATATATATTTTAGATTTTCAAGTAAATAAAAGGGAAATGAATATGAGGAATTATGGGATTAAAACTACGGGTTACATAGTTATAAGGAATTTAATTATAACCAACTAATATTAATTGTGATTAAGTGGAGAATAATAAAGAAATTATAAGAATATTATGTCCATGCGCGACACTTAGATATAATTGAGAAATTATAAAGATGTTATTTCGATTAGACAATTATAAACAAGAAACATGAATAGAACATGAATATATATGTATATATATACATTAAAGGACTTAGAAATAAATCACAAGGAATAACAAATAAGTTATACATCCAATCATAAGGTAATTAAAAGAAATTACCACACAATATAAGTTTATAAATTAGGACTACATGATTTGGAAATATATAAATACCTTAAATAATAATAAGGAAAAGAGGTTAAAGAAACTACCTAAGTATAAAGAAATAAACCTCACATGAAATAACGAATATGAAATCGTTTCATGAATCAATAAAATTATTATACGAGAGTTACATAAATTAACACTCTCAGATTAATCCTATTCTAGGACATTGTTTGACCAGACGTCGACTGGGAACTAAACAAGTACAGTCTACGGTGAACGGTATGGAATTCTTGCAGTCTACTTTCTACCGGATTACACCGGCTTGTGTGCTATCTGTTGTTTGAAATAACGACCAAGATAATTGTATGAAAAATGTTGTACCTCTTGTACATTGTTGTGTTATTCTTTGTGTGTGATGTTACTAACTGTAACGTGTATGTCCCACGCATACAACACTACATTACCAGTGGATTAAATACCTGCGTATTATTATACCAAGGACTTGTACTCAAGTTTCTCACTAACTTCACTTTATAACAAACGTCGTTGTCCTAAACGTGACAACCGACAATACATATTGTGTTCTTGATTAACGTCCTTGAGTGACATTTAACAATTCTATACTACGAGAACGAGGAGCCCAGTTGGAGCTGGCCATGCATGCTACCGGAGCTGTACCTGTCACAGGTCATCTCCTATACAATTTACGTCGCGACAGGAGTTTTGGGTGTACTATGTCACTCACCGGCGGCGTACCGGAACAGTTCAAGTGGGGAGGAAGACTTTATCCTCTCGAGGGTTCGATTCCCACCTCTTTTAAGTACAGGAGTTAACTACGTTATCTTCTGAGGGACTAATTACCCACCAACTTGTACGAGAGTCCCATCTCGTCTAAGGGCTTATCATGCCCGACCATCTTACTCCATGAAGGAGTTTAACGAGGTCACTATCCTCCACTGCGCTGAGGTTATCTTATATACATGTTAGTCCCATTGTGAGGATCTGACTACTATCAAGCTATTCGGAACATTTAACTTGACCTTCTGCAGTTTGTTCTGTGTGACATTGTTATCTTGTATGGATGTGTTATGATTATGTTATGATGCTTATTTACAACTTTATAAAAATGACGTGCATGTATTCGACAAAATAGTTGGTGTGGCCCAGTAGCTTGTGGGCTGCACGTTTTTCATACCGGCAAATTATTTTGCTGGGCCATTTCATGGCTAAACAATTCCAGGTACCTGAAGAAAGAAGAGATTGCCCGACCGAGTGTAGGCGGGGTAGATTTAAGACAGGGGACTGTTATCACCGGAATCATTTTACAAGTACTGTATTTTTATTATTGACTTTGTTGTTTTTAAGAGGTTTGTATTCAGCGCTCAGACCGTAGCATTTGTAAGTTATTTTGGAGTTAGCCTTATTAGTCACGTGGGTGACTAGCGGCGTTGTGGCACCACCCGTTGTTATGTATATATTTTCCGCTGCATTTCCAGTTGCCTTTGGGAGCTATCATTGTACAGGTTATTGGATTTCGGGTTGGGGTGTTACATCTACTGTGTGTCAACTTCTTTCCTCCTATAGGATTATCTCACTACTGCCAGATCGGGTTTTCCCGAGTATGAGAGGTCTTTCCTTCTCTCTAGCGTACTTTCCCAAGTTATACAAAGGGGTTTGTGGAGGGTGGGTCTGGTATTGTAGGTATCCGGTACTCACCGGTCGTTCCAAACTAGCATATCTCTAATGCTAACACTCAGCCCTTAGCCCTAAGCTTCTAAATCCTAACTCAGTGTTTCCTAAACTCGGTATTTCCAGTCATCAGAGCGATACTTCGCTCTAATACCACTTTTTGTAACACCCCTACCGCTAATACTGTCATTACCGTCCAATCTCCTTATACATCCATACTCATGCAGCGGATACATACTTACACACGGCGGGTGAAACAATGCCGTTAGCCACCCACGTGACTAACCGGCTACTACTACATACAGCATCGGTCTGATGGACCGGAATATCCGAGTACTACATAATTACAATGCATACTTCAATTACCTACAAATACTACAATGCTCCCTTTCATACAATGCTCCATGAGTTCAATACAATATAATACACCGAGTTTACTAAGATCCTTATACAAATACAATACCTCCTTCAATTTCGTACATACTCATTAAGAGTCTACCTCTACCCATTCCTCACAAGCTACTTACTTTCTAAGTACAAGGGGTGTACCACTTGGTACACTTCTACATCGAAGGCTACAAGCCTTATTCCATTCGCTACTGTCTACAATTCCTTTCTAGCTACATAAACATAACTGCCGGTCTCTTACTGTGGCCATATCCGCTTCGGGTACCTGCACACTAAAAACGTTGCCGCTAGGGGCTCAGCTTACGCTGCATATGACTTCCGCATACCCCGCGTGCTAGCGAGGGTACGCCGACCACTTGGTCGAATACATGCAATTCATTTTATTCATACATACATGCATACAAGCTTTCATACATAATACTATAATACTTTACGCAAGGAATACATACATACAATTCAATACGTACAAGGTAAACCATACAAGCCAACCGATACTTACTTACCTTTTCCGAAATTCACGATACACAATACATATACAATACATACACAATACATATACAATACACAATACTTGTTAGCTCCATTTGTCCACCCGGGTTAATCGGGTGGAGGTTACTCATTTACTCGGGGTCAATGACTTACACCAGCCAAGACCATTACTCATACAATACTTTACTTTACTTACTATATACTCAAGTCAAGTCGTCGGGACCTCCGGCCCGGGGACTACTCTGTCCCACCACCGGGATTTACTTGGTTCACTAATCCAGAATGCTACCCATTTAAGGGGTTTCGGCCGTGGACCAGCTTAAGAACCAGGAATCGGATCCAACCTCTTGTGTCTCCTCATCCTCACGCGTGGCCGAAACTATATCGGACTTCTACTCATTCCAATTTACTCAATACTTACGTTAGGAGTTAGGTAGTTAGGAATTAGTAGAAGTCATTCATCCAAGCCACACAATATTCCATTTACTCACATACACATACATACAAGGTACAATACATTACACAAGTACACTACAAGATACATATACAATTCATCCTCATTCATACATTTCATGAATTATAAAAACTAAGTGTTCAAGGCAATAAACCAAGAACAACATAAAACAAGCACAGTAAGTGCAATATAGTCCGATTCATGTATTTATCTTATTTAAGTGGTCAAATAAGCACACAAATCGGGGTAACCAGGTTAGAATACAGGGCATGAAGAAATCATACCATTTTCCGGAATTTACTTTACCGGGTGTCCTCACGTTCCTTTGGTTCACTCTTGTTCCATAGTCCTTACTTGTTCCTCGAGTTTTATTCTTGAACCAATGACTACATCCCAAATGTTTCAATAAATACTAAGCAATACAATACATAAGTAATTACTATTCCCGTACTTACCCCGTTATCCCGTTGTTTCAGTTTAACTTAATGTTATTAAACTTACAGCTTCCTTAATTATTTCTCAAACTTGTTTACACTTCTTAGGGCCTCTAAAGGTCACCAAAAAAGGCCTTAACAACTTCTAAAACCATTACCAATCAATCCCCCATGTTTAAAACCCTAAAAATCACATTCTGCAACAATTTCGGGGTGGTCCAGGACTTGGTCCGCACCCAAGGTCCCGGACCATGCACTGAAGCTACTCTCGGCCATTTTTATATATTGGTTCGGGACTTGGTCCTGGACCTAGGTCCCGGACCACTACCTGTTTTGAGTCTCGAATCGTTTTCTGATGCGGTCCGGGACTTGGTGCCTATCCTAAGTCCAGGACCCTGCTAAAAACTACTACTTGGTGGATTTTTCAACCCCTAATCAACCCTTAATCCACCTCTAATCATTCCATAATCTTTCCACATGTTTTGTACATATTTAAACACACTTAAACACTCACTAAAACACCTTAAATCCATGGTCCAATACCTACTCAACTTCTTGCTCAATTTCTACAAATTTTCCATTTTCATTTTCATACTTTGCACACTTGTGGATTCCTACACCCCTCTTTGCATTTTGCATCTTGTCCCAACTTCATTTTACCATTCCAATTCCTTTCCAATCAACTACACTACCTATACCCAAGTACAACTCTCTTCTTACCAAATCTTGCACACTAATTTTTCCTAGTTCTACAATGCATTTTGATATCTCTATGCTACAGATTTTTACCTTCTTATTTCTCATACTACAACTACCATTCCATAGCTACTAAACGTCTCTACTAACTCCAATACACACCTTGGTTCTCCCATTCACCAAGTCATCCATAAATGTACATTTCCTACCAAAATTTTGCCATATTTACCTACAATTCTAGCTTCTCCACATACATACTTTTCCATCAAATTCATTCCTAATCTATCCACACCCATACAAGGATCCTACCAGCACTCAAAGCAATTCTCAATACATCAATACACCATCAAGCAACAATACTAATACACATACTCATTACATTTGGCCCCAAGGCCTACAATTCACATACTTGCTCACAAGTACTAAAATTTCCATAACTACACTACTAATACAATAGTTTAGGTTCTTTTATTGGTTTACCCTTTCCCATTACTCTAATGCATTTAAAATTTATCATTGAGAAGGAGCTCTTACCTTGAGCTTATATTTCCTTCATTCCTTTCCAATTCTTCTCCTCTCTTTCTTGCACAAATCGTTCACATGGGGAATGGAGTTGCCAAACTCCATTCTCATCACCCAAAGCACACAAAACAAGTATAATTAACATACTAACCCCTTAATTAATGCTAGTTCATAGAAATGTTTAGAACACTAATTTTAGGGTTTACCTTTGGAGTGTTTTAGGAGGGGTTTTAGCCCTTGGTTCAAGAAGGTGAATCCTCCACCATTGCAAGGTTGAGTTGATGCTCAAAAGAGAGAGAGAAAACAAGGTATTACAAAGGGGTAGAAATCAGTTACGAAGAAAGATGGAGAAAACATGAGTTTTTCATGTAGATTTTTACCTTAATGGAGAGAGGAGACCCAAGCTACCCATTAATGCTATTTTCTCTTTGAATGGGGAAAACCCATGGAGATGAACTTCCTCATTTTTGGATTTCGAAAAGAGAGAAGTGTAGAGAATGATGAGGGGAGCAAGAATATATATTTATTTTTGCATTTGGAGCTTACATAGAGATGGAGCATGAAGAATAAGTGAGGAAGCCATGGGAGCTTCCTTTGGAGCTTCAAAATCACCAGCACAAGGGAGGAGGAAGAGAGAGAGTACAATGGGGAAGAATGAAATGGGAGAGAGAAGAGAGAAATGAGAGGAGAGAGAGTATGTGAGTGCTTTTTGTACTTTGTTTACTTTTTGCTTTTGTCTCTTAATTAATTAGCTAGTATGTGAGTGTGTGTGAGGCTTTTGACTTATTAAAAATCGGCCCCCTACTGTTATACTAGCTGGAGCGTTTTTCGTCTTTTACAGAGAACGCTCGTTATTTTACCCGGTTTTGGTACTATCACTAACCGGGCCCGTTTTCCGGAATTTTCTCGTTTATTTAATTTTATTGGTTATTAAGCTTCCATTAATGCTTAATAATAGTTATTTAATGTTTTATAATTTTTACGGGTTCATTTGACCACTTAAAATCACGTTTTCGGGTTTTCTTAAAAAACGTGCGCTAAAGCTCTATTAGTGTTTTAATACATTATTTGGATCCATTTTCTTCGGGAGTTGTTCCCATATATTATTTAGGCCTTATTAAGCCTTTAGAATCCATATAATACGCTAGCCGAGGTCTCATATCTCCTATGGTTATTTAACGCTTATTTAACTTTTTAAGCGTTTCTTTATTTCTTTTGGATTTATTTTTCCTTACAAATATTACTTAGGCGTAATTAGGCCCTTAAATACGTATTAGAATAATCTTAATCACTATATTTAAGTTCGGGGTATTTCAACAATACCTTGGACTGGGACGACAAGAAACGGGCCATGCACTCCAATTTCGGAAGTCTGGACCAACGCAGACAAACTTCATAGGCGTAGCCACTAATGAGGAGCATGCATGTGGATAAATTATGGATCTGCTGCATGATAGAAAATAGATACACGAGACATATATATATATCAATACGAGTCGTAGAGGAGATACAAAGTCGATTCGAATAGAACCCTAGCCGCGAGAGACAGTCGCCGCGAGCAGAAAAGAAAGACAGAAGAGGGAGATTATCAGTCAGTTTTGACAGACCGGAGCAGAAGGCAGAGATCGGATTCGTCATTGCTCTTCAATTAGATGACGTTTTCTAATCTCTATAACATTGTTATTATTTCTTTGTCTCCGATGTCTGAGTAGTTGTTAGATTTCTGGTTTGCTATGGACAACTAGTTTATTGTTTTGCTTCTTGAGTTGTTTAATATAAATTCTATACAGATTGTAGTTTTATTCCTTGTTTATTATTGAATTCTCTTGTGATTAATTATTGCTTGAGTTTATTTGGTATGAATTGCTTATAAGTGAGAACTGCGGCGTTCATTAGACCTTAGGAATATTACCAGTGAAACTACAGATGGCAATTCCTGGGGATTAGCTGACTAGAAACCAGATGAATCGTTAATGCTACTAGTTATTTTGTAAATTCGTAACGAGAGTTAGGATTTGGGAATTGCTAGCAAGAATCTATCTTGCGGGAGAACGGTTTTAGATTAATTTAGATCTGAGGTTGCAATCTAGAATTTATAAAACACTCAGGAAGAGAATTGGTAAAGTAGGAAGAAGTAGTAAACCAGGATTCACCCTTTTTATAATTGTTAAAGAATTTCTTTTAATTGTTTTTGTTTTTATATTAATTGTTTATTTTCTACAAACCGATCCCCAATTTGTTATTGTTATTTTTCTATAGTTTATTAGTTAGTAGATTAAAGACTCAAACTAGACACAGCCTCCTTTGGTTCGATAACCTAGAGAATACTACCTAGGAAAACTTGCTACGACAGACCAGTACACTTGCTGAATATACGTTTCATACCGTACAGGTTTGAAGGTATGGGGTAGCAGATATTAAATCTCCCTAAGGTGGTAAATTTCATCTAGTGTGAGTTCTAGTCTAAACTAGTTCATTTCATGCTTAATGTAACACCCCTACATCGAACTTCACAACTAAAGCAATTCGCAGCGGAAATAAACAACTAAACATTAACTAAACGCTTCGGTGCTACAACGCCGTCAACCACCCACGTGGTTAACAAGGCAGAATAAGTACAAGTGTACCGGTCTGATGATCAGACTCCCGAGCATAGAACTAAAACCATAATTACATCATATACAATACCGAGTATTTAATTACATTCCTTCACTGTAAACTGCCAATATACCGCCACAGTAGTATCAACGGAACCAAAAATATAATGCCACGGGAGCACAGGCGCATCCCGGGCTCAACATCCAAAATAACCAAAAGTACATCTGCAGCCTAGGACCTACAGCCACTCTGCTTCTTCGATCCTCATCTTGCAGTAAAAAAAATATGGAGCCCCCGAGGGGGTCAGCAACCCTTGGTTGGTGTGGTTAACGCGCAGCCCATCGGCTACCGGGATACGCGCAACTAATTGTCATGATGACATGGCATTCATTTTAAACATAACATAACATGACACATGGCATAGCAACATCATTGCATAGCACAACATCATATACACAGTGGATACTCTTTCCACAATCACAAACCAAGAAGGTTAAACAACATAAGAAGCCTAGAGAATGGTTCACTTTCATGTTAAGCTTGTTACACACACTCATTACCGTTCTGTTATTCGAACGAGTAACTTAAGTCACAGATGGTTCGGATATTGTGACCCGAACACACCACACAAACACATGTTCCCACTAAACCGATCATAAGTCAGAATAGGTAAGCTTTGGAGGAAGCTAGCGGGAGATCGAACGCCAAATTAAGGAGGACAATCTTAACAACATAAGAGTCGAATCTGATTCAGATATCTACTCTTAACTTACATGCATGACCGGACAACCGGATTCCTCACTTCCCAGTTAGCACTTGTTAGAAGTTCAACAGTGGAATTTAACAAACAATTCACAACAAGTGGTAAGTCATGTTAGTCGCACACAAGGGAAATGAGTCACATCATAACATCACAATAATATGAACAACTATAAACTCATTACATGATTAAGTCTTATAACGTCATAAACACACAGAAAAACAAACAACACACAAGCCGGTGTAAACCGGTAGGCAATAGACTGCAAGAAAACCATACCTTGGTCCTTGCTTCGATTTGTTTCCACCGTAGGTCACTCCTATACATGATTAATAATGTCGGTTAATTAATTTACTTAACTTCAATTTACTAAATGTTTAACATGATTTATGACATGTTTAATGCCCAAACTAATCCTTCATTACCTACATTATACCCCCTAGGGTTAACTACATTTGCCACATTCTTTACTGTTTTTTTTTTAAGTTTTGGTCTGTCCGACCCGCCAACTGGGTCGGACCCTTCTAGTGACTTTCGGGTTTGAAAAACTCTACTTGTTTGACCCATGTCCGACTCAACCATATGGGTCGGACCATTCCAGAACATTTACCTTCTTTTAAAACATACACGTCCGACCCATGTCCGACCCAAATCCTCTGGGCCGGACCGTTCCAGAACCATTTACTGGCGTCTAACAGAGGCTGTCCGACCCAAACTTGGGTCGGACCCATGGGTCGGACGCCACCAGAACATGTCCAAAAATTGTTAAATCTTCACCAAACTTCTCCTAAAGCCTCCTAATGTTTTCTAACATCATTTGGTGCGCTTACACCCTCATACAACATCCATTAAACTCATTTTCTATCTCCTTAAACACTTACTCATTTCATACCAAAATTCCTAACACTTATGATATTTTCTCCTTGGTTTTCTAAGTGGTGTTTCATACCTATGATAACCACTATGCCAATAAAGTTTCCTCACCACTACAACATCATCTCCCAAGCATCTTTTCTTTCTAAGCAACTCCTTGAACATCTTTACAAGTTTATAGCTTCCCAAGCAACAAATAACTTCATCCCTTTTTCACCAATAATACACAAGTCCTAAATACAATCTCACCATGATCTTGAAATGTCCCAAAACATTCTTTTGCATTCTAAATCCCCTAGAACATTGCCTAAGCCCTTTTTACATCTTAGAATACCTTAATGCATGTTTCTTTCACTAGTAAAGCACTTAACCATTCTAAACACTTCCTAACTTATCAAACTCATTTTAAACCCTTAGAACTTCTTATACATTATCTAAATTTCGACATAGGTTCTCCTAGAACATTACCAAACTAAAACACATTGTTTTCACCATTTAACATCCAAGAACACTAAAATCCATCAAACACATTCTTATACACAAAACTTCACTCATTTAGCACTACATCACAATATAGTGCATAATTTAAATTGCTTGGCACTTAGGCCCTTAAATAACATGGCTCTTAGGCCCTTAAGATGCATAAATCATAAACACTGAATTTCCCACATTATATTTGCCTTTGACCTGCAAATACACTCAACAACATATATGCTCTTTTACTAGTCTCCTTGAGAACATTTTACTAAGTCATTCACCATTGGCTCCTTAGATCATTTTAATAAGCAATATAAGCTCATTTCTCCTAAGGCTTTAAACCACATTAGGTTAGCACATTTACCTCTTTTCCTCACAACTTCTTTCTTGTTTCCTTGATTAAAATCGGTAATGATGTTTGGCTTGCTTGTCAACTTCTAAACAATGTACAAACAATATAATGAGTATTCAAGCTTTAAGCTTCATCTCATTGTAAACCCTAGGTTATACATTGTTTTAAAAACATTAAGATAGTTGTTTTACCTTAGAACTTGAAGAGAGTTTGAATATATATATCAAGAGAGGACTCCACCTAGTCCATGAAAGGTTGAAATGAAGCTAGAACAAGGCAAGGTAAGGGCACCATTAGTGGTGATTTTCGGACAACATAATAACATGAAGGAGTGTTATTTTTCTTTGAGTTTCCTTACCTAGAAGCAAAGGAGAACAACAATATGTGAAAAGATGAGCTCAAGCTCCTCCCATGGTGATTCCTCTTGGCACCGAAATGGAGCTCTTGGGATTTTGAGAAGATAGGAATGAAGAGCTTGATGAGACTAAGAGAATGGTGGTCTTTGTTTTTGATTTGGCAAAGTGATCTAGGAGTTACAAGAGGTTGAAGATGAAGAATGGTGGTGGTACTATTGCAAAACCGTGAATGGAGAGCAAGAAGGAGGTAGAAGAGAGCTTGGAACCGTGGGAAATGAGGAGGGAAATGAGAGAATGAAGATAAGTTGTAAGTTTTAGATATTTAAGTAGTAAAAGCAAATAGTACTTCTTCTTTACTACTTTAGTTAGCTTATTTTTTGTTTAAGTATGGTGAGTCACTACCATAAAAACCGGCCCCCTTAATGTCACTAAGGGCATTTTAGTCTTTGTTCGCCAATTTAATTACTTATACAAACATATGTCACAAACTAGCTTATTTTAGTTACTATTCACTAAAACAAGGCACATAGATGTGAAATTTTTGATTTCCCATTGCTATAGACTTCCAAATGTGATACCATATAGTACACATATTAATTAAAGAGTAATGATGGACATTTAGCCATTCAAAACTCATTTACAAGACAATTTTTCAAAAATGTGCTTTAAGACTCCTTAAAGCACATTTTGTGTTTTAACTTGTTTTCAAGCTTGGTTTTCTTTGGTAATTGGTTTAATATGTTCATTAGTATACAAATGAGGTCTTGGTAAGTTCATTAGGTCTTAACCAAGCTTATCCCATGCTTATAGCACATTTTGGCCTTTATTGACCTTAAGGCATTTATTTGTGTTTTCTATGGTTTAAATTGTTTACTAATGTTTCTAAGACTCTTTTTAGTCTTAATATACCATATTTAAATGTTTTAACAACATACTAAGGTTTGGGGTATTTCACTTAATTCCATACTTCAAGTGCTTACGCATTCATGCATTCACTCATACAGGCAATTCAATACTTTAGACATGCTCTTCAAGGATTAAAGGTAGTAATTATTACCTAGGCCGGACTTAGTACAGGTCCCGTCACGATCAATAATGTGCAAGGCCGGCTGCCTCTGTGGTGCGCCCTTTTGAGCACCTCGGGACCCCTGTCCCTGTGAGGTCTGCTGGGTCTGAGCATCGCCAGACGTAACCTCCTTGCCTTCACGCTGCTTGTAGCCCTAGTAGTTTCCCTTGGGCTTCGAGTTCTCCGGGCATACATTCGCACAGTACCCCGGTTTCTGGCAATTGTAGCAGTGGATCTCCCTTCCTTGGCAATCGGTGCCGGGATGATCCTTGTGGCAATTTTGGCATACATAGCTTCGGCCATCACCTTGACTCTTGCCATAGCCAGAACCAGAACCTATAGCTTTGAAGTTAGCGAGGTTCGGCATATTTACACTAATTCACATACACACTAATTCACAAGTGTACTAGTTCGGTTTTGGGTTCTTACCCTTATAGGGCTGAGACCTCAGTGGCTTTGCTGCCACTGGTGCAGTGTAGGCGAGCTGCAACGGTTCAGCTGCCTTGCCCTTCTCAGCATGGGCACTGCTGTCTCCTGGGGTGTTGTTCTGGTTTTGGTGGGAGTACTTCCCCTTCTTCTTCCATGGCTTATTCTGGTTTTGCTCATCGGAGTTTTTACCCTTGCTACTCACCTTGCGCTTCAGCGCTTGCTCTTCATCTCTCAGTTGACAGGTGATCTCAACTTGAGATGCAGCGTGGTAACACTCCTGAAGTATTCGGGCATTGGGTTATGTATTTACGTGAGAAGGTATTCATTCGTATTGACCATGGCATCTAAGGGTTTAAAATAAGTTTACCTGAAGGGAGGTAAACCTAGTGTACCCCATGCCATACCGGAGTCGATGGCTCAATCCGCCGTAGAAGCGGTCGACCAAGACTTATACCCAAGGTCGGGTAGGAGTCTGAGAATGGAAGTGAAGGTACGGTAGTATTCATCAAACGTCATCTTCTCCGTCATCTTGAGGGCATTGAGCTCAAGACGCTTCTTGGTCATGACATGCTCGAGGTAGTACTTAGATCGGAGAAGAGAGGTGAATGCTTCCCAGTCAAATATGGGGTCAGCGGTGTGCTCAGCCTTAACGAGCTTCCACCAGTCCATAGCTGCATCCTTGAGGTAGTATGCTGCTATCCTCACCCTCACCCCAGCAGGAGCCTCGAGGGTCTCGAAAGCCGTCTCCATCTCGGAGATATAGGCCTCAAGCTTGGCGGGGTCGCTCTCGCCTCTAAAGCAGGGAGGTCGAAGGTCGGCGACGCTCTTTACCCAATTTGTCTCACGGGGTTGAGGCGGGTCGGGCTGTTGTTGTTGGTTCAGCTGTACTTGCTGCTGGGCTGCAGTCATTAGCTGGGCAACAGCTGTGCCATGGTGGCGGCGTCGATCTCAGCAACCGTCTGCGCACCAGGCTCACCAGCCTACTCTCCCCGGGGTCGGCCTCGACCACGGCCTCTTCCTGACATCTGAACAAGTATGGATTACATTAGATACTGTGAGCATGTGGTCTTGATTTAAACAGTGGTATCGTCTTTTCAGACGTCAAGGGTATCCGTTATCATTAACGGTCATTCCTAGTTAGGTTTCTGATTTTCCATTGTAAAACAGTTTGTAATCCTAACTTGGTAATCACTACGCTTGGTAATCTAACCTTCAGAGCGCTACTGCGCTCTGATACCACTTTTTGTAACACCCCAACCACTAATCCTTCCATTATCCTCTAATCGTCTCCATAATTACTCTGCACGCAGCAGATACTTACTTACTCCCGGCGGGTGATACAACGCCGTTAGCCATCTCAAGACTAACAAGGCTCCTACTACTTACAGTAACGGTCTGAAGACTAGGATATATCGAGCAATATAATTACTTACGCTACATTCCCAATACTTACTTACATTCTTGATTACCGAGTATATAAGTATTTCAAATTTCATCCCATTCTTACAAGCCTACAAAAGTTATGAGTTTATACAACTACTCATTCTTTCCAAATTCACAATCTCAAAATCCAAAAGGGTGTACCACATGGTACACCGGCTACTCAAAAGGCATAAGCCGTGTACAACTCGGTACACCATATCCAATCTACTAACTACTCCAAAGAGAATTCATCACAGTCTTATCACGAACTTCAATTCTCACGGGTACCTGCGAGAATAAAAATAGTGCCCCAAGGGGCTCAGCAAACGCTGCATATGAAATTCGCATACCCCGCGTGCTAACGGGCGTACGCCAACTACTTGGTCGAATACATGCGGTTCATTTTATTCATACATACATACATACATGCATTTATAAGAAATAATTCGTTCACATCATAGATCGTACACATATTCCATTTAGTTCATACAAGGAAGATAATATGAGTCAACCGTTCATACTTACCGAATACGGAGATACACTTCTCCAATACATACGCGATACTGGTTAGCTTCTTTACTCACCCGGGTTAATCGGGTTTACTTTACTCTTTTACTCGTGGTCAATGACTCACACTAGCCGTGAGCGTTACAATACAAATACTTTTCTTACTGGCATACTCAAGTCAAGTCGGTGTGACCTCCGGGCAGGGACTATGATATCCCACCACCGGGCTTTAGGGTGACTCACTAATCCAGGATGCTACCCAACTAAGGGATTTGGTCCATGGAAAAGATTAAGGCCAGGATTCGGATCCAACCTCTTTTGTCTCCTCATCCTCACGCGTGGCCGAAACTATATCGGAGTTCTACTCATTCCAGTTTACCAATTTCTCAAGTTAGAATGTTAGGTAGTTAGGAATTAGTTAGAAGTCCTTCCTTCCATACAATGGGTTAATTCACTACACATCAAGGCCACACATACACTTCATTCTCACTCATACATTTCATGAATTATACAAACTATAGGTTCAAGACAATATAACAAGAACAATATAATACAAGCACAAGTAAGTGCATTAAAACCCAATTCGTATTATCTTATTTAGGTGATCAAATTAGCACACAAATTAGGTCACCAAGGTAGCATACGGGGCATGAGAAAATCATACCGTTCGCCGTCGTACTCGAACTCCGATTTTCCTTCGGTGTTAAACTATTCGATTCCTATAACATACATGGAGTTGTATAGTCAATGATCTATTATTGACCTAACTCATTCTTCCATTACTATTTCCTATGTACACTTACTAGTTCTTACATTTCATACTTGATTATGGAAATCATTCTTTTCTCGTTATTTTCTTAAACTTGTCTTCTTACTCATGTACTTACTTTCTCACCATTATTACTCTATTAATGGTGTGACACCAAAGTCTTATATATATATATATATATATACATATACATATATGATTACTATTATTTTTTTTTACTCGACCGACCTTACCCAGGGTCGGCCCCAAGGTCGGTCGAAGTCAGTAAGTTACGATTCTGGAAAATTCAAACCCAACCGACCTTGCAGGGTAGGTCCCAAGGTCGGTCCAAGTCAGTAGGTTTCTGTTTCTGAAAATTTAGGACTCGACCGACCTTGCAGGGTAGGTCCCAAGGTCGGTCGAAGTTAGTAGACTTCTGCCTTCACAAATTACGACTCGACCGACCTTGCCAAGTTCGGTCCCAAGGTCGGTCGAAGTCAGTAGACTTCCGTTCTTGCAATTTCAGGCTCGACCGACCTTACCAAGGGCGGTCCCAAGGTCGGTCGGCTCCAGTATACTTATTTTAAATTCTGTTTTCAGCTCCTTTCTTTACCCATTTCTTTCCTAATCTTCCCAAAGCATTACTAACATTTTTAACACCAATTTTAGGACTTAAAACCCCCTCATACCATCCGCTAAGCTCATCACTCATTCCTATATGAATTTACACAATTCTCTAGTTTTCATTTCAGCACTTATACTAGTTTTTGTTTCTTCTATGCTACAGATTTTTGTTCTAACTTTTACCATCCAATACTCCCTCAACCAACACCATTTCTAGCATTCACAATGCATTATCTTCCACCCTAGTTCTTCCCACTACTTAGCTCCTTTCCAAATCTATTTTCCAAGTGATTAACTATCCACAACAAACACCAAAACACACACCTAGTTACTACCTAGGTTATTCCCTCATCTTACACATTTAAGTCTTCTAATTTCTAGACCAATTTTGACAGAGTTTCCCCTATAATTTTCACTTTGCCCACATACAATTTTAGCGCACAACTCATTCCAAATTTCCACATTAATCCAAACACTAACAACAAATAAATTTTCCTGCACATATACATTTATTTCCCAAGCATTTAATCATCATTCAAAAGCTTCAAAACATTTTAGTTCTCTTCCTCATCATACCACAACACAACTACTACTCAAAACAATGTACATTACTCATTTCAAGCACTTAAAATCTGTTACATTAAGGCATACAAAATTAGCTCAAGGTAAGAGCAATTACCTTGTGTTTCTAGTTTTTCATTCCCTCTTCCTTTCTCCTTTCTTCCTTCCTTCATGTTCTTTGTTTCTTGTTAAAGCCTCACAAGACCGATAATGCTACAGCAACCCATACATACCAATGCTAGTTTAGAAACTCATCCTTAAACTAACCCTAAAATTTTGGACATGTTTTTAGAGTTTATAAGAGGCATTACCTTCCAATGAATGAGTGGAGTTCTTGGCTAGCAAAAGAACAATATTTCTAGCCCAAGAGTGGAGCCAAAACCGGCTAGAGAACAAGGCACAAGGAGTTCAAAATCTTGAAATTCTTATAATGAAAATGAGAGCTATAAATGGTGGATTTTCGAATTTCTTTTTACCTCAAAGCAACAAGGTGATGAAGTAGCTTCCAATGGTGGTCTTCAAGCTCCAAGAGGAGGTACACCCATGGAAATGAAAGTGGTGTTTTCTGATTTTTTGAAAAGAGAGGAATGTTGCCCAAGGAGAGAGGAGTTTAGTGGTGTAATTTTCTATGCATTTGGAGTTGATTTTGGCCAAGAAAAATAAAGAGCAAGAGGTGGGCTGTGTGAGCTCTACAAAATCGCCGTTATCAAGCTTGAGGAGGAAGAGAGTTCAGGTGGGGGAGTGCCAACGTGAGAGAGAGCAAGAGAATGGGTAGGAGAGAGACTCAAAAAGGTGAGTATTGTACTTGTTTACTTTTCTTTTCTTTTATTGTTTTGTCTTTATGTGTCTAATAGCAAATAAAGAGAGTGAGAGAGGGCGAGGGAACCGGCCACACTCACACACAAGGGGGGAATTCTGATTTTTATTTACAAATGGGACATGCTAGTTTAGCTTATTTACCCTTATCACCCCACAACTTCTAGTTTTTACGTTACTCACTAACCGGAACCCGTTTTCAGGAATTTTCTCGTTTAATTAATTTTATTGGTTCTAGTCCTTCATTAATGTTTAATAATTACTATTTGGTTGACCAAAATTATTACGGGTCTATTTAACCCGCTTAAAGTCGTGTTTTGCCAGTTTCCTCGAAAAACGCGTTTTAAGGTTCGTTTGTGCTCTTAATCCGTTTTAAGGATCCGTTTTCTTCGGGATTTGTTCCCTCATGTTTATTTAGACATAATTAAGCCTCTAAAATTTAATTAGCCTAATTAATCACTATTTTTAATTTCGGGGTACTTCAGCAAGGTTTTATAAAGGAGATTGTTATGTAATATCTTGTTATATTCATTGCTAACACATTGATTAAGAGTCAAAAGCGAGATAGCCGAGTTGGTGAGCTATACTCCACCTGAGACAATAGGTCACAGGTTTGACACTCCCATCCCCCATAGTTTTTTTATTATGATTATACTTCAAAAAAACACCTTGATCAAGAGATTGTACAACATTGTTTGAGCAAGCTTTAATAGAATATATGTTGCAAATTGTGTTGTTGTAGATGTACAATATTCAGGTGTAGATTGTGTTGAACATAATCATTAAAACAGGGCATGTACCAAAATGTGGCAATTCTTTTTTTTAAAAAAAACCTTTAGAGGCGGTTGTTTGAGAAAACCGCCTCTAAAGAATAATCATGTTGTAGAGATAAATAGGCTCTTGTAGAGGCGGTTGTTTGAGAAAACCGCCTCTAAAAATATGTTTTTTGAGGTGGTTTACAACCGCCTCTAAAGGCTATTGAGCCTATAGAGGCCCTACCATAGGAGGCGGTTGTACTATGGTGATTTTGGCTCTCTGATTTCTCTATCATTCACCATCGTTTTTTTGGAGTTTTTGCTATGTCTGGACATCCGTCAGGACTTGTAGGTTCGGACGTGTGCCCTGGGCATCAGTTATGCCGTGTCCGAACATCCGTCCGGACATGTAGGTCTGGATGCGATACGAGGATGAGTTCTGGATTTACATTTCGGCATGTGTCCAAACATGTAAGTCCGGACACATGTCCAGACACATCGTAAAGTTTTTTCTCAGAAAAACAATAAACTAGTTGTCCATAGCAAACCAGTATTCTAACGACTACTCAGACATCGGAGACAAAGAAATAATAACAATGTTAAAGAGACAAGAAAACATCATCTAATTGTTGTAGAACCGATGATGAATCCAGTCTCTGTCATCTGCCCCGGTGCATCAAAACTGACTGATGTTTCCCCTCTCTATATGACTTCCTTCAGTTGCGTGCGGCGGCTTAGGGTTCAGAATTCATGTTCCGTCAAGTCCCGACTTAGTCTTTTTTATCTTTTCGAAAAACCTATGCGGCTGAGTGCATGGCTCATGCATGAGGAGCAAATATCTATTCATGTTAGAACAATAGAAAGAATCAACTAAAGGCCCATCTCATGCAGCACACGTCCATCTCTAAAATTGTATCCGATCCCCTCATGTGTCGTATATGTTGCAGCCGTCCCTTCGATGAATTCTCGTTCGTCTCATGTATCTCATGTTAGAGGTCGATCCACGTGCAACATAGAATAGCAGCCCATTGATGATGTCGGTCCATCATGATGGATGTCTGCGCCTCTTTTATCTGGTCGGCCCAGCATGTATACGCCCAAGAGTGCAGGTGTCAATGATGACCAAATTCAGCGTCTCTCCCTTGTCGGCTTAAGTTATTGTATTAGTCAAAGTCTCCATCTGCATGCATGTCGGTATACTTTACGGCCCACGTCAAGAGTCTGCGCCTCTGATTAGTGTCTGCACCTGCACGAGATTGTCGGCCCAGAGGAGAAACAAAAGCTGCACCTAGACAAAGCCATATTATGCCCATGCGAGAATAAAGCCCGCGCGAGTTTTATTTTATTTTTTTCATTCCGTTCCATGGTCCGGGAGTGTACTCCGGTACACAAACCCGGACCACTACCCAATTTAGGCAGTAAGTCAGCTACAGGGTTGGTCCAGGTTTATAAGTCCGGACACAAACCCGGACCACCCTTAAAATGCATTTGAATGATCATTTTTGCTCAAATTTAACCCTGGTTTAATCGTTAAGCTCTTGCCATATGTTCCTAGACCTTTCCTTCAGTGTTCATAACCTTTTTTAGCATAAAACCACAAGTAAGGGGAGTTCTTCACATATTATATAAATTAACATATAAGTATGGAATTTATCACATAAACCAATAAAATATTAATCAAATTAAGCATAGAAATATAGATAAATTCCGCACTTATCATATTCTTCCCTCTGTAATATCAGACAACCAGGCATAGTTTGTCAAAGACAAACTTTTGACTGATAATGATATTAGGAGGAGAGATGCATCACTTTATGTCTAAATGTCAAGCTAATAAAAATAATTTTTTTGCTCTAAAAGTTGACTTGAGTAAAGCGTATGATAGAATGGAATGGATTTTGATGGAAAATATCCTCATTTCTATAGGCTTCTCTCCTAATTGGTTAGTGTCAGTCATGACTTGTGTTAAAGTAGTGAGATGCTCTATTATTGTTAATGGTGCTCCCTAAACCTAGTTCAAGCAACATAGAGGGATCAGGCAAGGGGATTCCCTCCCCCCCCCCCTTCATCTTCATTCTTGCTCAAGAAGCTCTTTCAAGATCTCTTAATAATGCTGACCGACAAGGTAGTTTCAAAGGGATTCAAGTTTCTGCCTCTAGCCCTTCTATTACCCTCCTTGCCTTGCTGATGATGTGACTTTCTTTGGTTCAGAATCAACCAGTAATGTCTAAAAGCTACATCACCTGTTAAACATATTCTTCCTTGCTTCTGGCCACAAAATCAATATTGACAAAAGTGAGTTGATCTTTAGCAAAAAACTCCACCATTCCATTAAAAACCATATTGCTACTATCTTTGAGATTCAAGAAGTTCCTTCCCTATCTAAATACTTGGTCTTCCTTTTAGAGTGCGTAGACACAGTAAAGATATGTTTGAGTACCAGATAAACACTGTCAAAAAAAGAATCTACCTGGACTAAACCGATGGCCCAAGCAGCTAGGTCTATTCTAGGGACTAGTATGCTTCAAGTTATCCCAGTTTTCACCATGACTCTCTTTTCCCTCCCTCAAAATATCATGTCCAAGCTTGATTCCATTTTTACATCCTTTTGGTGTGGGGGGCATAAAATTGATTCTAATGCAATGCATTGGTCTATATAGTCTGTTGTCTGTAAAAACGATGAAAAGGGGGGATTAGGCTTCAAAACCATCAAGAACTTCAAAGAGCTCTTATAGATCAACAACTTTGGAGGATTCTCAGTAACTCTCACTCTTTGGTGGCAAATGGCTTAAACACTTGTACTTCCCCTGCTGTAATATTAGAGATGCTAAACCTCTAAGAATGACAACACAATCTGTAAAGCAATGGTCAGCAACATAGACGTTCTCATTAAGGCTCTAGGAGATTGATTGGAAATGGGTGATACTCCTTTTTGGCAATCTCCTTGGATCCCTAGACCCCACTCTTTTAAACTCGTCACTACTCCCCCTCCCTCTGTTGATCTAAGAAGCTTATGTATCAGATTTCATCAAATTCCTTCAGCTTACATGGAACCTTGAAAAATTATAAGAGAACTTAATGCCCATGGATGTGCAGGCTATCAAAGACATTCCTACTAAGAGAAACTAGTTGGATTCTTGGATCTTGAATTTCTCTAAGGATCAATGTTTCTCAGTCAAATCAGCGTATAATATGCACCAAGATGCTGAACCATGTGAATCCTCCTCTGAAAGAAATTCTAGCCACAGTTTTCTTAAGAAGATCATCCCCTCGGTCTATTTCCCTAGAGCCAAACTGAATCTTTGAAAATTCATAAAGGGTATTACTTCATGTCAAGCCAATATCGGGAGAAGGATTGGCAGTAATGTTAGCTGCTTCTTCTGTGGAAACTTTGATTCTATGGTTTATTGCTTTTTCTCTTGTTGTGTAGTTCAAAGTATTTGGGATAATTTCTTTGATACCAGAGAAGTAACTAAGCTAACTGATAAAGCCATGATTGATTGTTTTTTTAGTAAAGCCTCTGACTGGAATCCTTTGAAGATTTCTACCTACCTTTGCTAATAAACTGTGGATCATTTATGCGGCCATGAATTCAGCTAAGCACAACTCAGAGCTAGCTTGGTGGCCACTCATAGAGGATAAATCGTCTTTTTTCATGCATACCAGAATAACTTCCATGCCTCTCTCCACAAGGAGCTGGTGGACTGGAAGCCTCCAATGACTAGGTTTGTTAAGCTAAGTTGGGTTTTTTTCACTAAGAACACTGCTGGAAAAAAAGGAATAAACAATGTTTTTATTTGTCTTTTGGAACGCTTTATAACCGTTTTTTATGCCGGCGACGCAAATGGTCGAGCCTTTTAAAGAATGCGTTAGTGTTGTTTATACTTACTTTAAAGAACGCTTTATCGCTAAGTGTTTTTTAAAGCGGTAAGGGGGCGGGAATCTACGAGGCATAAGAACGCTCAAGGTGAAACCGTTCTTTATGTCCGACTATAAACGCTGCTACTATAAGCGTTCTTTAAAGATTTATAAAAAACGCTTATCAAGACAAGTGTTCTTTATGTCATTTGGCGGCGAGAGTATAAGAAACGCTTTCACATATAAGCGTTTCTTATATGGTCTTTTTTTATATTTTTATTTTTTATACAATTTATTACGTTACTCCTCGTAACACAAAATTAAAATCACAAAATCATTCAAAACCTGTTGCATTGTATATACCATATCAACCAAACTGGTGAATTTTAATTAATATATAGATTAACAGCAGTACTCTTGTTTGCATTAATATTATATACCAGCTAGCGCACCTACGCTTTAGTGTAGTATCGACCAACTACAACATTGTAACTAGCTAGTTAACCAAATACTAAAAATGGTAACCAAATACTAAAAATGGTTCAAGTACTTCGATCATAACATGTACAATACAACCATTTGAAAAAAAGAAAAGATAGACTCATGACTTCTTCTGATCAATTTATTGCTGTCAACACATGTGTGCGCCCTCTCCTTATTGACAAACTTCAGATTGATCGACTTGTGAATAAGTGTTGAGAAGAAATCAACAAGCTGCACAACAGAATTATAAAAGCGATTAAGTGCACCATTTAAACTTATCCAAACATGCGCAAATAATTAAAATCACCAATTCAAACACAAAAGTACTTATACTACGTACCTGAGAAGAAATTTCCAATTCGCTAAGACAGTTGTTACCTCTGTTGAAGATGAAAGTACCGACAATCATGATGATGCTTCTGCTGATACAAAGGAGACAGAAGAAGAAAAATATGGTACAAAAGAGACAGAGGCAGATACAGATGAAAGTAAGAATGAAACTCAGAAACAGAGAGCTTGAAGAAATTGGCTAAATAGTTAAGTGAGGCTTCCACGAAGTAGAGTCCAGTGGTGATTAGCGAATTACCAGCATACTTCATGACCTTGAATGAAGAAAACAGTTTTCTAGAGTAGTTGTATCAGAAGGATAAGAGGAACCTTAGTCGATTATATGGTGGCATGGGGGACTATATGAAGATAAAGTGGTACCGATCACTCAGTTGATGAGTTTCATGACTTATGGATGGAAACAGAGGTGGAGAAGGTAGACACTTCCATCTTCAGTTTGGATTGGATTCGCATCTTCTTCAGTTTTGAACATCGATAGGTCGGAGAATCTTCAAACACTTGGACATGAATGTCTGTAGATTGCATGCAGCCAATTGGAATACTAGCCACACATTGTTGATGTGGGGTGCATCATACCATTTAAAAAAAACTAGATGAAAAACTCTTGGCAATTAAAAAGATTGAGATATTCCCCTAAGTATGATTCCCCCTGAGTTTGCATGTTAAGCGACTTTAACAAATGATAGCAATAAGTGACAGTTTTTAAGTGACAGCTTCTATGCACAATAAGTGACAGCTTTTATGTTATACTATAACCATAGTAGAAAGTTATCTACTAAGGTTACAGTATAACATAAAAGCTGTCACTTATTGTGCATAAAAACTGTCACTTATTGCTATCATTTGTTAAAGTCGCTTAACATGCAAACTCAGGGGGAATCATACTTAGGGGGAATCTCTCAATCTTTTTAATTGCCAAGAGACCTTCATCTGGTTTTTTTAAAAGATACGATGCACCCCACATCAACAGTGTGACTAGTATTCCAAATGACTACATGCAATCTACAGACAGTCATGTCCTAGCGTTTAAAGATTTCTCAGACCTATCGATGTTAAAAACTGAAAGAAAATCTAATTGAAACTGGAGATGGAGAAGTGTCTACCTTCTCCATCTCCATCTCCATCCATAACACATGAAACTCATCAACCGGGAGATGTGGTACCACTTTATCTTCATATAGTCCCCCATGCCACCATATAATTGACTAAGTTTCTTCTTATCCTCCTGATACCACTATTCTAGAAAACCGTTTTCTTCATTCAAGGTTATGAAGTATGTCGGTAATCCGTTAATCGCCACCGGACTCTACTTCGTGGCAACCTCATTTAACTATTTAGCCAATTTTTTCAACCTCTCTGTTTCTGAGTTCTCATTCATACTTTCATATATATCTGCCTCTGTTTCTTTTGTACCATGTTTTTCTTCTTCTGTCTCTTTGTATCAGTAGAAGAATCATCATGATCGTCGGTACTTTCATCTTCAACAGAGGCAGCAACCGTCTACATCGGCCAAATTCGTCTGACTTTTTATCCGATTTTCTCTGTGATGTTTCAGTGCTGTCCAGTTCTGATTGCTCGGTCTACTGAAGCTTCTACAACATACATACTAGTCAGAGGTGACTAAAGGAGTCGAAGAGGAGAGAATAAAGGTCGTGAAGGAAAATAAAGTTGGTGGGCCCGTCCGAGTTCAATTTTTTATTATAGGTTGATGCCGATCGAAGGTCATAGGCGCTAGCCAAAAAATGTAAAGGGATACTAAAATAATAACTACAAGAAATTAAGAAGCTGTAAGTAGCACTAGAGGTCTCTAATATGGCCAATGGTGGTCATATAGATTTCCAAACATTAGAGGGTTAATTGGAATGCCTAGCTTGACCGGATAACAAATCTGAGAAGAATGTGAAGGAACTTATAAGTTTTTGATGTTGGTATTGGTAGAAACGTAGATAAACTTCTGGGTGGATGTTAAGGTAAAAGCAATATGGGGAAGGGGAATACGTCAGGCAAGCTGTCGTAATGCTATGTCTTTGTAACGAATTAATACATCCTATAGTCACTATATTTGCACCCTAGGTTATACTATAATATAATATATAGCATAATTAAACACCCTATAATCATCTACCAATTAATTTCGCCATATATACTATATTTTGTATGCATGCCGAAACGCATTATATTACACATTATTCCCAAGTCCATTAATTGTACAACGCAAGTAAAATAAGCACATAGTACAACAATATGCACCCTTGATTAACAACAATCAACACATAGTAAAAACCAGCAAGTCCATTGGTCTGCATGCAAAATTATTCCTAAACACACGCGCGTACACTTTATTTCACGCCTTTAATCCCAAAAAAACATAGTATATATGTTCCTGATTAATTAACAAGCTAGTTTGGTTTGCAAGCACACATAGGTTGACAACAACTGCGCGCCGCAGTTTGGTTTGCATGCAAAATTATTCCCAAACAATACACACAATATATTTCACGCCTTAACCCAAACAAATAGAGCATGTATTTTCCTGATTAAGAAGTTTGGTTTGCAAAAATACCTCATCAGCCCAAGAATAGAGCCGAAAGATCTACCGCGCATGTATGTTGTTCCTTTCACTAGTTGGGGTTGCAATCCAGAGGCGCTGTGCGTGCGACAGGGCATGTATGTCCTGTTCGTGCGATTTTGCAAACATTAATTACTAATCGAAAGATTATATCTATGACAAAAAAGGATAGGCATGCATATATATATATCTATATATGTATATATCTGTTCGCAGATTGAGGGCAAAAATACCGATAGCGAGAGGCGCCGATATCGATCTACGCATGCATCTGGCCTGCCTTCATCGCCCCAATGCTGGAAGATAGAAGATCGATTATCGGGAGGGAAGAGAAAGAGGCGCCGCGGCGACAAATATTGTGATGTTACTGGGTTTCGATTGAGAGGAGATAAAGCGGAAAGAGCGAGATTTTTTACAGAGGGAGAGCAACGTTTATATGGAGTGAAAGCGAGGTTTACAGAGAGTGGGTGGGTAGGGGAACAGTCACGATTAGACTGATGAGAAGACTGGGCGGGAGGGCGAAAACTGTTTATAATTTAGGTAACATAAAGAACGCTTCACTTAAGAAGCGTTTTTTATGCTACTTACGATCAGCATAAAGAACGCTTCTTAGCTAAAGCGTTCTTTATGTTATCGTGCCCAAAGACATAAAAAATGCTTCTTTTGAGAAGCGTTTTTTATACATATCTCTTATAGAACGCTTTGTAAGCAAGCGTTGTTTTTGTCTTTGGGCGCCATAACATAAACAACGCTTTCTAAGCAAAGCGTTTATTAAGATGTCCCGCCTATTATAAAAAAATGATTTACAATATAACCGTTTTTAAAGGGGCGTTGTTTATTCCTTTTTTTCCAGCAGTGGAAAGGAAGATCTAGTCAAGTCGATGGTTTGATTCAGGATTCTAATGGAACTCCTATTGCTTCAACAAACAAAATTTTGAGTAGCACTTGTTCAGTGCAAGAAGCAGATTTCGAAGCTATCTACATTATGGAGCTAGCCCTTATGGCTGGTAGCCATAATATTAGCTTTGATAATTTGAATGATGACCCTACCAGACTGTTGTAGGAGATAAACTTATTACAAATCCAGCTATTCGTAGTATCTGTAATAGGATTAATAATCTGATGTACCACTTTTAAATGATAAACTTTAGCAGAACTGATGGATGTGGAAATTTTCCAGCTTTTATTACTGCCAAATACATCAATCATACTTATCAGGATGCTTTGATATGGCAAGGAAGTGATATCCTGCATTCGATTGTACAAGCCTGTGAGCTTGACCTTTATCCAACTGTTTAGGATGGAGCATTTAGTAGTTTAGTATTCTCTTGTAATTTTTCTGGTCTTACCCTCTATTTTAATTATGATGAATCAAGGTGTTTTATAAAAAAAACTAAAATAAGTAGTGCTTTTGCAAAAAACAAAATTAAATCATTTTTGGGATGTGGGTGAATTTTAATGAAATAGGAGAATGAAAATGCCTTTTGTTGTCAAAAAGTGCCCTTTGTTATATGTACTACTATTCCATACACAGAGTTAGAATTTATGTGGGAAAGTGTCAAGATCTATGACATAACTAAACCATTACATCAGTCATATGCCTTCACTTCATCATTAGTCGATCTACTTATTTCCCCATCAATTATATGTACTACTATTCCACACACTATCCTTTTCCACATTTGAGAACCAGTGCCATCAAATTGGAATGCACATATAGAGGATTTGCAATATCATTGCTAGATTCCTTCATTCTCTCTCCAGAGAATGATTCCAGGAGCTGCTCAATTGATGTTGTCATACTCCTTTCAGCCATGGCGACAACTATGATAAGAAGAATCAAGCAGATCAAGCTTGCCCGGATACATTGTGATGATATGAAAAAATCAAGATCGAAGACAAACAAAGATCGAAGACAAATCATGGTCAAGAGAGAAAGAGAGAGGGATTAAATAGAGGCGGGGAACAGAGAACTCATAATAATTAGTTCTTTCTTTACTAAACTTTTACATATGTAAACATGCATACACTGAGCAGAGCTGGAAAAATATTACAAAGTATGACTGTTGGCCAATCTAGTAATTAACTTGCAGATAATAGACAAAGCGAGTTGTTTCATTGTTTACACTTTAGGCAGTTGTATTGTGACAGGGGGTTCGAAGAATCCGTGCCCAAGTATTAAAAATCTTGTTATCTCTTCAGCAGGCCGTAGTCCTACTTAAATATGACCTTGATTTTTGACTGATGAGAAGAATGGTGTTTTTTTTTTGTAATACATGCATGATGGTTGATTAAAGAAGTTGTGTTGTTTTGGCTTTCCCTCGTGTCTCCCTCTTTGCTATCTATCTTGTTGTGAAGTCTCTGGACCAATATATGAGCACTTTGTAAGTGTTGAGGGTTCAAATCATTAGTTTGCTAACAAACATTAACTCAGTGGGGCGTGAAGCAGTAAACGAAGTCATTGTGGAATTCCGGGGTAATTTATTTTCCGAATGACATCATACACCACTGAGTAAAGGCTGAGGTTTCCTGAGCTTGAGCTCTTGTCCTTGAGCAGTATTTTGTGTTCCTTTTGTTGTTGGCTCTTCAGCCTTGCTCGGTTGGGTCTGATTTGGTCAGTTTGTCGGAGTAGGTTTGTCGCTGTTGAGCTGTTTTGGTTGTGGAGGTCTGTCGGGTGTTAGTTTTTCGGATTCCTTCAGTGAGTTCCATCAGATGAGTTGTTTATCTCTCAATTGTAGAGGTTCGGGGCATCCCAAGGCTGTTTCTTAGGTGAAGAGTTTGATCTTAAAACTCAATCCAAACATCATCCTTTTAGTGAAACTCACAAATCCTTGATAGATATGAAGATCTTTTTTGATAAATTCCCTCTTTATCATGGGATAGCGGTAGCTAGCAGAGGAAGGAGTTGTGGCCTTAGCCTTTTGTGGAAGAATTCTATAGGGTGTTTGCTTCTATCTCAATCTCGGTAACACATGTCAGCGGTTATCTCTCTTCCGGGTGATCTTCAATTTGTCTTCACATGTTTCTATGGGTGGTCTAACTGGACCCTTAAGCATTTATCTTGGAAACTACGTCGTTTGCTTAGCAAGCAAGTGTACTTGCCTTGGGTGATAGTTGGGGATTTTAACCAGATCTTGTTTGCCTCTGAGAAGATTGGGGGGCAAAATTAGACAAGAGGTGCATATGTCTCCGTTTATAGATGTTATCGCAGAGTGTGATCTACATGATATCGGGTTCTGTGGAGAAAGTTCTACCTAAACCAACTGTCAGGAAGGTGAGTTTAATTCTCACAAGAGATTGGACAGGGTCTTCTGCTCTTCGGCTGGGATGCAAGTCTTTCCTATATTTTTGTGGAGCATTTGCCACGTGAAGCCTTCGATCATTTCCCTCTGTTTATTCGCTTCTTTGGTAAACACAAAATTCCGTCAAAACTCTTCAGATTTGAAAACGGTTGGTGTTTGGATCCCAAGTGTGTAGAGATAGTGGCTGATGTTTGGAGTAATTAAGATCCTAACATTACTACTTGCTTGAGTTTGTGTGCTAGAAAGCTTAGTGAGTGGAAAGGTTTGTTGATGCACTGATTATTGATCTATCTTTTGAGTGCTTTAAACCCTTGTTTTCCATATCTTTTACTTAGATTTTATTACATTTACCTTCTTGTTTTCATGTTATTTTGGCTTAGGACGAGATTAGGAAGGAGTTTAGAGCTTTTGGACCAAAAGAGGAAAATTTACACATGTCCAGATATGTGTCCTGATGGGCAGACTCGGACACAGTCGCGGACATCTCCAGATCGAGTTCCCTCCTCTCTTGAGTCACGTCCGCAAACCGGACAGAAACGCGGACAACTCTAGATCGGGTTTTCTTTGTACACTCACGTCCGTAAACACGGATGGCTATGCGGACGTCTCACAGATCTTGCCAGGATAGTCATGTCCGCAATCAGGACTCAAACACGGACAGAGTAAATCTTGCTAGGATAGTCACGTCCGCACCCCTGTCCGTATGCGGACTCAAATGCGGACGTGACACAATTGAAAAATAAAAATCACCGTGCCGATAATTGTTGCTTTCGGCGCAATTATCAGCCGATTATACCATTGCCTAGCTCAATCAATCTGCTACTCCGTATAAACTAACCCAATTCCCATGCTCCTACTCTATTTACCACTAAGCAATGTTTAAATCCCAAGCCTATTTAAACCCTTCCCCAGCCCTCATTCCAATTCGCACCGGATATTCATCCACACCTCTCTTCATCCTCCTCCATCTCTCATCTGCTCATCCTCATATTAATTCCTCCGTACTCCATCTACATACATACACTCAAACACAAACACACTCCACATTAATCACATTTTCATCCCAGTTCTTTCACACAAAAATCACAAATACGCTTCCGCACACTCGCCACACAAAAACTTACGTCCGGATTCGCGTCCGGACTTGAGTCCGACCCATCCCATCCGGACATCCACAATATATCACGTCCGGATTTGTGTCTGGATTGCTGTCCGAACCACCCCATCCGGACGTCTCATAAACTCACCCAAAAATTCCATTTTCGCCCCATTTCACCAGATTCACTCCATTGTCACCAAATCCAACCTCTCAGCCAGCGTAGCGCAAGGACAAAGGGGCGGAGCGAGCAAGAAGATCTTCGCAACAGATGATTTCTCTCAACTCTCTCTCATTTCTGATTATAATCGCTATGTCTAGCTAAGAGGATTTACTCTAGGGGAAGGGATGTTGTAATTAGTATGCTCTGCATTATTTTACTGCTTTATTGAGACTATTTGGATTGTTCAGGTTAATGCTTTTTAAGTGCTTTTAATAAACGTCATGAATTTATTATAAGCCCTCGAATCATGTTATGATCAGATAAGGTGATTAGCATTGACGGTCCTATTAACTTGTTACCTGTGATAATTGCAATCGGATAGATTACATTAGTCACTAGGAGCTTTAGTCCGGACCAAAACCAGACTAGTAATTCTGTGCAATAAAACCATCTAGATATACTTGCTAGGTCTCGACTAGAACTACATGTCCTGTCTAGATGAGCTACCTGGAATTAAGACTTAATACATAATAGATAATTGAGAATTACAAGCCAATACAAGTCTCCGCTTAAGTAGTAAAATATGCAGAACCTAGCTAGTGAAACAACTCCCTGAACCTAGAGTACCGTTCACACTCCCAAGACTATCACTTTAATTTATCTGTTATTTACTTTCTTGTTACCAATTTGAAACCCAAAACCAAAACAAACCCCTCTTTAGTTACCCATTTCCTAAGGCTAGACTTATTACATCAAGTCCCGTGGATTGACACCCAGGTCGCTTCATAAATTGCTATACTACTACGACCGGGATTTTTGCAACCCGACGGTCTATTGAATTATCGAATTCTAGGATTATTTCTAGGTTTTTAGTATATCAAATAAATCATTTGCAAAATGGTGCCGTTGCCGGGGACTTGACTTTGTCTAGTCCCTAGCCTTGGTTAATTCGTTACTTTATTACAACACCCTGTTTATGATTATTCGTTTGTAATTTATTTTGTTTTAAAGTTTAATTTATTTTGTGTGGCATTTTATACAATTGTTTTTCATTACTGTCATTTAATTTCAGCTATAATTTTTCTGACATTTATTTTTAAAGTAATATAAGTTCATTGTCTCAGTTATTTCAATTTTATTTCCTTGTTTACTTTAGTTCTAAATTCCACGCATTTTGTTCCTTTCTCTCTGGCTGATTAAAGGCACCTAGTGGATGCGCAGAACGCGTTCAACTGGTCCCCCGGATACAGACTTCGACCCCGAAATCGAGAGAGTTTACCTCCAAGCTTTAAGAGCAAGAAGGCAGCTCGATTTCAACATGGTAGCAAACCATGACCAGCTTGGAGGAGGTCCAGTGGCCCAATACACGATGGGGCGAGTAAACAGGCCACTTGCCACACCAAGAAGAGGCCCAGTGGTTCTACCAGACTTAACTGCAGAACTAATGGCCGATTGGCAAAAGGTAAAACCCTCTCACCAATCCAATGCGGTTCGAAATCACCCTGCAGGAACATTTTCAGGTGCCGATCCAGCTGATGCACTAGACCATGTACATCGATTTCTAGTGCACTTGGACTTCCTTGGCTTATCACAAGGATTGGAGGAGTATGCCAGACTGAGCCTGTTCCAGCACAGCTTATCGGGAGAAGCTTCGAAATGGTTCCACCGACTACCGCCAGGCATCATTACCACCTGGGACAGATGACGGTAAATTCTACGAGAAATACATCCCCATCTCCAGGACACGACAGATGATTGCCGATCTGATGGCATTCAGGCAAACGGGTAGCGAGACAATATGCGAGGCATGGGACCGATTCAAAGAACTACTCCGCCAGTGCCCTCACCATGGTCAGGATATCACCTCATTGGCTCAGGGATTCTTCCAGGGGCTAAAAGATGAAATCTGAGGCGAGGTGAGAGCTGCCTTAGGAGGGAACCTACTAGCAAAAAGCGGGGAAGATTTCATGGCATCTATGGAGTCCTACTGTGAGGAGCTTCGCCAATAGAGCAACAATGGGGGAAGAGTCTTCTCAGTAAATCACAGTTCTACTCGAGCTCCGGACCCGATGATAGAACAGATAGCTGCCGAGCAAGCACAGCTGAAAACCACGATGGGAAGCATGTCAAAAATGCTCGAACAGCTCACAATGGGGCCAACCCCTAGGCAATCCGCCAAGACAATCTCTACAAATGTCAATGAAGTCTGCTGCTCTCAGTGTGGGGATGCACGTGAATACGAGAACTGCCCACTGGTAGCCGAAATGAAACAAACTAAGGAGGCCAATGTCATAGGACAATTCAACACCAGACAACCCTGGGTGCAGAATCAGCACCAAAACCTCAGGTATGGAAATCCGAACAATGCGCTAAATTCACATCAGATACAGCCTCAGAGGGCAAACCAGGGAGGACCACCAGGATTTATTAGGCCTCAGTATAATCAATTCAGGCCACAGCAGTCTCAAACTCAGCAACCATCACTGAGCTCAAACAATGCGAATCTTAAGGAGATAATGGATAAGCTAATGGCTTCTCATGAGCAGCAAACAGTAATAAATCAGAATTTGGCAGCTGGTCAGTAAAAACTCGAGAACGCCATGGTGGAAATGCAGGGAACGATGAGTCAGTTGACTCAGTTTCTCCTACAACAGAGACCTTCTGGATCACTGCCTTCTCAACCAGACCCCAATCCTAAAGCACAGTTGAAGGCAGTGTCGGTCTCAGAAGCCGTGGTAGTTGAAGACTGTTCAGATTCTGAAGAGGTAGCAGCAGTTACCTTAAGAAGTGGGAAGCAGCTGATGAATAGAGATCAAGTGGCTGAGGATCAAGCTGACGAAAGACCGGTCTTCCTTCTTCTAGCACTGGTGCACCATCAGGGCCCCCAGCCCCTCCTGAAGTGGTTGTTGAGGAGACCCAGGCTCCTATTTCTTCCCCTTCTCATACTTTGATTGCTAAAAATTCCAGGGGTAAGGTGGTTCCTAAGGAACTTCCTTTCCCTAATAGATTGAAAGAAAAAGAACTTGATGATCAATTTGGGAAATTTTTTAGTGTGTTTTCGAAGCTTACTATTAATATCCCCTTGATTGATGCTATCAAGCAGATGCCTAATTATGCTCGCTTTGTGAAGGATTTGATTTCTAACAAGTGAAAGTTCAAGGAAAGTGAGATTGTTCAGCTGACAGAGACGTGCTCTGCAGCCATCCAGCAGAAGCTTCCTCCAAAGTGTGGAGATCCAGGGCAGCCCATCATCCCTTGCACCATTGGAGACATGGACTGTGGGTTTGGACTCTGTGACCTTGGAGCGAGTATAAATTTGATGCCATACTCAATGTTTAGGAAGCTTCATGCTGGTGAGCTTGTCCCAATCAATTTTAATTTGCAATTAGCTGATCGTTCCTCAATCAAACCTCGTGGTATGGTTGAGAATGTTGTGGTAGGTGTTGGTAACTTCTTCTTCCCTACTGATTTTGTCATTCTTGATATGGATGAGGATGTCGAAGTGCCATTAATTTTGGGTCGACCATTCCTACGAACTGCTAAAACTGTCATTGATGTTGACAAAGGAAAGATCAACCTTAAGTTTAATAATGAGGAGCTTAGTTTTGATATCACTAAGATGATGAGAACAAATGCTTCTTCTCATGCGTGCTTTCAGTGGATGTTGATTGTTCTGATGATTATGATGCGTTTGTCGCTAAAAATACTGTTGACTCTTCTTTCTTGCTTGAGAATTCTGATTTGCTAGAGCAGGTGTTATGCTACTCGAATGAGGATAACAATGAGAGCACTGAGGTAGCTACTGTTGTCCAGCAGCTTAATCAGGGACGGACCTACTTTCGCCCTTATGCTCCTCCTGTGGAGCCACTGGACAGGCCTGCTCAGAGGCTCGTTCCTTCAGTAGAGAAGCCCCCTACTCTTGAACTCAAAACTCTCCCTTTAAATCTTAAATATGCTTTCTTAGCCGAGGGTAGCGCCCTGCCTATTATTATTTCTTCATCTTTGTCTGTTTCATAGGAAAGCAGACTTCTGGAAGTGTTAAGAAGGCACAAGGGAGCTTTGGGGTGGTCAGTGGCAGATATTAAAGGGATTAGTCCAGGGTTCTGCACTCATCGAATTTACATGGAAGATAGTATCAAGCCAGTGAGGCAGCCCCAGAGGCGATTAAACCCAAACCTGAAGGAAGTAGTGAAAGCTGAGGTGTTGAAGCTCTTGGATGCAGGCATCATTTACCCCATCTCTGATAGCCGCTGGGTTTCTCCTGTGCAGGTTGTTCCCAAGAAAGGAGGAATAGTGGCGGTGCCCAATGATAAAGGTGAATTGTGCCCCAAAGACAGACCACGGGCTGGAGGATGTGCATCGATTACCGGCGTTTGAACGAGGCCACAAGGAAGGACCACTTCCCGCTACCGTTTATTGATCAAATGTTGGAGCGGCTAGCTGGGCAAGAGTTCTACTGCTTCTTTGATGGGTACAGCGGTTATTTTCAGATTCCCATTGCGCCGGAGGATCAGGAGAAGACCACCTTCACCTGCCCTTATGGCACTTTTGCATATAGGAGGATGCCATTTGGCCTTTGCAACGCTCCAGCCACATTTCAGGGATGTATGATGGTGATTTTTAATGAGTTCATTGAGAAAAGCATAGAAGTCTTCATGGACGACTTCTCGGTATATGGCCAGAGTTTTGATGTGTGTCTTGATCAGCTGGATCAGATACTAGGCAGATGTGAGGAGACCCACCTGGTTTTGAATTGGGAGAAGTGCCATTTCATGGTACATGAGGGTATAGTGCTTGGACACAGGGTCTCCAAAGATGGTATTTAGGTGGACAAGGCGAAGGTGGAGGTCATTGAGGGGTTACCTCCTCCCACTTCAGTCAGGGGTGTTAGATCTTTTCTGGGTCACGAAGGGTTCTATCGAAGGTTCATCCAGGACTTTTCCAAAATCGTGAAGCCCTTGTCTGATCTTCTGCAGAAAGATGTAAAATTTCAGTTCTCAGAAGAGTGTTTGAAGGCCTTTCAAACTATCAAGAGTAAACTCATCTCTGCCCCAATTGTGGTTTCCCCTGACTGGTCTCTTCCTTTTGAGGTCATGATAGATGCTAGTGGTTTTGCTGTTGGTGCTGCACTCTGTCAAAAGAAGGAAAAAATTTTGAAGGTTATCACTTATGCGAGTAAGACTCTGTCTAGGGCTCAAAAGAATTACACCACCACTGAAAAGGAGCTACTTGCGGTGGTGTTTGCTCTGGACAAGTTTAGGCCCTATTTGTTGGGAAGTAAGGTAATTGCTCACACCGATCACTCTGCCTTGAAGTACCTATTCCAAAACAATGATTCTAAGCCCAGACTCCTGAGATGGATCTTGCTTCTCCAAAAGTTCGACTTGGAAGTTGTTGATAACCAAGGGAAGCAGAATGGGGTTGCTGACCATTTGTCTAGGCTTGAGACTCCAGATGGCGGGGTCCCCATAAATGAATTCTTTCCTGACAAAACAGTCTTTGTAATTGGGAAAGTTAAAGAGCCATGGTATGCTGATCTGGCTAACTATCTTGCCTCTGGTTTGATTCCCCATGATCTAAGCTACAACCGGAGGAAGAAGTTTCTTTCTGAAGCCCGTCATTACGTTTGGGAGGACCCCTATCTCTTCAGAGTGTGTGCTGATGGTTTAATCAGAAGGTGTCTTCCCGATGAAGAGGTTAACAGTGTGATTGAGTTTTGCCATTCTCGAGAGGCAGGTGGTCACCATGGTCCTACAAGGACAGCTGCTAAGGTGTTAGATTGTGGTTTCTACTGGCCCACTCTGCACAAAGATGTCCACCGCTTCTGTGCTCACTGTGATAACTGCCAGAGGATGGGGAACACTTCAAGAAGGCATGAGATGCCTCAGAAGGGAATCCTTGAAGTTGAACTGTTTGATGTCTGGGGTATTGACTTTACTGGCCCATTTCCTTCCTCTCACAGAAACCACTACATCCTCGTTGCTGTAGATTATGTTTCCAAATGGGTCGAAGCAATCCCCTGCTCTTCTGCTGATGCTAGAACTGTGGTGAAATTCTTGAAGAAGAACATCTTTACTAGATTTTGTGTGCCAAGAGCTATCATCAGTGACGGAGGTTCTCACTTTTGCAACAAGGCTTTTGATTCCCTAATGACTAAGTACGGGGTGACTCATAAGGTTGCTTTACCTTATCATCCCCAAACTAATGGGCAAGCAGAAGTGAGTAACCGAGAGCTAAAATGGATTCTTCAGAAGATAGTCAACTCCTCCAGGAAAGATTGGTCTGTCAAGCTTGACGATGCTCTGTGGGCTTATAGAACTGCATTCAAGACTCCCATTGGGATGTCTCCTTTTAAGCTAGTGTACGGGAAGGCTTGTCATCTCCCAGTTGAGCTAGAGCACAGAGCTTATTGGGCTTTAAAGGCTCTCAACTTTGATTTACGTGATGCTGGAGAGAAGAGGCGATTTCAGCTTTCTAAGTTGGAGGAACTAAGAGACCAGGCGTACGACAGCTCAAGGATCTATAAAGAGCGCACAAAAAGGATCCACGACCGGATGATTCAAAAGAGAGACTTCAAAGTGGGGGATCTGGTGTTGCTCTTTAACTCTAGGCTACGTCTCTTTCCTGGGAAGCTAAAATCACACTGGGCAGGCCCCTTCAGAGTTGTAGGAGTTACATCTTATGGAGCATACGAGCTAGAAAACAAATCGGGAGAAGTATTCAAAGTGAATGGTGCTCGACTGAAGAAGTACCTAGGCGATACCTTTTCTCAGCCTCCTGCACTAGGTATAACTTTTATTGATGATCTTCTTCTTCCATTAAATCTATTCTTGCTATCTGTACTGCAGCACCGCCTCCAAAAGCATCAAAGAAGCCGCGCTTGCAATGGTATTTCAAACTGAAGAAAGCTATTGCTAGCTGCTGTGGCGGCCCTCCTTGACCCTATCTATTAAGTCTAGCCAGAGACTTTAACTTCGGGCAGCTTGGTGGGAGGCAACCCACCGGTTTGTATTTCTTTTTATGGGTTTAGATGTTTATTTTACTCTTTTGTTTTTATTTTGTGGTATATTAGCAGATGTTGAGCATACTGAAAGAGCCTTAAGCTCTTATTTTCTACTAATGGTTTTATCTGTTTCCACTTGAGTTCTTCTGGCCTTGCAGATTCAAACATTTTCAATTAGCTAAGATGGTGCTTGGCTGAACTCAAGAGTGGGGGAATCATGAAGCATTACTCCTTAAAAGATTAGGGAGCGATTCTTACACCCTCACTCTTTGCTTCTGTATTATATGTGTCTAATTTGACCTTGCCTGATTTACTGTTTATCTGTGTTTAATTAGTTAGCCTTTAACAAGTCTTTTGTGATATTTTTGGGTAATTTAGGGTTTTAATATGTTAACTTATAAATTATGTTATATATATTTATATATTTTTTTAAAAAAAGAGATAGTCAACGTGTCCGTGATTGCGTCCGTACATAGCCACGCGGACACGTTATAAAGCTCCAATGTCCGCAAAGCGGACGCTTACACGGACAGAATCTTGTTTACCGCATCTCTATTTCAGTCACGTCCGTAAAACGGACAGATACACGGACGCGTTTTAGCCTTGTCCGTTAACGAGACAACAAATAGGACGCGATTAAATTTAAACGAGTCCGGTTAACGGACGTCTTTGCGGACGTGACTCAAAGCCTGATTTCTTCTTCTTCTCTGTTTTTTCTTTCTTCTTCTATTCTCTGTTTTCTTCTTCGTCGAACTCGCACCCGACAAAAATCAAATTTTCTTCATCCTCACCTTCCATCACCACAACAATCACCGGTGACCACCGCAACTCTCTTCCTCACCAACACCACAGCATCACCTTTATTTCTCTTTTTCTCCTCTGTTGTCGAACTCTACCCAAACGCACCACCTTCGTCTCCACCAGCAAGCGCTGGCGACCACCGCACTGAGCGCAGCACCGCCGCAGCTCCACCGACGCTAAACCGCAACCCACTAACCCACCACCGTCTTCAAATAACTTCACCAGGTTTTTCAAACACTGAATTTTCTTTCAGTTTTCAGTGTGTTATGCGATCGATTTCGAGATTAAGAAAAACCCTGAGATTAGATGTGGTTTGGGTTGTTCTGTTGTTAATCTGGTGTGTTATAGTGCTCAATCGTAAGACACCTTAGGCAATCGATGAAGTTTTGTGTGAATTGGGCGCATTTAGTCGCTGCGAATTTTTTTTAGGGTTCTAGAGCCGTCCGGACTTGCGTCCGCACCAGCCCACCCAAACACAAGTCCGGACATGTTGAAATTTTGCAAAATTTTTGAATTTTATTTCTGGATTTGCACCTTAATGGTTGATGTTAGTTAAGCTTCGTATTATGACTGTTAAGCCCTACATTGCCTTGCTCCCAATCGATAACAAACTTTTGAGAATACAAATTGCTATGGGCTCGTGTTTGTCAGTTTGTGTGTTCTTTGCCTTTCAATATTGCATCTTTATTATTGAATTTTAATTTCCATTCTGACAAACAACAAATAGATGGTTCGTTTTAGAGGAGGTGGAGTTATACGCTCATGGTCCTCTCGCGACGCCCACGACCCGATGATACATCAGATGCACCACCTCCACCACCACCTCCCCTACGAGAGGATGGGTTTATCTCCGCCGCCGCCCATGCCTGGTTTGACCAGGGCGGGAAATTTGTTATGGAGAGGCGTATAGCATCAAAGGTGATTAACTCCACAGAGATACATCCTGTCTTTGAGAGCCATGGGATCGCTTCAGTACTGAGGATGGGCGAGGGCGTTTTCGCTCCTGACCTAGTCCGGGAGTTCTATGCGAACGCCCAGGCGCACGATACGCAGAATGTCATCACTTCTTATGTGCGCCACCATCCGGTAGAGATCACTCCCACCTCATTCAGCACCGTCTTTATGCTTACGGATAACGAGGAAGCCCATGTAGATATGGGTGAGGAGCTACTGAGGACCACTAGGACTAGATGGGTCCAGGAGGTTGGTCAGACGTCGAGACACCAGGGAGAGGAGACTAAGGGTGTCATCCCCTACACCAGCCTCCCATCGCTCATGCAGAGGCTGGTAGCTGAGCTCCTCAGCCATCAGATCCGGCCTCGTGCTGGAAATGATGTCACTGACGAGGACTGTGTCCTTATCGACTACTTCCTCGCACCGCCTCCCGAGCCACAGCGACGGATCTCGGTACCGTACATCATGTTCCACCAGCTGCACAAGGTGGTCACCTACTTGCGCTCGAAGAAGAAGAAGATCGCCTATCTTCCCCTTCTTCATCAGCCACCACCTCGCTCGTGAGCTGCCTGACGACGTCTTCACCGGGATCGATGTGCAAGAGGGCGAGAGCCCAATCTCTTTACAGACGGTGAAGAGATGGGGTTTCATGCGATTAGAGGATGGGAGCTGGGTACGCGGCAGCTCTGGCCTAGGGGCTACTGCTTCATCCTCCACTTCGGGCTCTGCACCGACAGCCACTGCTACCATGCAACCACCTACTGCCCCAGTCATGAGCATTCCACCTGAGTTGCAGACCACGTTGGATACCCTCCTACAGCAGCAGGAGACGATACAGCAGAGACAGGAGCAGATGGCAGGCGATATTGGCGAGCTGCGGCAGACCCAGGACCGGATTACCCAGCGCTTAGAGCGCAGCGACGAGGTCCAGAGTCGGACAGCTCTACTCATCGAGCGACTCATGGGCCAGCTACCACCGGGACCATCACAGTGATCATCTATTTATTGTTTTGTTTCTTTTATTTGCTTCAGTTGTTATTTATTTCAGTTTGCACTCTTTTGATGTTTTACCTTTATTTTATTTTGAAGGGTATACGGTGTCGTAGACCGTACAGACTTACTTGCAGTGTTTAAATGTTCAATTTCTATTCTACTTTCCTCTAATGCTATGTTGTGCAGTCTCTTATATTTTTACACTCGACACTTATGCACTCGAGGGGACATATAGCACGACAAATAAACCTCAACTGCGCACGCACTTACGATTGGCTGGAACATTGGGAAGTACTCCTTTTAACATTTCGTTCTCTCTACTTGCTTAACAATGTTCTACGTTATAATCCATGCTTACTTGGGGTTCAATTTCCACGCAATGAGGGCATTGCTCTACTCAAGTGGGGGGGGGGGGGAAATTAAGAGTAGAAAAATCTATTTGAAGTTGCGAGTTGGGTTTAAATGTCACACTTATCTTTAATTGTCTACTTGCTTTCGAGAAAAATCACTTCTTCAAACAGATTTAGAAATCAAGGCATGCTGACTACCTCAAGAATCCTTCTGCTTTAGGGTGTTTGTATATCTAATTTTATTCAAATAAATCTATTTTCACAGAAATTGATGGATTAGTTGATTATGGAAACTGAATTAGTTTAGCTTGGGATTCTTGGAAATGATTTGAAAGTTTGGAATGAAAAGGATAAGGCAAGGTACTCCACTGTTTATAAATTTTTCTAAACCAAAAACAGGCCTCGTCTATCCGGTTATTAAGTCCTCTGGGGTGCCTTAACACCTATCTACCTAAGGTCTCGTGATCTGGGATAGAAGACCCAACACCGCTACAAGGATAGGGAGAAAAGTCTGGGGTACAGAAAAATAATGCAATATAGAAAAAAAAATGTTTGTTATGTATATACATTTTCGCATTCAAAAAAAAATGAAAGCAATAAATTGCAGTTTTAATTATAAACATGAGTACGTGGTGTTGAAAGGTATTGCTGAATAAGGCATTACTTCACACCCCTTGTCATCCAAAGGTTAGAGGAAAGAATTAGTGGAAGATCCCAAGTTAATCTACTTCCAGATTTTGTATTCTGACTTCTCCATGCTTTTAAAAATCCTTCTTCACTGACTGCGAAAACCTACATCTAGAAGCAGAATTATTCTTTTGATCGTCATCATTTCTTGCTTTCTGTCTGCATCTGTTTAACCCTGAGTTTCAATGCTACAGCCTGGAAGATAGTTTTATTCTCTATTTTGCTTGAGGACAAGCAAAAGATAAGTGTGGGGGAATTTGATGCACAGATTATTGATCTATCTTTTGAGTGCTTTAAACCCTTGTTTTCCATATCTTTTACTTAGAGTTTTTTGCATTTACATTCTTGTTTTCATGTTATTTTGGCTTAGGATGTGATTAGGAAGGAGTTTAGAGCTTTTGGAACAAAAAGAGGAAAATTTACACATGTCCGGATATGTGTCCTGATGGGCAGACTCAGACACATGTCCCGGACATCTCCAGATCGAGTTCCCTCCTCTCTTGAGTCACGTCCGCAAACCGGACAGAAACGCGGACAACTCTAGATCGGGTTTTCTTTGTACACTCACGTCCGCAAACACGGACGGCTATGCGGACGTCTCACAGATCTTGCCAGGACAGTCATGTCCGCAATCAGGACTCAAACACGGACAGAGTAAATCTCGCTAGGATAGTCACGTCCGCACCCCGGTCCGTATGTAGACTCAAACGTGGACGTGACACCGAATTGAAAAATAAAAATCACCGCGCCGATAATTGTTGCTTTCGGCGCAATTATCAGCCGATTATACCATTGCCTAGCTCAATCAATCTGCTACTCCGTATAAACTAACCCAATTCCCATGCTCCTACTCTATTTACCACTAAGCAATGTTTAAATCCCAAGCCTATTTAAACCCTTCCCCAGCCCTCATTCCAATTCGCACCGGATATTCATCCACACCTCTCTTCATCCTCCTCCATCTCTCATCTGCTCATCCTCATATTAATTCCTCCGTACTCCATCTACATACATACACTCAAACACAAACACACTCCACATTAATCACGTTTTCATCCCAGTTCTTTCACACAAAAATCACAAATACGCTTCCGCACACTCGCCACACAAAAACTTACGTCCGGATTCGCGTCCGGACTTGAGTCCGACCCATCCCATCCGGACATCCACAATATATCACGTCCGGATTTGTGTCCGGATTGCTGTCCGAACCACCCCATCCGAACGTCTCACAAACTCACCCAAAAATTCCATTTTCGCCCCATTTCACCAGATTCACTCCATTGTCACCAAATCCAACCTCTCAGCCAGCGTAGCGCAAGGACAAAGGGGCGGAGCGAGCAAGAAGATCTTCGTAACAGATGATTTCTCTCAACTCTCTCTCATTTTTGATTATAATCGCTATGTCTAGCTAAGAGGATTTACTGTAGTGGAAGGGATGTTGTAATTAGTAAGCTCTGCATTATTTTACTGCTTTATTGAGACTATTTGGATTGTTCAGGTTAATGCTTTTTAAGTGCTTTTAATAAACATCATGAATTTATTATAAGCCCTCGAATCATGTTATGATCAGATAAGGTGATTAGCATTGACGGTCCTATTAACCTGTTACCTGTGACAATTGCAATCGAATAGATTACATTAGTCACTAGGAGCTTTAGTCCGGACCAAAACCAGACTAGTAATTCTGTGCAATAAAACCATCTAGATATATTTGCTAGGTCTAGACTAGAACTACATGCCCTGTCTAGATGAGCTACCTGGAATTAAGACATAATACAGAATAGATAATTGAGAATTACAAGCCAATCCAAGTCTCCGCTTAAGTAGTAAAATATGCAAAACCTAGCTAGTGAAACAACTCCCTGAACCTAGAGTACCGTTCACACTCCCAAGACTATCACTTTAATTTATCTTCTATTTACTTTCTTGTTACCAATTTGAAACCCAAAACCAAAACAAACCCCTCTTTAGTTACCCATTGCCTAAGGCTAGACTTATTACATCAAGTCCCATGGATTGACACCCAGGTCGCTTCATAAATTGCTATACTACTACGACCGGGATTTTTGCAACCCGACGGTCTATTGAATTATTGAATTCTAGGATTATTTCTAGGTTTTTAATATATCAAATAAATCGTTTGCATTGGTCTATCTCTAAAATCAAATGGAAGATCAACAACAAGAGGAAAGAACTTGGTATTATTTCTATTAGTGATACCTCCATAGGAGCTATTAATAATAGAAAGAGATTACTCCTGGAAATTGAGTTGCTAGCCTTTCGTGAAGAAATCTGGTGGAAACAAAGATCGAGGGATAAGTGGATTAAAGAAGGTGACAAGAATACGGGTTACTTTCATGCTAGGGCTTCATCGATTAAAAGATCAAAAGAGATTTTTGGTCTAATGGGCCTAGGGAAAACTATGCAATACTCTCGGCACAGTACTGAATCCATTTATAGGGAGTATTTCCAATCTTTGTTCACCTCTTCTCATCCTCAAGCTGATAGGGACTTCACTGCGGCAGTGGAGGGTCACCTTAATTCAAGATTTGTTATCGAGCTTGGTAGACCTTATTCCAAAGATGAAATCATATCTACAGTTAAACAATTAGGCTCTATCAAAACCCCTGGTCCAAATGGTTTCAATGGTAATTTCTACATCACCTTTTGGCACATCATTGGTAACCAGAGTATTGAAGCAATTTTGAATATCCTTAGAGGCCATCCTCTCCCAGACACCTTGAACGATTACTTAATAACTCTTATTCCAAAGATGGTGGGAGCTACCAAGATTGATAAATTCAGACCGATCGCCCTTCGTAATTTTGTAACATCCCAACTCATAAATCCATACTTATCTCATAAACCTCCATTCACACATATCAACATTGCAGCGGAATTTCTACAACAGTTGGTGTTACCGCCGTTAGTCACCTACGTGACAAACTAGGCATACTAAATACTTCAAGATCTAGCTACGGTCTGATGGACCCGAATATACTGAACATTAGTATACTTAAATCTTAACTAAATACATGTTCTTAATCCAAGTATCTCATATCCTAATACTTCATACTAACATCTCATCCATTTACTAAACGAGTGTACATGCACAACTCGTGTAACAAAAGTAAAACAACCCGAAGTACATCTACCCGATCCTACTCTCAGGGCGGTCGTCTTCTTTCATTCACCTGCAAAATTTAAACAGTTGCCCCCGAGGGGGTCAGCACCTTTTCTTGTTTGATTCTCTTATAGCCCCCAAGCTAACGGGGCTACGACGACTAATTGTCAATAGCATGAAGTTGATTAGATACACGACATAAGTAAGAAGTGCAATAAACAACAAGCCACATATGAATAAATATAGTTCACACACATAGAACGACTTAAAAGCGTTCCCTTAATAAGTGAGTTAATCATTTAACTCCTTAAGTTATTATTTCTCTTAATCTCTGTCCAAACTTATCTTACCCAAACCTTATTCCTTACCTCAGTCCCAATATACAAACCGTTCTTTAATTAGAATCGGTTGTATCTTATCTTAAATCTTACCTCAAATCTTATCTCAAACAAGACAACCGTTCTTTAATTAGAATGGTCGCTCCTTAATTCATTGTTTATCTTGTCGGGTCAAAAGTAACCCTAACCAATGAGTTATCAGCTCCATTGGTTTACATAAAAAATATTTGTTTGAATTATTTGGGATTTAGGCAGATCACACCACACCATCTCAGTAATTCCTCCCACGTCGAATAGAAATCGATCTATATGTCGACTCTAGGCGACGACTCCGAAGACAAGTTATATTTGGAAGTGGGGATCTGATAAGGATACCGCCCTCCCTGTAACACCCTTATTCCTAAACCTGTAATAAAGTCGCATGTCGTAGCATAATACATAACAATTCGCAGCGAAAAATAAAACTATCTACCTTGGTGTTACACGCCGTTACTCACCCTTGTGAGCAACAAGGCATCCTTACTCTTTCCAACAATACGACCCCTCACGCTGTGATGAACAGATACTGAGCACTTCTAATTATTACAAACAAAATCCAACTAAATGAGCAACTAACTGAATACATCAACCTCTTTAATACAATACAAAATAAAACCAAAGGTGTTTGCTAAAAACACAACAGCTACCCCCGAGTCCCGCACTCCGGCTTGAGTCTTCTTCAATAACCTGGAATGTTTGGCCCAATGAAGGACTCAGCAATCGAAATGCTGGTATGCTAAATGTAGTCTGAAATCATCAAGATTCCTTAAGTCGTTTTAGCCATCTTGATATTAGGTTTTTTACATGAAATACCAGTTTACAATAATAACAGTAATAACTGAAAACATTTAACAATCACTTAACAATTCACCTGTAAACATCAGTGTACAATAGTACACGACACCAATAACCTCACAACAATAATCCATAGCAATAACCAAAAATCACACATTAATAATCCATAACAATCACCAAACAAGATACGCGTATTAAACTGTACTTGTTAGTTGGCCACCTGAGCCTTATCTTTTAAACCAATCATTTAACCTTTTCCAATTAATTTCCACCTTAGGCGTCATGTCAAGACAACCCTTAATAACTTATTAATGGACAGTAGTCCCCTGTGTTCCATTGGAACTGTTACCAGTTGACCCTAGGCCCTGGTTAATTGACCGATCCGGTCGAACCTGTGCACCAACGACAGTGCCCTCCGCCATCCCCGAATGTGGTTGATGGATTTCCTTGAGTGACTCTCCATTGAAGTCTCTCGTAGTGATCACAATGCGCAACCAGAATGTCGGAACAGTCTGGATTCCTCTCTTTATAAGTTAGCCCTTTAGTCAGTGGTACAGTAACCAATATTGAATTAAGACTATAACAGTTGACCATCAGTTAGGTTCAATAATACCTAAAGGTCAGTTAGTCTTGTTCCAGTTTAGATGTATAAACTTCCCGTCATAAGACGTTCGCGTATAAAATATAACGTAACAGTTTGGGTAATACAGTACACAATATCATATACATAAAATCACAGATATCGCTCTTAAACAATTAAGCACGTAATGTCTGGACCTTAGGATAATCCTTAGGACATTTAGACCACACAATTAACATACCGTTCACCAAGTAACTGCTAAGTTGACAAGTTCCTGTTCAGTAGTTCCTTCCCGTACGCTGTTATTTAAACATTCAATACCGGGTAATATTAATATAAGTATTCATTAAATATTACAGTACTGTCACTGTAGAGTTTATTTACGTAGTATACTAACTTCGTATGTTCTTTAGTTTCCCCCTGTTATTTATCAGTGGTTCTAGGTAGTTCAATAGTTCGTTATTTTATGTGATATTCATATGTGATATTCACATGTGATAATGAATTTCCACCTTGTGGTAAATTTCTATTTCCTTATTTATAAACTCATAATTGTTTCCACTTATTCTTTATATTATATCCCTTGGTCATTTTTATTATCACCACAATTATTTTATAAACTTTATATTATACTCCATAATATACCATAATACATTATATTACCTAGTTTTACTTCATTTCCTTATTAAATTACAAAACCAACCTTATTAATTCGGTATTTATATTTTATACCCAACAACTTTATGAATTACTAAATAACCACATATAGTTTCCGGTAATCATAATTTGAACCCATTAACTTTTACAACTTACCAAATAACCAAATATTTTTATAATCTATTAAATACCCATATTAGTTTTCGGAAATTGTAAAATAATTATATTAACTTCTATAAATTGTCAAATAACCTTATAACTTTTATAATTCACTAATTATCCACATTAATCTTGTAAATATTATTTAACCACATTACTTTTTTTAATTTACCAAATATCCATCTTAATTTTCCTAAATTACAATCTCATTATACCAACTTTAATAAATTACAAATAAACCCTTAACTTTCGGTTTTTACTTATATCTTCCTTTATTCACATTTTAACCCCAAAACTTTATATAAGTTACATATTAACTTATAAATTATAGTTTTAATATTAAATTATTTTAAATAACCAAAACAACCCATATCTTTTTCAATTTATATTTCCGCCCCACTTAACTTTTATTTTTTATATATACTTTCATAAATTACATATTCACCCTAAAACTTTTATAAACTTAATATTTTATGTCATAAATCAATTTAACCCAAAGTTTTTGGTCAACACTTTGACCAAGACTTAATTTCATAATTAATACTAGAATATACCCATAATATCATATGTAATTCTCGGTTATTCTCCAAACTTCTCAATAATTACAAAACAGTCCCTAAACTTTATAAATTGTTATTTTAACACTTAAACACTTATTTAAATTCACCAAAATTCATAATATTAATTCCTACCTTATATTATTGTAACACCCCAACCGCTAATCCTTCCATTATCCTCTAATCATCCTCATACTTACCTTACTCGCAGCGGAATACTTGCTTACTTACTTACTCCCGGCGGGTGATACAACGCCGTTAGCCATCCAAGACTAACAAGGCTACTACTACTTACAGTAACGGTCTGACGATTAGAATAATCCACATACATACCACTTACTTTACAATACCGAATACTTAAACATACATTTGATTACCGAGTATCCAAGTTATACGAATTACATTTCAATGCTACATCCCAAAATGAAGAGTTTATACATCCTCTCCTTACTATCCAATTATGAATTCATTATCCAAAAAGGTGTACCACATAGTACACCGGCTACACAAAAGGCCTTAGCCGTGTACAACTCGGTACACCGTTCCACTTCTACTAACTACCAAAAAGAATTACATCCCGTCCTTACTCTACCATCATGCCTCGCGGGTACTTGTGGAGTAAAAACATTCCCCCTAGGGGGTCAGCTTACGCTGCATATGATAACTGCATACCCCGCGTGCTAGCGAGGGTACGCCAACTAATTGGTCGAGTACATGCAGTTCGTTTCATTCATACATACATACATGCTTTATACAATACAATTCAATACATTCATTTCACAAGCATACATACATACACTACATACAAGGAAGACAATTCAAGTCAACCATTCATACTTACCCATACTCCCGCATTACGGAGATACAATTCTCCAATACATACAAAGGTCTTGTTAGCCTCATTACACACCCGGGTTAATCGGGTGTTCAGTACTCTTTTACTCCGGGTCAATGACTTACAATAGTCAAGACCAATACAATACAATACTTACGTCTTACATACTTTACTTCCAGTTAAGTCGGTATGACCTCCGGGCAGGGATTACTACATCCCACCACCGGGCTTTAGGGTGGCCCACTAATCCAGGATGCTACCCATTCAAGGGGATTGGTCCAAGGAAAAGATTATAGCCAGGATTCGGATCCAACCTCTTGTGTTTCCTAATCCTCACGTGTGGCCGAAACTATATCGGGCTTCTACTCATTCCATTTTACTCATTACTCATGTTAGGAGTTAGATCGTTAGGAATTAGTAGAAGTCCATACTTACTTTCCATACATACATACAATACACAAGTACGCATACTTACACATACACTTCATTTCCATTCATACATTTCATGAATTATACAAACTAAATGTTCAAGAAGATTCAACAAGAACGAAATAGTTCAAACACAGTTAATTGCAATATAAGTCTGATTCGTGCATTTATCTTATTGGTGATCACATAAGCACACAAATCGGGGTAACCAAGTTAGGATACAGGGCATGAAGAAATCATACCGTTCACCGTTGTATCCGTACTACCGGCTCCTTCGAGGATCAACTATTTGATTCCTATACATACATGAAGTAGTATGATCAATGGTCTATTATTGATCTAACTTACTCCTTCATTGATATTCTCAATGTTTACTTACTACTCCTTTACATTCATACTTGGTTATAAAACCATTCTTTTCCTTATTACTTCTTAAGCTTGCTTCCTTACTCATTTACTTACTTTCTTACCATTACTACTTCATTAATGGTGTATTACTACATATATATGCATATGTGTATATAGGCATATATACCTGTATATATGATTACTATAATCATATAATTAAAACATTTTTTTTTACTCGACCGGACTTGCGACCGACCTTGCAAGTCCGGTCCATTCCAGTAGGCTACGTCGTGTGAAAATTCCAGGGCCGACCGTCCTTGCAAGTCCGGTCCCAAGGTCGGTCCATTCCAGTAAGTTTCGTATTTGAAAATTTTAGCCCGACCGACCTTGCAAGTCAGGTCGCAAGGTCGGTCCATTCCAGTAGCTTGCATTACGGGAATTTTTCTGGCCGGCCGAACTTGCAAGTCCGGTCGCAAGTTCGGTCCATTCCAGAAGGTTTCTGACGGGAGAATTTTCTGGTCCGACCGAACTTGCAAGTCCGGTCGCAAGGTCGGTCGATTCCAGAAGGTTTCCCGTCTTTGTAAATCCGGGCTCGACCGACCTTGCAAGTTCGGTCGCAAGTCCGGTCCGGCCCAGTACTTCAGTTTTAAAATCTGTTTTCAGTTGCATTCTTTACCCATTGCTTCCCCAATCTTTACCAATACTTCCCCACATGATTTAGCACTAATTAAACCCTCTAAATCACCTTGGTTCATCCATCAAACTTACTACTCAACCCTTACATTTACTTACACATTTTTCCTCATTTCATTTCAGCACTTATACTAGTTTCCTCACACTAATGCTACAGATTTTGTTTCTTCTATTATGCTACAGATTTTTCCCTCAACTCTTACACTCCAAGACTCACTCAACTAATGCTATTCCTAGCATCCAAAATACATTACCTTACACTCTAGTTTCATCCCATTTACAACCTCATTTCCAAATCTGTTTCAAACTACAAAACACTCCTCAAATACACCTAGTTATCACCTAGGTTACTTCCTCTTCTTAAACACTTAAGTCCTTTCATTCCTACACAAAATTTGACATAGTCTCCCCTATATTTTTAGCTTGGCCCACATACTATTTCAATTCCCAAATTGCTCATTCACAACCTGTTTATTCAATACACTATACACACAATTCAACTCCACTACACACATTAAAATTCCTGCACATATACACATACACCCAGTGTTTTCCCAAGCTTTTAAAAACTCATTTAAAGCTCCAAAACCGTTACAACATCATTCCTCATTACACTACAATATACTTACCACTCACTACTCAATTCATTACTAGTTTTACTACTCCAAAAACTGTTACATAACTTAATACCAAACTTGTTCAAGGTAAGAGACTTTACCTTGTTCTTTCTAGTTTTCTTTCTTTTTTCCCTTCTTCTTTTCTTCTCCTTTGTTCTCGGTCCCAATGGGGTTCACACACACCAAGTGCTACAACCCATAACACATACACAATATTATTTAGCATTCATTTTATACTAACCCTAGAATTTAGGTTTTAGGTTTTAGAAAAGATTATTACCTTCCAATGGATGAATGGAGTTCTTGACTAGCAAGAGAACAAGATTCCTAGCCCAACAAGAGAGCCAAAATCGGCTGGAACAAGGAGGACCAAGAGTTCAAAAACTGAAATTCCTTATAATGCAAACAAGGGCTAGAAATAATGGATTTTCGAATTTCTTTTTACCTCAAGATGATAAGGAGGTGAAGGTGCTTCTAATGGTGGGCTTGAATCTTCAAATGGAGAATACCCACCGAAATGAAAGTGGTTGTTTTCGATTTTTGAAAGGATGAAAATGTTCTCCTTTGCAAGGGGGTTGCAATGGTATAATTTTTATTGGATTTGGAGAAGGTTTGAGTGCTCAAAGAGAGGAGAGAAGGAGGAAGTTGAGTGGGTTTCTTCCTTTCTCCATGGGTGTCGCAAGGTAGAAGAAGAAGGGAGAAAAGAGAGAATAGAGAGGGGTGTGTACGTGAGGGGAAGAGGGGAGTGAGGTGAGAGAGTCTTGTTTTTGCTTTTTGATTTAGTTAATAGGTTTGTCTTTTAGCAAATAAGAGATAGTTATGTGAGTGTGAGAGAGGAGGAAAAATCGGTCCCCCTATACACTCCTCTTCAGATTTTTGATTTCTATTTGCAAAGTGGACACACCAAGTTTGTTTATTTGCATTCTCACCCCACAATTTCCCGGTTGTTACAGTTCTTACTAACCGGTACCCGTTTTCCGGAATTTTCTCGTTTAATTAATTTTATTGGTTCTAAAGCTCCACTAATATTTATTAGTGACTATTTAGTTGACCAAAACTGTTACGAGTCTGTTTGACCCGCTTAAAGTCACGTTTTCCCGGTTTCCTCGAAAAACGCGCTTTAAGGTTCGTTTATGCTTTTAACCCATTTTAAAGGTCCGTTTTCTTCGGGATTTGTTCCCTCATATTTATTTAAGTGTGATTAAGCCTTTAAAAATATAATTAGCCTAATTAATCACTGTTTTTAATTACGGGGTATTTCAATTATAACATAAATTTACCAAATAACTCCTTATACTCTTGGCAATTATAATTTGTACACCAAACTTTTCAAAATTTACATTTTAGCCACATAACTTTATAAACTAGCCATTCAAATACTTGTAGCTATTTTTAATGTTCCCATAATTTATAATATAAGTTAATAAACTTATATATATCTCAAAAATCATCAAATGCAATACTTTGCTCTCGGTTTTAATATTCCTTTACCATATAGTTTTAAAACATGATTTAAACCTTATAATAAATACATATAAATGTATACAAGCCACATAACACTTCTAAAAATTATGCTAATGACTTAGAATGATTATAATCTAAAAATAGAACAAATAAACCTTAGATAATTCGGTTTATATTTATATGCATCCTAACTAATTTTTGTGACACATATTTGTACCTTAAGGTAATAATCTTACCTTATATGTTATAAATTATTTTCTTGACAATATAACCCAATATTTTCGGCCTTAATTTATGTAATGGTTATACATAATTTTTATACCAAAGTTTGAAGCTTAAATCAAGCTTAAACTTAATAAACCTTAATTATATAAACTTACTCCTTAAATCAAGACAATTCTTGTACTTGATTTCTCCTTGAATTCCAAGCTCCTCAAAAGTTGTATTGATGTAGAGAATTCGGCCTCCTTGTATATATTTAGGAGATCCATTTGTTACACTTCTAACAAAATTTATAAATAAGATTTGGAGTAGTTTTACAAGAGTTTACCTTAGAAATTTATCAAGGTATTTTTGATACACCTTGTGATGATTGTAGATCCAAGTTTCCTTCATGAAATAATGAAGAGAACATAGGTTTAGAAGTTCTAAATTTTCGAAAATGGTTTAGGTAATTACTTAGGATTTTTCAACATGAAAATATACCTTAACTTGATCTTGTTGTTCCTTGTGTTGTTGTTGAATTTAGGAACCTCCTTGGAGTACTAATGCTTGGCGAAATCTTGTAAGATTCTAAGGATGATTTCTTGCTTCAAAACTTAGGAGATTTAACTAGGAATTTACATAGAAATGGTGTTAGAACTTAATTCACCATTAATGGAGCTTTGGAGCTCTTAAGGAATGAACTTAGCAAATGAAGAAAGAAAATAGAGGATGAGAAGCCTTACCAACCGGCCATGGAGAATGGCAAAGGAAGAATGAGTCTAACTCACGTATGAATAAGGCAATGGAAAGTGAATTCAAATTTTTATTGGCTTGTTTATTGTTTATTTGATGAGGCATTCTTTTCTTAGTTTATTGCTCTCATTATTGGTTCACTAAAGTCCTTAATTGATTGCAAGAAATCGGTTGATTAGAAGGGAAATAATGGAGCTTTGTTGGCCACTTGAAACTAGAAGACAAGAGTAGACACAGGTAAGTGTTTTCTTTTGAATTTTCTACATTGATTGTCCTTGATTCTCCTTGTGTTTTTACGGTAGTACATGTGGGTATAGGCTACAGTTTTTTGTGATAATTGAAGACCGCATATCATGGCTTGGTAGGTAGACAATTTAGCTTGAATTTTATAAGGTAATCAGCCGTCTTTCTTGTATATAAATCGGACACACTAGTTAGTATAAGACAATGGATTTTTGATCAATGTTAGACAATAGATCATGCCAGTTAGGTGGTGTATTATTTAGCTAGATAGACAGCAATCAATCCCCCATTTAATTGCAAGGAATCGGTAGTTAATAGACAGCACATGGGCTGCTCCATTAGTTTATATTCTTGTAAACGCTAGATCTTCTTTTTGTATTTTATTTCATTACTTTGCTTAGACTAATTCTCCTTGCTTTTCTTATATTAATTCTTCTTCTTGTTTCTTTGTGTAGGCACACGGTGGAGGAGGCTTCATTGACAGTATTTGATTGCTATAACATCATTGTAACACCCCTACCATTAATACAGTGCTTACCGTCCAATCTCCTTACATATCAGATACACGCAGCGGATATATACTTACATACAATGGGTGATACAAAGCCGTTAGTCACCCACGTGACTAACAAGGCTACTACTTCTACATACAGCATCGGTCTGATGGACCGGAATCCCGAGTACTACAAGTCTACAATACGTTCTCCGTTTACCAAATACTACTACAATCTTCATTCAATACAATACTCCAAGTACCATACAATACAATCTACATACCGAGTTTACTAGGTTCCTTATACAAGTATAATACCTCTTCCAGTTCATACATACTCACTAAGAGACTACTTACTACCCATTCCTCACTACTACATTACTTTCTAAATACAAGGGGTGTGCTAGTTAATACACCTCTACATTCTGCTACTACTATCCAATGTAGTCACCGGTCTCGTGCCTTGACCACATTCGCTTCGGGTACCTGCACACTAAAAAATGTCCCCCGAAGGGGTCAGCTTTCGCCGAGCATGATAACCGCATACCCCGCGTACTAGTGAGGGTACGCCGACCACTTGGTCGAATACATGCGGTTGATTTCATTCAAAGATACATGCATACATGCTCTTATACACAATACAACAATACTTACGCAAGGCATACATACATACACTACATTACATACAAGGAATACAATAAACCATCCAATACATACTTACCTTCTTCCGAAATACACATACTCATTACATACACAATATACAATTCTTGTTAGCTTCATTGGTCCACCCGGGTTAATCGGGTGGAGATTACTCTTTTACTCGTTACTTCATACACATACATACTCATACTCATACTTACTTACGGATCCATACTTACTTACTCTTACTCTTACTCAAGTTAAGTCGTCGGGACCTCCGGCCCTGGGGACTACACCGTCCCACCTCCGGGATTTACTTGACTCACCAATCCGGGATGCTACCCATTTAAGGGATTTGGGCCGCGGACCAGTTTAAGAGTCAGGAATTGCAGCCAACCTCTTGTGACTCCGCATCCTCACGCGTGGCCGAAGCTATATCGGACTTGTACTCATTCCAATTTACTCACTTAAGTTAGGAGTTAGATAGTTAGGAATTAGTACAAGTCAACATCCAAGCCACAATAATACAATACCATATACACTACATACAATACATTACAAATACAAGTATGATACACTTCATCATCATTCATATGTTTCATGAATTATACAAACTAGTTCAAGACAATATCAAGAACAATGTAAACAAGCACAGTAGTGCAATATAGTCCGATTCATGCATTTATCTTATTAGGTGTCAAATAAGCACACAAATCGGGGTAACCAGATTAGGATACAGGGCATGAAGAAATCATACCTTTTCTACAATTTACGTTACCGGGTGCCTTCTTGTTTCTTTGGTTCACTCTTGTTCCTTAGTCCTTACTTGTTCCTCGAGTCTTATTCTTGAACCAATGACTACATGCCAAATGGTTCAATTAATACTAAGCATCACAATACATACATAATTACTACTCCCGTACTTACCCCGTTATCCCGTTATTTCGGTTTAACTTAATGTTCTTAAACTTACAACTTTCTTAATTACTTCTCAAACTTGTTTACACTTCTTAGGGCCTTTAAAGGTCACCAAACAAGGCCTTAACAACTTCTAAAACCATTACCCATCAATGCCCCATGGTTAGACCCCTAAAAATCACATTTTACAAGCTTTTATAGGTGGTCCGGGACTTGGTCCGGACCCAAGGTCCCGGACCATGCACTGAAATCACTTACGACCTATTTTTGATATTGGTCCGGGACTTGGTCCTGGACCTAGGTCCCGGACCACCTGCTAGGATGACTCTCGAACTGATTTTAAGTGCGGTCCGGGACTTGGTACATACCCTAGGTCCCGGACCCTGCTAAAAACTGCTACTTGGTTGATTTTTCAACCCCAAATCAACCCTTAATTCACCTCCAATCATTCCATAATCTTTCCACATGTTTTGTACATAATTAAACACACTTAAACACTCACTAAAACTCCTTAAATCCATGGTCCAATACTTACTCAACTTCTTGCTCAAATTCTACAAATTTTCATTCACAATTTCATACTTTGCACACTTGTGCATTCCTACACTCCTCTTTGCATTTTGCACTTTGTTCCAATGCCATCTTACCATTCCAATTTATTTCCAAGCAACTACAATATCTATACCCAAGTCCAACACTCTTTTTACCAATTCTTACACACTAATTTTTCCTCACTTCTCCAATGCATTTTTATACCCTTTGCTACAGATTTTACACTTCTTGTTTCTCATACTACAACTACCACTTCATTACTACTAAACATACCTACACAATCCAATATACACCTTGGTTCTCCCATTCACCAAGCCATCCATAAGTGTACATTTCCTACCAAAATTTTGCCATAGTTCACCTACAATTCTCACTTATCCACACATTCCCATTATCACCAAAATCATTCCTATTCTAGCCACACCCATACAAGGGTCCTACCAGCAATCAATACAATATACATTCACCAATACTTCTTCAAATACCAATACTAATACTCATACACAACCATTTGGCTCCAAGGCCTACAATTCACGTACTAATTTCACAAATACTCAAACTTCCTCACAAATACTTAAACTTCCAATACTACAATACCAATACAATCGTTTAGGTTCTTTTATTTGCTTACCCATTCCCATTACACTAATGCATTAAATTGAGCATTAAGAAGGAGCTCTTACCTTGAGCTTATATCTCCTTCAATTCTCTTCCAATTCTCTTCTTCCTCTCTTTCTTGCACAAATCGGTTTTGTGGGGAATGGAGTTGCCAAACTCCATTCCCATCACCCAAAGCACATAAAATAAGTATAATTAACATGCTAACCCCTTAATTAATGCTAGTTCATAGAAATGTTTAGAACAAGATTTCTAGGGTTTACCTTTGGAGTGTCTTAGGAGGGTTTTTAGCCCTTGGTTCAAGAAGGTGAATCCACCACCATTGTAAGGTTGATATTATGCTCAAAGGAGAGAGAAAAACAGAGCATTACAAATGGAGAAAAATCGGTTGTGAAGGAAGGTGAAGAAAACATGAGTTTTTCATGTAGATTTTTACCTTGTTGGAGAGAGGAGACCCCAAGCTACACATTGATGCTATTTTCTTCACCAATGGGGTATACCCACGAAATTGAACTTCCTCATTTTTGGATTTTGAAAAGAGAGAAGTGTAGAGGATGATGAGGGGATTACAAATATGTATTATTTTTGTATTTGAAGCTCACATGAGGGTGGAGCATGGAGAAGAAGAGAGAGCTTCCATTGTTGTAGAGGGGAAGCTCAAAATCGCTGCATGGGGGAAGGAGGAAAAGAGAGAGCACGATGGGGAAGGAAGAAATGGGAGAGAGAGAGAGAAAAAAGGTGAGGAAAGAGAGTACTCTCTACTTTTTGGTATTTTTTTTTTTCTTTCTTTTTCTTTCTTTACTTATATTTTTTTTGTGTGTGAGAGGGAAGGGGGATCGGATGACATACAGCCCATTGTGGGTTTTGAAAATTTTATTTACAATAGTGGACACACTAGTTTGAGTTATTTGTGCTTTTACCCCACAACTTCCCGTTTTTGACAGTTTTTACTAATTTCTCGTTTTCTTGTTTTTATTGGCTCTAAAGCTTCACTAATATTTATTAATGATTATTTAGTTGACCAAAATTGTTACGAGTCTATTTGACCCGCTTAAAGACGCGTTTTCCCGGTTACCTCGAAAAACGTGCTTTAAGGTTCGTTAGTGATTTTAATCCATTTTAAGGATCCGTTTTCTTGGGATTTGTTCCCTAATATTTATTTAGACTTAATTAAGCCTTTAGAATCCTTATATTACGCTAACCGAGGTCTTATACCTCCTATGGTTGTTTAACGCTTATTTAGCGTTTTACGCTTTTTAAGCGTTTCTTTATTTCTTTTGGATTTATTTTTCCTTACCAATATTACTTAATCATTATTAGGCTCTTAAATACCCATTAGGATAATTTAATCGCTATATTTAAGGTCGGGGTATTTCAATCTACCCCCCTTAAGAACTTTGTCCTCAAAGTTGTTCGAGGTTATAGGTTTACAATGCTTACTCATTCTTACATGTCTAATACCGTGGTCATACATTCCCGACTTGCTAATTCCCACGTCCATTACTCAAGGTTTCTCCTTTCCCTATCATACCAATGTACAATACTTACTCCAATCCATATTACTGTCAACCATCCGGTTCCCTTTACAAAATTCATACATACATACAGTGCAAAGCTATCCCCAAAGCAATGCAATACACAATACAATCCCGCAGGCACTCAGGTCATCTAGACACGGGACTCCTCTATGTCCCGTTGCCCTTGGAATAATACAACATGCTACACTACTATCTTCTCCGATATAAGCTTCTAGCCAAATCCTTATTCTCAGTCTAAGGAAAAATCCTTCCCAACAGCTAATTAGAAATCTTTCTAAAGCATCCAACTCCAAGTTCCAATTTATTTTCATTACTTCTATCCTATGTGTGATTCTTGTGACCACTTGAGGGGAGCTTCAAGAATCATTCGACCCTGATGTGATCAGCATCAGTGTTGAACTATCTTTCCACCCCAATTTGTGTTCGGTTTCCCTTGATCTGATCAGGATCAAGTTCGACTTCCCACATCAGTTTCAAACAAGCAATTAATTCAATTATTTTCATGTTTTATCTTTTTACTCTTCCTAGTCATTCATGCATCTCTCAAGGATGGAATTCGATCCATCAGTCATTCTCAATCTATTTCCCAAATGCTTTTACTTCGAGGTTCAATACCTAAGTGCTCATCTCATCAACCTTCACTACTTCCATCCCTTACTCTCCATTGTTTCAAATATTCTAACTAGGAATTACCATACTTGTAAAATTTTTGTTGTCCTCAATTTACTTCAAATAATTTACCTACGATTCCACTACTCGAAAACTTCATTCATCTACTCTCATTCATTTCGTACTTCTTCAAGGTTACAATACTTGTGGAGCTCCGTCCACTACTCATTACTTTTCTTTTACTAATACTCTTACACTGGTGTTACAAGATGGGTATACTCCTCCTATGGTATTTGCATGTCTAATGCCTAATTACCATAATTACATGTGAATGAGTACTTATGTTTATTTAACATAGTCAATCATCATTTGGTTCTCATTTGTGCTATGCACATGTGGTTTGTGTTTTTTCATAAAACTTACATTAAGCGGTTTTCGCTCTACCCCCCTTAAAAGGGATTACGCCCACGTAATCTACCATATGTTATTATTATTAAACATTGGTTTAATCAGGGGCAACTGAAGCGTTTAGCTTCACTACGGTATACTATAATATGCTCTGGTCAAAGGGTCTTAACCATACCAATGGTTTAGTCTTTGCACCAAGATTCCTATATGAGTTTATTTAACATCATTAATTCGGTTCTAGCCTTTAGGCTTAAGGCATTAATAGCCATTGTATTATGCACTAGGTACATTATCTCCTAGCTAGGGCCCACTAGCTTCTGCTGCGCGACCCTGATAATTGGGTTATCACCCTTCTTGTTATATTAATGTGCTATACATCACCTTTTATCCTCTATTATGGAATAAGGTTTACTAACAAATGCGGTATTCTTTTACCGTTTGAACTCAATGAGTTTATTATAGCCAGCTCCTGGTAATCTTACATGTTGTTCGTCCCACGATTGTTAAGTTCCTCCGACTATTGTGGGCGAGGTTAAGTCACCACTTAATTGTAGTGCTTCCTCTGTTGCCATAGCTTCTAATTTACCAGTTCTCTGGTTCAGTACAAGTGTTCACTTGTATGACCTTGCATTCTATGCGTCGGTCCTAGTGACTTCTTAATCTCTTTCACCTTTATTCCATGGAATTCACATCTGTGATTGTTAGTGTGTTACACTTCGTGCTCTGGCCTTAGGCCGCACGGTTTGTTGCTAAGCTTGCTTAGCTGGCTTATGCCGTGTTTGTGGTGAAAGGAAGGATTTACTACGGTTTACATTCTCCATATTCCTAGCCATCGCATTAGATCATTAGCTGCACAAGTGCAATACCAAAACACTCAGTCATACAGAGCGCAGAGGCGTAAACGCTTGACAGTAAGTCACTTATGTGATGGGAAGAAATATTTCTTCCTGTCATTTCATACTTATACTCCGTGTTGTTATCTGTTACTTCCTCATAGCGGTCGCTTGTTGCGCCCCGTATTCTTACTCATTATACAACATTGCTCTTACTGTTTCTGTTACTGTGATAGTTTCTCTTCACTCATTGCCATTGTCATTGGCACCATTCCTTATGGTATGAATACCCTGGGGTTTCCAATGTTGTGTGTATGACGGTTGTTGTAGCATACCGCAATGCTATTATCTTCCCATTGTGGGGTGTTTTATTTCAGTTTAGGTTTCATGTGTAGGTTGGCTTACCTCACATTATCTTCATCATTTGTGATACAATTTACCAAGTATCTTGGTTGACCAAGGATGAATAACTCATCGGGTCATAAGCTCCCTTGAGCGTTAATCATTCATGGTGTTCAATGTGTGTTCACATTAATTGCTTTGATAATTATTGCCTTTCGTGCTGGCATTGGTTTAGGCTCTAGCTGTGTAGTTTTACTTTTGTATGTACATCACCGGGACATCCCAAGAAACTTCAAGGGTTTTCTGGTCCCGTTCTCCAATTGAGAGTATTCTATCATTGATAAATGAAAGTTCTTGTTGAGGGTTTGTCTCCACTCATAGGTCTATGACAAGGTTGCTATGTTGGTGTTTACCAATGGTCCACATGCTTGGGTGCATATGGAGTACTTACTCCTTTAAGTCGTAATGGTTTGGAAATCTCATTTCCTTATCCTCACCTTGGCAATATCTATTGCGTGGTTTTTGTTATAGTATGGAAGCCTTTTCTAAGGGTTCACATCATCACCACATTGGTGGTCTTGGTTAACGAGGGGTACCTTCCCTTGGGTTTCTCGTAGTGTCCAAGTGTGGACTAGGCCAATGTTGGCATATCATGATTCTTATGCCTCTGTGTACATTGCTACAGAAGGCATGAGGGGTAATTAAGCTCCGTCAACTGTGTACTAGGCTGATGCCCTAGTGACAGTGACATTGAGTTGGCCATTACTCCAAGCCACTCAGGATGTTGGGTTTGAATTTATGGTCCAGTTGTTGATTTCTTGTCGTATGAGGCAATCCCTCTTGCAAGTCTTGTTAGTAATGGTGTGGGTTTTGCAACCGTTTAAGGTTACACAACGCATCAGGTTTATGGCTTTAGAGCCATATTGCTGCAAGCTATGCTCTTTGCAAGCTGCTTATACATGTTTCCACTCCATGTATACCGTCATAGGTTGGAGGTATTATTGGGCTCCATGGTAAGTCGTGGCATCACGCTTCCGTTCATAGGAGACCCTTCAGGCAATCTGGTGCTAATAGTGCCTCTGTAGTTTAGGGCATTTCCTGTTAAGTGAAATCCCTTCGGTGTCTAACCGAGTGTCGTTTTAGCTCCGTGCTCATATCATTACGCTTGTTCAACTGTTGTTAACGCAGACACCTTCAAGGATCGCTCCTGGGTGTTGGTAGTGCCGTTACATCCGGCTAATGTTACAACGTGTGTTGTCCTCTTAACCGTCTTATGGTATTGTACTTGGTCGTCCCTTTTGGGTTATAACGTCTCCCTTCGGGTAGACTGTTTACACTTGCTCCTAGTGCTTCGTCTAGGTTATATCCTCTCAATGATGGATTGTGCTTCGTGGTAATTGTGATTGCTCTTGGGAATTCCGCCCGTTTGTTGAGTATTGTTAGGTTCACGTTAGGCATTGCCTTATGTGTTTAGGCTGGGCATCCATCCAGCTGTCAGGTAATTGCTTGGATTATTTGAGACATATCCAATGTCTATACTTACTAGCATGTGCTCTTTGCACTTCCTAGTTCTTATTCCTCATCTTCAGATGGATTCTCTGAGTTCCTTTATGCTTGATCCTCTGAGGTGTCCAGCTGTCTTGGTTTGAACTTACTGATGGTCCGTAGAACGGAGTTGACTACTTCCCGTGTGTCGTACACTACATGTATACATACGTGGGGTACCATGTTGATACGTTACCACTTACCCAACTATATGTCGGGCCCACAAGCTCCTTCGGAGTGCGGTTGTCCCACATCCCGTAACGGGTATACTCGTAGTGTTCGTCACACGCCTAGGTGAAGTATTCTGTTGCCAACTCCTCTTGTATCATCCTATGATACTCACCATAATGCTGTTGTCTGGTTTTAAAATCCAAGGTTTTTAAAAGAGGGTTGTGGTTTTGAAAGAAAATTTTGGGTTTTAAAACAATGGTTCGGTGTTAAAAGAATCTCTCATGGCATAGCCACGTTTGAGGTCTTGACCAAGTCTAGTCTCTCGCTGACTGGTATGTTCTAAATACAGTGGTCGGGCCGTTAGGCCTTTCCAAGGTTCCATACGTCTGGTTGTTAGGATGTGATCCTGTGGTTGTTTCGTTACAGTCACCGTACATTACTATGTACTTGTGACATGTTAGTGTTCCTTTACATATCTCTGTCTTTACTGCACTTGTGGCAAGTGCGTGGTATGGTGGTTTTTGGTAATCTATACCAATCTTGGTGGTTTCCATTTGTGTTTATAGTCTTGTTGGTGATTCTTGATTGTCAATCTACAATTGGTATACTCGATCCTTTAGGTAGCTTCTTGGTGGTCTAGACATGACTGTCGTAGATCTGGGTACTTCTCCAATCCTTGGAGATTCCCACTCTATTTGGTTTAGTGTCGTTCCTTGTGGCTCGTTCCCACCATCTGTGGTGGTACTGAGCCTTCCTTGTTTAGGCACTACTCTTGTAGTCCTATTAGATTATATCTCATGGTTGTTATTGTAGTTGTCTGAGCATATTGGCCAGGTATTGCAACCTTTGGCGTTGTAATTTGGAGTTAACGCTCCCGACTATTCCTTAGTCAGCTAGCATACCGTTGGTGGTTATTCTATTACTATCCCGTAGACTTGTGTCTCGGGTTCCGTTACTGCCCTTTTCCATTCCGTTGCACAGTTAGTGCTTCTTCCTGCTGCTGGTTGACTAGCTAGGTTCGCGACTGCTAAGCACGTCGCCCCATGCTGTTGTAAGTTGTAGCCTCCTTGTGGTTGGAGTGCTTATTCCCGCTATTAAGTGCGGGTATTGTTGTTCAACCGGGATCCATCTCCGGGTCTTCCATTTCTTGGAATCTATATGTCGGTTCTTGTTACTGTGTGATTGCTTCCCAACTGCCAGATCGGGTTTTCCCGAGTATGAGAGGTTTTCCTTCTCTCTGGCGTCTTTCCCAAGTTATACAATGGGTTTGCGGAGGGCGGGTCTGGTATGTAGGTATCCGGTACTCACCGGTAGTTCCTAACTAGCATATCTCTAATGCTAACACTCAGCCCTTAGCCCTAAGCTTCTAATTCCTAACTCGGTATTCCTAAACTCGGTATTCCAGTCATCAGAGCGATACTTCGCTCTGATACCACTTTTTGTAACACCCCTACCATTAATACAGTGCTTACCGTCCAATTCCTTACATATCAGATACACGCAGCGGATATACTTACATACAATGGGTGATACAATGCCGTTAGTCACCCACGTGACTAACAAGGCTACTACTTCTACATACAGCATCGGTCTGATGGACCGGAATCCCGAGTACTACAATCTACAATACGTTCTCCGTTTACCAAATACTACTACAATCTTCATTCAATACAATACTCCAAGTACAATACATAAATCTACATACCGAGTTTACTAGGTTCCTTATACAAGTATAATACCTCTTCCAGTTCATACATACTCACTAAGAGACTACTTACTACCCATTCCTCACTACTACATTACTTTCTAAATACAAGGGGTGTGCTAGTTAATACACCTCTACATTCTGCTACTACTATCCAATGTAGTCACCGGTCTCGTGCCTTGACCACATTCGCTTCGGGTACCTGCACACTAAAAAATGTCCCCCGAAGGGGTCAGCTTTCGCCGAGCATGATAACCGCATACCCCGCGTACTAGTGAGGGTACGCCGACCACTTGGTCGAATACAATGCGGTTTGATTTCATTCAAAGATACTGCATACATGCTCTTATACACAATACAACAATACTTACGCAGGCATACATACATACACTACTTACATACAAGGAATACATAAACCATCCAATACATACTACCTTCTTCCGAATACACATACTCATTACATACACAATATACAATTCTTGTTAGCTTCATTGGTCCACCCGGGTTAATCGGTGGAGATTACTCTTTTACTCGTTACTTCATACACATACATACTCATACTCATACTTACTTACGGATCCATACTTACTTACTCTACTCTTACTCAAGTTAAGTCGTCGGGACCTCCGGCCCTGGGGACTACAACCGTCCCACCTCCGGGATTTACTTGACTCACCAATCCGGGATGCTACCCATTTAAGGGATTTGGGCCGCGGACCAGTTTAAGAGTCAGGAATTGCAGCCAACCTCTTGTGACTCCGCATCCTCACGCGTGGCCGAAGCTATATCGGACTTGTACTCTTCCAATTTACTCACTTAAGTTAGGAGTTAGATAGTTAGGAATTAGTACAAGTCAACATCCAAGCCACAATAATACAATACCCATATCACTTACATACAAATACATTACATATACAAGTATGATACACTTCATCATCATTCATATGTTTCATGAATTATACAAACTATTGTTCAAGACAAATATCAGAACAATGTAAACAAGCACAGTAGGTGCAATATAGTCCGATTCATGCATTTATCTTATTAGGTGATCAAATAAGCACACAAATCGGGGTAACCAGATTAGGATACAGGGCATGAAGAAATCATACCTTTTCTACAATTTACGTTACCGGGTGCCTTCTTGTTTCTTTGGTTCACTCTTGTTCCTTAGTCCTTACTTGTCCTCGAGTCTTATTCTTGAACCAATGACTACATGCCAAATGTTCAATTAATACTAAGCATCACAATACATACATAATTACTACTCCCGTACTTACCCCGTTATCCCGTTATTTCGGTTTAACTTAATGTTCTTAACTTACACTTTCTTAATTACTTCTCAAACTTGTTTACACTTCTTAGGGCCTTTAAAGGTCACAAACAAGGCCTTACAACTTCTAAAACCATTACCCATCATGCCCCATGGTTAGACCCCTAAAAATCACATTTTACAAGCTTTTATAGGTGGTCCGGGACTTGGTCCGGACCCAAGGTCCCGGACCATGCACTGAAATCACTTACGACCTATTTTTATATTGGTCCGGGACTTGGTCCTGGACCTAGGTCCCGGACCACCTGCTAGGATGACTCTCGAACTGATTTTAAGTGCGGTCCGGGACTTGGTACATACCCTAGGTCCCGGACCCTGCTAAAAACTGCTACTTGGTTGATTTTTCAACCCCAAATCACCCTTAATTCACCTCCAATCATTCCATAATCTTTCCACATGTTTTGTACATAATTAAACCACTTAAACACTCACTAAACTCCTTAAATCCATGGTCCAATACTTACTCAACTTCTTGCTCAAATTCTACAAATTTTCATTCACAATTTCATACTTTGCACACTTGTGCATTCCTACCTCTTTGCATTTGCACTTTGTTCCAATGCCATCTTACCATTCCAATTTATTTCCAAGCAACTACAATATCTATACCCAAGTCCAACCCTCTTTTTACCAATTCTCACACTAATTTTTCCTCACTTCTCCAATGCATTTTTATACCCTTTGCTACAGATTTTACACTTCTTGTTTCTCATACTACAACTACCACTTCATTACTACTAAACATACCTACACAATCCAATAACACCTTGGTTCTCCCATTCACCAAGCCATCCATAAGTGTACATTTCCTACCAAAATTTGCCATAGTTCACCTACAATTCTCACTTATCCACACATTCCCATTATCACCAAAATCATTCCTATTCTAGCCACACCCATACAAGGGTCCTACCAGCAATCAATACAATATACATTCACCAATACTTCTTCAAATACCAATACTAATACTCATACACAACCATTTGGCTCCAAGGCCTACAATTCACGTACTAATTTCACAAATACTCAAACTTCCTCACAATACTTAAACTTCCAATACTACAATACCAATACAATCGTGTAGGTTCTTTTATTTGCTTACCCATTCCCATTACACTAATGCATTAAATTGAGCATTAAGAAGGACTCTTACCTTGAGCTTATAATCTCCTTCAATTCTCTTCCAATTCTCTTCTTCCTCTCTTTCTTGCACAAATCGGTTTTTGTGGGGAATGGAGTTGCCAAACTCCATTCCCATCACCCAAAGCACATAAAATAAGTATAATTAACATGCTAACCCCTTAATTAATGCTAGTTCATAGAAATGTTTAGAACAAGATTTCTAGGGTTTACCTTGGAGTGTCTTAGGAGGGTTTTTAGCCCTTGGTTCAAGAAGGTGAATCCACCACCATTGTAAGGTTGATATTATGCTCAAAGGAGAGAGAAAAACAGAGCATTACAATGGAGAAAAATCGGTTGTGAAGGAAGTGAAGAAACATGAGTTTTTCATGTAGATTTTTACCTTGTTGGAGAGAGGAGACCCCAAGCTACACATTGATGCTATTTTCTTCACCAATGGGTATACCCACGAAATTGAACTTCCTCATTTTTGGATTTTGAAAAGAGAGAAGTGTAGAGGATGATGAGGGATTACAAATATGTAATTATTTTTGTATTTGAAGCTCACATGAGGGTGGAGCATGGAGAAGAGAAGAACTTCCATTGTTGTAGAGGGGAAGCTCAAATCGCTGCATGGGGGAAGGAGGAAAAGAGAGAGCACGATGGGGAAGGAAGAAATGGGAGAGAGAGAAGAAAAAGGTGAGGAAAGAGAGTACTCTCTACTTTTTGGTATTTTTTTTTCTTTCTTCTTTCTTTTCTTCTTTCTTTCTTTACTTATATTTTTTTTTGTGTGAGAGGGAAGGGGGATCGGATGACATATAGCCCATTGTGGGTTTTGAAAATTTATTTACAATAGTGGACACACTAGTTTGAGTTATTTGTGCTTTTACCCCACAACTTCCCGTTTTTGACAGTTTTTACTAATTTCTCGTTTTCTTGTTTTTATTGGCTCTAAAGCTTCACTAATATTTATTAATGATTATTTAGTTGACCAAAATTGTTACGAGTCTATTTGACCCGCTTAAAGACGCGTTTTCCCGGTTACCTCGAAAAACGTGCTTTAAGGTTCGTTAGTGATTTTAATCCATTTAAGGATCCGTTTTCTTTGGGATTTGTTCCTTATATTTATTTAGACTTAATTAAGCCTTTAGAATCCTTATATTACGCTAACCGAGGTCTTATACCTCCTATGGTTGTTTAACGCTTATTTAGCGTTTTACGCTTTTTAAGCGTTTCTTTATTTCTTTTGGATTTATTTTTCCATACCAATATTACTTAATCATTATTAGGCTCTTAAATACCCATTAGGATAATTTAATCGCTATATTTAAGGTCGGGGTATTTCAATCATATAACATCTAAGATGACTCACCATCCATAAGACAATTTTTAAACTAAAAACTAGTCAAAATTGACTCTTATTGGCGCATGCATTGGAGATCAGATGGAGTTGATTTTTAACTTGATTTTTGGTGCACTATATTGTATTAAGACCATACTAATATGTGTAATAGGTTCCAGCATTTAATTGGTACATTTATATGATGGAAAAGATGAGAGTTTTAAGGTAAAAATGCTGATTTTAGGTACCTTTTTGATGGTAAAATAGCCCCCACTTGTACTATTAATTTAGTACTGCCATCAATTGATTTAGATGGTCAATTTATCCCCTTTTAAGATTATCAACTCGTGGCACCTCAACAATATCAAGGCAATTGCGTAACGCATTTTCGTGACACCCGAAGGTGCGTTTTTTGTGCTTTAAGAATTTTCTGAGAAAATTAATCGCTATGAGTTCAAAGTGTTTATTGACATTGTTTATAGTCAATAAAAATATGTTAAGGTGTTACATTGAGTTATATGGGTTATATCAACTCAGAACACCACTCTCGGGCTAACCGGCAAAAAGGAGCGTTAAGAAATTCGTCCGAGTATTTTTGTTTATTTTCTTGGAAGTAGATCATGCATTCTCTTTAGAATGTTGAATAATCATGTTAGGAGCTCTAAGAATTAAATTTTATAGGGGGTTCGTGCCACCTCGGCACTCCTCCTGGGCCTTCCCGAGGGTTTATGGGATCCCCATAAGGCATCTCCTAGCACTTTGCGTTTAACTGAGAATTTAGCTTGAGAACTTCATCTTATATATTTAATAAGGTGTTATGGTGCATTGGAATAAAGTGTAAAGCTTTACTTCATCCTATTAGTATTTCCGGGACTTTCGGGCCTTAAGGGCCTTTAAGGGAACTCCCGAGCATTTTGTATTTTCACTCGGTTTTTAGATGAAGTCTTGCATTCTGAAGATCATATAATGATCCTTGGTTAACTTCATGTGAAGTTTATAACTTATACTACTTGTTTATCTTAAGGTCGGGCTTTAGTGCACGTTTTTGACCTTAAGGAGTTTAGGTGCGTTTTTAATGCCTAAGTGTTTATATACCTTTTTAGGGTTTAATAATCCCCTAATTAATACTTACTTATCATTATTTAATTATAAAAGGTTAGGGGTATTTCAGTCTACCCCCTTAAAAGGACTTCGTCCCGAAGTCATAATTTATACTTGTTCCTCCTATGGAATCAAGTTCCTCTTATCTATCCCTTGTATACCTATCATTACAGGGTGTCGATACTTTATTGACACCTCTACATTCCATAAGTAATCTGAGTGTATATGACACATAACCTTACTCATGATTATCCCTGTAATTATAGCATAAGTATTGATAAATACTGTAAAACAAATATGTGTTCCAACTTCCTAGCTATCCCACTCGGTCATTACTGCACAAGTGCAATACCAAATCCTCAGTCCTACAGAGTGCAGAGGCGTAACCCTTGGCAGTGAATCTCTTGTGTGATTGTAGGAATGAACATACTGCAAGGTAATTAAGTACTTCCATAAACATCCCAGTGTTACATAGAATACAACCATAACCATTCAAGTGTCACATAGGACAAAACAATAATCATCCAGTGTCACATAGGACATATCATTAATAATCAACCATTGTCACATAGGACATATCATTAATAACCATAACCATCCAACCAATTGCACACATGCGTAACAATCAAACACAAACAACCAATTACAAAACTAGTATAGACTGCAGATATGCAAGTCGCATGTGGTGCTCTACCCCCCTTAAAAAGGGTTATGCCCACGTACCCCACAAGTATACACAAAACTAAAAAAAAGTGACGTATACTTGTCTATCATGGAGTTTCCTAACTCCTATGTCGCCTCCTCAATGTCGTGGTTTGACCACAGAGCCTTGACCATTCTAATGGTCTTGTTCCTGATCTCCCTAGTCTGGGAGTCTAAGATGTAAACTGGGGTTTCCTCATATCTAAGTGTAGGATCTAGTTCGAGTGTCTCGGGCTCTAAAATATGTGATGGTTGAGGCACAAACTGCTTTAGTGGTGAAATGTGGAACACATTGTGCTCTCTCCCAAGCTCAACAGGTAAATCTAATCTGTAAGCTAATGGGTCCACTCACTCCGTAATAAGGTACGGTCCTACATACTTCAGCTAAGTTTGCCCTTCTACCAAATCTACAAATTCCCTTCATAGGTGCAACTCTAAGGAAGACTCGATCACCTACTGTGAATTCGAGATCCCTCCTACGGACATCAATATATAATTTCCTTCCGTTTACGATAGTGCATTAGTATGCTTTTATATTTGAATCCCGTATGTATGTGTGAAGGTAATCTACCATCTAGTATGTTGCCAATATTATCTTTTGGCTTATTTAAATTATCGTGTGTAACACACTTCCATTAATCGCCCCTCGTAGTTGTAATTGTTGGCGCTCGGGTCTTATGTTAATATTGGGGCATATTTAAAATCTCTGTCTTTGATAATCAGGTCATCATCTTGTGATTCTGGTATTTGAGTTTACTGTTGCCATATACGGCTTTCATTTTAAATGTCAGGTATGAGCTACAGTTGAGTCGTGCATCTTATGTATATAACAGAAAGATTTCTTGATATTATTGATTCACTAATTGTCGGTAGTGCATACACGATCATTATCGTTTGTTCATCAGTTATTCCACAGTAGGGTTCCCACTAGGGTTTTTAACACGGTACAGTTTTCCCTCAATTGAACATGTTCTTGCGGTTGTAAATCAACTCATGTGAGTATTAATATAATGTTTCTACTCTTTATATTCTACCATGTTTATAGGTAGATTCCCATTTAATATATATATTGATTTGAATTCGTAAAGAAAGACATGGAAGTCGATCTTTCCTTCCAGATGGCAAATTGGGCCATAACTTAGAAGATAGCTCGATAATACTCTTATTATAGGTAATTGCCTCTTGATCTCATATTTTTATTATTTCCATGGTTCATAGAACAATAATAGTTAGTATTTCCCTCACAATTGATTATTTTTCCGACATGTGCGGAGTTGTTTTAGCTATTTAATCTTCTTAGGGTAATCTGGACAACTTAACTCTTAATTTACACCTTCTACATCTTATATACTTATTAGTCAAATTTTATATTAGATTTAAGAATAGATACTTACGTATCGCAGAAATATTTGTGACCACTTGTAAGGAGTCTCAGGAATCATCCAACTCTGACGGGTCAGCATCATTGTTGAACTATCCTTCCACGCTATTTTGTGTTTGGTTTTCCCTTGATCTGACCAGGATCAAGTTCGACCTCCCACGTCAATATCACACAATCACATAATTGTCATTTCCAAATTTTATCTTATCAAACTTTGTGACGTGGTGAGTACTACATTTTCTCTTGACCGCTACACTATTAATCCAATATCTGTTATAACCTATACTCGAATCTAGTGTATTCCCAAATCCCCGGTACCATATTCCCTTGATCAAATCATCAAGCGGGGAAGCCAGTTTTTCCTCTTGGCATAAAAGGTAAATTCTTATTAACACATCTAGGCTCATACTGTCTAATAATTATATCCATCAATCATTTCAACTCTTAAATCCATTATACAAGTAATAAGTTCCGTCATGGACCTACATACCTTAGAATACTCTCTTCTCTTTAAAAGGCTTATCTAATATTTCACTTATCAGGGCTTGATTATTGCCTATACTTTGATTACCATCACTTTGAGCAAAGACAGTCACAGTTAGACTTCAAGAAAAGTTTTCATAACTCCATCCACAATTACAGTTCCATAAAGTACTATTTCCTCTGCCTTAAAGCTTGGCTTTCCTTATTTCATCTAAACTCCATAAATCAGGTGAACCATATGTTCAGCTTAGGTTAAGTATCTCTTAATATTAGTACCATCTCAAACTAAGGGTTTCCAGTTTGAATCCTTCGGTTTGGTAACGAACAATCAAAGCTTATTGTTTGTTTCTATCTCTTAGAAACATGGTTAATCCACAACTCAATGGCTTCCAAAAAATAGGTCAATTTGGTGTAACAATAGAAGATTTAGAATCACAGGATTTATTATATAATGTTAGGAAATTTTTACGTGTAAAATAATTGTTACTAGCCAACGGGTATGTTTTCCTACTTTTAAATATAACTTCTTCCCACTTTTAGTGTACATCTTAATTCAAACTCTTAATGTAACTTATACTACTTTCACTGTAAATGTTAAGGAGAGTTATTCGCTACCATGTTTGTATTAAAATTTATATTACTTAAGGGGTTTAACCTTATTTGATTTCTTGTGCTTTTTTTTCATCAATTGAGCTGTCATAGAAGACATATGCTCGTATAGAACCATAAAGGTAGTCTAGGAAATATGCCTCATAATAGGGTAGGTATATTTTCTAATATTTAGCCCTCTGAAATATATCAATATTCTTCAACGTTTTAGGTTTTCAACCTCAAATTATATGTATATACGCAGCATTTTGTACTGTTAATTAGGTAATTCTCCTGACTTCAGAAATATAGGTTCAACGTTTGTTCTCTACCCTTCATTAATTAGGAGTCCCGCACTGTTATATATTGGTACTAGCTGAGACCCTTGGTATTTGCTCAGGTATTTAAGACCTGTGCTTATCCATGATGGATGTTTTGTTATATATTTTGAGATTTTGTTTCTCTATCGTCATATTTCAAGGTTTCGCACTATTTTCTCTAGGATTAATAAGGGATTGTAAGATTTTCCATCCCCGCACTGAGCAGTAAGCTCGGTGCCTGGGTATCCCATAAAATTTCAGTGTTTTTTCTTTACGTGTAGGCCTTCATCAAACCCTTTTCATGACATCTGCTCGTCATTTAGGCAGGTCATACTTTGTAGTTACTGTAAGATTGGACAGTTGATAACGCCCTTTGGCGGATCAAGCAAAAACTAACTTACTAACCCTCACTGTACTATCTCGCACCATGTATCCCAAGGTTAATTTTTTTTTTGTTTTAATTTGGTTTAATACTCTTAATCTCATGGTACACTAATCTGGACTCTCCACCAAATATCAACGTGTCTCCTTACCTTAAAAACAATCATATTCGCCTTATTCATCCTCTTCTTGTCACCTTATAAAACTCAGCATCATCCCTATGGAGAAGGATATAACTGGTATCCCAATCCTTACCCATACTCATCATATATAATTTAAGTTTTGATCCACTCTCATATCCTGGAATATAAAATCCTCCAAGGCCTATCCCCAAAGTTCTACATTCTATTATAATAGTTATTGTTCATTTTTAGTTAAGTATTTCTTGAGTAGGATCATGTCGGGTCGAAGTACTTGGCATTATGCCTCCGGATATTCCCGACCTTCGCTCATAGGCTCAGGTGATCTCAGTCTCATAGGTAAGGAAAATAAATATTGAAGTATCCCATTAGGTGAGAGCTTACCTAAATCAGGTCTCTCCAAATTTTGATACTTACTATACACATACAAGTCTCATCGACTGATAAATATAAACACACATTCATGCATCACGCATTAGGTTTAAGTTCTAGGCTTACCGGTTTCGCGCTGAGCGCTAGCCTCAGCGCCTGAAGTTCCCACTGTGTACAGGGTATTTCTTCATGGAACTATCTCCTTTCCCTTCTGACTCCCGGATGAGGATGGCTGTCCTGCCGGTCCTCTAGCATAGGTGTTGTTCTGCGGTGCCTGGCCTACTCTTGGTCCGCCTGCCTCAATAACTGGTGTCCTCTGTGAACCTCTAGCTCCCTTGTATACTCGGGTCCCTGGATTGGAAAAACATTCATACTCCCTGTGACCTTCCTTTTTGCAATAGCGGCACTCCACCTTCCTTCCTGCGCAATCTACACCTGGGTGATCATTTCCACATCGTTTACAGTAATAGTGACGTCGGGTTGGTTTATTGCCTTTAGGTGGTGCTGTTCTTAGTGGCTGAGTATCAATAGCTGGGCCGGTCAGACGAGGGACCTGCTCCTTCGTCTTCTGCCCATGGAAATCCTTCCGCCCCTTCTTCTTTTCAAAGAATTTCTTCCCCTTCTTGCAGTAACCGCCAGAGGTTGCTCCACCATCATCTCCTTCAGTACTCTTTCTCTTCTTTCTTTCTGCGTCGGAGTAGTCGACTCCTGGTATATAGTCCAACAAACTGGTGATCCGCGCGTAGTACCAGTCAACTGTTTGACTCCCTTGGATTAAGGTCTCAATCTCTTGCCTTTCCCTCTGCTAGGTGTTCGGGGTAGAATTTCTCCCGCAACACTTCCACAAACGCTGTCCAACCAAAGTCCGGTGTAGCTCTACGGTGGCCCTCCACAGACCGCCACCAAATGTCAGCTGCTTCCTTCAGGTTGTACGCGACGATGTCAACCTGCTGGTCTTCTGGAACTCTGACAGCCTTGAACGCTCTTTGGTGCTCTACAATGAACTTCTCCAGTGCGGCAGGGTCCAGTTCCCCTGAATAAATTGGTACTCTCGCGTCTGCAACGCTCTTCAACCAGTTGGTTTCCCTGGGCTGCGGCGGGTGGGGTATGGCTCCCGTAAATTGATCTCCTAGCTGCTGCGCGAAGTCTGCCATGGCTGCTGCTAGGTCTGGTACTGTTGAAACATCTGCCGGTGTCTCGCCACTGCGTCCACTGCTGCCTTCACATGGTCTTCCGCTTGTCGACATCTAAGATAGTATACTATTATTTCTACTCGGCTGCTACACTGTATCACATACACAATCAGAAACATGTAAGAAACTAATTACTAGCAATAAAATATCCCTAGATTTTTCTAGGTCACGAATCCTCACGGACGTTTCCCGTATCCTAATATTCCTATGCTCATTGTCCTAGACTCAGTGTCTTTCATCAGAGCGGTACTCCGCTCTGATACACTTTTTGTAACACCCCTATTCCTAAACCTGTAATAACATCGCAAGTCGTAGCATAATACATAACAATTCGCAGCGGAAAATAAAACTATCTACCTTGGTGTTACACGCCGTTACTCACCCTTGTGAGCAACAAGGCATCCTTACTCTTTCCAACAATACGACCCCTCACGCTGTGATGAACACAACTGAGCACTTCTAATTATTACAAACCGAATCCAACTAAATGAGCAACTAACTGAATACAACAACCTCTTTAATACAATACAAAATAAAACCAAAGGTGTTTGCTAAAAACACAACCTACTGTTATAACCCGCATAATTCATACCTTATGTTATATCAGTTGCAATGCTATCCTAAGTTGGATTGTTTTATTCCTTATTGACAGTGGGACTTGATCGGCATTCCTTTTAATGACAGGGGCAGGGAAGTCCTTGCATAAAACAATTAAGGTAATTGTTTTTATTAGTTAATAAGGATGGGAACCTTATTTAATTTAGCCTTCTAATTATTTTCATCACGTCAGTTCAATTCAGTCTAATCGTGAGGAGCGTTCTCTATCGTGGTGCTAAGCGGCAGTTTCTCTCTCTTTTCCTTCTCTCTCGATCTTTCCCCTCTGTTGAAGATTCTGGTCCTACTGCTGCAATCAGATTGGTGATCTTCGTTGCGGTGTGGTTTCCTCTTCGTTTTCAGGTTGGTATTGCAGAACCGGTCTCCGTTGTATCATCCGTTCTTGTTCCAGTTTCTGATTGAGGGTTTTTGATTGTGTTCGAATCAGTGGCCGTTGGTTGCGCGCAAGTTGGGATTCTTCTGCAGAGTATTTCGTCTGGTCTCGATTCCAGGTTTGTGATGCAGAAAGTTATACAGTTTTGGAGTTTCCAAGTCTAGGTTTCCTTCGAATGTTTTCTGATTTCTGGGCTTGATTGTGGAATTCAGTGGCTGTTGGTCTGTATCGGATTGTTGCTCTGCGTGGATTGTGCCTGCGGTTTCAGATCGTTGTTCTTCTTCTGCTAATTGAGGTAGGTGGTTACTCGATTCAGTTTGGAAGTTCAGCCATGGGGTGTTGCAAGAGCGTTATCTGATTTTATGTGTGTTCTACTAACTTTTTGTGATTTGAAATGGCTAAACCCCCATGGTTTCCTGTTTAATGTCTGATTTGGTGTGTGTGCTTAATTGGCATTTTGAGGCATTGATTTGTGTTGTTTTTCTGCTCTGTTCGTCTTCTGGAAATTGCATTTTTCGCACTGTCCGAACTTCCGTCCGAGCTTTGAAGTTCGGACAGTGCGTTTCTGCCTTTCTGATTTGCAAGTTCGGGGTATGTCCGAACATCTGTCCGAACATGGATGTTCGGACACACCCTCAGGTTTTCCTCTGATTTAAGTTCGACCTGTGTCCGAACTTCGACGTCCGGACACAAGGTCGGACATCCCGCGTATTCTTTTCCGTACTCTGTCCGAACATCAGTCCGAACATTGATGTTCGGACATTCTGAATCCTTCTCCCTGTTTTAGTTCGACTTGTGTCCGAACATTGACGTCCGGACACAAGTTCGGACACCCCTCTGTTTTCAACATAACTTCTTCGTTTGAACTCCGATTTGAGTGCCGTCTGCGGCGTTGGTTTCCTTATGATCTGTGCTACTGATTTATGAGTGTTTTGGCATATTTAAATGCAACTTTGCTTCTGTTTAAGCAACCTTCTGTTTTGGGACATTACACTTGTTTCTGAGCCGTGAATGGCTGGGTCGAGCTATTCCGTGGTATACCATGTAGACGTCGTTCTGAGTGTGGGTCATTCCCTTTCTGTTCTGTGGGGTTGACGAACCCTTTGGCTCTTTCGAGTCATTTCTGCGTTGCCGAGAGACCTGGTATGGTCTATGGGTCTTCGACCCTTCTGAGTGTGTGCATTGTGTCTTGTCCCCTTTCTGTTTAAGTGCTCTGACTGTTTCTGAAATGGGAACCCCTTGTGTTCCACTCTGCTTCTGTTTCTGAAAGCTTCTGACTATTTGAGAATTGTGCATAAGATGTTTATCTTCTCTTCTTCTGATTTCAATTGTTTTGAGCGACCTTGCTGATGACGGTCGCTGCTTACTGGGCATAGTTGTGTGCTCATTCCCCTACTTCTAACATTTTTGCAGATTGATCAGCGAGGATCATCTTGAGTTCTGGAGCTGTAGTGCTTAGCTCATTTGACTGTTTAAACTTCTGTTATGACGTTGTAGCCTTCGGGCCTTCCTCTGTTTTGAGTTTCTGATTCGGATATGTATTTGGAATCCGTTTACTTCCGCTGTATTTGAATACTTTGGTTTACAATGTTAAGTGAACTCTGTTTTGGGCCTTTATTGCTTTTGATCGTTTAGAGCCTTGCGTTATTGGTAGTAATACGCGGCGTGTAATACCCTTAACTCTTAGGCCGGTTTTAGGGGTGTTACATTTAGTGGTATCAGAGCCAGGTTTGGCTTTCTTTGGTGTCTGTGGGTGTGTTTGCTTGTGTGAGAGTCAGTTGTGACAGTGGTTGACAGTGTGAGTTAGTTCTGACAAGTTTTGGATTTGTATATCTCAGAATGGCTCCTCGTAGGACACCAGTGACCCCTCAGGGAGATGCTGCGGATGTAGTGCAGCAGTTTGTGACGCAGTTGATGCAGACGATGGCTGCAGCTGCTGGGGGAGCTGGTGGAGGAGCTGGTGGTGCTGGCCCAGCAGGGGAATGCCGTGGGAGGCCGAGTCCGAGCTCTCCAGGAGTTCATGAAGCTAAAGCCACCTTCTTTCGACGGCTGTGGCGACCCTCAGGAGGCGAGCCATTGGATTACTGAGGTCGAGGACCTGCTGAGAGTGATGGGGTCGGAGGATGACCAGAAGGTGGACTTCGCCACGTTCCTCTTTAAGGGGGAGGCGAAGGAGTGGTGGCGCATGGTGATGGGTAGACATCCCCAGCCTTGGACCTGGGATCAGTTCTGCTTGGAGTTCAACAAGCAGTTCTATCCGGATGTGTACAAGGACCAGAAGATCAATGAGTATAACCGGCTGCGCCAGGGGAGAGAGATGACTGTAGAGGAGTATGTGAGGAAGTTTGTGACGATGTCGAAGTATGCTCCAGAGCCGGATGAGCACAGGAAGGCTCGTAAGTTTGAGAGCGGATTGAGGCCAGACATCAGGTCGGCGGTGACACCTCTTCGTCACCGGACTTTCAGGGATGTAGCGGATGTCGCCCTGCTGGTAGAGGCCGACATCAAGGGCAGACAGGCTGGCAAGGACCATAAGGGGAAGAGGCGTGCTGAGGAGCCTCAGAAGAAGGAGGCTGCTCCTCCTCAGAAGAAGCAGACTTATGGAGACCGTCGGGAGCTTCTTCATCTTCGTCAGCTGGGGCGAAGTGTGGGTCTTGTGGCCACTCCCATCCTGGTAGGGAGTGCTACAAGAAGACCGGTGCCTGCTTTAAGTGCGGGTCGTTGGAGCACCGGATTGCTCAGTGCCCTCAGGCGTCCAGTAGAGGCTGGGGATAGAGGTACCGGCTCAGACTCAGGGGCGAGGTCCGACCAGAAGAAGCCTCAGACTCAGGCCCGGGTTTATGCTATGGCTGGAGAGCGTGATCGAGCGGGTGATCGCGTCATCTCAGGTATTCTCCAGATCCATTCTCGAGATGTGTTTTGTCTGTTTGATTCTGGAGCTACGCACTCCTTTATCTGCTGTGATTTGTTGGGTGACCTTGGACTGACTGCTGTGCCTAGTGAGGTAGACTTGTGTGTGAGTAGTCCATTAGGTGGGGTTGCCCCTTGTGTGCTGGATTCTGTGTGTAAGGCTTGTCCCATAGTAGTTAGGGACAAGACTTTCTTTGCTGACCTCATCCCGATGCGGATGACCTGTTTTGATGTGATTTTGGGCATGGATTGGCTAGCAGAGCACCATGCCCATATAGACTGCGCAGCGAGGAAAGTGGTGTTTGATCTGCCAGGCGAGCCGTTTTGTCTACGCTGGGAATGTAGTTCCATGTGCGCCTGTGATTGTGTCAGCGATGCAGGCAGCCAGTTTCTTGAGGAAGGGCTGCCAGGGCTTCTTATGTTATCTGCCAGAGGTGCGTGAGGGATCTAGCTTGGAGAGCATCCCGATTGTCAGAGAGTTTCCTGAGGTCTTCCAGGACGACGTGCCCGGACTTCCACCAGTGCGTGAAGTGGAGTTCACGATCGATTTAGCGCCAGAGACTCAGCCCATCTCTAGGGCCCCTTACCGTATGAGTCCGGCGGAGTTGAAGGAGCTGAAGGTCCAGCTTCAGGAGCTGTTAGATAAGGGCTTCATCCGCCCTAGTGTTTCGCCTTGGGGAGCGCCAGTGCTGTTTGTGAAGAAGAAGGATGGGACCTTCCGTTTGTGCATCGATTATAGAGAGCTGAACAAGGTGACCATCAAGAATCGCTATCCCCTTCCGCGCATAGACGATTTGTTTGACCAGTTGGCGGGCGCCACAGTGTTTTCGAAGATAGATCTTCGTTCGGGCTACCATCAGTTGAGGATTAAGGCCGAGGATGTGCCTAAGTCCGCTTTTAGGACTCGTTATGGTCATTACGAGTTCCTAGTCATGCCGTTTGGTCTGACTAATGCTCCCTCAGTCTTCATGGATATGATGAACCGGGTTTTCAAACCCTATCTGGATCAGTTTGTAGTGGTCTTCATAGATGATATCTTGGTGTACTCCAAGAGCGCAGAGGAGCATGAGGAGCATCTAAGGATTGTTTTGCAGACACTTAAGGATCGTGAGCTGTATGCGAAGTTGAAGAAGTGTGACTTCTGGCTTGACCGCGTAGTATTCTTGGGACATGTGGTCTCGAAGGACGGTATCTCAGTAGATCCTGAGAAGATTAGAGCTGTGATGGAGTGGGCGAGGCCCACGAATGTTGCTGAGATTCGCAGTTTCCTTGGGTTAGCTGGGTACTACAGGAAGTTTGAGGGGTTTTTCTAAGATTGTATCCCCGCTGACCCGTCTGTTGAGGAAGGAGATCAAGTATGAGTGGAGCGAGGCTTGCGAGCAGAGTTCCAGGAGATTAAGAAGAGGTTGACGACGGCACCGATTCTGACTTTGCCTTCTGGGACCGAGGGATTCGAGGTCTTCTGTGATGCGTCCCACAAGGGACTAGGATGTGTTTTGATGCAGCAGGGTAAGGTAGTGGCTTATGGCTCTCGGCAGCTTAAGCCCTATGAGAAGAACTACCCTACCCACGACCTGGAGTTGGCAGCTGTAGTGTTCGCGCTGAAAATTTGGAGGCATTACCTATATGGGGCGTCGTGTAAGGTTTACACTGACCACAAGAGTCTCAAGTATTTGTTCACTCAGAAGGAGCTGAACTTGAGACAGAGGAGGTGGTTGGAGCTACTTCATGACTACGATTTAGAGATCCTCTACCACCCGGGTAGAGCGAATGTTGTAGCAGACGCATTGAGCCGGAGAGGTGCTCCGGGCGTAGCTTGTGCCTTGTCAGGAGTTCAGAGGTCCGCCTTAGAGCTTCAGCGTATGGGAGTTTGGGTAGTCAGACCAGCCAGCCAGTGCCAGTGTGATAGCAGCGCTTCAGGTGCAGTCTTCGTTGGTCGACAGGATCCGGGTTGGTCAGGAGTCAGACTCAGCTTTATGTCGGATTAGAGAGGGGCTGTCTTCAGAGCAGAGTTCAGATTTCAGTGTCTCCAGTGATGGTTGTCTGCGTTTCAGAGGCCGTGTATGTGTGCCAGACGATGCAGTGCTGCGCAGAGAGATCCTTCAGGAGGCCCATGGAGCGCCATATTCAGTTCACCCAGGAGGGGTGAAGATGTATCGGGATCTCCGAGAGTCTTTCTGGTGGTCTGGAATGAAGCGTGACATCTCTGAGTTTGTTTCGAAGTGCCAGACCTGTCAGCAGGTGAAGGCTGAGCACCAGAGGCCAGCAGGTTTGCTTCAGCCCCTTTCCGTTCCTGAGTGGAAGTGGGAGAGTGTGGGGATGGATTTTGTCATGGGTTTGCCCAAGACTTCCTCGGGCTGTGATGCCGTTTGGGTGATAGTTGATCGTCTGACTAAGTCTGCTCATTTTCTGCCAGTGAAGAAGACCTTCAGTTTGGAGCGTCTAGCTCGTTTGTATTTGGATGAGATAGTGAGGTTGCATGGTGTGCCTACCACTATTGTGTCTGATCGTGACCCACGTTTTGTTTCGAGATTCTGGCGTAGTTTACATAAGGCCCTGGGTACGAGTTTGGCCTTCAGTTCAGCTTACCATCCACAGTCGGATGGCCAGACAGAGAGGACTAATCAGGTTTTGGAGGACATGCTTCGCGCATGTGTCTTGGACTTTGGAGGTAGCTGGGAGCATGTGACTCTGATCGAATTCGCCTACAACAACAGCTTCCAGGCGAGCATTGGTATGGCTCCGTTTGAAGCGTTGTACGGTAGGAGGTGCAGGTCCCCCATCTGTTGGGACGACCTGAAGGAGAGGGTTTTGGTTGGCCCCGAGCTGGTGCAGGGTGCAGTGGAGAAGATCCGGGTGATCCGAGAGCGTTTGATTGTTGCCCAGAGTAGGCAGAAATGCTATGCAGATCAGAGGCGCAGGCCGCTTGAGTTTGATGTTGGTGATCATGTCTATCTGCGAGTGTCGCCGGTCAGAGGCGTAGTCCGGTTTGGGAAGCGTGGGAAGCTTAGCCCAAGGTTCGTTGGACCGTTTGAGATTCTGGAGAGGATTGGCCCTGTGGCTTACCGTTTGGCTTTGCCACCTGCTTTGTCTGCTGTCCACGGAGTTTTCCATGTGTCTATGTTGAGGAAGTATCTGCATGATCCGTCTCACGTGATCGACTACAGCCAGCTTCAGCTGAGAGAGGATTGCAGTTTCGAGGCGGTGCCTACTCGCATTCTAGCCAGGGACGTCCGTCAGCTTCGTAGTAAGACCCTGCCTATGGTGAAGGTCCAGTGGTCTGATCAGTTAGAGAGTGAAGCTACGTGGGAGCTCGAAGATGAGCTGCGTGCCAAGTTTCCCTCCCTGTTCGAGCAGTAAGGTGAGTTAATCTCGAGGACGAGATTCTTTTAAGGGGGAGGTGATGTTATAACCCGCATAATTCATACCTTATGTTATATCAGTTGCAATGCTATCCTAAGTTGGATTGTTTTATTCCTTATTGACAGTGGGACTTGATCGGCATTCCTTTTAATGACAGGGCAGGGAAGTCCTTGCATAAAACAATTAAGGTAATTGTTTTTATTAGTTAATAAGGATGGGAACCTTATTTAATTTAGCCTTCTAATTATTTTCATCACGTCAGTTCAATTCAGTCTAATCGTGAGGAGCGTTCTCTATCGTGGTGCTAAGCGGCAGTTTCTCTCTCTTTTCCTTCTCTCTCGATCTTTCCCCTCTGTTGAAGATTCTGGTCCTACTGCTGCAATCAGATTGGTGATCTTCGTTGCGGTGTGGTTTCCTCTTCGTTTTCAGGTTGGTATTGCAGAACCGGTCTCCGTTGTATCATCCGTTCTTGTTCCAGTTTCTGATTGAGGGTTTTTGATTGTGTTCGAATCAGTGGCCGTTGGTTGCGCGCAAGTTGGGATTCTTCTGCAGAGTATTCGTCTGGTCTCGATTCCAGGTTTGTGATGCAGAAAGTTATACAGTTTTGGAGTTTCCAAGTCTAGGTTTCCTTCGAATGTTTTCTGATTTCTGGGCTTGATTGTGGAATTCAGTGGCTGTTGGTCTGTATCGGATTGTTGCTCTGCGTGGATTGTGCCTGCGGTTTCAGATCGTTGTTCTTCTTCTGCTAATTGAGGTAGGTGGTTACTCGATTCAGTTTGGAAGTTCAGCCATGGGGTGTTGCAAGAGCGTTATCTGATTTTATGTGTGTTTCTACTAACTTTTGTTGTGATTTGAAATGGCTAAACCCCCATGGTTTCCTGTTTAATGTCTGATTTGGTGTGTGTGCTTAATTGGCATTTTGAGGCATTGATTTGTGTTGTTTTTCTGCTCTGTTCGTCTTCTGGAAATTGCATTTTTCGCACTGTCCGAACTTCCGTCCGAGCTTTGAAGTTCGGACAGTGCGTTTCTGCCTTTCTGATTTGCGAGTTCGGGGTATGTCCGAACATCTGTCCGAACATGGATGTTCGGACACACCCTCAGGTTTTCCTCTGATTTAAGTTCGACCTGTGTCCGAACTTCGACGTCCGGACACAAGGTCGGACATCCCGCGTATTCTTTTCCGTACTCTGTCCGAACATCAGTCCGAACATTGATGTTCGGACATTCTGAATCCTTCTCCCTGTTTTAGTTCGACTTGTGTCCGAACATTGACGTCCGGACACAAGTTCGGACACCCCTCTGTTTTCAACATAACTTCTTCGTTTGAACTCCGATTTGAGTGCCGTCTGCGGCGTTGGTTTCCTTATGATCTGTGCTACTGATTTATGAGTGTTTTGGCATATTTAAATGCAACTTTGCTTCTGTTTAAGCAACCTTTCTGTTTTGGGACATTACACATTGTTTCTGAGCCGTGAATGGCTGGGTCGAGCTATTCCGTGGTATACCATGTAGACGTCGTTCTGAGTGTGGGTCATTCCCTTTCTGTTCTGTGGGGTTGACGAACCCTTTGGCTCTTTCGAGTCATTTCTGCGTTGCCGAGAGACCTGGTATGGTCTATGGGTCTTCGACCCTTCTGAGTGTGTGCATTGTGTCTTGTCCCCTTTCTGTTTAAGTGCTCTGACTGTTTCTGAAATGGGAACCCCTTGTGTTCCACTCTGCTTCTGTTTCTGAAAGCTTCTGACTATTGAGAATTGTGCATAAGATGTTTATCTTCTCTTCTTCTGATTTCAATTGTTTTGAGCGACCTTGCTGATGACGGTCGCTGCTTACTGGGCATAGTTGTGTGCTCATTCCCCTACTTCTAACATTTTTGCAGATTGATCAGCGAGGATCATCTTGAGTTCTGGAGCTGTAGTGCTTAGCTCATTTGACTGTTTAAACTTCTGTTATGACGTTGTAGCCTTCGGGCCTTCCTCTGTTTTGAGTTTCTGATTCGGATATGTATTTGGAATCCGTTTACTTCCGCTGTATTTGAATACTTTGGTTTACAATGTTAAGTGAACTCTGTTTTGGGCCTTTATTGTTTTTGATCGTTTAGAGCCTTGCGTTATTGGTAGTAATACGCGGCGTGTAATACCCTTAACTCTTAGGCCGGTTTTAGGGGTGTTACAGCTACCCCCGAGTCCCGCACTCCGGCTTGAGTCTTCTTCAATAACCTGGAATGTTTGGCCCAATGAAGGGCTCAGCAATCGAAATGCTGGTATGCTAAATGTAGTCTTAAATCATCAAGATTCCTTAAGTCGTTTTAGCCATCTTGATATTAGGTTCTTTACATGAAATACCGGTTTACAATAATAACAGTAATAACTGAAAACATTTAACAATCACTTAACAATTCACCTGTAAACATCAGTGTACAATAGTACACGACACCAATAACCTCACAACAATAATCCATAGCAATAACCAATAATCACACATTAATAATCCATAACAATCACCAAACAAGATACGCGTATTAAACTGTACTTGTTAGTTGGCCACCTGAGCCTTATCTTTTAAACCAATCATTTAACCTTTTCCGATTAATTTCCACCTCAGGCGTCATGTCAAGACACCCCTTAATAACTTATTAATGGACAGTATTCCCCTGTGTTCCATTGGAACTGTTACCAGTTGACCCTAGGCCCTGGATAATTGACTGATCCGGTCGAACCTGTGCACCAACGGCAGTGCCCTCCGCCATCCCCGAATGTGGCTGATGGATTTCCTTGAGTGACTCTCCATTGAAGTCTCTCGTAGTGATCACAATGCGCAACCAGAATGTCGGAACAGTCTGGATTCCTCTCTTTATAAGTTAGCCCTTTAGTCAGTGGTACAGTAACCAATATTGAATTAAGACTATAACAGTTGACCATCAGTTAGGTTCAATAATACCTAAAGGTCAGTTAGTCTTGTTCCAGTTTAGATGTATAAACTTCCCGTCATAAGACGTTCGCGTATAAAATATAACGCAACAGTTTGAGTAATACAGTACACAATATCATATACACAAAATCACTGATATCGCTCTTAAACAATTAAGCACGTAATGTCTGGACCTTAGGATAATCCTTAGGACATTCAGACCACACAATTAACATACCGTTCACCAAGTAACTGCTAGCTTGACAAGTTCCTGTTCAGTAGTTCTTTCCCGTACGCTGTTATTTAAACATGCAATACCGGGTAATATTAATATAACTATTCATTAAATATTACAGTACTGTCACTGTAGAGTTTATTTACGTAGTATACTAACTTCGTATGTTCTTCCGTTTCCCCCTGTTATTTATCAGTGGTTCTAGGTAGTTCAATAGTTCGTTATTTTATGTGATATTCACATGTGATAATGAATTTCCACCTTGTGGTAAATTTCTATTTCCTTATTTATAAACTCATAATTGTTTCCACTTATTCTTTATATTATATCCCTTGGTCATTTTTATTATCACCACAATTATTTTATAAACTTTATATTATACTCCATAATATACCATAATACATTATATTACCTAGTTTTACTTCATTTCCTTATTAAATTACAAAACCAACCTTATTAATTCGGTACTTATATTTTATACCCAACAACTTTATGAATTACTAAATAACCACATATAGTTTCCGGTAATCATAATTTGAACCCATTAACTTTTCAACTTCAAATAACCAAACACTTTTATAATCTACTAAATACCCATATTAGTTTTCGGAAATGTAAAATAATTATATTAACTTCTATAATTGTCAAAAACCTTATACTTTTATAATCACTAATTATCCACATTAATCTTGTAAATATTATTTAACACATTACTTTTTTTAATTTACCAAATATCCATCTTAAGTTTCGTAATTTACAATCTCATTATACCAACTTTAATAAATTACAAGATAACCCTTAACTTCGGTTTTTACTTTATCTTCCTTTATTCACATTTTAACCCTAAACTTTATATAAGTTAGTATTAACTTATAAATTATAGTTTTTAATATTAAATTCTTTTAAATAACCAAAACAAACCCATATCTTTCTTAATTTATATTTCTGCCCCACTTAACTTTTATTTTTTACATATACTTTCATAAATTACAAGTTCACCCTAAAACTTTTATAAACTTAATATTTTATGTCATAAATCATTTTTAACCCAAAGTTTTTGTCAACACTTTGACCAAGACTTAATTTCATAATTAATACTTGAATATACCCATAAAATCATATGTAATTCTCGGATATTCTCCAACTTCTCAATAATTACAAAAACAGTTCTCTAACTATTAAATTGTTATTTTACACTTAAACACTTATTTAAATTCACCAAAATCATAATATAATTCCTACCTTATAGTTATAACATAAATTTACCAATAACTCCTTACTCTCGGCAATTATAATTTGTACACCAAACTTTCAAAATTTACATTTTTAGCCACATAACTTTATAAATAGCCATTCAAATACTTGTAGCTATTTTTAAATTCCCAAAATTTATAATATAAGTTAATACACTTATATATATCTCAAAAATCATCAATGCAATACTTTGCCTCGGTTTTATATTCCTTTACCATATAGTTTTAAAACTTGATTTAAACCATATAATAAATACATATAAATGTATACAAGCCACATAACACTTCTAAAAATTATGCTAATGACTTAGAATGATTATATCTCAAATAGAAAATAAACCTGAATAATTCAGAATGGATATTTATATGCATCCTAACTAATTTTTGTGACACATATTTATACCTTAAGGTAATAATCTTACCTTATATGTTATAAATATTTTTCTTGACAATATAAACCAATATTTTTGGCCTTAATTATATGTAATGGTTTATCATATTTTTATACCAAAGTTGAAGCTTAAATCAAGCTTAAACTTAAAAACCTTAATTATATAAAACTTACTCCTTAACTCAAGACAATCTTGACTTGATTTCTCCTTGAATTCCAAGCTCCTCAAATGCTATATGATGTAGAGAATTCGGGCCTCCTTGTATATATTTAGGAGATCCATTTGTTAGACTTCTAACAAATTTATAAATAAGATTTGGAGTAGTTTTACAAAGTTTACCGTATAATTTATCAAGGTTTTTGATACACCTTGTGATGATGTAGATCCAAGTTTCCTTCATGAAATAATGAAGAGAACATAGGTTTAGAAGTTCTAAATTTTCGAAAATGGTTTAGGTAATTACTTAGGATTTTCAACATGAAAATATACCTTAACTTGATCTTTTGTTCCTTGTGTTGTTGTTGAATTTAGGAACCTCCGGAGTACTAATGCTGGCGAAATCTTGTAAGATTCTAAGGATGATTTCTTGCTTCAAAACTTAGGAGATTTAACTAGGAATTTACATAGAAATGGTGTTAGAACTTAATTCACCATTAATGGAGCTTTGGAGCTCTTAAGGAATGAACTTAGCAAATGAAGAAAGAAAAGATAGGATGAGATGCCTTACCAACCGGCCATGGAGAATGGCAAAGGAAGAATGAGTCTGACTCACGTATGAATAAGGCAATGGAAAGTGAATTCAAATTTTTATTAGCTGTTTATTGTTTATTTGATTAGGCATTCTTTTCTTAGTTTTTGCTCTCATTATTGGTTCACTAAAGTCCTTAATTGATAGAAAGAAATCGGTTGATTAGAAGGGAAATAATGGAGCTTTGTTGGCCACTTGAAACTAGAAGACAAGAGTAGATATAGGTAAGTGTTTTCTTTTGAATTTTCTACATTGATTGTCCTTGATTCTCCTTGTGTTTTACGGTAGTACATGTGGGTATAGGCTACAGATTTTGTGATAATTGAAACCACATATCATGGCTTGGTAGGTAGACAATTTAGCTTGAATTTTATAAGGCAACCAGCCCTCTTTCTTGTATATAAATCGGACACACTAGTTAGTATAAGACAATGGATTTTTGATCAATGTTAGACAATAGATCAAGCTAGTTAGGTGGTGTATTATTTAGCTAGATAGACAGCAATTAATCCCCCATTTAATTGGCAAGGAATCGGTCGTTAATAGACAGCACATGGGCTGCTCCATTAGTTTATATTCTTGTAAAAGCTAGATCTTCGTTTTGTATTTTATTTCATTAGTTTGCTTAGACTAATTCTCCTTGCTTTTCTTATATTAATTCTTCTTCTTGTTTCTTTGTGTAGGCACACGGTGGAGGAGGCTTCATTGACAGTATTTGATTGCTATAACATCATATAATACATGCTTAGATGACTCACCATCCATAAGACAATTTTTAAACTAAAAACTAGTCAAAATTGACTCTTATTGGCGCATGCATTGGAGATCAGATGGAGTTGATTTTTAACTTGATTTTTGGTACACTATATTTTATTAAGACCATACTAATATGTGTAATAGGTTCCAGCATTTAATTGGTACATTTATATGATGGAAAAAGATGAAAGTTTTAAGGTAAAAATGCTGATTTTAGGTACCTTTTTGATGGTAAAATCGCCCCCAATTGTACTATGAATTTAGTACTGCCATCAACTGATTTAGATGGTCAATGTATCCCCTTTTAAGATTATCAACTCGTGGCTCCCCAAACATTTCAAGGCAATTGCGTAAAACGCATTTTCGTGACACCCGAAGGTGCGTTTTTTGTGCTTTAAGAATTTTCTGAGAAATAATTAATCGCTATGAGTTCCAAGTGTTTATTGACATTTTTTATAGTCAATAATAATATGTTAAGGTGTTACATTGAGTTATATGGGGTTATATCAACTCAGAACACCACTCTCGGGCTAACCGGGCAAAAAGGAGCGTTAAGAAATTCGTCCGAGTATTTTGTTTATTTTCTTGGAAGTAGCTCGTTCATTCTCTTTAGAATGTTGAATAATGATGTTAGGAGCTCTAATAATTAATTTTATAGGGGTTCGTGCCACCTCGGCACTCCTCCTGGGCATTCCCGAGGGTTTATGAGATCCCCATAAGGCATCTCATAGCTAAAATACCCCGTAATTAAAAACAGTGTTGAATTAGGCTAATTATATTTTTAAAAGCTTAATTACACTAAAATAAATACAAGGGAGCAAATCCCGAAGAAAACGGACCTTTAAAATGGATTAAAAGCATAAACGAACCTTAAAGCGCGTTTTTCGAGGAAACCGGAAAACGTGACTTTAAGCGGGTCAAACAGACTCGTAACAATTTTGGTCAACTAAATAGTCACTAATAAATATTAGTGTGGGCTTTAGAACCAATAAAATTAATTAAACGAGAAAATTCCGGAAAACGGGTACGGTTAGTGAAAACTGTAATAACCGGTAAGTTGTGGGTGGTAAGAATGCAAATAAACAAACTTAGTGTGTCCACATTGCAAATAAAAGTAAAAATCAGATTGTGTGTGTGTAGGGGCGGCCAGCACTCCTCCCTCCTACTCTCTTTATTTCTCTCTTATTAACTAAAGACAAGGAAATAAAGAAAGGAAAAAAAAATAAGACTCCTCACCTCACTCCCCTCTTCCCTCACGATTTCCCTCCTCTCTATTCTCTCTTTTCTTCCTTCTTCTTCTACCTTGCTATTTTCATGGAGAAAGAAGAGAGCTCACAAAACTCCCCTCTCTCCTCTCTTGAGTACTCAAATCTTCTCCAAACTCAACAAAAATTACACCATTAGAATCCCCTTGCAAAGGAGAACACTTTCCTTCCTTTCAAAAATCCAAAAGCTCCATTTTCGATTTTATGGGTGTTCACCATTTGAAGATTCAAGTCGACCATTAGAAGCACCTTCACCTCCTTATCATCTTGAGTAAAAAGAATTTCGAAAATCCATCATTTCTAGCCCTTATTGCATTATAGAATTTCCATGTTTTGAACTCTTGGTTCTTCTTGCCCCCGAGCCGATTTTGGCTTCTCCATTGGGCTAGGAATATTGTTCTCTGCTAGTCAAGAACTTCATTCACCCATTGAAAGGTAATACTCTTGTCTAAACCCTAAAACATTAAATTCTAGGGTTAGTGCAAACATGAATGTTAAATGGTGTTGTGTATTGGTATGGGTTGTAGAACTTGGGTGAGAACCCCATTCAAAACCGAGAACAAGAAAGAAGGAAGAAGAGAAGGAAAAGAAAGGAAAGAAAAACTAGCAAGACAAGGTAAATGCTCTTACCTTGTGTTAGTTTGTGTTTGTAATGTAACAGTTTTTAAGTAGTAAAATGAGTAATGTATTTGAGTAATGAGTAGTAGTAATGTAGTAGTGTGTGAGAAGAGAATGTAACAGTTTTTGAAGTTTAAATGATGTTTGAAACTTGGGAAAACATTGGGTAGTGAATGTGTATATGTGCAGGAATTTATGTGTTGTAGTAGTGTTGGATTGTGAGAATAATGTATTGTATAAACAGGTTGTGAGAATGTGAACTTGTGAGCTGAAATAGTGTGTGGAGAATGTTAGAAATATAGGGACCATGTCGAATTTTGTGTAGAATGAGAGGACTTAAGTGTTCAAGAAGAGGAAGTACTTGGAGAGTTTAAAAGGAGTGTTTTGTAGTTTAAAACAGATGTGAAAAGAGTGTAGGTAATGTGAAGATATAGGATGCAAAGTAATGCATTTTGGATACTAGGAGTAGCATTAGTTGGGGGAGTAATGAGGGATAGAAGTTGGAATAAAAATCTGTAGCATAAGAAGAGGAACAAATCTGTAACAAAGGAAGAATGAAACTGATGCAAGTGTTGGGAAGAAATGAGGAAATTTGGTGTAAGTTGTGTAAGAATGGAGTAGTAGTTTGGAGGATGAATTAAGGTGATTTAGAGTGTGTAAATAGTGCTAAATCAGGTGGGGAAACAAGGGTAAAGAAACACCCAAAAAGATTTTAAAACTGAAGTACTGGGCCGGACCGACCTTAGGACCGAACTTGCAAGTCGGTCGAGCCCAGATTTACAGACGGGAAACCTTCTGGAATCGACCGACCTTGCGACCGGACTTGCAAGTTCGGTCGGACCAGAAAATTCTCCCGTCTGAAACCTTCTGGAATGGACCGAACTTGCAACCGGACTTGCAAGTTCGGTCGGCCAGAAAAATTCCGCAGATGAAAGCTTCTGGAATAGACCGAACTTGCGACCGGACTTGCAAGTTCGGTCGGCCAGAAAAAAATTTCCGTAATGCCAGCTACTGGAATGGACCGACCTTGCGACCGGACTTGCAAGGTCGGTCGGGCTAAAATTTTCAAATACGAAACCTACTGGAATGGACCGACCTTGGGACCGGACTTGCAAGGTCGGTCGGCCCTGGAATTTTACACGATGTAGTCTACTGGAATGGACCGGACTTGCAAGGTCGGTCGCAAATCCGGTCGAGCAAAAAAAAATGTTTAATTATATGATTATAGTAATCATATATACATATATATATATATATGCCTATACACATATATGCATATATATGTAGTAACACACCATTAATGAAGTAATAATAGTAAGAAAGTAAGCAAATGTGTAAGAAAGTAATAGAGCAGTAAGAATACATTGAAAGTATCAATGAAGGAGTAAGTTAGATCAATAATAGATCATTGATCATACTACTTCATGTATGTATAGGAATCAAATAGTTGAGCTCCAAAGGAACCGGTAGTACCCTACGACGGTGAACGGTATGATTTCTTCATGCTCTGTATCCTAACTTGGTTACCCCGATTTGTGTGCTTATGTGATCACCAATAAGATAAATGCACGAATCGGACTTATATTGCACTTAATTGTGTTTGAACTATATTGTTCTTGTTTTATGCTCTTGAACATTTAGTTTGTATAATTCATGAAATGTATGAATGGAAATGAAGTGTATGTGTAAGTATGAGTACTTGTGTATTGTATGTATGTATGGAAGTAAGTATGGACTTCTACTAATTCCTAACCATCTAACTCCTAACATGAGTAATGAGTATAATGGAATGAGTAGAAGCCCGATATAGTTTCGGCCACGCGTGAGGATAAGGAACCACAAGAGGTTGGAACCGAATCCTGGCTATAATCTTTTCCTTGGACCAAATCCCTTGAATGGGTAGCATCCTGGATTAGTGGGCCACCCTAAAGCCCGGTGGTGGGATGTAGTAATCCCTGCCCGGAGGTCATACCGACTTAACTGGAAGTAAAGTATGTAAGAAGTAAGTATTGTATTTGTATTGGTCTTGACTATTGTAAGTCATTGACCCGGAGTAAAAGTATTGAACACCCGATTAACCCGGGTGTAATAAGGCTAACAAGACCTTTGTATGTATTGGAGAATTGTATCTCCGTGATGCGGTGAGTATGGTAAGTATGAATGATGACTTGTATTGTATTCCTTGTATGTATTGTATGTATGTATGCTTGGTAAATGAATGTATTGTATTGTATGTATAAAGCATGTATGTATGTATGAATGAAACGAACCGCATGTACTCGACCAAATAGTTGGCGTACCCTCGCTAGTACGCGGGGTATGCGGTTATCATATGCAGCGTAAGCTGACCCCCTAGGGGGAATGTTTTTACTCCACAGGTACCCGCGAGGCGTGACGGTAAGGGTAAGGACGGATGTGATTCTTTTTGGGAAGTAGGATTGAAACGGTGTACTGAGTTGTACACGGCTAAGGCCTTTTGTGTAGCCGGTGTACCATGTGGTACACCTTTTTGGATATTGAAACTTGATTGGATAGTAAGGAGAGGATGTATAAACTCTTCATTTTTGGGAAGTAGTCATGGAATGTAATTCATATATTAGATACTCGGTAATCAAATGTAAGTAAGTATTGGTATTGTAAAGTAAGTATGTATGTATTTCATTCTAATCATCAGACCGAAACGGTAAGTAGTAGTAGCCTTGTTAACCTTGGAGGGTTAACGGCGTTGTATCACCCGCCGGGAGTAAGTAAGTATTCCGCTGCGAGAAGGGTAAGTATGGGATTGATTAGAGGATAATGGAAGGATTAGCGGTTGGGGTGTTACAAAAAGTGGTATCAGAGCGAAGTCTCGCTCTGATGATTAGAATCTTAAGAGTAGTGATTACCGAGTTAGGATTTCAACCGTCTTAAGACGGATATTTAGAAACCTAACTAGGAACTACCGTTAGCAATAACGGATACCATTAACGTCTGCAAGACGATACCATTGTTTGAATGAAGACCATGAGGTCATAGTATCACGACATCTAATGTAATCCACACTTGTTCAGATGTCAGGACGTGGTCCAGGTCGTCCCAGAGGAGGGGGCAACGAAGGACCAAGCGCGCAGACGATAGCTGAAATCGTCGCCGCCACGGTAGCACAGATGCTACCGGATGTAATCACGCTGTACAACAAACACAGCAAAACCAGCAGCAGCAGCAGCAGCCCCCGACCCACCTCATCCCCGAGAAAAAAATTGGGTAAAAGCTGTCGCCGACCTTCGACCTCCATGCTTTAGAGGCGAGAGCGACCCCGCCAAGCTCGAGGCCTACCTCTCCGAGATGGAGACGGCCTTCGAGACACTTGAGACTCCCGCTGGAGTTCGAGTGAGGATAGCTGCGTACTACCTCAAAGACGCGGCTATGGACTGGTGGAAGCTCGTTAAGGCCGAGCACATAGCTGATCCCGCATTCGGATGGGAAGCATTCACCTCTCTCCTCCGATCTAAGTACTACCCCGAGCATGTCAAGACCAAGAAAAGGCTTGAGCTCGACGCACTAAAAATGACCGAGAAGATGACGGTTGATGAATATTACCGCACCTTCACCTCTCTTCTCCGACTTCTACCCGACCTTGGGTATACCGGCCAAGTCTTGGTCGACCGCTTCTACGGCGGATTGAGCCATCGACTCCGGTATGGCATGGGCTTCACACGGTTTACCTCCCTTCAGGTAAACAAGTTGAACCCTTAAAAAGCCATGAGTAATGTGAATTAGTATTCCCGTATGTAAATGTAACCTAATGCCTAAGTAATTCAGGAGTGTTACCACGCTGCATCTCGAGTTGAGATCACCTGCCAGCTAAGAGGGAGCAAGCGCTGAAGCGCAAGGTGAGCGGCAAAGCCCCCGATGACCAAAACCAATCCAAACCTGGAAGAAGAAGAAAGGGAAGCATTCCCACCATAAGAACAAAGGAGACGGCGGTGCCCATGCTGAGAAGGGCAAGGCAGCTGAGCCGTTGCAGCTTGCCTACACCGCACCAGTGGCAGCGAAGCCACTGAGGTCTCAGCCCTACAGGGGTAAGAAACCGAAACCGAATTAGTACACTTGTGAATTAGTATGTATGTGGAGTATTGTAAGTATACCGAACCTTGCTAACTTGGAAGCTATAGTTCGCTATAGGTTCGGATTTGGCCAAGGAAAGAACCAATCTGATGGCCGCAGCTACATCTGCCGTAACTGCAACAAGGATCATCCCGGCACAGATTGCCAAGGAAGGGAGATCCGCTGCTTCACTTGTCAGAAACCGGGCCACCGTGCCAATGCATGCCCGGAGAACTCTAAGCCCAAGGGCAACTACCAGGGCTACAAGCAGCGTGAGGGCAAGGAGGTTGCATCTGGCGATGCTCATGCCCAGCACACCTCGCAGGGACAGGGTCCCGAGGTCCGCAGAAGGGCGCACCGCAGAGGCAGCCGGCCTTACACATCATAGACCGTGATGGGACGGGACTAAGTCCGGCCCAGGTAACCACTGTAACCTTTAATCCTTGAAGAGCATGACTAAGTATTAAAGTAATTGTATGAATGAAAGCATGAATGCGTAAGTACTTGAAGTATGAAATTGAGCATGAGTAAGTAACATGGAAGTATGTATTGAGCATGAAATGAATTAGTAAGCCTAGAACTCACTCTAGATGAAATTTACCACCTTAGGGAAATTCCATATCTGTTACCCAATACCTTCAAACTCACCTCATGAAGAGACCGACATCGCCAATCACCACTTCAACAACGAACAGTGTCAGGTCATCCGCCCAGGTATGATCTTATTAAAAGGATACCTGACACCCGAAGCACAAGTTTCAATCATCCGACGATGCAACGAGTTAGGAACGGGTCCAGGAGGATTTTATACACCCGAATTCCCCGGTGGAGCTACAATGAAGCTGAAAATGATGTGCTTGGGAAAGGACTGGAACCCTTATACCAAGACATACCAAACAACGCGAGCAGGAGACGGAGCAACACCTCCAGCAATACCCCCAGAATTCCAAATGCTTGTCACACAAGCTGTAGAAATTGCACAACAATGTGAAGATGAACCAATCCCTGCACTTGAAGCAGATCTGTGTATCGTCAACTTCTATGAGAAAGAAGGACGACTTGGCTTACACCAAGACAAGGACGAGACAGCGGAATCTCTTGAACTAGGAGTGCCCGTAGTGTCTTGGTCCATTGGTGATGACGCCGTATTTTTGTATAGCGAGCGGAAGCGTGTGGACCTCGCAGAGAAATTGGTATTGAGATCAGGAGATGTTCTAATCATGGGTGGAAAATCAAGGTTGCTGTATCACGGGATCCAGAAGATCAAGTTGAATACGGCACCACCGGCAATAATCAATGCCACACACATGAACCAGGACGCCTGAACCTTACCTTTAGAAAGTATTAATCTTGTAGTAGCATGTAATCCAGTAGTAACGTGTATTAGAGACACAGTATGTATGATGGTTGGTTATTCAATAAAAGCAGTGTTGGTTATTAAATTCCACTTGCGTTCCACCATCTTTACTTATAATCTCATGAATCAATAGGTTGTGGACTCGGTACCGAAGGTAACCTGAGCATCCTCACCGAAGAACAAGCCGGCAAGAGCGGCACCATTCTAACGGGAACTTCCCAGTAAACGGCATCGAAGCCTCAGTATTATTCGACTCCGGCGCCTCTCACACCTTCATATCGCCATCTCTTGCGAAGAAGTTGGGGCTAGATGCGGATGAGCTACCGAACTTCTTGGTTACTCTCCCATCGAAGGAGCGGGTACAGTGTACCAAGTATTACAAATCAGCCACCATTCAAATCAAAGGTGAAGCGTTTCCCATTTCCTTCATTGAATTCAACGGATTGGGATTCGACTTATAATTGGAATGAACTGGTTGGAGCGGCACAAGGGGAGAATCCTATGCGCCGAGCACCGATTGCTGCTCAAGAGTCCATCTGGGGTCACTGTTTCATACCGCCAGAGACCGAGAGAGCCTTCAACTACAGTCATCTCCGCCATGGCAATGTATCGGGAGCTCAGAAAAGGACATGAAGTGTATTTATGTCACGTGCAAGACCTGGAGAGAGATCCAGAGTTCAGTGATGAGGTAGCAGTAGTCTCAGAATTCCCTGATGTATTTCCGAAAGAGCTACCTGGTATGCCACCACAGAGAGGCGGTAGAATTTGAATCGACCTGTACCGGGTACTGGTCCCATTGCTAGGGCACCATACCGTATGGCACCAGCAGAAATGGCAGAACTCAAAGAACAACTACATGATCTTCTCGACAAAGGGTTTATACGCCCGAGCGTATCACCCTGGGGAGCACCGGTCCTCTTCGTGAAGAAGAAGGACGGTAGTCTCCGCCTCTGCATCGACTACCGAATGAATGAATGCGGTCACTGTAAAGAATAAGTACCCATTGCCACGCATCGACGACCTGTTCGATCATTGAAGGGAGCATCCGTCTTTTCTAAGATTGATCTCCGATCCGGATACCACCAAATTGCTATCAAAGAGCAAGATTGAGAAAACAGCATTCCGAACAAGATATGGCCACTACGAATTCACGGTGATGCCATTCGGTTTGTCTAATGCACCAGCCAAATTCATGGACCTAATGAATCGGTTATTCAGTGATCAGCTGGACACTTCAGTAGTAGTATTCATTGACGACATTCTTGTGTATTCGAAGTCACCAGAAGAACATGAAAACCATTTGAGAAGAGTACTTGAGACACTGCGCGAGAACCAGCTGTATGCGAAGTTCTCCAAATGCGAGTTTTGGCTAGATCAGGTATCATTCCTCGGTCATGTCATCTCGAGCGCGGGCATTTCAGTAGATCCATCCAAAATCGAAGCAGTGCGATCATGGCCTAGACCTAAGACTGTTACCGACATCCGGAGCTTTCTTGGTTTAGCCGGTTATTACCGGAGGTTTGTAAAGGACTTCTCAAAAGTCGCTAAGCCCATGACGTCATTGATGAAGAAAGATGCACCCTTTGTATGGACAAAGGAGTGCGAGGTATCCTTCCAGAAACTAAAAGACTCATTGACCTCAGCGCCAATTCTCACACTTCCAGAGGGCACAGAGGGATTTGAGGTGTATTGTGATGCATCGGGCAAGGGCATGGGATGCGTACTCATGCAGCATGGCAAGGTAGTAGCCTATGCTTCTCGCCAGCTGAAAAAGCATGAGGAGAATTACCCGACACATGATCTAGAGTTAGGAGCCATTGTCTTCGCCTTGAAGATATGGCGACACTATCTCTATGGGGTAAGCATCACCATCTACTCCGACCACAAAAGTTTACAGTACGTATTCACCCAGAAAGAATTGAACCTAAGGCAGAGGAGGTGGATGGAGTTCCTCTCGGATTACGACATCAACCTCCAGTATAAAGAAGGGAAGGCAAACGTAGTAGCCGACGCCCTGAGTCGTCGAGCACACTCGCTCCATTCGCTACTCGCTTCTTCTAGCTTGGTTGACGAGGTGCGAGACGCTCAGTTGAGCGACCCTTACTTCACAGAGATCAGACAGAAAATCACAGATGGTACCTTCGAGCGCCGAAAGTACGACTTCAAACTGCATGAAGATGGTCTGATCCGTTTGAATGGCAGATTATGCGTCCCCCGAAGCAATGCTGAGCTAAGGGATCGCATTCTGCGAGAGTCACATTGTTCGACATTGCATGTCCATCCGGGAGCCTCTAAAATGTACAAAGACATGAAGAGGTACTTCTGGTGGTCAGGAATGAAGTCAGACGTGACTGAGTATGTTCTGAGGTGTCTCACATGCCAGAAGGTGAAGTTCGAGCACCGAAGACCGGGAGGAATGGTGCAATCCATGCCCATTCCGGAGTGGAAATTCCACGATATCTCTATGGATTTTGTTGTTGGACTCCCACCTGCTAGGGGAGGACTCAACATGATCTGGGTAGTAGTCGATCGTCTCACCAAGGTTGCCCGATTCATACCGATGAAGGACACCTGGAAGGTGGCGAAGCTCGCAGAGCTATTCGACAAGGAGATCATCCGACACCACGGAGTCCCGAAAACCATTGTATCTGACCGCGACACCAGATTTCTTTCGAGATACTGGAGAGCAACACGGGAAGCGCTTGGTACTGAGTTGAAGCTTAGCACCGCCTTCCATCCACAGACCGACGGTCAGACAGAAAGGACCATCCAAACACTAGAGGATATGCTAAGGGCATGTGCCTTAGACTTCCAGGGGAGCTGGATTGAGAAGCTTCATCTTATCGAGTTTTCGTATAACAATAGCTACCATGCTTCGATTAAGATGTCGCCATTCCAAGCTTTGTATGGTAGACCTTGCCGTACCCCGTTGTGTTGGGATGAGTCAAGCGAAGCGGTCATCATAGGACCGGAGTATTTGGAACAAGTACAAGCTGAGGTACAACAAATCCGAGCAAATATAAGCAGCCCAAGATAGACAGAAATCCTATGCGGATGTGCGACGACGCGACCTTGAGTTCGCCGTGGGCGACCAAGTGTTCTTGCGTGTCTCACCTATGAAGGGTGTCTTTCGATTTGGCCAAAAGGGCAAGCTGAGCCCGAAATTGTAGGCCCGTATACCATTACCGAGAGGATTGGAGCCGTAGCTTATAGGCTAGCATTGCCTGAAGAATTGGGGCGTGTTCATGATGTCTTTCATGTATCACAACTCAAGAAATACATAGCCGATCCCTCTCATGTATTAGAACCCGAACATCTATCCCTAGACCGACGATAGATATGTCGAGACTCCACTCGAATCCTTGATACGAAGACAAGAGACACTCGCCATAAATCTGTACGAATGGTGAAGGTCTTGTGGTCTAACCACGATGTCGAGGAAGCGACTTGGGAATTAGAGGATGCCATGAAGGCGAAGTACCCGAATCTGTTTGTAGACTAGAGGTCTAGTACCCGTATAGCACGGAGGGTACGGGGCGTACCCCTTTTTAAGGGGGGTAGAGCCTTTTTGCTTTTGCATTGCTTCTGGTTAGCATTGCGTAGTACGTATGTATTGTAATTGTATTTCGGTTGGCACATGTAGTGCTAATTGTATTGTATTGGCACAAAGTGGTGCTAGTAGTATTCGGTATGTAGTACGATGTGTATGGTATGTATGTAATGAGTAATGCATTGGTGTTGTACGGTATATGACACGAATGACATTGTGAAGTGTATTGCGAATGTATTGTGGAATGTATGAATTGAATGAAGTATTGTGTATGGATTGAGTATTGCGTATGGTATCTGAATTGCGTATGCTGGTAGTGTAAGAATTGTGAACACCTTGTAAGGTGGTAGTAGAATGTATTGTGGCAATTGGCTTGCCAAATGAGTAGAAATGGTAAACTGTAACCTTGAGCAACTTTGAGGGCAAAGTTTCTTAAGGGGGGTAGATTGAAATACCCCGTAATTAAAAACAGTGATTAATTAGGCTAATTATATTTTTAAAAGCTTAATTACACTAAAATAAATACAAGGGAACAAATCCCGAAGAAAACGGACCTTTAAAATGGATTAAAAGCATAAACGAACCTTAAAGCGCGTTTTTCGAGGAAACCGGGAAAACGTGACTTTAAGCGGGTCAAACAGACTCGTAACAATTTTGGTCAACTAAATAGTCACTAATAAATATTAGTGGGGCTTTAGAACCAATAAAATTAATTAAACGAGAAAATTCCGGAAAACGGGTACCGGTTAGTGAAAACTGTAATAACCGGTAAGTTGTGGGGTAAGAATGCAAATAAACAAACTTAGTGTGTCCACATTGCAAATAAAAAGTAAAAATCAGATTGTGTGTGTGTGTAGGGGGCGGCCAGCACTCCTCCCTCTCTCACTCTCTTTATTTCTCTCTTATTAACTAAAAGACAAGGAAATAAAGAAAGGAAAAAAAATAAGACTCTCTCACCTCACTCCCCTCTTCCCTCACGATTTCCCTCCTCTCTATTCTCTCTTTTCCTCCTTCTTCTTCTACCTTGCGATTTTCATGGAGAAAGAAGAGAGCTCACAAAACTCCTCACTTCTCTCCTCTCTTTGAGTACTCAAATCTTCTCCAAACTCAACAAAAATTACACCATTAGAATCCCCTTGCAAAGGAGAACACTTTCCTCCTTTCAAAAATCCAAAAGCTCCATTTTTGATTTTATGGGTGTTCACCATTTGAAGATTCAAGTCCACCATTAGAAGCACCTTCACCTCCTTATCATCTTGAGGTAAAAAGAATTTTGAAAATCCATCATTTCTAGCCCTTGTTTGCATTATAAGAATTTCCATGTTTTGAACTCTTGGTTCTTCTTGCCCCAGCCGATTTTGGCTTCTCCATTGGGCTAGGAATATTGTTATCTTGCTAGTCAAGAACTTCATTCACCCATTGAAAGGTAATACTCTTGTCTAAACCCTAAAACATTAAATTCTAGGGTTAGTGCAAACATGAATGTTAAATGGTGTTGTGTATTGGTATGGGTTGTAGAACTTGGGTGAGAACCCCATTCAAAACCGAGAACAAGAAAGAAGGAAGAAGAGAAGGAAAAGAAAGGAAAGAAAAACTAGCAAGACAAGGTAAATGCTCTTACCTTGTGTTAGTTTGTGTATTGTAATGTAACAGTTTTTAAGTAGTAAAATGAGTAATGTATTTGAGTAATGAGTAGTAGTAATGTAGTAGTGTGTTGGAGAAGAGAATGTAACAGTTTTTGAAGTTTTAAATGATGTTTGAAACTTGGGAAAACATTGGGTAGTGAATGTGTATGTGTGCAGGAATTTATGTGTTGTAGTAGTGTTGGATTGTGAGAATAATGTATTGTATAAACAGGTTGTGAGAATGTGAACTTGTGAGCTGAAATAGTGTGTGGAGAATGTTAGAAATATAGGGGAGACCATGTCGAATTTTGTGTAGAAATGAGAGGACTTAAGTGTTCAAGAAGAGGAAGTACTTGGAGAGTTTAAAAGGAGTGTTTTGTAGTTTAAAACGGATGTGAAAAGAGTGTAGGTAATGTGAAGATATAGGATGCAAAGTAATGCATTTTGGATACTAGGAGTAGCATTAGTTGGGGGAGTAATGAGGGATAGAAGTTGGAATAAAAATCTGTAGCATAAGAAGAGGAAACAAAATCTGTAACAAAGGAAGAATGAAAACTGATGCAAGTGTTGGGAAGAAATGAGGAAATTTGGTGTAAGTTGTGTAAGAATGGAGTAGTAAGTTTGGAGGATGAATTAAGGTGATTTAGAGTGTGTAAATAGTGCTAAATCAGGTGGGGAAACATTGGTAAAGATTGGGGAAACAATGGGTAAAGAAAACACCCAAAAACAGATTTTAAAACTGAAGTACTGGGCCGGACCGACCTTAGGACCGAACTTGCAAGGTCGGTCGAGCCCAGATTTACAAGACGGGAAACCTTCTGGAATCGACCGACCTTGCGACCGGACTTGCAAGTTCGGTCGGACCAGAAAATTCTCCCGTCTGAAACCTTCTGGAATGGACCGAACTTGCAACCGGACTTGCAAGTTCGGTCGGCCAGAAAAATTCCGCAGATGAAAGCTCCTGGAATAGACCGAACTTGCGACCGGACTTGCAAGTCCGGTCGGCCAGAAAAAAATTTCCATAATGCCAGCTACTGGAATGGACCGACCTTGCGACCGGACTTGCAAGGTCGGTCGGGCTAAAATTTTCAAATACGAAACCTACTGGAATGGACCGGACTTGCAAGGTCGGTCGGCCCTGGAATTTTACACGATGTAGTCTACTGGAATGGACCGGACTTGCAAGGTCGGTCGCAAGTCCGGCCGAGCAAAAAAAAATGTTTAATTATATGATTATAGTAATCATATATACATATATATATATATATATATGCCTATACACATATATGCATATATATGTAGTAACACACCATTAATGAAGTAATAATAGTAAGAAAGTAAGCAAATGTGTAAGAAAGTAATAGAGCAGTAAGAATACATTGAAAGTATCAATGAAGGAGTAAGTTAGATCAATAATAGATCATTGATCATACTACTTCATGTATGTATAGGAATCAAATAGTTGAGCTCCAAAGGAACCGGTAGTACCCTACGACGGTGAACGGTATGATTTCTTCATGCTCTGTATCCTAACTTGGTTACCCCGATTTGTGTGCTTATGTGATCACCAACAAGATAAATGCACGAATCGGACTTATATTGCGCTTAATTGTGTTTGAACTATGTTGTTCTTGTTTTATGCTCTTGAACATTTAGTTTGTATAATTCATGAAATGTATGAATGGAAATGGAGTGTATGTGTAAGTATGAGTACTTGTGTATTGTATGCATGTATGGGAAGTAAGTATGGACTTCTACTAATTCCTAACCATCTAACTCCTAACATGGGTAATGAGTATAATGGAATGAGTAGAAGCCCGATATAGTTTCGGCCACGCGTGAGGATAAGGAAACACAAGAGGTTGGATCCGAATCCTGGCTATAATCTTTTCCTTGGACCAAATCCCTTGAATGGGTAGCATCCTGGATTAGTGGGCCACCCTAAAGCCCGGTGGTGGGATGTAGTAATCCCTGCCCGGAGGTCATACCGACTTAACTGGAAGTAAAGTATGTAAGAAGTAAGTATTGTATTTGTATTGGTCTTGACTATTGTAAGTCATTGACCCGGAGTAAAAGTATTGAACACCCGATTAACCCGGGTGTGTAATAAGGCTAACAAGACCTTTGTATGTATTGGAGAATTGTATCTCCGTGATGCGGTGAGTATGGTAAGTATAAACGGATGACTTGTATTGTACTTCCTGTAGGTATTGTATGTATGTATGCTCGGTGAAATGAATGTATTGTATTGTACTGTATAAAGCATGTATGTATGTATGAATGAAACGAACCGCATGTACTCGACCAAATAGTTAGCGTACCCTCGCTAGTACGCGGGGTATGCGGTTATCATATTCAGCGTAAGCTGACCCCCTCGGGGGAATGTTTTTACTCCACAGGTACCCGCGAGGCGTGACGGAAGGGTAAGGACGGAACGTGATACTTTTTGGTAGACAGTGGGATTGAAACGGTGTACTGAGTTGTACACGGCTAAGGCCTTTTGTGTAGCCGGTGTACCATGTGGTACACCTTTTTGGATATTGAAACCTTGATTGGATAGTAAGGAGAGGATGTATAAACTCTTCATTTTTGGGAGGTAGTCATGAAATGTAATTCATATATTCAGTATACTCGGTAATCAAATGTAAGTTAAGTATTGGGCATTGTAAAGTAAGTAATATGTATGTATTTCATTCTAATCATCAGACCGAAACGGTAAGTAGTAGTAGCCTTGTTAACCTTGGAGGGTTAACGGCGTTGTATCACCCGTCGGGAGTAAGTAAGTATTCCGCTGCGAGAAGGGTAAGTATGGATTGATTAGAGGATAATGGAAGGATTAGCGGTTGGGGTGTTACACTAGCACTTTGCGTTTAACTGAGAATTTAGCTTGAGAACTTCATTTTATATATTTAATAAGGTGTTATGGTGCATTTGGAATAAAGTGTAAAGCTTTACTTCATCCTATTATGTATTTCCGGGACTTTCAGGCGTTAAGGGCCTTTAAGGGAACTCCCGAGCATTTTGTATTTTCACTCGGTTTTAGATGAAGTCCTGCATTCTGAAGATCATATAATGATCCTTGGTTAACTTCATGTGAAGTTTATAGCTTATACTACTTGTTTATCTTAAGGTCGGGCTTTAGTGCACGTTTTTGACCTTAAGGAGTTTAGGTGCGTTTTTAACGCCTAAGTGTTTATATACCTTCTTAGGGTTTAATAATCCCCTAATTAATACTTACTTATTATTATTTAATTATATAAAGGTTAGGGGTATTTCACTCCCCCAATACACATGTGCCGGTACCATTCCGGTTTCCTCACTCCCCCCGAGTTCTAATTAGTAGAAGTCTCAAAGTCAATGTTTGTTAGTTAGTTAACCTCTTTCAGTTACTAAGAAAATGATATTTGGGAGTGTTCCTTATTCTCACACAATTCTTTACTAAACATTGTTAGTAAGTTCTCAAGGTAAGTTGTGTTAGTGCATCACAATCACACAACAAACATAATATTCCGGTTGCATGCTTTATCTTGTTTAGTCGGCACACATAAACAAATAGCACACAAGCCAAGGGACACCTCATTAGCATGCAGGCTACAAGAAAACCATACCGTACACCGTCGGTGGTTCGGTTGCTTACTCTCCTCCGGAGTCCAAATACTCAAGTCCTAAAACATTCATTCAGTTTTAGGTTGTTAATTACTTTTCCAATCAAGCTAACTTACTTAACCACTAATGTTCCCTAACCTTAATCACAAAGTTCTTACAAATTTAACCTTAAACACTTAATTCATTCACTTAACTTAATCTCTTAAGTCCTTATATGCTTATGTTTCTAATCATCATTGCCCTCTTAATAGCTTACTACTAATGCCCCTTCTCATCCTTAAATTTTATTTTATTTTATTCTGCACTGGACCGCCCCTCTGGGGAGGTCCCCAGGGGCGGTCCACAACAGAAACATATACGCTGCAAATTTCACTGGACCTCCCCACAGGGGCGGTCCTTAGGGGCGATCCACAGCAGAACCTATTTTTTAAAGTGTTTTTCTTCTCATTTTGAACTCCAAATTCACCCCAATCTTTTCCTAATCATTCCACATGTTTCTCCACATGTTTTAACATCCTTTTGGCACCTTAATCCCCTCTTAAATCATCCAACAAACTCCTTAAACATTTACTCAAATTCTTACTAAATTCTTACACTTAACACTTGAACCCTTACACTTCCAACTTGTAAATTTGCCTAAGACCTCAACTAACCAAAATGTTCACAACCATCTTAACTACTCCTAAAGCATCATTATGCATCCCCCATTTCCTTCACTCAAACTCCTCAAAGTTCTCAAAGTCATATTGCATCTCCATGCATAGTTTTCTTTCCTTTACACTATTTTCTCACCATTAACATGGTTATACACTCCTATCCATTCCTAAACATTCTTGACAAGTTACTACATTCTCTTATTGTTTTCACCTCCATCACCCAAGTCCACTCATTACCATCAAGGTTGTGCTAACTAGTTCACACCTAAACCTCTCAAAACATTTTTACAACATCCTCCTACAACATTTTGCTTCATCCAATACATACCTTATATCCCAACCATGGTGTGTTTAATCCACCCATTCAATCTCAAACTCTTCCTTATCCTCAAGAACACTGTTGTTAACTTATTTCCCCTCAAATTTCTTTTAATGATTCCTAGCAAATCCTTGGTCACTTAAATTCACAACAACCACTAAAGCGCTTTGTTTTCTACTCAAATTTCGCCATAACTCCTCTAGTATATTATCATGCCCATTTGCATAGTTTTTGTCCTCTAATAAACACACACATATTAAATCCTTTCCTCATGATATTTCTCACCAAATCCAAACCATTCATAACCAACTCAATATAGTGCAATAATCTTAAATTGCATAGCACTAAGGCTCTTAAAAGACATAGGCTCTTACCCTTAAATGACATAACTAAACACTGAATTTCCCCATATAATACCTTCAACCTACAATTACACCCATCAATCTCATAGTATTATAATGCTCTTAAAATCCATCTTAAGCTTATCTTACTAACTCATTTCCATTGGCTCCTTAGTCACAAGTGAAATACCCCAACCTATGTATGCTAAGTAAACATCAAATTATGATGTAGTAAGGCTAGAATATGCCTTAGAAAGATTGTAGACAATTTAAACCAAGGAAACACAAGAAAATGCCTTAAGGGCAATTAGGGCAAAAATGTGCTCTAAGCTTGGAGAGACTTGGGTGAGTACCCAAATATCGTGATAAGACCTTAGTAATATTATAATGGTCATTTTAAACCAATTACCAAAGAAAACCAAGCTTGAAAACAAGTTAAAACACAAAATGTGCTTTAAGAAGTCTTAAAGCACTTTTTTGAGAAATTGTCTTAGAATTGAGTTTTGAGTGGCTAAATGCCCATGATTACACCTTAATCAACATGTGTACTAATTAGTATCACATTAGGAAGCCTAAATCAATGGGAAATCAAAAATTTCAGAAATATGTGCACTAATTTGTGAATAGTGCCAAATAGTGACTAGTTTGGTCTTTAATCAACTTAGTTTAGTTAATTGGTCAATAAAGGCCAAACATGCCCTTATTTAACAAGGGGCCGATTTTTGAGAGTGGTGAGTCACCACATGAGTCATTCAATTAAAGAAAAGAAGAGGGAAATAAGTAAAGTTACTATTTGCTTTATAAAAGCAAAATATCTCTTAATAAGCTACCTTTCTTCTTCTCTCTCTTCATTTCTCTTCTTCCCACAGTTTCTTCTTCTCTTCTCTTGCTCCAAAACCGAGAGAGCTCCATCCATGGGTGCTCCACCTTCAATTGCTCACCAAGTGTTCATCTTTGCTCCAAATCAAAAACCGAGTATAGATTTCTCTTAGTTAGGCCAAGACCTATCTTTCTATCTTTTCAAATCTTTCAAAGCTCAAGTTTGGTGCCATGAGAAAACTCCATTGATGGAGGAAAATCAAGTTTGAAGAGCTCATTAGCTTCTTCATTCTCTTAAGGTAAAGAAAATGTAAGAAAAATCATGTTTCCATCACTCCCTCACCATGGCCGAAAATTACTACTCATGGGGCCTTGTTTTTATGCCTTGTTCTAGCTTGATTTATTCACCAAGGACTAGTGGAGGTCCGATTTCATTCAATTCCAAAGTCTACCTTGAGACTTCAAAGGTAATCATCCACTTTTATGCCTTAGAACACATTTCTAACCTAGGTTTTCTTTCCTTGAGGTTAGTGTATTGTTTAGTACTCATGTGGGTCATTGAATATTGATTAGAACATTGGCAAAGGAAGTTTAAGTGGTGGCCGGGATTCATGCAAGAAGAAGGTCTAAGGAGGAAGATAAGATAAGCTTGAGAAAACAGGTAAATTACTATCTAATGGTGGTTTAAGGTTTAAGGAATAAGTTTTAGATGAGTACCAATGTAGCCTAGGGCTTACATTAGGTAATGGGTTATATAACCTAAGAAAAAGAACTTAAACAAGCTTATGAACTTGTGATTAAGGAGCCAATGATAATGAGTTAGTAATATAAGTTAAGGTGGATTTTAAGAGTATTGTAACTACTATGAGATTGATGGGTGTATTTGCAGGTTAAAGGCTTTTATATGTGGGAAATTCAGTGTTTAAGTTTAAGTTATTTAAGGGCCTAAGAGCCATGTCATTTAAGAGCCTTAGTGCTATGCAATTTAAGATTATTGCAATATATTGAGTTTGTTGTGAATGAGTTGGTTTGGGTGATGAGATATGATGAGAAAGAACTTGGTGTGTGAGATGGGTGAATGAGGAAAATAATGTGTTTGGGCATGATAAGATACTAGAGAAGCTATGGCGAAATTTGAGTAGAAAAGAAGTGTTTAGGTGATGGTGGTGAATTAATATGACCTAGGATTTACTAGGAGCCATAAAAAGGAATTTGAGTGGAAATGAGTTAACTAAGGAGTTCTTGAGGTTTAGAATGACCTAGAATGGTCTATGAGGAAATTAGAGTTAGATGGGTGCATTGAACACACCAAAGTCATGGTATGAGGAATGGTAAGACTTGTGCAAATCTGGAGGAAATGATGTATAATGCTTTGAGATAATTTAGGTATGAACTAAGAGAAGAACAATGAGAGTTCGGGAAGTTTGTGTAAGAGGTGGTGATGTTAGTGGTGGACTAGTAAGGTTTAGTTGAATGGTAATGTGTAGACTTGGGTGATGGAAGTGAAAATGGTAGGAGAATGTTGTAAGTCGTCAAGGAAAATGACTAGAACGTATAAGAGGGTATGATCATGAGAACGGTGAGTAAGTGCATAAAAGAAGTGGAAATGTCTAAGGAGGGCGTTGCATGGTTAAGTAAATGAAGAACTATGTCAAGGTATTAAGGTAATGGAAAGAATGTATAGCAAGCTTAAGAGTTTAAGAGTGATGAGTAACCAAAGGAAAGGAGAGGAATTGGTGCATGAGAATGCAAGAGGGCATTGGAAGGTCTAACAAAGCAAGATGGGATGTAATGATGTTAAGGAGGAGTTAGATGGGTTGAAAAGAGATACTTTGGTTAGTTGAAGTTTGAGACAAAATTTACATGTTGGAATATAAGGAACTATATGATAAGTGTTAGGAGTGTTTGCAAGAATTTAGTAAAATGTTTGAGAAGGTCATTGGAGGTTATTTTAATAAGTTTGGAGGATGATTAAAGGTGGGTTTAAGGGTCTAAATGATGTTAGAACACATTAGAAGGCTTTAGGAGAAGTTTGGTGAAGATTTACAATTTTTGGACATATTCTGGTGGCGTCCGACCCAGGGGTCCGACCCAAGTTTGGGTCGGACGGCCTCTTTTAGACGTCAGTTAAGGGTTCTGTAATGGTCCGACCCAGTTGGTTGGGTCGGACATGGGTCGGACGGGAGAGTTTTAAAACGGAAAATTTCTGTAATGGTCCGACCCAGTTGGTTGGGTCAGACGTGGGTCCGACAAGTGGAATTTCTCAAACCCGAGAGTCTCTGGAATGGTCCGACCCAGTTGGTGGGTCGGACGGCGGGTCGAACGACCCTTAAGGCTTAAAAAAAACTAAGAGAGTTTTGTGGTATTAATGGTACCCCATTAAGGGGGCAATGATGATTAGAGGTATAAAGACCTAAAGGATTAAGCTAAGAATAAACTTAAAAGTTTAAGGTTAAGTCTGAAAGATTAAGTTGTAAGACTTAAGAGGTGTTAGGCGGGGATCATTAAGGGTTAAGTAAGTTAAGTAAGTTAAGTAAGCTAGGTAAGATAAGTAAGTTGAATTGAGTTAAGTGATTAAAAACCTAAAACTGAATGAATGTTTTAGGACTTGGAAATTGGACTCCGGAAGAGATTAAGCAACCGAACGACCAACGGTGAACGGTACAGTTCTTCTTGTGACCTGCTTGGTAACGAGGTGTCCCTCGGCTTGTATGCTATTTGTTTCTGTGTGCTCACCAAACAAGATAAAGCATGCAACCGGAATATTATGTTTATTGTGTTTTGTGTGATGTTTGAAAACTAACACAACATACCGTAAGAACTTACTAACCAACGTTTAGTAAGGAAAGGTGTGAGACTAAGGAGCGCTCCCTAATATGGGTTGATATAAACCGAAAGAGGTTAACCAACAAACATGGTCTTGAGACTACTACTAACTGGAACTTGAGTGAGGAAACCCGGGACTGACTCCGGTCATGCATGCTAAGGAAAGGGGGTCGGTATCTATAGCAGATCCGTCTTCCACTTAAGGACTTGTCTTCGGACTTGTAGCCTAGGGCCGGTTGCCGGCTCAGCTACGCTGGACTTCCGTCCAGGGTAGGTGGCATTAAGATGGTGCGGTGGGATCACCTAAATTCCAGGTTTGGACTTAGGATACAACCATTCCCCTCCAGGAACGGTTTGTATACTGAGAATAAGTTAAGGTTAAGATTAAGGTGAGGTTAAGATAAGTTGCAACCATTCCTTTTTAAAGGATGGTTTGTATTATTAAGACTAAGATAAGCTACATCCATTCCTTTTAAAGGATGGTTGTTTTAAGATTAAGATAAGTCTAAAATTGAGGTGAGATAAGGATGGACTAAGATTAAGAGGGAATATAACTTAAAGAGTTCAATAATCAACTCTCTAATTAAGGGAACGCATCTAAGTCGTTCATTGTGTGTGAACTTTGATTGTTCATATTTGGTTTGCTGTTTACTGCACTTACATAAGGATGGACTAAGATTAAGAGGGAATATAACTTAAAGAGTTCAATAATCAACTCTCTAATTAAGGGAACGCATCTAAGTCGTTCATTGTGTGTGAACTTTGATTGTTCATATTTGGTTTGTTGTTTACTGCACTTACTATTATGTTGTGCATCTAATCAACCTCCATGCTATCGACAATTAGTCGTCGTAGCCACGTTAGCTTGGGGGCCATGAGAGGATCGTACCAGCATTCGTGCTGACCCCCTTTGGGGGCTGTTTTTACTACACAGGTGAACATCAGGAGGCGGCCGTCGCGAGAGTAAGAAGGGGTACAAGTGTTAAGGGTTAAGTGTGGCCTACGAGTGGTGCATGTACACTCGTATGGCAATTGAGTTAGTAAGATGTATAGGATGTGAGGGGATTGTAAGAAGGATATGTATTTGATTAAGGTTGTTATGTACTAATGTTCGGTATATTCTGTAGTCAGACCGTGGCATGGTCCTGGAGTGTAAGAATTCCGCTGTGATATGTATATATATATGCTGTTAAGTTGCGAGACCACATTTGGATTGAGTTGGGGTGTTACAAAAGTGGTATCAGAGCGTAGTTACGCTCTGAAGACAAGAATTACCGAACTTAGGAGAATACTGAGGTTGAGGTTGAGTTATGGGTTAAGGGTTGAGTGATAGAGTGAGAGGTGCATTAGTCAGGACTTCCCGGTGTTTACCGAATATCCATAGTACCTAAGCCCACCCTCCACATCCCTAACCCTGAATATGTGGAACAAACGCCAGAGAGAAGAAAACCCTCTCGTACTCGGGAGAAACCCGATCTGGTAGTTAGTTAGCAGTAAGCAATACAAGAAATAACTTGTCGTATGATAGTTTACAAGAATTTGAAGGTTTTTAATGGAGAGCAACAGTGAAACAGGCGCTACCAAGGGAATTTTATCAATAAAGGAACGGTAATTACTGGCAACATGGGTCGACATGCTACGCAGTCGAGTTACCCCACCATACCAATGATAAGAAAAGCACAACGAGTGCAATGGAAAGGAAGAGATAAGCGACACGAGTACCGGACAGTGATCCGAGTGAGCATGACAGTGGGATAGTATAAAGCATAAGGGTTGTGATTACTGGGAAGTCTAGTTAGGAACGGGAACTCCAAACCCCATACAATGAAGAAGGTTACAAACCTGGCCGACATAACGCGGACGACGGTAGAAACTCATACAAATTATATACCGAAATAGGACTACGATTTAGTGCCTAAAGGAGAATCATTACTTAGTAACCACAACAAATTTTGTGGAAACGGGATTGAGGATTAAGACGTGAGGAAATAACAAGGGGATTCCCTCAGAAAGAGGAACACCCTGATAAGGGACGGTACGGTCAAAACAACAGGAGACTGCTGAATGGCTAGTTATCCAAAACGGAGGAACATCGAAGGAGTCCCGAGGACTACCAAAGATATAAAATATTAGGAGGAAGTACCATTACCGGCGCACACGGTACCGGAAGCTCATCTTGCATGGCGCACTTGCCATAGCAAGTGCTACCACGGTTAAGCTACACGAAAAGCCATCATGGCGAGATAACAGAACACTACAGTTATAGTACACACTAATACCGGATTATAAATCTATAAGAACGGGAGAATGAGACCCTGGAAGGGCCTGACGACCTGACCATGATGAGATGAGTGGATACACCAGTCAGCAGAGAGCTGAACTTGGACAGAATACTAAGCGATATGAATCTTGACGACGGTATAACCTACTACAACAACAACCGACAGTACGGTAAGAACACCAATCCCGAACTCCAAGAGGAAAACCTAAGAGATCGCTCGGTGATCCGAGCAAAACAATATGTAAGAAATAACATACAAGGAATGTATTATAAGATACCATTGAGACCGTTGACATAACCTCTTCCAAAAAGAGCGGGATAAAACTCCCGAGATGACCGTTAAACATACCAATAACAACATTCTTCAATGAAGAGGTTGGAAAACCCAGAAAACAAGGATAAAAGAAATAAACGTAAGCTATAACCTATTAAGAATTAAAGTCGTACAACCCTGGGAAAGGAAAGCTCAGAGGACTACCCCCACAGAGCGGGCATAGTCGAGCCGAACAAACTGATGAATGACAGTTAATACTGTTTGTTTAACTCATTAACACCCAAGTATGATTGATCATCAACGGGTGGCATAGTCAACGGAAGTTGAACGAAGCGTTGAGATGGAAGTATAAGATGACAGGATGATATCCAACTTGGACACCGCAAGGCAAACGCCTAATACGAACCTAACCTCGATTGCTAAAAGACATAAGTCTAGTAAATGACAGTATTGTCAGAGACACTAAGTAACAACCCCAGATCACCTGAATAAACTTCCATAGCAGGAAGCAGGATGCGACTTATCTTGAAACCCGATACTACATTCAATATGTAACCTAACGGTGGATAATGTTCAAGAAACAAAAACCTTTAAGAATGACCTACAGATGAGTGAGAGTACAAGTAATGAACGGAGATATTAAGCACTAAGAGCCTACGAGCCAAGGATGTTAACCACATCAGAACCCGAGGCGCAGTAAGTTGTAAGAGAACTTATTTAAGCCAAAAAGGAACTACAATTCGTAGATATGAACGGTTACCAAACCTATAACTTAGATTGTGGAAAATATTGCCAGGAAAGGGCACCGATGAGAATAATGAGATAGTACATTGGCAGGGGCGGAGAACGAACCATGCCTTTGGGGTGGGGATACCTCTCCTTGTTGTGAGGCCAAGAGTGGGAATAAACCCCTCAAAAGGGCTTTCACTTATTAAAGAAATATTACGTTTGTTAGAGAATGGAAACTGTAAACCTTGAAATTACCTTAGAACATGCCAGATACACTTGAGTAATAAGGAAGGCTGCAGAGACAGACCTTATATCCGACACCCAGGATTTAAGAATCAGTAATCGTCAGAGATAAACGTTGTGAGTGCACAACATGGCACGTCAAATGACCAATGCTCAGAAGAGCTTGTGAATCAGCGGACGACTTCTTTAGTAACTGATTAAATTACATGGTAAACAGCATCATAAGGATAAAAGAATGCGAGAAGAATTAGCCTACTTACGAATCTGAGATTGGAGCAGAACATCTTCATATTAAGAGTCAACTATTTTACAACACGGTACGGCAACCGCCAAATACCGGAATTAAAGAAACCCTAGCGTGTTTGCACCAGGAAGGAATTGAATATAAGATAAGATGTTAGAATAAATGAGTAAGGAGTTGCACCATCAATGGGCAACAGAGTAAAGGCCAACTACCACGGTAGTAGTGGTCGTGAGTACAATATTTATGTGAGGGGATTAAGTCATGGTGCGCGGTAAGGCGACCATTATCTATGAGCCGTCAAATATTGACACAGAGGCAATGAGATTTATGAGTTAAGACCAATATAAATAAGGAAATAAGAAGGTAGACGAACTGAGCATTGATGGCAGTAGTCTGGACCTGGTTAGGTAAGATTTCACAGGAAGCACACTACCCATTCCTTGAGGAACTGGGAGTGCATTCCTAGTCGAATAAATATGAGAAAGAGGATAGGAGGCTCTATGGAAAGAGACCTAAGCTACTAAGGAATGGAGTCAGTACGGAATACAGAAAGGAGCTAGAGCATACTATACCCAAGAACACAGTAAATGGACTTCCCTTGATTAACTTCAAGAAGAACAATAAATGTTATTATGGAACGATGAAAGAGGAGATCGACAACAGAATACTTCATAATTAGCAATAGCTAAACGTGTGACGGACACTATGAGTTTACTAAAACGAGACGTGGGACGACTGCACCCCACAGGGGCTTGTAGGCCTGACACGCTCATTTATGAGTAAGTTGGGTAAGTAGTAATGTACCAGTAAGGTACCCCATGCATGTAGACGAGTGGTGTAAGGAACACGGGAAGTAGTCGACTCCATACCACGGACAACGACGCAAGATCAGACAAGAGCAGCTATTACCACAAACAGTCGAAGAGAAGAATTCAGTTGAACCAACAACACGAGAAATCAGAGAACGGATAATTAAGGACTATGAAGTGCGAAGAGCACGGATTGTTAAGTACAAACATTGGACATGTCTTAAGATGTAAGAGATTTAACTGTAAAGCGCAATAAGCACTAAACAGTAGTTTCCGATTAAGAATCATCCTCAGACCAAAGGTCAGATGGAAAGAACGATTTAGACACTTAAGAGAACGCTAAGAATATGAACATTAGATCTCCAAGGAGAATGGATAGACGAGTTACAACTCATTAAGGCCGTGTATATATAAAAATAACACGTGTCCATTGAGAGACCAATATTCTTAAACTGTAAGGAGGCATGAGGATATACAATACTATGAAGGATAAGAAAAGCAGTTAAGCCTAAGATTATCAGAGTTGCGCAGCGGAAGCTAGCAGATCAGTACCTTTGAGATTAGACCAAGCTAAGTTAAGGAAACGGTATAAGTACCGTTAAGAATCCTCGATACAGAGACTAAGTCATTTCTGATCGACTTATAAGTAAGATAGATGACGTGGAAGCTGGAATGCTTGGTGAGAATTAGACATCTTGAACTTATGTTCAAGGATGATATAATGCTGATTACGTGGGCGTAATCCATTTTAAGAGGGGTAGAGCGAAAACCGCTTAGCGTATGTTTGTGTACTGAGTACATAAACTACGGTGTGTATAGCACAAAATATTCGAGAATATGTTTTACATAACATTTTGAGATAAAATCATGGTTATTGTGCATAGAAGATATGAATACCATACATATTAAGTACCTATCTTGTTAACTCCGGTGTGAGTACAAGTTAAGAGAATTAAGGAAGAGGATTAAAGAGACTTAAGAAATAAGGAATATATGAGGTATGAGTCGATACAAGACTATGTGTGAGATAAGAATAAGATAACATTATGAGATACAATTTGACATGAGTATGAGGAAGGAAATTGTAATGCTATGAGATATAAGATGGTGAGAATTGGTATGGCACAGTTATAGAACTTAGTAGGAATTTAAATCTTGAGGTAATTACTAAGAGATGAATCGGGAATGTTTGATGGACTGAGTCCACACTTGGGAGATGTATTGATTATGATTAGGAAGAACTAAAAAGATAGAAAATTGGACATGAATGAATTATTTGGATGTTTGAAAATGACGTGGGAGGTGGAACTTGATTTTCTAGGGATCAAGGGAAACCAAACACAAATTGGGGTGGAAGGATAGTTTTACACTGATGCTGATCACATCAGGGTAGGATGATTCCTGAAACTCCCTACCAGTGGTCACAATTAAATCACACTATGGATAGAGGCCTTAGGATAAAATGAAATTGGAGTTGATTGTATTTTTAATTAAAGGAATTATTCCTCACATGACCTCGTAAAAAGGATTACCTTTTTACTGAGTCTCGCCCATGGAGTCGAGGACGCACGAGCCTTTGTCTTCGGACCGGTGACATGGGGAGAGCAGAGTGTTTTGTATTCTGGCCCATGGTGACGAGGACGAATGAGCCATTGTCTACGGACCGGTGACATGGGAGAATACGTTGGAAATTATGTGAATGTTTTAATCTTCAAAAGAAACAAAAAGAATTTTGAGTGCTAAACATGCTTAAGCATGTTGTGTGATATTTAAGTATAAGAATATGGCGGATCTAATGATCCAATGAGATTAAGTATACATAAGTATGATCTGTATGATCTATGGAATGAGGTAAAACATGTATTTTAATAAGATAAGATGCATGGGAACTTTGGGGACAAAGTTCTTTTAAGGGGGGTAGATTGAAATACCCCAAACTTAAGTATGCTAAGTAAACATCAAATTATGATGTAGTAAGGCTAATATGCCTTAGAAAGATTGGTAGACAATTTAAACCAAGGAAAACACCAGAAAATGCCTTAAGGGCAATTAGGGCAAAAATGTGCTCTAAGCTTGGAGAGACTTGGGTGAGTACCCAAATATCATGATAAGACCTTAGTAATATTCTAATGGTCATTTTAAACCAATTACCAAAGAAAACCAAGTTTGAAAACAAGTTAAAACACAAAATGTGCTTTAAGAAGTCTTAAAGCACATTTTGAGAAATTGTCTTAGAATTGAGTTTTGAGTGGCTAAATGCCCATTATTACACCTTAATCAACATGTGTACTAATTAGTATCACATTAGGAAGCCTAAATCAATGGGAAATCAAAATTTCAGAAATATGTGCACTAATTTGTGAATAGTGCCAAATAGTGACTAGTTTGGTCTTTAATCAACTTAGTTTAGTTAATTGGTCAATAAAGGCCAAACATGCCCTTATTTAACAAGGGGGCAATTTTGAGAGTGGTGAGTCACCACATGAGTCATTCAATTAAAGAAAAGAAGAGGGAAATAAGTAAAGTTACTATTTGCTTTATAAAAGCAAAATATCTCTTAATAAGCTATCTTTCTTCTACTCTCTCTTCATTTCTCTTCTTCCCATGGTTTCTTCTTCTCTCTCTCTTGCTCCAAAACCGAGAGAGCTCCATCCATGGGTGCTCCACCTTCAATTGCTCACCAAGTGTTCATCTTTGCTCCAAATCAAAGACCAAGTATAGATTTCTCTTAGTTAGGCCAAGACCTATCTTTCTATCTTTTCAAATCTTTTAAAGCTCAAGTTTGGTGCCATGAGAAAACTCCATTGATGGAGGAAAATCAAGTTTGAAGAGCTCATTAGCTTCTCCATTCTCTTAAGGTAAAGAAAATGTAAGAAAAATCATGTTTCCATCACTCCTCCCCACATGGCCGAAAATTACTACTCATGGGGCCTTGTTTTTATGCCTTGTTCTAGCTTGATTTATTCACCAAGGACTAGTGGAGGTCCTATTTCATTCAATGCCAAAGTCTACCTTGAGACTTCAAAGGTAATCACTTTTATTATGCCTTAGAACACATTTCTAACCTAGGTTTTCTTTCCTTGAGGTTAGTGTATTGTTTAGTACTCATGTGAGTCATTGAATATTGGTTAGAACATTGGCAAAGGAAGTTTAAGTGGTGGCCGGGATTCATGCAAGAAGAAGGTCTAAGGAGGAAGATAAGATAAGCTTGAGAAAATAAGGTAAATTACTTATCTAATGGTGGTTTAAGGTTTAAGGAATAAGTTTTAGATGAGTACCAATGTAGCCTAGGGCTTACATTAGGTAATGGGTTATATAATCTAAGAAAAAGAACTTAAACAAGCTTATGAACTTGTGATTAAGGAGCCAATGAGAATGAGTTAGTAATATAAGTTTAAGGTGGATTTAAGAGTATTGTAACTACTATGAGATTGATGGGTGTATTTGCAGGTTGAAGGCTTTTATATGTGGGAAATTCAGTGTTTAAGTTTAAGTTATTTAAGGGCCTAAGAGCCATGTCATTTAAGAGCCTTAGTGCTATGCAATTTAAGATTATTGCAATATATTGAGTTTGTTGTGAATGAGTTGGTTTGGGTGATGAGATATGATGAGAAAGAACTTGGTGTGTGAGATGGGTGAATGAGGAAAATAATGTGTTTGGGCATGATAAGATACTAGAGAAGCTATGGTGAAATTTGAGTAGAAAAGAAGTGTTTAGGTGATGGTGGTGAATTAATATGACCTAGGATTTACTAGGAGTCATAAAAAGGAATTTGAGTGGAAATGAGTTAACTAAGGAGTTCTTGAGGTTTAGAATGACCTAGAATGGTCTATGAGGAAATTAGAGTTAGATGGGTGCATTGAACACACCAAAGTCATGGTATGAGGAATGGTAAGACTTGTGCAAATCTGGAGGAAATGATGTATAATGCTTTGAGATGATTTAGGTATGAACTAAGAGAAGAACAATGAGAGTTCGGGAAGTTTGTGTAAGAGGTGGTGATGTTAGTGGTGGACTAGTAAGGTTTAGTTGAATGGTAATGTGTAGACTTGGGTGATGAAAGTGAAAATGGTAGGAGAATGTTGTAAGTCGTCAAGGAAAATGACTAGAAACGTATAAGAGGGTATGATCATGAGAACGGTGAGTAAGTGCATAAAAGAAGTGGAAATGTCTTAGGAGGGCGTTGCATGGTTAAGGTAAATGAAGAACTATGTCAAGGTATTAAGGTAATGGAAAGAAATGTATAAGCAAGCTTAAGAGTTTAAGAGTGATGAGTAACCAAAGGAAAGGAGAGGAATTGGTGCATGAGAATGCAAGAGGGCATTGGAAGGTCTAACAAAGCAAAGATGGGATGTAATGATGTTAAGGAGGAGTTAGATGGGTTGAAAAGAGATACTTTGGTTAGTTGAAGTTTTGAGACAAAATTTACATGTTGGAATATAAGGAACTATATGAAAGTGTTAGGAGTGTTTGCAAGAATTTAGTAAAATGTTTGAGAAGATCATTGGAGGTTATTTTAATAAGTTTGGAGGATGATTAAAGGTGGGTTTAAGGGTCTAAATGATGTTAGAACACATTAGAAGGCTTTAGGAGAAGTTTGGTGAAGATTTAACAATTTTTGGACATATTCTGGTGGCGTCCGACCCAGGGGTCCGACCCAAGTTTGGGTCGGACGGCCTCTTTTAGACGTCAGTTAAGGGTTCTGTAATGGTCCGACCCAGTTGGTTGGGTCGGACATGGGTCGGACGGGAGAGTTTTAAAAGACGGAAAATTTCTGTAATGGTCCGACCCAGTTGGTTGGGTCGGACGTGGGTCGGACAAGTGGAATTTCTCAAACCCGAGAGTCTCTGGAATGGTCCGACCCAGTTGGTGGGTCGGACGGCGGGTCGGACGACCCTTAAGGCTTAAAAAAAACTAAGAGAGTTTAGTGGTATTAATGGTACCCCATTAAGGGGCAATGATGATTAGAGGTATAAAGACCTAAAGGATTAAGCTAAGAATAAACTTAAAAGTTTAAGGTTAAGTCTGAAAGATTAAGTTGTAAGACTTAAGAGGTGTTAGGCGGGGATCATTAAGGGTTAAGTAAGTTAAGTAAGTTAAGTAAGCTAGGTAAGATAAGTAAGTTGAATTGAGTTAAGTGATTAACAACCTAAAACTGAATGAATGTTTTAGGACTTGGAAATTGGACTCCGGAAGAGATTAAGCAACCGAACGACCAACAGTGAACGGTACAGTTCTTCTTGTGACCTGCTTGCTAACGAGGTGTCCCTCGGCTTGTATGCTATTTGTTTCTGTGTGCTCGCTAAACAAGATAAAGCATGCAACCGGAATATTATGTTTATTGTGTTGTTGTGTGATGTTTGAAATTAACACAACATACCGTAAGAACTTACTAACCAACGTTTAGTAAGGAAAGGTGTGAGACTAAGGAACGCTCCCTAATATGGGTTGATATAAACCGAAAGAGGTTAACCAACAAACATGGTCTTGAGACTACTACTAACTGGAACTTGAGTGAGGAAACCCGGGACTGACTCCGGTCATGCATGCTAAGGAAAGGGGGTCGGTATCTATAGCAGATCCGTCTTCCGCTTAAGGACTTGTCTTCGGACTTGTAGCCTAGGGCCGGTTGCCGGCTCAGCTATGTTGGACTTCCGTCCAGGGTAGGTGGCATTAAGATGGTGCGGTGGGATCACCTAAATCCCAGGTTTGGACTTAGGATACAACCATTCCCCTCCAGGAACGGTTTGTATACTGAGAATAAGTTAAGGTTAAGATTAAGGTGAGGTTAAGATAAGTTGCAACCATTCCTTTTTAAAGGATGGTTTGTATTATTAAGACTAAGATAAGCTACATCCATTCCTTTTTAAAGGATGGTTGTTTTAAGATTAAGATAAGTCTAAGATTGAGGTGAGATAAGGATGGACTAAGATTAAGAGGAATATAACTTAAAGAGTTCAATAATCAACTCTCTAATTAAGGGAACGCATCTAAGTCGTTCATTGTGTGTGAACTTTGATTGTTCATATTTGGTTTGTTGTTTACTGCACTACTATTATGTTGTGCATCTAATCAACCTCCATGCTATCGACAATTAGTCGTCGTAGCCACGTTAGCTTGGGGGCCATGAGAGGATCGTACCAGCATTCGTGCTGACCCCCTTTGGGGGCTGTTTTTACTACACAGGTGAACATCAGGAGGCGGCCGTCGCGAGAGTAAGAAGGGGTACAAGTGTTAAGGGTTAAGTGTGGCCTACGAGTTGTGCATGTACACTCGTATGGCAATTGAGTTAGTAAGATGTATAGGATGTGAGGGGATTGTAAGAAGGATATGTATTTGATTAAGGTTGTTATGTACTAATGTTCGGTATATTCTGTAGTCAGACCGTGGCAAGGTCCTGGAGTGTAAGAATTCCGCTGTGATATGTATATATATATGCTGTTAAGTTGCGAGACCACATTTGGATTGAGTTGGGGTGTTACAACAAGTTCACAAGCTTGTTTAAATTCTTTTTCCTAGGTTATATAACCCATCACCTAATGTAAGCTCCAAGCTACATTTAGTACTTATCTAAATACCACCCCTTAAACAATAAATCACCTTGAGGTAAGTCATTTACCTTGTTTTCAAGCTTTTCTCTCAATTTCCTCCTTTGGTTTTCTTGATGGAAAATCGGCCAAGGGCTTTAATTCTCTTGCCAATGTTCTAATTCACATCCAAATAATCTAATGAGTATTTAAGCGACACGCCTAAACTCATAAAATTCAACCTTAGGTTAAAATGTGTTTTAATACATTAAAATGGATAATTACCTTTGAAGTCTTAAGATATACTTGGGTATGAATCAAGGAGGACCTCCCTTAGTCCTTTAAAGATTATAATGAGCTAGTTCAAGGAGTAAAACAAAGCTCCATGAGAAGATAATTTTCGGTAATGACAAAAATGGGTGGAAAGTTGATTTTCTTTAAGTTTCCTTACCTTGAATGAATGAAGAAGCAAAGGAGCTCTTCAAACTTGACTTTTCCCCTTCAATGGAGTTTTCCCATGGCACCAAAATTGAGTTTTTCCAGTTTTGAAAAGATAGAACTAAAGGGCTTGCTCCAACTAAGAGAAATCTATGCTTAGATTTTGATTTGGAGCAAACATGAGCATTTGGTGAGCAAGACAAGGTGGAGCAAGAATGGGGGCTGCACTCACGGTTTTGGAGCAGAAGGAAGAAGGAGAATACGGTGGGGAAAGGGAGGAATGATGAAGAGAGGAGAGAGGTAAGGCTTTAAGGAGATATTTACCTTTTAAAAGCAATAGTAACTAATCTTTATTTCCCTCTTATTTTCTAACTTGGCTGGGACACTATGGTGACTCACCCCTCTAAAAACCGTCCCCCTCCATTAATGAGATATTTATGGGCTTTGTTGACCAACTAATTAAGTAAAGTTGACTAAAGACTAATTTGGGCACTATTTGGTTACTATTCACAATTAGTGCACGTATTTGTGAAATTTTTGGTTTCCAATTGATTTAGGATTCCTAATGTGATACTAAGTAGTACACAAGTTGATTAATATATAATCTTGGGCATTTAGCCACTCAAAACCCATTTCTAAGACAAATTTTCAAAAATGTGCTTTAAGAAGTCTTAAAGCACATTTTGTGTTTTAACTCATTTTGTGAGCTTGGTTTTCTTTGCTAATTGATTTAACATGTCCATTAGCATGTTAATAAGGTCTTAGAATGATATATTTGGGTGCTAATCAAAGTTACTCCAAGCTTAGAGCATGTTTTTGCTTAAATTGCTCTTATGGCGTTTCCTTGTATTTTCTTTGGTTTAGATTGTCTACCAATGTTTCTAAGGCATGTTTTAGCCTTATTAAATCATAAATTTATGTTTAATTAACATACTTAGGTTTGGGGTATTTCAAATTTCGTGTATAAGATTGCTTCCAAGACCTTGGCAAACAGAATTTAGTATATTCTCCCACATCTCATTTCTCACAATCCTTCTAGATTTGTGAAAGGTAGACTTATCAAGGATAACATCATTTTAGCGGGCAAGCTTCAACACTTCTTAGAAAAAATCAAGCTGTTAAGAATGGTTTCTTCGCGCTCAAATTGGATCTTAGCAAGGCCTATGACATATTAGAGTGGTCTTTTCTCCAAGATGTTCTATCCTCGATAGGTTTCCGTCGAATTGGATCACCCTTGTCTTGAATTGTGTCTGATCAATCAGATGCTCCATCCTCATTAATGGTAAGCTAGTTTATACTTTTACTCAGTCTAGGGGCATTAGAAAAGGTGATCCTCTTTCCCTTTTCTTATTTATTTTGGCCCAGGAAGCTCTCTCCAGTCTCCTTAATAAGTTTTATATTAATGAAGATTATCATGGGATTAAGCTCTCCCCCATTTCCCATCTATTTCTCATTTAGCTTTTGCTGATGATATTCTCCTCTTTGGTAAAGCTAACCCCACAAATATCTCTCATCTTAACCAAATCCTTACAAAATTCCTTCAAGCCTCTAGGCACAAAATAAACCATCTCAAATCTGAACTTTTGTTTAGCAAAAAATTATCCTCTACCATCAAAGGTAACCTATCCAGCATGCTCAATGTTCAAGAGGTCCCCTGCTTCACCAAATATCTTGGTCTCCCCCTAAAAATAGGTAGGAGGAAATATGATCTCTTCACCTATCTCTTGGATTCAGTTCACAAAAGGATTTCTAGTTGGACTAAGCCTATAGCCCAGGAAACTAGATCCATTATGGTTTCTAGTGTTCTCTAGTCTATACCCAATTATACTATGTCCCTTTTTCCCCTCCCCAAGGGTATCATCGCTAAGCTCAATTCATCCTTTTCCTCCTTTTGTTGGAGTGGTAAAGTTGATAAAAAGTCTCTCTCATTGGATCAAATGGTCGAAGGTGTATGATAATGTGGATCAAGGTGGTCTAGGTTTCAAAGAAGTGGAAGATTTCAACAAAGCTCTTCTAGTAAAACAGCTTTGGAGATTACTCACGAATCTGGGGTCGCTAGTAGCCCAAGCTATGAAACATCTCTATTATCCAAATAACAACATTAGAGACTGCCAACTTTCTTTTAAAGGTAGCACTATCTGGAAGTCTATTTCCTCTGTGTTTGAATTTACTCAGAGATGGTTCCCAGCAGCAGCCTACTTCAGGGGCAAACTTTTCTATGACTCAAGAAAATGTTCGTAGTTTAAATTAGATCTGGACTCTCTCAAAAGACAAAAAGTTCTCAATCAAATCGGCTTATAACTTTTTGGTGAATGAATTGGTTGTGGAGAGTTCTTTCAATCAGTCTCATTATATTAGCAGAGTATGTAAAAAGACCATCTCTTCTATTTCCTCCCTAAGAGTAAAGCTCAATCTCTGGAAATTTTTGGGGAACATCATCCCTTGTCAGGATAATCTGGCTTGGTGGATTGGAGGTGATTCCAAATGCTTTTTCTGTGGGGCCAAGGATAATCTGGCCCATTTCTTCTTCCATTGTTGTGCTGTGAGTGAGATTTAGAAGGATTTGATTGAAGTTAATGGTGTCCTGAAGAACGTGGATGGTCTTCTAGATTGGTTTTTTTCGAATGACCAATGTTTGGAGTGCCAAAAAGCTCTCCCACATGGCCAACAATCTCTGGGTTATCTATGCCTCGAGGAATAAAGTCAAGCATAATTCAAAGCTATCATGGAAGAGAGAAGTCGAGGTAAATAGTTATTTTACAGATGCTTATATTCAGGTGATGAAGAAATCTTTCTCCCTTCTATTACTCAAAGACATTGGTCTCCTCCACCTAGTGGTTTCCTCAATATCTATATAGGTATGCACTTCAGTCGATATGGGGATCGGGTCATAGCGGGTCTCCTTCGTAACGCCGACCATGGCACTCCATTACAGCTTTCAATCGAAGAATCTTCAGCACTTTAAAATGTAGTATACTGACATCAAAGCAAAAAGAATTGCTATGGAACTTGCTATCTCGGTGGGGGTAGCCATAACATTTTCTTTGATTCAGTAGAAAAGCATTTGAGAATGTCTCAATGGGAAGAAATTAGAAGGGATAACGCTAGTTGGGATGATATTCCAAAGTTAGATACTTATTACCTCATTTTTCTAGCAGTGTAAAGGGGTAATACTACTTTGAATGATAACTATCCGGTTAGGCTAGTATGCAATATGGGTAATCCCTAGTCAGAAAGTACTTTGGTTTTGATGGAGGAAATGTTCCCCCTAATGTTTATTGCGGCGTGTAAGTTAGATCTGGACCTAGCATGATGAGAGGGCTTTAGCTCTTTGAGTCTTGCTATTTGATGTTTTTGTATTCTAATATATGGTGAGCTCAAGTTAATATAAAAAAAAAGAGTAAAGGTTTCAACATCTTTTTCGAATTGTGGTTGAGTTTCATAACTTAGTCAAAAGAAAGGATGAACTTGGCCGTCCTACTACAAAAACACGTGAATGCTTTTATATTTAGAGAGGTCAGGAAGATTCGTCAAAGCAATGCTTACCATGGCTTGTGAATTATGATGTCTAGACTTCCCTTGATTAGGGATCTGGATTTATTTGGATTTTCATCTAGTCGAGAAGTGGGTGGGGAGTTTTGTTGAATAGTTATACGGCCTTTGAAGTTGTGATAACACACTCCAACATGGTATATATGAAATTGGGTGGAACCTCAACATTAAGCTAGAAGACACATTTTTCACTTCACTGCTCACCAAGGATCTCAAAGCACGCAAAACAACATAATTGTAGGAAATATATATAATACAATGTTATTTTGGTAAATAGGAACTCAAGGGTTATTTAGGTAATTAGTCAAGAGTAATTCCGTATGGATTAAGTTGTTAATCCAAACAAGACCTTATAAAAGAAGTGTCTCTATAGAGGAAATGTCTTTATGAAAAGACACAACCCTAAAGAAGTGTCTTGTGTAAAAACACTTCCTATACCTATATATATCCATGAATATAGCACTTGGTGGGTGGTCTTCCGCTATCATCCTCTCTCTACCATAATATTTCTCTCATTAAATCACGTGTACAAATACGATCGTTGGATGATCTACTTTGTGGATGTAATTGAATTACATCTTAATTCAATAAATGAATATCATACTTCAAGAAAAATGAACGATACAAATTCGAAGACGAATTCCTTGACACACAAATAAGAAATTCCATCTTTAGAGCGCTTTGGTGGACATTCTACTTTCTTTTTTTAAAAAAAAAGTTTCTTTCTTATTCCCTTCCAACTAGGTCCCTTTGGTAATTTTATATTGGCATATCGTTTGTTCTTTTTTATGTTTACGGATTAATCTTAGAATTGCAACGAGTGAAAAGAGTTTGTTTCTATTGATATTGTGTACAGCTGGTAAACGGGGCTAAATCATGTATATATACTAACTGATGAATCTTAACTAACTAAAAGATAAAGGAAGATAAAAGGAAGAAGAGATTTCTCTAAATATGACTAATTACATAATTAACACTAATGGGCCTATTAACAGATGGGCTAAGATATATGAACTGATGGTCCAATATCCCAAACCCCCCTTCAAGCCATAGGTAAGCTAGATTACCAAGGCTTGCCTTGTGACTATCTCGCATGCCTATTTCGTGCAGTTGATCTTTGTACTTGATTCCTGGTAGAACCTTTGTCATCATATCTGCCAACTGTGTGGTAGTAGGAGTATAAATCACATCAACTAGACCTTGTTGGATCTTTTCTCGTACAAAGTGACAATCTATCTCAATATGCTTTGTCGTTCATGGAATACAGGATTTCATGCTATATATATCGCGGACTGGTTATCGCACTTAACAGGGACCGGTGTTATGTTGTCAACACCTAGTTCATGTAAAAGACGAGTAAGCCAAGTCAATTCTGCTGTTACACGTCGGAGTGAGCGATACTCTGCCTCTGCGCTAGATAAAGAGTTGGAACCTCGTTCTTAGTCTTCCATGAAATAGGGCTATCTCCGAGGAAAATATAATAGCCAGAGACTGACTTTCTAGTGTTAGGGCATGCCGCCCAATCAGAATCACAATAAGCCATGAGAGAGTCAGTGATGCATGATTGCTACCGGTGAGCATAATACATAATTCACAGTACCCTTAACATAACAAAGTGCATGTAAAGCTGCCTCCATGTGAATATCAGTAGGATGCTGCATATAAATTGGCTGAGATTTTGGACGGTAAAGCTGATGTCTGGTCGAGTATTAGATAAATAATTCAGCTTTCCCACTAGTCTTCGATAGATGGTGGGATCATGTAGAGGCGTCCCATCATCATATAACAACTGTTTTCCCACTATCATGGGCCCTCGTGCTGCCCTTTTATCACTGCAGTCAAACTCACTGATCAAGTCCATGCAAAACTTTCGCTAGGATAGGATATATCCTTCCTGTGTCTTGATAAACTCTATGCCCAAAAAGTAATGCAAATGTCCTATGTCTTTAATCTTGAAATTCAAGTCCAGAGCATGTTTGATGTTGTTTATTTCCTTTTGATTCTGCCCCACAACCAGTATATCGTCTACATAAACAGCAATGAAAATTTTCCCTTCCTCTGTTTCCTTGAAGAAGAGTGAATAGTCATTCTTGGACTGTGTGAAAGAAAGAGTTCGCAGAAAATTTGCGAGCTTAGAAAACCACTGTCTAGATGCATGCTTGCTTTAACCCATATAATGATTTCCGAGAAGACAAGCTTTATTGGTACCATTGACTTCAAGACCATCGGGAATTTTCATGTAAACTTCTTCATCAAGATCACCATGTAAAAAGGCGTTATTAACATCGAGCTGGTTTATAACCCATCCTTTATTCAGTGCAACAACAATGAGAGCTCGTATGGTTGTTAGTTTGACCACCAGTGAAAAGGTTTCATTGTAATCCAAACTGTGTCGTTGAGTAAAGCCTTTGGCAACCAGTCTCGCTTTGTACCTTTCTAGTGTCCCATCTGATTTGAGTTTAGTTCGATAAACCCATTTACACCCTATCACCTTCTTGCCTTGAGGTAAAGTAACAATGTCCCATGTATCGTATCGTTATCTCTAAGAGCCTGTAATTCCACATACATAGCCTTCTGCCAATGATCATGCCTAGATGCTTCTCTATAACTACGTGGCTCCTGCATGTCTATGACATCTGAAACTCTATTATGACTGTGTGATAAAAGAGCTGTACAAACACTTGGCCTTATATCAGTAAGAATTTCATAATTGTCGATGAGATTATTGCATTCACTGGTATTTTGTATACTCTTCGTCCAACACCCTTTGAAAAACTGCATTGCATACATAGTCACTTAATATGCAGGGTGTGACTCTCTCTACCTGAACGGCGAAGGTGAGGCTCGAAAAGAACTTCTATTTCTAACTTGTCAGGTTCGGCTACATTTAATTGCTTTCATCATCTGCACACAGCAACCTGATAAGTATCAAAACTCTGGTTAATCCCTTCATCATGAGATACACGTATATCTGTGGGAGTTAGAATGTTGGAGTGATCTTCCTTGTTTTTCGAATATGGAAAAACATTGGTATGAAATTTGACATCTCTGTAAACCTCTACTGTCTGGCTTGCTAAACTCAGAACTTTGTGCCCTTTCTTTCTCGGATCTTCGCCAAGATAGACACAAGCTTCTCCCCTTGGACTGAATTTTCCACCGTTACCGTTTACCAAAGTTTGTAACATAAGCACCCTAATGGATTTATCTTCTCATACTGTACTTTGGTACCGTGTAAGCTTTCAAAAGGAGTCCTTCCTTCTAATACCTTTAAAGGAAGCCTATTGATTAAATAAGTTGCATGCAGAATGCATTCTCCTCAATATGCAAGTGGAACATTAGATTGGAAGTATATTGCTCTTGCCGTCTCAAGTAGATATTTATGTCGTCGTTCAACCACTGCATTCTGTTGGGGTGTGTATGCACATGTTTTTGGTGTACTATCCCTTCCTTTGCATAAAAGAATTTTCCTTCATTGGACCTCCCTAGTTCCTTAGCATTGTCTGTTCGAACAATCTTGATTTTTGTTTCAAATTGCCGCTCTACCATTCGGATAAAATTTACGGCTGTCTCCCAGGCTTCACTTTTCCATTTAATAAGTTGAACCCACGTCGTTCTTGTGAAATCATCGACAAAACAAACGAAATCTATACCCATTATACATTTCGGTCTTGAATGGACCCCACACGTTGATGTGTATCATTTCAAATGACCTTTTCGTTTAATCGATGACTTATCAAATGGTAATCGATGTGCTCTGTTTGTAACATATATCACAAGCATAATTATCTGGAAAATCCTTTTATTTTATTAAGCCCATTGAAACTAGCTTTTTAAATGGTACATGGCCTCGCTTTACACTTCCACTGCCTTTAGCCTGACTACCAGATCGATGCCCATTACCATATTGCGGCCCTGATCCATCGCAACATTACCCAAGCACATATCCGCCTCTGTCGGGTCCAAAATGTACAACCCGCTTTGGTCGTTCCCGATTCTTCTACTCGTTCCTGTCGAACGGTCCTGAGAAAACAATTACTTCCATCAAAAATTACAGAAGAATCGAGTTGCATGCTTAGCTTCTTTACCGAGACTAGATTGAAGACGAAATTAGGCACGTAAAGAACCCCTCTAAGCCAGTATTTCCCAGTTTCACATCTCCGATTAGGTTTACAGTTTGTGGTCGTCCGTCTGGTAAGATCACTACTTTACCTGTTTGGAGATTTCTCCAGTTTTCGAACAAGCTTCTAGTCCCTGACATATGGTCAGTGGCACCGGAATCCACTATCACTTCCCTTCGAGATCATTATGAACATTTTTGCTCATGAAACAAAGCTTATTACAAGTGCAGTAAGAAGTATTACCTGAGAAATTGCAGTAATTCACTTCCTCTGCCTTTGTTCTGGTGCTCACTCCACGAATTAATTCGGTGATTTGTTGAATTTGTCTGGGTGTAAACCTGTCACCCTGATTTTCCTTTTCTGAAACTTGCTCTTCTCTCGCGACATTTGTGAAGTTTTTCTTTCTTCGCGCGAGGACGTTGTCTTTCCCATGAAGGTGAAAGCAATCAGTGTCCAAATGCCCTATTTTCTTACAATGACTGCATTTTAGCCTCTGGTAACACTCTTTTGAATTGTGACCGCCTTTCTTGCAGTAGGTACAAATTTTTCTTTCTTTCCACTTCGATTCTGCTATTAGGGATTCTTTTGTCTGTATTTGCAGGACGGTAACTGGATAAGGACATTGCTTCCCCAAATTTTTGCTCCCCCTCTGTTCTACTTCCTGGATAATGAGAGAGAAGGCTTTCTCAAGGGACGGCGGCTCCTCCATGGCCAGAATTTGCCCCCGGATCGACAAGTAATTCCGGTTGAGTCCCATCAAGAAGTGGACAAGTTTGTCTTGGTCCGCCGCCTTCTTGATGGCCTTATTCACTCCACAAGTACAGCCACCGCAGGTACATCATCTTTGCCGGCCACGCTTGCTCTAATTCTCCTCATACCTTCTTGAGCTTATTGTAATACTCTGCGACTGAACTTTCTTCTTGTCTGACTTCTCCAGATTTCACTTCAAGGAATGGATTTGCGCCAGATTACTTTTCTCATATCGATCACAGAGGGAAGACCAAATTTCTTGAGGGTCTTCAAGATAACGAACGCCTTGGAGAACAGTCGGCCCCAATGCGTTTTTAAGCCAAGACACCACTAACGAGCAAGATCCCACCCAGGCTGCATATCGGATTTCATCACTTTCGTCGGGCTTCTTGATTTTCCCGGTTAGGAAACCAAATTTGGTTTTTGTTTTAAGTGTTGTAACTATGTCGCACTTCCACCCAAGGAACCCAGTTCCATCGAACTTAGGCGTGAGAATTAACCCTGGATTCTCAGCCGCGTGTACATACAAAGGATCATTACTGTCGATGTGTGTTTGTGTTTGCTGGATTTGGTACTACGTCTTTGATTCCCTTATCGCCAGTAGCCATAATCGCTCAGTTATGAAAACTTGAAAGGAATGTGTAACTGTCTGCGCTCTTGATACCATCTTAGAATTGTAACGAGTGAAAAGAGTTTGTTTCTATTGATATTGTGTACAACTGGTAAACGGGGCTAAATACATGTATATATACTAACTGATGAATCTTAACTAACTAAAAGATAAAAGGAAGATAAAGGAAGAAAATATTCTCTAAAATATGACTAATTACATAATTACACTAATGGGCTATTAACAGATGGGCTAGATATATGAACTGATGGTCCAATATCCCAATAATTAATGATAATAAAATTAAGGGTACAATACTTAAAGGCCAAATCACAAAATAAACTTATATGTGTATAAAAATTGATATCACACAAAAAGTACATGAAAGACAAAACATCGAGACTATGACACTTGAACAATCAATTCCTTAAACAAAAACATATGGCAATATATATATGAATACACTATAGATCGATCAAAACAAACTTACAAGAATGACATTTCAATCTTAGATCAATTGAGGGATTAATTATATATTATAGCTGAGCTAATTGCTGGATATCATAGGGATAAGCATCAGAAGATGATTCAGCCTTGTAACTCTTCGCCCAATAATAGTATTCGCAGCTTCAGTAGGATGATAAGCATCCCAGAATAAATACTCGTTCCTGTTCTGGCATGGTGTTTGGTATGGCAAACAAGTAATCTGACCATTGTTTCGCCCAACACCACAACAACCCGAATTCGTATTTGTAAATCCTGAAAAGAAAAAACAAAGAGCAGATCCATCGATCGATCAGTATAGACAAAAGTGATTACATATATTCCATGCAAGGTAATTAATAAGAATGATAATAGTAATAGATTACCATATTGAGATGGGTTTGTTGGCAATGTCTTGTGAAATACCATACGTGTTAATATAAGTGAACTTGGCATCAGACATTTGGTTATTGAGTTCATCAACCATTGACTTAAGTTTACTATTGAATATCTCATTTGCTGAATTAATCTCAGAGACACAAGTCTTTCCATCTTGACTCCTTGTTGCAAGCTCATTTGGGCTGCATCCAATTGGACCAATACCAATCAAAGCAAATTTCCTAGCACCATAGTTGTACATTTGCTGTACAGACAATTAATAGCTAGAGTTAATCTCTTGTTTAATTATACTGAATAGATATCAATAGAAGTCATGAATGTATACGTACCCTTAGTGGTTGTGAATAGTCTTGAATAAGTGCATCAGCATATTGATCTGGAGTGTATTGTGAACCAGTATTGTAATAATTGGCATGAAATAATTGTTGAGGTAATCGTTACTTCCCATCCCAATTGAGTAGATACATTTACTAAGATAATTTGCAGCAGAATCATCATCTCCAAGTATGTCTACTACTTGAGATACTGTGTTCTTGTAATTTGCTACTTGACCACTGATTGCAGTTCTACCTCCCTGAAAATTATCATTATCTCATCATTAGTTTCTCTGGTTCTGAATACAGAATTGGTCAAAAATATATATAATAAAACTTACTAATTGACGGCCAGTTTCTTCCCTGATTCCTGCAGCAGCAGAAGCGTAATTGACTCCTTTAAGTACATCTTGTCCTCTGCTGTTGCATATGGTGGGATGTAGTTATCGAAACCTAGTAGCTGGGCTGCATCGTGTTTCAGGGAGGCATTTTTTAATTAACACAATTATATCAATTTGCATAATAGTAAATAAAATAGTACATGAAACTAACCAATGAACTTAATTAATTTTCAGGAAAAAATGAATATATCAATAAATGTTGTACACCTACTATATGCGTACACGCGTACCTCTTGAGAAAACAAACAAGCATACAATTAAAAGCTAGCGTGACCGAATTTCCATGATCGTAAATGAAGGTACTCGATATTAATTAGTAGTATTGAATGATCTTTTTGGCATTTCTAACATTATTTTGAGTATTTATTATATTCACGAGACGTATGGTCAGAGCGTCAATAGTACTACTACTACTTATATACTTATAATAGACCCCCACATATTATTCCCCAATCAAGCAATATCACTGGACTGGTCTAATTAAGTTACTTCTGCTCTAATTTCCTCATATCATAATTAAGCGTGTAGTAGTCATACCATTAACCACGAATAAAGAAAAATCACAGACAAATCCCCGCTTGCTTGATCCAACATCCAATATATATACTCGATTTATAAAATAATTTGTTCAAAAATGCACGTGGTACTGGAAGAATAACAATTAGAAATGAATGATATGGAAACCCTATACTACTATATGTATGCATCAAAACATTAAAATTTTAAAATAGAGGAAGTGAGTGATTTGATAAATGTAATGTACCAATAACATCAACAGCCGTTTGCCGTTTGAAAATCTCCCCGTAGGACCATTTGGGAAGTCAATACCATAAGGAAGGTAATTAGCTCTTGCCAACGAAGCTTTATCGTTGTTGTTACCATTATCAACCAATGAATCACCGAATATGAAGTAACATGGCACTTGTGAATCTGCTCTCGTCTTATGCAACAGAAAAGAGAGCATCAGACCATACCATAACTTTGCTATTCCACTGCTACCCATTTTAGTAGAGGCTACTGACTGACTGACTGACTGACTACTAGGGTCGTGTCGCTTAAGGTTGAAAGAAGCTCGATCAAGATGCTAGCTAAAGGTGGTGAGGCGGGCTTGAAGAACAGATCAGATTGGTTTGGAGAGTGTGTAAGTGAGTGTGAGACTATAAACAAAGTCGCTAACTCTATATATACAGGGCAAGTGATACGATTGCGAGGATAGCATGAGTTATTGGGTTTAAAAATTTTGAAAAGTGAATACGAAAGTTGGGTTGGAAGTAAGTTTGCATTTATTCTAGCGGCGGAAAAAGATTGTGCAAGATTTCTGTGAAGGGTTCAGAACCAAGAAGACGCGGCCGGCGCCCCCTGTCCCTCACCATTGATCCATCAATTTGTCTATGCGACAAAGATAAAGAGAGACCTACCACAACTATTACATGTTGACTTTGCCTTTTCTGTTTTAAAAAAAGGGTAGTGTATAAAAGAAGTGAAACAGTATAATGGGTTGCGCATGATAGTAAGTCAAAGGTATTATACCGACATATTAAAATGGAATGGGTAAATAGGTATAGCCAATATTATGACCCAAATTAATTGTTTCCCATTCTATCCGATAGTACCGATTTTTTTTTTTTTGATAACATTGTGACCATATATTAATAAAATCGCTTAGCAAGCACAGGGGAAAGACCCTCATGTCATGCTAACTCAAAGTCTAGCTTACAAGCCATAGTAATATTGGGGGGAACATGCTCCCCCATCCACACCTGATTACTCTCAAAGAGGGGATTCCCCAAATTGCAAATAATCTTAGTCAGGTAAGTATCATACAAAAGGTCATCCCTTTTAATAATACTAGCAAAATTAGGCAGTACTCCTCTCACCCTCACATATCATCCCAACTGGCATTGGGTCTTCTGATGTTCCCCAAATTGAGGATATCCTCGAAATAATTATTAACTGATTCAAAGCAAATACTATGGCTACCCACCGAGAAGGCAAGCTCCATGGCAATTCTTTTTACTTTGATATCAGCATACTGCACATTACTGGTGCTGGAAATTCTTCGATTGAAAACTATAATTGGCAAACCTTGATCATCACGGATGATACCAGCTATGATCCGGTCACCATGACTACTAGCAAGCATACCCGTACAAATGCTGAGGTATCCGACGGGGGAGGGTGCCAAATCCTAGGAGAGAAGAGATGAGAGGAGACCTTCATCACCGAAAGATAGGCTTCAGTAAAAGAATTGTTTACCTCAACTTCTTTCCACCAAGAAAGCTCTGGATTATGTTTGACTTTGTTCCTCGAAGCGTAAATGACCCAAAGCTTGTTAGCTATAAGAGATAGCTTCTTCGCACTCCACCCCTCCGACATCCGGAAGAAACCAGTCCAACATACCATCCACATTATTAGGAAAACATTCACATCCACCAATCCCCTCCATAAATCTCTAACAGCACAACAAAAGAAGAAAGCAATGAGCCAAATTATCCTTGTCCCCACAGAAGAAGAAACACTTGGAATCACCCCCAATCCGTCTAGCCAGATTATCCTGACAAGGGATAATATTCCCCAAGAACTTCCACAGATTAAGTTTAACTCTAGGGCAGCAGATAGAGCTAGTTAACTTCTTCCCAATCATACCGATGGAGAATGGAGGGTTGGAGGAGCTTCCCACCCCTGATTCTTTTACCAGAGAGAGATAGGCTGATTTGACAGAGAATTTGTTATCTTTAGAAAGGGCCCACGTCCACTGATTGGAACTACCAAGTCAAGAGAATTAGAAGACTGAATCTGATCCCCCATCAAAGGTAGGGGGCGAGCTCCCTCTCTGAGCAAATCCAAGACCGAGGAGATGGATTTCCATATGGGGCTACCTTTATTTGAAGGGATGCATTCACAAATATTGCTGTCAGGGTAATAGAGATGTTTCATACTTGAGCTACTAAAGACCCAGGGGCAAGAAAGTAATCTCCACAATTGTTTAACCAAAAGAGCTTTATTGAAGTTTTCCACTTCTCTAAAACCAAGTCCTCCTTGATCCAGGGGATCACATACCTTAGACCATTTGGTCCAGTGGAGGGCTCTTTTATCGACTTTCCCACTCCACCAGAGGAGGGAAAGCTGAATTGAGCTTCGCAATAATACCCTTAGGAAGAGCAAATAGGGACATAGTTAGTTGGGTATAGACTGGAGAACACTAGCACACATGACGGATCTAGCTGCTTGAGCCATAGGTTTAGTCCAACTGGAAACCCTTTGTGAACAGATTCGATAAGATAGGTAAAGAGGTCATGTTTTCTCCTACTATCTTAAGGGAAGGCCCAGGTATTTGGAGAAACAAGGTACCTCTTGAACATTCAACAGGTTAGAGATATTGTCTTTAATGGGGAGGGATAGTCTTTTGCTGAACACCAATTCAGATTTGAGGGATTGATTTTGTGGGACCAGAGGCTAGAAGAAATTTAGTGAGGATATGGTTCAGGCGGGAAAATATTAGTGGGATTGGCTTTACCAAAGAGGAGAAGGTCATCAGCGAAGGCTAGGTGAGATATAGACGGGCAAAGGGGAGAGAGCTTGATACCATGGAAATCTCCATTAATATCAGACTTATTAAGGAAGCTAGACAAAGCTTCCTGAGCCAAAATGAAGAGGAAAGGGAGAGAGGGGTCACCTTGTCGAATGCCCCTAGACTGGACGAAGGAGTTACCAGGCTTGCCATTGATGAGGATAGCACATCTGACTGAGCGGACACAATTCATAACTGGAGAAGACCAATGAGGAGGGGAAACCCATGGAATGAAGAACGTCTTGGAGGAAGCTCCACTCTAATCTGTCATAGGCCTTGCTAAAGTCCAACTTTAGAGCAAGAAACCATTTTGACGCTTGGTTCTCTCTAAAAAGTGTGGAGCTCCCCAGCTAGAATGATATTATCAGTAATAAGCCTTCCTTTCACAAACCCTGACTGATTATGAGAGATGAGATGCGGCAAGATATGTTGAACCCTATTAGCCAGTGGATTAGAAGCAATCTGTACGCAAAATTACAGAGAGCAATCGGTCTAAATTTATCAATCTCCGTCGCCCCCGCCATCTTTGGGATAAGAGTGATAAAGTACTCATTAAAGAATCAGAGAAGGCTGGCCTCTAAGAATAGGCAGGACTGCATCAATAACTTGGTTCCCAATGATATGCCAAAGGTGGTAAAGAATGTACCATTAAATCCATCTGGCCCAGGAGCTTTGTTGGCTCCTAATTGCTTCACGGCGGAGATGATTTCCTCTCTAGTATAGGGTCTACTCAGCTCAGAAATAAAGTTTCCATTCAGTCGACCCTCCACCGCTCCCAACAGTTCCCTATCCACCTGGGGTTGAGAAGAAGAAAGAGGTTTTGGAAATACTCTCTAGCAATGCCTTCTATACTCTGCCAAGTATACTGATAGTGTTCCCGGAATTTTGGAGCCCAAAGATTTCTTTGGATCTTTTATTAGAGGAAGCCCTAGCATGGAAGTAACCGTATTTTTATCGCCCTCCTTAATCCACTTATCTCTGGATCGTTGCTCCACCATATTTCCTCCCGAAAAGAAAGTAACTCAATTCCAAAAGGAGCCTCTTCCTATTATTGATAGCTCCCAAAGAGCTATACACTAATAGAGATCTTACCTAACTCTTTCTTCTATTTATGATCTTCCATTTAATCTTGGAGATCGACCACCCCTCCATTCACTTAGTTTCGGGCACATAAATCCAGGGGAGTAGTAATGATAGGATAATTGTTACTCCAGACATCTGTAACTATCTCAGCAACACTTGGGATCCAACACCAACCGTTTTCAAATCTGAAAATTTAGCGGTTCTCTCTGAGTACCAAAGAACTGATATAAAAGAGGACAGTGATCAGATGCTTCCCGGGGAAGATGTTCGACAGAGATATTTGGGAAGGTCTGAAGCCAAGCCGAGGAGCAGAAAACTCTATCCAATCTACTATGGGAATGAGAATCCCCATCCTGGCAATTGGTAACGTAGAGCCCTCTCCAAAGAAACCGATATCGTGAAGGTCACACTCAATAATGGCCTCTCTGAACGGGGCCCATGAAAACCTCTTGCCTGATTCTGCCCCCGATCTTCTCTGAGGCATGCAAAATCTGATTGAAATCCCGGCTATCACCCACGGCAAGCTAACTTGCTTACCCAGAATCCGGAGCAGTTTCCAGGATAAGTGCTTAAGGGACCAATTAGACACCCGTAAAACCCGGTAAAAACAAAATGAAGATCCCCCGGCATAGACATACTGGCCGACATATGGTGCCTAGATTGGGAGATCATCGAGCATCCTAGTGAACTTTTCCACATAAGGCAGAGACCTCCACTCCTTCCTCTGCTTGACACCGCTAGCCCACTGTACAGAGGGAACATCCCAAAGAAAGGCTACATATCCATGTCAGACTTGTGAGTCTCACTGAGGAAAATGATATCAGGGTGAGTTTAAGGATTTAACTCTTAACCCAATAACCTGCCTTGATTTCCCTAATCCCCTACAATTGAGTGATAAACAGCTCATCTGGCAGAGGCCAACCGGGAAGGCCTCAGGCCAAACGATCGAATCTAACTCAATCACCAAACAAAAACAGCACCGAGCACACCCACCAAAACCGATGCAAGAGCTCCAGAAGACGGTTAAAATTGAGGATCCAATATCAGGTACACTAAGTCCAAAACTGCCCTTAGCCACAGCCTCAAGACCCTTGCACTGAAACTACAGACACGTCCTCTGGTAACAAGAGAAAGTCCCAAGGAGACAGGAATTCACAAAGGCAAAACCAAAACAACGGGACAACCTACTACACAATCGCGATGGAGTCTGCACAAAGGCTCAAGGAAGACCCAAATCGAAATCTCAGCATCAATACAGACAATACACTCAGAGAAATTTCAAGGCAAAAACTTGGGACAATTAAGCCCAATCTCCAGAAACAAGCCGGGGAGCAACTCCTCTGGAAAAATCCCTACCGACACCCTGCCTGGGAAAGAAAGAAGCAAACTCCCGAGATCCAGCTCCACGCCTAAAACAAACGCGGGGACAAAACCAGCCCCACAATGCGAAGATAACACTGTGACGTACTACAGAAATCGCCACCAATCCACACCGAAGGGAAGGACCTGAACCAGCTTTCAACTAAGCCCCATCGAAACCAAAATCCCTGGAGGCAGAAACCACGCCCTGGCGACTGGAGCTCTACCCTCCAAACACTGCGCAAGCCCAAAATTCGACCGCCCCACCCAAACGGAGACCCCACTATAAGACTATGAGAGAGAGAGCTAGAATCAAAACCGGAGAAGCCCCAAGACTGATCGAGAACCGAAGACCGCCAACCTCCAGAGGAAGAGGAAGATACGAAAAACTAAAGCTCGCTGAAGACTCTGAGGGAGGAGAGCACGAGCCCAACCTGAGAAGCCCGACACCGATAGAGAAGCCACGAGACCACCAGCCTCCAGAGGAAGAAGATGACTCGAGCGGCCTAATCTCGCTGAAGATCAGACGGAGAACCAAAGAGAAACAGTATAATCGCTCTGAAATAGCCTCCTGGGGAGAGCGATACTACATGTCGAATTAGGTTAGGGACCCACAGAATCTTAGTAATGGAACTCCGATAGTACCGATTTTGGTTTTTTTGTACCAGAATATATTTTTTAAATAGTATAGTATTTTTGTGTACAATTAATTGTATGCATTTGTATTTTGGTAATAAGTGTATTCCTAGGGTGGGTTTGGGGTAAGATAATTATTTAGAATTTGTTCTGTATTTTATATTGTAGCAACTAACTAACGACCCTAAACCCGCCACTACAAACCCTAAAAATGCCTTCGACGTTTTTAGTTTTTCTATGGTGGGTTTTGGGATGTTTGGGGGTAGGGTAATCTATTGGAATTTTTATGTACTTTATATTGTAGCAACACTCGACAGGTTTTTAGGGTTTGTGGTAGCGGGTTTACAACCCTAAACCGCCACTACAAACCCTAAAAATGCCTTCGACGTTTTTAGCTTTCCTAGGGTGGGTTTTGGGGTGTTTTTGGGGGGTAGGTAATCTATTTGGAATTTGTTATGTACTTTATATTGTAGCAACTAACTCGACAGGTTTTTAGGGTTTGTGGTAGCGACCCTAAACCCACCACCTAAAACCCTAAAAATGCCTTCGACGTTTTTAGCTTTCCTAGGGTGGGTTTTGGGGTGTTTTGGGGGTAGGGTAATCTATTTGGAATTAATGAGTGTTCTAATCACAACCATTCAAATAAATCAAAGTGAATCTAATGAGCAATATTTAAGCCTTTATATAAAGGCTTTTGTTTGTCCTCTATAGGATCCGCGCCCATCAATATGAGCCCTTAGATTTAAATGACTTAATCCTCCCATTAATTTAATTTCCTTCTTCTAACCATCATCCTAGAATTACTCATTGCTTTGAAAAATATATGCCATGTATTTACTAATATATGTGCCATACACGTATGAAATATGTGCCACAAGTGTATATCGTTGATAGACAAAAACTACTCAATATTCATTGCTCAATTCTAACAGATTAATTGTATTTAATGACGCTATGTGTATATTGAACTTATATTGTACATGTACTGCTATTAGCTGAAGTTTTAGATAGGGACAAATGTTAGCCATAGACATTAAAAAATATATGCCATGTGTGTACAAATATATATGCCACAGACCTATGAAATATATTGCCACGCATGTATATCGTAAATATACAAAAAAGTACTCAATATTCATTGCTTAATTCTAACAGATCAATTGTATTAATGAAACTAATATATATGCCACAGACCTATGAAATATTTGCCATAGATATTAAGATATGTAAGCCATGTACACATAAAATGTATGTCATAGCTAAATAAAATATTGGCCACGGTTGTATATCGTTAATATTCCATTGCTTATATAAAAGGTTTATGGTTTAGAGTCTTACAATGCTTGTATTACAAATCATAAAAATGTTTTCGGCATTTTTTAACTGACCATATAGTGGTTTTTATGGTTTGTGGTATAGGGTAATGTTGGTGTAGAGTAATTTTAAAAAAAATCGTTTTTGAGGCTGGCTACTGAGCTATTTAGTAATTTTGTAACTGCAAATAACTTCCTTAAAATATTATTATTAATTATCTGGTGGCTATCAGTTCATATATATGGCTAATATTGTCCTATAAAAATGGCTAACATTTTTTCTCTGTATGGCTGATATTATTGCCTTTATATAAAGGCTTTTGTGTGTCCTTTATAGGATTTGTGCCCAAAAAAGTTTTATATCAGTCGTTTACAATCTTGATGTCGGTCTAAAGGTGTAGACTTATTCGATAAAATAGGCCTTTTTTATTTTTATTTTATTTTTTCACTTTTTTTACAGTAGCAATTGACAATCAACGTGTAAATATCAAGTTAAAAATAAAATTAGTCTTGAAAATTTATCACTCTGTTTTCCACACGATTTTGCTGAGTCTTAAGTCCAACTGGGTTTAGTTTTTCCTTTTCTAAGAGGTGGGGTTATGAGAAGGGACGTGCGAGCAACAATATTCACTCCATGCACTATACATAGATATAGTAATTGGAGTCTGATAGAGGAGAGTCTAATCACTATCATTATGAGTAATCTGAGGGAGAGAATTCATCCACGATTCCGGTTAGGATGCGTGTCACCATCCAATGCTTCATAAGTCCTCTCTCATTATGGCCATCTGCCTACATTCTGAGTACTGTATACTCTTCTTCTTGAGAAAGAAAAGACTTGAAGAAGGAACAAGATATTACCCAAAGAGATCTTAGTAGGGTTATTGTACTTGGTTTATCTGGTGTGGATTTGTTACGAAGATAAGATTGTTTACTAGACTTAAAGAAGATTGGTACTGGAAAGGAGATGAGTTTAGTGTTAACTCTCTAGTTGTTCCTCCAGAGCTCTTCTTCGCTGATACTCCCACCATGGAAGGCATGTTGTCTAAGTGGGACAATCTGAAGATCCATCCCGCAGAGCTAGAGAAATTGGAAGATGAAGCTCTCAGGCAAGATTATAACATCATCGACATCTCTAAAGCTCTCTTTGGTAAGTGCTAACGGGAAAATTGTAGGAAAAACTATATACATAAAAAGAATGAAATAATAAACTAAACCTAAATAAACCTACAACTCTACTACGGGTAGCAAATAAAAACCCGGTCAGAAGTCCCTTCTTCTTCACCTCTCGACGTGCCTTCCTCTTCTTCTTGTCCCGACGTAGAAGACTCTTAACCAAAGCAGCTATGGAACAAGATACCCTCTTCTTCATCTCCTTCTCGCCTTCTTTCTGTCGGCCGCCATGGACTTGTTCATCTCAGCTACAGCCAACATGAGACAATCATCAACCCGCCTCTCCTGCTCATCCTGGCGCTGAGATATACGCTCCTCAAATACCTCCTGTCTCTGCCCAACCTCAGCCTGCTGCTGCACAACAGAGTCGACTCTGGTAGTCAAATCTGTACACATACCCTCATAACTCTGCCGGAAGGAATCAAAATCACCCATGCGGCCTGCTGAGCGGCCTGGAAGGCCTCCATAGAGTGTCGCTGCTGCTGGAGCTCCTAACGGAAGTGATCGAGCTCTGCAGCCACTCTAGGGTCTGCATCTGAAGTAGAGGTAGGAGGTGGTGCGGTGGCGATCGGAGGTGGTGGAGGCAATAATAGCTGATCACCCTCCCCCTGATAACTGGGGTAGTCCTGAGCAGTAGGGGTCCGAGACCTCCGATCTGGGGGAACATAAAGGAACTCCCCTAAGGGTGACTCTCTGAACCACCAGCGTCGAATGAGAGCACGATCAATAGGGGCATACTCGGGCTGAAAATGTAGGCCTCGTGGAATCTGAGTCTCCCCTATCGTCTGCATAATTTGCTGGTGAATGAGCATGGGGAAGATGGGGCGTTGTCCCTCTCGATGCATGATGGCGCGGACCAACTGCGCGAACATCAATCTCTGGACCGGGAAACGCGAGTCAACAGCTCCCTGAGCTGGCCCGAGAAGATACTGTAGCAGAGCGCAGTCCATATCATTCAGCTCGTCATGCTTGCACGGCCGAATGTTATGGCGGATAATCTCCATGGCCACACGTAACTGGAGATCGGTGATGTAGGTCAAGGGGATCACCTCACGATCCTTAGTGTGAGCTCTATCCATGTAGCGAGTGCGTGATCCGAATCGAGAGCGGATAGCGGCATGAGCATCTGTGAGAGTCTGTCGACTGAAGGATCGCTGTCGAGGGTCAGTGTCAATGCCCAAGATTTGTGCGATGCTCTCTGGCGTAATAATGATACAGCGTGTAGAGACAAACGAGCGTATCAGAACTCCTGACGTCTGGGGGACCCCACGGTACTCGGAGTTGGCGTAAAACTCATGCACCAACCCGGGGTAGAAGTGTCCATGGCCAATGTCTAAGATCCCCAACCAACCATGTCGCTCGAAGAGCTCTGAAATCGCAGATAATATGCAGACCTCGGGATGCACTCGCCTCTCCCGTACCCACTTACCTTTCATCTTGGACTGATGAAAGTACTGAGCAGCAGAAAGATTTACGAATCCTTCCTCATCAAAAGTAGGTACATCAGGAATGCGAGGAGGGAGAGGGAGAGGTGTACCAAAATCATCATGCTCTGGAGCAGAAGAAGTGGAACCAGGGCCGCTCTGAGTCTCTGGAGAAGTCCTCTTCTTCCTCTTGCCAGCCCCTGTCTTCTTGGCTGGAGGCGGCGCGGCACTGCTGGAAGCTGGCTCCTTGCCTGCCCGTCTGGTAGATCGACGAGGTGGCGCAGGTGCAGGAGGAGCCTCCTCCTCCTCCTCTGTGGTGGCATCAGCAAAGGCTGCCTCAGCCTGATCTAACAGCTCCTCCTCTGAATCAAATCCAGAAACGCGTGGAGGGGTAGTGGCTCTTCTGCAAGTCATCTATAAGTAAAGAGCAGAGGAAGATACCAGACAATAGTTCATCAATGTTAGTTTTACAGAAATTAAAACTCGAATATCCTGTAGACGGACATGGTGCGCCCCTATGCCTATGAATCAGAATCCTAATCGACTACTTCTCAACAAATTATTACTATAGGCATTAATTCAAAAGACTAGATTCACAATAGGCAAAGAAGAAGCAATCAGATATCCTGCCGGGTGGAATGCTGGATATAATCCACCCGGAATATTCAAATTAAAGCATGCCGGACCGAACCCATCCGGCATATTCAAACACTGAACCCAGAATTTTGTAGAAACGCACAGAATCACACCACAACTCATACTTCAACTACAGAAGGTTCCGAAATCCCTAAATCACCACACTAAACCACGAATCTAACTAGAAAAAATGACACATTGAACTAACAATGATAAAAATGAATTCAAAATAATAATACAAGATGAGTGGAACCTGGTTTTTGGTTTGTAATTGCAGAAATGGCAGAGCGTGCTGGTGTGGATCTGTGCGGAAAAGATGGAGGACTGTTTGGTGTGTTTGAGTGGTGACTTCTTGAAGTGGCGCGGTGTGGTGCGGCGTGTTTGAAGTAGGGTAAAAGGGGTTTGTGAAACCCAACTTACCCGTTGTTATTAGTTTTTTACAGAAACGCGTTATGCCGGGCGGGATGCCGGGTTAGATCTAACCGGCATAATGAATATTTAACAATGCCGGGTACGGAATGCCCGGCAATGAGCATGGCATGTCTTCCTGGGGCGCCTCTTCTGAATTCGCTCAGTGCCGGGTAAACATAACCGGCACTGTTCACGGCACACTCGAAATAAAATAAGGATTAGGTTAATCAATTGAATAAAATTAATGAATCAAATATCTATAAAACAATTAGAAGAATAAAGAATAAGGAATAAAGAATGTATTAAGTGAAAATCTAACATTTTACAGAAATAAAATAAAAGAAGAAAGAAAGTGAAATCGCATGCCGGATACGTTGCCGGTTCATATATATCCGGCATTGAACATTTTCTGCACATGCCGGGCTTACAATGCCCGGCGGTGGATCCGGCATATTCAAATTAGTTAAAAAAATAATGAACGTATTAATTTAAAGATAAAAAAATAAGAAAAGAAGGAATAAAGAATAGGGCGACTACCAATTTTAGGACTTGGACTAATTCCAAGTCCCCGGCAACGGCGCCAATTTGCTAACGGGAAAATTGTAGGAAAAACTATATACATAAAAAGAATGAAATAATAAACTAAACCTAAATAAACCTACAACTCTACTACGGGTAGCAAATAAAAACCCGGTCGGAGTATAGTGTAAATATATTACGACCGAGAGTATCGAACCCAAGGGACTTATAAAAAACTAGTCCTAATCTGGGCAAAAGCCTATTCTATAATAATAAGGGGAAAAGTAAAGGTTGCTTCTAAACTAAGAAAACTAGATAAACTAACTTTGATTTGGGAAGATTATCAATGTAAGGGAAACGTATGATCAATAATCAAGGGTGGCAAGTCTCAAAGAGGATTTGGTCTCGCAAAATGCATACGCCGGGTGTAATGCCGGTCCGCTCCGCTACCCGGCAGATTCACGGCCTTGAATGTGCCGGAAACGTATACCCGGCACGACATCCGGCATCGTACATTTCATAAATAACACTTCCAGAATCAATTATGAATAAAGGAACTCAATATCCTTACTTGCATCGTGCATAGCAATGCCGCGAATACAACCTGAATAATGGGAAATAAGAGATTAATCCAAAACCTTAGCATTTGTTATCCACTTTTCAGAACAACAATATTAAAGATTACCGAGATCCTAATCTATCCTATTCTTGCTTTGAAAGCCTTAAATAGGACTTAGAGATAAGAGAATAAGTGGCTAACTCATTCAACTTGTTTGAAGACTAGAAACCTCCGTTAAGAAACTCGTAAATTCCATATATGATCATAAGAGTTTACAAGCAATTTCATCCCTAACCAAAACCTAAAAAGGATTCTGCATCACCATCCACACAATTACAAGAAGAGAAATACAAAGGGGAGAAGGAGATGTTAATAGCCTTAACCCGTCAAGGACTTCTTCTTCTTTTGCGTGGATGGATCTACAGACGTTCCTTGGACACCAACAGATGGAATGAGGCGGAATTGAAGTGTAAATGGCGTGGATTTGGATTTAGTATGTTCGAATGTGTTCAAAAGTATAGCCCCTCGTCCTATTTATAGGCATCACATTCTTCTCGTGCCGGATGTCATGTCGTGCAAATTATGTCCGGCATATAATAACCACGTGCCCAATGCTAACGGTCAAAACCGCCTAATCTGCGCGAAAAGGTACCAGTGCCGGACAGGATACGTCCGGCACCATACCCGGCATAGGTTGGTTTGGCAACGATCATTAACCGCCATCGTCTGGTCAACCGAGGTGACTTTTCACATGTATGCCGGATTGGATATACCCGACAACTAACCCGGCATAGAGTCTTTTCTGCTCCACGCTTGTGCCGTGCAGGTATGATCCGGCCCTTTGTCCGGCAGTTTGGTCAGAAATGTTTCGTTGCAATGAAAAACATATAAAACATCAATTTGTACAATTAATAGACTTAATACATAATATAGCATAAATATTAATTATTCTAACCTTAATTTGGCTAATAATCTATTAATTATCTATATTAAAACATGATAAGTCTGAGGCTTATCAGTAAGGTCTGGCACCCTACTAGAATTTCTGCTAAGACGTTACAGAGTTTCCTAGTCCACATTTGGAAACCTAAAGCACACTTTATAGTGTACGAAATGGGGAACACAGGTTTACCTTTGAGTTTGCGGCTTCCAGTGATCTAAGGAAAATACTCTCTAATGGTCCATGGCACTTTCACAACAGATTACTGGTTGTTATGCCCTTAGACCCCTCTATTCATATTGAGCAACATGAGCCCAAGAAAATCAGAATATGCAGGCAGGAATACACAATCTCCCTATGATGTTCTTTAACAAGGCCTTTGCAATCATACAAGGAAATAAGATAGGGTCTTTTGTGAGCTGCACAGATAAATTCAACCCACTGTCGGTTAAAGTGTTAAGAGTTAGGGTGGAACTTGATATTACTGAACCCCTCTGCAGAGTTTGTTGATTAATAATGGTATTAAAGACAGGTGTTGTAGAATTTCTTATGAAAATCTTCCCCACTTCTGCTTCAGATGTGGAAGAATAGATCATATGTTAGTTGAATGTGGGATGAAAAAGGAAATAAAGATGATGTGGAAAGATACGGGGTCTAGTTGAGAGCGGAATATGCAGGTTCTACATCAGCCTTGTTTGAAGAATTTTTAATGAATCAGAATCTGAATCTTCTGGGAACAAAGGAAACAGGAAAAGGTATTAAGATCCTCGAGTTACCAGCTGAGGACTTGGGTGACCCTCCTGGAATGACTTCCTCCAAGGCAAACAACAAGCTCAGTCTGGCGGTGATCTGAATTGTTTATTAGAAGAGGAGATTAGGTAAGGTCAAGAAGGAGAGTCAAACCATTCAGACAAGGGACTGGGACGCTCAATCCTTGAGAGTTCCCCGTTGACCTGCCCTGGGTCGAAGGAGACAAAGGTTATTTTAAATAAGTCTAAAAAGCAAGTAATAGTGAAAGAGTCCTCTGACAGAGAATGTGTAGATGCCCTTATTGATGAAGATCATCTAAAGAGTGTTAACCTTAATAGTCCTGAGGTTCCCCCGGGTTTTGAACCCCTGCAAAAGTCTTCTACCTTGGAAAATAAGAGAGATTTTTACCAGGCCTTTGACTGGCTTCAGCTATTGAGCTTTTCAGTACTCAGAAACCTAAAAAACCAAAGGATAATCCCTACTCCCAATCTGATATTGATATGTCGATTGCTGAGATCATGAGGAGGCAGACTCTAAAGGAAAAGCAAAATCTGGACATAGTCAAATTAGTAAAGAGACTAGCTATCAATCAACAGCTTCATCCAAAGAGAAGGTAAAGGAGTCAGCTTCAAAGAAGGAAAGAAAGATAAGAAGCTTACGCTGAAAATCAAGAAGAGGAAAAGTGGGAATCTTAAGTCTCAAGTGGTTAAATCTTCTACTTTAGAAGAGAAGACCAAGGACTCTCATGAGGAAGCTTGGACTCAGTCTCAGGCAGGCCTTGCTAAGAAGCAAGGCTGCCAAGAGAAATGACTTGTTTAAGCTTTAACTGCCGAGGGTTGGGCAGCCCTCAGACAGTTATTTGGGTGCGGGATCTCATTAGATCCAGAGCACCAGATATGATTTTCCTTATGGAAACTCATAGGTCCGATGAAGAAATGTAGAAGATTAGTAAAAGATTTCAAGGTTATGAGTTGTTTTCTTCTCCTAGTGTTGGTAGAAGTGGTGGGTTAGCGCTCCTCTGGAAAAATGAGATTAGGATAACTATTGTAAATAGTTCTAAACATCATATAGCTGCTCAGGTTGGTTTTCCTGGTGGCTTGGTCTTTCATTTCACTGGTTTCTATGGTTGGTATGACTGGCAGATGAAGTATTTATCTTGGAAATTATTGAAAACTCTCAGACAACAAGTTTTTTGCTGTGGGTGGTGGCCGGTGACTTTAATCAAATTATGTGGAATTCAGAAAAAATAGGTGGTAGAAACAGAAGTGATAGCTTCATGAAAAGCTTCAGGGATGCTGTTCAAGATTGTAATCTTTTTTATGCTGGATTTTTTGGAGATCCAGGTACTTTTTGTAATTGTCAAGCTGATGGAAAGAAGTCTATCAATCGTTTGGATAGAGTCCTGCTTTGTGATAAAGCTTTGTCTATGTTTCCAAGCCTTTCAGTTGAACATTTGAAGTGGGAAAAGTCTGACCATAGACCTATCCTTATTCACTTCTTTGGCTATCAGAGGAAAAAAAAGATATATTTTCAGATTTGAATCGGCCTGGCTAAAGGAAGAAAGTGTTTTAGTATTGTTTCAGAGATTTGGGGAGAATCTGATAAGAATCTAAAGCAGAAGATTACAGATTGTGCTAGAGCTTTATTGAGGTGGAAAGGATGGTCTTATTACAAATTCAGTGGAAAATTAAAAAAAAAAAAAGAAGAACTTCTTTCACTGAATCATGCTCACGAGTCCTCTTGGATGATCAGTAACAAAAAAAGAGTCCTAGTAGAAATCGAGTTGTTGCCCTTCAAGCTTGAAGACTGGTGGAAGCAGAGAGCAAAAATTCAATGGGTGAAAGAAGGGGACAGGAATACTCGTTTCTTCCATGATAGAGCTAATGCTAGAAGGAGAAGGAATTGTATTTTTGGCTTGCTAGACCAGTCTAAAGTGATGAAGTATGACTGGAATAGTATAGAACTGATTGCTCGCCAGTACTTCATGAAGCTTTTCCAATCTAACAATACTGTTTCAGATGACAGTTTTTGGAAGCAGTTAGAGGAAGGTTGACAGTCAACCATTTCAGATCTTCAAACCTTACAGTAGCCAAGAAGTTGTTACAGCTATGAAAGAGTTAGGTGGAGATAAATCTCCGGGTCCAGATGGATTTAATGGTAACTTCTTCAAGTCTCTTGGGGAGTGGTAGGCAGCAAGTGGTAGACACGGTGCTCTCCTTGTCACAAGGTAATCCCTTTTCTGACTCGACGAAACACTTTTACATCACTCTTATACCAAAAATCAAAGGAGGAGCGGTTAACATTTCAGATTTTAGACCAATTTCCCTATGTAACTTTGTTTATAAAATTGTGTCTAAAGTTCTGGCCAACAGAATTAGAGGTTTTCTTCCTGAGATAATTTCTCCTAATCAGTCAGGCTTTGTAAAAGGGAGGCTTATTACAAATAATATTATTATCTCGGGTGAAATTATGCATAAGTTAGCTAAGAGCAAAGCTATCAAAAATGGTGAGTTTGCTCTTAAACTGGATTTAAGTAAGGCATACGATAGATTGGAGTCGAAATTTATTAAGGATGTCCTTCTGTCCATGGGCTTCCCAGAGGTTTGGCTTATACCAGCGATTAACTGTTTTACCTCTACCAGATGTTCAGTGCTAGTCAATGGTGTGTCCCAAGTGATACCTTAAGCCAACTAGAGGAATTAGACAAGGGGACCCCATATCCCCTTATCTTTTTATTCTAGCCCAAGAAGCTCTCTCGAGCTTTCTTAATAGAGTAGAAACTCTAGGTAAGCTGCAGGGTGTCAATTTGTCTGCTACTGGTCCTTGTATTAATCATTTGGCCTTTGCAGATGATATTTTAGTCTGTGGCATGTGTTCTATCAATAATGCTCTCTTTCTCAAAGACTCCCTCAACTCCTTCCTAGCTGTTTCAGGCCATGTCATCAACAGTCAAAATCTAAAATCGTCTTCAGCAGAAAATTAAATCCCCAAAGCAAAATCAAATCTGTAACATCTTAGGCTTTGGGGAAACTGGCTCCTTTCAGATGTACCTTGGTCTCCCAAGCGGGATAGGGAGGAATAGGATTCAAATCTTTAACTACATAGTGGAGTCTATTAAGAAGAGAGTGGCTAGTGGGGGAAACCAATGTCTCAAGCAGGAAGATCAGTTCTGGTGTCCAGTGTGCTTCAGTTGATCCCAGCCTATCCGATGTCTATGTTCCTTCTGTCTAAAGGAATTATTGAAAAAATGAACTCTTGTCTAGCCTCCTTCTGGTGGGGAAGGACTTTGGATAAAAGAAGTTTGCACTGGGTTAAGTGGGAATACGTTTGCAAGAGCAGGATATGGGGGGTGTGGGTTTCAGATCAGCAGAATCCTTAACAAAGCCTTGCTTGCTAAGCAGGCCTGGTATCTTTTGACAGACCCAAATTCCCTAGTTTCCAAGACTCTCAAAGGTATTTATTTTCCTCAGGTTCATTTACTTCAAGCAAAGAGGAGAAATCAAGGCAGTACCATTTGGAATTCTATTAGCTCCAGTTTGGATCTCTTAAAAAAGGAATTATGAAGAAGATAGGGGATGGCAAAGACACTCTTTTGTGGGATGATCCTTGGATCCCAAGACCCTTCTCTTTCCAACCTTTCACTCCTAAAACCTCTGGCTCTGATAATCCCACAGTGGATAAGTTTATTTCACAAGACTCCAATGATTGGAATGTGGACTTACTGAGACAACAGTTATGGGAGATTGATGTAGAGGAGATCAGGAAAATCAGTTTTTCCATCTTTGATGCAGATAGATGGATCTGGCATAACTCCAAAGATGGCATCCTTACTGTCAAGTCTGTCTACCTTCTTGACCAGATAGCTTCCTCGATTAGGAATCCTTCTTCTAGTTATAGTCCTAATATGCTCAGTAGGAGAATCATCTTCCTTCAGTGTAGTCCGAGAGTCAAACTGCTACATTGGAAATTCACGAGAACATTGTTCCTTGCTTGGCCAATCTTACTAAAAGACTAGGAGGCTCTCCTCTCTGCTGTTTCTGTTCCAAGATAGCTACCAGGTATCACACATTCTTTGGGTGTGTCATGGTTAAAGATCAATGGGTGGGTCTCCTTGACATTCCTGATGAGCAGGACATAGAAGAGAATAGCATTCAGGAGATTATTTTCTCGCAGGCTGACAATTGGCCAAATGAAAAACTGGAGAAGGTATTAATGTTATGTGGGTAGTTTGTGATGCTAAGAATACAGTCAGACATAATCCTCTCTTGTCTTGGCTGCCTCTCTTGGAATCTAACCATGCTTTTATCAAAGCTCACAAACTTGGTTTGGATAATAGTATTCCTATTAATCAAACTGAGTATCATTGGTCTCCTCCATTGCAGGACGCGATCAAGATCAGCTGTGGATGGAAGAAGAAAAGGGGTTATGCCCTTATGTTAGCAGGTTCTATAAGACAATCAGAGGGAGATATTTTGATGGCCTTTAACAAAAAAATGGGTCCCAAGTGCTCTCAGACTGGAGTTGAGATTCAAGGTCTGGTGTTTGCTCTGAAATGGGCAGTCGAAGCAGGATGCTCTAATGTGGAGATTGACATCAGTAACCAAGAGATCCTTCTCTTTTTGAAGAAACCGGCCTTACTTACAGCAAGGTTATGTGGTAACTGGAAGATGGGAACAACTTGTTTGTTTAGCTAAGATGTGTAATATCAGTAGGTTGAATTATGATGATTCTGTAACTAACTTTCCCATCTTGTTAATTTCCCTTCTGTTTAATAGTTCGGTGGTTTTTAAGATTTGGATGGGAGACAATATTCCATGTAAGATAGTTAAGGCTTGTAAGTTTGATGTGGATCCTCCTTTGATGAATGAAGAATGGCAAGGTTTATGATAAAAAAACCTGTAAATATCAAGTTTCTCGGGTAATGACGTAAATGCAGAATGTTCAATACAAAATACACTCCAAGCACATTAATTTTGTTCTGTACATTAGTCCAAACACACATTACATAGTTTTATCACTCTTATATGCGGTGGTAACTAGGTAATGTTCATATCACACCATCATTTTGATATTATTCAAAAGATGGTCAGACATGAGGAGGTGGAAGAGTGAGGTCATAGTTTGAATGATCAAATGTATGTTTTACGTACTATATCTGTACATATGTTTAGGAATATCAGTCACAATTCCTCCAGCTTGTGTCTTAAGAGTAGGTCCTCCAAGTTTTTGTATTTACACTTAACCTCCATATTTGGTTCTTCACTTTGAACCTCCAGGCAAGGTTCTTCCTTCTTAGCCTCCAATTTGACTCCTTTTTCTTTGCTTTGGCTCCTTCATTCTTATCCTCCGCTTGGACTCCTTTCTCACTTTGACGTCATTCCTTGTTAACTCTGTTGTGGTGTAGAGAAGGATGATGAAGAGCCCTTTGACTCCTAGCTTTACGCGTATCTCCTATAGACATCCATATTCTCTGTAAAAAAATAAAGGAAAAAAGATAATCAACACAATACATCCATATTTTGTTAATTAATATCATGTAAGCAATAAATGATAACAATATTAGAAGAAAACTACTTTTATGATGTATGGTGGCGCAATCAAAGAAACAAAGAGAAGTATCTTACGTAAATGAAAATGAAGGTGATACAAGTAAAAATCATCCTTGACAAAACATTTTTAGAAGTTAAGTTAAACTATAAGACCAAAAAATATCATAGACAACATTCCACAAATGCATCAAAAATTTAATACATTACAAACAATAAGTCTTGTAAACGCTAAACGAAGTATAAGTATAGATACACATAAAACTAAAAGGATGACTAATCCATATTATATTGATGGAGCCTTTCTACTATTGTATTTCCTTTACCATGTCACTATCAAATACTTCGTGTATCATTCCCACTTTCTTGTATGTATCAGGACATTCAACTAGTAAATTGTATCCATAGAATGGTTGGTAACGGTGATCATGCATTTGCATGCATGTGTTGATGTACAAAACAATGAAAGGTGGAGGATTTAGTTCTTGTCTATAATGTGTTGTCATGTCACTAATCATACAGTACTATTTATTTCTACTACCATGGTGATAGATCCATGGGTGTCGTGTTCATTATTGCATATTACATATATGAATGAATCCATATGTACCCAAATAAGAGATTCTCATTCGTTATGTCTCACTCAACTCTAGCTTAACACCGATATAAGAAAGTTAAATCCAACCCAAATAATCTACCCTAACTATATTGAAGAAAAAGTAAAAAACAATATAACACATCACTTAGATATTTCATCGAACAACTTGTGTGCGCACATAATTCTATTAATTCAATTACACTTTTATATACACATTTTGCACACCCAGTTAAATTCAAAAATTTTAGACACATTGCAACATTAATGTCAAAATTACAACAACAAATCATAGCATTTTTTGAATTAAGAAAAAATTACATTGCTTACATGATTATAGGGTTATTGAAGAAGAGAAAGTGTAACAACCCTCTTTCAAGTTGCTGGTAGATATTGTTTGCTTTCACCGAAGTCTCACGGTTCTGTTTCTAAGGGTCAACCAGATACACCAATCAAAACGCGTCTACCATGAAGAGGTATCCACACCCTTATAAGGAGTGCTTCGTTCGCCCCTCTAGTAGACTATAGAATGGTGCTTCACATTTGCGGACATCCAGGGGCAATTAGCGACAATGGAACAGTGATAGTGAGTGACGATAGTGAGGGAGACAATGGTGTTTGTTGGAATTTGCAAGGGGAGAGCTCGCTAGGAGAAGACGGTTGTTTATGAGAAAGTTTGAAACTATACTGTAATGGCGGTGGTGCAGTGTCTTATTTTAGTACTTATTTTGATGATTTCTAATAAGAAGCACCAAAATAGGTTCTTTATTTATTTATTTTTATAATCTAATGACCTTATCTTGACGGTTTCTATTAACAACCATCAAGATAGACTCTTGAATTTTTTAAACACCTATCTCAGCGGTTATTCCTAGGAACCACCAAGATAGGGGCATCATAATAGACTTTTATGTACTGGTAACATTGACAGAATCTAAGCACACTGTATGAGATAACCTACAGAAAACCACAAAACAAAGCATGCTGTGGAATGTTCCTAATCATTTACATTCGTTTTACCGTTTGAAAAGAATGCTCGAGTAGCAGAAATGGAAGCACGTGGAAAGTGGGTTGATGGTGAAGTATTTTATAATTCAAAAAGTGCACCCTAGGAGTACTAATCGTACCACAATACCAGTCTCACGATCAGAACTTACATTTCGGTTTAGATAATTAGTAGTCGACTTATTCATAGGAAGGAAAACATTATACATTGTAGTGCATAGTAACGAAACCACCTTAAACTCTCTGTCCCCATTACCTTGTTATTCCCCTAAGAAATCCTTCATAGGCAAATCATGGTGAAAAAAAAGGCTCATGCAGGAAAAAGAGTGCAATAGTGTAACACCTCAATTTCCTACCGATCCAACTAAAACAGTATTAACAACATCGCAGCGGAGATAAAACTAACTTAACCGGGGTATTACCGTCACACTTGCACACGTGAGTTCTAAGGTTAAAATCTCTCACCAAATTACTCTTCATTGACTAAAGAAAGTCATTTAACAAAACACTAAGTCCAGTACAACTCGTAAATCTCATTACTCTATATAAGTTCATCTTTCGGAACAAACAATTAGAAGAAACTACCGGAACAAACATAGAACAACTAATACAAACTATCAAAGTGAATAAGTCACGTCGTCCCCATAATCCCTTAGAAGTTTCATTTATCAATATGCAGTCAGAAATCACAAACAAAAATAGAAAGGGACTGCACAAATCAGATAAACTGAGTAAATCATTGCCACACCTTGAAAAGTTCATTTTTTTTGAAACGTTCTGCATGGTATAATATCACAACAACAAAATAAGTAACTGGGGGTACTCCACGTGTCAATAAACAATCAAAATTACCACTTAAGGAAAGAAACTCAAAACAACACCACCTCAAAGGGATGAAACCAGTGGACACCCAAATAAATGAGGCCACCACTCATCCAATAATAACTTCTTCGAAGGGTTGAAATCAGTTAACACCCAAATGAGTGGGGTCATGACTAATCCAATTCTACCTCGCCCTATTTCCTTAAGTGTGCACAACCCCTAAAGGTACTTTTGACCAGTAGAAGTAGATCACAATGGCTTAAATTGTGATATAGTGGTCGTAGCTCATTTTTTTGTAATAGTTTAGTGTACTAATGTTTACAACATCCAAGACTAGTGAAAGTTCCCTCACCTAGCACATAAAACATTCAGTTCACCCAAGACCATAGTTTGCCAATACACATTTATCCATTTCTATTGAGTCATAGAGTCATCCTCCAAATCATAAACCACACTATCCAACTAGCAATCGGCACACCACAAAGGTACCATATATATATCCAGCAGATTGAATCATTCATAACCAAATCAACTCATTTTGACAAGGTAAACAAGTGCCCAGATGAGCACAACGACTTACATGAAATTAGTTAGAGTTCACCACCAAAGTACTCAGAACCTAGGTAGAACATATATGGAACACCTTAGATTACCCTTGATCAAATTCACTTTCACGCTAGCAGAATAACACTTAGGAAAGACTCGAAGAAAATGTATATTTAAGCTCTCTGTTTGTGGGTGTTACAAACGACGCTCACAAAAACAAGCTTGAAGATTAGAGGGTCCTTTAGAGAGTATATAGGTTTGTGACATTTTACGGGTCATTTAAAGATAAAGGTGGTTACTAGAGTAAAAACCGATAACTGCCAAAGGCACAAAGAAGTCATGGTTGATAAAAAGGAGGAATGGTTACCAACATATATTCTCGCTGAAGAACCTCATTACCTTCTACTGCTTCAATCCTATGTTGCTTGAGTTTTTAACGACGGACTACTTTGAGAACTCATAGACTGGAATAGAGAGCACAAGAGAATGAGAGAGAAAATGAGAATAAAAGAGAAAAAGAGAAAATTCTTGATCATCCTTTATTGCTTTAGGGTGACCCTTTATTTATAGTTTTTTCCCATAACTTCTGCTTTAGCTGCCAGGCTCTCATACATTCTTAGTATCTTTTACTAAATTATTCGCTCGGGCGTGACTTCTTGGTCGCTACATGAGGCCCTACCTCAAGCTATGCCTGAGTCTAAGTGCGCAAGTATCATTACAAAAATCCTGTTGTGCTACGCCCGAGCCTAATACCCAATCGCCACTTATACATGATGTTCTATTGTGTTGCGCCGGGCCATTACGCCCGATCACTATCTGTACACAACGTTTCTTCTATTTTGCACCTGGGCGCTATGCTCGGTCACTTTCGATACATTCTGCACCCGGACGCTACGCCCGGTCACTATCTATACATAATACTTCTCTTGTAACAGCTCCTATGGCCTTATTGTCACTTTTGGGCCTTGGGGGATCTTCCTTCTCTTCTCATTGGTCTCACAAGTTCTATTTGTATACATAAATTTTTAAAAGTAGAACTTCGAGAGGTAAATATGAATTTTTTTTTGCAGGAGCTTGTTATGTTAGTCCCACGAGCTCGCCAAAATGAAGAACCTGGTTACTTCCTACTGCTTCAATCCTACATTACCTAACTCTATAACCATGGACTACTTTTGAGAACTCACAGACTGGAACAGAGAGCACGAGAGAATGAGAATGGAGAGAGAAGTGAGAGAATTCTTGATCATCCTCTAGTGCTTTTGGGTGACCCTCTATTTATAGTTATTTCCCATAGCTTTCTTCTTTAGCTGCCAGGCAATCATACATTCTTAGTAACTTTTACTAATTATATGCTTTGGTGTGACTGCCCGGTCGCTACATGAGGCCCTATCTCAGCTATGCCTGAGTCTAAGTGCCTAAGTATCATTGCTAATACCTGATCGTCACTTATCATGATGTACTTATACATGATGTTCTTTGTGTTGCGCCCGGGCCTTACGCCTGAGCAATTACGCCCGGTCGCTATCCTTCATAACGTTCTCTCTATTCTACGCCTGGGCGCTACGCCCGATTGCTTTCCATACATATATTTCCTTTATTCTGCGCTCGGCTCTACACCCGGTTGCTATCTATCATAATACTTCTCTTGTAACAAATCCGCTCACCTTGTCGTCACTTCCGGGCCTTAGGGATCTTTCTTCTCCTTCTCAGCCGCTCATTCCAGAAGAAGCCTATCAGAATAATTTTTCTGGATGAAACCAACTTACCCTAGACCAGACGTTCAACCCGAAACAACACTAAAGGCGTAGGATCTTGACCACTATAAAGTCATTATTTCTAGGGTATTTCAAATAGACTAGGAACCTAATTGCAACCCGCAACTCATATTACAAACTTAGTCAGAGAATTACAGATACTACAGATCATCGATCCTTTAGTTCACCCAAGTATATTAACCTCTCGCTTGGTGTTGGAAAATCTAAACACCAACTTGTTATCCACCCCCAAATAGTTATCTTCATTCTTTGAATAACTGTATTTAATTTATTTTTTGGAAACGATAAGGATATATAAAGAATACCAATTTTTTTTAAAAGTTTATATGTATGAAAATTTATATATCAGATGCCCAGAGGTATACAAAAGAGCACGACGAGGGGGAGGGGGTGCTCTACTAGCAACAAACAAAAAGGTGGCGATGGGCTATGCAAAGATACCAACTGGGGGATGATACAAAATCTTCAGTAATGATTTAAAAACCCAAAAGATAGGAGTTTATGAACCGATCAAGCCAGTCAAAATCTCAGAGGAGGCTCACATCTTTTTCTAGATGACCGTTTTGTTGCACCCTTAATATTTGCTAAGATATGACATAATCTCTAGCCTGATTAGTCGTAGCGCGCTTGCACATTTTGATCTAGATGTAGTAAACAATGTTAACAATGGTTGTCCGTCTCACAACGTCATTCGGTCTCTTAATCTTGCAGAAGCGGGATTTCCAATAAATGCAGCTGCAAAGCTTACCTGTTGGTAAGGATCCGTATTCATTCACATATAGTCCACCATATCTAGCTAGAAATCTAGCAAAGAAAAAATAGGTTGCCAAAGGTCTTTAGAGTGTGCACACATAACCAGTATTTGTTAGCCAAACAAATGCCCCTAGATTGAAGCTTATCAGAGGCTTTAAACCTATATTTAAAGTAACCCACAATATAAATTTAGATTAAGGATCGACTAGGTTTTCTAACGATTACTGAATGAGTGAAACTCTTTAAAAGCCTTTTCAGTTTCTCTTACTTTGTTGATCTTTTATATAGAAATAATTTACCTCAAATATATTTTTGAAGTGACTACACTAATGATATATTTAACAATACATTTCTACATATAAAATAAGAATAAAAATTTATGAACATTTTATGATAATTAAATTAAAAGTTTGTATGTTAGAATTTAGAATTCTATTATACATTCGATATGCAGTTTCTATATATTTATTAATTAATACATATTTTTATTTTTTTAATTGATGTAGTTATATTTCTAATTAATTCCAACAATCACAAGCTACAACTATATATTCATAGTCGTACAGTTTGTACATATTAAAAGTATAGTTATTGTAGGTTTATAGTAGAGTTTAACAAATCTGTATGTAGATCTAGTCATAACACACACATTTGTATAGTTTTTACATTCCAAAAATACAATTTTTATGTACCAAATATACATTTATGTTGCCATCTATAGCTACATTAGATTGTAGTAAAGAAATTGGCTGATCCTTAACTCATTATTAAAAAAAAAAAACTTTCAACATAGACACCTATTAATGAGCTCCATGTCGGCCGTGAAAGTTGAATTTCCAATTACAACCCATAGTAGTAATAAATAGACGGTATCGGTACAGGTACGATCGTGGACTTCAATCTTTTTCTCCTCTTTTTGATATGATCATTTCATTTCATTTATCTGTTCAAAATTTGCCAATATAGTTGCTAACTGGAACAAGAAAACAAACTGGATGGATTCTGTAGTGTAGTGGTGGTAGCTGGGAGGCAGTTGAGTTGAGTTAAATGTGGCGGAGCCGAATTTAAGTTTATACTGCAGGTAACGTCCTGCACTGCATGGGCATGTGCACAACGCGCAACTTGTCTTCTTCCCCAACATAAATAGCTTCCACCTTTTGAAGATTTCTTTGATACGGTAATCTGCCCATGTGACCTTACCTTGCTCCGGTGTGGCCTTTTCCTCGATATGTGAAACAGAATGATTGATAAAACTGCAAGAATCATCACCGCTCCATTAGTGTTAGAAGAGGTAATGCAAACTTATATTAAAATTGCATTAACATTCGTTTTTGTTTTTTGAAGAACATAATTATGATATGCATGTAGTTATAACAAAAAATTGTTGTTGGCAATTAATACGAGGTCCATTGATAAAAGATAAGAGAATTGCCTGTAGAAAAACTCCACTGCTATGGTCTATGGAAATTATCATGTTGAGCCAAAGTCTTCTGTGTGTTACGGGTACTATACTGGGCCGGTCATTGTTTCTATCTTTAGCCCATTACGAGTCCCACTTGTAACGGATCTATTTACTTGTAACGGGTCTTTTCTGTATGTACACATATATACTGCTCTTGCAGTATTATTAGAGATACACATACAGATATACATTCAGTAGTATAATGGTTTATACACTGTAATACATTCTTTCATATTCTCATTCAATACATACGGGTATTATGTTTAATTCAGACATGGTATCAGAGCAACACTTCTGAATTAAACCATATTACTCAAGAAAAGCTATTCGATGGCCAACGACGATGTTATTCTCACGCCGGAAGAAAAGGGGGACGATGACGAATCAGGGAAAGGAAAGAAACCCGCATCTTCTTCAAAATACGACGAATCCAAAATCGATGTCAACCACGAAACTGTATCTTCATCCTTCAGATAACCCCGGGATGACTTTCGCCCACAAATTCAAGGGAACGGGATTCTCGAGCTGGAAGAGGAACTTCGAGGTTGGTATGCTTACGAGAAACAAACTAGGTTTCTTGGACGGGACTTTACGGAAGGAAGATTTCCACGGCAGTCAGCAAAAGGCTTGGATTAAGCTAACGGGATGGTGATGGCTTGGATTTCACCGCCCTGGAGGAAGGAAACGGGAATCAGTTCTGTATTTGAGCTCTGCAGCGGAGATCTGGAGAAACTTGCAGAAGCGATTCGGTAAACCCATCAACAGCAAACTGTATGCTCTCGTCAAGAAGGACACCGCCTGGAGCAAGGAAGCGACGACATCAACACCTACTACACGCGGTGGGTACAACTCTGGAATCTAACAGAGGCAAAATATGCAGATTCCAGATTGTAGTTGTGGAGCGACAGAGAAGATCGACAAAATATTCGAGAACGAAAAGGTATTCGATCTCCTCATGGGCCTTTGCGACAATTATAAATCCGTCCGTAGTAATGTGATTCAGATGGATCCCTTACCTTCTCTTGAACGAGTTTACTCGATGCTTAAAGAAGAAGAATCCCAAACTCAAACATATAAATCCAAACACCCAGATACTGAAAACCTAGCTTTCGCTAACACTTCACCCTCTTTAAACTCCTTCGATAAACCTAATCGCACCGGAAGAAACGACTCAAAGAAGGTCAGATGCACGAAGTGCAAGAAACTAGGGCACAAGTACGAGGACTGTTATTGGGTCAAGGGTTTTCCTTCCTACTGGAAAAATGACAAAGGAAGAGAAAAGTTTGGAGGAGCTGTTTATGATGAACCGGAGTCAGATGGAGAAAACAAAGATCAGAGGAATGCGATCAAGAAGGGCGTTCCAGGGATGAGTCAAGAGACCCTCGATGCACTAGTCTCACATCTTCAGAACAAGAAAGTAAAGATACCAGCTATAAGTTCCACTCAACTTACTTCTTTGATGGCGTACTTGAGAGACACCATGGGTACAACCCAGAATGCGGATGCCGAAACTGATTATGATAATCAGTTTTCAGGTAATCTTCTTTTCACTTCAAATGCCTGGATAACCACTAATGAATTGAATAATGATAAAAACAGAACCTTACAAAGCGGATGGATAATTGATACTGGAGCAACTGATCACGTTTGTGGTAGTAAGGAAAGTTTTCTTTCAGAAAATTATTCTATGTGCTCTATGGATGTTACTATGCCTGATGGCCATACTTGCTGTATACAAGGGACAGGATCTGTTAGATTGAACAACACATTCGTACTTCATGATGTTTTGCATGTTCAGTCTTTCAAATTTAATTTGCTTTCGGTGAGAAAATTACTCCTGCAAATTAATGCTAGTGTTGTCACATATGTGGATACTTGCTTCTTACAGGACCTTGAAACTGCAAACAGTGTCTTGTTTGGTAGGATGAAGAGTGGTCTATACTTTCTTGAAAACGGATGTTTGGATGAATACATAGCTTTAAAGGGTTCTGTTTCTTCTGCTGCTTGTAAACAACAACGTTGTATAGATGAAAATGAATCTCATGATCTGTTGTTCAAAGCTTGTAGGAATTCTGTCTCTGCTGTCCAATCTGATCTTGTAAGATGGCATAATAGATTAGGGCATCCCCCGATTGATAAAATGTATAGATTACATATCATCAATAAAAAAGGTGTTGATTCTACTTTCTTATGTGATGTTTGTCAAAGAGCCAAGGGGCATAGAATACCCTTTGAAAGATCTGTTACTAGAAGTAAACATATTTTTGATTTAGTGCATCTGGATATATGTGGTCCTTTTAAAAACCCTACACATGATCAATGCAAATACTTCCTTAGTATAGTGGATGATAAGTCTAGAGCTACCTGGGTTAAACTCTTGAGAACCAAGGGAGAAGCGTTCCAATTCATCAAATATTTCACTTTTTACACTGAAAGACAATTTCAAAAAGAATCAAAATCTTCAGATCTGATAATGCTTTTGAACTAGGCAACTCTAATGAGGGAAGACAATTTTTCCAGTCCTTAGGTATTATTCACCAAACCTCTTGTCCACATACTCCACAACAAAATGGAATAGTGGAGAGAAAACATCGATACCTAATGGAAACTGCAAGATCCTTATATTTCCAATCCAATATTCCTCTTCTCTATTGGGGTGATTGCATCCTTACAGCAGCATACTTGATTAACAGACTCCCTAGTTCCACATTAAACGGCCTAACTCCTTATGAAGTTTTATATGGTACTCCACCAGATTATAAAACTCTTAAAACTTTTGGATGTCTCGCTTATGCTACAGTTCTGACTAAAAACAAGACAAAATTTGATGAAAGAGCTGTTCCTTGTGTGTTTTCTAGGATATTCTCTCACACAGAAAGGATACAAGCTGCTCAGGCTTTCTGATAATCATATATTTGTCTCTCGTGATACAGTTTTTCATGAGCATCACTTTCCTTTTAAGCATCATACTCTTTTATATCCTCAGTCAAATGACTATACTGCTCCAGATATATCTTCTCCCACTTCTATACCTCCTGTATATGATGATTATGATGATGCTAACTCCTCTGCTGAAACATCTCATCCTGATATAGATCAATGCAGTGACACTTCTGTTGTGAACTTGGACACTCCTTGTGGGGGAGAAACAGAAACAGAAATTGTAGATACTGCAGAAATAACAAGGAGGTCCAATAGAAACAGAAAAATGCCATCCTACTTAGATGACTACTATGTAGGTTCACAACACAAAGATGACATCTTTAGTCAAATCTTGGCTAACAGAATCAGTGTTCACACAAACCAGCCCAATCTCCTCTCTGTTCAGACTCTTACCGACCTTACTCCAAACCAATACATCAATATCTCTTGTTCTAACAAACAGAAAGATGATATTAAAGAGCCAAAAATTATGAGGATGCTTGCAGAAACAGGGGGTGGGTCATTGCTATGGAAAAAGAACTTCAAGCCTTGACAGAAAACCAAACTTGGGATTTAGTCAAACTTCCTAAGCATAAACGTGCCATAGGTTGTAGATGGGTGTACAAAATTAAGCAGAAATCTGATGGATCGATTGAGAGGCTTAAAGCAAGACTAGTCGCAAAGGGTTTTAGCCAAAAGTGGGGTGTGGACTATAATGAAACTTTCTCTCCTGTAGTTAGAATGACTTCTATTCGAACTCTATTGGCTGTTGCTGTTAAGAAAGGTTGGATCATGGATCAGTTGGATGTTAATAATGCCTTCATACATGGGGATTTACAAGAGGAAATCTACATGCAAGTGCCAAAGGGTTTAACAATTCCTCAAGGTCTGAATGCCTGTAGATTAAAAAAGTCTTTATATGGTCTGAAACAGGCATCTAGGCAATGGTTCTCTAAGCTGAGTAAGTTTCTTGAATCTGTTGGGTACAAACAATCTGACAACGATTACTCTCTGTTTAAAAAGAAAAATGATAAACTTGAGACTTATCTTGCTGTATATGTTGATGATTTGCTTGTCACTGGTAATGATCTTGATGAAATTAAGGATCTGAAAGCTAAGCTCGACAGTAAGTTCAGAATTAAAGACCTCGGTTGTTTGAGTTATTTTTTGGGTATGCTCTTTGTTCACACAGATAAAGGTCTCATTATTTCTCAAGAAAAATTTTGTATAGATATCTTGACTAACCATGAGACACAGGAAAGAAAGACAAGTGTGACACCTCTGCAGCCAGGAACTAAACTCATTACAGAAGAAGGAGAAGTTCTTCAAGATCCTACTGAGTATAGAAGTTTGGTTGGCAAGTTCAATTACCTCATCCACACCAGACCAGATATAGCATACACCACTCAACTTCTGTCTCAGTTTCTGCAGCAACCGAGAACATCTCACCTAGCTGCTGCTCATCATACACTGCGCTACCTCAGAAAAACATCAAGCTATGGCATCCTTCTGTCCAACAACAACAGTTTCAGAATGCAAGCATACTGCGATAGCGATTGGGCAGGGTGTCCCAATTCCAGAAAGTCAGTGAGCGGGTATTATATATTCCTTGGGAGTTCGCCTATAAGCTGGAAGTCTAAGAAACAGAGTAGCGTGTCCCTCTCTTCAGCTGAAGCCGAATACAGGGCGATGAAAAGTGTGACAACAGAGCTAGCATGGTTAAGCCGCCTCCTAAGTGAGTTGGGAGTTCAAGACATAAGCCCAATACCAGTTCATTGTGATAATCTCTCAGCAGTTTACATTGCTCGAAACCCAGTACAACACCAAAGGACAAAACATATAGAGATTGATATTCACTTTGTGAGACAAAAGATACAAGAGGGTCTCATAGAAGTCAGACATATCTCCAACAGAAGACAACTTGCAGATTTTCTTACCAAGCCTCTATATGGACGTAACTACACTCACATACTTACAGACATTGGTCTCTATCTCAATCAAGACTCTAACAGCAAGTGATTTGGTCTTGAGGGGGAGTGTTGAGCCAAAGTCTTCTTGTGTGTTACGGGTACTATACTGGGCCGGTCATTGTTTCTATCTTTAGCCCATTACGAGTCCCACTTGTAACGGATCTATTTACTTGTAACGGGTCTTTTCTGTATGTACACATATATATACTGCTCTTGCAGTATTAGAGATACACATACAGATATACATTCAGTAGTATAATGGTTTATACACTGTAATACATTCTTTCATATTCTCATTCAATACATACGGTTATGTTTAATTCAGACATCTCGGTAAACGGTTAGAGAAAGGGTGACTTTTAGAAGGCTTTCTGGCGATATGGGGGGACTGGAATTGTCACCTTTGATGTATTATCAATAACATGCCTCATACTATAAGGAATGACCGTATACAGTTACTTAAACTAAATTTAATAATCAAGTTAGAAAAATAGAAACAATATATGACATATATACTGTTACATGTGCTTCAAAATTAACAGGATAAAATATAATCTAATGCATAATTTCCACTACACTACCATAAATCCTAACCCTTGATTTTATAACAATCATCAACACCATTCACTTTACTTAAAAAAAAAAACCTTCACTACCTCTCTACCAAATACACTTTTCTCCTTCCTAACTAGGTATACGCGCTTCATCTCTCTTCTTGACTACTCTGCTTTCTTCACTCCTTTTTTGTCTACTGGACCAGTGATGGACCAGACTTTAAAACCTGTGGTGGCCAGTTGTGGACCCAAAAATTTTGTTTATGGGAGTAAATTTTTTTTTGACACTATCACACTTTAAATATTATGTTATTTGTATTTTTCAAAATTTATAAGGTCATTTAACTAATTTTCAAAAGTTTCGCGGGATTGGGCCTCATCCACCTCTGGGGGCACTTTTTATCGAATAACAATCTGTCAAACAAAATATTAAATTAAATAAAAAATTAGATTAAATATTTATATTACAATTACTTTATATGAGTCTTTTATCATTTAAACATGATACATAATATATTATTGTTAATGGACTAAATAATATATTTGATTCTACATAAGTGTTTAGATTATCATCAACCAGTTCATCTCACATTCTAATATTTTTATGAGACGAGATGCTCTTTCAATTATAGTTATAGTAACTGATAACATCAACCCACATTTTGAACATGCACTATTTCGAATGTCAAAACATCATACTTTGGTTACACTTTTAGTTATCTTTTAACATTTATTATTTATTTTGCATACATAGACACATATATACTTGTATTTTTTCTAAAAATCTACCCCACAGATTATAACCTCGGACCGCCTCTGTACTAGACAAGGAACATACACAATCTGCTTCATTCTCTTTTTGTGGCCTAACTGGCGAACAAGGTACATTCGCACTCTCTTCATCCTCCTCACACATCAGATTGAAAAAAAGATGTACTACCTTCACAGTGCTCATACAGAATATGTGGGTGTTCATAACCGAAAACCGTCCGTATAACCGATACCGAAACCGGGAAAACCGCACCGAAAATCCGGTTAACCGCACCGATTTTCCGGTTTCGGTTAACCGACCAGCTAAATTAGCCGGTTTCGGTTACGGTTTCGGTTATCATATTTTGTCTATCCGGTTAACCGGACTAACCGATTAATTATACATATTAATTATATTTTTAAAAAATTCTCTTCCCAAAAAAATTTCAGACACGGTATTTTGCAACCCTAACAACATCTCACCCTCATTCACGCCGCTTCTTCTTCTCCCCACGTTTCTTTCTTCAACATTCTCATCCTCTCGTCCACTCGACTCTACCTTTCTGATAAACCCTTGACGTCAAATTTGCCTGCTCACTTCTTCCGCTTGTTTTTTCTTTCTTCCAGTTCAATCCTTCTCGTATGTTCTAGTTGGCGCCCATCTCGTTCAAACAGGTAAATTTTGATTTCGGTAGAACTTGTTGCTTAGAATAATAATCTATGCTGTATATTCTTCAATTGTTTGTTCGTTTGTTTCGAGTGTCTAAACTGTCAATAACCAATTTCAACCCGAGAAGCACATCGACGAGACCCTTAAACTTCTTCAGAGCCTTTGAATTAACTAGTTCAAGAGGGTTTTAAACAGTCAAAACAAATGTACCACTCTGAACGATCGTCTTCCTTAATAACTCGGCTGGGTTGGGTTAATTCCTTGTTGTTGTCGTCCTCCTTAAAAACTCCGCTGGGTTGGGTTAATTCCTTTTGTTTTTCTAATTTCTTCACTCTGTTATCGGTTTTGAAAGTTGAAGAAGAACAAATAAAATAGTCTAATTTCAGCGCATTGTATCTCAAATGATATAACACGTACATAGTTAATATGCTTATGCACATAGACTATTTTAATGAGTGAACACAAATTCAGAGAACCTTCTAAAGGATAGAGAACGAGATGGTAGCAAAGAATCTTACCATATCTGAAGTATTGACGAATATAATGTATTATAACCGGAAATGAAGTAGTATAACCGGGCGCAGAGAATTTATGTTTTATCATTTTATCAGTTTGGGTTGCAGGTTACGGTGAGAAAGGTAGATGGTGAGATTAACTCCCAACCAAGTGGATTTTTTTAAAACCTTTCTGATAAGCTAATTTCCTCAAGTAGCCACATAAAAATATAAATCGAGTCCTTCCTCCTCCTGGGCCTCTTCATAGTTAACTCTCTTGTTTGTTTAGTTTATACCGGTCAAATTATTTGATTTTGCCCATCATCTTTGTTAACATAATCACTGATGTCTTTTGTTCATGTACTTTTGCGGCAGTTTTTAGGTGACAGCCTCAGTTTGGCTGAATGGCTTGAGAGATCAAACAAAATCTGCAACCGACCCTCTGATTATGTAAGTGTACTACAAGTCTTCGACTTCTTCCTTGTGACATTTATTTCACTGGTGTTATGATTTAGTAAAGGAACTCATGATCGTCTTGTTTGTGGCATTTATTTTAACTTTTTAATATGTACTGATGGGTTATGTTTTTTTTTCAATGTAGAACTATGTCTAGCAACGAACAACTAACATGATCGTCTTGTTGGAGCTGTTGCTGCTGTATTATGGTGATGTTGCTGCTGTATTTATGGTGGTGCTACTGTATTTTTGGTGATACTGCTGCGCTATTATGTTATTACACTTAAGCTGTGTAAATTTTTGTATATTATGCTAGTAGCAGTTATTAGTGATGGGTGTGGAATTAGTACTCTTGCTTATTTTGCTTATAACTAGCTTAGTTGTTATAGTGTGTAACTGGATAGAACTCAATTATACTAGTATATTACTCTAATTTAATAGAAGTTTAGTAAATTCTGAATTGTTTTTTTTCATTATCCGGTTTACGGTTAACCGATAAAACCGCACCAAAACCGGCGGTTAACCGTTCCCGGTTAACCGCTGCTAAATGAAGCGGTTAAGGTTATTAATATTGACTAACCGTCAATGCGGTTAACCGAATTCCGGTTAACCGATTAGCCGGTTAACCGGCCATGAACACCCCTACAGAATAGTGTTCACTCACACACCTCTTCACGATGACCCGTTCATTTGGTGGGTGGTAGTGTTTTTTTGAATTTGATTCACAAGCACCAAAAAACACAAATCTGCACGCATAATATAAATACGAATCAGTAGTAGTTATTTTCAATAAATTTGTTTCATTCTACCTGGGCAGATTGTAAGAAGTTCATTCCAGTTAATTCTGTTCACTAGCTAGATACCACTTAATATATTAATCTGACATTTGGAATGGGCAAAAGATATTGGACTAGTGATCAGTACAGCCCAACCACCACCCCAACTAACGATAAGCTCAACCCACAGAATAGGCCTACATACTTGCACACAGCCCACACTCCTAATGCGGTCAAACACTGAAGCCCAACTTACAACGATCTGATGTAGGAATATATTTCTTTTCGTATAAGGATTTTCCGATTAGGATAATTCTCTATCCCTTTGGCCCGCTTTTTATTTTTTGGAAACACATCATATATATTCATTAAGAAAGAAGTGTACAAACAAAGTCTGGAAAGCATCCGCTTACCAACGGCAACGGGGAAGTTGCTACTATGTTGTGTAGTTTGTTTTTTTTTTTTTTGAGATGTTTGGTTGTTTGTTAATAATCCGTTATCCGTGTTCCGGTTCCCTTTTTGCTTCCGTTTTTGCATAATACGAAGTCTGTATTCTTGAAAAAAAAAGAAAAATTCTCTATCCCTTTATCTCCTACTTGTAAATTCGTGTTTCTTCTCTATCTTTTTGTAGTATAAAGCAGAGGTTTAGGGCTGCGCAATTCGATATTCGTCTTTCATCGTTGTATAAAGCAGGCAGTACAATTCGATACGGAAATATAAAACAAGAAACATTAATTGTTGTTTCCTTTCTTTTTTTGTGAAAAGACAGAGAAGAGAGTATAAAAGAATCGTGACTGCTTTTATTAATCTGGAATATACAGCCATATAACATCTAATACAAAGGGGAATAGTATTTATATGGCCTTATGGACAGTAGCCGTATAAAGCATGAAAGGGAAAATTACAACTTGACCTATAATATAACTAATAAAATAAAAGAGTACAGTGGGATACCTAGATACTCACTTTGTCTCATTTGCAGTGTTTCTTATGCTTTTCACACATATTAAGAAATTAACAAAAAGTAGAGAAAGGGTGTAACTTCATGGAGGACACTATTTTGGGATAGGAAAAAAGACTAAGAGGACACTGGAGATGGGACGGAGGGAGTACAAACTAAGATCAAAACAATATAAAGATGTAATAATATGTACACATTATGTTCTAACACTCCCCTTCAAGATGAGACTCACAAGGAAAATTTCCCGTACACGGGTGTTTGGCCCCCTCATTTCCCATGCAAGTGTTTCTTAGGTTGGAATTCCCGATTCCGGGTTTTTTTTAAACGGTGTAGAGAAGCCGATAATTCATTTATCGGCTTCAATGATGCCGATAAATGAATTATCAGCTTCTCTACAACGGAAAATTCGACCGTTGGGCTTTGTAGAGAAGCCGATAATTCATTTATCGGCATCATTGAAGCCGATAAATGAATTATCGGCTTCTCTACAACGCCTATATAAGGCCGCATCGCGTGAAAAATTGGGGATAGAAGCCTCATTTTTTAAAAAACACCTCAATTGTATCCAAATCCTCTCCTCTAAAACACTTTGTTTGCATAGGAACTATAGTATGGCTGATCAATATGATATGGGTGAGCATGGTCCGGTGGAGTCGCAGCCGTTCAGTTTGCAGACGACTCATATATCTGCTGCGTATGCCTCCAATGACCCGGTTAGTATTACTAACTAATGTATAGTGTAATAATTTACATTTTTAGTGTATTTAGATATTTGATATAGTGGTAATCGATGCAATAATTATAGTTTCTTTGTATATGATTAGTAAGTAATTTTATTATTGTTTGGTATTATTTGGATTGTAGTATCTGTCTGTGTAACAGTAATTCTTTTAATTATTAATTCAATATAATTGCTTAGTTTATAGACCGTATGAGTTAATTGTAGGTAATGTAGCATAACAATTTTTGTAAATTATATTCTAGATGATTATATATGGTTTAGTTAAATAACATTTACTATATGTAGTGGTTTAGTCTAATTATTATCTGTCTGTGTAACAGCAATTCTGTTTAATTATTAATTCAATATAATTGCTTAGTTTATAGACCGTATGAATTAATTGTAGGTAATGTAGCATAACAATTTTTGTAAATTATATTCTAGATGATTATATATGGTTTAGTTAAATAACATTTACTATATGTAGTTGTTTAGTCTAATTATTATCTGTATGTGTAACAGTAATTCTGTTTAATTATTAATTCAATATAATTTCTTAGGTTATAGACCGTATGAATTAATTGTAGGTAATGTAGCATAACAATTTTTGTAAATTATATTCTAGATGGTTATATATGGTTTAGTTAAATAACATTTACTATATGCAGTTGTTTAATGTGTAGATGATTGTAATGTAGTTATTGTATTAATATTCAAACTTTTGTTAAGTTTTTGATATTTCTTATTTGTTTGATGATGATTAATTTGTTAGAATTGTTATTTGTGCTCTATTAAATTGTAATTTGTATGGAATGTAGATGTATGCACAGTACCAAAATAGGAATTTGAAAACAAGATCCTGCTGGAAGGGTGCTACTACCCTACATGATGCTATACTTCCATATGTTGCTACAGCTGGTTTTTTTGGGCCAGCAAATATGAGATTGAATAACTGTACTGGCATCATCAGCGCTTTGATTGATAGATGGCGTCCTGAGACCCACACATTCTTGATGCCATTCGGGGAGGTTACCATAACCTTAGAGGATGTTAGTGTGCTTTTTGGGTTGCCTATTGAGGGGGAACCTATCTGTTTCCCTACCAGTAATGTGGATGTTAATGCGGTGTGCCAGCGGCTTCTTGGTGATGTCCCCCCTACTCACAAGGGGAACCAGATACCCATTGCGTGGCTAGCTGAGAGGTTTGTCGAGACAGACGCTGACTTTGGTCAGCGTGACGCTATTGTTCATCAGCAGCATGCGAGAGCATATATTATGAGACTGATTGGAGGGTTTCTGTTTCCCAACTCTAATGGGGACAAGGTGGATGTCAGTTATCGTTGTTGTTGGAGGATTTTGGCTACAGTGGGAGGCTTAGCTGGGGGTCTGCGCTCCTTGCACATTTCTATAGGGAGATGTGCAACGCCACCAAATTCGACACTAAGTATCTGAATGGCTGCAGTAAGTTGCTCACCGTCTGGGCATACGAGCGTATCCCTGCATTTAGGCCACGACTCACCCCAGATCGGATTAATCTTTCACCCCATCTTGCACTTGCTCATAGGTAACAAACTAGGCATTGTATGGTTGTTGAAATAATATTTTATTAAATTACGCTACAACCCTAATTGTATGTCATGTTGCAGATATAATGGCAAGGGAAATAGCATCAGCGCTTTCGTTGCGCGACAAACTCTGGACAATATGAGGATTCCACCGAGCGAGGGAGAGGTAATATAAAACTAAACCTTATTACAATACTAATTTATTTGTTATAATTTGTTTGCATATTTTTAATATTTATTTCGATGTTCTGTAGTGGATTTGGCAGCCGTACGGTGGCAGATCACCACAGCCAGCGCAGTTCGCTGTAGTGGTATTTTTAATCCACTACAATGTTGTAGAGGGTCACCAGCCGGACCGGGTACTGCGCCAGTTCGGGTATGATCAGCCTATTCCTGCTCCCCCACTCGACTGTGACATGCTCCATGTAATCACCAGGACCGGTAGGCCAGATGCGCGATGGTGGGAAATATTCCATGACCACATCCAGATGTGGAACAATAGGAGTCAGTTCCGGGTGATTACACCACAGACGCCAAGGAGCATCCCACTGGACAGGAGGAGTGCATATATGGTTTGGTTCCTCCAGCATTCTGTTGCTTGGTTCACTGTTGAGAGTAGGAGGAATGTCATCGTGGTAAGCATTTATTTAAATTGTTTGTCAGCTGTTCCTCTAGTTTGATAGTTCTATTGTTTTTTACCATTATATAATCCGTTGTTCTACCTGGTTGATCAGGCTTCTGCAGTGGAGCAGCTTCAGAGGATCCTTACAGATCCTAGTGTTCGGGGATATGCCACCAGACTATCTCAGACTATTGATGTTGATCACTATCATCGGTCTGTGCCATTCCCCCAGGAGTTGTCACAGCAGGCGCCAGATAGGGTGGAGTTGCAGTACCCTGCTTATCAAATCAACGACAATCCTGCCCCCAGAGCTGCTAGAAGCCGGCCGTACAGTCAGAGACGAAGAGGGCCGCGTGACTACGCACCACCACCACCACCACCCTAGAACTATCCTTCATCTCAGACACAGCTTTCCATTGTCCCTGTTACAGTCACTGAGGAAGAGGGATATCGGCCATCTTTTGAGCCACAACCACCTTCTCAGCCAGAGCAGACAACCTATGGCCAGGTACCCCCTGATTTTGGTGCACACTTTGATGCTGGTGCGGGTTCGTCGAACCAGGTTGCTACTTCTGTTTCCAACATGACTACTCAGGAGCTGGTCACCTTTTGTGAGCAGCTGATATATGATGACGCAGAATTAACTGGACAATTTAACTGGGCCAATTTAGCTGGTGGCGTACAACAACAAACTCAGATGGTTGTTGCTCCTTCATATGATCAGTCATCTTTGCAGCAGCCTGCTCCTTCAGGTACACCACAGCACGGTCCTCCCGCGCCATGCATCAGCAGATCCAAGTACACCTGCTGATGAGCCGGAAAATGAGGAAGATCGGGGATGTGGTTAAGGGGCACACACTCTAGGTTTAGGAATCGTAGAATTTTTAATTCAGATTTCACTAATCCTTAGTTTATGAACATTGACTATGTAGTTTTGCATTGTTTTATCACTTGTTCTTTTATTTTAAACTTATTAGTGTAAGGATTTTACATTGTCTTTACATTTTTTAAAACGTTGATTTATTTGTTATTTTGTGCATTTTTATGAAGCACTTGTTTAACTAGGAAGTCCCTAAAATTTAGCAACAGGTTGTATGCATGTAGTACTACATGCATACATATTTACAAGGTCAACGGACGTCGTTTACCTGTTGGAAATTGATGCTAAACATGGCACCTTAGTGCAGTTTTTATCGAATCATTTTTATGCTAACGTGTCTACTTTGAGCATTTTTTTGGACCATTTGTGGAACTCGTATCGGTCTAAATTTTTGATACAATGATGTGTGTATGTACTACTACATTCATACAAAATTTGGAGCACAACGTGAATCATTTGGTGGTCCAAACTGTAAGCGCAAAGTGGCACCGGAGTGCAGTTTTTTAATATGCAGTTTTTGCGTCTGTTCGCGACTTTGACCATTCTTTTCAATAGGTTTCCGCTGTCCGTTGGCCACCAAATTTTGGTACATGATGTGTGTATGTACTACTACATTCATACAAAATTTGGAGCACAACGTGAATCATTTGGTGGTCCAAACTGTAAGCGCAAAGTGGCACCGGAGTGCAGTTTTTTAATATGCAGTTTTTGCGTCTGTTCGCGACTTTGACCATTCTTTTCAATAGGTTTCCGCTGTCCGTTGGCCACCAAATTTTGGTACAATGATGTGTGTATGTACTACTACATTCATACAAAATTTGGAGCACAACGTGAATCATTTGGTGGTCCAAACTGTAAGCGCAAAGTGGCACCGAGTGCAGTTTTTTAATATGCAGTTTTTGCGTCTGTTCGCGACTTTGACCATTCTTTTCAATAGGTTGCCGCTGTCCGTTGGCCACCAAATTTTGGTACAATGATGTGTGTATGTACTACTACATTCATACAAAATTTGGAGCACAACGTGAATCATTTGGTGGTCCAAACTGTAAGCGCAAAGTGGCACCGAAGTGCAGTTTTTTAATATGCAGTTTTTGCGTCTGTTCGCGACTTTGACCATTCTTTTCAATAGGTTTCCGCTGTCCGTTGGCCACCAAATTTTGGTACAATGATGTGTGTATGTACTACTACATTCATACAAAATTTGGAGCACAACGTGAATCATTTGGTGGTCCAAACTGTAAGCGCAAAGTGGCACCGGAGTGCAGTTTTTTAATATGCAATTTTTTAGTCGAAACTATAAGCGCAAACTCGTGCACTTATTCAACAATAAGAACTAGGGGTGTTCATAAAAAACCGTAACCGTATAACCGATACCGAAACCGGGAAAACCGCACCGAAAATCCGGTTAACCGCACCGATTTTCCGGTTTCGGTTAATCGACCAGCTAAATTAGCCGGTTTCGGTTACGGTTTCGGTTATCATATTTTGTCTATCCGGTTAACCGGACTAACCGATTAATTATACATATTAATTATATTTTAAAAAATTCTCTTCCCAAAAAATTTCAGACACGGTATTTTGCAACCCTAACAACATCTCACCCTCATTCACGCCGCTTCTTCTTCTCCCCACGTTTCTTTCTTCAACATTCTCATCCTCTCGTCCACTCGACTCTACCTTTCTGATAAACCCTTGACGTCAAATTTGCCTGCTCACTTCTTCCGCTTGTTTTTTCTTTCTTCCAGTTCAATCCTTCTCGTATGTTCTAGTTGGCGCCCATCTCGTTCAAACAGGTAAATTTTGATTTCGGTAGAACTTGTTGCTTAGAATAATAATCTATGCTGTATATTCTTCAATTGTTTGTTCGTTTGTTTTGAGTGTCTAAACTGTCAATAACCAATTTCAACCCGAGAAGCATCGACGAGACCCTTAAACTTCTTCAGAGCCTTTGAATTAACTAGTTCAAGAGGGTTTTAAACAGTCAAAACAAATGTACCACTCTGAACGATCGTCTTCCTTAACTCGGCTGGGTTGGGTTAATTCCTTGTTGTTGTCGTCCTCCTTAAAACTCCGCTGGGTTGGGTTAATTCCTTTTGTTTTTCTAATTTCTTCACTCTGTTATCGGTTTTGAAAGTTGAAGAAGAACAAATAAAATAGTCTAATTTCAGCGCATTGTATCTCAAATGATTAACACGTACATAGTTAATATGCTTATGCACGACTATTTTAATGAGTGAACACAAATTCAGAGAACCTTCTAAAGGATAGAGAACGAGATGGTAGCAAAGAATCTTACCATATCTGAAGTATTGACGAATATAATGTATTATAACCGGAAATGAAGTAGTATAACCGGGCGCAGAGAATTTATGTTTTATCATTTTATCAGTTTGGGTTGCAGGTTACGGTGAGAAAGGTAGATGGTGAGATTAACTCCCAACCAAGTGGATTTTTTTAAAACCTTTCTGATAAGCTAATTTCCTCAAGTAGCCACATAAAAATATAAATCGAGTCCTTCCTCCTCCTGGGCCTCTTCATAGTTAACTCTCTTGTTTGTTTAGTTTATACCGGTCAAATTATTTGATTTTGCCCATCATCTTTGTTAACATAATCACTGATGTCTTTTGTTCATGTACTTTTGCGGCGGTTTTTAGGTGACAGCCTCAGTTTGGCTGAATGGCTTGAGAGATCAAACAAAATCTGCAACCGACCCTCTGATTATGTAAGTGTACTACAAGTCTTCGACTTCTTCCTTGTGACATTTATTTCACTGGTGTTATTGATTTAGTAAAGGAACTCATGATCGTCTTGTTTGTGGCATTTATTTTAACTTTTTAATATGTACTGATGGGTTATGTTTTTTTTTTTCAATTGTAGAACTATGTCTAGCAACGAAACAACTAACATGATCGTCTTGTTTGGAGCTGTTGCTGCTGTATTATGGTGATGTTGCTGCTGTATTTATGGTGGTGCTACTGTATTTTTGGTGATACTGCTGCGCTATTATGTTATTACACTTAAGCTGTGTAAATTTTTGTATATTATGCTAGTAGCAGTTATTAGTGATGGGTGTGGAATTAGTACTCTTGCTTATTTTGCTTATAACTAGCTTAGTTGTTATAGTGTGTAACTGGATAGAACTCAATTATACTAGTATATTACTCTAATTTAATAGAAGTTTAGTAAATTCTGAAATTGTTTTTTTTTTCATTATCCGGTTTACGGTTAACCGATAAAACCGCACCAAAACCGGCGGTTAACCGTTCCCGGTTAACCGCTGCTAAATGAAGCGGTTAAGGTTATTAATATTGACTAACCGTCAATGCGGTTAACCGAATTCCGGTTAACCGATTAGCCGGTTAACCGGCCATGAACACCCCTAATAAGAACATTCACGTACAGTGTTATAATAAATTACATGGTAGTCCAACGACATCCGTCATCTTGTCATTCTTGTGGAAAATGAAACATTATACCTGTAAAAACATAGATTAAAACCAACAAGGTCACAATCTTGGATCACCACATAGCTTAGTAATCATCATTATCGTATGGTTCATATTCGATCATAAGATCAATGAAAGATGCTTCATCCTGAACCCCGATAAAGTTTACGAACATGTCACGCACATCACAGTCGTCACGTATAAACATTTTACACCAGAATGGCATCGGGTGAGTGTACATCATCCTCCTGTAGATAATGAGACTGACACGATAATATTGGAAGCCATCGAAGAGCTCGTATTCGATGAACGATTTGAGTTGCTCGAATGACATGGTATTTGGTATATTTGGGAGGTCAAACACAATTGTTCTTCCTTCAGCAGTGGGTACCATGCGAAAACCATCTGGTGCATAGCTTGGTTCGTAATGCAAAAAAAGCCGTGATGGAAGAGTGTCCATATTCAACAGGACGAGAGGTATGGCCTTTAATGGATAGTATGAAGATCGTCGTTGATAGTTGAGGATATCTAATAAGGAAAATGGGAGAGATGCTTTTATAGGGAGTAGAGTGAGGCACGAGGATAAGATGCTTTATCCAAGGAAATCCAAGAAATCTCATTCCTGTACGTGGCACGAGGATAAGATGCTTTATAGCGAGTAGAGTGAGGCACGAGGACAACATCATACTCCAATCGATGTTGTCCTTGTACTGGATGTAAGCCGCAGCATGGATGGTCCTTTCTTCTCACTCCCCAAACTAGGTGTCACTTTCGTTATCGAGAATCTAGGGACACGAGACAGCCGTTTATGTAGCCGTTGATGCAACACCATACTCCAATCGATGTTGTCCTTGTACTGGATGTAAGCCGCGGCATGGATGGTCCTTTCTTCTCACTCCCCAAACTAGCTGTCACTTTCGTTATCGAGAATCTAGGGACACGAGACAGCCGTTTATGTAGCCGTTGATGCAACACCATACTCCAATCGATGTTGTCCTTGTACTGGATGTAAGCCGCAGCATGGATGGTCCTTTCTTCTCACTCCCCAAACTAGCTGTCACTTTCGTTATTGAGATTCTAGGGACACGAGACAGCCGTTTATGTAGCCGTTGATGCAACACCATACTCCAATCGATGTTGTCTTTGTACTGGATGTAAGCCGCAGCATGGATGGTCCTTTCTTCTCACTCCCCAAACTAGCTGTCACTTTCGTTATCGAGAATCTAGGGACACGAGACAGCCATTTATGTAGCCGTTGATGCAACACCATACTCCAATCGATGTTGTCCTTGTACTGGATGTAAGCCGCAGCATGGATGGTCCTTTCTTCTCACTCCCCAAACTAGCTGTCACTTTCATTATCGAGAATCTAGGGACACGAGACAGCCGTTTATGTAGCCGTTGAACTAGCCGTTGAGTTAACCGTTTAAGTAGCCGTTGAACTAGCCGTTGAGTTAACCGTTCAAGTAACCGTTGAGTTATCTGTTTAACTAGCCGTTTAAGTAGCCGTTGAACTATCCGTTTCACTATCCGTTTCAGTAACCGTTGCTCTAGTATTATAAAACAGGGTATTGGCTTCGAACCCATTCAGTCCACACAACATTATACCAAAGCTCTGTAGTTCAGTAGTGAATTGTTCATATCTTACGACAAACTCGCCTCTAAAAATCAAATGGAGTTTCCTTTTAGTCTGCACGTTAACTATGCTGCTACTTTCGGCCGTCATGGTGCGCAGTTTGATCGAAGGATGGGGCACAGACGCATAGAAATAAATATGTTGTATCCTAATAATCTTAATGATCTACATCGACGAGTCATCCGTGCTCTCCAGTCTATCCTTGGCAGAATAAACATAGCAACAATGGTGTATTTGGGGTTAGAAGGCGATTACGAGTGGAATTTTATACACGTACGCAATGATGCATCTGTTCAACGAATGATGGAAAACTACATGGAGTACAATGATTTCATGGCACATATTCCACTACTAGTTATCTACGATCCTATTGAACCCGACGACGATGATTTCTAGATGCAAGACTCAATGTACGAGATGCGACGTAACATAATAGCACAACAACTTGATAGACAGAGGTCAGGGAACAATTAGGTTTTACGTAATTGTGTTACAGCAATTTGTATCGGATAAGCTTTCCCCGTCCCCCGATGGATGTCATAGAATGGATTTACACATTAATATCATATTCAAACGTTGTTTACATTCGCCACTTTGTCCATCTTTGTAAAACAAAGGAACAAAAGAGAAGTGCACAACAAATACTATTTCAAAATGTCTGCGCAGGTATGGAAACATACACTAAAACATACCAAGCCAAGTTATACTAACCACCACAACTTGGCCATCATCTCTAAGAGTGATGTTGTTCACCTGGTAGACATTACAGTAGAGGTTGACGATAACTTCTTCCCTAGAGCTAGTCAGAGAAAGGTTAGTAGCCTTACTAATCACCACAACTTCTACACCATTTCTCAGCATGATGTCGTTGACCAAGTAGACATTAATAAAGTGTCTGAGGATAATATCATCTCCCCGGTACAAAGCCATCCACATGTTGGTCGAAGACATCACTCTAATCTATGGTTCACTACTTTGAGGAGTGGTGAGGAAATATACTATGAATTGAAAATGGTGCAACGGTTCAGGAAATGAGAGATGACGACATCATTCCAAGCTGTACCCCCTTTATAATTACATTTTTTTCTGGTACATTACAATAGAATACAATTCCTTAACTTGGAATATTGTCTTTGCCAAAAAAATGAAGCTTTAATTATTCCTTGCATGTGATCTATCGTGTGGAATACCAACTGCGGTGTTTGAAAGCAATTTTTATTCGTTTGTGGAAAACAAAAAAAAATGTAATCACAATTCATTACAAAAGACAAGAGATAAAGAATTAGATGCAGATGATGACAGACAGGATTAATCGGATAAGATTTCACCCGTCCCCCAATGGATTTCAATTTTATTCTCACTGTAACACCCCAACCGCTAATCCTGTACTTACCGTCTAATCGTCCAATTAATCCTACGAGTTCGCAGCGGAATTGTTACTTACTTACTACGGCGGGTGAAACAATGCCGCTAACCGCCCATACGGCTAGCTAGGCTACTAATACTTACAGTCACGGTCTGATGAACATAACGTACCGAGCTACTAAATTGCTTACCAAAATAACATACGCCAAATACTTACATCCTGGATCACCGAGTATTCAAAGTGTATTCGTTTACAATCTTTCAAGCTTACCAAAAGAATGAGTTCCTAAAGCTACTCATCTGTACCAATGCTCCTTTCCCAATATCCAAAAAGGTGTACCCCATGGTACACCGGCTAATCAAAACTGTAGCCCTGTACTACTTAGTACACCCATCTCAATTTCATTGTTTACAACCAAAAAGAAGATAAAAGAAATGAAGGTAGATCTTCACACCTTCATCAATCTCGTGTACCTGCGTGTAGTAAAAATGGTGCCCCAAGGGGCTCAGCAAAAGCTGCATATGGACTCCGCATATACCGCGTGCTAGCTAGGGCACGCCGACTATTTGACGTCCACAAACATGCCATTCATTATTCATACATACATGCTCTTCATACAATATACATGCTATACAATTCATTACACAATCAAGGCAACATTACAAGTACACATCTTACTTACCTCACAAGGTTAGCCAAATTATGCCTCCGGGTTAATCGGAATGCTTACTCTTTACTCATTACTTACTTCTTCTTACTTACATTACTTACTTCCTTTTTACTTTACTTACTCATTCTTACTTACTTATTATACTCAAGTCAAGTCGTCGGGACCTCGGCCTTGGGGACAACACCGTCCCACATCCGGGATTTACTTGACTCACTAATCCGGGATGCTACCCACTTAAGGGATTTGGGCCGCGGACCAGTTTAAGAGTCAGGAATTGGAGCCAACCTCTCGTGACTCCGCATCCTCACGCGTGGCCGAAACTATATCGGACTTCTACTCATTCCAATTTAATTACCATTTTAAGTTAGGATGGTTAGCTTGTCAGGAATAAGTTAGAAGTCCAAACACAATAAATAACGGTCACGGTACAATACAACATACATGCACACATTCATATCATCCATACATTTCATGAAGTATACAAACTAAGAATTAAAGAAAATATACAACATCATACAACACTACATATTCACAAGTATGCATATTATCTCCGATTCGTGCATTTATCTTATTTGGTGATCAATTAGCACACAACACACAAATCAGAGTAACCAAGATAGCATACGGGGCATGAGGAATCCATACCGTTCACCGTTGCACGTAATTCCAAACGTCCTTCGATGTCACAAATCAAGTCCTATTACATACATACCATCAAATGATTAATCTAACTATCATTACTTAACTCATACTTACTATGTTCTTATACTTCTTACACTTACACTTTACTTACTTACTTTTCCTTTACTTAAGTTTCTATCTTCTTACTTAAGGTTTGCATGCTTACACACATGTACATATGCATATATGTATGGGTATACATATACATATATATATACAATCATTATTTAAATTAAAATAATTTTTTTTTTTTTTTTTGTCAGGACCGGACTTGCGACCGACCTTGGCAAGTCCGGTCCATTCCAGTAGGTTTCATCGGGAAATTTTTTTGGTCCGACCGGACTTGCATGTCCGGTCGCAAGTCCGGTCGATTCCAGTAACATTCTGCCGGGAAATTTTTCTGCTCGACCGGACTTGCAAGTCCGGCGCAAGTCCGGTCGATTCCAGTAGCATACTGACGGGAAATTTTTCTGCTCGACCGGACTTGCAAGTCCGGTCGCAAGTCCGGTCGATTCCAGTAGCATACTGACGGGAAATTTTCTGCTCGACCGGACTTGCAAGTCCGGTCGCAAGTCCGGTCGATTCCAGTATTTGCATTTTAATTTCTGTTTTCAGTCCTCTCTTTCACCCATTACTTCCCCATTGTTCCTACACTTAATCCTACATGTTTTAACACCATTTAAACCTCCTAATACACCCTAGTTCATTTCCTAACTCTTTACACAATTTTATACTCATTCACTCATCTAATTTTCTAAGTTTCAACTCACATTCACTAGTTGTTTCCCTAGTTGTGTTTGCTACAGATTTTAGCACTAACACTCTCCATCTACCACTCCCTCTTCTAATGTCATTTCTAACACTCCTAATGCATGTAGAATACATTACTTATCCCTCTCAACTTACCCTCTATCTTCCTTAATCAAAATCTGTTACACACTTACATTATTCTCCTAGTTTCAATTCTCTAAGTGTTCTAATCCTAGGCAAATTTTGTCATAGTCTCCCCTATAATTTTATACTCTCACCACATTGTTTTACTCACATCTATATTGTCTCACCTGTTTTCAATAACATCAATATCACAAGCTCCCACATACAATCCCAATACTAAAACAACACTAAAACACTACAAAATTCCTGCACACAAACACTACTCCCCAATCTGTTTTGTAACAGTTTTACATGTCTTTTAACGCTTCAAAATACTTGTATTCTCTTACACATTATACCATTAATGCATTATCATTTTACAATACCCATTTCCATTCTTAAAATCTGTTACAATACAATTACAAGACTACACAAGGGTGAGTATATTACCTTGTTACTTCACAAGCTCGCTCTCCTCCTTCCTCTCTTCCTACCGGTTTTGTAATCTCAATCCACTAACACTACAACCATTCACATACACCATTCAATACCATGAACTAACCCTAACCATTAATCAAGCTCTAATCTAGGTTTTAGGGTTTAGAAAATTTATTACCTTCCAAGAGCACAAGAGCTGTTTGGATAGCTCAGAACAAGGTTCTCACACCACCACAATGCCAAAATCGGCTGGACATACAAGAGACCAAACAAGGTTTAGTCTAAATTTTCGTTTTGCCATTTAGGCTAGAAAAAGATGGAGTTTTGAAGATATTTTTACCTTAGAAGGACAAGGAGAACAAGGGCCTTCTAATGGTGGTGTTGAAGCTTCAAATGGGGAATACCCTCAAAATCGAAAATGCTTGTTTTTGGATTTTGGAAAGATGAAAATGTAGCTCTTGAGGAGAGGATTACAATGGTTTTGTAATTTTATAATTTTTGGAAGAGTATTGAGGAGAGTTACAAAGGAGAGAAGGTGAGTTTTGTGGGGGTTCTCTCAAGCAGCCATGGAAATCGCATGGAGGTAGAAGAAGAAGGAAGAAAAGAGAGGGTGAGGGTGCTGTTGCTTCACGTGAGAGAGCAGTAGAGAGAGAAGTAGATGGAGGAGAGAGAGAATAAAGTAGAAAGTAGTAGTTTTAGTTTTGTTTGTTAGTGAGTAAAAGAGAAGGGTGAGTGTGTGTGAGTGAAGAAAATCGGACACACACACAGAGACCAAGGGGGTTTAAATTCTTTTTACATTCTTGGACACATAAGTTTGTGTTAATTATATTCCTACCCCACAATTTCCGTTTTTGACAGTTTTTACTAATTTCTCGTTTTCTTGATTTTATTGGTCCTAAAGCTTCACTAATATTTATTAATGATTATTTAGTTGACCAAAACTGTTACGAGTCTATTTGACCCGCTTAAAGACAGGTTTCCCGGTTACCTCGAAAAACGCGTTAAGGTTCGGTAATGTTTTTAAACCGTTTTTAAAGGTCCGTTTTCTTCGGGATTTGTTCCCTAATAATTATTTACACTTAATTAAGCTTCTAAATTACTTATTAGCCTAATTAATCGCTGTTTTTAATTACGGGGTATTTCAATCTACCCCCCTTAAGAAACTTTGCCCTCAAAGTTACTCAAGGTTAATAATTTTATAATTCTACTCATTATGCAAACAATTGCCATAAGTATCTTACTACACTATGAGGTGTTTACTTCATTCCACATTACAAGCATACACATTTCAACATCGTACGCAATTCACATACACAATGCATCATCATTCGTACCATACACCACAATACAAATACATCATTACCATCCACAATACACATTACATCAATACACCATACATTGCACATCACATCATTCATTACACATTACACATACATACACATCCATACTAAGTTCACGCGCACTAATGTGCCATACAAAATGCAATGCTTACCCGAAGCAATGCTAAAGCAAAGGGTTCTACCCCCTTAAAAGGGGTACAACCGTACCCGTATTAAATACTAGCTCTCTAGTCTATGAATAACTGTGGGTATTTAGCCTTCATGGCATCTTCCAACTCCCATGTCGCTTCTTCGACATCATGGTTAGACCATAGGACCTTCACCATTCGTATCGATTATGGCGAGTGTCTCTGGTCTTCCTATCAAGGATTCTCACTGGGGTTTCGACATATCTCATGTTTGGCTCAATGGATAGTCTCTCGGGCTCCAACACATGAGAAGGATCAGCCATATACTTCTTGAGTTGTGACACATGAAATACATCATGGACACGTCCCAAGTCCTCAGGTAATGCTAGCCTGTAGGCTACTGAACCAACTCTTTCGGTGATAGTGTACGGCCCTACAAATTTTGGGCTTAGCTTGCCCTTCTGACCAAATCTGAAGACACCCTTCATAGGTGAAACTCGTAAGAACACTTGGTCGCCCACGGCGAACTCAAGGTCGCGTCGTCTCACATCCGCATAGGATTTCTGTCTATCTTGGGCTGCCTTCATGTTAGCTCGGATTTGTTGCACTTCGGTTTGTACTTGCTCAAGGTACTCCGGTCCTATTATGACCGCTTCACTTGACTCATCCCAACACAAGGGTGTACGGCAAGGTCTACCGTATAGAGCTTGGAAAGGCGACATCTTAATCGAGGCGTGATAACTATTATTATACGAGAACTCGATAAGATGAAGCTTATCTAACCAACTCCCCTGAAAGTCCAAGGCACATGCCCGAAGCATGTCCTCCAGTGTCTGGATGGTCCTTTCTGTCTGACCGTCGGTCTGAGGATGGAAGGCGGTACTCAACTTCAGTTCTGTACCCAACGCTTCCCTTGTAGCTCTCCAGTATCTCGAAAGAAACCTGGTGTCGCGGTCAGATACTATGGTCTTAGGGACTCCGTGGTGTCTGATGATCTCCTTATCAAAAAGCTCTGCTAGCTTAACTACCTTCCAGGTGTCCTTCATCGGTATGAATCTGGCAACCTTGGTAAGGCGATCTACTACAACCCAGATCATGTTGAGTCCTCCCCTAGCAGGTGGGAGTCCTACAACAAAATCCATGGAGATATCATGAAATTTCCACTCAGGAATTGGCATTGATTGTACCATTCCGCCCGGTCTACGGTGTTCAACAAGCGTTTTACTTTCACTTACACAGATAACTACCCACATCCGTTGTCATTACTATATTGCATAAGTTATCCATATCTCTTACTGAAGTCCCTCGTCGCATTTCATCAATGGAGATCCCTTGCACAATCTTGCTTGATGTTGAGCCAATCACCAACGATTCAGGTCTGTATTTTGCCAGAACATATTCCACTGAGCATTTCGATTTGGATATCGAAATGGATATTACGTTCGCCGAGTTTGACAATGTTGTAGAGACTAGGTTGAAAGAGCGTTACGGTTACAATTGTGTCCTTGAATCGATACTTCATCGATTGCTGATGCGCTCCCAGCCACGCCCTGTATGGGGGCCATTACAAATAAAACGAGATGTTCACGTTCAAACAATGATTGAACGGTTTGTTTATAATCAACAATTTTATACTCGATTAGAATTCTATGTAGTGTATGCATTTAGGGAAGTTACCCCACCACCACGTGATAATTTCTCGAGCATATCCTTGGCAGAAGAGTATAATGAAGAACACGGTTCAGATGACAGCGAACACGAAGGTTGATATGTTAGTGGATGATGCATATCTCGTCCATTCTGAGGCATCGACAAAAGTGATATGTGGATACTCCTATGATATATGTTCCTTTTTAAAGAAAGCACGTATGAGAAGATGAATAAGTATTAGTATGTCGTACTGCAATAAAACAGTGATGGATGTCACTGAATCGCTTTATGTATTTGGAATATTTCCTAAGCCAATAAAATGGTATATCAAATCAATCTTTAGTCCTTTCTTATTTAACAAATGCAAATGTAATGATAATTCATTACAACAGACAATGGGTAAATTACATTTTTTTGTTGTGCTTGCTAAAGGCACGACCAGTCTGAGCAGGAGCATAATTGGCTAATGCAATAAGATACAATGATAGTGGGGAATTAATTATAACTTGCATTCGGGCATCTTGTCCTTACATGTTATCGTTGGCGACATAGCCCACAATGTCTTGTTTCACGCTCATAATTCTCATCCATTTCATTATGAATACGGGAGAATGTGGGGCGCCCTCTAACGTTGCGCATCATTGCAGGATCAGGAACAATACGAAGTCCGGCGTATATGGGCCACTTCCCTTGATTTCCTAGTGGCACAAACTTGTTCTCACTGTAAGCCTGTATCATCGTTTCAAGTCTGTAAACTGGATGAACGTAGTTCCTCCAGTCCAGGGCGGTAGTACAGCACACGGCCATGACATGTGAGCAAGGATACTTAAACGCCTGCCATTCACCGCATTCACATTCCCTAGAGTTAATTCGCACTGCAAATTTACCTTTGTCACGCCTTAAGTTCGGATCCCCATTGTCAACCACCTCAAACACCAAATCCATAGCATCGATAACAACCACACGGTGGTAGTTGGCAAGTGTTTGGTTCTCACCTACTTTCTCTAGTAGGTGTTTGGTGAAAAACAACCCACTATTCCTTTGTGCAGTGTAAGTTTCTAAGTTATCTCGAAAGTAATCAATTAACTTGTACAAAGTGCTTTCAACAATAGTTGTTACTGGTAAGAGCCGAACCCTCTTCAACACCCCATTCATGCACTCTACCAAGTTAGTAGTCATATGGCCCCACCTTTTGCCATCTTCATACGCACGTGACCCCTTCTCAAGGGGCAGCTCATTGAAAAAAGGAGGAATTGAGGGGTGTAGAGAAAGTAAGTGATTTAATCTGTCCTGAACTATATCCCTTCTGAAATAGTAGCCTGCACAAGAAATATTATCAGATTAAATAGATAAACAATATACAAAAAGATGAAGACATACAAATCTCTCACAATTACCTGTGTTGATGAGGTACTTCTTCCACTCCTTGTTTCCAAATCTTGTCTGAAAGTTTGAAGCAATATGACTGATACACAAGAAATGTTGGGCATAAGGAGGAAGCCAGTACTGTTCTTCCCTCATTATTGACATTATAGCCGCGGCCCGATCCGTAATAACTGCCACATCGTTCCTAGCTCCAATGACTATGTTGCGAACACGGTCAAGAAAATATTTCCAATCATCTCTAGATTCGCTAGCAACAATAGCAAACGCCATTGGTATTATCTTGTTGTTACCATCTTGAGCCACATCAACCAATAATTTCCCTTTGTACTTACCGTACAGGTGGGTGGCATCTATTTGAAGTAGAGGTTTCATATACTTGAAAGCAGTGAGGCATGGCCCAAATGCCGAAAAACAACGCTTAAAATGCCTAACAGAAGTGGTCTGAGTTTCATCTTGAAACACAACAGTTGACTCTAGGTCAACATACGAATTAGGTATAGAGTGTTTGATGGTTATGATATACCTGGGTAATTCGGTAAATGACTGCTCCCAATCACCATAGACCCTTCTTATCGCTTCAACACGGCCTAACCAAGCTTTCTTGTAGCTAATCTTCCTTTTATATTCTGAGCGGATAAGTTGAATCACAGTCTTCACTTGTAGAGCAGGGTTCTCTTTGATCCTTGGTATCATGACTTCAGCTATGAAATTGTAAGTCAAAAAACGATCATTACTCTCGTCTTGGGCTGGAGCACATGTATGAGGACTGAATTTCCGTATCCGCCATTCAAATGAATTCTTTAGCAGCGCAGCTCGAAATCTGAAAGTGCACCCTTGTCGGCACCTTAGGGTGTAAATTCTCTTGTTATTCTCGGGGGCAATGAAATCTACGTTTCTCTCCAAGTGATACTGTTTTACTGTAGTCACAAGAACATTTTTATCAGCAAATTCTTGCCCCACGACGAACTCTTGACCTGGCCTCCAGTATGGCAAACCGCGTCGATCAATGTCTGATGGTATCTGGCTTATGGCCTCTAAATCCACTTGCGATGAGAACGGGGCTGCAGGAGTGTACGGTGTGGAGGGCCCAACTTCATCAACCATGTCGTCGTCGTCAGGTAAATCTACTTCTGGCTCCATCTCCGAATCATCATCCGAAGTCTGTAGATTTTCATCTTCGGCTTGTTGATGCTGGGAAAATCATCTTGGTTTCATTGTCTTCCTCGGAGAAGGGGTAGTCACATGCTCGAACTCACTTGCAAACGCCACGTTGTTAAGCAAGTCTGAATTCCTTGATGAAGTTCGATATCATCAGCTTCATCATCACCCGGGAATCGCTGTAATTTTGAGTGGAAGATAAGAGCAAGTTGGATATTTGTTCTCCAACTTTCTACAAACCATGTTGGTGATGACATAATCCTCCCCCTAACTCCAAGTCGACAAGATTTTTTGACGGTATCTTTGAAGGATTGATATGTGGAAGACTGGGGAATTTCACAATCGATAAATTTCGACCAATTGGGATTTATATGAAAATAAATACCATCTGGATTGTATTGAGCTCTACATTTAGATACAGAGTACATGGGATATCCATATCAAATATGTATAGTCAAATGGTTGAAAGAGTGAGGAATGTGTGAAGAGAAGGAAGAATAGCAACGAGATAGCAATGAAGCAGCAGAAGTTTGAAGAGCCAATCAATCATTTAGATAAGCTCATACCAGAAATTCGACCGTTGGTGCATTGTAGAGAAGCCGATAAATGAATTATCGGCTTCTCTACAACGCACCAACGGTCGAATTTTCCGTTGTAGAGAAGCCGATAATTCATTTATCAGCATCATTGAAGCCGATAATGAATTATCGGTTCTCTCCACACCGTTTAAAAAAAAACCGGAATAGGGAATTCCAACCAAAGAAACCCTTGCATGGGAAATGAGGGGGCCAAACACCCGTGTACGGGAAATTTTCCCACCAAAGTGAGTTTGATCTTGCAATAGAAATAATCCAACATCTTTGAGTATTGCCCTGTAATTCTTCCAGGTAATGTTTTTGTCAAAAAATATGCTACCTGATTTTGTGCCAGGACATGATACTGATATCAAGCCTTGTTGTATCATCCGCCTCACGAAGTGAATGTCCACTTCTATATGCTTAGTCCTTTGATTGTGTAACACGGTTCTTAGCAATGTATATTGCTGATCTGTTGTCACATCTAAGAGGAATAGGAGTAATTTATGTACCCCAAGCCGGTTGTAATCAACCTGCTTAACCAGGCCAATTCGGTTGTAACAACCTTCATAGCCCATATTCGGTATTCGGCTTCTACAGAAGATAGGATATGCATCCTTGTTTCTCTTGGATTTCCAAGATATAGGTGACCCACCAAGAAATATATAATAGCCAAAAATATATCTTCTAGTGATTAGGCAAGCTGCCCAATCACTATCACAATAGACGGTAAGAGAATAATCAAGTTCATTATTGAGCAGAATTCCAAAGTTTAGAGTACCCTTGATGTATCTTAATGTATGAATTATAGTGGACATATGGATATCAGTGGGTTTTTGGAGAAATTGACTTAAAAGCTATGCAGTAAAAGCAAGATCAGGTCTGGTGTGAGTCAGTAAATTAATTTTACCTACCAGACTCCTATAATCTGTTGGATTTTTCCCAACAGTTTACTTCATCAGGCTTGAGTTTTATACCTAACTGTAGAGGAGCAACATAAAGGTGTTTTTGTATGGATAGCATCATAATCATGTAACAGATCCAAACTGAATTTTCTTTGTGATATTTAAGGCCTTTATCATGATGAAGGACTCCATGCCAAGAAGTAATTCAGGTTGCCTAAGTCTTTTATGCAAATTTGATATTGTTTAACTTATAAAAAGTGAGTAATCATACTGAGATTGTGTTTACCTATGTATGTAAGAAATCACTCAGTTTGGTAAACCATTGCCTAGAGGCTTGCTTAAGCCCGTATAAAGATTTTCTCAGTTTGCAAGCATTGGTTTTGTTATCAGTTTTCAATCTCTAAGGCAATTGCGTGTAAATTTCCACATTAAGATCACCATGAATAATGTATTTTAACATCAAGTTGATGTAAATGCATATTATTTTAACAGAAACTGCAATCTAAGTTCTAATAGTTGTCATTCTGACAATAGGAGAAAAAGTTTCTGTATAATCAAGGCCAAACCGCTGGCTAAAGCCTTTGGCAACAAGTCTTGCCTTATATCTTTCTATTGAGCCATCTGCTTTTTATTTAATTTTGTAAATCCTCTACAACCCTATTGCCTTTTTGTTTTTGGGAAGTTTCACTAACTCCCAAGTATTATTGTTAATAAGAGCTGAGAGCTCTTTGTTCTTGGCTTCGGTCCATTCCTTACTACGGTAAGCTTGCCATAGTTTTTGGGTTGTTGGGTTTTGAAGAATTTGTTTATGCTATCTTTGTTTTTTACTGTGGAGAATGAGAAAGATGTTGCTGGAATCTCATCTGTTAAGGAAAATATCAGGAATGTTATGTGTTTGTTTCTGGTTGTTGTTTTTGTGTATTCTTTATGATTTTATTTCAAAAAAAGGTATCATGGTTAACTGTGTTTGTGTAAACATGATAGTCTTTAAGATAGGTGGGTATTGTCTGATTCTGGTAGATCTCCTCTGATTCTATCCTCACATTTTGTTTCAAAATTATTGATGTTTGTGTGATTGTCCAAAGATTCAGTGATGTGAGAGGATCTGAACTGATGTGAGCTTTGTTTTGGGAATTGGGGTCAGAGGTGTCTGGTGTCTGATTTTGGTGATGTGAAGAAATGTAACAAAAAGAATTGTTATGGAGATTTAGGAAAATATATGTTTCAATTATGTAACTCTCATTGTTTTGGAAATAAGTTTATGTGGATGGGTCTGTAGACATCTGTGATTTGCTTTTCGGAAAAGGAAATACGGTTTCATGAAATGTGACATCACGAGACACAAGAATCTTATAAACTGAAAGTCTAAGTAACTTATGTCCTTTTTTATCAGCAAGTCCAAGGTAAGCACAAGGACTAGATTTGGGATTGAATTTTCCTAGGGATTGCCATAAGTTCAACATGTAACATAAACACCCAAAAACTTTGAAATAGCTGTAATCATGTTTTTTGTTGTGAAGACATTCATAAGGGGTTTTTCCTTCAAGAGATGAACTTGGGAGTCTATTGATTATGTGAGTTGCATATAAAATAGATCCCCTCCCCTAATATTTCAATAGATAGATGTGATTTGAAAAATATGGCACATGAAGTTTCCATTTGGTAACGGTGTTTTCTCTCCACTATGTCATTTTGTTGTGGGGAATGTGGGCAAGAGGTCTGGTGGATTATGCCAAGGCTAGTAAAATAGGGTTTCCCTTCATAGATGATCCTATTTGAAGGCACTGTCTGATCTTATTACTTTGATTTTCTTATTGTATTGTCTTTCTATCATTATGACAAAGTATTTAATGAATTGGAAAGTTTTTGATGTACTATACAACAGTTTAACCCCATAGAATGGTGATCATCAAATTCATCGGTAATGTGTATTACATTCCAGCATGAAAAGTAATATTCTAAGTATTGGACAACTCATGGGTGGAGGTTATGAGATTAATATGAAAAATCAAATGCTTTTCCTAACGGATAGTTATGGAAAAATGGTTGCAAAGGTGTCGATGTCAAAAAATAGAATGTTTATTCTTGATATTGAGACTACTGTTACAAAGTGTTTGAAAGCTTGTGTCAAAGACGAATCCTGGGTTTGGCATCTGAGCTTGGACATGTGAACTTTGAAAGATTGAAGATGATGGGTCAGAAAAGGATGGTGAAAGGTCTCCTGTATATCAACCCCAGAACAGTTTTTGTGAAGGATGTTTGGTTGGAAAGCAATTCCGGAAAAGTTTTCCAAAAGAATCCACTACAAGAGCAAGAAAACCACTTGAACTTACTCATGCCAATGTCTGTGGGCCAATCACACCAACGTCCCTTGGTTCAAGTCGGCACTTCCTACTCTTTATTGATGATTATAGTAGAAATACATGGGTTTATTTCTTGAAGGAAAAATCTAAGTTTTCTCCATGTTCAAGAAATTCAAGTCTTTCATTGAAAATCAAAGTGGATATTATATTCAAGTCAATGAGAACGGATAGAGGTGGTGAATTTACTTCACATGAATTTAATGAATTTTGTGAAGTGAATGGCATTAGAAGGTTTCTGACAGTTCCAAGGTCTCCTCAATAAAATGGTGTGGCAGAAAAAAGAATCGAACCATTCTTAATATGGCTAGTAGTATGTTGAAGAGCAAGGACATGCCAAAAGAATTCTGGGCTGAAGCACTCGATTGTGCAGTATTCTCTATCCAACCTTGTCCCACAAGAAGCCTTTATGACAAGACCCCTCAAGAAGCCTGGAGTGGCTTCAAGCCAAATTTGTCTCACTTGAGGATATTGGATCCATTGCCCATGTGCATGTTCCCAATCAAGAAAAGAGAAAAGTTGATGACAAAAGCAAGAAGTACAGTTTCATTAATTGGCTGCGATCAAAATCCAAAGGATACAAGATTTACAACCCAAGTCTTGGAAAATCTTGGTGAGCAGAGATGTTATTTTTAACGAAGAAGAAGTCTAGGACTGGAGTAATGATGATAAGATGCATATAGTTTCTTCCCACTCCCACTCGAACGATGAAGTTCAAGAGGATGAACCAAATCCTGAGCCTGCACACGAATAACTTCACAACAACCATCATCACTTGTGACACCTACACAAACATCCTCTACAACAACATCACCTTCTTCCTCAGATGAAATTCTAGTGAACCACTAAAGATGAGAAGACTTGAAGATATCTATAGGAACTTGATCACAAGAAAATGATGAGGAATGTACTCTTTACTGTCATTTTGTAGATTGTGAACCTCTTGGTTTTGAAGAGGCAGTGAAAGAGAAGAAATGGAGGCTAGCCATGGATGAAGAGATCAAATCCATTGAGAAAAATGATACTTGGGATCTTGTGGCCCTACCAAAAGGAGAAAGCCCATTGGTCTTAAATGGGTTTACAAGTTGAAGAAGAACCCAAAAGGAGAAATAGAAAGATATAAGGCAATTAGTAGTAGCCCAAGGTTACTGTCAACATCATGGAGTTGATTATGGTGAAGTATTTGCCCCCGTTGCTCGATTAGAAACCATTCGGTTGATTATTTCTCTCGCTGCCCAGAAGAAAATGGAAAATATATCAGATGGATGTAAAATCACATTCTTGAATAGAGTGCTTGAAGAAGGGTGTATGTTGAACAACCTCAAGGTTATGAGTTAAAGGCCATGAAAGGAAAGTATTGAATTAAAGAAAGCATTGTATGGTTTGAAGTAAGCACCGATAGCATGGAGCAGCCTGCTCGACAAATATCTTCAGAATAATGGTTTCAATCAGTGCCCACATGAATCAGCAGCCCTCTTGTAAGATATGTAAGAATGATGATATCTTACTTGTTTGCATATATGTTTATGACCTGATCTTTACCGGAAGTATCCAAGAATGTTTGGTGAGTTCAAGGTAAATATGAAAGGATCTGACGTGACGATGACTGCGATCTTGGTCTTATGTCCCTTTATCTTGGCATTGATAAAGATATTTAAAAGAAAACAAAGGTGAGGTTATCTCACAAGAAGTTTTTCCTCACGAGGAGGTGCTGAAAGAAATCTCAAGATGGAAGACTCGACTTCTATGGTACAGTGTCGATGTATGTGTTTGCGTATTGAGTCTATCATTAACACAATACATTGATGTGAAAGGAGAAAAGTTCAAGGGTGAGTGACCAATTCCTACTCACTGACTTCTATCTAGGATGTAGGTGAATCAAATAGGCCAAAAGGGACTCCGGTATTTAGAGGCGTAGGAGAAGAAATCTAGCTGGACAACAAGAGAATTGTCTCTTATTTCATAGCGAGAGGGGTTGCGATCCTAAGGACGACTAGCAGGATTGGTATGTGACAGTAGTGCCTGGTGCTCGATTATTGATTCTCTCGCTGCCCAGATGGAAAAGTACAGAGCTCCTTCGGGTGCTTGCGCCGGAGAGATGGAGTCCGTTATGATGGGCCTTCAGCTAGAAGTAGGATGACGCGCCTAGGTTTCCATGAACTTTGAGTCGCATTCTCCTGGTAAAGTGACTGTGACGGTATCGGAACGATCATAGTATTGGATGGATTTGGCGTGAGTGCATCGGACACTCGTATCTGGTGCGATCACTGAAACGCTGTGCAACTCAGAGACCTTAACGGGGCTAGGTACTAGGACTGGCAAGGGAGACAGTCTGCAGAACTACATGTTTTGTATTCTACATGGGAGACACACTATTTTCATGGAGTTCAAAGAAGCAACCAATTGTCACTCTCCACATGTGAAGCTGAATATGTCGCTACCACATCATGTGTGTTTGTCATGCCATATGGTTGAGAAGAATGTTAAGAGAATTAAAGACATTCCAAGAGAAGGCGACAAAGATTTATGTTGACAATAAATCGGCTATTGCTCTAGTCAAGAATCCAGTGTTTCATGACAGGAGCAAACACATTGACACGAAGTATCATTTCATCCGTGATTGTGTTGCTGACAATGAAATAGAGTTGAAGTTCGTGAAGACCCATGATCAAGTCGTAGATATTTTCACGAAACCATTGAAGAAAGACGTGTTTAGTAAATTATGTTCTATGTTAAGAGTCACGAACAATTAAGTTTATGGGGTAGCGTTAAAAATATAACTTAAATTGTTCAACAGTTATGCCTACTATCAAGAGTCATGTTTGTAGAGATATGTCTCCATGTAAAGTCACATCCTTTCAAAGAATAACATCCAAGAGTCACTTGCTACCATTATATAAGGAGGGTGTTGTTGTAAGCATTTACACAAGTATCAATCAAACATATTTACTTCTTCATCTATCTTCTATTTCTCCCAACAAGATAATGGAGAGAGGAGAGAGACTCTAGGTTGTACAATTTAACAGTTCATTTTGGCTCGGATATGTTTCACACTGAAGTGAATATGTTTGAATGACTGAGCTAGTATGCTTTGGACATGTTTAATGATCGAATGAACACAATTTGATCTGATTTCTCATTTTAAACTAACCCTTGATAGTTGCGTACACGTTATAATAAATGACGACGAGAGATCATTCGTATGCATTTATAATCACGGTTTATATCATTGACACGGCAGACTCCTAGTTGTTAGTGTTGACCCATGCCCCCATCTTCTGTGCTGTGGAGCTGGGCCCAACCAAAATAACCTGCAGACATCTTAGCATCTTTCGTAACAGGCTGCACACACATGAAGCTATAATATAAAAACAGACTCTCAAACTGACGCAAATTGGCCTTCCATAATTGAGTACGTCTCCTATTCGAAACAAGATAGTAAAATTATTAACCACACAACTTGGTGGTTTATATAGCCTGATGCAGTTTGGTGTGGTGGTGGGCTCAAACTTGTAGAAAAGGGAATCTTATCTCTCGATCTGCGTTTTTTGAATCTTGGAGAAATGAAAATATCTAGCTATAGATGCTTTGCGTATCCAATGGAAAAAGGTTTTGAGAAATTGCGGCGGGGTGCATTATACTACCTGCAACTCTATGATTGATGTCGTGGTGTATCAGTCTGTTTCATGAATTTCTGGTTTCGCTACGGTACAGTCTGCAGCTGCAAGATTCCTCAAAAGGGTATGAGTCATTTCCCTTACGGCTGTTCCACATCAAATGGCATTTGCTTAGAAATTGGACCGTACATTCATATGAAGCCTAGTGCATGCATTTGTTTTTTTTTTTTTTGAAACCACAGTGCATGCATTTGTTAATATATACATATTGCCTCGAATCAATCATCCGTTTTCTCTACTTTCAGGTCATCCAAAAGAGTGAAGTGAAAGAAGATAGGTCAGTTGTCTTTCCTGAATGTTACGCTCAACTTGAAGATGCATGTACTACTACCAAAACCGGCAACGCGTTGTAATTTATTTTCAAATATGTTCATCATTTTTGTACAAGTGTTGGTAGCATAACTCTGATTCTCTGTTAAGATTGTCTAGTGTTGTAGATCAAGTGTGATTCCCACACTAAAAATTATATAGCTAGTAAGTAGTTTATATAGTCTATGAACTACTCCACCTAATACCAATTGATTTTAGGATGGAACCTCATGGATTATTAGGCGTTACTAGTTTATATGTTTATTTTATAGAATCCCATTCGTTGGACCTATTCTCGTCCCACAATATTTCCATGACTTTTGGCGAAATTACACATCACACCCACGTGATTTAAAAAATTATTTTCCTCACCCATATGGTTTTTCTTTTTTTATATCTGGCAACTTTTTTCTGTTCAACTTAAAAGATGCTAAATATTGTCAAAAGTTGTTGAAACTTTACATGGATGATGCTAAAGTGTTATATTTTTGGTCCGACATGAAATTCAAAGTTTTTTAAGTTCACATGTGACATGTGGGTCCCAATGAACACACGTTCACATTAGAAAAGTTGGACAACATTTAAGCATTTTCTAAGTTGAATGAAAATTAGAAAAGTTGTCTGACGTAAAAAAGGAGAAACCACATGGGTGGGGAAAGTATTTTTTGAAACCTCGTGGGTGGGGTGTGTAATTTCGTCAAATGTCAAGGGCGGGGGATGTAATTTTCCCTATTTTTCAAACATGGTAGTAGAGCTCAGTTCAACCTTGGGTAATGCACCACTGTCTAATGGATACCCGAACGGACTGTGTCACGATAAACCAAGAGATGGGACCTGGCCAGTATTGTAAAATTGGACTCTATCATGGAGAAGAGACCGGGTCAGTACCAAGTGGGGTCCAAACAGGGTGGAATGTGGGAGACAATGGAGGTGAAAGACTCACACTTGAGGGGGGATGTTGGAGATCAAGTGTGAGTCCCAAATTAAAAAATTATATAGCTAGTAAGTAGGTCATATCTGACATGTAGAGAGGAATCTGTAATTAACTATCAGAGAAAAAACCTTGATTACGATTATATGTTCGGTCGAATAAAACACTTCCCCCTTTTGTACTTTCCTAACGCTTCTGCTAATCTAACTATTTCAAGTGAGATTAATTACCTCACTAACTAACTAAGACTAGTCATTAGCCTATAATACAACAGAGAATATATGTATCATAACACCCCCTCAAAGTTTACATTGACAGTGAACTTTGCCAAAGATACTACTGGCTAAACATTCCAGGTGTTGCTGACTATGAGGAATAAGTATAATCTGAACTCTAGACACTTTCATTCCAAGTTTTCTAGCGATGATGGGATAATCCTTTTGTGCAAGTGGCTTGGTAAGGACATCCGTAAGCTGCCAGAGTGATGGGATGAATTCCACATTGATGACTCCTCGAACCATTTGTCTTACAAAGTGGCAGTCAAGTTTGACATGTTTTGTTCACTCATGGAAAACTGGATTCCTTGTGATATGTACTACACACTAACTATCATATTTGAGCGGTATTGGCATGATATCTCTAATATCTAGCCAGTACGACATATTAGATCTATGAGGGAAACTTTTATTACCCTGATAGACCAATAATCTACCTTGTTAAACTATAAGGGCGAGTAAATAATTGTCCCCAGGGTTGCCTCTGAAGACATGTCATGTTAGATTATGGTGATGACCAATTTGGCTTGTCCTGGTTGTTAAAATCTATGAGGGCAACCAAAAGTCACCCTCTTTGACCTAACATAGAGGAAGTAATATTGTTGCATTCTTTGATCGATGATCAAAAGGGGCGACTTAACGAGGTCGCCCCCGCTATTTTCTGTCAAAAGAGGCAAGTTCGAAAACTCGCCGTCTTTGATTGACGTCAATAAAGGCGAGGTAAAACATCACCCTCATTGGTCATTCTTTTCAGTAGAGTTTGACTACATTCTATGGTGACGACTTGCTTATTCGCCCCATTTGATGTAGGGGTGAGATTTTGGTTCCGGTTATTCGGTTATAACCGAGAACTGAAATTATTTCAGTTTTTTTGACGGAAATGTTTAACCATTTTAAAAAAATTTGGTTATTCGTTATTCGGGTAGAACCGAAGTATTATTCGGTTCGGTTTTTGGTTCCAGGGTTGGGTAATTCGGTTTACCTGAATAACCGAATAACCAAATTACATATATGGAAAATATTGGCTAATTTGGTTCTTTTTTATAATTCTGTTCTTTTTTGTAGTTCGGTTCCTTTTTATAATTAGGTTCCTTTAAAAAATTGGTTTTTTTTACAATTTTGGTTTTTTTTTATGATTCGGTTCTTCTTTATAATTCGGTTATAACTGAAAACCGAATTAAAATTTTGGTTTTCGGTTCAGTTCTCGGTTCCAACCTTAAAAAAAATTCGGTTTATTCGGTTATTCGGTTCTCGGTTATTTCGTTCTCTGACTGAAATTCGGTTATTTGGGTAGAACTGAAAAAATACCGAAAACCAAAAAATTTTCCTAATTCGCTTTTCGGGTAGAACCAAATAACCAAATGCTCACCCCTAATTTGATGAAATTAATGGGGGCGAGTTATATTGGTCGCCTCCTTTGATGAAATCAATGCGGGCGAGTTATATCGGTCGCCTCCTTTGATTTCAATTAATGGAGGTGACTTCTTTTAGTCGCTCCCTTTGATTTCTGTCAATGGTGACAAAGCTCTTTAGTCGCACCCTTTGAGTATCTATCAGGGTGATTTTTTTGCCCTCACAGATGTTTTTTTAGAAAAAAATCAATCGAAGCACCTAAACAGCTAGGTACAAATCTGGTGCGTGAAACAAACAGCGGGGTACGATTGTATATGTGTTTAACTAATATCAATGACTATCATATAATCATAATCGTTAGTATATTACCGTGAGAGAAGATAATGAACGCAGGCGTAGAGTAAGCATGTTCGCCTGCAAAATTACCGCGAGATAAGAGGATGAAGTGAGGTGCGCAGAGCATGTTTGTTCACCAGTTAGGGTTACGAATTTACCGTGTGAGAAGGGGATAAAGAGCGAGCTGCTGGTTTGGGTTGCAAAATCACCGTGAGAGAAAGTGACGAAGAGAGGCGCAGACCATGTTCGCTAGTTAGGGAAGTGAAATTATAATAGTGAGAGAGAATAAAGGATGAAGAGATGAGATCAGTGAGCAAATATGTAATGAAATAAAGTCTATTTCAGCGGTTGTTAGCAACAACTGCCGAAATAGACTGAAATTTAAGCGGCATTTCAAAAATTTCGGAAAAATATCCTAGGAAATGCCCCTATTTTGGCGTTTTTTCTACAAACGCCAAAATAGGGACACCGAAATAGGCATTTTTTGTACTAGTGACAGTTGTAGAATTACTGAGTTATGACTAACTTTTACTAAATTAGTATCTCAATATAATGAAACAATCATTCCTAGCCAATACCACCGTAAAGATAATTTGAGACAATAATATCCATCATATTAATCACTTTCTACTCTACAAGCTAATACGAAATAGAAATACATGACACAGGTACCTGACATCACACCGTGTGTAACAGAAGTGATGATGCCATGCTCTATCGGCTCACCATTCATGTGATGATTCCTTTGGCAAGACTGATTGTGTCGAATTAGGAAATGCAAGATATACGAATGCCTTCTTATCCTAGCAATATTAGGAAGTAATTCAGCACAACTTTTTTGTTCAACCACAACAAGCAAATGATCCTGTTTATCTGATTGTACCTAACAGCTTAGAACATGGTGACAAAAAAAGTTGAAACGGACAAGGCTTAGTTTGAATGACATATTACTACATTGCAGTTTGTCTAAAAAACCACACATCACGCATTAGTAAAACATACTAATGTATAAATAGAAAAGAATTAATTCTAATCTGTCAAAAGTAATTGTTTACTGATGGTTATGTAACTATTAAAGATCTAACAAATAAATGACAACTTTTGAGTACCATCCTCCCTAGAAGAATAATCAATCTTCAAAATAAGGAACTTTCAACCTCACTTTTGTATTCACACAGGGCATAGACCTGGGAAAAATATTGGTGGTTTCAGATAGAATATTAAGGATGAATGAAATAGAATACCAAGGGGGCTTTTATGCCCTGTTCGAATATTAGGTTCCATAATTATGCCAAAAGGTACAAGATCTCACAATTTTGTAAGAGCCCAACTGGAGAAGACCATGACCGGCTTGAGTTACAACTATGGTATGCATTAATTGAAACATGCCAATGAAAGTGAAAGAGCTTCAATTTTTTAGTATGATTTTGTGCAAGAACTAAAGAAAGACATGTAGACTAATCGTAGGATGCCATGACAGTTAAAAAACTACCAACTTACCTGGATTCCAGTTTCAAACTGTTCATTCCACTCAATTAGAAACTATAACAACACCAGACAATAAAATTCATCAACGACTTAAACCAGATACAATTATCATGTCATTTATTAATCAAACGATAAAACATTAACATACCGCATCAAAGAACTCTATCGATTCCTCAGTGGAATAAGAGAAGCAACTAGTTAGTTGAGCATCCAAATCACATTTTTATGAAATAGAATGACCCAATAGCTACATAGACAAATTATATTCAGTGTAGTCATACTACAAAGTCTAAGACGCTAGCTCAAACTACAATCTTGTCTCATTCGGCCAAGTAGGAAGCCTAATAAATCTAAATTACAGCCAGTTACAAAAAAATATATTGACAATGCAAAGAACATGAAAAGCAGTTGACATACCAAAATTCATTAGTGTGCTCGCACTCCTCTCCACCTCATGAAAACATTATTAGCATCAGCTCATATCTTGCAGGTGTATCAGGTAAGAACCAAATACTCACCTAAACATGGTGCCCTTCGACCAGCTATCCGAAGATCTTTGGATTTTCTCTTTGCCTTTGTGAACGCGTCTATAATGGTTGTAGCCATGCACCAACGGTAGTGCCCTCCGACCAACGATCAAATGTGGCTCGCTGGCTTTCCATAACGAGTGAACTCGATTCTGTAATCCTCTCTAGTGATCACTATATGCAACCAGGTAAACAGTGATTCCTAGATCTAGATGTCTCTTCATAACCATTTCTTTCCCTCATGTGATTAATTTTACTTAATATTATTACCTAAGATTTACTCTTAGGTTATAGTGAATGTATAATCTCCATATAGTTGTCTTTTAAGTCTTACACATTAGCTAGAATTCATCTAGGTCATTTTCATATTCAAATACATATGCTCGTCAGGACGGTAATACTGATCCTCTGCCTAAGTTAATTACCTATGATGTTTAGGGATAATATGATGTATCTCGTTAATCATACGTGAGCAATATTTCCTTAGTCGATAATCGTAACTCAATTCTAGTTTACTTTAGGCATTGCTTTAGTCTGAAAGACATTTACGCACAATTAATAAACGTAAGATAGTCGGACATTTAAATCTCATAAGCATAGAAAATATATAATCACGCATATCGCTCTTAGCAACATCCACGCATATATGTCCAAACCCAAGGAAATCCTCTGGAGCAATCGGACCACACAATAACATACCGTTCACCAGGGTAGAAGGTGTTAGTTGTGATCCCGAGCTCGTCCACTAAATCTCTTGCTATGGAATTACGAGGCTAAGTACTAGCTCTCTATAATCTTAAGTAAGTTCGACCCCCTTAAAGCAACCTCCAATGATTGTTTATTTATTCGTAGTCGGGTTAGCATTTTAGGGTATTCGAATTAACGTTATCCCACTATTAGTAACTAACTTGTTGTAATATACTACAGCTTAAGATTTAATTCTCACATGTAATCTATTTTATCCATGTGTATATATATACATGTCCATATAGTTATTGTTACTATATGTCATCTAATATAATTGACCTATAAGTATTATTAGCCTGTGACATTTAAATTCCCACTTAATTTGTGAGTTGGTATATTGACCTTCTTGGTCAATTTGGTTGACTTGGTCAAGGTATGCTAGTCAACACTATTACATAATCCATAATATAATCCTTGAATTATATATTTCCAGTATTTGTATAACTCTTACACCATAACACCAAGTCTTTGTTTTAATGTTACATAATGAAATTCCCCACTTAAAATTAACTTCATCATACTTTATTTAATTCTTCAATCATGCTATATAAATTATAGCACTCCAAATATTCTAGTGGAGTATATAACTCTTTTAATTCATACTAACTTCCATTATTTCATGTGAGTTACAATTCCCTTTAATTTATGTTGCCCTCACATACTAACAATTAGATCTCATATCTACTGCTAGTTAATATGGTTCCCAACCATATACCCATCACTCTTAATTTAATAAATCCTAAACCTTATTATATAGTTTATCATGCCTTATATTTATATTCATATTTAAAATTCCTATAATTAATATATCTTCTGTAATAACATTATGACCATATTCTTAATGCTATGTCATGTAATCTTTAAACCTTATATTATATGTCATTCCTACCTCTCTATAATTCTCGACATAGCACTCTTTTATTTAATTATTGCACTCTTTCCCACAAATGTTATCAAAACTTACTATTACATATTAAATCATACCTTATAAATTTAACTCCCAATTTAATTCATTCTAAGGTGTTATTCTAACTCCGTAATATTGCCAAGCAGCCCCTAATGTCATTCCTCAATTTGCATTCATTTTTTCCAAATTACAAAGTAACCCACATACTTTATAAACCTTACAATTTAATTCCTAATATGTTCTTTATAATCTTTTAATTTAATATCCAAAATCCACCCAAAATTGCTGAAAATTTCAAACAGACCCAATGTTGGACTTTCTGGTTTTTTACACCAAACTTTCTAAAATTATATTTTGACCCCATAAGTTTTCCTAAACTTATACCAATTTTTCCTTAAATCATATTTCCATTACTTCTTTCTCCAATTTTGTCAACACTCTAAGTTTTCCCTAACTTTTACCATCACACACTGCCTTGACCCAAAATTTCCAATAATTATGCTTTGACCCTTTTTTTCCTATACTTTACAATTAAATCCTAAATTCTTTCAAATTCCAATTTAAGCCGTTTTCTTTTATATAATTTGGTCAAGACCCCCAAGTTTGACCCAATAATATGCGTTGACCATATTTTTCTAGAATTTATGAAATGAGCCCATGTATTTCCTAGGGTTTTCATTTAATCCCTTAACTTTATTAAACTTATAATTTCTATTATTCACCAATATTACCCCAAAACTTTCAGCTATTTTACTACACCATATTCCAAATTTCATTTCCTTAAAACCTTTAACCAAATTGTATGTTATATCACCACCATATCATTAAATAATTCCTAAGGTTATTTCAGGCACTTTTTGCCCTTAAATTTCATCCAACTTTTCCTAAAGTCTAATAGCCTTTTGAGTGTACCCAAATCACTCATTTAATACTTATAAATTACCATGTTTTTTCCCTTAGCATCAAATATCATAACATATGCTCTTATAACATATAATATGCCTAAAAACTCACAAAAACAAGCCTAAACATTTGGCCAACATAAAACATAACATAAATTAAAAGTATTCTACAAATGTCCATAAACACCCTAAATATTAGCCATATTTTTCCTAAGCCCCAAAATTTTGGCTTATTTCATATTTGGTCCTTAAACTTTGAAATCTTGAAAAATAAGTCATTAAATTACCAACAAACATTACTAGACATGTACATAAAATTTTATGTTCATTTATAGGTCATAATAGACCATAACCAGTTCCCCACATTAACATCACTTACAACCTTAAAAATGTGCTTTAAGGTAAAATATTACCCTTAATTGATCCAAGCTAGGTTTTCTCCTCCCTTAGCTCATGACCCCATATTTAACATAGAGAGTAGTCAGATCTTTGCATCATACTCAAGTTTAAATGATGTTTTAGGATTTCTATAGCTTAGATTAGGGTTTACCTTGAAAAATGATGATTTTTCCTTCTTTGAAGCCTTTTTGTTCACGGCATGGTTCTAGGATTTTGAACTCCATTTTTATCCATATTTTAAGAAAAGAAAGAGGAACCAAGTTAGGGTCTTTAAGACTCCATAACATAAGCAAGAGCTTAAAGCACAAAATGTGCTTTAAGAAGATGGAATTACCTTTGAAGACCTAGGTGAGTTTTCTTCACCAAAATCTCAGCTACTATAAGAAAATAGCTAAGAATCATATTTAGAGTCGGTCTATAGATAAAAGGTAGATTAAGTGTTCAAAAAGGCTTGATGACTTACCCTTGAAGTCACCTTTGGAGTGTGTTCATGCTTGGATTTTGGCCAACCAAGGAGCTAGAAGAATCTTCATTTCGTATATGAAAAGGAAAAGAAAATGGTGTAAGGAACGAGGTAGTTTTTTGCCATAATTAATCAAAGGAGAAGATGGAACCTTAAGGAACTTTTCTTACCTTAAGCTAGCTAAGATCTTCCTTGCTCCAAGACTTGTTGATTTTTGAATTTTTGTTCCAAGAATTTATTGATTACAACCTTGGATGGAGAAGGAAATGTGTTTGTTGTGTTCTCCTTGCTTGGTTTATGTATATAAGACAATATTTGAGATGAAAAGGAAGTGTGGGTTTATTCACCATTGAATTATTCTTCAAGGTTCCAAGGAATGGATGAAAAAGCTCAAGGAGGAAGATGAGTTGTATTTTCAGAAATGAGAGGATAAGAGAGGGTGACTTCTTTAGTTAACTTAAGTGAAGAGATAAGTGAGTTATGACTAGTAAAGGATGACTAAGGCTTATAAGAAAATATTTTCTTCCTAAAGTTGCAAGGTGGCACTTGCGACTACTCCCTTGAGGAGTTTGTAGGCCCTTTATTAATTAAGGGTGTGTTTGGCTCAAACTTTGAGAACTTATATAATAAGGTGTCTTATAATGCTCTAAGCTGATATGTTATACACTTGGACTTGTTTCATGTGTTAGTTTGTGACCAACATGATTACTTTACCCTACAGTGTGTTCATTTGTGTTTTTGAGTGATTGGTGTACTTTACTATTCATTGTGACTACTTAAAGTATGCTCCTTGATTGGATGTCGATGCTCTTAATTCATGTATTAATGTGTTACATGTTACATTACCTTTAGGAGTTGATTTATTCTTATTAATGTTCCCTCTTTAGTTCATTATTTTATGTGGGGTTTAGTTACCAATTTGGACTATACAGATTTATTTATATATGTATGTCTAGAGGTTGTAAAAATTCCTTAGTGAAGTAGGCTCATTAGCCTTTCCTTTAATAATTAATCATAGATTGAATTCTTTCATTTAATTTATCATTTATTTATTAAGGTGATTAATGTTTGGGGTATTTCAGTATTTTATTTGCTTTTGGATTTAAAATGTATAAGTATTAATTCCCCTTTTTTATTTTCACTTTTTGAATTTTTATAATTGGCCTCTAAAAGAGAGCATGTAGCTCTTCTTGAGCTTTGGTTGCTTGGAATCCTAATGTGGATTCTCTTGCTTTTATTGCCTAAATAGGTTTTGAATGGCGTGATTAGGAGAATAATTATTAGCAAAGGTCTGGCTGATTTCTCGTAGGCATTTAAGGTCATTAGTTTCACTTATTTTAAATGAGAAAATGTTTTTCCAAATAACCTTAACACTCGTGGAAGAGTGTGGCGGTAACACCAAGTTTTTATGACTTCCGCTGCTTAATAAAATGACTTAGGGCTAATTGGAGGATTAGAAATTGGGGGTGTTACAAGCTTCATCTTTAACTTGCCTTAGTTAAAAGAAAGAAAAATGAGGATATCACTTTGTATTATAATCAAGTCAGATCTATTGTAGACTGACTTGTTGTTAGTGGCCCGCCATTAATTGATGGAGTGGCCTTTTTCCGAGAAGACCAGGTTGGGGTTGAACTCACCAGATTAAGAAATTCAAGTCTCTTAATTAGCCCCCTTTGGTGAGAACCAGACCGGCTTAAAGGCCCTCCTAAGGAAAGCTCAAGCCCGAAAGAGATTAAAGAATAACCTTGTTACATAGGATCCGAGGCAGTTCAAGGTGTTTGCACTAGATTAACCATAGCTTCTCTATAACAGGCCACAAAGATAACCACCGTTCATATGGTGCCACTTCTTCTTCATCCACCATGACATCAATTGTACATTCATTTGAATGATGAAGAAATGATCCACATTTGCAGCAGATCATGAGCATATTATCATAGGACAATATGAACACAAAATAGTGGATGTCAAGAGAAAGGGGCAAGCACCTTAGGATAAGAAGGGACACATTCAGGAGAATTTTTATACGAACGTATCTGAAATCTGAAATGGCGGGATCGTCCATTACCCTTGTAAAATGACCCAGCTTGGCTCCCGCATACTCATCCAACACCATGTTGCAATGGTGCTTAGACACGTCGTAGATACGCACCTAGCACAGGATCCATCTAAACATGTGATGAGGAAGGGAAACCCCTGGTTCAATGCGTTGGATCACAAACAAGGAGCCATCAATGAGCCAAGGACCTCTGATAAGTACTAAATGCATGGTCTGGATGTTGTCAAATTCGATCATGAAGCAGAACGGGCCAGATTTCAAGTGAACTTGAATCCTCCAAAGATGCTCCAGAGGGTCGAGAGCGTTGTGTAAACAATGGCAGTGTGCAAGTCATCATGAGTAACAAGTGTGCCCACTAAATTACGCTAAAGGGCCATGAAGGGAGGTAACAATTCTGGTAAGCTCAGTGTTGCCATAGCTTGAAGGAGTTGGGGCGGGGTAAAAGGGCAGGGTGAACAAACCAGAGGAAGGTGCAATTTGTGGCAAAAGACAATGAACTGGGTTGAGTGAGAAGAAGATTGGGAATGAGAAATGCAAGGAAGTGGAATAAGGAACACAAAATGTGGCCACTTTAAAGATTGCATGTGTGCAACCCTGGAGCAAAAAGAAAACACGACATATACAGATAGGGTAATGATGATTACTGTAGGATTCGTGAAGTGAAGGGTGCTGGAGATGAAAAACGAGAAGATGGAGGAGTCTTGCACAAGGAAAATCCATGACGGTACTCATTACTCGCTATATATTCCCGATGGTGATTTGCTTGTTGCCACAAGGTACTAGAAAAGAAAAGGTAGATAGGAAAAAAGGTTGCTGTTCGGCATGTCTGTTTTATAGCTGTTTTGATCTGATTGTTTTATATGTGACAGTATATCATTGGGGAACACAAGACCCACGGGGGGACCATCCCTTTACGCCATCAAATATGCCACGTTTATGCCAAGACCGGACCGAGGGGAAGGGAAAGTGTAGATTGTTCCACAAAAGAACTGTTATCTTAGACCAACTTTTTAGTACTGTCAGGAAAAAAATGGCTGGCCCATAAAGTTAATTAACTCGGCACAGGGTTCATTTATGAATGTTGATTTAGTAATGTTGTTACATGGTATTACGTGCAAAATTTCCAAAAACGTCAATATGCATGTGTGGGAATTACTGAGTACATCTAGAAACTTGAATCTAGATCCAAGTTTTTCTACACACCCAATACCAATATATAATACCCGGTCGATTCATTAATTTGGCACGTACCCCAACATATTATAGAAGGTATGTGTTGAATAATCTTAAAATTTGCGATTTAATTACATCGTTAAATCCATGCATTCTATTAAAATAGTATTGGTTCATGGTATTGCTTTCATGGTTAACTAATTACGCGCGTGCTATGATGATATATATATATTTGTCAATGTTTCATTATTGTTGTTTGAACACGAACTAGACTACAAATTGATAGGGGGTGCACATATCTCGTCATGCAAGTGTGTCAACTTGTTGCGAGATATATATGAGAAAAAATAGTCTCTTATATATGTGAAACTAACTATACGGGATATTCTTGTGATAATTTTTCAGCTTCATTAATTAATTCTATATAATTATAGGGTTAGGATCAATGTTTAGAGTTTTGCTTAATCTAAATTCGTAGGGTCTTCTAAATTTCAACCCTTGTAGATTCATTCTAGTCTAGGATAGGATTTAGTTTACAAAAAAAGAAGCTATAATTTCATCTCATAGCTTTGAAGGGATGCAAAGTGTACACACGAGCTACATCCATATTGATTGGTCACCCACTCTAATTAACCTAGAACTGATTATAATAAACCCGATAAACTGTTTGTAAGATAATGTAGTAGTACTATATATTCATTCTTTTAAGATTCCTAATTATTCAACTGAATTTCCGTTGATGTTGAGATGGGCAGTCATAAATTATTGAAGATTCCAAGAACATATGTAGGGAAGAGGGACCTACACACCCACAGTACACTTTTCCCCACTCCTAAGGCCTGTATATAAATAACAAACAAGGAAACCATCTAACCTCACATCCCTTCACTAGATTATTATCTGATCTCTTCCAGTCTTTCTTCCTTACCCGTGATTTCCTCCACCAACGCAATATCCAGCATGAAGAAGCAGCAGCAGCAGCACCTTGATCTCCTCTTCTTCTTCCTCCTACTAATAATAATTCTCCCTCTCTTAGCTTCTTGTGAAGATGAACCACCCCAGGTCTGTCTGTCTATCTTTTTTTTTTTTTCTCTCCAGCTATTTATTCTACGTACATATATAAGTTTCTCGCTGTTAGTAAGTAACTGACTCGACTCTATATATAACAGATATACATAGTATACTTTGGAGCTCACAGTGGAGAAAAGGCATCTCATGAAATAGAGTCAACACATCACTCATACTTACAATCAGTAAAGGAAACAGAGGAACAAGCAAGAAGTTCATTACTCTACAGTTACAAACACAGTATCAATGGGTTTGCTGCAGTGCTCACTTCACAAGAAGCTTCTAAATTATCAGAGTTGGAAGAAGTGGTTTCTGTATTACAAACCCATCCAAGGAAACATAAAATGCATACAACAAGATCATGGGAATTTGTGGGTTTAGATGAGATGATTGAACCCACTAATATGGTTATGCAAGGAAAGAGTACTACAAAGAGAATATCAGATGGTGATGATATGCTTACTAAGGCGGAATATGGGAGTGAGATTATTGTTGGTGTATTGGATAGTGGTAAGTTTTTAGTTTACTACTAACTACAATAAATATTAACATAATTAATTAATTGTGGATCATATGTATAGTAATATGTTTGTTTGTTACTGTTGTATGTATAGGTTTTTGGCCAGAATCAAAGAGCTTTAATGACCATGGGATGGGACCAATACCAAAGTCATGGAAGGGTATTTGTCAAACTGGAGATTATTTCGATTCCTCTCATTGTAATAGGTCAGTAGTAGTACTGTCTTATCTACTTTCTCAAATTTGACATCTTGTGGGTGCTTGCTTGCTCTGTTTTGCTTTGCTTGCCCTTAAGTTAAATTATAGTGTTTCGTTTGTTTGTTTGTATACACATGTGAGTGAGTGAGTCCACCCGTGAATGAGTAAGTGAGAGTGACCCTCCTCATTTTGACGCCTGACCTTATACAGAAAGACACGAATGACCCATCAATCAATCAATATCCCCCGACATACAATTGACGCCTGACTCGCCCCGTGAGAAGAATCCCACCAACAAGTGCATAGATTGATTGATAGGTCACGGTCACAGTCATGGTCACCAATCCCAACAAATATATTCCATCCAGCCAACCAGTAAGGGACACCACACTTTTTCACAGAATCAGAAGGAATCTTGGGATTCCCCCTATCAGTTTCTGCAAATCCTATCACAATTGTCCACTTCGAATCACACAAATGTATGGCGGCAAACATGGATCCCACACTCCTTTTACTTCAACTATTCTCCGTCAACATTATCTTAAATTTATACACTTATCCGTACTCTACCTTTTAGTTTTCTATCTGCATAATAATTAGTACTTTGTTACAGAAAAGTAATCGGAGCACGATACTACCTAAACGCATACGAGAAATACTACGGCAAACTAAACACAACCATCGACTACCGTTCACCACGAGACAAAGATGGACACGGTACACATACAGCATCAACAGTCGCTGGTCGTGAAGTTCATAACGCTTCATTTCTCAACACATTCGCACATGGTACAGCTTCAGGTGGTGCACCACTTGCCCGTTTAGCAATTTACAAAGCTTGCTGGGCAATCCCAAAGCAGGAGAAAGTAGTAGGCAACACTTGTTTAGAAGCTGATATGCTAGCGGCAATTGATGATGCTATTGGTGATGGAGTTCATGTTCTCAGTGCGTCAATTGGGGCTTCTAATTCACTACCTTATGGACAAGATGGGATTGCTATCGGTGCACTTCATGCTATGAAACATGGGATTGTAGTTGTTGGTAGTGCGGGTAATTCAGGGCCTAAACCGGGTACGTTGAGTAATCCAGCACCTTGGATTATGACTGTTGGTGCTAGCAGTCTTGATAGGGATTTTCCTGCTCCAGTTATGCTTGGAAATGGGATTCAATTGAAGGTACCCCTACCCTACCCCTACCCTACTACAGATATAGTACCATTTATATGTCAGTCAGTTAGTTAAACTAACTGTATTGTATGTTTTGATCATGACAGGGTGAGACAGTAACCACATACAAGTTACCTACCAACAAAATGTATCCATTAGTTTATGCTTCCCAAGTCGAACTCCCAACTGTCCCTCAAAACCTCTCAGGACAATGCATGCCTAATTCACTCTCACCACTAAAATCACAAGGCAAAATAATCCTCTGTTCAAGAGGAAATGGTACTAGAATCGGAAAAGGTCTAGAAGTCAAGAGAGCAGGTGGTGTTGGATACATTTTAGCTAATCCTAAATCCATGGGAGATGAAATTGCAGTTGATGCTCATGTTCTACCAGCAACAGCTATAGGCTATGATGAAACACTCCAGATTCTAAATTACATCAAATCAACTAAGAATCCAATGGCCACTATCATTCCAGCCACCACAATGGTTAATACCAAACCTGCACCTTTCATGGCTGCATTCACTAGCCGAGGTCCTAATCTTGTCGACCCAAATACTCTCAAGGTGTGTGATTAGTTTAACCTTTCTAATAACCTTAAAATTAGTCTAACAAAACCTCTAGCTAGATTAATAATGTGTGCAAAAATGTTATTCCATGTGCAGCCTGATATCACAGCACCAGGACTCAACATATTAGCCGCTTGGTCTGGTGCTAATTCACCCACAAAACTCTCAATTGATCACCGGATTGTCCAATGGAACATCTATTCTGGAACTTCCATGTCTTGTCCTCATGTCTCCGCTGCCGCAGCACTTGTCAAAGCTATCCATCCTACTTGGAGTAGTGCCGCAATTAGATCAGCACTTATGACATCAGGTATCTCATCTGTTACATTACAACCCATACATATACATATACCAGCACAGAATAGAACAGAACAACAACTGACTAGCTTGCTTGACACTTTCCTAATAATCATCTGCACTGCAGCTGGCTTGATCAACAATGTTGGAACACCCATTACAGATGAAACAGGACAACCAGCAGATTCATTTCAATTCGGAGCAGGTCATCTCCGTCCAACAAAAGCAGTCGATCCAGGACTAGTATACAACGCATCATACACTGACTACTTAACTTACCTATGCACCATGGGTGTAACCAATGTCGACCCAACTTTCAACTGCCCACGAATTTTACCCAAACCCAATCAGCTAAACTACCCATCAATCGCGGTCTCTAAGATGAACACCACAGTTATAGTCCACAGGCAGGTCACAAATGTGGGTGAGCCACAGAGTGTGTATATGGGTACTGTGAAGGCTCCTTTGGGATATAAAGTGAAGGTACAACCTAGTGTGTTGAGATTTAAACGTCTAGGTCAAAGGAAGAGGTTTAGAGTTGTGTTTGAGAAAGATGTGAGGAGGAGTGATGTTGTGGGTGGGAATGAAGAGTATCAGTTTGGGTGGATTACTTGGTCTGATGGGGTACATCATGTTAGAAGTCCAATGGTTGTATCATCTGCATAGAGGATGGATGAATAACTCATTAGTGTTTGGATTGTATTAGGTCACTTTTCTGGAAAGTGAAAAGTTACCATAGAATAGATATAGATGTTACGTAAACAAGTGGGGATCTATCTATTTCCACTTGATTTCAATAGTTTGTCTATGACAGTGCGTGTTAGATTAAGTAACCTGCATATTTATAAAAATTATGGTCACGAATTTATCTCAACAGAATGATTTATGCTCTTTCACTACAGAACTTCATACATGATGAAAGAGGAGAACTAAGGGACCTTAATTTATCACAAACAAAAAGAGGTCACTAATCTGCTGCAAAACTGTGAGCCGGCTTAATTCATATTTTGATTAAGGCAATTCGTTCAAGTGATTCGTCAATTAATATATCAGAAACAATCAAATTGATTAGTTTACACAATTATCCTCAATAACATCCACGATAAAGATGAAGATAGAAAGGATAAAGGGCTGTAAATGTATACAAGAGAGTCCAGGGGACGACATACACACCAGCACAAAGAATCCAGTGATGATGAAAGGTGTTTCGGTCTCTATTTCAACTGACGCCTGCCAAGTTCATAAGACGCCTACGAGTTCACTGAAGAGGTAAAATCAGACAGCGATCAGTGTTGCACAAGCTTTTTAGGGAAGGAGCGAAAATTCGCCGACCTTCCAACGCCGTGAAGATATTTCTCTCTGTTTCTCTATTTCTTTTGTCGCTTTCTTACTAGAATTCTACCGATGAGATATAGACAACGTCAACGAGAGGAGTGGTCATACTTGAGTTATGAGTGCGAACCGGCTGGTATATCCTAGCGAGCGAGTCTGTTGAGTTCGGCTCTGACAATACAAACACGATGGTGCCCGAAGGAATATTATTGAGTGGTAAAGATTGTTGTAAATGACGAAAGAGAGACTCCATAGAGAGATGAGATAGTGAGACAACTGAAATTCTTATTTCAATATGAGTATACAAGACTTCTATTTGTAGAGGGTTAGATAGAAGCGGAAACCCTAATTACATAAAGATGTGGAGTCCACTATACATATATCTATTTATAACACTCCCCCTTGGACGAAACATCTTGTTATATGCTGACTCGTTAAAAACCTCGCCTGGAAAAACCCTGTGGGATAAAAACCTCGGGCAAAGGAAAAGAGTACAGTCTTATAATAACTTGACATAGCTATAATAATCAATCATAGGTATTTTCACTTGGCATTCACATATAATGAATCCATTAGATGAATTTCATCGACTGCCTCGTTAAAACCTTACCTGGAAAAAATCCAATGGGAAAAACACCATGGTGAAGGAAAAGAGTACAATTATCATTGCTCCCCCTGATGAAAATATCACTTTACTAATTACTTTGATTGTATGCATCCCCAATCTTTAATTGGTCCTGCACCCAGTTACTTGGGAAGCACTTGGATGAATACATCCATCGATCACTTTTGAACTTTAGCATATTTGCTTTATATTAAATCGACGTCTCTTTTATAAGTAGAACTTTTGGTGGTATGTATTTTCCAATCATTATAGATATAATTATCTATATCATCTGGGTATTAAGCCACAGATTCAATGAAAACACACCTTCAATTAATCTCTTGGATAGTGCGGGTTATTCATATGTGTTTATCTATAGATACCATAACCCATTAATCATTCTGCTGCAATAGCATTAAGATTGGTACTTCATGATCATTGATTCAACGACCAGCAGGAGACTCGTAAGGACTTCCAAATATACTCTTACTCTACTACTATAGCAACATGAATTATCCAATAAAATTGGACTCATCTCAGAGATACCTTTTCAATAGTTTTAACTAAGATAGTAATGCCATAATCACCTTTATCGTTGAGGTTCATGATAAGATTTATTAACATGGTCACAGGGGCATTCCCTTCCAGAATTCACCAAACTCCTCCAGGAGTTAATCTCTTTTGAATCTTATATAAACGCACTATCAAAGTGATCTACATGTATAAGGTATAACCATACAAATTAATCATAATTTCAACCATACATATATCTTCAAAATAATCAACTTCTGGGGATAAAGCCTTTTGTAATCAATAGCAGGGCTTTTGAAAAATCTGTATACACCAATACAGGTTGTATATTAAAAGAATTTTAAACCACACATTTTCATTTTCATACAAACACTTGTTTGTATCCAGCTGGATTCACATCATTATGTGGACATCAAGTTTGCAACATTCACAACTTGAATGTGTTGAAATTTTGCTTCTCATTTGCGTCTTTCAAGTACTTTTGACAAATCAATTCACTGTCCTCGTCATCATTGTGACATGTAGCGCTACATACATTTACATGCATATACATAAATATATTCAACGTTGATTTCATATCGGTTCCATTATATTATTGACATGACATAATATCTCGAGATCTTTATTATCATCAGGTACCTGATTACCTTATATACCGGTAATTTGTCATGTCTGACGGCTCATCTAGAGCTATACCCTTTGTAGTATGACCATTTTAATTCTATGCTCCTTTTAAGGGCTTTGTCATTGGAACCGCATAGTCTACCATGCTTCAGGTTAGACTTATTTACACTTGTCCTCACGGGACATTATAATATAGGAGCATTAGACGTTGGCGCATATTTTTCACTCAACATCAAGCAATTGGGTTGCCAACTTTTTGGAGATGAATAGTACTTTGAACTTAAAAGTTCTTACTGACGAGGATGACGCAATTATATTTTCATATCATATCATCTCACCTTCCAATTGCTTCTTTTCTCCCCCTGATGTTGGGAAAAAATTACTCGCCTAAATGACAATCAGTCATAAAGGTATCCCCAGCTTTAGTTCAAGGTATTAAAATTTGAACTCAACAACAATCCCATCTTAAGGAATTGATTGATCCACTGAAGCATAATATATAAATCTTTCAAACAAAACCTTGTATGGGAGAATATTTAGCTTTTGACTCAAAGTCATTTATAAGAGTGAGAGTTAATCAACACTATTTGGCTTGCTGCAAATCAATGTTGCTTCATGTAAATTACATGTCTCCAAATGCATATTGAGATTCTCAAACCAAAAGATCTTACAATTTATTATAGATCTTTGATCGATGGTTCTTCTTAATCATCAATTTATCCCAATGAAAATGTCAAAGTTCATATTAAGGCGTTGACATTTCACCAGCATTGTCCAATCTTATGGACTTTATTATTCAATCTTACAACCTTTAGCTGTAATGACCATTTGGTTGATGCATCAATTTAAACCAAATATTAATAGTCCAAAAATGGTCAGGATATGGTCCCCAAAATGGTCCCCATATCTTACCTGAATTCACGCATATAAAAATCCAAGTTTACACATAATATCAACTGGTGATAGCCTCATAAAAGGTTTTTCAAAGTAAGCAACAAATCATTTGGTGGAAGAATATAATACTCAGCATGTTTCCACACGTACAGTGGATATCAATTTGTATCATTTTTGAACTGGGATGGTCTAACCAGTCATGCCAAAAAGAACAATGAAAACTTATTGTTTTCTTTATCTTATATCTCAAGTTCTCCATTTTACCAACGCACATGTGATACAAATCAAAGGAAAAAACAAGCAGCTACAATCATGACTTATATCGTTTTCAGAATATACATTGATATTCTCTTATTTATAGCCTTAACGTGATATCCACCTCAGGTATATCAGTACCACTTTTTGAGAAAACTTGTTATTTACAAAGCTTTCTCAGTACAAAAATTTCATTCTATATGTGGTATTGTAGCTGCTCTTTTAAAGCTTATTGACCCTGATCTTATGATTTTTTTTTAATCATGGAAAATGATTCTCACACATGAGACTAATGCCTTGTCATCAAAACACATGCTTATGGGTCAATTATAATCCTTTGGAAAGGGTAGCGAGCTACAACTGCACTATATTCCAAGCAAGTGCTAATTCTTGACTCCATCAAGAAATATTATTTATAGTTGTATTGTCTTTAACCATGTTTCTCAAGACATATGCCTTCTCGGACATATGCTTTTCATGACCCTTTAAGGTGTACAAATTCTTTGTAAATGGATAAATCTTATTCAGAACATACGCCTTCCCGGACATATGTCTTTCATGACTCCTTTTAGGGTGTAAAATTTGTTTTTAAATTAATAAATCTCATAAATGTAAACGAACATACATATACATATATATATTATAAACAATGGACAATAATAATATAGAATATATAAAAACATAGAATAATATTTAGAAATTTAAATTTGTCATCCTCAACATAACTTCTCATCAAAAAAAATCTGCATAGCTTCAATTTTGAGCTAGCTTTGAAATAAGTCGAGTTTTGTTCACAAAAAAAAAACCTTGAAAGTCTTGCAATTATAATAACATCCAATGCTTTCTGTGATGTCAATAACTGCTCATCATCTCTCACAATCTGGTCATAACTTTTGACTATTCATGAAAAACATGGAATAAAAATGATTCGACAAGAACCATTTTATATTTGTCATATCAAGTGTTTTCTTTAATAGATGAACAATATTTGGGTGATTCACTAGAGTTACTCATTTTGTGATTTAGCACTATCCCAATGAAGATGAACTTATGATTCATTGAGAATCATTTGTAAAATCACATTCAAATTGAATTATTCGTATGACATTATACATATACCATCATCATAGAGGTCAAACTTGACATATGAATATTCATCATCGTGGTATATCACTTACGTAGTTTTCCAAGAATCACTTCAAACAAATTTCATAAATTTCTCCTGGTGCAATACCATCATTGATTTTTTCACGGATCGTGAAATAACGTTCATCTTATACATAAAGTAGATACTTCAGATGAAATCATCAGGTGTTATACTATCTTAGATCAATGATATGATCAATATATTTATTTTTCAAAATATTGTCAATTTTCTAGCTCAATGCTAATATCATACTACCTCCGTCCCGTCATAAGTGTCCTGTTTACTTTTTGGCACGTTTTTCCATATCAATATTAAACATATAAGATAAAATAATTTTATAAAACTAAATTTTGTATTATATAGTTTATCATGTAAGGAATCATATGCAAAACTTAAATTTTCAAAATTAATTTATCTTATATGTTAAAAATTGAAGTCAAACGACATGTCCAAATAGTAAATAGGACGGTCAAGGTGGGACGGAGGGAGTATCATATTAAGTTCGAAAGTTTCTGGCACAATGCCAATTTCTTTGCTCATACTGTATAAAAAGTAATTAAAAAAAAATCTGGCATCGCTCTTTATATCGATCATATTAGCAATTTCAAGTGTGATGCCTTTTTATAACATATGCAACTAAGCTTTCAGGCACAATGCACTTTTTAGCATATTGATGTCAAAATTTCAGGCGCGATGCCCTTCTCAGTATATTGATGTCAAAATTTTAGGCGCGATGCCCTTCTTAGTGATGTCCAAGGCGGTAAGCTCAAATTCGGCAATATTGGACATTGTTTATGATATATCAAAATCAAAGACTTTTAGGCGTAATGCCATTATTTCTTTGAATAATATTAAAATTAATTTTATCATGCGCAATGCCATTATTTTTTCAAATAATATTAAAGTTAATTTTATCAAGCGCAATGCCGTATATATTGGGGTAAACATTATAAATAACAATCATAAAATAATAAAATATATTATATATCACAACAAAATAAATCATATAACACATAATAAAAGTAGTGCAATAAATAAAATCTGGCACAATGCCTCACGTGATATTTATATCTGGCACAATGCCTTAAATAAACATTTATATCTGGCACGATGCCTCACGTGATTGTTTTATCTGGCACGATGCCTCACATTATACTTAACAAATAAATAAAAACAAAAACTGGATGAATTAAACAACACATAATAAAAATTAACAGTATTGAATTCTAGCATGATGCCTCATGTGATTATTTTATTATTTTTCCTGGCACGATACTTAACGTGATTATTTAATCCGGCATGATGCCTAACGTGATTTTTTTTTGGCGCGATGCCTCACGTTATACTTCACGAATAAATAAAAACGAGACTGAATGAATTAAACAAAATCTGGCATAATGCCTCACGTGGTATTGAATTCTGGCACGATGGCTCACGTTTTTTTTTCTTCTCTCTGGCACAATGCCTTCGTAGATTTTAATTTTTTTTAATATATGTATTGTGTCGTCCCTTTACTCGCATCAAAGCTGACGGTGCGCTGCAGCTTTCGTGACGGACAACAAATTTCCGTCCTGGACGGATACAATCGTAGTCTTTTATTTTTTGTTTTATTTTAATCAGAACCGTTAAATGTTCTCTTCACTCACTCATACATTGATCACCAGATACGTACCAATCGTAAGCATCATAACTATTAAATTAATATTAATATAATCATCATGCTCATCTCATATACACGAGCACTTGTGAAAAACAGACTATATTGAGCAGATGTAAATCTTTATTTTTAATGGCTCGAACCCTTATTGTCTAATTATTATTATTTTTTCAGCTTATTGTTAGTATAAATATGGATATATATATTTTATTATAGTTTTGAGTTAAGTAATATATTTTGATGAATTATATTATTCATTTATTTTTTTACATCTCTAAATACAGTTTTTGAAAATAAATGATTTAGCATATTTATAATATATTATTTCTTTTTTATTCTTTAAATAATAAATAAAAATAAATGAAAAAACCCATAAAACTTTAGTAAAATAATATGAAGAGATTCCAACCATGAAAAAACTAAAAACCAAAAACCATTTAAATACTTGTAAATCCATGTACTAAATAACCGTAATTATTCAAATAAAATTAGCCTCACATACACTTTATATTGTCTCAACTGACTACAAACCATAAAAAAAACCTTCGACGTTTTTAGCATTCCTAGGGTGGTTTTTAGGGTGTTTGGGGGCACGGTAATCTTTTTGGCATTAGTTCTACGCTTTATATTGTCATCACTGACTCGACAGTTTTTTAGGGTTTGTGGTTCAGGATTTAGGGTCATTAGACCCTAAACCCTGTACTATAAACCCTAAAAATGCCTTCGATGTTTTTAGCTATCCTAGGGTGGTTTTTTGGGTGTTTGGGGGTAGGGTAATCTTTTTGGCATTAGTTCTACACTTTATATTGTCGTCACTAACTCGACAGCTTTTTAGGGTTTGTGGTTTAGGGTTTAGGGTCTAACGACCCTAAACCCTGCACTACAAACCATAAAAATGCCTTCGACGCTTTTAGCTATCTTAGGGTGGTTTTTTGGGTGTTGGGGGGGGGGGGGGGGGGTAATCTTTTTGGCATTAGTTCTCTCACTTTATTTTTGTCCTCACTAACTCGACAGATTTCCACACCACAATTATAAATAATGTTTCCAGCATTTTACATAAAGGTGTCCACAAATTCAAATAAATGTTTCCACATGTTCATTTAAACGTTTCCACGTTTCTACAATTCCATGATTATCTATAATGTTTCCACGCCACGAGTATATAAAAACATTTCCACTACATGATTATATATAAAAAAATTATAATTATATATGATGTTTCCATGACACAATTATATGATGTTTCCATGGCACAATATATAATGTTTCCACAGTTATACATAAAGGAGTCCATGAGTTCAGATAATGTTTCCACTTTTTATTTAAACGTTTCTACCTTTTTATTTAAACGTTTCCACATTGTTATATATACTTTTTCACATTTTTATTTAAATGTTTCCCGTTTCTACGATTCCATGATTATATATAACGTTTCCATGGCATGATTACATATAAACATTTCAATAATTATATATGGATGTTTCCATGCCGCAATACGTTTCCATGTTTTATATATAAACGTTTACACGCCATGATTACATATATAGGTTTACAAAATTATATATTCCATGCCACAATTAAATATAACGTTCTACGACATATTTCCACGTCACAATCAAGTATAACGTTTCCACCGTTATGCATAAACGCATCCACAAGTTTATATAAACGTTTCCACGTTTTTATATAAACGTTTCCACGTTTTTATATAAACGTTTCCACGTCTTTATATAAATGTTTCCACGTTTCTCTGATTCCATTATTATATATAAATGTTTCCACGCCATGATTATACATAACATTTCCAACATTATACTTAAACTAAATTGTTGGAGTTGACTTTACGTATTTATTAACATTTGATTTTTATATATGCACTACACAATGACTTATGACATGAAAGTTAAAAAATTAATGTGCAATATTTTTTAAAAAATATTATACACCACTTTTTTTAATTTCAAAAATAATATAAATATTAGCTTGGTATTTTTTATATTAGTAATTTTCTTAATTTTAATGTGTATTTTGAATTGTTATACTCCATTTTTTACATATATGTATTAACAACAAATATTATAAGATTAGAGAACTATAATACAATAGCGATGTCATTCAGGTTTTTTCTTTAAAAAGTATAAATATTTAACTTGGTGTTTTTACATTAATTCAATTTTTTTAAAAATTTTCAATTAGGATATATGTTCATCAACAAATATTATCAAATTAAATAAATAATATTTAATAATCGTATATACAAATAAATATAGTCAAATAATTTTTTTATATAATTAGTGAATTATTTTATTAATAACTATATTATTACATTATGTATTATTAAAAGGACAAAACAATTACTCTAAGATTATAAAAATGAAAAACCAAAAACAAACTTGTATAAAAGTGAGACGTCCAAAGAAAAATAAAAACAATGATAGTGTACGGTAGGGAATACCCCGTAATGTACTTCCTGATTCCTCTGGTAAAACAAATAAAAATAAAAATAAAAAAGAACAGTTCCGTCACGCTACGGAAAAACAGTTTCCGTCAGCTAATCCGCTCCCGCTGACGGTGGCTATTTGGCACGTTATGAATGATTAATTCAATAAATCAAATCAGTAATTGACGCAATGATTTGGAAGAGAAACATCTAAGGGGCTATTCTTTCATTAGCTTTAGTACATTAATCTACTTTTTTAAAAAGTATGGGACACATGTTATGCTTTGATTGGATATTTCTATACCCATACCCCACAAAAAGTTGACTATAGTACACATGTCAAACCACTATTAGTTAACTACACTCAACTTTAACAAAAAGCTTGTATTTGAAGCTTTATCCCAACTATTAAGCTCACCACAGAACAACCCCTAAATGATAAGGTAAAAGGATATATATCATTTGAAAAATGCATATTTGTACAAATGAAGAGGCCGAACCTCTTGATGGCCTTGACGAATTCAGCAGTGGAAGGTTGGCGCATTCGCTCAAGGAAATCGTGCCACGTCAGCGGTGTCGTCGAAGAGCTGAAAGGCTCTGCGTTCTCCATTAGCATCTTTATCTCTCTTTCAACTACAGTGAAATTACGAGGTCGGGATCACTGATCGAAGTAGAAGAACGCTGTCGGAGAGTCATTTGATTACGAAATGAAGAATTTCTTCTGCTGTCGGAGAGTCCACTATACATATATCTATTTATAACAGACTTTTTCATGGTTATCGTGGCCTAGTAAAAAAATAACCAAAATGAATATACGATCCAAAAACTACATGATATGGCATTAACATGTATAGGTATTTAAGTTTATATATGAAACTAATTTTGTGTTGTGTATCGTATATAATTATTTATTAACGTGTCGTGTATCGTATCTAATTATATACTTATCGTGTTTACATAAAAAATCTCTACAACTTTGATCACCAATGTAAGCTTGTTTTCATCAGGTCTCACAGGTCACATGTGAGCTTTTAAAATTTTGGATTCACCATAGAATCAAAATATAACATTTTCACATCATCAAAGTAAAGTTTCATCTAATGGTGGCCATCGGGTCCGGTTCTACCCGGAACCGATTGGAATCGGAACCGGTGGGAACCGGAACCGAACCGCCTCAGCCGGTTCCGAATATGAATACATGTTTTGAGATTCGGACCCGGAACTGGAACCGCCTGGAACCGTCATCGGATTCGGAACCGGGAACCGGAACCGGTGGAACCGGAATCGGAACCGTCCCGGAACCGGTTGAAGTTACTGTTGGAATCGGGCCAAAACGACGTCATTTTGGGTCTCGGGCGCGTGCTCCTCTGAAGAAAATAGCCGTTGGTGGGATTAGTGAGGTTATTTATGATATGATGTCTAAATGGTTTAACTATTTCAGTGAATTTCCTTTGATTTATTGTATTGCAACTGTTCTTGATCCTCAAATAAAATTGGAAGCTCTAACAAATTTGCTTGATTATTATAATAGTATTGTTCCAGGAGGTCCACCCAGGGATGGTTATGTTAAGGAATATGTACAATAGGTTAATGTAGCATTGAAAAAGCTACACGATGAATATACTTCAAAGTATCGTCCGGGGGAACTTTCTTCTGCTAGTGGTAGTGGTTCCTCTTCTAAAGCACCACACCCCGGTAGCAAAAGCAGTTCTTTGATTTCTAGTATTTTGAAAAGACCAAGATCAGTTCAATCGGGTTCCGGATTTTGTACATATGATGATTATATTAACTTTACTTTTAGTTTTGATGATGATGGTAATATAGATGTTCTTAAGTAGTGGCAAACACATGAAGCCAAGTTTCCAATCCTTTCAAAGATAGCCCGTGATGTGCTAGCAATTCCAGCATCAACCGTGGCTTCAGAGTCGGCGTTTAGTGCGGGCAAACGAGTATTGGATGAAAAGAGATCAAGCCTTGCACCAGACTCAATCAAGGTTTGTGTTAAGAAGTATAATTGGGACTTAGCCGAGGTTAGATCCCAAGCATGCACATTGAAATATGAAGGCCAACATGATGATTGGTATGAGTTGAATGGGGATAACACCACTTAGGACTTCTATCTTGTAATATTTTAGAATGTTTTAGTAATTTAGTATTACTTTCTTTCCATGTAATATTTTTTTTAAGACTTGCGAATTGAAATCATGTAACCTCTTAGTAGCTGTACTCTTTATCCTTATTAGGGGTTTCCCAATGGGGTTTTTACCTAATAAGGTTTTAATGAGACAGTGAATCAAATAATAAAATTCTCTTTGTTCCTTATTTTTTGTAAATTCAATAAAAATTCCTAAGTGTTTGTTTCTTACACATTTAAGATTATAAACTTGAAGAATAACCTTTCTAGGAGTAAAGTGGATGAAAAGAGCAACGTGTGCGCTCAAACGGATCTCAAATTGGAGCTAAAACAAAGCAACTGGAGCCGATCGAATATTTCCGGAACCGCTCCGGAACGGGTCGGAACCGATCAGAACCGGAACCGGAACCGGTTTTTTGACCGAATCCGAAGCGAACCCAAATTTCAGAACCGGAACCGCCCAGACCGGTTCCGAATACGAATACACATTTTCCGGAACCGGAACTGGTGGAACCGGAACCAGTGGAACCGGACCCGTGGCCACCATTAGTTTCATCAACTTCCGACAATGTTTAAGCTTCTTCTAACTTAAACGAAAAATTAGGAAAAAAAACCAACTTGAGCTAGAAGATGCAAAAAAGGACTCTGAACTTGTTTTATTCAGTCCCTTAGGTCACGTGAGGTTAAAAAACATTGGAGTTAGCATAGGACCAAAATATATATAGTATTTTAGCATCGTCAATGTAAAGTGTCACCAACTTTGGACAGAGTTTAAGCAACTTCTAAATTGAACTAAAAATAGAAAAAAGTCAAAATGAGCTAGAAGCCACAAAAAACTTACTCTAAACTTGTTTTCATAGACCCCGCATGTTATGTGTGATCTTAAAAACCTTTTGGTATAGCGACCAAAATGTAACACTTTAGCATTGTCCATGTAAAGTTTTATCATTTTCAGACAACATTAAGCATATTCTAAATTGAATAAAAATTAGAATAAACTAACTTGCCCACAAAATTAGAAAAGTTATCGGATGTAAAACGGGGAAAACCGCATGGGTAGGAAAAGTAGTTTTTGAAACCTCATAGGTGGGGTGTATGATTTCACCAAATGTCATGGATGAGGGATGTAAGTTTTCCATAACTCTTCAAATTTGACTAATTATTATTCTCGCAAGATCTTCAATCAAATAACAAAGTGATATACAATGTTTTCCCAAGTAAAAATATACAATTGAAATTTGATATTTTCTTTTACATTTACATGGGGTGGATAAATTTTGCTAAGGGGGAATTCTAGCGGGTATCATCTTTATTTAAGATATTTTGATCTCTTCGTCACTTTGATTGTGTTGCCATACTTAGAAAAAGATGTTGTCTTTGGATATTGTTCGCATCAATTGTTTACTTGATATTAATTAATAGAGTATGGATGTATTGTGCTGGTTATCTTTGTTCCTTTATTCTTTGCCAAAGCAGGATGTCCTTTGAAATTCGTGTCATGCTAAGAGTCAAGGTTCTTCGTCATCATCCTTTACACCAAGAAGAGTCAAGAAGGAAGCAGGCCAAAGCTAAAAAAGAGCAAAGTGGAGGTCAAGAAGGAAGCCTCTCTTGGAGGTTAAAAGTGAAGAACTAAATCTCGAGTTTAAGAGTTGTTGGACACAAATTTGTTGCTTAGATAGTCAAACACTACAACGGAGTTAATCGTTCGTTGCAAAACACAATAGAGTCCGTCCAACCTGAAAGTACAAAAGACTCCATCAATTCATTGTGAAATTTAAGGAGCGATGATATCAAACTCTCAACGCCCCAACGGTCTGACTTACGTCCGAATTCTCTCAATGTGGAAGTCGCCTGAAGACTGGGCTCATCCCTCCAAAGTTTGCGCTTGACTAAGTTAGTTCCAAAAATCCAGGAACTAACTCTCTGCAACGGTGAAGTCTAGTTTAGTATAAATATCATTGTAACTATCATTTTTTCACGCTTTTTGAGAGATTTTGTTGAGAGAAGTTTTGTAAGAAAGCTACATTTGCTTTTAGAGAGAGAAAAGTACTAAGTCTAGTTAGCGCACATCGATAGACTTATTCTAGGTAGCTCATAGTTTCACTACACTTATCACTGAGCTGATCAGAGTTTGAATTGGGTGAGTGAGTGAGAACCACGAAGTAGAGCTCTTCTACTGAGTGGGCCTGGTAAGCTATTTTGTTCTTGACCAGAAATAAAATAGCTAATTTTGTGTATCCTATTGAGTTCGACTGAGCCTTTCCTTAAGCACATTCTTAGTTAGTTCGTTTAAGTCTTTCCGCATCTCGAACTAGAGTAACAGCTTCCGCACTCTTAGTTTGATTGAGTCGAACCATCTCACAGACTCACAACTTGAGTTGGCTTGAGTCAGTCGTCCGCTCCTACAAGAGTGAAGAACCAAAGCTGGAGAAACTACTCTTAGGACCCAAACCTGAGTATTTGTGATGAAGATTACTAGACATATATGTAGATGTTGTATGGAAAGTATACACCTGGTCATATGGAGTACGGCCACACTCTTCCCCCTCTTAATGTCTGATTATTTCAACTGTTGTTCTTTAGTTTATCCTTCATCTTCTAGAAATTATAAAAGTGGTGGTGTGAGGTGAACATAACCTAGTTACCACCACATATAAGAGTGATGAAATTAATTTGTGATGTGTGTTTCGATTAATGTACTAAACAGAATGTGTTTATAGTGTATTATGTGAATGAAATATTGAGCATTTATGTCATTGTTTGAGAAGTTTGATATTTACAATTTGATTGAAAAGTCTTACTATAAAAACAAATTATAAAAAAAATTAAAAAATAAGGCCTACTTCAGTAATTCCTCGTAACAACCACCAAAATATGACATACCTATTTTGGTGATCTCTAGTGACAACCGCCAAAATAGGTCCTTGCCTCTATCTCAGTGGATCTCATTTCGACGGTTATTTTCAACCTCCAAAATAGGCCTTTTTTGCACTAGTAAATCTAGAATGGGCACACACTTGCCAAGAATGATGAAGCACCTAGGGAAAATCATCATATAGCTAAAAACTTTAAAACCTCGGAATACATCTCTTAGTTAACCCATGTTAAGATTTTTCATTGTACCCTTTTTCATGATGAAACTCCATAAAAAAGCTAGCGCTAATGATATCCTCCCTTGTGGCCAAGGGAAGCGAGGAGCCCAACTTGCGTACGACATTAAGCATTACCCAAAACAAGTCGAAGATCCATATGCGGAATTAAATAGGCCCAAGATCAAAGACCTCAAAAAGAATGGGTCTAAAGAAAGAAAAAGAAAAGGAAAAATGTAAAACACAAAAGCCCAAAAAAGGGAAAAGTGAAAATACCACACCAAGGAAAAATTACAAGGGCGGCATGCATGAAAAAGCCCAAAAGAAATAAAACAAGAATAACCATAGCACAACAAGAAAACGAGCACAAGCTAAGAAGACAAAATAGTAAGTTCGTGGAAGATGCAAGTTGCACCCTTGGTCACCACCTCAGCTCTACAATACCAAAAATTCATTTTTGACACACGTGACATAACACCCCTCAGCCTCGTTTTAATACCCCGGATCTAAAAATAGTGATTAAATTACTCTAATATGATTATTAATGGCCTAATGATGCCTAAAGAGTATGAGTAAAGAGAATAAAACCAAAAGAAAAGAGAAAACACTTGAAAAGCGAAAAACGCTAAAATGCGCGTTAAATGAATATAAGAGATATATGATCTCGAGAGGGTCCGATATGGATTCCTAAGGCTTATTTAGGCCTAATTAGTGTGCGGGAATGTTTCCCGAAGTAAACGGATCCAAATAATGGAATAAAAATACTAATGGAGTTTAAAAGCACGTTTTTCGAGAAAACCCGAAAACGTGACTTTAAGTGGTCAAACAGACCCATAAAAATTATAGTTGATTAAATAACTATAATTAAGTATTAATGGAAGCTTAATAACCATTAAAAATGAAGAAACGAGAAAAATCCGAAAAACGGGCCCGGTTAGTGAATAGTGCTAAACCGGGTAAATTAACGAGCGTTTTCTGTAAAAAAAAAATGAAAAACGCTACCAGCTAGTATTTTGCGTGGGGCCGATTTTAATTAGTATACACACACTCATTTAATTAGCTTGTTAGCTTATTAAGTCACAAGATGACAAATAAAGAAAAGTAAAAGTAAAATGGGGAATAGTAAAAGTGGTATTAGTACTCTCACCCCCCTTCTCCTTCTGATTCACGATTTCCCCCTCTCAGACAGAGCCTTCCTTCTCCTCTGTGAGTTCCATGGCGATTTCAACAGAGAGCAAACAACACCAACTTCCTTCCTCCTTAGCTTGCTCATTTCTACACCAAATCACACAAAATTTGTACCGTTGGATTCCTCTTGTCAAGAGCAACATTTTCCACCCTTCAAAAACTTAAAACCCTCATTTTCATTTTCATGACCGTAGCTTCTGTTGAAGCTTGAAGAGGTGTTTTGAGTCTCCTTCATCTCCTAAATACTCCAAGGTAAAAATGAGCTCAAGTCTTCTATCTTTCTAACTTATTCTTGCTAAATAAAAAAAATACCCACGTTGAACTTGGCTTCATTTTTTTCAGCCGGTTTTGTTCTTCAACAGAGGGGTGAGATTTTTGCTAGCTTTGTTGTCCAAAGATGGCACTCAAGAGGGCAAGGTGAGTCCTTAGTGATAAAGCCCTAAAACCAACTCTTGAAATATTAATTTGGTGAGAAACGTGAGAACTAAACTAGCTTGTTATGTATGGCATGGGAATAAGATTGTAGATAACAATCGATACCATCTGTTTGGTGTGGAAACAAGAAGAGAAAGAGAGAACCAGAGAAGGAGGAAGAAGAGAAAAGAAAACAGAAAACTAACAAGGTATTGAACTTTCCTTGAGATGGTTTTGTTCTCTGTAAAATATATTTTGAATGTATATAATGACCATGAGTTAGTGCAGTTATTGTATTACAATATTGTTTGTTGAATGGGGAAGTTTTAATGTTGTTTGGGGGTGCAAAACAAACTTAGAAACTGAGCTAGTATTGTGTGATAACAGAGGGAAATTAATGTGTTGCTCTAAGGATTTCTATGCTTATATAACAGGGATGTAAACTAAGTTTTGTGAGCTGTTGTGGTGTGGTGAGAATGCTTGGAAAGTAGGTAAGTTCTGTCAAAATTGGTCTAGGAAACTAAGGCCTTGATTGTGTCAAAGCGTGGAGTTAGAATGGCAAGAAAGAAAGGGTTGAAAACTGCAACAGAAAACAAGGAAGTAGAACCTGTAACAGATGAAGGAGATTACAGTGAAATGGGTTTTGTAACAGATGAATGTATAAGAAGTTTAGGTTAGTTTTGAATGCCTAATCAATGTCAAAACATGCTATAATATAAGTAGGAAGAGTGGGGAAGAAATTGGTATAAGTTTGGAGTGGTAACATAATCAGAAACAAGAAGAAATTTCATTACTGCAACTGGTCCGGGTTTGTAAACCAGGACAGAAACCCGGACCAGGCCTAAAACAAGGCAGAACGTAGTAGCAGAGGAGTGGTCCGGGTTTACAAACCAGGACACAAACCCGGACCACCCCTAAAATGCACCCGAGAGGTTTCTGAATTAAGGGTTCGGGTTTGTAAACTAGCATGTATACCCGGACCACATCAAAAACACACCCGAGAGTTATAACAGGGGTTGGTCCGGGTTTGTATACCAGGACACAAACCCGGACCACATGTAAAATTGTCCAGAGAGTTTAAACCGTGTTTGGTCCGGGTTTGTAAACCAGGACACAAACCTAGACCAGTGTAAAAATGTACCAGAATGTGTTTTTAAGTGCCCTAATGATGGGGAAGTGAATGGTAATGGTTTTAGATGATGTTTAGGCCTTGTTTGGTGACTAGTCAAGGTCCTAAGAAGTGTAAACAAGTTTGAGAAGTGAATGAGAAAGTTGTGAGTTAAAGAGCATTTGAACTAAACTAGGAATAACGGGATAACGGGGTTTAGTACGGGAGCATTAGTTTTACTTACCGTAACGCTTTAATGTTAATATAAGCATTTGAATGTTATCAGTGGAACAAGTGTGAACCGAGCATGGTGAGATGATACGGTAAAAGCTAACCCCGGTGAAAGGTATGATTTTCTCATACTCCGCGTGCTAACCGAGTTACATTGATTTGTGTGTTTGTGTGCCGGCTTAATCAAGATTAAAGCATGAAAATAATCCATTGTTTGATTATGTATGCCTTGTTGTATGTTGAATGAGCTAACATACTTGTATGCCGGTGTGGTCTAACATAGTGTATGGACCGACTCGTAGAGAGTAACGTTTGGCTAGAGACCCATAGATCGGGTCGATGCTTATGATAACGAAAATGTGCAAACACACAAACTATCCGTTAAAGTATAACGATAACACAAACATATGAACTCCCTAGAATGTGAGGAGATGTGCGGGTTGAGTAATTACCCGATAACGGTTAGTAAACCATAATGACACAATCCACGAAACAAATGAGAGTGGGAAGATAAGTGAACCTCCTTCAAGAGGATTTAAGATAGTTTGAAGATGTGAACTAGTGAAGAAGGTAAAAGAGACCTAAGGTATTAGTAGCTCCCTTGAGACATGGCTGACCTCCTATATGAGGACTTTACCCGGTATAGGAAAACAACCGAACTTATAAGTATATGAAATGTAAGGGTAACCCTTAAACCTAAGATTACCCGAACTTAAGTAATGTTCCCAAAGTCATTAGAAACATCGAGAGTGATGCTTCTAGACTAATATATAATATTATAACTCCGAGAGAGGAGTGTATGGGAATGTACGTAGTCAGAGAGTAGTCGGACCTGTGCAAAAGAGTTATGAACTAAGAGAGAGTTCCATGAGCTAGTAGAACCTTCCCACCATGCTAGACAAGAGTAGGGTTGAAACCGGGGAAGTAAGACTATGTTCGAGAGCCATGAGTTTTGGCCTGAGAATGTATTAAGATTAACAAGCGTGACGTAGGAGACCTGTAGTGTCTCTAGAATCTACACTAGCTTGAGTACAAATAACCCAAGAGTGTGGGTGAGATAACGAGTATGAATAAGTAACCCGAGAGTGTGGGTGAGATAATGTGTATAAGTAACCTGAGAGAATGGGTGAGTATAAAATGAGTAGCCCAGGAGAATGGGTGTGTATATGAATAAGTAACCCGAGAGAGTGGGTGAGATACTGAATGAGTAAACAAGGCATTGTGAGGTATAACCCTCAAGGCCTAAGAGCAACAGATACAACTAACAACCTTGTTATGTTAGTTAGGAATTGTGTTCCGTGGTTGGATGTAGATTCCTTGAGTAATACACATATATATTGTATTGCTATGATGCATGTTGTTTGACTAAAATGAACTCCATGTATATCCGACAAAGTAGTCGGCGTACCCCGGTTAGCGCTCGGGGTATGCGAATTTCATATGCAACGTTAAGCTGAGCCCCTAGGGGCAATGTTTTTATTTTTCAGGTACACTGAAGATGTTACTGTTCGAGAGTAGGACGGGGTCGGTGGTTTGCATGGGTAGTTAGATTTAATTACTTATGTATTGAAAGAGGTGTAAGACCGAATATGTTGTCGGCATCCATATATTGTAGACTCGGTATAGTAAAGAAATGATTTGAGTATTGTTTATGTATTGTGTACTTGGTTGTTCTAGCTCATCAGACCGTTACGGTACGTAAGAAAGGCCTGGTTAGCCATATGGGTGGCTAACGGCGTTGTTTCACCTCTCGTTATAATTAGAGTTCCGCTACGTGAGTAAGAGCATTTAGTGACAGTTTAAGAGGTAATGACGCGCTTAACGGTTGGGGTGTTACAAAAATGGTATCAGAGCGAAGTATCGCTCTGATGACTGGAAATATCGAGCTTAGGAAATACCGAGTTAGGAATTAGAGACTTAGAGCTAAGGGTTGAGTGATAGCGTGAGAGATGCGCTAGTTAGGAACTTCCAGTAAGATTTGGATACCTACAATACCAGACCCGCCCTCCACAACCCCCGTATTAAAAGCTCGGGGAAGAACGCCAGAGAGACGGGGAAACCCGATCTGGCAATTTATAAATATATCTATATGAACCAGAATCTGTCATGCGGTTGATCCTGAGAACCGGAAACCCCGGAGACGGATCCCGCTGGAACGATAATAACCGCACTCAATGGCGTGAGGTTGAGAAATCCTAATCCAAGGAGACCATAATCTGTGGCAGCTCGGGGCGACATGCTTAGCATTCACGAGAACCCAGCTGGTCGAGTAGCAGCAAGAAGGATGCACCAACCGTGCAACAAGACGGATTCATGAGAACTAACAAAAACCGAGACATGTGTCCACGGACCGCCATAGCTAAGTAATACCACTGATGGTATACTAACCGACTAAGAACCCAGTCAAGAGTAGGTACACCCACCCTGCCACACCCAAAGAGGTCGCAATACCTAACGGGCATAGCTTAGACAACTACGAGCACAACTACGGGATATGCCCGAATAGAACTACAGAAGTAGTGCCTAAATGAGTTAAACCTCGGTAACCACAGTAAAGACGTGGGAACGAGCAACGAGGTAGAGCATAGTACTAAGAAATTAAGGAACTCCGAGGATGGAGAAGCACCTAAATGAATGACAGTCCTGTCAAGATGAATGAGAAGCAGCTCCAAAGAGTAGTTATCCAACTAAAGGATCAAGGAAGAGCCGACAAGGCTACCAAATAAAGTGTGAACGACGCCGTGACCGGTATGAGTTAACCCAAAAACCACCTGTACCGCGCACTTGCCACAACAAGTGCAGTATTAATGCGACTATTAAGAGGCGCTTTGACAAGCGACCATTACTTAGCAAATACCAAAAAGGCGAGAGAAACCAATATGGCAAAACAACCATAAGAATTCTAAAATGAAACCTTGAGAAGACCGAATGGCCTGACCATTATACTGAGAATATACAGGTCAGCAAGAGGTTAGCCCTGCTAAGAAGTAACTGGCATTGTAATGCCATGAAGATCTTACTTGCAAACCCAAGTTTTTCATTCAAACACAAAATTTTCCAAAACCCCCAAATTTTAAAACCAAACCAAAGAACTATGGTAAGTTATTATAAGACGATATAAGAGGAGTTGGCAACAGAATACTTTACCTAGGCGTGACACCGACACTACAAGTGCACACAAACGAGACATGGAACGACCGCACTCCGAGGGAGCTTGCGGGCCTGACAGACCAATTATGAGTTAGTCGGGTAAGTGGTAACGTATCAAATAGATACTCCATGTATGTATACAAGTATAGTATGACACACGGGAAGTAGCCACTCCGTACTACGGACGAAAGAGCCAATTCAAACCAAGACAGTTGGACACCTCGAATGATCGAAGAGCACAAGGAAGCTTACCAAGATAAGGGAGTTAAGAACGCAGTAAGGTGACGGACCTAAGGTTATAGCGTGGATAAGTGCGAGAAGCACAGAGTATTAAGTATAGACATTGGATATGTCTCAGGAATCAAGGAGGAAATACCTAATAACTGGAATGGATACCAGTGTAAGCAATAAGATGAATGCCTTAAATGATCATATCAATGTTTGATAAACGGGATAGAATTCCCACAACATACCTCATTGAGGAGAATAACGACCTGACCAAGAAGGTAAAGGAAAAGTACCAAGGATCTACCCAATAATGGGAGATACTACAATCCTAAACGGGATAGTTCAAACTATATGCAACTGCAAGACGGTGTAAAGAACTGAACACACCCATGAATTTAGGCCAGATGTGATGGCGTAACTCAATAACACCCAGGAGCAATCCGGAATCAACAACAGTTGAACGAGATATCGTGTTGAGAACACGAGTGTTAAAGCGAACACTCGGGTAGAACCCGAAGGGATCCCACGTAACACGGGATACCCTAAATTGCCAGAGGGCATGAAATAATACCAAGATGCTTAAAGGGCCTTCCAGATACGAAAGTGTGATGAGACACCCATGTCAAAGAACCTAGCAATACCTCCAAACCATTTTAATGGTGAAGAGAGCAGAACCTGTAAGCAGCCCGCATGGAGCGTGGCGAGGCGATGTGGCTTGTAAGCCAGAAAACTAACTACAATTCGTAGATCCAAACATTACAAACCTATGCACAAGGGCATAAGAGAAATAGTGGAGAATGAACCACTACCTTACAGCGGGAATACCCTTCGTTATTGTGGGGCCTAAGGAGCGGAAATTGCGTGAGTCCTCCAGAGAAGGGCTACCACTTAAGTATGCTGTGTGAAACCGCTAGAGCGGCGTAGTGATACTTGAGCATGTGTATATTGCCAAGGAGTATATGAACACAAATAATATGTAGAGAGGCTTTGATAGCAATGGAAGGAAACCGAGAGAGCATTCGGTTGAGAAGTAAACACTGCATGTGTGCAATATGAACTGTAGAGTAAACTATGCGCAAGAAGCGCGGAGAGATTTAAAAGACTAGCATATTTTATTGAGCCAAATGAATGGAAAGCCATAGTATAAATGGCCGAAGTATATGAGCGGAAGCTAAACTAGTAGTGGATGCCATTGTGTAAGCGAATGCTGTAATGAGTAAGAACATGGTACGCAGTGAGCGACCGTTGTAAGAGTGTAATCAGATAGTGATATGAAGCTGATGAGGAAAGATAGTAAGAGAGACATGTTCATTCCTATCTCATGGGTGATTTACTGCCAAGCGTTTACGCTTCTGCACTCTATATGACTGGGTGTTTTGGTATTGCACTTGTGCGGTAATGATCTTATGGGATAACTAGGAATTGAGAAATGTCAACGAAGCCTGTTGAGTGAGAATCTAGAGAAGTAACTATGCGGCCATTGGCCAAAGGTGCACGAAGAACGTGGGCAGTAACCCACATGGCCCAGGATCGATGGATGGTAAATGCAGAGTAGTATGAATGAAGAACTCTGGTACAGAACCAAGAAACAAACATAATCCAGGAGCCACTATCAACCGACAACAAGTCAGGAAAAGTAAGTGAATAATCACGAATGTATATATTGTAATACAAAATAGATTCTAGAGAATTGGAGAGAAAATCTATAACTCATCGAATTCGCATACGGTAAGAGATACCAAGCGACGATTAAGAAACCTTTATTCCCAAGATAAAAAAGGGATAAAAAGGGAGTAAATAACACATTGAGAGTATTAAAAGGGCAAATTAAGCTCTAGTTATCAGGTCACCAAGCAGAAGCTAGTGGATCGTAATTCAAAGGTTAAGTATACCTAGTAAATGTGAGTAAATGGCTAATCCTAAACACCTCGAAGCCTTAGAGGCTAGAATTGAACCCGGTTACGAGTCAATTAACCGTATTGAAGTTAAACACTTAATGATACCGAATTAGTGAACCAATGTTCAGGGGTAACATATGGTCGATTACGCTGGCGTAACCCCTTTTAAAAGGGGTAGGGCGAGAAACCGCTTAGAGTATGTTTTACGTATAGGTGCGTAAACTACTAGGTGCATAGCACAAAGGAAATTGTTTTGATGATTGGAGCTCATGTTACATAAACATGCGTACCCATTCATTGTGTAATTATGATTATTATGCATGAGAGATGCAAGTAACGAGTATATAATATGTACGAAAAGAGGAGTAGAGAGACTCCTAGGGAATGAGAATCCCCATAGCATATGTCTATTGAGATTAGACATGAGATATGATGAGTATGAATCGGTATGAAACCGATGTGTAACCTTGTAGGGAGTGAGTTCCCTAGGTGATTTTATTTGAGAATGATTGATGGAGTGAGTTCCATCATTTGGAGTTGTTATGTTGTGTGTTTTAAATTGAGTAACAATTTGAGAAAATGAGGTCATGAGTTGCTTAGGTAAAGTAAGCAAAGAAAATTGATAATGACGGATGACCTAAGTTCTAGGAATTTGAGATAAGTTAAAATGGATTGTTTTTATGAATACGACTGGAAAGAGTAAAAGATAGAAAATGAAAATGTTTGACTATTTGATTGTTTGAAACTGACGTGTGTGGTGGAACTTGATCTGCTAGCGATCAAGGGAAACCGAACACAAATTGGGGTGGAAGGATAGTTCAACACTGATGCTGATCACATCAGGGTTGGATGATTCTTAAAGCTCCCTATAAGTGGTCACAAGTAATCACGCTAAGAAAAGAGGCAGCTACCATAAATTGGACTTGGAGTTGTGTGATGTTTTAAAAAGAATTTTCAAATGGAATTTACAAAAGAATTTTCTTCAAGTATGAGGATGGAAACGAAAACTGGTTTTGAAACCGCTATCACCCGCTGATGGCTGAGCCTTAAGTCTTGATGACCGGTAGAACGGTGGACGTGTATTAGTTTTGAAACCATTGCACCGTACGTGCGGCGGTCCTAAGTGACCGGTTGGGGCGGTGACAGTGTGTGATTTTTCCAAAGGCAGCGGGACGGGGAGAGTACCCTGAGACGATCCTGTGTTGAGTGAGTCAACCAGAGTGCCTGAGTATATGTACATGTGTAACGTTTTGATCAGAACCGAAGGGACCGTGGGCCAGAGAGAGAGTAAGTGCCCATTTGTCATGAAACGGCCGTGGACCAGAGAGCGTAAGTGTCCAACATGACCGGTACCTGAGGGATCAGTAGTATATTACTCAATATGGATTCGAGGACTGTAGTGCCTTCTTGTCTTCGGACCGATTCCATGGAGAGAGTAAAAAGAGTATTTTTGATTGCTATACATGCTGTGATATGTGTGTGGTATGTGTAGTGTGAAATGAGACTGACTTGTGGAGTCTGTAAGGTTATACATGTATTATAACCTTGGCATAGCGTGCCCATGTGAGTAACGATATAAGATTCACCAACTTTGAGGACAAAGTTCCTAAGGGGGGTAGATTTTAATACCCCGGATCTAAAAATCATGATTAAATTACTCTAATATGATTATTAATGGCCTAATGATGCCTAAAGAGTATGGGTAAAGAGAATAAAACCAAAAGAAAAGAGAAAACGCTTGAAAAGCGAAAAACGCTAAAATGCGCGTTAAATGAATATAAGAGATATATGATCTCGAGAGGGTCCAAGATGGATTCCTAAGGCTTAGTTAGGCCTAATTAGTGTGCGGGAATGTTTCCCGAAGTAAACGGATCCAAATAATGGAATAAAAATACTAATGGAGTTTAAAAGCACGTTTTTCGAGAAAACCCGAAAACGTGACTTTAAGTGGTCAAACAGACCCATAAAAATTATAGTTGATTAAATAACTATAATTAAGTATTAATGGAAGCTTAATAACCATTAAAAATGAAGAAACGAGAAAAATCCAAAAAACGGGCCCGGTTAGTGAATAGTGCTAAACCGGGTAAATTAACGAGCGTTTTCTGTAAAAAAAAAATGAAAAACGCTACCAGCTAGTATTTTGCGTGGGGCCGATTTTAATTAGTATACACACACTCATTTAATTAGCTTGTTAGCTTATTAAGTCACAAGATGACAAATAAAGAAAAGTAAAAGTAAAAAGGGGAATAATAAAAGTGGTATTAGTACTCTCACCCCCCTTCTCCTTCTGATTCACGATTTCCCCCTCTCAGACAGAGCCTTCCTTCTCCTCTGTGAGTTCCATGGCAATTTCAACAGAGAGCAAACAACACCAACTTCCTTCCTCCTTAGCTTGCTCATTTCTACACCAAATCACACAAAATTTGTACCGTTGGATTCCTCTTGTCAAGAGCAACATTTTCCACCCTTCTAAAACTTAAAACCCTCATTTTCATTTTCATGACCGTAGCTTCTGTTGAAGCTTGAAGAGGTGTTTTGAGTCTCCTTCATCTCCTAAATACTCCAAGGTAAAAATGAGCTCAAGTCTTCTATCTTTCTAGCTTATTCTTGCTAAATAAAAAAAATACCCACGTTGAACTTGGCTTCATTTTTTTCAGCCGGTTTTGTTCTTTAACAGAGGGGTGAGATTTTTGCTAGCTTTGTTGTTCAAAGATGGCACTCAAGAGGGCAAGGTGAGTCCTTAGTGATAAAGCCCTAAAACCAACTCTTGAAATATTAATTTGGTGAGAAACGTGAGAACTAAACTAGCTTGTTATGTATGGCATGGGAATAAGATTGTAGATAACAATCGATACCATCTGTTTGGTGTGGAAACAAGAAGAGAAAGAGAGAACCAGAGAAGGAGGAAGAAGAGAAAAGAAAACAGAAAACTAACAAGGTATTGAACTTACCTTGAGATGGTTTTGTTCTCTGTAAAATATATTTTGAACGTAAATAATGACCATGCGTTAGTGTAGTTATTGTATTACAATATTGTTTGTTGAATGGGGAAGTTTTAATGTTGTTTGGGGGTGCAAAACAAACTTAGAAACTGAGCTAGTATTGTGTGATAACAGAGGGAAATTAATGTGCTGCTGTAAGGATTTCTATGCTTATATAACAGGGATGTAAACTAAGTTTTGTGAGCTGTTGTGATGTGGTGAGAATGCTTGGAAAGTAGGTAAGTTCTGTCAAAATTGGTCTAGGAAACTAAGGCCTTGATTGTGTCAAAGCGTGGAGTTAGAATGGCAAGAAAGAAAGGGTTGAAAACTGCAATAGAAAACAAGGAAGTAGAACCTGTAACAGATGAAGGAAATTACAGTGAAATGGGTTTTGTAATAGATGAATGTATAAGAAGTTTAGGTTAGTTTTGAATGCCTAATCAATGTCAAAACATGCTATAATATAAGTAGGAAGAGTGGGGAAGAAATTGGTATAAGTTTGGAGTGGTAACATAATCAGAAACAAGAAGAAATTTTATTACTGCAACTGGTCTGGGTTTGTAAACCAGGACAGAAACCCGGACCAGGCCTAAAACAAGGCAGAACGTAGTAGCAGAGGAGTGGTCCGGGTTTACAAACCAGGACACAAACCCGGACCACCCCTAAAATGCACCCGAGAAGTTTCTGAATTAAGGGTCCGGGTTTGTAAACTAGCATGTATACCCGGACCACATCAAAAACACACCCGAGAGTTATAACAGGGGTTGGTCCGGGTTTGTATACCAGGACACAAATCCCGGACCACATGTAAAATTGTCCAGAGAGTTTAAACCGTGTCTGGTCCGGGTTTGTAAACCAGGACACAAACCTGGACCAGTGTAAAAATGTACCAGAATGTGTTTTTAAGTGCCCTAATGATGGGGAAGTGAATGGTAATGGTTTTAGATGATGTTAGGCCTTGTTTGGTGACTAGTCAAGGTCCTAAGAAGTGTAAACAAGTTTGAGAAGTGAATGAGAAAGTTGTGAGTTAAAGAGCACTTGAACTAAACTAGGAATAACAGGATAACGGGGTTTAGTACGGGAGTATTAGTTTTACTTACCGTAACACTTTAATGTTAATATAAGCATTTGAATGTTATCAGTGGAACAAGTGTGAACCAAGCATGGTGAGATGATACGGTAAAAGCTAACCCCGGTGAAAGGTAAGATTTTCTCATACTCCGCGTGCTAACCGAGTTACGTTGATTTGTGTGTTTGTGTGCCGGCTTAATCAAGATTAAAGCATGAAAATAATCCATTGTTTGATTATGTATGCCTTGTTGTATGTTGAATGAGCTAACATACTTGTATGCCGGTGTGGTCTAACATAGTGTATGGACCGACTCGTAGAGAGTAACGTTTGGCTAAAGACCCATAGATCGGGTCGATGCTTATGATAACGAAAACGTGCAAACACACAAACTATCTGTTAAAGTATAACGATAACGCAAACATATGAACTCCCTAGAATGTGAGGAGATATGCGGGTTGAGTAATTACCCGATAACGGTTAGTAAACCATAATGACACAATCCACGAAACAAATGAGAGTGGGAAGATAAGTGAACCTCCTTCAAGAGGATTTAAGATAGTTTGAAGATGTGAACTAGTGAAGAAGGTAAAAGAGACCTAAGGTATTAGTAGCTCCCTTGAGACATGGTCGACCTCCTATATGAGGACTTTACCCGGTATAGGAAAACAACCGAACTTATAAGTATATGAAATGTAAGGGTAACCCTTAAACCTAAGATTACCCGAACTTAAGTAATGTTCCCAAAGTCATTAGAAACATCGAGAGTGATGCTTCTAGACTAATATACATAATAATATTATAACTCCGAGAGAGGAGTGTATGGGAATGTAAGTAGTCCGAGAGTAGTCGGACCTGTGCAAAAGAGTTAGGAACTAAGAGAGAGTTCCGTGAGCTAGTTGAACCTTCCCACCATGCTAGACAAGAGTAGGGTCAATACCGGGAAGTAAGACTATGCTCGAGAGCCATGGGTTTTGGCCTGAGAATGTATTAAGAGTAACAAGCGTGACGTAGGAGACCTGTAGTGTCTCGAGAATCTACACTAGCTTGAGTACAAATAACCTAAGAGTGTGGGTGAGATAACGAGTATGAATAAGTAACCCGAGAGTGTGGGTGAGATAATGTGTATAAGTAACCTGAGAGAATGGGTGAGTATAAAATGAGTAGCCCAGGAGAATGGGTGTGTATATGAATAAGTAACCCGAGAGAGTGGGTGAGATACTGAATGAGTAAACAAGGCATTGTGAGGTATAACCCTCAAGGCCTAAGAGCAACAGATACAACTAACAACCTTGTTATGTTAGTTAGGAATTGTGTTCCGTGGTTGGATGTAGATTCCTTGAGTAATACACATATATATTGTATTGCTATGATGCATGTTGTTTGACTAAAATGAACTCCATGTATATCCGACAAAGTAGTCGACGTACCCCGGTTAGCGCTCGGGGTATACGAATTTCATATGCAGCGTTAAGCTGAGCCCCTAGGGGCAACATTTTTATTTTTCAGGTACACGGAAGATGTTACTGTTCGAGAGTAGGACGGGGTCGGTGGTTTGCATGGGTAGTTAGATTTAATTACTTATGTATTGAAAGAGGTGTAAGACCGAATATGTTGTCGGCATCCATATATTGTAGACTCAGTATAGTAAAGAAATGATTTGAGTATTGTTTATGTATTGTGTACTCGGTTGTTCCAGTTCATCAGACCGTTACGGTACGTAAGAAAGGCCTGGTTAGCCATATGGGTGGCTAACGGCGTTGTTTCACCCCTCGTTGTAATTAGAGTTCCGCTGCGTGAGTAAGAGCATTTAGTGACAGTTTAAGAGGTAATGACGAGCTTAACGGTTGGGGTGTTACACTCGTTATAATCCATAAAGACTTCCGACTTAATAGTTATGTGTCTAATAGTGTAAAAGTAACAAGTTGAAGGTGTAAGTTAACCAACACTTATGATTGTGTGAGAAAAATGAGGGCAAAGCGATTCAAGTGTATGTACTATGTAGCATAACACCATCTCAAATTTAAACTTAACTCAGAGAGGATAGAGAGAATTATATATACATGTTATACATGTAACTTATCAAAAAATATCGAGGTCAATCAATCTTTCTGATCAATTTCCATATTTTCCACTCTAACATGCAGGGTAAGACCAAACTAATGGTGGCCACGGGTCCGGTTCCACCGGTTCCGCAAAATGTGTATTCGTATTCGGAACCGGTCTGGACGGTTCCGGTTCCGGTTCTAAAATCTGGATTCGCTTCGGATTCGGTCAAAGAACCGGTTCCGGTCGGTTCCGGCCGGTTCTGGTTCCGGTTCCGGTTCTGATAGGTTTCGACCAGTTCCGGAGCAGTTCTGGAATGATTCGATCGGCTCTAGTTGCTTCGTTTTAGCTTCGATTTGAGATTCGTTTGAGCGCACACGTTGCTCTTTTCATCCACTTTACTCCTAGATAGGTTATTCTTCAAGTTTATAATCTTAAATGTGTAAGAAACAAAGGCTTAGGAATTTTTATTGAATTTACAAAAATAAGGAACAAAGAGAATTTTATTATATGATTCACTGCCTCATTAAAACCTTATTAGGTAAAAACCCATTGGGAAACCCTAATAAGGAAAAAGAGTACAGCTACTAAGAGGTTACATGATTTCAATTTGCAAGTCTTAAAAAAAAGATTACATGGAAAGAAAGTAATACTAAATTACTAATACATTCTAAAATATTACAAGATAGAAGTCCTAAGTGGTGTTATCCCCATTCATCTCATACCAATCATCATGTTGGCCTTCATATTGCAATGCGCGTGCTAGGGATCTAACGACTATTTTCTTTAGAGGAGCGCGCGCCCGAGACCCAAAACGACGTCATTTTGGACCGATTCCAAAGGTAACTTCAACCGGTTCCGGGGCGGTTCCGGTTCTGATTCCAACGGTTCTGGTTCCCGGTTCCGAAACGACAGTTCTAGGCGGTTCCAGGCGGTTCCGGGCCCGGTTCGGGCCCGAATCTCAAAACATGTATTCGTATTTGGAACCGGCTGAGGTGGTTCGGTTCCGGTTTTGGTTCCCACCGGTTCCCAGCCGGTTCCGGTTCCAATCGGTTCCGGGTAGAACCGCCGGTTCCGGGTAGAACTGGACCCGATGGCCACCATTAGACCAAACACAGTACCTAATCCATCCAGGAGATCCTTCCTAACATCACTCATGAGTCATAATGGGAACAATCGATGCCATCGAATGCCAAGGATAAGCACCAATAAGCATATTCCTTCCACAAATTTGATACACAATATGTGCAAATAATTGAAGAAAATGCCACAGACAAGCTCAATAAATCGAATATTCAATAACAGCTGGTTCATTGTGCAGCCCGCCCACACACAATATTGCACGGGTGAGTAATGTGGCAGTTTATGTGTTGTATAAGTAAGAGTAATATTTGTATTAACTTTAAATGATTGTAACTTTTAAAATATAAGTCTAAAATAAAAAAAATTACACCATTGTTCATCGAAAATCAAGCTCTTTAAAACAAGACCAATCATGAGTATGTTTTGACAAGTTTAAAAATTTATGTTAGTTACATGTACATATCAACATATATCAACGACACTTATGATTCACCATGTTCAGCTTATACACCATATAACATTAATAATACACCACAAAACAATAATGATTTGATATTTCTTTCAAAGTTTGTTATCTAATTCACCTCTTATTTGTTAATAAATCATAATACTAATTTCAATGAATCATATTATCAAATTTTATGAATCATAACATCATTTTAGTGTATCACCAGTAACATATACATAAAAATTTTAAACAATGATACAACACAAAACAATATTTAATACATAAGAAAAATACATGATTCACTATATAAGGTTTAAAATACACCATAAAACAATAATAACACATTACAAAACAATAATGATTTTTAACTTTGTGTGCATGTGTTTGATATTAAATACTTCCCTTATTTATTAGTTGTTGTGCTAAAAAGTGAGAGATACTACCATCAATGCCACAATGTGAGTAGTCGGGACAGGGACAAAGACAATGTGAAAGATAGCTAAGGTCTTAAAAAGTGGAAAGTGGTGAAAAATTACCACACGATTCAACATGTTGAAGTCTGCTCTCGTTCTGTGAGCACGACTATTGAACTTTCCATCAATGGTTTTAACCACTGTGAATTTGATTGAATTCCAGTTGCAACTATAATCACAGTGTTCAAAGTCTAAGGTCAGTATTAGTAATCTTGCTCGCTTTTCTATGTTCTGCTTATCAATTTTGTATGTGTTCAACTGAAGATAATTGTCTAAATTGTAACATTCATATATCTAAAACAAAAGAAATTATAGAAAGAGGGCACTAGCATTTACGTCCATATCTCAATCTTCTATGATTGGTGGCCCAGTCATGAAAGAAACTTCATATAATATGTCGTATTTACAATGTTCTTTTATGTTCTACAAATATACTGCTAACACGATTAATAATTTGGAGTTTTTTTTTCTTTGATTGTTAGAGTAGTATGCTGCTGTAACTTGTTTATATTTATGTCTTAAATATCCTAGGGCTTAACGGCTCTTTTAATTAGTATTTATAGCAGCCTATTATTTCCTTGTAAACTACACTTTCGTACGCTTTTACTCTGTCGAATAAGAGAAGCCTTCCACGTTGGTTCTTTCTTCCCGAGTCTTGTCTTCCCTTTCTTGTTCTTGTGAGCGGATTCTTCTTCCTCCAGTCTGCTCAATCTTTTCATGGTATCAGAGCGGGTGATTCCGTTTCGTTGTTAAGATGTCTGCGGACGACGAAGGAAAGGAGAAAGGAAATGAGACAGGCGGCAAGGGGGATGATGAGGCGAAGAACGATGACGGAAAGGCCGAAGTAGAAACTGGAGGCGGAAATAACAACGACCCTCTCTATTTGAGCAACGCAGATCAACCTGGGGTTGCTGTCGCCTGGAAGTTTGGCGGTTTAGGATTTCCGACCTGGCGTCGACAAGTGGACATAGCGATTGGGGCTAAGAACAAGGCGGGTTTCCTCGACGGCACCTTCCCACGCCCCTCTGGTCCGGCATCCAAAATCCAAGCATGGAACCGTTGCAACAAGATGGTCATGTCATGGATCTTGAGCAGCCTAGAGAAATCCATCGCAGAAAGCGTCATTTTCCGCACCATAGCAGCCCAAATGTGGAGCGATCTTTGTCGTCGGTACGGGCACAGCGACACAATCAAAGTCTACGAGCTGGAGCAACAGCTCAGCGCCATTTCGCAGGGAGGATGCACCATCCAAGATTATTACAATCGAATCAAAGGCCTCTGGGATGAAATAGATTCAACAGAGAGCATTCCTTCATGCGATTGCGGAGAATCCAAATCTTTCAAGAACTACATCAGACAAAGGCGAGTTATTAAATTTCTCATGGGCCTCAACGAAAGGTATGCCGTCGCAAGAGGCAATATCTTGATGATCTCACCCTTGCCTGATGTGGAGAAGGTGTTTTCTCTGTTAATTCAAGAGGAGCGACAGAAGAACATAGCCGGATCCGTAAATCCCACCACTTCGAATGACGGTGCATCGATGTCCTTCGCCGCTGACCAAAGACGACGACAAAACCCTAGAAATTTGGGGTCAACATCTGGAAGGCGGAATCCAGTCAGCTGCACCCACTGTGGGAAGATTGGGCATGAAGAGGATAAGTGCTATCAGAAGCACGGCTACCCACAAGGCTGGAGAAGCAATAAGGGAAGGAAGTCTGCGGCAAATAACTGTACCGGTGAGGCAAATCAAGAAGAAGCAGTGCAAGACCCCTTTGGTGGCACCCTCACCAAGGACCAAGTCAGCTAACTTCTTGCCTACATTAGCAGATCACAGGGAGTGAAAGACACCCGTTCAAAAGGAGGAAGAACCCAACTGTGGGTTTGTCGGTACAATTTCTTGCCCTCTTCTTTGCACTGATAAACACTTATCCTTAAATTCAAGTGCATGTCAATCTAGGAAGTTGGATGAACTACTTGGATCCTTGACTCTGGGCATCGGATCACATGTGCTGTGATTATCTTATTTAGCCATTACCATATTCTTGACCAAGCACATAGAATTGGCATGCCCGATGGACATCCCCAGTATGTTAGGATTGTCGGGACTGTTAGAATAAATCCCTTGATCGTACTGAATCATGTTCTGTTTATGCCTAAATTTAAATTTAACCTTATCGCTATTAGTAAATTAACTAATGATCTGGTTGGCAAGGTTTATTTTGACTCTGCACGTTGTATATATCAGGCTTTTGATTTGAAGAATGAAGTACAAATCGGATATCTGCACAAAGGGCTGTATCTGCTTGATGTTTTCTGTGATAGAAAGGTTTCTAGAAACTGTACAGATGGTATTGTGTCTTTTGCAAACACAGGGAGCAACTTGAGTCCAAGCTTTGAATCTAATGATTTTCTTTCTCTGTGGCATTTTAGATTGGGGCACTTGCCCAAAGGAAAAATGTTAGGTCTAGATCTCATGAAGGGGCAGGGGGCAAAGCACCTTGTATGTGAACATTGTCATAGGGCCAAGGGCCATAGATTGCCTTTTAACAACAGTAATAAAAGAGCTGATGAGAATTTTGAGTTGATTCATGTGGACCTATGGGGGCCTTATTCACAGAAATCTTATGATGGTTTCCAATATTTCCTCACCATTGTAGACGACAAAAGTAGGGCTACTTGGGTTCATTTGTGTGAAAATAAATCTCAATCTTTTCAGATTATTGTTGAGTTTCTTGAAATGACAGAGAGGCAATTCAACAAAAAGGTTAAGTGTATTAGAACCGACAATGCCTATGAGCTTGGTAGTTCTAAGATAGGGACTGAATACTTGAAAAGAAAGGGAATAAAACACCAAACCTCTTGCGCTCACACTCCCCAACAGAATGGGGTTGTTGAACACAAGCATAGGCATATTATTGAAACGGCCAGAGCCCTGATGTTTCATTCTGGTTTGCCCAGAAATTTTTGGACAGATAGTATTTTAACAGCAACATATTTGATAAATAGAATGCCTCTTTCATCTCTGGGAGGAAAGACTCCTTTTGAAATAATGTTTGGAGATAAACCTGACTATACATATCTTAAATGCTTTGGATGTTTGTGTTTTGCCAAGATAAATCACAACCAGCATGATAAATTTTCATCAAGATGTGTGAAAGGTATATTTATTGGTTATTCTCACAGCAAGAAAGGATATAAGATATATGACATGGATAATAAAAGGGTGATATACAACAGGGATGTTGTATTTCAAGAAAACATCTTCCCTTTTAAGCATTCTGCTGAAAGAATTGAAGAAAACCTGAATAAGGATACCTCCTTACAGCTTCCTTCTGAGTACATGAATAATAATGAACTAACAGTTTTTCCTGAGGTTTATGAAGAAGATTTTCAGGAACAAGGCACATTGCCTCATGTACAGAATGACAGAACCAATATCAACACTGACAGGAATCAAGAGGAAGTGCAGGAAACACAGATAGACGATATCTTGCATGAAGAACAACAACCAACAGAGGAAATTCACCTAAGGCGGTCACTGAGACAAAGACACCCACCAGCGTATCTTAAGGATTTTGAAGTAGGGCAAGCTTCTAGCAACTCGACAGGGAAGTTTACACTTGACCTTACCTCTGATTCCTTTGCAAGTATACTGTCTGATAGAATCAGTGCTGCTGCTGCTAGTGTAAACCTTGCTTCTGAGTCTTGCAGTTTGAATGATTCAAATTTCGTGTCCACAGATGATAGTGATAGTCTTCTTTGCTCTCTCTGCCCTTTAGATTCTGTTTGTCTCTTTACTGGTAAAACTGAAAACACTCATGTTAAGGAGATAGAACCTAGTTGTTTTGAGCAAGCAGTGAAGGAAGCCAGATGGAGAGATGCCATGAAGGAAGAATTTAAGGCTTTAGATAAAAATAAAACTTGGGGTTTAGTTGACCTTCCAAAGGGCAAGAGGCCCGTAAAGTGCAAATGGGTGTTTAAGTATAAATATAGGGCAGATGGTACCTTGGAGAGATGCAAGGCGAGGCTAGTGGCAAAGGGATTTACCCAAAAAATACGGAATAGATTATCAGGAGACGTTTTCACCAGTGGTTAAATTCACCACAGTTAAAGCCTTAGTCATTATTGCTGTCAAGAAAGGTTGGATAGTTAGTCAGCTAGATGTTAACAACGCATTTTTGCATGGGGAACTTGAGGAAGAAGTGTTTATGGAACTGCCTGAGGGGGTATGAAGTGAGTAACACCAATAAAGTTTGTCTTCTTAAGAAATCTTTGTACGGGCTGAAACAAGCCTCAAGGCAGTGGCACCAGAGGCTGAGTGTTTTCCTTAAAAAACTTGGTTTTGCTCAATCTATTAATGACTATTCTCTCTTCACCAATAATTCTGATGGTAAGGTCTGCTATTTGGTTGTGTACGTAGATGATATTCTCTTGACTGGGGACAATTCTGAATTGATTAAGGAAGTTAAAAAGAAGCTAAATAGTGAATTTCGAATTAAAGATTTAGGCAGCATATCATGTTTCCTTGGAATGCAATTTCTGTATACTGCTCAAGGTATAGTCCTTACACAAAGTAATTATGCAAGGGAATTGATAGTTGAGTTTGGATGTCAAGATAGTAAGACGGCAGCTGGTCCTCTTGAATTAAACAGAAAGTTGTATAAGAACCAGGGGGAACCGCTTCAGGATCCCTCTGTTTATAGAAGATTGGTGGGTAAACTCAGCTTTCTGTCACATAGTCGACCCGATCTCTGTTTTTCAATACAAGTTCTTAGTCAGTTTCTTGAAAAACCAACTGACATACACTATGATGCTGCTCTACATACTTTGAGTTATATTTCTGGTACTTTAAGTTATGGTCTGTTATTTAATAAGAAGCACACTTTTGATCTCACTGCATTTTGTGATGCAGACTGGGCAAGCTTTCCTAATACAAGGAGATCAATCAGTGGGTACTTTATTCAATTCGGTAGGAGTCCTCTCTCATGGAAGTCCAAGAAGCAGACAACCGTGGCCTTGTCTTCAGCTGAATCAGAATACCGGTCGATGAGACAAGTGACGGCAGAGATAGCCTGGTTGACTAGGTTGTTATCAGAACTTGGTATTGAAGGGATCAGACCTGTACCGGTAAAATCAGACAGCCAGTCAGCAGTTTACATTGCTAGAAATCCCATACTGCACGAAAGGACCAAGCATATCGAACTAGACATTCACTATGTTCGACAACAACTGCAAGAGGGATTGATCAACATCCAGTTTGTTCCCGCAAACTCACAACTTGCTGACCTGCTAACCAAGGTCTTACCAGGAAGGAGATATCCAGTGCTTCTACAACAGCTGGGTGTGACTGAGCAGAGTTCAGGCAATACAGTTTCAAAACACACATGAAATGTCTGTTTTGAGGGGGCATGTTAGAGTAGTATGCTGCTGTAACTTGTTTTATATTTATGTCTTAAATATCCTAGGGCTTAACGGCTCTTTTAATTAGTATTTATAGCAGCCTATTATCTCCTTGTAAACTACACTTTCGTAGGCTTTTACTCTGTCGAATAAGAGAAGCCTTCCACGTTGGTTCTTTCTTCCCGAGTCTTGTCTTCCCTTTCTTGTTCTTGTGAGCGGATTCTTCTTCCTCCAGTCTGCTCAATCTTTTCATTGATCGAGTCTAAGTTAGTATCACAACAACAAATCTTCTGGTTTTTCCTTTTCAAATTGGCTTGAGTTCTCTTCTGTTTTCGTCAGTGCTTAGACTATTTGACCACATTCCGTATCCTCTACTCTCTAGAAGCGTTCTTGATACAGTTTCAATCTTTGAAGTTTCTTTCTGCTTGTTGTTTTCCTCCTCTGGACTTGATATTTCAATAGGAATGGTTTGCACTTCCCATAGTTGGGTTCTACAAAAGAACAATGTACTGTCCCCCCTCTCTCTCTCTCTACTTCTATATATCTCTATCTATCTGTCTCTATCTCCTCGTTGATGGTTTCAATTGGATCATATTGAATGCTTCACTGACAAATCCTTGATTTTGGTTGGTTAGTATAAGTATCGGGACTTCAATATGATGAATTAACAGTCTCCATCTCCTGCAATTATTGAAGGTGTCATTTGATGGGTAACTGATAAAATTCTGTTGGCTGTTCTGTTCAATGAATAAAAATGCTATATGACTTCTATCCACTTTTAAAGCTAGTCTGGACAATCAATCGGCTCATGTTTCTAGTGAGCTTCAATTAGAGCATTATTCCTACCCTATTTTTTTTATAATTATAGGCACATGGCCTAGGGTGCCGTAAGGGCAAATCAAACAACACTGACTCAACTCTTACATACCTTTCTAGTCCTACCTTACACAGACATTACACGGGACATCTTACTAAAGCCTAGAGATCTTGTACTAGGAACCATCCTTGACCTGTTTTTAGAGGTGACCCTCGAGCATCAATCCATCGGAAACTTCTTACAACCTTTCCCTTGCATCTTTGACGATATGGCGGACATGCTTGTCTTGGGATCGTCGTTCTCGCCACTCCATTCCTCCACCAGGCTGGGTAATAGGAGAGTAAAATCCATTCCTCCACTCCCACAGGATGAGTAATAAGAGAAACTCCATTCCCCCACCAAAGTGAGTAGTAAGAGGGTTCAAACTCAGGACCTTCCGTCCTATATGCTAAAACAATTGTGGAAAAATGTATGACAATCAATCTCTTCGTTAAACCCTAGATGACAAAATGTATTCGTCATTCCCACTAGGTTGTAGCATCGGCACAAACTTGTTTCGTAAGCTGTTGAAATGTAGCATCTGTTTCGTCATCACATTCTTCTTCAATGATACATACATTTCCTTCTTATATCATGATAATCAATATTTTTGATTCATTGGTCGTATTTCTTGAGACTCACTTGGCTTGAAATCAGGTATACTTTTTGTTGCTTGCTTGTGATTGAAGGCAATGACAGTCTCATTGTTAGTTGCTAGTTTTTATCTCTTTATTTGAAGCAGCAATGGAGTACTGCTAAGAATTTGAATATCCCAGCCTTCCTGCAGTAGGCGAAAACTTGATTCAATCATAATTCTTTTTTGTTAAGGATATTGCAATGACATGTTATGTGTATATTTTAACCAAATCATTTCTAGCAATGCTTCGTAACGTGAGCCTGGATTTGACATAAGCACCGTGCCAGCTATTCCTTCTAAATACTCATGCTAATATGTTTGTTTGAAGCATGTCTCTTCCAAATCTTGTTTCTCCACTAGCTAGAATTATAGTTCTGGAACTTATTACTCCATTTCTGATGTTTCCATGCAGAACGATGAGAACTGCATGTTCTTTGCTCAGTGTTGTCCTATACTTCCACAACGTATGTTATATCTGTATGAAATCATTTGTTATGATCATGTGATGTTTACAACTGTGATCAGTACACTGGGTGTTTCGGTTGGCCTAGATCACCCTTTTTGAAATATTGAACTTATTTGGTATTGTATGGTTTATGTGGTAACATATTAATAGAGAGAGGGGTGTTTTAGTGCTAGTATACTCAATATACTTCATACTTCATTCTATTAATAAGCCAGGGCTGAGAGTTACAGCAGAATCTTGCCAAAATTAGCTAGTCAATAGAACAGTCACCTCTCCCAAAAGGAGCCTAACCTCACCTTAGGGCAAGCCCAGCCTAAGTCCATAAAGTGGCCAAAATGGGTAAATTTCCAGATAACTTTTACAACATTGCCTAGCCCTACTTATAGAAATCAGTAATAACAATAATAGAAAGCAATACGACAAATAGTACTAAAGGTAATAACAAATATCAAGTGGTCCCCTCTTCTCGGTCAAATGGCTAGTGGCTCCGCCAGCTGCTGTAGGTTGTTACGGTTCCTTTTTCTCATTCTCCTCTCATAGACTTTCCATATTTTTCCTCTAGTGGTCCCCTCATTCCCATCATCCTTTCCCCGGAGAAGAGCTACCTTGTCCTCAAGGTGGAATGTTGGAAATTGGTTCTGGATGATGGTGTATTCTTCCCATGAATTTTTAGATGGTGGTAGATTTTCCCACTTGATAAGCACTTCCTTCGTGTCTCCTAGTAGTCATTCCTGCAACACCTCCTCTAGATGGATAGTGAGGCTCATGTCATGAGTTAACTCTTGGGGTAAAGTAGGAATTACTGCGCTTGTGGAGTGGGCTTTTCGCAACTGCAAGACAAGAACCGTGTGGTGAATTCGAGCTTGGAAGGGAGCTTAAATTTGTAGGGCACATTGCCAATGTGCTATTCTACTTCAAACGGCCCATAAAAACTGGGGCTTAACTTCACATTACTGCGAGCAACAAGGTACTGATTTATATAGGGACGCAGCAGAAGATACATTAGTCTCCAACTTCAAATTGAAAATCTCGACGGTGCTGGTCAGCTCTCAGCTTCATTCAGTGCTGAGCCTAGAGTTACTGGTGCTTCAATTAATCTAGACTCAAGTCTCGTTTATGGAACCGGGAGTCCACCTCAGATAGTGGAGAATGTGAGTAGAAATATGTGTTACTATACTTCTACTTAGGCAGTGTACCTATCATTTTGCAGAATAGTGAATTGAGTGCGGTTGTCAATCTCAAGGACCTAGTTCAATTAATTAACAATTTATTTACCAACCGAGAAAACTAAACTAAGAAAACAGGAAATGTCATTTTTCAGGTTTTACATAATTTGATAAAAAGAATGACTAAACAAACTAACATAAAATAATGAAACAGTAAAAAGATAAAAATAAACTAAATAAAGAAATAAAGATTGAATCTAAAGAAGCACCCTGGATTGTTATGCAAACCTTCACTTTATTAATCTATCACTAAACTCTTCCCTAATTCTGCAATAAACTCAGGAATTATAAATTGTTCATTGACCGGTCCCTGTACAACGAACCCTAACTAACTGAAATAACAAGCCGCAAACCATGCCCAAGTTATCAAGTTAATAGCATTAAACGCAATTCCTATTGGAGACCGATTAACCTATAGGCAAACCATGCTTTTAGTCGTTAATTCGGTTTAACTTCCTAGTCTTGTTAACTAATCTCAGCGCCGCATTTTGATTAGAAAACTACAAATATTGCTTTAATAATTAGCTAGAAAATTAAAGCGCATGAAGAACAGAAATTAAACTACTGCAGTTATAATCAGAGAAAAGATTGCAAAATAAACATAAAGATTCGGTTTGCTACCCTAACCCGAGGAGCTAAACTAGCTACTCAAACATAATTATAAAAATAACAAACATAACAAAAATAATATGTGGAAGTGGTGGTGGACAATGGTGTGGTCTTGTGAGTGATGGTGTGCGTGTGGAGAAGTGAACAGATGGAGGTGAACGTGGTGGAAGTGATGATTGTGGATGATGGTGTTATGGTGAATGATGGTGGTGGATGATGTGATGACAATGATGACCTGAAGTGTTGGAAACGTGTGAAAGGAATTGATGGAAAAGAGGCATAAGCCCCTCTGGGCGTGGGATGTCTTCAATATGGCTCTGGATGGGTGAATATATAGCAGCTACGGTGTTTATCAGTTGATAAAATATTTTTATCTTCTAAAGATCTTGATAAAACATAGCGAGGAGTGTTCTGTTAACTTCGACGGGGCCTAGATTCTTCGTTTTAGCTCCGTTTTACTCCTCGTTTGTTGCGTTAGAATCCTCATGAGAAATTCTATGCATTTCCTAGACTTTTTCCTACATTAGACACATAAAATGTATCAGTTCACATTAAAACATAAATCTAAGGAAAAACATATGATAAGTGAGAAACACGACATGAATTGTTATGAAAATAGGAAGAATTAAAGCCATAAAAACAGATATATTTCGCACTTATCAGGGAACTCAGAGGGCAGTATCAAATAAGAGGGGCGGGTCCCCACCATACATCACCTTAAAGGGAGTAGTTTGCAAGCTTTGATTTGTATGTTGTTTTGAACCAATATTATGCCCAAGTCAACCACTTAGCCCACTTTCATGGCTGCTGGAAGGAATAGCAGTGTAGGAAATCCTCCACGCATCTGTTGACAACTTTTGTCTGCCCATCATTTTACAGGTGATATGAAGAGCTCATCCGTGAGGTAGAACTTGATTGCTTATACAATTCACGCCAGAATGGGCTGGTGAAGAAAGAATCTCGGTCGGACACAATTGATTTTGGAAACCTGTGAAGCCTGACCACTTCTCGCACAAATAATTCAACCACATCCTTAGCAATGAAGGGGAGTTTTACAGGCATAAAATGGGCATATTTGGTCAATCTATCCACCACTGTTAAGTCAAGTTCCTTAGGTTCTGATGATAGAAAACCTGTGTTGTTTATCTAACATGTTTATCTTAGTATGAAGTTCAGGTAAACAGGTGAAAGAGTGGCTTAGCGCGCAAGGTTGCAAGCACACTCTAGTCATGCTAGTGCCCTACTAGTTGGGCACCTGTCTGTAGAGCTCCTAGCACATACTAGACACTAGATTAACACAACAACGACTCTCAGTATCAGAAGTGTTCAAGAGACCAAGATTTACCAATCAAGAACAAGTAAACCAACAACAAATACGATCAGATACAAGTTGTAGAAAGTTCACAACAAAGGCGGGTTGAAGAAAGCATAATCATGAACAAGATAACAAGACATAATCTGAGCTATAAAGGAGCATTAATTACAAAACATTAATGAAGCCATCAGACTAGGCAAGTGGACACCATAAAGAGCAACCGACCATCTGAGCTCTTGCGTCCAATGTGTCCAACCAGTGAACGACACATGTAACACCCCAACTAACAACATCACACTTAACAACAAACTGCAGCGGTAAACATAACTCATTACATGTTTTATCTTATAAGGTGGCAAACTGTTATACCCAAAATTTCAACCCCCCGGAGTAGTCTCTAAGGCATACGTGTTACAAAGGGCAAAAGGGGTCAAAAAGCACCAAGGCGGGATTTTCCAAGGACATTATCGGGATTTTCTATTTTCATATGACTTGTTTATTATCTCCAAACACTTCCAAATATCATAGTCATTATGAAAGGTATTTCATGATTTTCTGATAATATTTATTCTGGAAATTTAGCTTTTAATTCATATTATAAGCTAATTTCTTTAATTAACACATGAAATAACCTCAAAATAGAAATAATAAAAGGTTTCCAAAATTAAAATAAAATTGTCACATGGTTAGCATGACTACATACAGTCATAAACCTGAAATTATTTTATTTGGAACCTTAACCCAAAATTTAAAAGAGAAATTCAATCATTTTTGCAATTTTCTCTCTCCTATGGAAAATACCGAAATCAAAACAAAACGTCATGAAATTTTAACACAAGATAGAGGATGATTATTAGAGCTAATTCTTGGAATTTCGTTATTTCGACTTTCCAATAATAAGTTATGAATTATGGGAGATTCCAGATTGTGAGATTTTTATCTAATCGGTTATTTATCAAAATAACCCGATTCCAACTCTCAAAATTCTTAAAAATCATCCTTTATTTCAGTTAAAATTTCATAATTTTTATCGGCCTGCAACATATTTTAAAAAATCAGATTCCCTTAGAGCACAAAATCAGGGTTTTAGATAAAAATCTTGTTCTATCAACATGGCCTTGCTCTTTCTATAAAAGGACCTTCCAAAAACGACCTAGGGCAGAGGAGAACATTCCCATAGTCAGAGAACACAGCCGTCTACTTGCCTCCCACGTTTTCAACACTCCCAATACCGAAACTCTACCAAAATCATCCCAAAATCACCAAAAACACATTCTTTCTTCTCCCATTGAACTTCCAAGCATCAAAACACCACAAATACAGAACCAAAACGTGCTTAACAACACAAGGAAGAAGAGGTCAGAAGCTCGGGTCAAAGTCGAACCGGATCGGCCACCAACGAAGCTTTCAGAGATTCCCGACGTGAAGGAACAACAAATTTTCGAAATCAAAACAGGGTAAAAACCAAATTCTCTAACCCTTCTGGTCTAAATACACTTCTGGTTAAAATTGCTAACCGAATTGATTTTTCCTTGCTTCTGAATTAAGGTTTGTTTGTGTTTCTGCCTTCTAACTTGTTCGTTAAGTTTCACATTAAATTCGATTTCAAATTGAAAACTTTCAATCACTAACGTCTTGTACATCTTTCAGGCTACACACCCATAAAATTTGAGCTCAAAACACCGTCGGGAACATCCCAAACGCCGCCGTCCGAGGGCGGTCCGCACCCACGGACGCTATGTCCGGGGTCCCGGACGCCTTGTCCGTAAGCCCGGACGCCCCCGGACGGTGGCGGTATTTCAAAATTTTCAAAATTTAGGTTTTCTAAAATAATGTCCGGGCCCACGGACATCCTGTCCGTGGCCCCGGACCTTGCAAAATTGCGTTTTCTGTTTAATTCGACTTTTATGTTCACATAGGTTAACTAGGGTCCGTGGGTTCGGACATTAGGTCCGTAGCCACGGACGGAAACAAAATTTGACCTAATTCTGCCTCCGAAACCCTAGTTTAGGAATCTTTAATTTTATTTTAATTTTCTGTCAAAAAATGCTAAAAAACACAAAAAAACAGAAGCTCGCGCATTTAGGTTAAAACGACTCGTAATAAGCCGTAATTAAACTAAGTAGAGGAAAAACGACTTCTAGGGGTAATGAAAGTAATTGAACCCTAATTAAGTCGAATATCAAGCCCCCGAACCCGAACTCTCCTTTCCTAATTTGATCTAGGTAAAAATTAGGTGGCGACTCATAATAGGTTCCAGTGAGCTAGCTTAGGTTTTAATAATTATTGTTTTATGACATAGTTATTAATCTTAGGTTATAAGTGGACCTAAAACCCGACTAGATCCCAATCAATTTAATCAACATAGGATAGGGTTTAAAATCGAGGCTCACAGACTGGCGACTCTGCTGGGGACAAAATTCTTAATTTTAACTTGTTTAATTTTAAGAAAGAGGGCTTAACTCGAAAATGTTTATTTATGGCTTTATTACTCTGTTTTTTACTTTTGCGCGCTTTAATTTTTGCACCTTCGCATCATATGAGAGCGAGGGTCCACACAAACCAATTTCACCCCGGGACCCGTTTGAGGGTCCCCTGTCAGGGACTCACACCTTTTAGGTGATGTGAATAAGCGGGGGAAAAGAGGAGGATGTCGTCTAACCACATCCCCTTAATACCTGGGCCTTAGCCCCAAGCGTTTTCCCGGCAGTGCCCTTACCTAGCCCATTGTTTGGTCAGTCAAAGACCCGACCGTAGACGCACCCTTCAGGTGATGTGAAAAGAGTGGGGAAGCCCAAAGAGAATAGCGTGCAAGCCCTATTCCTTTGTGGTGACCTGGGCCCATGCCCCAAGCACCTCTCCGGATCGATCCATACCTGGTTTGATTTAAACATCTAGTGAGGACATGTTGAATCTGTGTGGGCCTTGTTTGCTTGTGTGATCGGCCCACTACCCAGCCTAGAAACTGATAGGAATTTCTCCTACATCAACCTAGCCCAACCCGAATTGTCAGTTGTATTTGTTTGCAGCCTAAAGGCTCTGTTTGGTTCGACATGTGAGTTATGTGGGCTTCGGCCCAAAAGTTTAGACTTAGGAGGTTTCTTTTTCAGCCCAATTTGGTTTATCCATTTAGTTCTTGGCCCATAAAAGTCCACCTAAAAGTAATCCATGAGATATGTAAACCAACCAAGCCTTCCACTGAAATTCTTCCGACCCAGGGCCTATTCTAGTATAGGAAAACTCTTCACTTGGGCTTTAGCCCAAAATCCTAGATCTAGGCATCATCTTTCAGGTTCAATCAATACTACTCATTCAGGTTTCAGTCCAAATTCCAACCTAGGGTTTTGTTCAGCAATCATTCTGGCCCAAATACCACACTCATGACTCATTCTATTTGGGGCCCGTAGACCAATTCATAGTTTTGGCCCATAAGCTTCGCTCTCAATCTAGAAGTTTGGCCCATAGCACAAAACATTTGAATCCAAGATAGGTTACATAACTCATTCATTCCAGTTTCTAGCGTCAAGGCCCGACAGGAACATCAAACGAATCTCAGACTTCAAGGCTTTCCCTCTCGGCCCAGTGGCCCATTCACGGTTCGTGTGGCCTCCTTCAGCCCGTTTGCTTCACTTCTAGATTAAGGGTATTCAGGCCCGCAAATCTGTTCTATCCTAGGAGTCACTCTAGCTCATGCACTTCACTCGCAGCTTGGAAAAGATTCAGACCCGGGTTCCTCCTACATGACCCATAGGCATTCCTAGTTCAAACATTTTATGAGGCCTATTCGAAGTTCAGAAGGAAGACAATCACGGTCATCTCAATGGCGTCCCGACGGTCCAGAGCTCGAGTCTTCAGTTAGTTGCATCAGACCACAGCCCAACCACTTTTTGAATTTTTCTCGATTTGGTAGTTTCTTTCCCAGTCGTTCTCAACTTTTATGGTAGCTAGCTTCCTTTATCATTTTAGTAGTTTTCTTAATTACAATTTTTGATGTTGTCTTTCCATCATGAATTAGAGCATAGTTCCATTTTCATTATTTTTTGTGCATTTATTCACAAAACCAGAACACCAAAAAATAAAAAATAAGTCATCACGTCATTTCACCCACATCCACTACCTTCATCACATACATCCCATGTGTCTCGCCACACTCCCCTCTCCACATGAAACTCATTCTTGTGCAAGGAATATCTCACCACCTTGTTGGCTTCCACCACTCATCACCTCTCAATGGAAAATTTCACACGTACACTGAAAGCATCCCACTGCCATGTTTTACTTTCATCACTACATCACTCCACCAAAACAACAAGACTTCATCACCATGTACCACCACACATATAGCCACCTCCAATAAATAACCTGGGTATTCAAAAGGCTTGTCAAAAGATCCCAAAACAATACTGGGGGCAATCTGAGTTAAGGGTCGATAACGTTTCTTTCATTAGTTTAAAGCGCACGAACAAGTCTCTGAGTGAACATTTCGCGAGGGTGCCTTGAGTGGTAAAACCATGAGTGAAAGAGCATGTCATTTTTACATGGCTCCAGAGAGATTACATTCAAAGGTAAGGTAAATGGCATGACTCCAACCGAAGGAGATAATTTGTAAATTTACGCTTAAACCTATGAAAAGTAACAAAGAACGGATACATAACTATTAGGGATGACGAAGCACCTAGGTACAGCACCACACAGCCAAAAAGCTTGTGAACCCTGACATTAGCCCTAGGCACCCCCGCTGAGCTTTTCATGTACATCCTCTTTTACAACACTACAAACTCCACAAACGAGCCAGCCAGTGATGAATAACCGACCCGGTGACCAAAGGAAGCAAGGAGCCCGACTTCCGAACAGCAACTTCACAAGTCTGAAGAAGCAAACTGCCACCAGCATGACAAAACGATCCATAAATGGCCCCAAAGTGGCACAGGATCCAAATGAGCTAACATCAAAAAACAGCTCTCAAAGTTCAAAACCGGGAAACACAAGAACCCCGAAGGAAAAGAGATTCAAAGGAAGGCAAACCTGAAACGCCTCGAAGTAATCCAAAATCAGAAAAAAAGAGAAGGTGCAACCCAAAAATCCAGAGTTCCAAGCTCATAAGCGAAGTCATCACGAAGTAGCCGAACTACTTCAAGACAAAGAAAGCAAGGCCGGGAGAAGGTGCAAGTTGCAGCTTTGGTCACCCTTATAGCTCCACATATCCTAAACATTCCTCCATCATCCCTTTGTCTTTCATCACACCTCATAGCCACGTTATAAGCTTAAAAGACTTCCGACTTAGTAGTTGTGTATCCAATCACGTGAAAGTAACAGGTTGAACGCGTAAATCTAACAAATGTCAAATTCAGTGGTTGAGATGTCTTGACCAAAAGGAGGGCACGAGTGCAAACATCAAACACTTTAAGTGTAGGATAGAAGGCACCACACCAAAATAAACCTTGACCTTATGAGGATGAGATTTGTTCTTGCGCAATTAATCAAAGAAAATACTGGGGGCAATCGATCGTTCCGTTCGATTGCCATGAAGCCCTGAAAACTCAGATCACCTCAAGGAAAAATACTGGGGGCAATTATTGGTCCTAACAATTGCAACAACGACACCGATGGAGGCCCAAAAACCCGAAACCCAAAGGTTTTAAAACCCTCTCATTCAAATATCCACAGGCCCGTCCTAAGCCCTTCCTCCACATTCAAATATCCACAGTCCCGTCCTAAGCCCTTCCTCCACATTCAAATATCCACAGGCCCGTCCTAAGCCCCTACCTCCACATTTAAATATCCACAGGCCCGTCCTAAGCCCTTCCTCCACACTCAAATATCCACAGGCTCGTCCTAAGCCCTTCCTCCACTTTCAAACATCCTCAGGCCCGTCCTAAGCCCTTCCTTCACATTTAAACACCCACAGGCCCGTCATGAGCCTTACCATCTCCAGGGTTGCCATAAGCCTTAGTCATTCTACATTCATCGTGCACCTAACACATTTTCACTTAGATTCAACCTTTAGGCTCGTCATAAGACCTAGATCCAACCTTTAGGCTCGTCATAAGACCTAGATCCAACCTTTAGGCTCGTCATAAGACCTAGTTCCAACCTTTAGGCTCGTCATAAGACCTAGATCCAATCTTTAGGCTCGTCATAAGACCTAGAACCATCCTTTAGGCTCGTCATAAGACCTAGTTGCATTCCTTTAGGCTCGTAGTAAGACCCTTTAGCTTACCCACTCTCATCAATCACATTGCATTCATCTCATTCATATAGGCTCGTCATAAGACCTAGTTGCATTATCCGGGAGCGTCACAAGACCTGGCGACAGAAAGTTGGCGAGGTGATGGCAATAAATCCTCCTTTTGTGATGTCAACTTATTTTTGGGATCAACGAATGGTGGGCAAAGGCAATAAGTCCCCAGGGTTTTTACCAGGAGTTATCCCTGCACACCGGCTTGGGGGGCGATGGCAATAAGTCCACATTGGGTCCAGCCAGGAGCATTGGCACGGCTTTCGGTCCCCAGAAGCATCCGAGCGTCATCCGCATCATCAGCATCAACATCATCAACATCAGCATCATCAACATCATCAGCATAATAAGCATCACTAGCATATCAGCATTCCTGCATCTACACATTATTTCATTTTCATCATCGTCAGGTAGTCAATGCCTTAGAATAGCTTGACATCTTTTCATTCAGTTTTGGTAGTCGACGCCTTCGAATAGCTCGACATAACTTCATCTTCGCTTATAGGTAGTCAACGCCTTAGAACCGCTTGACATTATTTCATTTTTGTTTCTCATTTTTGGGCAGTCAACACCTTAGAATAGCTTGACATCATTTTCATCATTTTTAGGCAGTCAACACCTTAGAATAGTTTGGCATCATTTTCATCATCCTCAGGTAGTCAACACCTTAGAATCGCTTGACATTTACTTCGTCATTTCATTTTTAGGTAGTCAACGCCTTAGAATCGCTTGACATTTACTTCGTCATTTCGTTTTTAGGTAGTCAGCGCCTTAGAATAGCTCGACACAATCCACATACAGGGTCTTTTAAGATCCCAAAATTTTGGGGTGTCACTCAGGCATCAACTAGTCTTTTCATCTTCATTACAAAGCCTAGTTGACGGGGGGCAATCTGTTATACCCAAAATTTCAACCCCCCGGAGTAGTCTCTAAGGCATACGTGTTACAAAGGGCAAAAAGGGGTCAAAAAGCACCAAAGAGGGATTTTCCAAGGAGATTATCGGGATTTTCTATTTTCATATGACTTGTTTATTATCTCCAAACACTTCCAAATATCATAGTCATTATGAAAGGTATTTCATGATTTTCTGATAATATTTATTCTGGAAATTTAGCTTTTAATTCATATTATAAGCTAATTTCTTTAATTAACACATGAAATAACCTCAAAATAGAAATAATAAAAGGTTTCCAAAATTAAAATAAAATTGTCACATGGTTAGCATGACTACATACAGTCATAAACCTGAAATTATTTTATTTGGAACCTTAACCCAAATTTAAAAGAGAAATTCAATCATTTTTGTAATTTTCTCTCTCCTATGGAAAATACCGAAATCAAAACAAAACGTCATGAAATTTTAACACAAGATAGAGGATGATTATTAGAGACTAATTCTGTTGGAATTTCGTTATTTCGACTTTCCAATAATAAGTTATGAATTATGGGAGATTCTAGATTGTGAGATTTTTATCTAATCGGTTATTTATCAAAATAACCCGATTCAAACTCTCGCAATTCTTAAAAATCATCCTTTATTTTCAGTTAAAATTTCATAATTTTTATCGGCCTGCAACATATTTTAAAAAATCAGATTCCCTTAGAGCACAAAATCAGGGTTTTAGATAAAAATCTTGTTCTATCAACATGTCCTTGCTCTTTCTATAAAAGGACCTTCCAAAAACGACCTAGGGCAGAGGAGAACATTCCCATAGTCAGAGAACACAGCCGTCTACTTGCCTCCCACGTTTTCAACACTCCCAATACCGAAACTCTACCAAAATCATCCCAAAATCATCAAAAACACATTCTTTCTTCTCCCATTGAACTTCCAAGCATCAAAACACCACAAATACAGAACCAAAACGTGCTTAACAACACAAGGAAGAAGAGGTCAGAAGCTCGGGTCAAAGTCGAACCGGATCGGCCACCAATGAAGCTTTCAGAGATTCCCGACGTGAAGGAACAACAAATTTTCAAAATCAAAACAGGGTAAAAACCAAATTCTCTAACCCTTCTGGTCTAAATACACTTCTGGTTAAAATTGCTAACCGAATTGATTTTTCCTTGCTTCTGAATTAAGGTTTGTTTGTGTTTCTGCCTTCTAACTTGTTCGTTAAGTTTTACATTAAATTCGATTTCAAATTGAAAACTTTCAATCACTAACGTCTTATACATCTTTCAGGCTACACACCCATAAAATTTGAGCTCAAAACACCATCGGGAACATCCCAAACGCCGCCGTCCGAGGGCGGTCCGCACCCACGGACGCTATGTCCGGGGTCCCGGACGCCTTGTCCGTAAGCCCGGACGCCCCCGGACGGTGGCGGTATTTCAAAATTTTCAAAATTTAGGTTTTCTAAAATAATGTCAGGGCCCACGGACATCCTGTCCGTGGCCCCGGACCTTGCAAAATTGCGTTTTCTGTTTAATTCGACTTTTATGTTCACATAGGTTAACTAGGATCCGTGGGTTCGGACATTAGTCCGTAGCCACGGACGGAAACAAAATTTGACCTAATTCTGCCTCCGAAACCCTAGTTTAGGAATCTTTAATTTTATTTTAATTTTCTGTCAAAAAATGCTAAAAAACCAAAAAACAGAAGCTCGCGCATTTAGGTTAAAACGACTCGTAATAAGCCGTAATTAAACTAAGTAGAGGAAAAACGACTTCTAGGGGTAATGAAAGTAATTGAACCCTAATTAAGTCGAATATCAAGCCCCCGAACCCGAACTCTCCTTTCCTAATTTGATCTAGGTAAAAATTAGGTGGCGACTCATAATAGGTTCCAGTGAGCCCGCTTAGGTTTTAATAATTAATGTTTTATGACATAGTTATTAATCTTAGGTTATAAGTGGACCTAAAACCCGACTAGATCCCAATCAATTTAATCAACATAGGATAGGGTTTAAAATCGAGGCTCACACAAACATTCAGAAAAACACATTGACATACAAGTCGTTGTAATCCGGTAGGACACAGGTTGCAAGAAAACCATACCTGTCGCCAATGTCCACTCTATTTTGTCCTCCTATGTTCCTCGAATAATTCTTGAACAACTGGTAACATTACTTTAATACCCCGGATCTAAAAATGGTGATTAAATTACTCTAATATGATTATTAAAGGCCTAATGGTGCCTAAAGAGTATTGGTAAAGAGAATAAAACCAAAAGTAAATAGAAAACACTTGAAAAACACAAAATGCTAAAACGCGCATTAAATGAGTTTAAGAGATATATGATCTCGTTAGGGCCCGAGATGGATTGCTAAGGCCTAATTAAGCATAAATTAGTATACAGGAATGATTCCCGAAGAAAACGGATCCAAATAATGGATTAAAACGCTAACAGAGTTTTAATGCACGTTTTTCTAGAAAACCCGAAAACGTGACTTTAAGTGGTCAAATAGACCCGTAAATATTATAGTTGACTAAATAACTATAAATAAACATTAATGGAAGTTTAAGAACCATTAAAAATAAATAAACGTGAAAAATCCGAAAAACTGGCCCGGTTAGTGAATAGTGCCAAACCGGGTAAAATAACGAGCATTTTCTGTAAACGACGAAAAACGCTCCAGCTCATATGTACTTGTTGAGGGCTGGTTTTTATTAGTCAAAACATCTCCCTCTCACACATGAGTAGCTAGTTAATTAAAAGAGTTGAAAAGTAAAAAGGTGAATAGTGTAAAGTGATTTATACCCCACTTTTACTCTCTCTCTTCCCTTATTCTTTTCACTCACGTGTTTCCTCCACACCAGAGCTCTCTTCTTCTCCCCTCTGGTTGCCAATGGCGATTTCTCACCTCCTCTCAGCTCCTCTCTTCTTCTTCAATTTTGGAAGTCCAAATGAGATCCAAACTCCACAAAAATTGTACCGTTGAATTCCTCTTAACTTGGGGAACATTTCCCTCCTTTCAAAATCTGAAAAGCTCACATTTGACCTCCATGGAAAAAGCTTGGATTGAAGGTTTTAAGGTGCCATCTTGGTCTAGAACAACACTCTTGTTGTTTAAGGTAAGAAATGAGTCCAAAATCCCCCTTTTCTAACCTTCCTTTGATTTTTGGAAATTTCCAACGTTGAGCTCCCTCTTCTTCCATGTCCAGCCGGTTTAATCTTCATTAAGGGCTGGAATTTTGCTAGCCTTGCTATCCAAGAACTCCTCCTAGAAGTTTCAAGGTAATGCCCTTCTTAAAGCCTCAAAAATCCTTTTAAAATCTAGGTTAAAATAGGAGTTATGTATTAAGTCGTGTGTTGTTCTTGGGCTGGCCAGCTTGAGCTGTTTGGCCGGTTGAGAAACAAGAAATAAAGAGGGAAAGATGAAGGAAGGAAGGAGAAACAGAGAAAGAGAAACAAGAAGATTGAAATGTGAAGGCTTGTGAATATAAGGTAACTAATCTACCTTGAAGCCTACCTTAATGCTTTTAAATTTGGGGATGGGAAGTAATTGAATGAACCCAAATTTATGTTAAGTATGTACTTGGTGATAGTTAAGAGAGTAATGAGTTAATGCTTGATTTGAGAGCTTTGCATTTGATAAATTATGCATTACATTGTATTTGGAAGATTTGATGAGTTTTGTTTGAACTTGTGTGCTGGTAGAACCCTTGTGGGTTTGGTTAGTTTTAGAATTGAATTGAGTGTGGATAGGAGCTTTGGGCAATGCTTGAGAAGTAGCCGGGTTATGACGAATATTCGGTAGAAAAACAAGTGTTAAGGTGATGTTGGTAAGGTTGGTGGAGGGTTATGAAACATCAAAAGAATATTTAAGTGCACTACTGTGCATAAGTGCAACAGAGAGAATGAAAATTGTGAAATTGAGTAGGGATTAAACCTATGTTTTGTAGAGGTTTAAAGCATGTTTTAAGGAGTTTAAACATGTAGGAAACATGTGGAATGATTAGGAAATGATTAGAGGTGAAATAGGGGTTGAAAACTAATCAAAAACTGTAAATTTTGACAGTTCCAGGGGTGGTCCGGGTTTGCAAATCGGTACACAAACCCAGACCACATAAAAAATGCACCCGAGAGTGAATTCAGAGATTGGTCCGGGTTTATATCCCAGGACACAAACCCGGACCACATGTAAAAGTGGGCAGAAAGTTAAAACCGTGTCTGGTCCGGGTTTGTAACCCCAGACACAAACCCGGACCACTGTAAAAACATGCCAGAAAATATTTTTAAGTGTCCTAATGATGGGGAAGTGAATGGTAATGGTTTTAGATGATGTTTAGGCCTTGTTTGGGGACATGTAAAGGTCCTAAGAAGTGTAAACAAGTGCTAGGAGTGAATGAGAAAGATGTGAGCTTAAGAACACATGAGTAAAACTAAGTTAAACGGGATAACGGGGTTAAGTACGGGAGTATTAGTTTTACATGCCGTAACACCTTGATGTTAATAGAAACATTTGAATGTTATCAGTGGAACAAGTGTGATACGAGGAATGGGAGGTCACATGGTAAAGCTAACCCGGTGAAAGGTATGATTTTCTCATGCCCCGTATGCTAACTGAGTTACTCTGATTTGTGTGTTTGTGTGCCGGCTTAATCAAGACTAAGCATGAAAATGAACCATTGTTTCTTTATGAATGTCTTGATGTATATTGTATGAGCTAACATGCTTGAATGCCGGTGAGGTCTAACCTAGTGTGTAGACCGACTCTTAGTTGAGTAACGAATGGCTAGAGACTCGTAGAACGGGTCATTTCGTAAAATAACGGAAACGTGCAAACACACAAGCTATCGATTAAAGTATAACGATAACACAAAATATGAACTCCCTAGAATGTGAGGAGATGTACGGGTTGAGTAAATACCCGATAACGGTTAGGAAACCATATTGAAACAATCCACGAAATAAATAGGAGTGGTGAGATAAATGAACCTCCGTCTAGAGGATAGTAGATAGTTCGGGATGTGAACTTGTAAGAAAGGTAAAAGAGACCTAAGGGATTATTTAACTCCCTTGAGACATGGTCGACCTCCTATATGAGGATGTTACCCGGTATAAGAAAATAACCGAAAAAAGAAGTATATGAAATCTAAGGGTAACCCTTGAACCTAAGATTACCCAAACTTAAGTATTGTTTCCCCAAGCCATTAGGTACATCGAGAGTGATGCTCCTAGACTAATATACATAATTATATTACAACTCCGAGAGAGGAGTGCAAGGGAATGAGAGAAGTCCGAGAGTAGTCGGACCTATGCGAAAGTAGTAGGACCTAAAAGTGAGTTCCGGGAGCTAGTAAAACTAAGCTCGGAAGCCATGAGTTTTGGCTCAAGTATGTATTAAGAGAACAAGCGAGAAGAGCGTAGGAGACCTGAAGTGTCTCGAGAACTACATGAGCTTGAGTATTAGTAACCCAAGAGTGTGGGTGAGACAAGTATTAGTAACCCAAGAGAGTGGGTGAGTTAAAGAGTAATAACCCAAGAGTGTGGGTGAGTATAAGAATACGTAACCCGAGAGAACGGGCGAGAATTAGAATAAGTAACCCGAGTGAATGGGTGTGTAATTAAATAAGTAACAAAGGCATAGTGTGGTAGTAACCCTCAAGGCCTATGAGCAAATTAACACAATTAACAACCTTGTTATGTTAGTTAAGGATTGTATTCCATAGGTGAATGTGAATCCTTGTGTAGTGTACATGCGTAATGTATTGCTACGTTGTAGTTGATTGAATTAAAACAGACTCCATGTATATCCGACCCAATGTAGTCGGCGTACCGTGGTTAGCACGCGGTATATGCGAATTTCATATGCAGCTTTAAGCTGAGCCCCTAGGGGCATCGTTTTTATTTTTCAGGTACACCGAAGACGATACCGCTCGAGAGTAGGACGGGGACAGTGGTTAGCATGGGTAGTTAGATTGTAATTACTTATGTGTTGGAATGAGGTGTAAGACCGAATATGTTATCGGCATCCGTATATTCTAGACTTGGTATAGTAAAGTAATGAATTGAGCATTGTGTTTGTATTGTGTACTCGGTTGTTCCAGTCCAACAGACCGTTACTGTATGCGAATTAGGCCCGGTTAGCCACGTGGGTGGCTAACGGTGTTGTATCACTGTAACACCCCTACCGCTAATACCGTCATTACCGTCCAATCTCCTTATACATCCAGACTCACACAGCGGATACATACTTACGCAACGGCGGGTGATACAATGCCGTTAGCCACCCATGTGACTAACAAGGCTACTACTACATACAATATCGGTCTGATGGACCTGAATATCCGAGTGCTACAGAAATACAATTCTTACTATAATTACAACCAAGTACTACAACTTCCCATTCGTTACAATACTCCATTACAGTACCATACAATACAATATACATACCGAGTTTACTAAGTTCCAAATACAAATACATACTTCTTCCAAGTTCATACATACTCACTAAGGGTCTACATTACCCTCCACAACTACATATTCAATACTTGTGGTGTACCCTTGGTACACCTCTACACCAAGGCTACAAGCCGTATACAATTCACTACTTTCTACATTTCACTCCTAGCTATCCGAACATAGATGTCGGTCTCTTACTGTGATCACATCCGCTTCGGGTACCTGCACACTAAAAATGTTACCCCTAGGGGCTCAGCTTTCGCTGCATATGACTTCCGCATACCCCGCGTACTAGCGAGGGTACGCCGACCACTTGGTCGAATACATGCGATTCATTTTATTCATACATACATGCATACATGCTTTCATACATAATACTTCAATACTTTACGCAAGGAATACATACATACACTTCAATACATACAAGGTAAACCATACAAGCGAGCCGATACTTACTTACCTTTCCCGAAATACGCATACACAATACATATATAATACACAATACTTGTTAGCTCCATTTGTCCACCCGGGTTAATCGGGTGGAGATTACTCTTTTACTCGGGGTCAATGACTTACACCAGCCAAGACCATTACTCATACAATACTTTACTTTACTTACTACTTACTCAAGTGAAGTCGTCGGGACCTCCGGCCGGGGACTACTCTGTCCCACCACCGGGATTTACTTGGTTCACTAATCCAGGATGCTACCCATTTAAGGGGTTTGGGTTGTGGACCAGCTTAAGAACCAGGAATCGGATCCAACCTCTTGTGTCTTCTCATCCTCACGCTTGGCCGAAACTATATTGGACTTCTACTCATTCCAATTTACTCAATACTTACGTTAGGAGTTAGGTAGTTAGGAATTAGTAGAAGTCATTCACATCCAAGCCACACAACAATTCAATATTCCATACACATACATACAAGGTATAATACGTTACGTAAATACACTACAAGATACATACACACTTATCTTCATCCGTTCATTTCATGAATTATACAAACTATTGTTCAAGACAAATATATCAAGAACAATATAAACAAGCACAAGTAAGTGCAATAAAGTCTGATTCATGCATTTATCTTATTTAGGTGATCAAATAAGCACACAAATTAGGGTAACCAGGTTAGGAGACAGAGCATGAAGAAATCATACCTTGCACCGTTGACTTTGGACTCACCGACTCCTCTTTGGTGTTCAACTATTCGAATCCTATCACATACATACAGTTGGGTGGTTAATTATATACAATTAACCTTACTCATTACCTTCCCTAATGTTTCCCAGTTTATACTTACTAACTCATTGTTACTTAAATACATTTACTTATGTTACTTACTTATAATTATTTTCTAAGCTTGTTTATAGCCTTAATGACCTTTAAACATCATTAATTAGGTCTTAATTACCTTATACTATCATTACCCATCATTACCCTACCTTAGATTATCTTTAAAATGATTTCTGGGCACTTTTTAGGGTGGTCCGGGTTTGTGTCCGGGGATACAAACCCGCACCAATACATTTGGTCAGTCTCGGGTGTAATTTCCAACTGCTCCGGGTTTGTGTACTCCTTTGTAAACCCGGACCATAAGTTTTGGTAAGGTTACGGGTATGAAAAAGAGGGGTGGTCCGGGTTTAGGTCCTGGTTTACTAACCCGGACCACTCCTTCTGAAATACAATCTGCTACGTTTTTTGACTGGTCTGGGTTTCTGTACTTGTTTACAAACCCGGACCAGTTGCAGAAATGAAAAATAATTATGTTTTTGAACTTGTTTCAACTCCAAACTTCTACCAACTTCTTCCCCAATATTCCAACGTATAATCTAGGGTGTTTTGACCCTAATTAAGCAATCAAAACTAACCTAATCCATCTCTATCCAAATCTATTACATACATACTCCACTGTCAGTTTTTCCTCCACTGTTACAGTTTTTCTCCTTCAACAAATGCTACAGATTTTTCCTTTCTTCTTCCCACTAATCCTATGGCTCTTTCTTTGCCTCATTTGCATTATGCTCAACCCAAGTCTCACTCAATACAATACTCATTTCACTAAATCCTACACACTAATGCTTCCTTGTTTCTCCAACACATTTAAAGACCTCTTGCTATAGATTTTATATCCTTTCATTCTCTTACCACAACTACTACTCCATAGGAAATAAACATCTCTACTAACTCCAATACACACCTTGGTTCTCCCATTCACCAAGTCATCCATAAATGTACATTTTCTACCAAAATTTTGCCATAGTTCACCTATAATTTCTACTTATCCACATACACACTTTTTCACCAAATTCATTCCTAATCTAGCCACACCCATTCAAGGGTCCTACCAGAAATCAAAGAGATCTTAACACATCAATACTTCCTTAATCCACAATATCCATACACATACACAATTCTTTGGCTCTAAGGCCTACAATCCACATACTTGCTCACAAATACTTAAACTTCTATAACTACAATACTAATACAATGTTTTGGGTTCTTTAAATTAATTTACCCATTCCCATTACTCTAATGCATTTGAAAATTTAACATTAGGAAGAAGCTCTTACCTTAAGCCCTTAATTTCCTTCTTTATTTTCCAATTCTCCTCTTCCTCTCTTTCTTGCACAAATCAGCCATATGGGGAATGGAGTTGCCAAACTCCATTCCCATCACCCAATGAACACAAAATAATGGTAATTAAATTACTAACCCTTAGATTAATGCTAGTTCATTGAAATGCTTAAAACAAAATTTCCAGGGTTTACCTTTAGAGTGTTTTAGGAGGGGTTTTAGCCCTTGGTTCAAGAAGGTGATTCCACCACCATTTCAAGGTTGGAATTATGCTCAAAAGAAAGAGAAAAACAGAGCATTATAAAGGGGTGAAAATCTGCTACAAAAGGAAGATGAAGAGAACATGAGTTTTTCATGTAGATTTTTACCTTAATGGAGAGAGGAGACTCCAAGCTTTACTTTGGTGCTATTTTCTCTTTGAATGGGGAATACCCATGGAGATGAACTTCCTCATTTTTGCATTTTGAAAAGAGAGAAGTGTAGAGGATGATGAGGGGAGTAAGAATATGTGGTTATTTTCACATTTGGAGCTCAAATGGAGATAGAGCATGCTTGGAAAGGTGAAGAAGCCATGGGGGCTTTGGAGAGCTTCAAGAAATCTCCCCAACCAGAGAGAGAGGGCAGAAATCGGCTGGGAAGGGAGGAAGAAGAAAGAGAAAAGAGAAATGAGATAGTGAGGTGAGAGAAAAGGGGGTAAAGTGCTTTTTGTACTTTATATACTTTTTGCTTTTTGCCCCTTAATTAATTAGCTAGTATGTGAGTGTGTGTGAGGGCTTTTGACTTATTAAAAACCGGCCCCTACTGTTATATTAGTTGGAGCGTTTTTTGTCTTTTACAGAAAACGCTCGTTTATTTACCCGGTTTAGGACTATTCACTAACCGGGCCCATTTTCTGAAATTTTCTTGTTTCCTTAATCTTATTGGTTATTAATCTTCCATTAATGCTTAATTATTTTTATTTAATGATTTATAATTTTTATGGGTTCGTTTGACTACTTAAAGTCACGTTTTCGAGTTTTCTCGAAAAACGTGCGCTAAAGCTCTATTAGCGTTTTAATGCATTATTTGGATCCGTTTCCTTCGGGAGTTGTTCCCATATATTATTTTGGCCTTATTAAGCCCTAGGAATCCATAAAATACGCTAACCGAGGTCTCATACCTCCTATGGTTATTTAACGCTTATTTAGCGTTTTTCGCTTTTTAAGCGTTTCTTTATTTCTCTTGGATTTATTTTTCCTTTCCAACATTACTTAGGCGTTATTAGGCCCTTAAATACGTATTAGAATACTTTAATTACTATTTTTAAGTTTGGGGTATTTCAATCTACCCCCCTTAAGAACTTTGTCCTCAAAGTTGTTCGAGGTTAAAGGGTTATTATACTTACTCATTTCTACTTGTCTAATACTAAACCCATACATTCTTCCTCCTTAAAATTCCCATATTCGTTACTCAAGGTCTCTACATACCATACCATACCAATATACCATAATTACTCCAATCCGCATTACATCCAACCATCTGGTTTTACTCTACAAGGCTTATACTACATACAACCATAGTTGCAAAGCATCCCCAAAGCACATGCAATACACAACACAAATCCCACATGCACTCAGGTCCTCTTGACATAGGACTCCTCTATGTCCCGCTGCCCTTGGAATAATAAGATATAATATACTACTACCGTTCTCCGATCAACTTCCAACAATCCTCAATCTCAAGCCTAAGGGAAATTATTTCACCACTACTAATTAGAAATTTTTTTCTAGAACAACACAACTCCAAATTCCAATTTATATTCATTACTTCTATCCTATGCGTGATTCTTGTGACCACTTAAGGGAAGCTTCAAGAATCATTCGAGCCTGATGTGATCAGCATCAGTGTTGAACTATCTTTCCACCACCCCAATTTGTGTTCGGTTTCCCTTGATCTGATCAAGATCAAGTTCGACTTCCCACATCAGTTTCAAACAAACAGATAATTCAATTATTTCTATTTTGTATCTTTTTACTCTTTCTAGTATGATTAAAAATTCATACAACTCCAAAGGATGGAATTTAGTCCATCAATCATCCTCACTCTACTTCCAAATACTTTACTTTAGATTCAATGCCTAAGAACTCATTTCATCAACTTTCGCTACTTTCATCCATTACTCTCCATTATCTCAATATTCTAACTAAGGAATACAATACCTACTGAATCCGGTCATCCTCAATTTGCTTCCAATAATACCTAGGAAACACTACTCATGGACTTCATTTATCAATTACTCTAAATCGTTTCGTACTATTTCTTTAAGGCGTACAATACTTGTGGAACTCCGTCCACTACTCATTCTCAATTCTTGACTACAATCACCTAGGGGACTCAATTTCCTCTAGGTTCTACATCGGTTTTATACCGACTCATGCTATGGTATTTTCATCTCTCATGCCTAATTACCTCAATTTCAATATGAATCGATAGGTATGTTTATTTAACATAGGTACCAATCATCAAATCAATTCTCATTTGTGCTATGCACATTGTAGTTTTATGTGTTTTATTCATGAAATTCACATTAAGCTGTTTTCGCTCTACCCCCCTTAAAAGGGATTACGCCCACGTAATCTCCATATGTTATTACTGAACATTGGTTTACTTAATTCAGGCAATTTGAAGCATTTAGCTTCACTACGGTCTATTATATATTGTACTCTGGTCAAAGGGTCTTAACCATACCAGTGGTTCACTCTTTGCACCAAGAATTCCTATATGAGTTTATTTAACTCATAATTAATTCGGTTCTAGCCTATTAGGCTTCAAGGCATTAATAGCCATTCTCTCATACTTACTAGGTGTATTAAATTTCTTAGCTAGGGCCCACTAGCTTCTGCTGCGCGACCCTGATAACCTTAGTGCTTAATTCATAATTTGGTTATTTTAGATGTGATACTCATCGCCTTTTTATCCCACTATTGTGGGAATAAGGTTTATTGACAAGTGTGGTATTCTTTTACCGTGCTTGAACTCAATGAGTTTTAGATTGTAACCAGCTCTCTGGTAATCTATTGTACATACTATTCGTGCTTCCACGATTATTCACTAAGTTCCTCCGACTTATTGTCAGGTGAGGTTAAGTCACTACTTAGTTGTAGGGCTTCCTCTGTTGTCACAGCTTCTGAATCATACCAGTTCTTCTGGTTCAGTACAAGTGTCCTTTACTTGTATGACCTTGCATTTTCTATGCATCGGTCCTAGTGACTTTTCAAGTCTCCTTTCACCTTTTATTCCACTGGAATTCATATCTTGTGATTGTTGGTGTGTGTTACACTCTTCGTGCTTCTTTGGCCTTAGCCGCACGGTTTGTTTCTAAGCTTGCTTAACTGGCTTATGCCATGTTCGTTGGTGAAAAGAGGATTTACTATGATTTACATTTTCTACATTCCTAGCTATCCCACTTGATCATTAGCTGCACAAGTGCAATACCAAAACACTCAGTCATACAAAGTGCAGAGGCGTAAACGTTTGGCAGTAAATCTCTCATGTGATCGCATAGGAATAAATTGTTCTGCCTGTCTTCTCGTACTTACAACTTCGTGTCATTGTCTACCTACTTCCTCATAGCGGTCGCTTATCGCGCACCATATTCATACTCATAATACGACATCGTTTTTACGGTCTCTATTACTATGGTAGCTTCTCTTTACTCATTGCCATTGTCGTTGGCACCATTTCCTTATGGTGTGGTTACACCGTGGTTTCCTCCGTTCGTGTGTATGACGGTTGTCGTAGCATACCGCAATGTTACTATTTTCCCAATGTGGAGATGTTTTATTTCAATTTGGGGTTCATGTGTAGGTTAGCTTACCTCACATTCCTTCATAGTTTATGATACAATTTACCAAGTATCTTGGTTGACAATGGATAAAGTAATTTAATGGGTTACAAGCTCTCTTGGGCGTTGATCATTCGTGGTGTGCATTGTGCATTCACATTGATTGTTTTTGACAATTACTGTCTCCCAGTGCTGAGCATTGGTTATAAGCTCTAGCTGTGTAGTTTACTTTTGTATGTACATCACACGGGACATCTCAAGAAACTTCAAGGGTTTTCTGGTCCCGTTCTCCAACTGAGGAGTATTCTATCACTGATAAATGAAGGTTCTTGTTGAGGGTTTGTCTCCACTCATAGGTCTCATGACAAGGTTTACCATGTTAGTGTTTACACACTGGTTCACCACATGCTTGGGTGCATACGGAGTATACTCACTCCTTTAAGTCGTAATGGTTTGGGAATCTCATTTTCTTATTTACTTGCCTCTTGGCAATATCTACATGCACAAGCTTGTTGTTAATTAGAGGGAAGCCTTCTCTAAGGGTTCATATATTCACCGTATTGGTGATCTTTGGTTAACAAGAGGTGTCTTTTCCCGAGTTTCCCGTAGTGTCCAAGTGTGGACTAGGCCATTGTTGCCATTGTGTGATCTTTGTGCCTCTTGCTACCATTGCTACAGAAGGCATGAAGGTAATTAAAAGCTCATCAACTGTATACTAGACTGATGCTCTAGTGATAGTGACACTGAGGTAGCCTTTACTCCAAGCCACTCATTATGTTGATCTCGTATTAGGTGGTTCAGTTATCGATCTATTTGTCGTATGCAATGATATCTCTTGCGAGTCTTGTTATTAAATGGTGTGGGTTTTGCAACCGTTTGAGTTTGCATAACGTATTAGGTTCATGGCTTTTAAGCCTTATTGCTGCAGGCTATGCTTTTTGCAAGCTGCTTATATATGTTCCCACTCCTTGTATACCCCATAAGTTGCAGGTATTACTGGGCTTCATGGCAAGTCATGGCATCACGCTTCCGTTCATAGGAGGCCCTTCAGGCAAACTGGTGCTAATTAGTGCCTTTTGTGGTTGAGGGTATTTCCTGTTAAGTGAAATCCCTTCGGTGTCTTAACCGAGTGTTCGTTCTAGCTCCCGTGTCCTTATCATGACACTTTGTTCGATTGTTGTTAACTCAGACACCCTTCAAGGATTTCTCCTGGGTGTTGTTGGTTACGCCGTTACATCCGGCTAATGTTTATAGTATGTGGGTTCGCTATACCTCCTTGTGGTATTGTATTTGAGTTATCCCTCTTAGGGTTATAACGTCTCCCGTTCTTGGGTAGACTGTTTATACTTCCTCCTAGTATTAAGACTAGGTTCAAAATCCTCTCCAATGATGAATTATACTTTGTGGTAATCTTGTGATCGCTCTTGGGTACTCCGTCCCGTTTGTTGAGCATCGTTGTGTTCACTTTAGGCATCTGCCTTACTGTGTTGGGCTGGATATACTTTCCAGCTGTCATGTATTTGCTTGGTGTCCTTGAGACATATCCAATGTCTATACTTATTAGTCCGTGCTCTTGGCACTTTCTAGTTCTTTTTCCTTACCTTCAGATGAATTTTCTGAGTTCTTTTATACTTATTACTTAGTTGAGTTCCTTCTCCTTGATATTCTGAGGTGTCCGGCTGTTCTGCTTTGCATTTACTCATAGTCCGTAGAATGGAGTTGACTACTCCCCGTGTTTCGTACACTACATGTATACATACGTGGGGTACCTTGTTGATACGCTACCACTTACCCGACTATGTGTCAGGCCCACAAGCTCCTTCGGAGTGCGGTCGTCCCACATCCCATATTTGGGTACACTCGTAGTGTTCGTCACACGCCTAGGTGAAGTATTCTACTGTCAACTCCTCTTGTACCATTCTATGATACTCACCATAATTCTGTTGGTTTGGTTTTAAAATTCAAGGTTTAAAAGAAGGTTTGTGGTTTTGAAAGAAAAACTTGGTTTTGAAAAATAACGGTTCGATGTTAAAAGAGGTCCTTCATGGCGTAGCCATGTCTGAGGTCTTGACCAAGTCCAGCTTCTTGCTGTCTGGTGTGTCCTTTTGTGCAATGGTCAGGCCGTCAGGCCCTTCCAAGGTTTCATTCTTCATTCAGTTTTTAGGATGTGTGATCTTGTAGTCGCTTCATTGCGGTCACGGTACATTACTATGTACTTGTGGTGTGTTAGGGTTCCTCTACATGTTCCTGTTCTTACTGCACTTGTCGTGGCAAGTGCGTGGTACTGGTGGTTTTTAGGAAATCCTATACCAGCCTTGGTATGGTTTCTACTTGTAACGGGTAGTCTTGTCGACTCTTCCCTTGATCTTATTGATCAATATTTGGGATACTCGATCTTTTAAGTACTTCTCAATGATCTTGTCATGGTTGTCGTTGATCGGGATACTTCTCCAATCCTTGGAGACTCCCATTTATTCGTCTTATGTTCTTCCTTGTTGCTCATTCCCACTGGTTTACCGTGGTTATTGAGCCTTAGCTTGCTAGGCACTACTCTCGTAGTCCAATCGGATTATATCCCGGGATGTCCTTGTAGCTGTCTGAGCTATGTTGGCCCGGTATTGTAACCTTTTTGGCGTTGTACTTTTGGAGTTATCCACTTCTGACTATGTCCTCAGTCAGTTAGCATACCGTTGGTGGTATTATTTAGATTTTACTGTCCCGTAGACTTGTGTCTCGGGTTTCGTTACCGTTCCTTTTTCCGCTCCGTTGCACGCTTAGTGCTTCTTCTCCTATTGCTGCTTGACTAACTAGGTTTCTCACGACTGCTAAGCATGTCGCCCCATGCTGTTGTAAGTTGTAGCCTCTTTATGGCTGGAGTGCTCATTCAACAGCTATTAAGTGCGGGTATTGTTATTCAACCGGGAACCATCTCCGGGACTTCCAATTCTTGGAATCTACTATATGTCGGTTCTTGTTTACCGTACGGTGACTTCACAACTGCCAGATCGGGTTTTCCCGAGTATGAGAGGACTTTCCTTCTCTCTGGCATTCTTTCCCAGGTTATACAATGGGTTAGTGGAGGGCCGGTCTGATATTGTAGGTATCCGGTACACACCGGGAGTTCCTAACTAGCATATCTCGAATGCTATCACTCAGCCCTTAGCCCTAAGCTTCTAATTCCTAACTCGGTATTTCCTAAACTCGGTATTTCCAGTCATCAAAAAGCGATACTTCGCTCTATACCACTTTTTGTAACACCCCCAACCGCAAATACCGTCATTACCGTCCAATCTCCTTATACATCCAGACTCACGCAGCGGATACATACTTACGCAACGGCGGGTGATACAATACCGTTAGCCACCCACGTGACTAACAAGGCTACTACTACATACAACATCGTTCAGATGGACCGGAATATCCGAGTGCTACACAAATACAATTCTTACTATAATTACAACCAAGTACTACAACTTCCCATTCGTTACAATACTCCATTACAGTACCATACAATACAATATACATACCGAGTTTACAAAGTTCCAAATACAAATACAATACTTCTTCCAAGTTCATACATACTCACTAAGGGTCTACATCTACCCATTCCTCACAACTACATACTTTCAATACTTATGGTGTACCCCTTGGTACACCTGTACACCAAGGCTACAAGCCGTATACAATTCACTACTTTCTACATTTCACTCCTAGCTATCCGAACATTGCTGTCGGTCTCTTACTGTGATCACAACCGCTTCAGGTATCTGCACACTAAAAACGTTGCCCCTAGGGGCTCAGCTTTCGCTGCATATGACTTCTGCATACCCCGCGTACTAGCGAGGGTACGCCGACCACTTGGTCGAATACATGCGATTCATTTTATTCATACATACATGCATACATGCTTTCATACATAATACTTCAATACTTTACGCAAGGAATACATCATACACTTAATACATACAAGGTAAACCATACAAGCGAGCCGATACTTACTTACCTTTCCCAAATACGCATACACAATACATATACAATACATATGCAATACATACACAATACTTGTTAACTCCATTTGTCCACCCAGGTTAATCGGGTGGAGATTACTCTTTTACTCAGGGTGAATGACTTACACCACCCCAAGACCACTACTCATACAATACTTTACTTTACTTACTACTTACTCAAGTCAAGTCGTCGGGACGTCCTGCCCGGGGACTACTCTGTCCACCACCGGGATTTACTTGGTTCCCTAATCCAGGATGCTACCCATTTAAGGGTTTGGGCCGTGGACCAGCTTAAGAACTAGGAATCGGAACCAACCTCTTGTGTCTCCTCATCCTCACGTTCAGCTCTGATAGCGACTATTTTGTCGTGTGACAAGCGTGGTATCAGAGCTGCGTTCGTATCCGTCATCAGAAATCAGTCCGTGAGTCTTCTACGACGCTAAAGGTTCTACCTTTATCACCTTTCCTCACTCAATGGCTTCATCAGTCACTCCTTCGTCAATCGACAAAAGGGTTGCTTCAATGGAGGCGCAACATGGTGTGGATTTCACTCCCATCAGCACGAGCTTGTCTTCGCAACGCAACACCGAATTCTTGCACGACCAGATCCTTGGCGGGTAAGATACTCGAGACGGAGCAAGATCATCGCAACCTCCTTGATGATCTGCATGGCGAGATCCAGGCTAACAACACCCTGTTGGAGTCTATCCCGGCTCTAGTTGGTGCGGTGGTGGCCAAGGCTCTCCAAGCTCCACGCAAGGGTCTTGGGACGGCGAGACTTGTTGACCCTAATGGCGGGGGTGATACGCGTCAAACCCTGCAGATGGATGAAGGCGAGAGTCCAAGGCGTGGACGTTCGCGGCACCGTCGTGATGGTCATGATGGTGGGGCGCAAGCATGGAGCCCCAAGGCGAAGCAGCGATCCCTTGAAGCGTGATGGAAGCATTGATGATGAGATGAGTGCTGGCTAGTTGATGACGACGGGGTCGTTCATGAGCAGCGGCCTAAGGTGAGGAGCAAAGTGGTGCGCTTTGCTGATGAGGTTCGACAAGACTACAAACGTCGAGGTAGCGGTAGTCGTCGAGGTGATGATGATGGCCGGGAAGACGACCGGTTGGATGATGATGAACCCGGGCATGATGATGGGCATCATGACGGTGATGATGGTGGTTCCTCAGGTGGTTCTTCTAGTTCTCATTCCGAGGGTGATTCCGGAAGTGAGGAAGAAGAAGAGGATCCAAGGAGGACTCGAGGAGTTCTCGTGACAAATACAAGTCCAAGTACCTACGCTATAAGGCAGCGTATGATCGGCTGTGTGGACTAAGTGGGAAGAGGAAATTGAAGTTTCCAGATCCCGAACTCTATGATGGCGCTAGAGATGGCACAATCTTGGCTAACTTTTTCCAGGATTTGTCAGATTACTTTGAGGCAAATGACATTAAGTCAGACCGCGAGAGGCTTTTGTATGCAAGGTCGAGGCTCTCCGGGAGAGCTAAGCAATGGTGGAGGACCGTAGGCAAAGAAAAGGTCGAGACTTGGGCGGACTTCAAGAAGGAAGTTCGAAGGCATTTCTATCCTAAGGATGCTGTTTGGAAGGCCCAGACCGACTTGACTACGATCACCATGACAGGCACGGTAAGAGAATATGTGTCTGAGTTCAATGCTATTGTTGCTGAATTGCCTCGACTTGCCAGAGAAGTACAAAGTCTTCTATTTGTGCGCGGGATGTCCAAAGATGCGCAAGAGAAAATGTGGCTCAAGAAGCCAAAGACCCTGTCCGAAGCGGTTGCACTTGCTGAGTCTCTGGGAGATTTCAAGGTCAAGGAAACCAAGGGTACCGGTGGCGAGCAGCGCAGGTCTTGGAGGAGATACCGATCCAACAAGAAGAGAAGGATGGGTTCGACTGAGGCGCCTAAGGGTGGTGCCAAGAAGGAGGAGCCCAAGGGAACCAAGACCAAGGCGGCGCCAAAGTCCCAAGGTGACCGAAGGAGCAAGAGCAAGTCAAGGCCACAATCGTATGCGTGCTACAATTGTGGGGAGACGGGTCATTGGGCACGAGACTGCCCTAAGAAGAAGGCTGCTACATCAATCGATGGGGAGCCGAGGGGTGAACAAGTGGCTACTCTAACACCGATGAATTATGAAGGTGCTGTTCTTCCTTCTCTTTCGGTTGTTTATGTTGATTATCCGGCTATGAGACCCACGAGTAAGCTGCTGTATGTCGATGCCTTGATTGAGAGATATGCATGCGTGATGGCTTTGGTCGATACCGGGGCTGAATGCAATTGTCTAAGTGTACGCGTGGCTAGAGAGCTGAAGCTGCCCATCGTTCCTAGTGTGAGGCGCATTAGGATGGGAGATGAGGTTGTTGCAGAGACATGTGGAAGAGTCAAGACTTATGTGAAGATAGGTCCGTGGGGAGGCTGTCTTACTTTTGATCTCTTGGATTTGTCTCTCGTTCCCATGATCCTAGGGGAACCGTTTGCTCGTAAGGCCAAGACCAGCGTCGAGTTGTTCCAGAACCGCATGTGGATCGGCGTGGAGTCTATGCAAGGGTGGGTCTATGGACTCACACCCTCCAGAGGAGATCATCCAGTTGGACCAAGTACTCGTGAAGAAGTGTCATGCCGAGGAGAGTTCTAGGCATGGAGACGCATGGAGTAGCTTGAAACTAGGTGTTCTCGATTCCTTGTTCTTTAAATTTAGTCATGCTTCATGTTTTGGAAGATGACATTTGAATTTAGTAGTTAGGTTGTTTCTTTCAAAGTTGTCCTTTGTAGTTGGAAATTACTACTTTTGTTTCTATTCCTTTTGTAGTTCGAACCAAGCGAAGTGCTGAATAAAAGTTGAAGTTTGCTCTGAAGTTTGCGAGTTTCCAAATCGTGTGCGTGGACATGAGTAGATCTTGAAAGGGAATAGGTGATACCATCCTTTCGGGTGAGCCAAGATGAGGTTAGTTGTGACTATGCGAACCACATGGTTATAGTAGACAGTGCACTAGCTTCAATCACTAAGTCGATGGTTTGTCAACTCTGAGTGTTGGACAAGTACCCCATCAATATGACTGAGTGGAGCCGTGGAAGATGGCATCCTAGTAGTAGCACAAGGGTCTAGCTATAAGGTGGGAATCTAGGCATGAGTTTACCTAATCTATCGAAGCAAGATATTCTACTAGGAGCAAGCGTTCAAGATCAGCAGGGTTCAAGGAACTCAGGGTGAGGCCAAAGGAATAGTTGGGGGAGGACAACTGGGCTGAATGTTGGATATGGCCTTGGAGGCGCATGTAGACATTCAGTTGGAAGAACAACAACCTGAAGAACAAGTTGGCTAGCATGAGAGGGCTAGGCCAAGGAGGAAGCATGTGGATGCGAGGGCCCTAACCCACAGGTGCTTGGAGCATCTAGCGGGCCTCTCCAAGTGATGGTGTCCAAGAGCATGGTGGTTGTGCACGGTGGCGTGACAAAGCCAGAGTGGTTTCCAAGGGGCTGTCCTGGGGACGAGCCAAGGAAGACCAAAGCGCTTGTGGACTACCTTGGAGGAAAGATTCGAGAGTTGTTGGACAACTTCGAAGGGTTGGTACATGGCTTGATTACCGGTGCCGAGTTATGAAGAGACATGAGGCGATGTCAAGACTCGTTGGCCGAGTGTCGAAGCAAAGTAGTCAAGGGGCAGGCTCTGGGAGTGGTGCCAAGGGCTATAGGGTTAACCAACGGATAGTAAGTGTGATAGATTGGATCACAGCTTGCAGAACCTGATGAGGAGGTTCGAAGGGTTCACTTGTGTGACGACACTTGTGATGCACTCACCCAGAATTGAGTAGGTTATCCAGCCACTCACTTGTGAAGCTCTGACTCCTAGTTCACAAGGTGAGCGCAGTAGGGGATGCGAGGAAGGATGACTAAAGAAGCTTGGAGCATGACCTTCAAGTCCGAAAGCACTTGAGGCTTTGCCGAGGACGGACAAAGCTCAGTTGGGGGAGAATGTCACAGTTCTTTTCTCTGGAGCGAATGCGCTAAGCTCAGCGACCCCCATATTCAACCAAGTGTAAGGCTCTTGCTAGCGTGGGAAGCGAGGCTTCGCCATTTGGGCAGGGATGCGTTTCGGTGGCCCAACGTCCAGGCCGTGTCACGAGGTTGGCGAATGACACAACGGTGACAAGTGAAGGGTCCGGGACCCAAGGCACGTTGTCATGCGCGGGAACCTGACGAGGTTGCACAAGTAATGAGTCCGGGGCTCAGGTACTTGGGGCAGTGAGCTAGGCTCACCAAGAATGAGAAGCGGGTGGAAATAGCTTTGTGCTAACTTGTGGTATCATGTCGGTAGCTGGGCTATGGCAGACATGACCAGACATCCTGTGGCATTTGTTGCCAAGGTGTGTCATGCTTGAGTCATGACAAGGGAAAAGAGCGAGTCACGACTAGGCACGGTATCGCATGACACGGGCGCTGGCAGTGCTGGGCACGGGCGTTGGCTGTGACTCGATGCGCGGGGCCAAGTTGGGTGACTAAGGCATGGGCATCTCTTGACACGGGCGTTGGTAGTGCTTGGCACGGGCGTTGGCTGTGACAGGGTGCCAGGGTGTGTCTCGGGTGCGTGACGTGGGCATCAGTGTCAAGAGCGCTGGGCGCTAGGACACGCTGAGGCGCACCAGGACACGTTGCAGGCGCTGGGCGCTAGGCAGCAACGAGAGCACGCGACGCCAGGACACAAGCGCTGGGCGCTGGGGTGTGCTTGGGCGCGCGAGGGACAAGGAGCACGGGCGCGTGCTGGGCGCCAGGCGCCGTGTCTCCCTGAAACCCTGATTCTCGGGCCTTAACCGAAAGTTCCTATTTTTATGGGATGCTCTTGGAGGTGGTTATTATCTGGAGATAATAAAGCCTAATGTTCCCTTAACTAAAAGATATGTCTTGAAGCTGGTAGAAGAACATATTTAACTGTGTTAATTATGTTTGGAAAGAGAAAATGCCTTTCCATGGGAAATTAAGTTTATCTTGGTGAAATTGGATTTCCTTCCCTAAATTATATTATCTGCGAAAGGTTCTCTAAGTTGTTGAGATTTCTTCGGGATAATTATTTGCTAAAGTTTACCTGGGGTAAACCGGTAGCAAATATCTCTCTAAGTGGTTAAGGATTGTTATCCTAACAAACTGAATAACTACTTCCTAAAATTGTGGAAAGAGGTTGAGATATTCTCTCAACTGGATAAGGACAGCTGGGCAGCCTTATCCCCTTTCCTTGTGGGCGACACCTATTTAGGAGAGGTTGTTATTAACCTCTTCTAGCTGATTGGGGGCGCCACTTATTTAGGAAGGTAGTTAGGAGGCGGCACCAATGTAGCAAGGTTGTTGGGATCTTCCTTGGCTAGCTGATTGGGGCACCACCTTTATAGGAGTTTGTTGTTAGGCGCCTTCCTTTGTGGAAAGTTGAGATTTTTAAGCGCCTAACCAACCAGAGAGATAAGGGGGAAGTTTGTTGAGATTTCAAGGAGAGGGAATAAAGGAGTTTGTTTCCCTTATTATCTCAACCGAACCAAGAGGCCTATATAAGGCTGGTGAGATCATTGTAGGCGGCATCAATCTTATTCACTCTACACTAATCTATTCTAAGCTTTGGAAGCAAGAGAAAGAAAGAGAGTATATGCGCCTTTGATCTCACATAAACTTAGCTACGTCACAACTGAGTTCTTCCCCTAAAGAATTCTAGCGTGAGCGTTTGAGTGTTTCCCTAGTTCCTACCTCTAGTCCTGCAACATCCAACACTTGCGAACTTGATTCAGAGACAAGTTCAGGAGGGCAAGGTTGCAGTGGAACTAGTTACCACAACGTGGGCGGTATTCTCATTCTTGCATCCCGTTTGGTGTGCAGAGGCGTAAAGGTTGGACCTTTACCACTCCTAGGCGCAGAGGAGTGTGTGAGTGTCTAGCCAAGGTGAAGTCTTGAAGCGGGCGTGTTTCAAGCAAAGGTGTGAAGGCTGATCGACTCGGGCGTGAGTTGAGCCGGTCACAGCGAGGTGATTTTCACACGACAAAATAGTCGCTATGACCGGCTCAACTTACGCCCAAGTTGATCAGCCTCTACTCCCTTTGATCCAGTTCTAGCCAAGCCAACACCTTTGTGCACCCGTTGCTCACAACTTCACACTTTGCGCCTTTGGACAAGGAGAGGGACTTGAATGCAAAACCGCCCACAGTTTGACTCGCTAACCTTCGAACCCGTGTACCTCTTAAACCACCAGAATCCCGTTGGTAGGTTTGGAGCTGGACAACACGGTGAATTCAGCAATGGTTCCTTTGGCACTCCAACCACTCGCCAATCCGAGAACAAAGAGGGAAGAAGGGAACTCTACTTCGTTGCTCTCCGGACTCTAGCAAAGGTTGAGTCTTTAGCCTTGAACAACTCGAACTCTTTGTGGGATCAAGGATTAGAACTCCAAGCTCTTTCCTTTCTCTCTTGCGGTATTGATTTAGAAGCAAAGGTCCAACCTTTCTTCTCAAATCCTCTCTTAATGTTGCGTGAGTATAATAGGAGTGTTGTGTGGATAACAACAATGGATCGTGATGGATTCTCTCTAGCTTACAAACTCGGTTTGTGTTGTGATTCTAAGAGCCTTCTCGCCTTGTATTTATAAGGGAGGAAGAGAACTTAAAATCCTAACAAACTTACTAGATAAAAGGCTCATTTATCTTTAAGATAAATAGCTTTATCTTTTGTTAGCTACAATTGTGGCGCCTCCTCTCCAGGGAAGATCACAACCGATTCCATAACCATTCTCCTATAATTGTGCCGCCTCACCTTATGCATTTAAATACAACAAGTCAGCCCACAATTATCTCACCAAACAATATCTAAACGCATGGATTGATACAATAAATAAATCAAGTTAGTTAGGAATCACCCTTAACTACTTGCGCAAGGAAGGAGAGAATATCTCAACCATCTCCTTTTTATTTATCTTTCCCACATAGTAAAACTAACCAGCTTTATCTTCAAGGGACCGATTTTATTTAGAAGTGAGGGGTGTCTAGATTCACTCCAACAACTTCCTAAAATTGTGGAAAGGACTTTATTTAACCACTTTGCACAAAAATCGCAACCACTTAACAAGATAACCAGCAGCTAGAATTATTCCCACAATGTTCGAATTAGACTTATAACCACTTAGGTAAAAGTCTTAAGGCAACTCCAAAGTTTACCGCAGTAAATATTCACATGCGATAACAACCCTAGTAAAAATCCAATTTTTACTGAAGCCCTTAATCATACTTGCAACCGCCAATATATTTAGCTAAGAACATTCCTGAAGCGGTGGAGATATTCGGGGAGAAGATCTCAACCGAATGGAGCACAAAAATAGCAACCGAATTTCAGTTTCCGGGACTTTCGGGCAAACCCTAATTCCTAGGGTTTCTCGGGTGACACGGCGCCTAGCGCCCAGGCGCGCCCGCGTCCCGTTGCCTCGATGCTGCCTTAGTGCCCAGCGCTTGCAGCGAGTCCCCCGCGCGCCCAAGCACACCTTAGCGCCCAGCGCCCGTGTCTTGCAACGCGTGCTCGTGCCTTGTCTCGACGTCGCGGCGCTCCTGCCCAAGCGTGCCCTTAGCGCCCAGCGCTAGCACCTTGGCATCGCCCGCACATCTCGACACCCCGTTAGACAAGCTCGTGGCCCATGTCTTGGCCTGGCATCACCCAGCGCCCTTAGACATGTCCTTAGCGTTGTCACCGTGTCGTGGCCCCTAGTCACTGGACGTTGCCCCGCGCACCTAGTCACAGCCAACGCTCCGTGCCCAGCACTGCGGCGCCCGTGTCTTAAGATGCCGTGCTTGTCATAGCTAACTTGGCCCCGCTGTAAGCTTGTCTTAACCCGGTCAAGACTAAGCCACAGAAACAATTGGGTTGGATGGCAACCTTGCTTGTGCATCTCCTTCCCTTGTTCTTTGCTCATGAACCCGGTGTCAACTTGGCTTTGCATGTGACTTGCATGATCCCCCAGGGACCAACCGTCACTAGTCAAACCCCAGTCACAAAGACCGGTCACACCCACTTGCATTCAAGGTGAGCCTAGCTCACTGCCAAGTAACTGAGCCCCAGACTCATTACTTGCATAACCTCGTCAGGTTACCTCGTGTTTGACCAAGTGCCAGGGTCCCGGACCCATCACTTGTCTCCCGCGCGTCACGGCCAGCTCTCAGTAACGCAGCCCGCATCTTGATATGCGTAGCTCCAAGACCCGCACATGCTAACTCGGCAAGCCCCGCTTCCAAGTCATCCCTTGCATTGAGTAACACTTGGTGACCTCCACAACTTGAGTTCCTTGTGGTCAGTTGGGTTCCGGGCTCAGGCCATCACCCCTAGGATTAAGAACTGTGACATTCTCCCCCAACTAAGCTTTAGCGTCCTCGCAAAGCCTCAAGTGGTCTTGGACTCAGGGACTCGAACCCCAAGTATTTCCCATAAGTCGTTGATGTGGCGCCCTCACGCCCCCTGCTGCTCTTGCCTAGCAACCATCAAAACAACTTAGCTTAATCTTAAATTAAGCACAAAGAGTATCGTCATACCTTTGCCCATTCGCTTGGTGACATCTTATGGCCATATGCCTACCACGCTTCCTCTGTGCCTACACACTCATCCCCCGGGGAAAGTGAGCACAACCTCGCCACATAGGATGGACATCAACTCCCAGAGCTTCGGCCATTCACATCCTAGTAAGCCATGAAAGTTTGCCTTCAAGGGCATGGCCATCATCTTGGAAACTCTCCACTAGTCTCCTCATACGGCTTGGCAATTCTTTCATCTTTAGTATCTTCAATGTCTCCTTTTGTCTATCTTTGTGAATCTACATCACCTCATAGACAAGCATAACGTTAAGCAATACCAAATTCACAAGTATCTAGAATATTACCTCAGACATGCGGGTCCTGGTGCCTTGCGCCTAGCGCAACCACCCATCAAGCCTTACCGCCCCCATCGCCTCGAACCAATCCTCACATGGCCCTGCGCTTGCTTCGCTTCGCGCTCGATCACGCCAATGTCTCGCACCCCGCGCCTTTCTTGTCAAGACCTTGTCAACCTTGTTGATGCTCTGCGCGCCCAGCACGCCCATGCCATCGATACTTGGAGCGCCTCGCGCATCATGACTTTGTCTTTGACCACCACGCCATCGTAGTGCGCAAGTCCCGGATCCTGGGACACTTGGATCCTCGATCCTTTCTTGATCCGCTTCCTTGGGCTTCACCATTCACGGGATCCATGACTACTCGCTAGTCATGATCATGGCAACCACCCTTCTAATTCCAACTTCATGTCCCAAAGACACAACCATATAGAATTAGAACGACTAGACCATACCTTGCTCTTTCCATCACACCTGCCATGCCTCCTTGCCTCATGATCTTGTTCCTTGTTCCTCACCTTTGGTTACATAGTTAGGCTCCCCCAACTGTCCTTGGGTTACCTCCTAACTCCTTTTCCCAAACCCCTCCAAAATAAGGGTTTCGTAAACCATCCAATAATGATATTACAAGCGTTAATGAATCTTTCCCTTTTACAAGCTTAGAGGAGGCCATCTCCTCGTCTTACTCCCATGCTCCCATTGTATTAATTAGGGCACACACTGCCCTCACTCACCGTGAGTACATAATACAAACACATGCGAAGTAAAACAAAAGGAAACTACTTTATTCATTAAATGGGAAAAACCAGTTTACATTGTCGCGATCGACCATCAATCCAACAATGAAACAAACCAAAATAAAATCAACTTAAATGAGAGAAACACTTCTTGAATCAAACATCAAGAAGACTGGGGACCATCCCCGAACAAAAGATCATAAGCTTCATCACTCTGAGCATCGAATGAGGAGGAGAAGGCGGCTCTATCTTCACTTTCTTCAATGGCGGTCCTACCTCCTTCTGAGGAGTAGGAACTGGTGTAGGACTAGGAACAACATTCCAAGGATTATAAAGGGAAGGATCAACTCCTTTAATCCATCTGGCCTGTCTCTCGGCATACACTCTCATGCCATTCCTGTGGAGGATAAATTCGGCTTCAGCATCAAGCAAGAATGGAGCTCCCAAGATCATAGGATTAGTAGTCCTGCCCACCAAGCTAAACTCTTGCGTGTGCGACCACTCCCCAACCTGGATGAGAACTTTGGTAACACCAAGAATATCTTCCCGGTTCCCGTTACCAACAATCACTACTCGTCCACTGACCTTGCTTATAGGCAGCCCAAGTACCTCGGCTAGGAGATGACTCATGAGGTTACCTCTGCCCCCGTATCAACAAGAGCCAAGAACCCGCTCGCTCATCCACCAAAACCTCAATGTACAGCAGCCTACTTCCCGGAGCATTAGGAGCGAAATCAACATGTCCACACCAATGGAAATCCCGGACCACTTCCTTACCCTTAGCCGCATACTTAGGGAAATCTCAATCAATCCTTCCTTTGCATGCGAAACATTCTCTCCTATCTGCCAATCTCTTAGCCTTCTTGTTAGTTCCACCATCCACAGGATTGTAAGGGGGTAAGTCTTCCTCTGAAGACCACTCACTGAGCTCTACCTCGGTCTCACCCTTACTCAACTTAACCAAGTATTCTTTGTACACATCATCGAACCTAACAACTTCAGAAAGAGCTTCACTATGCCCTATCTTAGGACCACCTGTCCTTTTCGGCCTTACAACAATTTCAAGCTTAAGTTTGGGTCGAGATTATACCTGATCATGAACATCATCTGCTGACGAACCATGACTGCTACGAGAGAATCCATCTCCAACTCGGCCCTCTTTGCATACGGCCGGTTCTTTGCTTCCCCTTGGTCACCTCCTCGCTTGGCAACAATCAAAGGTCTCACCTTTATTGTTCCAACATCAGCCCTGGTCACCTCTTGCCATGGTGCGCAATGGAAAACCACCCACCCTTCTTGTGGTGGCTTCTCCTCTTGGTGACTCCACCATGCGCTTTGGGACTCAAACCCTTGGCTTTGACTCGAGCCTCTTCTCCCTTCAACTTGTTAGAATGTAAAGCTTTGAGAAGGAGATGTACGAGGATAACCGAAGCAAAAACTGACCTGCTTTGAAGGACTCCCTTGCGCACACCGCTTGCGCTTCGCCAACCCATAACCAGACACGTCTTGATCTTGTTCTCCCACCTTCACCACTCTTTCTAAGGGAGGTTTACTGCCCCTTAGACTGGTCTATTGTTCACCATCAGAAGAGGAACTTGGAGGCGTCAAGGTTGCACCTTTTGCATGCGCTTGGCCCTCTCTTCTTCTAACCACTTCTTCCAACGCAAATTCCTCAAATGACCACCACAACAGCTTGCTGGTCTCATCTTTGAGTCATTGTTGAAGAAAGGTCGAGACTTTGAAGGAGAAACACAATGTAGAGGGAAGAACACAAGTGATCAAAATCGCACCTTTATGGTTTGTTGTTGGCGGCACTGGTTGTCTGGCGTCTGCAAAGGTCGAATCTTTGCACAACTGTTGCACTTGGGAAGAACGCAGCTCTGATACCACGCTTGTCACACGACAAAATAGTTGCTATGACCGGCTCAACTTACGCCCAAGTTGATCAGCCTCTACTCCCTTTGATCCAGTTCTAGCCAAGCCAACACCTTTGTGCACCCGTTGCTCACAACTTCACACTTTGCGCCTTTGGACAAGGAGAGGGACTTGAATGCAAAACCGCCCACAGTTTGACTCGTTAACCTTCGAACCCGTGTACCTCTTAAACCACCAGAATCCCGTTGGTAGGTTTGGAGCAAGACAACACGGTGAATTCACCAATGGTTCCTTTGGCACTCCAACCACTCGCCAATCCGAGAACAAAGAGGGAAGAAGGGAACTCTACTTCGTTGCTCTCCGGACTCTAGCAAAGGTTGAGTCTTTAGCCTTGAACAACTCGAACTCTTTGTGGGATCAAGGATTAGAACTCCAAGCTCTTTCCTTTCTCTCTTGCGGTATTGATTTAGAAGCAAAGGTCCAACCTTTCTTCTCAAATCCTCTCTTAATGTTGCGTGAGTATAATAGGAGTGTTGTGTGGATAACAACAATGGATCGTGATGGATTCTCTCTAGCTTACAAACTCGGTTTGTGTTGTGATTCTAAGAGCCTTCTCGCCTTGTATTTATAAGGGAGGAAGAGAACTTAAAATCCTAACAAACTTACTAGATAAAAGGCTCATTTATCTTTAAGATAAATAGCTTTATCTTTTGTTAGCTACAATTGTGGCGCCTCCTCTCCAAGGAAGATCACAACCGATTCCATAACCATTCTCCTATAATTGTGCCGCCTCCTTATGCATTTAAATACAACAAGTCAGCCCACAATTATCTCACCAACAATATCTTAACCGCATGGATAGATAATAAATAAATCAAGTTAGTTAGGAATCACCCTTAACTACTTGCGCTAGGAAGGAGAGATATCTCAACCATCTCCTTTTTATTTATCTTTCCCACATAGTAAAACTAACCAGCTTTTATCTTCAAGGGACCGATTTTATTTAGAAGTGAGGGGTGTCTAGATTCACTCCAACAACTTCCTAAAATTGTGGAAAGGACTTTAACCACCTTTGCACAAAAATCGCAACCACTTAACAAGATAACCAGAAGCTAGAATTATTCCCACAATGTTCGAATTAGACTTATAACCACTTAGGTAAAAGTCTTAAGGCAACTCCAAAGTTTACCGCAGTAAATATTCACATGCGATAACAACCCCAGTAAAAATCCAATTTTTACTGAAGCCCTTAACCATACTTGCAACCGCCAATATATTTAGCAAAGAACATTTTGAAGCGGTGGAGATATTCAGGGAGAAGATCTCAACTGAATGGAGCACAAAAATAGCAACCGAATTTCAGTTTCCGGGACTTTCGGGCAAACCCTAATTCCTAGGGTTTCTCGGGTGACACAACGCCTAGCGCCCAGCGCGCGCCCGCGTCCCGTTGCCTCGATGCTGCCTTAGCGCCCAGCGCTTGCAGCGAGTCCCCGCGCGCCCAAGCACACCTTAGCGCCCAGCGCCCGTGTCTTGGCAACACGTGCTCGTGCCTTGTCTCGATGTCGCGGCGCTCCTGCCCAAGCGTGCCCTTAGCGCCCAGCGCTAGCACCTTGGCATCGCCCGCACATCTCGACACACCCGTAGACAAGCTCGTGGCCCATGTCTTGGCCTGGCATCACCCAGCGCCCTTAGACATGTCCTTAGCATTGTCACCGTGTCGTGGCCCCTAGTCACTCGACGTTGCCCCGCGCACCTAGTGATAGCCAATGCCGTGCCCAGCACTGCGGCGCCCGTGTCTTAAGATGTCGTGCTTGTCTTAGCTAACTTGGCCCCGCTGTAAGCTTGTCTTAACCCGGTCAAGACTAAGCCACAGAAACACTTTGGGTTGGATGGCAACCTTGCTTGTGCATCTCCTTCCCTTGTTCTTTGCTCATGACACCCGGAGTCAACTTGGCTTTGCATGTGACTTGCATGATCCCCCAGGGACCAACCGTCACTAGTCAAACCCTAGTCACAAAGACCGGTCACACCCACTTGCATTCAAGGTGAGCCTAGCTCACTACCAAGTAACTGAGCCCCATCACTTGTCCAAGTGCCAGGGTCCCGGACCCATCACTTGTCTCCCGCGCGTCACGGCCAGCTCTCAGTAACGCAGCCCGCATCTTGATATGCGTAGCTCCAAGACCCGCATGCTAACTCGGTAAGCCCCGCTTCCAAGTCATCTCATGCATCGAGTAACACTTGGCGACCTCCACAACATGAGTTCCTTGTGGTCAGTTGGATCCCATGGTCTCTCAGCAACGGGCAAAGGATTAAGAAGCCCAGCTTCCTTCTTCTTTTCGACCTTGTCCACTTGACACACATGACAAGTCCTCACAAAGTCTCTGACATCCTGGACCATCTTTGGCCAATAATAACTCCGAGCTATTAATGCCAATGTCCTATCCATACCTGGATGTCCCGCCAATAGGTATCATGAACCTCCCGCATCAACCCCAATCGGATGCGGCCTGCTGGAACCACCATGGACATATTCTTCTTCAAGTAAAGCAAACCATCTCGAAGCTCAACCTCTTGGTTTCTTTCTTGGTTACCTTAGCCACGATCTGCTGATAGGATGGATCAGCCTCAGCCGCCTCTCGAATCCGCTCCACCAAATCTGATTGGATTCTTGACACGCTGGCTATCACGGCTTGGCATCGTCGACTTAGTGCATCAGGCACCACATTGCCCTTCCCCGGCCTATGCACCCACTCGAAGTCATACTCTCCCAGAAACTCTTGCCATCGTGCTTGTTTCGGAGACAACTTCTTCTGAGTAGTGAAATAAGTATTGGCCACGTTATCTGTGACCACCACAAACTTCGTGCCAAGGAGATAGTGCCTCCAAATTGTGAGACAATGCACTACGGCCAACATCTCTTTCTCATGGGCGGAGTACCTCTTTCTGCACCCTTTAGCTTCCTGCTTTCGAACGCGCATGGCTGCCCACATTGCACCAGCGCTCCGCCCAGGCCCCTCTCAGAAGCATCCGTATGCACCTCAAACAGTTTGTCAAACTCTAGCAGCCTCAAAATAGGCTCCGAAGTCACCTGTTTCTTGAGCCACTCGAAAGCATCCTCATGCTCCCCCGACCAAAGCCAAATGCTATTCTTCTTCAGAAGGTCGGTTAACCGGGCAATCTTCTTGGAATAATCCCTGATGAACCTTCGGTAGTAGTTGACCAGTCTAAGGAAAGATCTTAACTCATTCACGTTCCTAGGTGCAGGCCAATCCGTAATTGCCTTCACCTTCACTGGATCCATAGCAATAGCACCACTCTCTATCACATAACCAAGGAACTGACTTCGCCTCTGAGCAAAAGAACACTTTTCCCTCTTGACATAGAGCTTATATTCTCTGAGCTTGTCGAAGACTTTCTTCACATGCTCCACATGCTCTTCAAGGTTGGCGCTGTACACAACAATATCATCCAAATATACTACCACAAAGTCATCCATGAAGTCATGCAGTACCTCATTCATTAGGTTGCAGAACGTTGCCGGAGCATTGCACAAGCCAAAAGGCATCACCAAGAACTCATATGATCCATACCGAGTCACACAAGTGGTCTTGCCTTCATCTCCCTCCGCTATCCTTACTTGCCAATAGCCCGACCTCAAGTCCATCTTGGTGTAGATCCTGGCCTTGGCGAGTCTATCAAACAAGTCTCCCTGATGAGGAATAGGATACTTGTTCTTGACAGTCACCCGATTTAAAGCCCTGTAATCGATGCACAACCTCAAGGAACCATCATGCTTCCGCTGAAACAAAACTGGTGCTCCATAAGGTGCTCTTGAAGGACGAATAAGACCGGCACCTAGAAGTCCATCTAACTGCTTTCTCAACTCCTCCAATTCCATAGGTGCCATTCGATAGGTTGGTTGGGCAGGAGGTAGCGCTCCTGGGACCAACTCAATACGGTGATCTGTCTCACGTCTCGGAGGTAAGGCCTTTGGTAACTCGTCTGGCATCAAGTCTTGGTATGACTTCATGAGATCCTTGATAACTGTAGGAACTTCTCCTACCTCTTCCCCTCCGTGTGGCCCGGCCACAATCAGCAAGAATCCTCTAGAGCCGTCTGATTGACCATCAACCAGGGCTTCACTTGCCTGCGGTTCCTCTGAAACCTTGTCCACCTCCATGTCAACCACTATAGTTGGCAAAGGTGTAGCCTTTACAGCGTCCAATGCTGCCAAATCTGCATGTCTCAGGCCTTTCACGAAGCAAGGCATCCTTCTTTCATGATCATGAGACCATTCAGATGTAAGGCTGGCATCGCCTTGGTTGCTCTAAAAAAGACGCTCCTAGGATCATGGGGAAGTCCGGCATCTCAAGAAGATCGAAGTTCACATCACCTTGCAATCGTCTACTTTGACTGGCGCCTTAACCGTACCCCGAATAGGCATTGGTTGTCCATTCGCAGCCTTAGCGAAACCTTGGCTCTCCTTGATAGCAAAGCCCATCGCCATCGCATCCTTCACATTGATCAGGTTACTCGTCGCTCCCGTATCAATCATAGCCATCACCCAGATCTTGTCACCAATTCTCGCATCAATATAGAGCAAGTCTCTAATCCCCCGGGGAGCTGGAAAATCAATGACCATGGTGTTGGCTCGAAACGGAGCTCCCTGATAGTAGAAGGTTGGGATCGTCGCTTGCACTCTGTCGGTAGTAGTGCTCCTGAGTCTCTTAGAAGATCCTGGGAACTGATCGCACACAGTTTCCCGCCTCACTGCAGCCACGACTATCGCCCCGCAGTTGAGGTTTGTCGAAGGAGACACACGCCTGCGCACCAAGCTTGGCGCGGCGCCCGCACACAAGGCGTCCATCGCCCCTGCGCTTGCTCGCTGTCCTTGCCCATCCTTGTCCTCGATGGCGCCCTTGGTGCCCATCACCAAGCGCCCAACAACGGACTCCAAACTCTGGCTTAGCGCCCGCACACGCTGCACTACTACCAACACGTCGCCGAGGAAGTCGTTGCAGTCGCTAGGGGATCCGCGCATCACCTCAACTTGCGCCACAAGCTGATTGAGCACGTCAACCACAGACAAGGCTCCTCCATGCTCGAACAAGGAAAGGAGGTCGTTGGCTTGGACCAGCAGCTCGTTGGAATTCACCAAAGTCACAGAAGAACATGCCATGTTGTGGTTGAGCAAAGTTAACACCTTTAACTTTCTTAAGTGTAGATTTGGTAAAAGGAACGATTTTTAGAGAGAAAGGTCGAACCTTTAATGCATCGGGGCTCTGATACCACGTTTGTCACACGATAAAATGCTCGTCGTGACCGGCTCAACTCACGCCCAAGTTGATCAGCCTCATTCCCCTTCGATCGTATGCATAGGTTGTCCGCGCCTATCTCCCTTCAATCTTCTCTACGCCTCCACCTTCTTCTTCCTTCTGGATCTTCGACTTCAAGACAACCCAACTCGGATGCACAAGCACGTTTTACCACCCACACGGTAGCAACCCAGTCCAGCACTACTTCACTCAGGATTGGAGAAGTAGCGGGTCTACTTTACTGATGGGACAAAGGGGTAAGAAGCGGTCCTAGACCCTTCCACTCTAATGGCGTCTCCAAGGAGGAAAGAGAGCCTAGCTTCTCTTTGGGAGACTTAGCTATCTCTAGGGAATTGTGGGATTTGCCAAGCAACAAAGCTCTCTCTTTGTTTTCTCACTGAAGGCGCAGGTAATGGACAAGTGTGAATGAATGTCCAACCTCTGCCGCCTGCATTCCCTTTTATAGCAACCATTAGTAACTTCCTTTCTAAAAACGTGGGGAGTTAGATTCTCCTTTTAATTCTCCTTTCGTTCAGCCCACACGGTTGTTAGAGAGATTTCCTCAACAACTTCCTAAAGGCCGGCCAGCAAGAGATAACAAACTTATCTCTCCTTCTGGGTGCCACAAATATAGGAAAGTTTGTTGCTTTTCTCTTTCTCAGCCCAATCGGTATAAAGGAGAGATCTTCTCAACAACCTTCCACTAAAATAGGTGCAGCAAGTTAGAGATCCAATCTCTAAGCTAGGCGCCACTATTTTAGGAATTTGTTATCTTCCTTAACTAACTCGATTTCAGGGGAGAGAATATCTCAACAGATAACAACCTTGATTTATTCCATATTAATAATCAGTAAGGCTAGATATTCCCTAAGAATATCTCAACAATATTATCTTATCCAACAAAGATAATAGGAGAGAATATAGGCATATCTCAACAAACTCAACAAGCCCACATTTAGGAAATTCCCTTTTCACAAGCGAATATCAATAATGTAACCTCTTGATATTGCTCCATCAATGGGTCAAGACTTACTCAAGGTAATTCCCAGAATTACCAAGGGACCACGGTAAAACTCAAGTTTACCGCAACAACCTTAGCAACACATGCGCCCACGCATAGCAAGCACAGCGCCTAACAAACTGCGGGATTCAAGGCGCCCAGCGCTCCCGCATTTGTAGCGCGCTAGCAACAATCCGACGCGCGCCCAGCGCACGCCCACGAAAATCTCGCCCGCCCACGAGATCCCCGCGCATCGTTGTGCTCGTGCCTCGCAGCGCGCCCGCAAGATACAGCCAGCGCCCAGCGCCCGTGTCAAGGCATAGCGCCTGCGCTCGTTGCTCGTTGTGTCCCCTAGTCACCGACGCCCCGCGCATGCAGTCACAGCCAGTGCCCGTGCCCAGCACAGCCAGCACCCGTGTCATGTGATGCCGTGCATTGTCATGACAACCCAAGGCGCCCCAGGCCCTTGTCTTCAGTCTCGTTGTGTCTGCCATGGCGATGTCCTCGACACCCCACCGACACAATACTACCACCGCCCTCGCGTGCTTGGGTGAGCCCAGCTCACCTGGCCAAGTGATGTCCATTTGCCAACCTCGTCAGGTCATCCTGCGCATGACACCGTGCCAAGGCCCCGGGCCTCGCACTTTTCACCGCTGCATCAAGCCAATCCTTCTTGACACGGCCCGCATGTTGATGCGTAGCCCCGAGGCGCTCTTATGGTAAATGGCGAAGTCCAACAACCCATCACACATAAAGCCTTGTACTTAGGTGTTTCTCATTAATTAAACAGTCAAGGGGTGTGCACAGCTTTACATTCCTTGGATCTAGTGAAAATAGGTGTTACAACCCTCCCCCGACTAAGCATTTGCCGTCCTCGGCAAAGCCTCTAAGTACCCTCGGACCTCTGGCGCAAATTGCCATAGGCTTTCATGTTTCATCCAAACAGCATCCTCCTTATTCTCTCCCACCCACCAAACAAGAAACTCGAACCTTCTGTTTCTTGCCTCTGATCCGATGCTCTAGGATTGCTTGATTCTCTTGGCATAGACTTCAAGCATAGTTGGTGGTGGCCTGGTCACTGGCACGTGATCGCCTTCCTTATCCTCCACATAAGGCTTTAGGCAACTCACATGGAACGTCGGAAAGATATTCAGCCGTTCGGGTAAGTCCAAAGTGTAAGCTGACAAGCCACGCCTTCGAACCACTGTATAGGGACCGTCGTACCTTTGCAGCAAACCTTTATGGAACCTCCTCTTGATGTTCCTCTGCATGTGTGAGGTGACCTTAAGCAACACCTTGTCGCCTACCTCAAACTCAAGTGGTCGGCGGTGAGCATCTGCACCTTTCTTCATCCTGACTTGCGCCCTCTCGAGACTCTCCCTTGCTTTGCTCAGCATCTGCTCACGATCCAGCACAAACCGATGTGCAGCAGGACAATCCCGGGTCCCGGCACCTTTCACGGCCTCTACAGGAGTCAAAGGTTGCCATCCCATGGCCAGCTCAAAGGGACTCCTCCCTGTAGCGCTACTCTTCTACAGGTTGTAGCTGATCTGAGCGGCATCAAGTTGAGCTACCCAACTTGTCTGTGGAGCCGACACAAAATGTCTCAAATACTCCTCAAGTAAAGCGGTTATCCTCTCAGTCTGACCGTCAGTCTGAGGATGATAAGCAGTGGAGAACTTCAACTGTGAGCCCATAGCACTGAATAATGAGGTCCAAAACCTCCCCGTGAATCGTGCATCTCGGTCACTCACTATGTCTCGAGGTAAGCCAAAATACTTAACCACATGGGTGAAGAACAATCTCGCCGTCACATGAGCAGTACACTCTGCAGGTGCTGGGATAAAGATAGCGTACTTCGAGAACCTATCAACCACAACCAGCACTGAAGACTTCCCATCCACCTCTGAGTAACACTTGCCTCGCTGTGACAGGCTCAACTCACGCCTGAGTCGATCAGCCTTCACACCTTTGCTTGAAGCACACCCGCCTCAAGACTTCGCCTTGGCTAGACACTCACACACTCCTCTGCGCCTAGGAGTGGTAAGGGTCCAACCTTTACGCCTCTGCATACCAAACAGGATGCAAGAATGAGAATACCGCCCACTTGTGGTAACTAGTTCCACTGTAACCTTGCCCTCCTGAACTTGTCTCTGAATCAAGTTCGCAAGTGTTGGATGTTGCAGGACTAGAGGTAGGAACTGGGAAACACTCAAACACTCACGCAAGAATTCTTTAGGGGAAGAACTCAGTTGTGACGTAGCTAAGTTATGTGAGATCAAAGGCGCATATACTCTCTTTCTTTCTCTTGCTTCCAAAGCTTAGAATAGATTAGTGTAGAGTGAATAAGATTGATGCCGCCTACAATGATCTCACCAGCCTTATATAGGCCTCTTGGTTCGGTTGAGATAATAAGGGAAACAAACTCTTTATTCCCTCTCCTTAAAACCTCAACAAACTTCCCCCTTATCTCTCTGGTTGGTTAGGCGCATATTAAAAATCTCAACTTTCCACAAAGGAAGGCGCCTAACAACAAACTCCTATAAAGGTGGCACCCCAATCAGCTAGCCAAGGAAGATCCCAACAACCTTGCTACATTGGTGCCGCCTCCTAACTACCTTCCTAAATAAGTGGCGCCCCCAATCAGCTAGAAGAGGTTAATAACAACCTCTCCTAAATAGGTGTCGCCCACAAGGAAAGGGGATAAGGCTGCCCAGCTGTCCTTATCCAGTTGAGAGAATATCTCAACCTCTTTCCACAATTTTAGGAAGTAGTTATTCAGTTTGTTAGGATAACAATCCTTAACCACTTAGAGAGATATTTGCTACCGGTTTACCCCAGGTAAACTTTAGCAAATAATTATCCCAAAGAAATCTCACACAACTTAGAGAACCTTTCCACAGATAAATAATTTAGGGAAGGGAAATCAAATTCACCAGATAAATTAATTCCCATGGAAAGGCATTTTCTCTTTCCAAACATAATTAACTAGTTAATATATGTTCTTCTACCAGCTTCCGACAATATCTTTTAGTTAAGGGAACATTAGGCTTTATTATCTCCAAGATAATAACCACCTCCAAGAGCATCCCACAAAAATAGGAACTTTCGGTTAAGGCCCGAGAATCAGGGTTTCAGGGAGACACGGCGCCGGCGCCTAGCGCGCGCGCCCGTGCCCCTTGTTCCTCGCGCGCCCAAGCACGCCCCCAGCAGCCCAGCACTTGTGTCATGGCGTCGCGTGTTCTCATGCTGCCTAGCGCCAGCGCCCGCAGCGTGTCCTGGCGCGCCTCAGCGTGTCCTAGCGCCCAGCGCTCATGACACTGCTGCTCGCGTCGCGCACCCGAGACACACCCTAGCACCCTGTCACAGCCAGAGCCCGTGCCAAGCACTACCAACGCCCGTGTCAAGAGATGCCCATGCCTTAGTCACCCAACCTGGCCCCGCGCATCGAGTCACAGCCAGCGCCCGTGCCCAGCACTGCCAGCGCCCGTGTCATGCGATACCGTGCCTAGTCGTGACTCGCTCTTTTCCCTTGTCATGACTCAAGAATGACACACCTTGGCAACAAATGCCACAGGATGTCTGGTCATGTCTGCCATAGCCCAACACCGACATGATACCACAAGTTAGCACAAAGCTATTTCCACCCGCTTCTCATTCTTGGTGAGCCTAGCTCACTGCCCCAAGTACCTGAGCCCCGGACTCATTACTTGTGCAACCTCGTCAGGTTCCCGCGCATGACAACGTGCCTTGGGTCCCGGACCCTTCACTTGTCACCGCTGTGTCATTCGCCAACTTCGTGACACGGCCTGACGTTGGGCCACCGAAACGCATCCCTGCCCAAACGGCGAAGCCTCGCTTCCCACGCTAGCAAGAGCCTTACACTTGGTTGAATATGGGGGTCGCTGAGCTTAGCGCATTCGCTCCAGAGAAAAGAACTGTGACATTCTCCCCCAACTGAGCTTTGTCTGTCCTCGGCAAAGCCTCAAGTGCTTTCGGACTTGAAGATCATGCTCCAAGCTTCTTTAGTCATCCTTCCTCGCATCCCCTATGCGCTCACCTTGTGAACTAGGAGTCAGAGCTTCACAAGTGAGTGGCTGTATAACCTACTCAATTCTGGGTGAGTGCATCACAAGTGTCGTCACACAAGTGAACCCTTTGAACCTCCTCATCAGGTTCTGTAAGCCGTGATCCAATCTATCACACTTACTATCTGTTGGTTAACCCTGTAGCCCTTGGCACCACTCCCAGAGCCTGCCCCTTGACTACTTTGCTTCGACACTCGGCCAACGAGTCTTGACATCGTCTCATGTCTCTTCATAACTCGGCGTCGGTAATCAAGCCACATACCAACCCTTCGAAGTTGTCCAACAACTCTTGAATCTTTCCTCCAAGGTAGTCCACAAGCGCTTTGGTCTTCCTTTGCTCGCCCCCGGGACAGCCCCTTGGAAACCACTCTGGCTTTGTCACGCCACCGTGCACAACCACCATGCCCTTGGACACCAACACTTGGAGAGGCCCGCTAGATGCTCCAAGCACCTGTGGGTTAGGGCCCTCGCATCCACATGCTTCCTCCTTGGCCTAGCCCTCTCATGCTAGCCAACTTGTTCTTCAGGTTGTTGTTCTTCCAACTGAATGTCTACATGCACCTCCAGGCCATATCCAACATTCAGCCCAGTTGTCCTCCCCCAACTATTCCTTTGGCCTCACTTGAGTTCCTTGAACCCTGCGGATCTTGAACGCTTGCTCCTAGTAGAATATCTTTCTTCGATAGATTAGGTAAACTCATGCCTAGATTCCCACCTTATAGCTAGACCCTTGTGCTACTACTAGGATGCCATCTTCCACGGCTCCACTCAGTCATATTGATGGGGTACTTGTCCAACACTCAGAGTTGACAAACCATCGACTTAGTGATTGAAGCTAGTGCACTGTCTACTATAACCATGTGGTTCGCATAGTCACAACTAACCTCATCTTGGCTCACCCGAAAGGATGGTATCACCCATTCCCTTTCAAGATCTACTCATGTCCACGCACACGATTTGGAAACTCGCAAACTTCAGAGCAAACTTCAACTTTTATTCAGCACTTCGCTTGGTTCGAACTACAAAAGGAATAGAAACAAAAGTAGTAATTTCAACTACAAAGGACAACTTTGAAAGAAACAACCTAACTACTAAATTCAAATGTCATCTTCCAAAACATGAAGCATGACTAAATTAAAGAACAAGGAATCGAGAACACCTAGTTTCAAGCTACTCCATGCGTCTCCATGCCTAGAACTCTCCTCGGCATGACACTTCTTCACGAGTACTTGGTCCAACTGGATGATCTTCTCTGGAGGGTGTGAGTCCATAGACCCACCCTTGCATAGACTCCACGCCGATCCACATGCGGTTCTGGAACAACTCGACGCTGGTCTTGGCCTTACGAGCAAACGGTTCCCCTAGGATCATGGGAACGAGAGACAAATCCAAGAGATCAAAAGTAAGGGAGCCTCCCCACAGACCTATCTTCACATAAGTCTTGACTCTTCCACATGTCTCTGCAACAACCTCATCTCCCATCCTAATGCGCCTCACATTAGGAACGATGGGCAGCTTCAGCTCTCTAGCCACGCGCACGCTTAGACAATTGTATCGGCCCCGGTATCGACCAAAGCCATCACGCATGCATATCTCTCAATCAAGGCATCGACATACATCAGCTTACTCGTGGGTCTCATAGCCGGATAATCAACATAAACAGCCGAAAGAGAAGGAAGAACAGCACCTTCATAATTCATCGGTGTTAGAGTAGCCACTTGCTCACCCCTCGGCTCCCCATCGATTGCCGTAGCAGCCTTCTTCTTAGGGCAGTCCCGTGCCCAATGACCCGTCTCCCCACAATTGTAGCACGCATACGATTGTGGCCTAGACTTGCTCTTGCTCCTTCGGTCACCTTGGGACTTTGGCGCCGCCTTGGTCTTGGTTCCCTTGGGCTCCTCCTTCTTGGCACCACCCTTAGGCGCCTCAGTCGAACCCATCCTTCTCTTCTTGTTGGATTGGTATCTCCTTCAAGACCTGCGCTGCTCGCCACCGGTACCCTTGGTTTCCTTGACCTTGAAATCCCCCAGAGACTCAGCAAGTGCAACCGCTTCGGACAGGGTCTTTGGCTTCTTAAGCCACATTTTCTCTTGCGCATCTTTGGACATCCCGCGCACAAAATAGAAGACTTTGTACTTTTCTGGCAAGTCAGGCAATTCAGCAACAATAGCATTAAACTCAGACACATATTCTCTTACCGTGCCTATCATGGTGATCGTAGTCATGTCGGTCTGGGCCTTCCAAACAGCATCCTTAGGATAGAAATGCCTTCGAACTTCCTTCTTGAAGTCCGCCCAAGTCTCGACCTTTTCTTTGCCTACGGTCCTCCACCATTGCTTAGCTCTCCCGGAGAGCCTCGACCTTGCATACAAAGCCTCTCACGGTCTGACTTAATGTCATTTGCCTCAAAGTAATCTGACAAATCCTGGAAAAAGTTAGCCAAGATTGTGCCATCTCTAGCGCCATCATAGAGTTCGGGATCTGGAAACTTCAATTTCCTCTTCCCACTTAGTCCACACAGCCGATCATACGCTGCCTTATACCGTAGGTACTTGGACTTGTATTTGTCACGAGAACTCCTCGAGTCCTCCCTTGGATCCCCTTCTTGTCCCTCACTTCCGGAATCATCCTCGGAATGAGAACTAGAAGAACCACCTGAGGAACCACCATCATCACCGTCATGATGCCCATCATCATGCCCGGGTTCGAATCCATCATCGGAAATCAGTCCGTGAGTCTTCTATGATGCTAAAGGTTCTACCTTTATCACCTTTCCTCACTCAATGGCTTCATCAGTTACTCCTTCGTCAATCGACAAAAGGGTTGCTTCAATGGAGGCGCAACATGGTGTGGATTTCACTCCCATCACCACGAGCTTGTCTTCGCAACACCGAATTCTTAGCACGACCAGATCCTTGGCGGGTAAGATACTCGAGACGGAGCAAGATCATCGCAACCTCCTTGATGATCTGCATGGCGAGATCCATGCTAACAACACCCTGTTGGAGTCGATCCCGGCTCTAGTCGGTGCGGCGGTGGCCAAGGCTCTCCAAGCTCCACGCAAGGGTCTTGGGACGGCGAGACTTGTTGATCCTAATGGCAGGGGCGACACGCGTCAAACCCTGTAGATGGATGAAGGCGAGAGTCCAAGGCGTGGATGTTCGCGACACCGTCGTGATGGTCATGATGGTGGGCGCAAGCATGGAGCCCAAGGCGAAGCAGCGATCCCTTGAAGCGTGATGGAAGCATTGATGATGAGATGAGGCGCTGGCTAGTTGATGACGACGGGGTCGTTCATGAGCAGCGGCCTAAGGTGAGGAGCAAAGTGGTGCGCTTTGCTGATGAGGTTGGACAAGACTACAAATGTCGAGGTAGCGGTAGTCGTCGAGGTGATGATGATGGCCGAGAAGACGACCGGTTGGATGATGATGAACCTGGGCATGATGATGGGCATCATGACGGTGATGATGGTGGTTCCTCAGGGCTGCGTTCTTCCCAAGTGCAAGTTGTGCAAAGGTTCGACCTTTGCAGACGCTAGACAACCAGTGCCGCCAGCAACAAACCATAAAGGTGCGATTTTGATCACTTGTGTTCTTCCCTTTACATTGTGTTTCTCCTTCAAAGTCTCGACCTTTCCTTCAACAACGACTCAAAGATGAGACCAGCAAGCTTTTGTGGTGGTCATTTGAGGAATTGCGTTGGAAGAAGTGGTTAGAAGAAGACAGGGCCAAGCGCATGCAAAAAGGTGCAACCTTGACGCCTCCAAGTTCCTCTTCTGATGGTGAGACGGGTGGTGAATAAGAGACCAGTCTAAGGGGCAGTAAACCTCCCTTAGAAAGAGTGGTGAAGGTGGGAGAACAAGATCAAGACGTGGCTGGTTATGGGGTTGGCGAAGCGCAAGTGGTGTGCGCAAGGGAGTCCTACAAAGCAGGTCAGGTTTGCTTCGGTTATCCTCACACATCTCCTTCTCCAAAGCTTTATGATTCTAACAAGTTGAAGGGAGAAGAGGCTCGAGTCAAAGCCAAGGGTTTGAGTCCCAAAGCGCATGGTGGAGTCACCAAGAGGAGAAGCCACCACAAGAAGAGTGGAGAGGTGTTTTCCATAGCGCACCATGGCAAGAGGTGACTAGGGCTGATGATGGAGCAATAAAGGTGAGACCTTTGATTGTTGCCAAGCGAGGAGGTGACCAAGAGCAAGCAAAGAACCGGCCGTGTGCAAAGAGGGGCAGAATTGGAGATGGATTCTCTCGTAGCAGTCATGGTTCGTCAACAGATGATGTTCATCATCAGGTACTATCTCGACCCAAACTTAAGCCTGAAATTGTTGTAAGGCCGAAAAGGACAGGTGGTCCTAAGATAGGGCATAGTGAAGCTCTTTCTGAAGTTGTTGGGTTCGATGATGTGTACAAAGAATACTTGGTTAAGTTGAGTATGGGTGAGACCGAGATAGAGCTCAGTGAGTGGTCTTCAGAGGAAGACTTACCCCTTACAATCCTGTGGATGGTGGAACTAATAGAAAGGCTAAGAGATTAGCAGATAGGAGAGGATGTTTCGCATGCAAAGGAAAGGGACACTTGATCAAAGATTGCCCTAAGTATGCGGCTAAGGGTAAGGAAGTGGTCCGGGATTTCCATTGGTGTGGACATGTTGATTTCGCTCCTAATGCTCCGGGAAGTAGGCTGCTGTACGTTGAGGTTTTGGTGAATGAGCGAGCAGGGTTTTTGGCTCTTGTTGATACGGGGGCAGAGATAAACCTTATGAGTCATCACCTAGCCACGGTACTTGGGCTGCCTATAAGCAAGGTCAGTGGATGAGCAGTGATTGTTGGTAATGGGAACCGGGAAGATATTCTTGGTGTTACCAAAGTTCTCATCCAGGTTGGGGAGTGGTCGCACACGCAAAAGTTTAGCTTGGTGGGCAGGACTACTAATCCTATGATCTTGGGAGCTCCATTCTTACTCGATGATGAAGCCGAAGTTATCCTCCACAGGAATGGCATGAGAGTGTATGCCGAGAGACAGGCCAGATGGATTAAAGGAGTTGATCCTTCCCTTTATAATCCTTGGAATGCTGCTCCTAGTCCTACACCAGCTCCTACTCCTTAGAAGGAGGTAGGACCGCCATTGAAGAAGGTAAAGATAGAGCCGCCTTCTCCTCCTCATTCGATGCCTCAGAGTGATGAAGCTTATGATCTTTTGTTCGGGGATGGTCCCCAGTCTTCTTGATGTTTGATTCGAGAAGTGTTTCTCATTTAAGTTGACTTTATTTTGGTTTGTTTCATTGTTGGATTGATGGTCGATCGCGACAATGTAAACTGGTTTTTCCCATTTAATGAATAAGTAGTTTCCTTTTGTTTTACTTCGCATGTGTTTGTATTATGCACTCATGGTGAGTGAGGGCAGTGTGTGCCCTAATTAATACAATGGGAGCATGGGAGTAAGACGAGGAGATGGCCTCCTCTAAGCTTGTAAAATGGAAAGATTCATTAACGCTTGTAATATCATTATTGGATGGTTTGCGAAACCCTTTTTTGGAGGGGGTTTGGGAAAAGGAGTTAGAAGGTAACCCAAGGACAGTTGGGGGAGCCTAACTTTGTAACCAAAGGTGAGAAACAAGGAACAAGATCATGAGGCAAGGAGGCATGGCAAGGTGTGTTGGAAAGAGCAAGGCATGGTCTTGTCGTTCTAATTCTATATGGTTGTGTCTTTGGGACATGAAGTTGGAATTAGAAGGGTGGTTGCCATGATCATGACTAGCGAGTAGTCACGGATCCCGTGTATGGTGAAGCCCGAGGAAGCGTATCAAGAAAGGATCGAGGATCCAAGTGTCCCAGGATCCGGGACTTGTCGCACTACAATGGCGCGGTGTCAAAAACGAGGTCGTGGTGTGCGAGGTGCTCTAAGGATCGATGGCGTGGGTGTGCTGGGCGTGCAGAGCATCGACAAAGTTGACAAGGTCTTGACAAAGAAAGGCGCGGGGTGCGAGACATTGGCGTGATCGAGCGCGAAGCGCAGTAGGCGCAGGGCCATGTGAGGATTGGTTCGAGGCGATGCGGGCGTAAGGCTTGACGGGTGGTTGCGCTAGGCGCAAGGCACCAGGACACACATGTCTGAGGTAAAATTCTAGATACTTTGTGAATTTTGGTATTGGTTAATGTTATGCTTGTCTATGAGGTGATGTAGGATTCACAAAGATAGACAAAAGAGACGTTGAAGATACTAAGAGATGAAAGAATTGCCAAGCCGTATGAGGAGACTAGTGGGGAGTTTCCAAGATGATGGCCTTGCCCTTGAAGGCAAACTTTCATGGCTTACTAGGATGTGAATGGCCGAAGCTCTGGGAGTTGATGTCCATCCTATGTGGCGAAGTTGTGCTCACTTTTCCTGGGGGATGAGTGTGTAGGCACAGAGGAAGCGTGGTAGGCATATGGCCATAAGATGTCACCAAGTGAATGGGCAAAGGTATGACGATACTCTTTGTGCTTAATTTGATATTAAGCTAAGTTGTTTTGATGGTTTCTAGGCAAGAGCAACAAGGGGGCGTGAGGGCGCCACATCAACGACTTATGGGAAATACTTGGGGTTCGAGTCCCTGAGTCCAAGACCACTTGAGGCTTTGCGAGGACGCTAAAGCTTAGTTGGGGGAGAATGTCACAGTTCTTAATCCTAGGGGTGATGGCCTGAGCCCTGAACCCAACTGACCACACGGAACTCATGTTGTGGAGGTCGCCATGTTACTCAATGCAAGGGATGACTTGGAAGCGGGGCTTGCCGAGTTAGCATGTGGGTGTCTTGGAGCTACGCATATCAAGATGCGGGCTGCGTTACTGAGAGCTGGCCGTGACGCGCGGGAGACAAGTGATGGGTCCGGGACCCTGGCACTTGGTCAAAACGCTGAGGCAGGCAACTGACGAGGTTATGCAAGTAATGAGTCTGGGACTCAGGTACTTGGCAGTGAGCTAGGCTCACCTTGAATGCAAGTGGGTGACCGGACTTTGTGACTGGGGTTTGACTAGTGGCGGTTGGTCCCTGGGGATCATGCAAGTCACATGCAAAGCCAAGTTGACACCGGGTGTCATGAGCTAAGGAACAAGGAAAGGAGATGGACAAGCAAGGTTGCCATCTAACCCAGAGTGTTTCTGTGGCTTAGTCTTGACCGGGGGGTTAAGACAAGCTTACAGCGGGGCCGAGTTAGCTTTGACAAGCACGGCATCCTAAGACACGGATGCTACAGTGCTGGGCACGGGCTTTGGCTTGTGACTAGGTGCGCGGGGCAGCATCGAGTGACTAGGGGCCACGACATGGGGGCAAGGCTAAGACATGTCTAAGGGCGCTGGGTGATGCCAGGCCAAGCATGGGCCATGAGCTTGTCTACGGCTGGGTCGAGATGTGCGGGCGATGCCAAGGTGCTAGCGCTGGGCGCTAAGGGCACCTTGGGCAGGAGAGTGCCGCGACGTCGAGACAAGGCATGAGCACGCGTTGCCAAGACATGGGCGCTAGCTGGGCGCTAAGGTGTGCTTGGGCGCGCGGGGACTCGCTGCAAGCGCTGGGCGCTAAGGCAGCATCGAGGCAACGGGACGCGGGCGCGCGCTGGGCGCTAGGCGCCATGTCACCCGAGAAACCCTAGGAATTAGGGTTTGCCCGAAAGTCCTGGAAACTGAAATTCGGTTGCTATTTTTGTGCTTCATTCGGTTGAGATCTTCTCCCCGAATATCTCCACCGCTTCAGGAATGTTCTTAGCTAAATGTATTGGCGGTTGCAAGTATGGTTAAGGGCTTCAGTAAAAATTGGATTTTTACTGGGGTTGTTATCGCATGTGAATATTTACTGCGGTAAACTTTGGAGTTGCCTTAAGACTTTTACCTAAGTGGTTATAAGTCTAATTCGAACATTGTGGGAATAATTCTAGCTGCTGGTTATTTTGTTAAGTGGTTGCGATTTTTGTGCAAAGGTGGTTAAAGTCCTTTCCACAATTTTAGGAAGTTGTTGGAGTGAATCTAGACACCCCTCACTTCTAAATAAAATCGGTCCCTTAAAGATAAAAGCTGGTTAGTTTTATTATGTGGGAAAGATAAATAAAAAGGAGATGGTTGAGATATTCTCTCCCTCCTTACGCAAGTAGTTAAGGGTGATTCCTAACTAACTTGATTTATTTATTTATCTATCCATGTGGTTAAGATATTGTTGGTGAGATAATTGTGGGCTGACTTGTTGTATTTAAATACATAAGGAGGCGGCACAATTATAGGAGAGTGGTTATGGAATCAGTTGTGATCTTCCTTGGAGAGGAGGCGCCACAATTATAGCTAACAAAAGATAAAGCTATTTATCTTAAAGATAAATGAGCCTTTTATCTAGTGAGTTTGTTAGGATTTTAAGTTCTCTTCCTCCCTTATAAATACAAGGCAAGAAGGCTCTTAGAATCACAACACAAACCGAGTTTGTAACCTAGAGAGAATCCATTGTAATCCATCGTTGTTATCCACACAACACTCCATTATACTCACGCAACATTAAGAGAGGATTTGAGAAGAAAGGTTGGACCTTTGCTTCTAAATCAATACCGCAAGAGAGAAAGGAAAGAGCTTGGAGTTCTAATCCTTAATCCCACAAAGAGTTCGAGTAGTTCAAGGCTAAAGACTCAACCTTTGCTAGAGTCCGGAGAGCAACGAAGTAGAGTTCCCTTCTTCCCTCTTTGTTCTCGGATTGGCGAGTGGTTGGAGTGCCAAAGGAACCATTGCTGAATTCACCGTGTTGTCCAGCTCCAAACCTACCAACGGGATTCTGGTGGTTTAAGAGGTACACGAGTTCGAAGGTTAGCGAGTCAAACTGTGGGTGGTTTTGCATTCAAGTCCCTCTCCTTGTCCAAAGGCGCAAAGTGCGGAAGTTGTGAGCAACGGGTGCACAAAGGTGTTGGCTTGGCTAGAACTGGATCAAAGGGAGTAGAGGCTGATCAACTTGGCGTAAGTTGAGCCGGTCATAGCGACTATTTTGTCGTGTGACAAGCATACTTACGTTAGGAGTTAGGTAGTTAGGAATTAGTAGAAGTCATTCACATCCAAGCCACACAACAATTCAATACTCCATACACATACATACAAGGTAGAATACGTTACGCAAATACACTACAAGATACATACACACTTATCTTCATCCGTTCATTTCATGAATTAAACAAACTATTGTTCAAGACAAATATATCGAGAACAATATAAACAAGCATAAGTAAGTGCAATAAAGTCCGATTCATGCATTTATTTTGTTTAGGTGATCAAATAAGCACACAAATCGGGGTAACCAGGTTAGGATATAGAGCATGAAGAAATCATACCTTGCACCGTTGACTTTGGACTCACCGACTTCTCTTCGGTGTTCAACTATTCGAATCCTATCACATACGTACAGTTGGGTGGTTAATTATCAACAATTAACCTTACTCATTACCTTCCCTAATGTTTCCCAGTTTATACTTACTAACTCATTGTTACTTAAATACATTTACTTATGTTACTTACTTATAATTATTTTCTAAGCTAGTTTATAGCCTTAATGACCTTTAACATCATTAATTAGGTCTTAATTACCTTATACTATCATTACCCATCATTACCCTACCTTAGATTATCTTTAAAATGATTTCTGGGCACTTTTTAGGGTGGTCCGGGTTTGTGTCCGGGGATACAAACCGGGACCAATACATTTGGTCAGTCTCGGGTGTAATTTTCAACTGGTCCGGGTTTGTGTACTCCTTTGTAAACCCGGACCATAAGTTTTGGTAAGGTTACGGGTATGAAAATGGGGTGGTCCGGGTTTAGGTCCTGGTTTACTAACCCGGACCACTCCTTCTGAAATACAATCTGCTGCGTTTTTTTACTGGTCCGGGTTTCTGTACTTGTTTACAAACCCGGACCAGTTGCAGTAATGAAAAATAATTATGTTTTGAACTTGTTTCAACTCCAAACTTCTACCAACTTCTTCCACAATATTCCAACATATAATCTAGGGTGTTTTGACCCTAATTAAGCAATCAAAACTAACCTAATCCATCTCTATCAAAATCTGTTACATACACACTCCACTGTTACAGTTTTTCTCCTTCAATAGATGCTACAGATTTTTCCTTTCTTCTTCCCACTAATCCTATGGCTCTTTCTTTGCCTCATTTGCATTATGCTCAACCCAATTCTCACTCAATACAATACTCATTTTACTAAATCCTACACACTAATGCTTCCTTGTTTCTCCAACACATTTAAAGACCTCTTGCTACAGATTATATCCTTTCATTCTCTTACCACAACTACTACTCCATAGTTACTAAACATCTCTACTAACTTCAATACATACCTTGGTTCTCCCATTCACCAAGTCATCCATAAATGTTCATTTTCTACCAAAAATTTTGCCATAGTTCACCTACAATTTCTACTTATCCCATACACACTTTTTCACCACCAAATTCATTCCTAATCTAGCCATACCCATTCAAGGGTCCTACCAGAATCAGAGATCTTAACACACACTCTCAATACTTCCTCAATCCACAATATCCATACACATACATAATTCTTTGGCTCTAAGGCCTACAATCCACATACTTGCTCACAAATACTTAAACTTCTATAACTACAATACTAATACAATGTTTTGGGTTCTTTAAATTGATTTACCCATTGCCATTACTCTAATGCATTTAAAAATTTAACATTAGGAAGGAGCTCTTACCTTAAGCCCTTAATTTCCTTCTTTCTTTTCCAATTCTCCTCTTCCTCTCTTTCTTGCACAAATCGGCCATATAGGGAATGGAGTTTCCAAACTCCATTCCCATCACCCAATGAACACAAAATAATGGTAATTAAATTACTAACCCTTAGATTAATGCTAGTTCATTGAAATGCTTAAAACAAAATTTCTAGGGTTTACCTTTAGAGTGTTTAGGAGGGGTTTTAGCCCTTGGTTCAAGAAGGTGATTCCACCACCATTGCAAGGTTGGAATTATGCTCAAAAGAAAGAGAAAAATATAGCATTATAAAGGGTGAAAATCGGCTACAAAAGGAAGATGAAGAAACATGAGTTTTTCATGTAGATTTTACCTTAATGGAGAGAAGAGACTCCAAGCTTTACTTTGGTGCTATTTTCTCTTTGAATGGGGAATACCCATGGAGATGAACTTCCTCATTTTTGGATTTTGAAAAGAGAGAAGTGTAGAGGATGATGAGGGGAGTAAGAATATGTGGTTATTTTCACATTTGGAGCTCAAATGGAGATGAAGCACGCTTGGAAAGGTGAAGAAGCCATGGGGGCTTTGGAGAGCTTCAAGAAATCACCCCAACCAGAGAGAGAGGGCAGAAATCAGGTGGGAAGGGAGGAAGAAGAAAGAAAACAGAAATGAGAGAGTGAGGTGAGAGAAGGGGGTAAAGTGCTTTTTGTACTTTATCTACTTTTTGCTTTTTGCCCCTTAATTAATTAGCTAGTATGTGAGTGTAAGTGAGGGCTTTTGACTTATTAAAACCGGCCCCTACTGTTATACTAGTTGGAGCATTTTTCGTCTTTTACAGAAAACGCTCATTTATTTACCCGGTTTAGCACTATGCACTAACCGGCCCGTTTTCCGGAATTTTCTTGTTTCTTTAATCTTATTGGTTATTAAGCTTCCATTAATGCTTAATTATTGTTATTTAATGATTTATAATTTTTACGGGTTCGTTTGACTACTTAAAGTCACATTTTTGGGTTTTCTCGAAAAACGTGCGCTAAAGCTCTATTAGCGTTTTAATGCATTATTTGGATCCGTTTCCTTCGGGAGTTGATCCCATATATTATTTTGGCCTTATTAAGCCCTAGGATCCATATAATACGATAACCAAGCTCATACCTCCTATGGTTATTTAACGCTTATTTAGTGTTTTTCGCTTTTTAAGCGTTTCTTTATTTCTCTTGGATTTATTTTTCCTTTCCAACATTACTTAGGCGTTATTAGGCCCTTAATACGTATTAGAATACTTTTAATCGCTATTTTTAAGTTCGGGGTATTTCAATCACCCTTCATTTTAGTAGAGTTCCGCTGCGTGAGTAAGGGCAATTTGGGTCAGTTTAAGAGGTAATGACGAGATTAACGGTTCAGGTGTGTTACAAAAATGGTATCAGAGCAAAGTATCGCTCTGATGACTGGAAATACCGAGCTTAGGAACTACCGAGTTAGAAATTAGAGACTTAGGGCTAAGGTTGAGTGATAGCGTGAGAGATGCACTAGTTAGGAAGTCCCAGTATGACCCTACAATACCAAACCCGCCCTACACAACCCCCGTATTAAAAAGCTCGGGAAAGAACGCCAGAGAGACGGGGAAACCCAATCTGGCAGATATTTAATACTTAAATATGAACCAGAACCTGTCATGCGGTAGGTCCCGAGAACCGGAAATCCCGGAGACGGATCCCGCTGGAATGACAATAACCGCACTCAATGGTGGGGGATCGAGACATCCTATTCAAAGGAGACCAGAATCTATGGAAGCTTGGGGCAACATGCTTAGCAGTCACGAGAACCTGGCTGGCCGAGCAACAGCAGGAAGGCAAGCACTGATCGTGCAATGAGGCGGATTAATGAGAAACTACGCAACCGGGACACGTGTCTACGGACCGCCATGGTTAAATAATACCACCAACAGCATACCAATTGACTAAGAGTCTAGTCAAGAGTAGGTACCCCCACCCTACCACACCCAATAAGTTGCAAAACCCAACTGACATAGCTTAGAGAGCTACAAGCATAACTACGGGATATACCCGAATAGGACTACTGAAGTAGTGCCTAAATGAGTTAAACCTCGGTAACCACAGCAAAGACGTGGGAACGAGCAATGAGGTAGAACACAGAACTGAGTAATTAAGGAGCTCCAAGAGTGGAGAAGCACCTAAATGAATGACAGTCATGTCAAGATGAATGAGAAGCAGCTCTAAGGAGTAGTTATCCAACTAAAGGATCAAAGGAAGAGCCGACAAGGTTACCAAATACAATGTGAACAATACCATGACCGGTATGAGTTATCCTAAAAACTGCCTGTACCGCGCACTTGCCACGACAAGTGCAGTAAAAATGGGACTATTAAGAGGAGCTTTGACAAGCGACCAGTACTTAGCAAGTACCAAGACGGCGAGAGAAGCCAGTATGGCAAGACAACCCTAAGAATTTTGGAATGAAAATTTGGAAAGGCCTAACGGCCTGACCATTGTATTAAAAGCATACCAGTCGGTGAGAAGCTAGACTTGGTAAGAAGTAACCGATATTGAAATGCCGTGAAGATTTTATTTTCAAAACCCAAACTTTTCTTTTAGATCAAAAATTCTCCAAAAAACCCTAAATTTTAAAACCAAACTAGAGAACCTCGGTAAGTTATCATAGGATGATATAAGAGGAGCTGGCAACAAAATACTTCACCTAGGCGTGTGACCGACACTACACGTGTACACAAACGAGACATGGGACGACCGCACTCCGAAGGAGCTTGCGGGCCTGACAGACCAGTTATGAGTTAGTCGGGTAAGTGGTAACGTATCAATAAGATACTCCATGTATGTATACAAGAAGAGTATGGAACACGGGAAGTAGTCGACTCCATACTACGGACCATAAGACAAGTTCAAACCAAACAGTTGGACACCTCGAATAATAGAAGGAAAGAACCCAGTAAGATGACGGACCTAAGGATATAACGTTAAGAAGTGCATGAAGCACAGAGTAATGGGCATAGACATTGGATGTGTCTTAGGAATCACGGAGGAACAAATAATAACTGGAATGAGTATCCAGCATAAACAATACAGCGAAGGCCTGAAATAAACATTCAATACTTGATGAATGGGATAGAATTCCCACAACATACCACATTGACGAGATTAATAACCTGACCAAGAAGGTAAAGGAAAAAGAATTAAAGGTCTACCTAAGAATGGGAGACATTACAACCCTAAACGGGATAGTTCGAGATATATGTAACCGTAAGACGGAGTAAAGAAACTGAACATACCCAAGAGTTCAAGCCAGATGTAATGGCACAACTCGGTAACACCAAGGAGCAATCAGTGAAGGGTGTCGGGGTCAACAGTAGTTGAATGAAACATCGTGTTGAGAACACAAGTGTAAGCGAACACCCGGGTAGAACCCGAAGGGATCCCATGTAACACGAGATACCCTAAATTGCCAAAGGGCACAGATCTATGCTAAGATACGTAAGGGGTCTTCCATGTACGGAAGTGTGATGGAACTACCATATCAAAGAACCTAGTAATACCTCCAAACCATTTAATGGAATACGAAGGAGATGAAACTTGCATAAGCAGTCTGCAAAGAGCATGACTCGAGGCATTGTGGCTTGTAAGCCAAAAAACCAACTATAGTTCATAGATTAAAACGTTGCAAACCCATGCATAAAGGCATAAGAGAAACAGTGGAGAATGAACCACTACCTTACAGTGGGGATACCCCACGTTATTGTGGAGCCTAGGGAGCGGCAATCGCGTTAATCCTCCAGAGAAAGGCTACCACCGGTGAATGTAATGTGAAACCGCTAGAGCGATGTAGTGAAACTTGAGCATGTGTTTATTAACAAGGAGTAAATCAAACAGAAATAGTATGTAGAAACGCTTTGATAGCAGTGGAAGGAAACCGAGAGAGTAATCGGATGATTAGTAAACATTGTATGTGTGCAATATGAATTGTAGAGTGAATAACGCATGAGAAGCGTAAAGAGATTTAAAAGAGTAGTGTATTCTATTAAAACAAGTGAATGGCAAGCCAGAGTATAAATGGCTGGAATACATGAGCGGAAGCTAAAGTAGTAGCGGATGCCATGTAAACAAGAGATATTTAACGAGTAAGAACATGGTATGCAGTAAGCGACCATTGTAAGAGTATAGCCAGACGATGATATGAAGTTGATGAGAGGAAATGGTAAAGGAGACATATTCATTCCTATCGCACAAGAGATTTACTACCAAGGGTTTACGCTTCTGCACTCTGTATGACTGAGTGTTTTGGTATTGCACTTGTGCAGTAATGATTGAGTGGGAGAGCCATGAATTAAGAAATGTCAACAAAGCCTGTTGAGCGAGGGTCTAGAGAAATAACTGTGCGGCCATTGGCCAAAGATGCACAAAGAACGTGGGCAGTAACCCACAGGTCCCAGGACCGATGGATGGTAAATGCACAGTAGTATGAATGAAGAATTCTTGTACAGAAACAAGTAAACAAACATAAAATTAATCGAGGAAGCACTACATACTAAGTAGTAGCTTGACCTCAACCGACAACAAGTCGGGAAAAGTAAATGAATAAACACGAAGGTATACAGTGTTATACGAAATAGATTTCCAGAGAACTGGAGAGAAAATCTATAACTCGTCGAATTCGCATACGGTAAGAAATTCCAAGTGACGACTGAGAGACCTTTATTCCCAAGACAAAAAGGGATAAAAGGGACTGATTAATACATTGAGAATACCCAAGGGCGAATTAAGCTCTAGTTATCAGGTCACAGAGCAAAAGATAGTGGGCCGTAATTCAAAGGTTAAGTATACCTGGCAAATCAGTAATTGGCTAACCATAAATGCCTTGAAGCCTTAGAGGCTAGAACCGAACCTGGTTATGAGTTAATTAACCGCATTGAAGTTAAAACACTTCATGATACTCGAATTAGTGAACCAATTTTCAGGGATAACATATGGTCGATTATGCGGGTGTAACCCCTTTTAAGGGGGGTAGGGCGAGAAACCGCTTAGAGTATATTTTACGTATAAGTGCGTAAACTACTATGTGCTTAGCAAAAAAAGAATTGTTTTAATGATTGGAACTCATGTTACATAAACATGTGTACCCATTCATTATGTAATTTTAGTTATTTCGCATGAGAGATGCAAGTAACGAGCATGTAATATCATGAAAAGAGGAGTAGAGGAACTCCTAGGGAGTGAGAATCCCTATAGTATATGTCTATTGAGATTAGACATGAGTTATGATGAGTAAAAATCGGTATGGAACCGATGTGTAACCTAGTAGGAAGTGAGTTTCCCTAGGTAATTTTATTTGAGAATGATTGATTGAGTGAGTTCCATCCTTTGGAGTTGTATGATGAATGTTTTAAATTGAGTAACAATTTGATTAATGAGGCCATAAGTATGAAATGCCTAGGTAAGGTAAGTTAAGAAAATTGAGAATAATGGATGACTTAAGTTCCATAACTAAGAGATAAATTGAAATGTAACGTTTTATGAATACGACTAGAAAGAGTAAAAGATAGAAAACGAAAAATGTTTGACTCTCTGATTATTTGAAACTGACGTGGGAGGTGGAACTTGGTCTGCTAGCGATCAAGGGAAACTGAACACAAATTGGGGTGGAAGGATAGTTCAACACTGATGCTAATCACATCAGGGTTGGATGATTCTTGAAGCTCCCTATAAGTGGTCACAAGTAATCACGCTAAGAAAAGATACAGCTACCATAAACCGGATTTGGAGTTGTGTGATGTTTTAAAAAGAATTTTCAAACAAAATTTGAAAAAGGATTTTCCTTCGAGCATGAAGGCGAAAAATGGTTTTGAAACCATTGCACCGTACGTGCGGCGGTCCTAAGTGACCGGTTGGGGCGGTGACAGTGTGTATTTTTCCAAAGGCAGCAGGATGGGGGAGAGTACCCTGAGAATGTCCTGTGTTGAGTGAGTCAACCAGAGTGCCCGAGGATATGTATTGTAACGTTTTGATCAGAACCGAAGGGACCATGGGCCAAAGAGAGTAAGTGCCCATTTGTCATGAAACGGCCGTGGACCAAAGAGCGTACGTGTCCAACATGACCGGTAGCTGAGGGATCAGTAGTGTATTACTCAATATGGATTCGAGGACTGTTGTGCCTTCTTGTCTTCGGACCGATTCCATGGAGAGAATGCAAAAAGTATTTTTGATTGCTGTGATATGTGTATGGTATGAGTGTGTATGGAGACAGACCTGTGAGTCTGTGAGGTTGTATAGAGATTACGACCTTAGCATAGAGCATCTATGTGAGTAACAATATTAGATTCACCAACTTTGAGGACAAAGTTCTTAAGGGGGGTAGATTTTAATACCCCGGATCTAAAAATGGTGATTAAATTACTCTAATATGATTATTAAAGGCCTAATGGTGCCTAAAGAGTATTGGTAAAGAGAATAAAACCAAAAGTAAAGAGAAAATGCTTGAAAAGCGAAAAACGCTAAAACGCGCATTAAATGAGTATAAGAGATATATGATCTCGTTAGGGCCTGAGATGGATTCCTAAGGCCTAATTAAGCATAATAGTATACGGGAATGATTCCCGAAGAAAACGGATCCAAATAATGGATTAAAACGCTAACCATGTTTTAAAGCACGTTTTTCGAGAAAACCCGAAAACGTGACTTTAAGTGGTCAAATAGACCCGTAAAAATTATAGTTGACTAAATAACTATAAATAAACATTAATGGAAGTTTAAGAACCATTAAAAATAAAGAAACGAGAAAAATCCAAAAAACGGGCCCCGTTAGTGAATAGTGCCAAACCGGGTAAAATAACGAGTGTTTTCTGTAAAAGATGAAAATGCTCCAGCTCATATGTACTTGTTGAGGGCCGGTTTTTATTAGTCAAAATAGCTCCCTCTCACACATGAGTAGCTAGTTAATTAAAAGAGTTGAAAAGTAAAAAGGTGAATAGTGTAAAGTGATTTATACCCCACTTTTACTCTCTCTCTCTTCTCTTATTCTTTTCACTCATGTGCTTCCTCCTCACCAGAGCTCTCTTCTTCTCCACTCTGGTTGCCAATGGCGATTTCTCACCTCCTCTCATCTCCTCTCTTCTTCTTCAATTTTGAAAGTTCAAATGAGATCCAAACTTCACAAAAATTGTACTGTTGAATTCCTCTCAACATGGGGAACATTTTCCTCCTTTCAAAATCTGAAAAGCTCACATTTGACCTCCATGGAAAAGTTTGGATTGAAGGTTTTAAGGTTCCATCTTGGTCTAGAACAACACTCTTGTTGTTTAAGGTAAGAAATGAGTTCAAAATCCCTCTTTTCTAACCTTCCTTTGATTTTTGGAAATTTCCAACGTTGAGCTCCCTCTCCTTCCATGTCCAGCCGGTTTAATCTTCATTAAGGGCTGGAATTTTGCTATCCTTGCTATCCAAGAACTCCTCCTAGAAGTTTCAAGGTAATGCCCTTCTTAAAGCCTGAGAAATCCTTTTAAAATCTAGGTTAAAATAGGAGTTATGTATTAAGTAGTGTGTTGTTCTTGGGCTGGCCAGCTTGAGCTGTTTGGCCAGTTGAGAAACAAGAAATAAAGAGGGAAAGATGAAGGAAGGAAGGAGACACAGAGAATAAGAAACAAGAAGATTGAAATGTGAAGGCTTGTGAATATAAGGTAAATAACCTACCTTGAAGCCTACCTTAATGCTTTTAAATTTGGGGATGGGAAGTAATTTAATGAACCCAAATTTATGTTAAGTATGTACTTGGTGATAGTTGAGAGAGTAATGAGTTAATGCTTGATTTGAGAGCTATGCATTTGATAAATTATGCATTATATTGTATTTGGAGGATTTGATGAGTTTTGATTGAACTTGTGTGTTGGTAGAACCCTTGTGGGTTTGGTTAGTTTTAGAGTTGAATTGAGTGTGGATAGGAGCTTTGGGCAATGCTTGAGAAGTAGCCGGGTTATGGAGAATTTTTGGTAGAAAAACGAGTGTTAAGGTGATGTTGGTAAGGTTGGTGGAGGGTTATGAAACATCAAAAGAATATTTAAGTGCACTACTGTGCATAAGTGCAACAGAGAGAATGAAAAATTGTGAAATTGAGAAAGAAAGTAAGTAGGGATTAAACCTATGTTTTGGAGAGGTTTAAAGCATGTTTTAAGGAGTTTAAACATGTAGGAAACATGTGGAATGATTAGGAAATGATTAGAGGTGAAATAGGGGCTGAAAACTGATCAAAAACTATAAATTTTGACAGTTCCAGGGGTGGTCCGGATTTGCAAATCGGTACACAAACCCAGACCACATCAAAAATTCACCCGAGAGTGAATTCAGAGATTGGTCCGGGTTTGTATTCCAGGACACAAACTCGGAGCACATGTAAAAGTGGGCAGAAAGTTAAAACCGTGTCTGGTCCGGGTTTGTAACCCCGAACACAAACCCGGACCACTGTAACAACATGCCAGAAAATATTTTTAAGTGTCCTAATGATGGGGAAGTGAATGGTAATGGTTTTAGATGATGTTTATGCCTTGTTTGGGGACATGTAAAGGTCCTAAGAAGTGTAAACAAGTGCTAGGAGTGAATGAGAAAGATGTGAGCTTAAGAACACATGAGTAAAACTAAGTTAAACGGGATAACGGGGTTAAGTACGGGTTTATTAGTTTTACATACCGTAACACCTTGATGTTAATAGAAACATTTGAATGTTATCAGTGGAACAAGTGTGAACCGAGGAATGGGAGGTCACATGGTAAAGCTAACCCGGTGAAAGGTATGATTTTCTCATGCCCCATATGCTAACCGAGTTACTCTGATTTGTGTGTTTGTGTGCCGGCTTAATCAAGACTAAAGCATGAAAATGAACCATTGTTTGTTTATGAATGTCTTGATGTATATTGTATGAGCTAACATGCTTGAATGCCGGTGAGGTCTAACCTAGTGTGTAAACCGACTCTTAGTTGAGTAACGAATGGCTAGAGACTCGTAGAACGGGTCGTTTCGTAAAATAACGGAAACGTGCAAACACACTAGCTATCGATTAAAGTATAACGATAACGCAAAATATGAACTCCTTAGAATGTGAGGAGATGTACGGGTTGAGTAAATACCCAATAACGATTAGGAAACCATATTGAAGCAATCCACGAAATAAATAGGAGTGGTGAGATAAATGAACCTCCGTCTAGAGGATAGTAGATAGTTCAGGATGTGAACTTGTAAGAAAGGTAAAAGAGACCTAGGGGATTATTTAACTCCCTTGAGACATGGTCGACCTCCTATATGAGGATGTTACCCGGTATAAGAAAATAACCGAAAATAGAAGTATATGAAATGTAAGGGTAACCCTTGAACCTAAGATTACCCGAACTTAAGTATTGTTTCCCCAAACCATTAGGGACATCGAGAGTGATGATCCTAGACTAATATACGTAATTATATTACAACTCCGGGAGAGGAGTGCAAGGGAATGGGAGAAGTCCGAGAGTAGTCGGACCTATGCGAAAGTAGTAGGAACTAAAAGTGAGTTCCGGGAGCTAGTAAAACTAAGCTCGGAAGCCATGAGTTTTGGCTCAAGTATGTATTATGAGAACAAGCGAGAAGAGCGTAGGAGACCTGAAGTGTCTCGAGAACTATGTGAGCTTGAGTATTGGTAACCCAAGAGTGTGGGTGAGACAAGTATTAGTAACCCAAGAGAGTGAGTGAGTTAAAGAGTAATAACCCAAGAGTGTGGGTGAGTATAAGAATACGTAACCCGAGAGAACGGGCGAGAATAAGAATAAGTAACCCGAGTGAATAGGTGTGTTATTGAATAAGTAACTAAGGCATAGTGTGGTAGTAACCCTCAAGGCCTATGAGCAAATTAACACAATTAACAACCTTGTTATGTTAGTTAAGGATTGTATTCCATGGGTGAATGTGAATCCTTGTGTAGTGTACATGCGTAATGTATTGCTACGATGCAGTTGATTGAATTAAAACGAACTCCATGTATATCCGACCCAAAGTAGTTGGCGTACCGCGGTTAGCACGCGGTATATGCGAATTTCATATGCAGCTTTAAGCAGAGCCCCTATGGGCATCGTTTTTATTTTTCAGGTACACTGAAGACGATACCGTTCGAGAGTAGGACGGGGACGGTGGTTAGCATGGGTAGTTAGATTGTAATTACTTATGTATTGGAATGAGGTGTAAGACCGAATATGTTATCGGCATCCGTATATTGTAGACTCGGTATAGTAAAGTAATGAATTGAGCATTGTGTTTGTATTGTGTACTCGGTTGTTCCAGTCCATCAGACCCTTACTGTATGTGAATTAGGCCCAGTTAGCCATGTGGGTGGCTAACGGCATTGTATCACCCTTCGTTGTAGTAGAGTTCCGCTGCGTGAGTAAGGGCAATTTGGGTCAGTTTAAGAGGTAATGACGAGATTAACGGTTGGGGTGTTACAATTACAATTACTTTCATTAACATTGGGGTAATATGATTGTTTAACGTCTAATGCGCCCATAGTTGACCCCGTCAACTAGTTAAATAACTTCACATTTTTAACTTGTTTTACCTTCACATTTTCCCACAACTTTTCACCCACTTAATTGTCCTTGTAACTCACCTAACATGTCTTAAACAACTTTATAACATCATTACCTACCAATCTCCATCATTACATATCATTTCTAACCTTAAATAGCATTTATAGAGTGGTCCGGGACTTGGTCCCTATCTTAGGTCCCGGACCAACACTTAAATGAACTCTCGGGTGAAAATTGGCATTGGTCCGGGTCTTTGTACCGACCCCAAGTCCCGGACCATGCTGTTTGTGCAACTCTCGGCCAGTTTTAGTATGTGGTCCGGGACCTTAACCTGGAACCAAGTCCCAGACCATAGCTACAAAATTCCATATTATGCATTTTCAAGCCTTGTTCAACTTGTTCTCTTCACCCATTGTTTACCCCAACTTCATATGTAACACCCCTACTAATCCGGCTCCTAATCATTGTATAAATGTCGTACTTAGAAAATAAATCATAGCGGTAAATAACAGATTGTTGTTCTAATGGTGTCACTGTTATCACTCGCCCATACGGGTGATAACGAGTTACATGATAATCAACATACGAAACGTGTTCCCGCAGTGACCACAAGAGATAGATAGTAGTGCTTAAATAAAACTAAAATATATACAACAACAACCGTCTTATACAAAACCGTACACGTGAGCGTCTAACCAAATATACACCTCGGTTTACAAAACCCGAGTCCAAAATAAATGTAGTCTCAATCCGTACCAAGTCTAACCAAAAGTAAATACAACTGTCGCGCCCCGCGTCGACCCTCCAGCTAGTCTCCTGAAATAAAAATGGATTATGGTATGGAATCAGCCCCTGCTGAGTATGTTATCACATGCCCCTGTCATGCCTCCTCCAACCCCTCAATTAATTGGTCGAGAGCATGAGATTCATTACATGCAATACCATTTTAATATTTAAATTGTAAAACATTTAACAGTAATAACCATACAATAACACAACCATCAACAGACATAATATAAACCACACAGTATAACCAATGAACAACAGGGCGAAACAACGAGAATAATAAACAAGTATCAACTCCCGTCCTTGGTATAAAAACCAATATTGTTCGCCAATATACAAGTCTCAACTGTAATAAGTGTTCAGTTATACCTAGTGACAACGTCTCGTTAAAACGACATGTCTCTAAATTACCCATATACTATGGCGGGTCACCCACGGCAGTAGCCACTCCAGCGGTAGAGTCTCCGACCAACGAACCATCCTAGCTCGCGGGAAATTTTCTTGATACTTGCGGACCCGTACGCGGACATCCTGGTATCGTTTTTGTGATCACAGCGCGCACCAAGAGCCACATCCTCTTGGCTTTGTTATGTTAATTAATTATACCATCGCATCGCATTACCAATTTTTCTAACACAGCAGACTAAGGTCGTTAGTCCAATCTAGAGTCTGTAAACTCGGGATCCAGTGTTAGATACGAGAGCGGCGTTAGAAAGGCCAATGCCCCGTATTTAAGTCTCGGATAATATGTATATCTTATTATCCTAGTGCTACAACGTTTTTCTGACGGTCCTTATATTGCATATAAGATAGCACCATAGCCGCTAGTTCGTTATATATATATATATATGTCCATATATACGAACCAAATACTGTTAACGCAACAACAGTAAATAATAAGCAGCTGAAAATATACAATTCATGCATATTTATTCACACAATCAGACAAACAATCTTATCACAGATTACACAGAAGTCTGAACTGAGGAAGCCCTCAGAGACAATCAGAGACACATAACAACATACCGTTCACCCTGAATGTATAACCGTGGAGTATGAATCAGCTAGACCCGATGCTCCCCGTGTCGTCTCTAACAGTCTAATAACATATAACGCTACTGATTAGAATCCCGTATATCGACATAACTCTACGGTACCCCGTACCGTCACTAACACCTCCCGGTTAATCCCCCGTTATTAACTGTCAAAGTTGTCGGGTTTTCGGCTTAACTCGGGATTGGAATAACGTTATATTACATGCGTAGTCTCGTCTCATATATTAACATACTTAAAGTTTGAAGTTGGTTATCGCATGTAATTCAATATACCCTTGTATATTATATAGTTTGTTTCTATATTGCATGTATAATTCTTAATCATATATTATACATTTCACCTTAGTATTTATTTTCCTAAGGTTTGTTTTTCCAAGTTTAATGTAGTATAATTCATATGTAAAAATACTTTGAATTATATAAATCCTTATTATTCCATGTATACTCCTAACATTAGAATTTCCATATCTAATGTTTGTAATTCTTTTCCTTATTTATATCATTTTAATTATGATAACATATGGTTATTGAACCATATTATATTTTCCACACCATAACATATATTTATTTATATATATGTATTATGGGACTATTTATTATATGGTAAGTCTTTATAATATATTCATCCTCTTAATGAATATTTCTTATATTATAAATGTTACACCCCTTATAACATTAAGAACCATATTAAAAAATTTCATTTAAAAATGTCCATATTACCGAACAGCACCTAATTTCTTAAATATATACAAAATCCACCACATAATTAATGTAAGGTTATATTATAGTTATATAACATATATTATGACATTAATGTCATTAAAACAATTATAACCTATAGTAATAAATTGTTATAAAATACCAAAACAGCCCCTTACACTCTCGGTTTTTTATTATCTCCCAACTATACTTACATAAATTACAATCAACCCCAAATTATATTTCATTGTTACACTTATAATATATACCTTATATTATAATCCTTAAACCTTAATATAATTATAACCTATAGTTTTAAATGGTTATAATTACCGAATAGACCCTAGGGTCTGTTTTAATTTAATTCCTACCACCTAAATTTATATAATCACCAAATCTTCCCAATTTATAATATATAGTTTTCTAATGTCATTAAAACTATATATTATACATATATCTTAATAAAACCTTATATATAACTCCAAAAATTACCAAACTATACCAAAAGGTTATAAATTTCATTCCTAACCTTATACTTTCTATAATTCTCGGTTTTTACCCATATGTTACCCATTTGTAACAATGATATGAAATATCATATATTATACTTATATAATTCATATAAACTCCAAATTTAACCAAATAAACTTCTAAAAATTCCTAATAACATAAGGTCTGTTTTAAATTCCATTTAGTACCCCAAGTTTTCAGAAATCATAATATCACCCCATCTCTTATAAATCTTTTACAATATAATAACTATCTTATTATAAGGTAGTATTTTAATTCCTTAAATTCTCCAAACTTGGTCAAAGTCTCCCATATAGTCAACTTTGACTTCTAATGCCATATTGGACCCAAACTCTCGATAATTACCAATTCCACCCTATACTTTTCTATTTTTACAATTTTGACCCAAAACTTTATAAAATGTTATAATTTTTACTAAATTCATTTAAAAACCCTAAATTCCTCTAAATTAAGCCCACAACTTTATAATTTACTAGTAATTACCGTTTGACCCAAAACTTAATTATATAAGCATAAATTAAATTAAATAAGCTTTAAACTTAAATTAAAATGGCCTAATGACATGGCCTTATTACAACTTTGCTTTATAACATAAAATTACACATAAAATAGCTCAAATTATACTATAAGCTCTCAGCCTTGTTGTAGCTTAATTATTTTTCCACATAATGTCATAATTTGACCATTATGTTAATTAAATCACTTAAATGACTAGCTTAATTTATATTAGTCATTTTTTTCCATACTTAGGTTAAAATCACGCATATAAACAACTTCACTCTTGGCACATATAATATATATGCTGAAAAATCATAAAATCATAAGTTTAATGTGTTTATACCTTGGTTTGTCCTTAGTAACAACTCGGCAGCTTGGAGGAAAAATCACCACATCATTTAGACATTTTTAATACACCAAAATAAGATATGGTTATACTCCAAGCATGAGCTTAACCATAAAGAACAATTAATGTAAGATTCAAGGCAAAAATCACCTTAAAAATGCAAGGTAGTCTCCAAAGGGTTTTGGCCTGAATTAAACACACCACATGGTGTTAAATTCACCATAAATACATGGGGAATGGCTAGACAACAACAAGCTGCTATGGTAATAGGTTTTACCTTGGCAAAATGCCTTAAAGAATGATATTTCCTTTGATTTTCGGCCACCCTTGCTCCAAATGGTTAACCAACTGAATTAACATGTAAATATGAAGATTATGAGTGAATAAACTCATAGAAATCAGAAGAAGAAAACCGGATGGAGAATAGAAATCCTTAAGGTATGTTTTTACCTTATAATGAAAGTTTTGACCACCTTGGTCCCAAAGCTTGCTTCAGCCAAGAATGATTGTTGTTCAAGGTTTAAAACACTGAGAATGAGCCGTGGAAAGTGATAGATTATAAGCTCCATGGGTAGGTAATGAAGAGATGAAGAAAAAGAGCTAAAATATGCCTTAAACCATTACCTTAGGAGCAAAAGGGATTGATTTGCCTTGAATGCTCAAGAACACAGCTTGAGAGGGTTAGGAAAAGCTGAAGGCTCGGCTGGAATGGGACAAGAGGAAAGAGAAAGAAAGAAAATGTGTTTTAATGAATGAAAAGTAAGAAATGGAAGAGTAAATGGTGATTCACCAAATTGGCTAGATATTATGTAATAAAGTTGGATGTGATGTCCTCCTTGCTCCATGCTGCCGACTTAATAAGGGTAAGATGAGTCATGCATTGTCCATTGACCATACTTAGTCAGTTTTGCTTAAAAATGCACTATTTGGATTACTATTCACAAATGAGTGCCATATTTCTGATTTTTTTTTTGAAATATTGGATTTAGACCTTCTAATGTGACATTATAGTAAATTAGTATAACAAGGTCTAATACAATGCCTACACCACTCAAAACCCACTCAGAAAGTCAATTTTCTCAAAACGTTGCTTTAAGGAATTTTAAAGCAATTTTGTGTTAGAACATGTTTTAGAGCTTGGTTTCCTTTGAGAATGGTTTATAATGTCATTACTTCATTTAAGCTTAGGAATCCACTTTGATCCTATTTGAGGTCGACAATCTCTATGGTGTCTTAAAGCCCCATTTTTGGCTTTACCGTCTTAAGGCATGTTTTGCCTTGTTGAGATCTTTAGATTGTTCCCCAATGGTATTAGATGTTATTTATAACCATCTTAGACCAATAATAAATCATTTAATTAAGTTTTTAAGGTCAGGGGTATTTTAATCTTACCCATTAAAAAAGGCTTGTCCGAAGTCCTTACTCATCTACAGTTCACTGAGGAATCCAGTTCCACTAAGTAAATCAAACAGACATCGCTAGGGAGTAACTCCCAATAGGTTCAGACCATAGTATATGTATCATAGTTGATACAAACATATCAAATAGCCGAAACTCATGGCATAAACTCATTCATATCATAGCACTAAACAAGGTGCATCCACTCATCAACAAAAGTACTCAGCGGTACTATATATATATATATATATATATACTCAAACAGGTGCACTAAGGCACATACATAAGATGTATCAACATACAATCATCCAAACAAATATGTATGCATCATACCACCAAAACACATCACACAAACAAGACCTAATGCATAACATATGCGCAAGCCAAGTGGCGTCTACCCCCCTTAAAAAGGGTTTGACCACGAACCCGTATAAGTATCATAGCCACTACTCGAAGAGTGCTGGATACTTCGCTCTCATGGAGTCCTCTAACTCCCATGTAGCCTCCTCCACCTCATGGTTCGACCAGAGAACCTTGACCATGCTAACGGTCTTGTTCCTAGTCTGCCTCGTCTTCGTATCGAGAATGCGGAGTGGTACTTTCTCATATCGTAGAGCGGGCTCCAACTCTAAAGTCTCTGGCTGTAAAATGTGCGATGGATGGGGCACATACCTCTTCAACTGTGAAACGTGAAAGACGTCGTGCACCCTCCGAGCTTGTTGGCAAATAGTCTGTAGGCTAAGGGCCCACTCGCTCCCAATCGCATAAGGTCCAACATACTTTGGGCTCAACTTGCCCTTCTGCCCAAACCGGAAGATCCCCTTCATGGGTGACACTCTAAGGAATACCATGTCGTCGGTAGTGAACTCAATGTCCCTCCTCCTGGTGTCTACATATGATTTCTGCCGGTCCTGAGCTGCCCTCATGTTCCTACGAATCTATAGGACATCCTCCTTGATCTGCTCTAGGTACTTTGGTCCTAGAAGCATAGTCTCGCTGGCCTCATCCCAGCATAAAGGAGTCCTACACGGTCTACCGTAAAGTGCCTGGAACAGTGGCATCTATATCGAGGAGTGGTAGCTGTTGTTGTAGGCGAACTCTATCAGATGTAGACGCTCTAACCAGCTCCCTAAAAATCCAAGGCACATGCTCTCAGCATGTCCTCCAATGTTGGATGGTCCTCTCACTCTTACGGGTCCTATGGATGGAATGCCGTACTAAGCTTCACTTCGTACCAAGGCTTCTGAACCTGACCCCCGATCTGGACAAAAATCGGGGTCCCTGTCAGACACAATGGTCTTTGGCACACCATGGTGTCGGATCACCTCCTTCTGGAACAAGTCCGCTAACTTCGGGACCTTCTAGGTATCCTTTATAGCCACAAACTTTGCCACCTTCATAAGACGATCTACAATGACCCAGATCGTGTTTAGTCCTCCCTTAGTCGGTGGAAGACCGACAACAAAATCTATCGAGATGTCCTTGAACTTCCAGCAAGGAATAGGTATATACTGCACTAAACCGTGGGTCTCCTATGCTCAAACTTAACCTTCTGACAGGTCAAGCATCTAGCCACGTAGTCAGCTACATCCTTCTTCATCCCGCTCCACCAGAAATGGACCTTCAAGTCCTTGTACATCTTCGACGAACCGGGGTGGACGGATAAGGACGAGCAATGAGCCTCCTGGAGTATTTTCTCCTTCAGGTCAGGAGAAGACTCTGGAATACATAGCCGGCCATTCAGTCGAATCATGCCATCATCACACTGTTCGAAGTCGTACTTCTGACTCTCAAAACAACCCTCTGACATCTTTTCCCTGATACTCTGCATATACTAATCACTCTCTTGTGCAGCTCGTATCTCATCAATCAGACTGCTGCCCGCTAGAAGTGTAAACAATGAATGAGCTCTACGGCTCAGGGCGTCGGCTACTACATTCGCCTTGCCCTCCTTGTATCTCAGGTCTATGTCGTAGTCCTTCAAGAACTCGACCCATCTTCTCTGTCGCATGTTCAGATCCTTCTGAGTGAAGAGATGCTGTAAACTCTTGTGATCAGAGTAGATAGTGACTGTCACACCGTATAGATAATGTCGCCAAATCTTTAAAGCGAAGACTACTGCGCCTAACTCAAGGTCGTGTGTGGGGTAATTCACCTCGTGCTTCTTCAGTTGTCGGGATGCGTAAGAAACTACCTTCCCATGTTGCATAAGCACACAGCCTAGACTGGTTCCAGAGGCCACACAATATACCACGAACCCATCGATGCCCTCAGGGATAGTAAGAACGGCGCCGATGTCAGGAGATCCTTCAGCGTCTGAAAGGACTGCTCGTACTCGGCAGACCATAAGAACTAGGACTCCTTCTTCATGAGATTCGTCATCGGTTTGGCCACCTTGGAAGTCCTTCACAACCTTCGATAATAACCGGCCAAACCCAGAAAGCTGCGGACGTCTGTGACTGTCTTCGGCCTCGACCAACTCTTCACTACCTCAATATTAGTAGGGTCTATAGATATCCCACTCGCTGATCTAATGTGCCCAAGGAATGACACGCTGTCCAACCAGAACTCACACTTCGAGAGCTTGGCATACAGCTGGTTCTCTCTCATGATACTCAAAACCTGCCTCAAATGTAACTCATGCCCTCCTTGGTCTTTGAATAGACCAGGATATCGTCGATGAAGACCACAACTAAACTATCAAGCTGCTCTCTGAAGACGGTTCATCAAATCCATGAAAATGGCTGGCGCATTCGATAACCAATGGCATAACGGTGAACTCGTAGTGTCCATACCGTGTCCTGAAAGCTGTCTTCTCCACATCACCCTCTGCAATCCTGATCTGATGGTAGCCAGATCTGAGATCTATCTTCGAGAACACACTGGCCCCTCTCAGCTGGTCAAATAAGTCATCTATCCGTGGCAACGGGTACTTGTTCTTGACCGTGACTGCATTAAGCTCGCGGTAGTCGATGCGGAGTCGCATACTGCCGTCCTTCTTCTTGACGAACAGTACTGGAGCACCCCAAGGAGAAACACTAGGTCGAATGAATCCCTTGTCGAGGAGGTCCTCCAGCTGTAGCTTCAGCTCCCTCATCTCAGCCGGCACCATACGGTAGGGCGCCTTAGCAATAGGGCCCGTACCTGGCAACAAGTCGACGGCAAACTCAACCTCACGCACAGGCGTCATGCCTGGCAGCTCATCAGGAAACAAGTCGGGGAAATCTACCACGACTGGAATGTCTGAGTCCATCACGTCGCTCTGTCTCGTGTCCTGTACATAACAGAGGAAGGCTTGTCGGCCCTTCCTAACGTCCTTCATCAGGGACAGTGCTGACACAATCTTGACAGTCGGCTCTCTCCTCACACTGCGGTATGACACTGTCTTGCCGCTCGGCCCCTTCAGCAGTAGTCGATGCTCTGCACAATGAGGCGGCCCCTATGCTTCTGCCAATCCATGCCCACTATAACGTCGAAGCCCAAGTTCTTGAACTCGATCAGATCGATGGGGAAGGTCTCAGTCATGATGCTGATCTCTAACCCCGTGTACTGTCTGGTGCAACCACTTCTCCTTCGAAGGAAGGGTGACTGAAAAGTCAGAAAGCTGTTCGGGGGCAGCCCCCAGCTTCTTAGCAAATGCCGAGGAAATAAAAGAATGCGAAGCCCCTGAGTCGAACAATACGGAAGCACTAACACCATCAAAGGAAAGGTACCTGAGATCACCTCTCGTATTAGCATCGAGTCCCAATAAATCACTAATTTACTGTCGGTTGTAATTGTCATACCTGTGATGACATTACCGGACTCCTTGGCTTGCGCCATATCTAGGATGCATATGGTACCCTCCTTTCCATTTTCGTGGCCTGAAGTTATGAATTAACGGTATCAACAAACTGAACACATATACTTGAAGGTACAAAAACTCTTATTTCATTCATCCAACTGTATTATACAAGATTACACACTTAGCTACTACTATTACATCAGTACTGTCTGAAAGTCAAATTTAAACGGCCAGGTCGGATGTGGGTCTCATTCACTAGAGCTGGTGGGGCGGTATTGAGCTTAATGCTCTTAATTCCATGATATACAAGCCTCGACTCTCCACCAAATACCAACACATCCCCAGACTTGAGGATGATCTTGCTTGCTAGATCCATCCTCTTCTGGTCTCCATAGATGAACTCAGCATCATCGCCGATGGAGAATGACACAACCGGTATTCCTCTGGTGATGGACTCGTCGTCTCATCACGGTCCTGGTGCATCCCAAGCTTTCCTCCCTGCTCGTAGTAGTTGACGATGCAGACGTCAGGTGTCATGTCGGGTAATGGATAAGTCTCATCTTGAGAGCAATATCCATTGCGTTTCTCACCAAGGTTAGGAAACTCTCAGGTATCCTAGGTATTGATACGCCACCTACCATCCTCACCTCTCGATAAACCCTAGCTTGCGGATCCCAATCTTTCCCTAAGCACATCATGTGCAATTTCATCTTAGAACCACTACTAAATACAGGGGTATAAAATCCTCCCATGCCCTTACCCAAAGCTCTACACTCATTCACTATGGCGATTTGCTCATCTAGGGTTAGGAACTCTCTGAGAAGTATCATGCCCGGTCTGACCACATGACACAACTCGCCAGGGTACTCCCGTCTTTCTTCCACGGGTCTAGGTGATCTCTCTTGTGAGTGTGGGATAGCAGATATCGAAGTCTCCTAAGAGATAAAAGGTTTCCTAGGTAAGTCGTTTATCTAAGGCGGTAATTAAAACACACATTCATGCTAAGGTAAAGCGTTTAACACTTAGTCATGCTCTCATACAATGGTTAAGGTTTCAAATGCTAACCTTCACCGCGCTGGGTACTAGTACCAGCGCCCGAAGCTCCCGCTGCATTCAGCACACGGTTGCCCGGCGGGTTCCTCTGGGTCTGCTGCTGCTGCCCCTTCTGGGCTTGGGGCGCCGGCCCCCTCTGGCCACCTCGAGCTCCACCTCCTCCAGTAGGTGCGCTCTGAGTCCCCTTCGACGGGCGGTACGCTCGGCTCTCCGGATTCGCGAAGCACTCGAACGACCTATGACCTTTCTTCCCACAGTGGTGGCAGTCCACCGCTTGCCCGAAGCAATCAACACCCGGGTGGTCTTTACCACAACGCTTGCAGTGAAAGTGGCGCTGGGGTGCAGAACCTATTATCATACAACAATCTGATTAATACAAGGACGGTAATGGATAGTGTAATACACAACTCATTCACGAGGTTAGATCGCTTACCCTTAGGGGGTGCAGATCTGAGAGGCTGGACATCATAGGTAGGCCCGGTCAGCATCGGAACCTTCTCCTTGCCCTTCTGGCTGGCCTGCTCCTTCTTCTTCTCCCTCCAGGAGAACTTTTTCTTCCTGTGATCGTCAAAGTGTTAGGAATAGCAGGTATAAAAGCAGGCAGCAAGTAAGTAATTTAAATGAATTAAATAACTTAAAAGCGGTTCTTACTTCCCGCCCTTGCTGCCTCCGCCTCCAGCCACAACCTCAGCCTCCTTCTCGGGGGCCTTACGCTTCTGCCCCTGGCTGTCATCCCGGCTGTTCACCAACAGCTCGGTCCGAGAAGCAGCATCATAGCACTCCTACAATGCATCAATGAGTTCCCCGAAACTTGTAATAAATCAAACTGAGTTACAAGGTATAAACTGTCAACTAATTTACCTGGACCGTAGGGTATAAGCAGCACCCATGGCGGCCTTGATAGCATATCGTAGCCCGCCTCTGAACTTCTCCACCTTCACGGTGTCAGAATAAAAACTCCCGGGACAAAGTCCAACAGCCCATGAATGAGGAGTAGTACTGATCCACTGTCAGACTACCCTGCCTCAGAGCCTCGAACTCTTCCCTCTTCCTCTGCTTCAAGTGAGCAGGATAGTACTTCTCTCTCAACCACTCCATAAAACCGGTCCAACCGAAACCTTCAATAGCAGTGTAGTGTGCCTTCACGGACCTCCACCAAGTGCTGGCGGCGTCCCTCAGATGGAAGGCTGCTATACCGACCCGGTGCTCAGCAGGAACATGAATGGCGTCAAAGGCCTTCTCGTGCTCGATAATATATCTCTCCAGGACGGTGGGGTCAGCTACTCCGTCGTAAGTAGGTACTCGCGTGTCGGTGACGCTCTTTAGCCAGTTTGGCTCTCTCGGTGCGGGTACGGGTGGGACTATGGGTGGCGCTCCGATCTGGATGCCTCCCATCTAGGCTAGCTGAGCAAAGACGGCAGCTACCGTCTCAGCAACGCCCACGGCATGGGTCTCAGGAGGTCCTCCTCCAGACCCGCCGCCTCTACCTCTGCCTCTGCCTGCCGAACGACCTCTAGTAGACATCTGAAGAGTCTAGAATTAAAGTCAACACTCGGTAAAATACCGTACTTTCCTCAACCATAAGTTCACATAGCCCTGAAAGGCGTAAAACACATTGTCCCCGACAATCTCCTAACTCAACTCGTTTCCAACTTCCTCATTGGTACTCGTATATGAATAACCTAAGCTCACGGTACTTAGACTACTATCTCTTGTAATCAGAGCGGTACTCCGCTCTGATACCACTTTTGTAACACCCCTACTAATCCGGCTCCTAATCATAGTATAAACGTCGTACTTAGTAAATAAATCGCAGCGGTAAATAACAGACTGTCGTTCTAATGGTGTCACTGTTATCACTCGCCCATACGGGTGATAACGAGTTACATGATAATCAACATACGAAACGTATTCCCGCAGTGACCACAAGAGATAGATAGTAGTGCTTAAATAAAACTAAAATATACAACAACAACCGTCTTATACAAAACCGTACACGTGAGCGTCTAACCAAATATACACCTCGGTTTACAAACCCGAGTCCAAAATAACTATAGTCTCAATCCGTACCAAGTCTAACCAAAAGTAAATACAACTGTCGCGCCCCGCGTCGACCCTCCAGCTAGTCTCCTGAAATAAAAATGGTTTGTGGTATGGAATCAGCCCCTGCTGAGTATGTTATCACATGCCCCGTCATGCCTCCTCAAACCCCTCAATTAATTGGTCAAGAGCATGAGATTCGTTACATGCAATACCGTTTTAATATTTAAACTGTAAAACATTTAACAGTAATAACCATACAATAACACAACCATCAACACACATAATATAAACCACACAGTATAACCAATGAACAACAAGGCGAAACAACGAGAATAATAAACAAGTATCAACTCCCGTCCTTGGTATAAAACCAATATTGTTCGCCAATGTACAAGTCTCAACTGTAATAAATGTTCGTTATACCTAGTGACAACGTCTCGTTAAAAACGACGTGTCTCTAAATTACCCATATACTATGGCGGGTCACCCACGGCAGTAGCCACTCCAGCGGTAGAGTCTCCGACCAACGAACCATCCTAGCTCACGGGAAATTTTCTTGATACTTGCGGACCCGTACGCGGACATCCTGGTATCGTTTTTGTGATCACAGCGCGCACCAAGAGCCACATCCTCTTGGCTTTGTTATGTTAATTAATTATACCATCGCATCGCATTACCAATTTTTCTAACACAGCAGACTAAGGTCGTTAGTCCAATCCGAGTCTGTAAACTCGGGATCCAGTGTTAGATACGAGAGCGGCGTTAGAAAGGCCAATGCTCCGTATTAAAGTCTCGGATAATATGTATATCTTATTATCCTAGTGCTACAACGTTTTTCTGACGATCCTTATATTACATATAAGATAGCACCATAGCCGCTAGTTCGTTTTATATATATAGGTCCATATATACGAACCAATACTGTTAACGCAACAATAGTAATAATAAGCAGCTAAAATATACAGTTCATGCATATTTATTCACACAATCAGACAAACAATCTTATCACAGATTACACAGAAGTCTGAACTGAGGAAGCCCTCAGAGACAATCAGAGACACGTAACAACATACCGTTCACCCTGAATGTATAACCGTGGAGTATGAATCAGCTAGATCCGATGCTCCCCGTGTCGTCTCTAACAGTCTAATAATACATAACGCTACTGATTAGAATCCCGTATAACGACATAACTCTACGGTACCCCGTACCGTCACTAACACCTCCCGGTTAATCCCCCGTTATTAACTGTCAACGTTTGTCGGGTTTTCGGCTTAACTCGGGATTTGGAAAAACGTTATATTACATGCGTAGTCTCGTCTCGTATATTAATATACTTAAAGTTTGAACTTGGTTATCGCATGTAATTCAATATACCCTTGTATATTATATAGTTTGTTTCTATATTGCATGTATAATTCTTAATCATATATTATACATTTCACCTTAGTATTTATTTTCCTAAGGTTTGTTTTTCCAAGTTTAATGTAGTATAATTCATATGTAAAAATACTTTGAATTATATAAATCCTTATTATTCCATGTATACTCCTAACATTAGAATTTCCATATCTAATGTTTGTAATTCTTTTCTCTTTATCTTATATCATTTTAATTATGATAATATATGGTTATTGAACCATATTATATTTTCCACACCATAACATATATTTATTTATATACATGTATTATGGGACTATTTATTATATGGTAAGTCTTTATAATATATTCATTCTCTTTTAATGAATATTTCTTATATTATAAATGTTACACCCTTATAACATTAAAACCATATTATAAATTTTCATTCAAAAATGCCATATTACCGAACAGCACCTATTTTCTTAAATATTTACAAAATCCACCACATAATTATATAATGTTATATTATAGTTATATAACATATATTATGACATTTATGTCATTAAAACAATTATAACCTATAGTTATAAATTGTTATAAATACCAAACAGCCCTTATACTCTCGGTTTTTATTATCTCCCACTATACTTCCATAAATTACAAATCAACCCCAAATTATATTTCATTGTTACACTTATAATATACCTTATATTATAATCCTTAAACCTTAATATAATTATAACCTATAGTTTTAAATGGTTATAATTACCGAACAGACCCTAGGGTCTGTTTTAATTAATTCCTACCACCTAACTTTGTATAATTACCAAATCTCCCCAATTTATAATATATAGTTTTCTAATGTCATTAAAACTATATATTATACATATATCTTATAAAACCTTATATATAACTCCAAAAATTACCAAACTATACCAAAAGGTTATAAATATCATTCCTAACCTTATACTTTCTATAATTCTCGGTTTTACCCATATGTTACCCATTTGTAACAATGATTGAAATATCATATATTATACTTATATAATTCATATAACTCCAAATTTAACCAAATAAACTTCTAAAAATTCCTAATAACCTAAGGTCTGTTCTAAATTCCATTTAGTACCCCAAGTTTCGGAAATCACAATATCACCCCATCTCTTATAAATCTTTTACAATTTAATAACTATCTTATTATAAGGTAGTATTTTAATTCTTAAATTCTCCAAACTTGGTCAAAGTCTCCTATATAGTCAACTTTGACTTCTAATGCCAAATTGGACCCAAACTCTCGGTAATTACCAATTATACCCTATACTTTTCTATTTTTACAATTTTGACCCAAAACTTTATAAAATGTTATAATTTTTATTAAATTCATTTAAAAACCCTAAATTCCTCTAAATTAAGCCCACGCTTATAATTTACTAGTAATTACCGTTTGACCCCAAACTTAATTATATAAGCATAAATTAAATTAAATAAGCTTTAAACTTAAATTAAAATGGCCTAATGACATGGCCTTATTACAACTTTGCTTTATAACATAAAATTACACATAAATAGCTCAAATTATACTATAAACTCTCAGCCTTGCTGTAGCTTATTTATTTTTCCACATAATGTCATAATTTGACCATTATGTTAATTAAATCACTTAAATGACTAGCTTAATTTATCTTAGTCATTTTTTCCACTTAGGTTAAAATCACCCATAAAACAACTCCACTCTCGGCACATATAATATATATGCTGAAAAATCATAAAATCATAAGTTTAAGGTGTTTATACCTTGGTTTATCCTTAGTAACAACTCGGCAGCTTGGAGGAAAAATCACCACATCATTTAGACATGTTTAATACACCAAAATAAGATATGGTTATACTCCAAGCATGAGCTTAACCATAAAGAACAATTAATGTAAGATTTAAGGCAAAAATCACCTTAAAAATGCAAGGTAGTCTCCAAAGGGTTTCGGCCTGAATTAAACACACCACATGGTGTTAAATTCACCATAAAACATGGGGAATAGATATACAACAACAAGCTGCTATGGTAATAGGTTTTACCTTGGCAAAATGCCTTAAAGAATGATATTTCCTTTGATTTTCGGCCACCCTTGCTCCAAATGGTTAACCAACTGAATTAACATGTAAATATGAAGATTATGAGTGAATAAACTCATAGAAATCAGAAGAAGAAAACCGGATGGAGAATAGAAATCCTTAAGGTATGTTTTTACCTTATAATATAAATTTTGACCACCTTGGTCCCAAAGCTTGCTTCAGCCGAGATGATTGTTGTTCAAGGTTTAAAACACTGAGAATGAGCCATGGAAAGTGATAGATTATAGCTCCATGTGTAGGTAATGAAGAGATGAAGAAAAAGAGCTAAAATATGCCTTAAACCATTACCTTAGGAGCAAAAGGGATTGATTTGCCTTGAATGCTCAAGAACACAGCTTGAGAGGGTTAGGAAAAGGTGAAGGCTCGGCTGGAATGGGACAAGAGGAAAGAGAAAGAAAGAAATGTGTTTAATGAATGAAAAGTAAGAAATGGAATAGTAAATGGTGATTCACCAAATTGGCTAGATATTTTGTATAAAGTTGTGTGTCCTCCTTGCTCCATGCTGCCGACTTATAAGGGTAATATGAGTCATCATTGACCATTGACCATACTTAGTCAATTTTGCTTAAAAATGCACTATTTGGATTACTATTCACAAATGAATGCCATATTTCTGATTTTTTTTAAATCTTGGATTTAGACCTTCTAATGTGGTACATTATAGTAAATTAGTATAACAAGTCTAATCCAATGCCTAACACCACTCAAAACCCACTCAGAAAGTCAATTTTCTCAAAAACGTGCTTTAAGGAATTTTAAAGCACATTTTGTGTTAGAACATGTTTTAGAGCTTGGTTTCCTTTGAGAATGGTTTTATAATGTTCATTACTTCATTTTAATGCTTAGGAATCCACTTTGGATCCTATTTGAGGTCAGACAATCTCTATGGTGTCTTAAAGCACATTTTTGGCTTTACCAATCTTAAGGCATGTTTTGCCTTGTTGAGATCTTTAGATTGTTCCCCAATGGTATTGAATTTTTTATTAACCATATTAGACCATTAATAAATCATTTAATTAAGTTTTCAAGGTCAGGGGTATTTCATCATACATGTACTTAGGCATATTCTAATACCAAAATATCACTTTGAACCTCCTTAAACTATTGTCCAAACTTGTTACTCAATTTCTTACAAAATCTCTTAACACTTGTAATATTTTCCTTAGGTTTTCTAAGTGGTAGTTTCATGCCTACTACCTCAACTAACCAAAGTGTTGTCTCACAAACATTACCACTACTCCAAAAGCATTATTTCTCACAAACACCTCTTTTACACAATACACTAAGATTTTCCTACAACTTCATACTTATTCCTTCACAAGGCATTTTACCTCTTTGTTACCAAGTTTTCACAAGACTTTACCACATCTTCACCATGACCTTGGTGTATCTAGAAATCATCCATTAGTTCTCTAAATCTCCAAGACTATGCCCAAGGCATCTTAATACTTAAGAACACCTTATTTCACTTTCTTTCACCATCTTAACACCTAACAATTCCTAGTACCTTCTAGGTCATAAAATCTCATTACAACACATAAACTCCTTTGTTTATCAACTAAATTTTGCCATAGCTTCTCTTGTATCACCTTACACCAAAACACATAGTTTTCCACTTTTATACAATCCAAGAACACTCAATCTCTTAATACACATCCTTACACACAAACATATGGTTTTTCATCCTTTAACCATCAAAGACATTCATCTTCACAAGAAATGTTGTTTACACACATCTAAGCCTTTATACTACACCGCATCACAATATAGTGCATAATCTTAACTTGCTTGGCACTTAGGCCCTTAATTTGCATAAACCTTAAACACTGAATTTCCACATTTAAATGCCTTCAACCTGCAAATACACACAACAAGGCTCCCATTGCAATAGAAGTATTCTTGTAATTCACCTTGTGATTGTTTTACTAGCTCAATTCCCATTGGCTCTTTAGGTTATTTAGTAAGCAAATATAGCTCAATTCCCTAGTACATAAAACTACATTAAGAGAGGTCATTTACCTCTTCTCTTCAAGATTTTCTCACTTGTTTTCTCTTGTTCTTTCTTGATTTAAAATCGGCAAGGAGCTTTAATCACTTGTCAATCTTCTAACCAATACACATATAAGGGTAATGAGCATTAAGTTTGGTACTCAAACTCATAATTAAACCCTAGATTACATAAGTGTTTTAAAACACTAAAATTAATGTTTACCTTTGGAATTTGTATGAGAATTTGAATAAGTAGCAAGAGAGGACTCATCCTAGTCCTTTGAAGTTTGAATTAAGCTAAGAAGAGAGCAAGACAAGGCACCATTAAGAGGTGAATTTTCAGTCATGAACCAAAATGAGAGGAAACCTAGATTTTCTTTTATTTTCCTTACCTTGAAGCAAAGGAGGATGACAAGGCATGAAAAAAAAGAGCTCAAGCTCCTCCAATGGAGATTCTTCATGGCACCAAAATGGAGCTCTTGAAGATTTGAAAAGATAGAAGTGAAGAGCTTGGTCTAACTAAGACAAAGGTAGTCTTGAAATTGATTTTGGAGCATGGAATCATAAGTTACAAGTAAAAGAAGATGAAAAATGGGGTGGTACTGTTGGATAACGGCTGGAGCTTGGGAGGATGAAGATGAAGACGTTGGGAATGAGTGGGGAAACAAAGAAATGAGGTGAGAGGCAAGCTTTTACAAGATATTTATGTAAAAAGGTATTTTTCTCTTTTTACTTACTTTTCTTCTTCCCTTTAATTAACTAGCACATGGTGGTGAGTCACCACATAGAAAACCGTCCCCCCTCCTTTAATTAACATACATAAGGTCTTGTTTGACCATTTAACTAATTAAAGTTGACTTAAGTCAAAACTAGCACTATTTGAGTACTATTCACTAATTAGTGCACATATTTGTGAAATTTTTGGTTTCCCATTAATTTAGGCTTCCTAATGTGATACTAAGTAGTACACATGTTGATTAAAGAGTAAATATGGACATTTAGCCACTCAAAACTCATTTCCAAGACAAATGTTTCAAAAATGTGCTTTAAGACTCCTTAAAGCACATTTTATGTTTTAACTTGTTTTCAAGCTTGGTTTACTTTATTAATTGATTTAAAATGTCCATTAGCATGTTAATAAGGTCTAGGAATGACCTTTAGGTCTTATACAAGGTTACACCAAGTCTAGGGCAAGTATTTGCTTAAATTGACTTTATGGTGTTTTCTTGTGTTTTCTTTGGTTTAATTGTCTACCAATGTTTCATAAGGACTTAATTAGCCTTATCAAACCATAATTGCATGTTATAAAGTCTTGGTAGGCTCTTTAGGTCCTAACCAAGTTCATTCCAAGCTTAGAGCATGTTTTTGCTCAAACTGTTACTTGTTGTTTTTACTATGGTTTAAATTGTTCACTAATGTTCCTAAGGCACCTTTTTATCCTTTAATTACCCTAGTTTAATATTTAAACAACATATCATGGTTTGGGGTATTTCAATCTACCCCCCTTAAAAGAACTTCGTCCTCGAAGTTCACACTTCCCACACATCATTTGGATTAGAACACGGGGATTACTTCCAAGATAAAACTTCCATAACCAAACGTACTTTACATCACAACCTCAGACTTAACGGTCCTGGTAACGCATCCACATCCATACATAACATAACATACTAACATGATAACCTCGGACTCAACGGTCCGGGTATTAGCAACATTGTACTTGCATAACAACCCTCAGACTCTCAGGTCTGGGTAACATAACAACATTCAGACTCATAGGTCTGGGTAACATAACCAAATTTAGAACTCAACCACATTAGGACTCAAGGTCAAAATAATATTTATTACACATACCACACAACATGTCTTAGCATGTATAGCGACCAAAAATACCTTTTATATACACTGTGATCCCGCAGAACCCGGTCGCGATGGACACCTTCTGGTCCCCGTTCCTTTGGGAGGTCAAAACAATCACTTAATTTTTAACATATATACTTCTCATGTCACCGGTCCGAAGACAAAGGCTCATACGTCCTCAGCTCGTGAGCAAGTACTACAAAAATATTCTTTGTGAGGTTAAGTAGGAGAACTTCCTTTATTTAAAGTATCAATTGAAGGTTTTGAAAATACCAATTGAAAATTATTTTTGAAAATGCAATACAACTCCAAGTCCCATTTATGCTCTTTGCATCTTTCCTTAGTGTGGTTATTTGTGACCGCTTATAGGGAGCTTCAAGAATCATCCAACCCTGATGTGATCAGCATCAGTGTTGAACTATCCTTCCACCCCAATTTGTGTTCGGCTTCCCTTGATCACATGCAAATCAAGTTCCACCTCCCACTCAATTTTCAAACATCAAGTAATACACTCATTTCCAATTTTCTATCTTTTTAGTCATTCTAGTCATAATCATTACATCTCCAAGGGATAGAACTCCGTCTATCAGTTATCTCCATTCACTATTAATCAAATTACCTAGGAAATCTATTTCTCACTAGGTTCTATGTCGGTTTCTTACCCCTTCATATATCACAATACTTTATATATATATATATATTTATCAAAGTACAATACACGATTTACATTTATATACTGTCGGGGTTTTTATTCCCCTGGGAGTATCTCTACTCCCTTACACTTGCACTCTCATACACAACTAGTTATACCCAAAATTTCAACCCCCCGGAAGAAAGTCTCTACTAATAGGCTAGTAGCGAGGGTTCCCAGTTCGATCGGCACATTTCAGAGTACTAGGGATAGCTTAGTCATCCCTAGGGGCATTTTCGTAATTTTTCAAGGCTCCTTAGCCCCCTATAGGCTTTCTCTCTCCTCCAAATGAGGGTCAAATCAATTCAAAATGCTTTGAAATTTTAACCTATGATAGAGGATGACATTTGAAGCGTAATGGCGTTGGAATTTTGATTTTTTGAATTTCCAATAATTTTCTAGCAATTTCTGATTGAATCTGACGAAAAATTGAATTTAAAAATATTCCAATATCTAAAAAATTCGATTCCACCTTAGAAAAATCAGAAATATCATCCTTTACTCATGTGCAAAATTTCATAATCAAGTTCCTTTTGGAAGCCCTTGAGCTAAAACGTCGGTAAATCTCGGTTTTTATCGGATTTTTCTATCTTTAAGGAAGCCTATATAAGGAACCTTATCCCATGATAAAATGAGAACCTCAAGAACCCTAAGCAACCAGAAAACCTAGCCGTCACAAGTCCCCCACGTTTTTACACATCCAAGCACCAAAATCACATCAAAAATCCCCCGAAATCACCACCTAAACACACTTTTCAACTCCCAACACATCAGCAATCATCAAACATCAACCAAACCACCTCCAAAACATGAAGAACAACTTCAACAATCAACAACCAGAAGCTCGGGTCGAACTCAATCCGGAACCGGCATCATCAGAGCCTCCGAAGAATCCCAACGTGAAGAATTATCTTGAATTCGAAGGTAAAAGAGGTTATAATTCTACTTTTCTAACTCCCACGACCTTATTTACTCTCTGTTAAATTTTGGGCTCAAACCAACCCTTTTCGGGTTCTGAATTTCTAATTGCTTTTGCTTCTACCTTGTTACTTGTTCGTCAAGTTTCGTGCATAATTCGACTTCAAATTGCAGTCTTTCAATTACTAATATATTGTATACCTTTCAGGCTACACGTGCATAATTTTTTAGCCGAAAACACCGTCGGGAACCACCATAAAACCCCTGTCCGTGGGTGGTCCGGGACCACGGACGGGTTGTCCGTGGCCACTGATAAGTCAGGAATTTACCTATTTCTGGATGGTCTTTTGATACCGAATTCATTGCTATTTACTGCTAAATTCCTGTCTTTTGAGTATTTTTATGTTTCTTGTTGCAATTGTCTTCTTTTATGGTTTTTATGTTCTTTTTCAGCTATTCAATCTCAAAAGAAACATGTTCATATCATTGTTGGAGACCATAGTTTTTCAAACAAGCTAAATGGAGTCAAAAAATTCATCATCGACCTAATTGCAGGCATGGTCCGGGACTTGTTCCATAACTTAAGTCCCGGACCACAAACTAGCTCAACTCTCGAATTGAATACAGGCATGGTTCGGGACCTTATACATGGCCTAAGTCCCGGACCACACCATGGAAGAACTCTCAAAGTAATTTCAAGCTCGGTCCGGGACTTTATACAGACCTTAAGTCCCGGACCACATAAGACGCCAACTCTCGACCTATTTTTATACCATGGTCCGGGACTTCAACCAGGGCCTAAGTCCCGGACCAAGTAGTTGAATCCGACAATCTGTAGCGCGCAAACGTGAAGAGAATTTTATTCTCTTCATATTAAACTACCGCCCCATAATATTCCTAGCATGATTAAGTTTGTCTTTAACGGCCGCCCCATTTCATTCCATCCTCTCCAGCACTAATATTTCTTTCCAGCAATACTCACACCCACATTAATCAATTGTTCTTTCCAGCTCCATAATTAATCACCATCTCCACCACCCAGTACTACCATCAGTCGGAGCAAATACTCTATAAATAGAGTACAATACCCACAGTACAGACACACAATCCATCGGATAACATCTCCTCCCTCACATACACAATTCCATTTCCTACTCTCATACCATTTTACACACTCCATCATCCATATTTCACACACACCCTCCATATAATATCACCTCACTATACACCTACGTATCCATACACATCCACAGAATTCTGAAGTGCTTGAAGCTGCAGTTGAAGAATTCGCCGTATTTTCTGGAGATTGAGCAGAAGAAAATGCTGATTGTGCACAGAGACTCCATCAAAGAATCTTAAATCAGAGTTTCTTCTTGCTCTTCCTCTTTAATGTTATTTACATATTTTGACAGTACTTTTATTACCATGGCTGAGTAGTTTTTATAAATTTCGGTTTGCTATGTAATCCAAATTCAAGGTTCCATTATCCTTGTGATTTACCATTTTAATAGATTAAAGTGCTTGTTCCTTATTTATTTTTATTAATCTTGTGATTTGGCCAATTACTGGATTTTATCAGTTTATCTGCTTATAAGTGAGAATTGCTGTAGATAATAGACAACAGGAACGGTACCGGTTAATTTAGAGATGGTAATTCCTCTAGGATATTAACTGATCAATAAACTGGATTTTTCTTAAAGCTGTTAGCAATTGGTAAATTTATAACGAGAGTTAAAATTTATTAGCTGTTAATTAGATTCTACCGAGCGGGAGACCGAACGTGAAATATTTCTGATCTAGGATTTTAGTCTGGATTTTGGTAAACACATTGAGAAAGGAACTGAAGAAATTGGAGGATTAGTAAACTGGAATTTCCCCTTTTTATTAAGTCAAGAATATCATTATTTTGCCCACTGTCTTGCATTTATTACCCTTGCTCTTATTTACATTCTTGTTTCGTACTTTAGTAATTCAATAAACAAAACCCCCTGTTACTGGAGTAAACCGATTTATTAGTTTGTTCTTAAATATTAATTAAACTAAAACGCTGCCTCCCTTGGATTCGATAACCTGGAGGGCCACTTCTAGGAAAACTTGCTATAATCGACTGGTATACTTGTCGTTAGGTTTTTATCCAACAAGTTAATGGTGCCGTTGCCGGAGAGGCACGGTTGCTTAGTTTACTTTTTTTTATTTAATTTTGTTTTGTTTTTGTTCTTTTTAGTTTATCCTTGTTTTATTTTATTTTATTCATTTTGTTAGCTTTGTGCGAATTGTTTCTTATTATCGGTTATGGTAATATCCGATTGAGTTTACTTTTACAACTACTGTCAGTTATCTGATTTTTGTTTATGGTTAAAACTCGTTCTGAACGAAACTCTGAATTTGAAATTGAACCAGAAATAGACAGAGTAACAAGAAGGATTCGAAAAAGGTTAGTGCTGGATCCTCCAATTGAGAAGGAGGTGCCTCTAAAAGATTCACCAGCAGAGGAGATTGTTTCTGAGTTACTAGTTGAAGAAGAGATTCTAAACAACCCCTCAGGAACCAATATGGAGAATTCGAATCCGGAGAGGCACATGAGGGATTATACCCGCCCATGTGTCGAAGGGCTTATTTCACCAATAGTAATTCCTGCATTACCATCAGGAGTGCAGTGGCAGTTCAAGACACACTATGTTACTATGGTCATGAATGCACCTCAGTTCAGCGGATCAGTCACCGAAGATCCCAATGTCCATCTCACCACTTTCTTGAGATTGGTAGGAGCATGTTCTACACCAGCTTCACAAGAGGTTGCTAGATTAACTCTCTTCCCATTCTCCCTGAGGGATAGAGCTGCAGAATGGTTAAACTCATTGACGCCCAATAGTATCGCAACCTGGACGGAGTTAGCAAATGCATTCTTGGCAAAGTATTTCCCTCCTTCTTGAATGCTGACTATGAGAGGAGAGATTACCAACTTTAAGCAGTTCACCGGTGAGACATTATCTAAGGCTTGGGAGCGTTTCAAGGGGATTGTGCGCAGAGTACCACACCATGGCTTGGGAGAGGAGGTAATTTTACAGTCCTTTTACAAAGATTTGGATCATTCAAGTCATTTGTTGGTAGACACTTGTGTAGGATGAAGCCTCATGGAGTTACCAATAACTAGAATCAAGGAATTGTTGGAGGCCATTGCCAATGCATCCAATCAGTGGGGAGGTGCGAGAACCGGAGAAGCTGCACCGAAGAAAACTGCTGGAATTTATGAAGTGGATTCGAATACTTTTCTGGCTGCCAAGATAGAAGCTATGTCAAAGTAGTTTGAGCGTATGTGTGCAGTGATGAACCCGCAGTCAAATGCAGCAGCTGCTCCTGAGGTTTATCCACCTTGTGAATATTGTGGTAGAGGTTCTAACATGTGCCAGTGTGTTCCACCACAGGAAGAGGCAGCAAACTATATTGGTAACAGACCGGGTAATTATTTCGGGAATCAAGGCAACCCTGGTAACCATTCTCAGCAACAGAATCGTTATCAAGCTGGTGGTAGCAACAATTTCAATCAGAGACCGTCACAGCAGTATAATCAGACATACCAGAAACTAATCCAAAACTAGCAGACACAGAGTTCCGGTGCCGGAACATCCTCGAACAGGGAAGAAGTACTGGCCAGAATGAATGATTTTATCACTATAAATACAATGAAATTTTTGGAGCTAGACGCATTCAATCAAGAGCAGAGAACATTTAATAATGATCAGAGGACTTTCAACAGGAACATCGAGACTCAGCTATCTCATATATCGCAGCAGTTGGCTCAGCGTCCTTTGGGTTCTTTGCCCAGTCAGTCAGAGCAGAATCCGAGAGAGCATGCCAAGGCAATCACGTTGAGAAGTGGTACACAGCTTGACCCGGTGGTCCCTGAAGTTGAGGCCCCTCTTCCTAATGTAGAGCAGAATGAAGAAACTGCACCAACAGGTTCTCAGGAGGAACCAGCTGAAAAGGAGGTAACGATTAGCAAGACTTCTAAGACTTCCACACCTCCACGACGTGCAGTTGCTGAAGCACCGGTTCCTTTTCCAAACCGTTTAAAGAAGAGAGACTTGGATGAGCAGTTTGGTAAGTTTTTAAGTATCTTTAAGAAACTAACCATTAACATTCCCTTTTCTGAAGCTTTGAAGCAGATGCTGATTTATGCGAAGTTTATGAAGGACATCCTGTCCAATAGACGGTCTTTAGTAGAGAAGGATACTGTGCAGCTTACCGAGAGCATTTCAACTGTTCTTTCAAAGAAGCTTCCACCTAAGCTTAATGATCCAGGTACTTCAGTCATACTTTGCGCGATAGGTAATGTAAACTGTGGTAAGGGTTTATGTGATTTAGGTGCGAGTATTAATTTAATGCCCTTATCAATGTATTTGAAGCTTGGTTTAGGAGAATGTGAACCTACCCGAATTACTCTACAATTAGCTGATAGGTCAATCATCCTACCTAGAGGGGTGGTAAGGGATTTAATTGTTTCGGTTGGTACTTTTTCTTTCCCTGCTGACTTTGTTATTTTAGACATGGAGGAGGACAAGGTAGTACCACTTATTTTAGGTCGACCATTCATGCGTACAGCAAGGACCCTCATTGATGTTGAAGGAGGGAAAATTATACTGCGGTTACATGATGAGCAGCTTGTATTTGATATGACCAAGGCTACTACCCACCCTTCTGATGCTCATGCTTGTTTCAGTTTAGATTGTATTGACACCTTGATGCAGGACTATTCTTACAGCCCCACGGAGCTGGATGCATTGGAGAAGTGCTTGGTAGATTCCATAGAAACTGCTCACGATGATTCTGAGATTTCTGCTGCAGCATTTCAGCTTGCTGCTGGGAGGCCATATAGGAAGAACCACAGAATCGAGGAGGAACCGCTGGACCGGATGCCAAACACGCTAGCTCCTTCTGTGGACTCACCTCCTTCTCTCGAACTTAAACCTCTTCCTAGTCACCTAAAATATGCTTTCTTAGTTCCTCCATCTGATTTGCCTGTCATTATTTCTAATAGTTTAACCGATGAACATGAGGAAACTTTGCTGCAGGTTCTAAAGAGGAACAAAGAGGCGCTAGGATGGTCCATTGCTGATATCAAAGGCATTGCTCCTACGTTCCGCACTCACCGCATTTACCTTGAGGAGAATTACAAGCCAATGAGACAGCCTCAGCGAAGACTGAACCCGCATATGAAAGAGGTGATTAAGAAGGAGGTTATCAAGCTCTTGGATGCAGGTATCATCTACCCGATTTCTGACAGCGAATGGGTAAGTCCTACACAGGTCGTGCCAAAGAAAGGAGGTTTAACTGTGGTGCCTAATGATAAAGGTGAATTAATTCCTCAGTGTACTATTATCAGGCATAGAGTATGCATTGATTATAGGAAATTAAATGCTGCCACTAGGAAAGACCATTTCCCCCTTCCTTTTATTGACCAGATGCTGGAGAGGCTCGCAGGACAAGGATATTACTGTTTCTTAGATGGTTACTCCGGTTATTTTCAGATTCCAATTGCTAAGGAAGACCAAGAGAAAACCACTTTTACATGTCCGTATGGTACTTATGCTTATCAACGCATGCCCTTTGGTTTGTGTAATGCACCAGCTACATTTCAAAGATGCATGATTGCTATCTTTGCTGATTTTATTGAAAAGTGTATCGAAATCTTTATGGATGATTTTTCTGTCTTTGGACCAACTTTTGATTCATGTTTGAGAGACTTGGATTTAATCTTAGCTAGATGCAAGGAAACTAACTTGGTGCTCAATTGGGAGAAGTGCCACTTTATGGTGTAGGAAGGCATCGTGCTCGGACATAAGATTTCTAAGAAAGGGATCGAGGTAGACAAATCAAAGATTGAAGTAATAGAGCAGCTTCCACCACCATCGTCGGTAAAGGATGTCCGGAGTTTTCTCGGCAACGCAGGTTTTTATAGGCGTTTTGTTAAGGATTTCTCCAAGATCTCTAAGCCTCTTTGTGATATGTTAATTAAAGATGCTAAATTTGAATTTACAAAAGAGTGCTTAGATGCTTTTAATTTGCTCAAGGCTAATTTGGTTTCTGCACCTATTATTGTTGCTCCTGATTGGTCATTACCTTTTGTGATAATGTGTGATGCCAGCGATTACGCATTGGGAGCAGCTTTGGGTCAGAGGCATGACAAGGTGTTGAGGATAGTCTACTATGTTAGTAAGACTATGAATGAGGCACAAAAGAACTACGCAACAACGGAGAAGGAGCTGCTGGCAATTGTCTTTGCTTGTGATAAGTTTCGACCGTACATTATTGGCAGTAAAGTCATTGTGCACACCGACCATTCCGCTCTCAGGTATCTCTTTGGAAAGGTTGATGCTAAACCTCGTTTGATCAGATGGATTTTACTTCTACAGGAATTTGACATTGAGATTAGGGACAAACCTGGAGCGCAGAATGGAGTGGCAGATCACTTATTCCGTATGGAAGTTCCAGATGATGGCAGACGATTAACGACTATTTTCCTGATGAGTTTGTCTACATGATCAGTCGTTCCATGGACCCTTGGTATGCTGATATTGCAAACTACCTAGCCAAGGGCATTGTTCCTCCAGAGTTGTCATATCAGCAGAAGAAGAAGTTCTTCTCCACGGTCAAGCATTACCTTTGGGACGATCCATTTCTTTTCAAGGTTTGTGTCGACGGGATGATTCGTATATGTGTTCCTGATGCTGAAATAAGAGACATCCTTGTTCATTGTCACTCAAGAGAAGCAGGAGGTCATTTCGGTCTTGCTAGGACAGCCGCGAAAGTTTTGGAAGCAGGTTTCTTTTGGAAGACCATGAACAAAGATTGCTATCAGTTTGTATCCACATGTGACCAGTGCCAAAGGTAGGGGAACCTATCTAGACGCCATGAGATGCCCTTGAATTCTATATTGGAAGTTGAACCATTTGACCTTTGGGGCATTGATTTTATGGGTCCGTTTCCATCATCTCAAGGTAACCTCTACATCTTGGTAGTAGTGGACTACGTTACAAAATGGGCTGAAACAATTGCAGCACCAACTAATGAAGCAAAAGTAGTGCTGAAATTTTTGAAGCGGAATATATTCACTCGTTTTGGTGTTTCGCGAGCAATCATTAGTGATGGAGGTACCCACTTCTGCAACAAACAGTTTGAAGCTCTTCTACAGAAGTATGGCGTACGGCATAAGGTTTCTCTACCATATCATCCACAAACAAACGGGAAGCCGAGATTACAAATAGAGAAATCAAGTGGATCCTTCAGAAATTTGTCACATCCTCTAGACGCGATTGGTCGGTCAAGCTAGATGACGCCTTGTGGGCATACCACACTACCTTCAAAACACCCTTATGTATGTCTCCATACAAGTTGGTTTATGGCAAGGCATGTCACTTACCTGTGGAGCTGGAGCACAAGTCTTTTTGGGCAATTAAGGCATTAAAATTTGATCTCTAAAAGGCTGGTGAGAAGCATAAGCTACAACTGTGTGATTTGGAGGAGTTTAGAGAGGAAGCCTATGAAAACGCCAAGATCTATAAGGAGAAGACGAAAAGGTGGCATGATAAGCTGTTGGTCAAGCGTGAGTTTCACGTTGGAGATAAGGTGCTTCTATTCAACTCCCGCCTGAAACTATTCCCAGGAAAGTTGAAATCTCATTGGTCTGGACCGTTCACAGTGACGAGTATCTCGCCTTATGGAGCCATCGGTTTAATCAATACAGAAGGGGAGACATTCAAAGTCAACGGGTCTCAGTTGAAGCACTATCTAAGTGGTGACATCGCCGAGGTCCATTCGGTGATCACGGTCCATAATCCTCCATACTGATCTTACAGTTGCACAGTCTAGCCAAAGACCGTAAAAAGACGGGCAGCTGATTGGGAGGCAACCCAAATGCATGAGTTTACTTTCTTTTAGTTTCTTCAGCTTTACAGTTTTCTTGGTGCTAATGTTTTCTTTTAGTTGTGTTTTCTTTGGGATTTTTGATTTTATTCAGGAGCTACTGAGAGGTGTACCTACAAATTGCAAGGGAACACACATTTGAAGGAGATGAGAAGGAGGAGACTGCAAAAATACAGAGGAGAAGTATTCACCACATGGTCCGGGACCTGTTACATATATTAAGTCCCAGACCAATGCAAGCAGCAACTCTCGAAACAAAAATAGGGGTGGTCCGGGACTTCAACCATACCCTAAGTCCTAGACCGCATTCAAAGAAAATTCTCGAAACAGAACTAGGGGTGGTCCGGGACCTCATACCCAGCCTAAGTCCCGGACCACATGTGATGAAAACTCTCGACCAGTTTAATACCTTGGTCCGGGACTTCAACCATACCCTAAGTCCCGGACCGTTATCACTGAAAACTCTCGGCCCGTTTAATCCCTTGGTCCAAGACTTTAACCACACCCTAGGTCCCGGACCATCTATTGCTGTTAAAGAAATAAACCCAGAAAACGCGTCGTCTTCAACCTCCGCTCCCCCAACCCTAACCCGCACTCGCCTCACCGCCCACTTCCGCCTTCCACCACAAAATGCCACCACCACTTCCGACATCGCCCCAACCACCGCATTCACGCCACGGACTACATCCCAGCCCAGGAGGGGCTTACCCTCAACATCCATCCCATTATCCTGCCATACTCCTGAATCACATCTCCCTCTATTTGCTCCACATCACCACCCGAAACCACCATCACCCGTAATCTTCATCGACCACCTATATCACCCGGCAACCATCACCACACCATCACAACCATACATCCTTCACATCTCCACCAGATTCCATTCGTTCACCAACACCAACCCGACGCCGTCCTGCTTCTCGCACCCGCCCTGTACCACCACTCACCGTTCTTCTACTCCCGACCTCGCCTGCAAACACCAGCCACCAACCCAAGTCCCTCCCTGTCTTGTTAAACACACATACCCGATTCCACTGCAACCACACCCTCGCCCTCACCCTGTTCCGTTCGAAGCCAAGCAACCACTCAACCTTAATCTCTCAGCAAACCGTCGCACACCACACACCTTAATCACCAATCCTTCACCCAAAATTCCGATGGCCCCTAAACGTGCTCAAAAACACACCACTGCCGGCACATCGTCATCTTCCAACGCTCCCCCATTTCGGATACGCGAGACGGACCGTTCCGAATTCATCACTGACGCTGCTTGGGATTGGTTCCAAGCTAGGAGCGCAAGATAATTCCTGAGAGGTCAGTATGTCCCACTTTGATATCAGCGGATATTTAGCAACAGGGGTTGGGTATGTCTACTGAACCGTGGTGGTATGTTTTACCCGCGTGTAGTTAAATTGTTCTATGCTAATGCTACGGTGCGTGATAATGGTACGGAAATTAAATCAAGGGTTAAAGGGAAGGATATTCTAATCGATTACACCCGTATTCGCCATGCTCTACATATCCCTATTCGGGCTAGGTTCCCGTCTGTGGAGGAACGGGAGAATCAAGAACTCCGTGAGAGACAGGCTAAGGAGCATTATATTAATTTGATAGTGAATGATCCTACTGTTCAGAACCGCCAGAGGCGCAACCACCAGGATAAGCAGGTGGTTACCGGTGATAAACTGCCCACACCGCTTGAGCGTCTGATCTTGGGGATTTTAATGTATAATGTCCGACCCCGGGAGTGTGTGGACCTGAATTCAATTGACTGCTATGTTTTACGCTATCTCTTGGATGACGAGCTTGCCCGGGTGGCGTTCCCCATTGCCCTGCATGGAATCATTTTTCACTCAATGCTTCGGGTGATTGACGTAGACAGTAGCTCCTCTCTTCCCTTCCTGCACCTCCTGCAGTCCTTCTTCATCGATGCTGGGGTAGACTTCTCGGATGAGCAGCCCTAGTACCCCCGGTCTCCCATAGACATGACTATGATGCGCTTCTATCAGTGGGAGAAGATAGATGATTAGTGGGTGAAGCGCCGACGCGCACAGCCTGGTGCACGAGCTCCCAGACCTGATGAAGCCGCTGAGGATGAGCCCCCTGATGTTGCCGCTGGTGGTGACATCCCCGACGTTCCACTACCCACTGCTCCTATACCGGGATATGACGAGTTACTTCGTCAGTTTTCTGATTGGCAGGGGATGACCACTGCACGGGTCGATGGTCTTGCTGCTTATATGACTCAGATGGACATTCATTTAGACGGGATGAGTACGAGCCTGCACGATTATAGAGCACGGATCTCAGCTTTGGAGACCCGACATAGTGAGTATGAAGCTCGACAGGTCGCACGGTATGCGGACTATGAAGCTAGGCAGGACGCACGGTTTGCGGAGTATGCGGCTCGCTATGAGGCACGTTTCACTGATTATGATGCCCGCTTCGCTCAGCTGGAGTCCTGGCATCTACCTCAGGATCACCCACCACCTCAGTAGATCTTATGCTGGTTTATGATCTGTTCTTTTCAGACTCTTTAACATGTTATTGCTGTTTTGGATTCTCTTTTATTTCCTAACTCTGGCTGTTTTAATGTCTTTTAGCTTGTGAGGTTGCACCTTCTGGTACTTTTCATTTTCTTTTTGGATTGTTATGGTTACTTTGGTACTTCTACTACTGCCACTGCTTGGTTATGTTCCTTGACTTTATTGCAACATATTGTCTACTGCTGCTTCATTCGAACAGGATTGCCAATTTTGTGTGCGATATCTACAGAATACAAAGGAGACTCTACCGAATTTTTTCAGCACTCCTTAACTATCCCGTTCCTTTTCATGAGTGTGTGGACGTCATCTTCACCAATTTTAAAGGGGAGTTCTATTCTTTCTTTTGCACTATGATCATATTCACGCCGCAATGAGGGCATTGCTATTTTCTAAGTGTGGGGAAGTTGGTAGTAAGGGGGCGGTGCGTTTATTGCTTATTTTCTGTGATTCCTGACACTACTAATTCTCACTTCATTAACCTTTGATGACCCTCCACAAATATTTTAATTCGACATACTTGGTTTTCATTTGTGGTCAGATGCATCAGTCGGGAATAACGTACAAGTAGCGAATATTTCTGAGATTTAATCTGAAACTTCGGTCATAAGAACTTCGGTTATACTGCTTGTATTGTCAGTTTTGGTTAAACTTTTTATCTATTTCCTTCAATAAAAGGTGAGACCATTTTGTGACTATTTTGTTTGAACTAACTTGGGGCTTTGGGAAAGTTTTGGAATGAATGGAAGGAAAGGACAAAGGCAAGGTACTCCTCTAATCTATTCTGAACCGGAACAGACCTCTCCCATTCGGTAATTAAGCCCATGGAGTGCCTCATCACTTATCTACCTAAGATCATCTGATCTGGGAAAGAAGGCCCAACACCGCTACAAGGATGGGGAGAAAAAGTCTGGGGGATGAAATGAATAATGCTTACTCAGAAAAATTGGAAGGAAAGTTCTTTCATGCTAAACAGTTTATTGCAAATTCTTCCTCGATTATGAGTATGTGGCAATGAAAGGTAATGTGGAATATGACATTACTTCTTGCCCCTTGTCAGCCAAATGAATGGTGGAAAGCAAACGGAAAGTAAAGCCCCGAGTAAAGTTTGGACTAAATAGTTATGATGATTGTCTCATGCATTTGTCAAACACCCTAGCTTCACTGTTTAAGAAAACTTGCAGTACTAATCGTTATTTCTTATGACTGTTTTTCGGCATTAGATTTCCTTGTACATTTTCCTGACCAGATAAATCCCCGCTTTTGAAATTCTGGTGCATTTTGATTGCAGTAATTGCTTGAGGACAAGCAAAGATTAAGTGTGGGGAAGTTTATAAGTCAGGAATTTACCTATTTCTAGAAGGTCTTTTGATACCGAATTCATTGCTATTTACTGCTAAATTCCTGTCTTTTGAGTATTTTTATGTTTCTTGTTGCAATTGTCTTCTTTTATGGTTTTTATGTGCTTTTTCAGGTATTCAATCTCAAAAGAAACATGTTCATATCATTGTTGGAGACCATAGTTTTTCAAACAAGCTAAATGGAGTCAAGAAATTCATCATCGACCTAATTTCAGGCATGGTCTGGGACTTGTTGCATAACTTAAGTCCCAGACCACAAACTAGCTCAACTCTCGAATTGAATACAGGCATGGTCTGGGACCTTGTACATGGCCTAAGTCCCGGACCACACCATGGCAGAACTCTCAAAGTAATTTCAAGCTCGGTCCGGGACTTTATACAGACCTTAAGTCCCGGACCACATAAGACGCCAACTCTCAACCTGTTTTTATACCATGGTCTGGGACTTCAACCAGGGCCTAAGTCCCGGACCAAGTAGTTGAATCCGACAATCTATAGCTCGCGAACGTGAAGAGAATTTTATTCTCTTCATATTAAACTACCGCCCCATAATATTCCCAGCATGATTAAGTTTGTCTTTAACGGCCGCCCCATTTCATTCCATCCTCTCCAGCACTAATATTTTTTTCCAGCAATACTCACACCCACATTAATCAATTTTTCTTTCCAGCTCCATAATTAATCACCATCTCCACCACCCAGTACTACCATCAGTCGGAGCAAATACTCTATAAATAGAGTACAATACCCACAGTACAGACACACAATCCATCGGATAACATCTCCTCCCTCACATACACAATTCCATTTCCCATTCTCATACCATTTTACACACTCCATCATCCATATTTCACACACATCCTCCATAAAATATCACCTCACTATACACCTACGTATCCATACACACCCACAGAATTCTGAAGTGCATGAAGCTGCAGTTGAAGAATTCACCGTATTTTCTGGAGATTGAGCAGAAGAAAATGCTGATTGTGCACAGAGACTCCATCAAAGAATCTTAAATAAGAGTTTCTTCTTGCTCTTCCTCTTTAATGTTATTTACATATTTTGACAGTACTTTTATTACCATGGCTGAGTAGTTTTTATAAATTTTGGTTTGCTATGTAATCCAAATTCAAGGTTCCATTATCCTTGTGATTTACCATTTTAATAGATTAAAGTGCTTGTTCCTTATTTATTTTTATTAATCTTGTGATTTGGCCAATTACTGGATTTTATCAGTTTATCTGCTTATAAGTGAGAACTGCTGTAGATAATAGACAACAGGAATGGTACCGGTTAATTTAGAGATGGTAATTCCTCTAGGATGTTAACTGATCAATAAACTGGATTTTTCTTAAAGCTGTTAGCAATTAGTAAATTTATAATGAGAGTTAAAATTTATTAGATGTTAATTAGATTCTACCGAGCGGGAGACCGAACGTGGAATATTTCTGATCTAGGATTTTAGTCTGGATTTTGGTAAACACATTGAGAAAGGAACCGAAGAAATTAGAGGATTAGTAAACCGGAATTTCCCCTTTTTATTAAGTCAAGAATATCATTATTTTGCCCACTGTCTTGCATTTATTACCCTTGCTCTTATTTACATTCTTGTTTCGTACTTTAGTAATTCAACAAACATAACCCCCCTGTTACTGGAGTAAACTGATTTATTAGTTTGTTCTTAAATATTAATTAAACTAAAACGCTGCCTCCCTTGGATTCGATAACCTGGAGGGACACTTCTAGGAAAACTTGCTATAATCGACCGGTATACTTGTCGTTAGGTTTTTATCCAACAGCCACGGACACCCACAGACCGCGGCGGGATTTTAAAATTTTCAAAATTTAGGTTTTTTCTAAACAATGTCCAGGCCCACGGACATCCTGTCCGCGGCCCCGGACTTTTCAAATTTTCGTTTTCTGTTTAATTCGACTTTTATTTCCACATAGATTAATTAGGGTCCGTGGGTACGGACATTAGTCCGTAGTCACGGACGGAAACAAAATTTGACCTAATTCTGCCTCTGAAGCCCTAGTTTAGGTAATTTCAACTTTCACTTTCATTTTCTGTCAAAAAAATGCTAAAAAACACAAAAAACAGAAGCTTGCGCACTTGGGTTAAAACGACTCGTAATAAGCCGTAATTAAACTAAGTAGAGGAAAAACGACTTCTAGGGGTAATGAAAGTAGTTGAACCCTAATTAAGTCGAATACCAAGCCCCCGAACCCGAACCCGAACCCTACCTTTCCTAATTTACTCTTGGTTAAAATTAGGTGGCGACTCATAATAGGTTCCAGTGAGCTAGCTTAGGTTTTAATAATTATTGTTATATGACATAGTTATTAATCTTAGGTTATAAGTGGACCTAAAACCCAGTTAGATCCTAATCAGCTTTAATCAACATAGGATAGGGTTTAAAATCGAGGCTCACAGACTGGCGACTCTACTGGGGACAAAAAATTCTTAATTTTAACTTGTTTAATTTTAAGAAAGAGGGCTTAACAAGAAAATGTTTATTTATGGCTTTATTACTCTGTTTGTTTACTTTCATGCGCACTTTAATTTTCTGCACCTTTGCATCATATGAGAGCGAGGGTCCACGCAAACCGATTTCACCCCGGGACCCGTTTAAGGGTCCCCTGTCAGGGACTCACACCTTTTAGGTGATGTGAAAAGTGGGGGAAAAGAGGAGGGTGTCGTCTAACCACACTCCCTTAATACCTGGGCTTTAGCCCCTAGCATTTTCCTGGCAGTATCCTTACCTAGCCCTTTGTTTGGTCAGTCAAAGACCCGACCGTAGACGCACACCTTCAGGTGATGTGGAAAAAGTGGGGAAGCCCAAAGAGAATAGCGTGCAAGCCCTATTCCTTTGTGGCGACCTGGGCCCATGCCCCAAGCACCTCTCCGGATCGATCCATACCCTGTTTGATTTAAACGTCTAGTGAGGACATGTTGAATTTGTGTGGGCCTTGTTTGCTTGTATGATCGGCTCACTACCCAGCCTAGAGATTGATAGGAACTTCTCCTACATCAACCTAGCCCAACCCGAATTGACGGCTCTATTTGTTTGCGGCACAGAGGTCCTGTTTGGTTTAATATATGAGTCATTCGGGCTTCGGCCCAAAAGCTTAGACTTAGGTGATTTCTCTTCTAGCCCAATTTGAATTATCCAATTAGTTCTAGGACCATAAAAAAGAAATCCACCTGAACTTGAAATAACTCACAAGTCCTGAAAATAAGATCTTTTTCGGCTTAGCAACCATCTTCTTTGGCCTAAAGAAAGTTAGGCCCGTTTGCAAATTAGGGACCATTCCAGCCCATGTGCTTTACTTCAGGCCCAAACACATTCCGGCCCAAGGGCTCATTCTAGTCTAGGTAGACTTCTTATTCGGGCCCTAGCCCAAAACCCTAGATCTAGGTGTCACCTCTCAGGCCCAATCAAAGCCATCTGTTTAGATTTCAGTCCAAATTCCAGTTCATAGTCTGAAAGATACTCCAGCCCAAACACCTCATTCTCTGGGTATCCTGGCCCACTTGCTTTCAGCCTAAGTCTGTTTCGATCTATCTTGTGAAGCGTCATCTTTCAACTCACTTCCTTTTGTTAGCTAATAATGGACACCTTGGAAACAGGTAGACCCAAGTCCTAAGTGCGGTCCAATCAACATGGAAGCCCAGCTCGCAATTTTGGAACAAAAGAACATGGCCACCATTGATGCCATGGAGCAGAGGCATAGTTCTGCCATGGACGCCATGGAATCTAACTACGTTGCTGTTATCGAAGAGTTGAAAGCAAAGGCTCTTGCCCTCGAGTCCGAACGTCAAGCTCGGGATGAGTTAGTGGGCAGGCTTCTCAACACCCTTTATGACTCATTGAAGTTGGCTCCATTAGGGTTCGAGGATCGGAGGGGAATGTCAAAGAAATTGCTACAGAACTCAGGAAAATGATCAGACAACCGGGAGCAGCAACTGGTATCCAAAGTTGCACCCGTAAGAGAACCAAGCAACAAGAGGAAGATAGTGATCGACAGTCGAGAGGACCTAGTTGGAGCGTTAGGACAGTAGAACCATCCCGACGGAGTTCTCGACAGGGAGAGTTTACAGACATTGGCCGAACACCAAGACAAGCACTTGAAGAGCTTCGAGGAAGATATCCGATGCAACCGCTCGCCCTGAGGTCAGGAACTACTCATTTGGGGAAGGATCATAATCAATTTTGTCACTTCCATCAGCTGCCCGGTCACGACAGTAACCACTGCAGGGCCCTACAACACAAAATCCAGGATCTAATTGACCAAGGGTTCCAATTCTAAGAACGTGGTGGAGAGCGCAGAGCAGTGTGCCCAAGCATCATCAGAAATGTTGTTTTTTTTAGTGTTTTTCTCATTAAATGCATTTCTTTTCTTGATTAGTTGTCTTTCAGCTTTTGTAGTAGTTAGTTTCCTTGATCTTTTTCGGTAGTTTTCTTGATTTTGTAATTTCCAACATTATTTTTTATTGAATAAAACATAGTTCCATTTTCATAATTTTTGTACAAAGCATTATTCATTAATCCAACAAACTTTTTATAAAAAAACACTCACGTCTTTCAAGGATCACAAAGTAATCATTTTCCCCAAAATCAATACTGGGGGCAATCTAAGTTTAAGTTCGTCATCTTTTGTCTTTTGTTTAAATGTGCGAACGAGTTTCCAGGTGAAAATCTCACGAGAGTGTCTTGAGTGGGAAAACCATGAGCGAACGAGCGTGTCATTTTTACATGACTGCTGTGAGACCACATTCAAAGGTGAGGTAAATGGCATAACTCCGACCGAAGGAGATAATTTGTAAATTACTCTTAGAGCTGTGAAAAGTAACAAAGAACGGATGCACAACTATTAGGGATGACGAAGCACCTAGGTATAGCACCACATAGCCAAAAGCTTGTGAACCTTGACATTAAACCCTAGGCACCCCCGTCGAGCATTTCATATATCCCCTTTTCGATATTATGAACTCCACAAAATAACCCAGCCGATGATGAATTTCTAACCCGGTGACCAAAGGAAGCGAGGAGCCCGAGTCTCAGATAACATCTTCATCAGTTCAAAGAAGCAGCGCTGCTATCAGTATGCCGAAGTGATCCGCAAATGGTCCCAGAGTGACACAGGATCCAAAGAGCTCACATCAAAACAGCTCTTGAAGCCCGAAACCGGGAAACACAAGAACCCCGAAGGCAAAGTCAAGAAAGGATAAAACAAAAAGGCAAACCCGAAATGCCTCAAGGAAATCCGAATGACAAAAAGAGGAGAAATGGCGTAAAGGACGATTTCAAATGTCCAAGTCCAGAAGCTCGAAAGCAACGTCAACATGAGGCAGCTAGACGACTTCAAGACAAGGAAGACGATTCTGAGAGAAGACACAAGGTACAATTTTGGTCACCCCTTTAGCTCCACATACCTAAAATATCTCTCCAAGGTCCCGTTGTCTTTCATCACACCCCATGACCACGTTATAAGCTTTAATGACTTCCGACTTGATAGTTGTGTGTCCAATCACGTGAATGTAACAGATCAAATGTGTAAATTCATCAAATATCAATATCAATGGTCTAAAAGTTGTGACCGTAACTGAGAAACGAGTGTAAGCACCAAACACATCGAGTGTAGGTTAGGAAGCACCAAATCAGAACATAAGCCTTGACCCTATGAGGATGAGACTCGTTCGCACGTTTAATCAAAGAAAATAATGGGGGCAATCGATCGTTCCGATCGATTGCCATGAACTCTAGCTCAGAATGTCCTAAGGAAAAATACTGGGGGCAATCGTTGGTTCCAACAATTGCCATGACAACACCAATTGAAAACCAAAGCCTGAGCACCACCATCCCACCACAGGCACACATAAGCCCTTGCCTCCATATTAAACACCTCAGGCCCGCATAAGCCCTTGCCTCCACATTAAACACCTCAGGCCCGCATAAGCCCTTACCTCCACATTAAACACCTCAGGCCCGCATAAGCCCTTACTTTCACATCATACACCACACAAGCCCACATAAGCCCTTACCTCCACACCACTACTACACAGGCCCACATAAGCCCTTACCTACACATCATACACCACAGGCACATATATGCCCTAATCACCACTCAAAAGATCTCCACATCAAACACCACACCCCACTGGTAGCATGTTCATCTCCTAGGAGATAAATTACAAGTCTGAAATCTTTAGTCAGGAAATGATAATTTCACTTTCCTTTTTTTAGGAAATAGAATTTTCTTCAAACACTGCCACGTTTGGCACCTCCTTCAGCAATTTCTTGTCTTGAACAATTTTCTTCAAACACTACCACGTTTGGCACATGTTCTAGCAATGCCTTGCTTTGGACAATTTCCAATCCTCATCAATGCCATGTTTGCACATTTTTCAACAGTTCCTTGTTTTGGACAAGCTTCCAACAAGCACTTTAGTTGCATTTTACAACTTTTGCATAACACCTCAACATTGCCACGTTTGGCACCTTTTCCAACAGTTTCCTGTTTTGAACAAGTATCTTTCATACATTTTGATTGCATACACCTTATCATCATTGCCATGTTTGGCACTCTAGTAATCAGTTTTCATCATTTGCATAAGACCATCACCTCTACAGTCTTGCACCTTCCAGCACCAGAGTAGAAGAACTCACCCGAGTAGAAGAACTCATCCGAGTAGAAGAACTCACCAGAGTAGAAGAACTCACCAGAGTAGAAGAAATCACCAGAGTAGAAGAACTCACCAGAGTAGAAGAACTCACCCGAGTAGAAGATCTCATCCGAGTAGAAGAACTCACCAGAGTAAAAGAACTCACCCGAGTAGAAGAACTCATCCGAGTAGAAGAACTCACCAGAGTAGAAGAACTCACCAGAGTAGAAGAACTCACCCGAGTAGAAGAACTCACTAGAGTAGAAGAACTCATCCGAGTAGAAGAACTCATCCGAGTAGACGAATTCACCTGAATCGAAAAACTCGACCCCACACCAATTTTCAATCACCTATAGGCAGTCAACGCCTTAGAATAGCTTGACATCTTTTCATTCATTATAGGTAGTCAGCACCTTAGAATAGCCTGACATCATATCATCCGTATAGGTAGTCGACGCCTTAGAATAGTCCGACATTACTTCATTCTTACCTTTAGGTGGTCGACGCCTTAGAATCGCTCGACATCCTTCCACTTTACTCGTAGGTAGTCAGCGCCTTAGAACAGCTCGACACAACTTATCAGAATTGAATTGGATGTGGGGTCTTTTAAGATCCAAAATTTTGGGGTATCACTCAAGCATCAACCAGCCTTTTCATTTCCATTACAAAGTCTAGTTGACGGGGGGCAATCTGTTATACCCAAAATTTCAACCCCCCCGGAAGAAATTCTCTACTAATAGCTAGTAGCGAGGGTTCCCAGTTTGATCGGCACATTTAAGAGTACTAGGGATAGCTTAGTCATCCCTAGGGGCATTTTCGTAATTTTTCAAGGCTCTTAAGCCCCCTATAGGCTTTCTCTCTCCTCCAAATGAGGGTCAAATCAATTCAAAATGCTTTGAAATTTTAACCTTTGATAGAGGATGACATTTGAAGCGTAATGGCGTTGGAATTTTGATTTTTCGAATTTCCAATAATTTTCTAGCAATTTCTGACTGAATTTGACGAGAAATTGAATTTAAAAATATTCCAATAACTAAAAAATTTGATTCTACATTAGAAAAATCAGAAATTTCATCCTTTGGCCATGTGTAAAATTTCATAATCAAATCCCTTTTGGAAGCCCTTGAGCTAAAACGTCGGTAAATCTCAGTTTTTACCGGATTTTTCTATCTTTAGGGAAGCCTATATAAGGAACCTTATCCCATGATAAAATGAGAACCTCAAGAACCCTAAGCAACCAGAAAACCTAGCCGTCACAAGTCCCCCACGTTTTTACACATCCAAGCACCAAAATCACATCAAAATCCCCCGAAATCACCACCTAAACACACTTTTCAACTCCCAACACATCAACAATCATCAAACATCAACCAAGCCACCTCCAAAACGTGAAGAACATCATCAACAATCAACAACCAGAAGCTCGGGTCGAACTTAATCCGGAACCGGCATCATCGGAGTTTCCGAAGAATCCCAACGTGAAGAATCATCTTGAATTCGAAGGTAAAACAGGTTATAATTCTACTTTTCTAATTCCCCACGACCTTATTAACTCTCTGTTAAATTTTGGTCTCAAACCAACCCTTTTCGGGTTCTGTATTGCTAATTGCTTTTGCTTCTACCTTGTTACTTGTTCGTCAAGTTTCGTGCATAATTCGACTTCAAATTGCAATCTTTCAATTACTAACGTATTGTATACCTTTCAGGCTACACGTGCATAATTTTTTAGCCGAAAACACCGTCAGGAACCACCATAAAACCCCTGTCCGTGGGTGGTCCGGGACCACGGACGGGTTGACCGTGGCCACGGACACCCACGGCGGCAGAATTTTAAATTTTTCAAAATTTAGGTTTTTTCTAAACAATGTCCGGGCCCACGGACATCCTGTCCGTGGCCCCGGACTTTTCAAATTTTCGTTTTCTGTTTAATTCGACTTTTATTTCCACATAAATTAACTAGGGTCCGTGGGTACGGACATTAGGTCCGTAGTCATGGACGAAAACAAAATTTGACCTAATTCTGCCTCCAAAGCCCTAGTTTAGGTAATTTCAACTTTCACTTTCATTTTCTGTCAAAAAATGCTAAAAAACACAAAAAACAGAAGCTTGCTCACTTGGGTTAAAATGACTCGTAATAAGCCGTAATTAAACTAAGTAGAGGAAAAACGACTTCTAGGGGTAATGAAAGTAGTTGAACCCTAATTAAGTCGAATACCAAGCCCCCGAACCCGAACCCTACCTTTCCTAATTTACTCTAGGTTAAAATTAGGTGGTGACTCATAATAGGTTCTTGTGAGCTAGCTTAGGTTTTAATAATTATTGTTATATGACATAGTTATTAATCTTAGGTTATAAGTGGACTTAAAACTCGGTTAGATCCTAATCAGCTTTAATCAACATAGGATAGGGTTTAAAATCGAGGCTCACACAACTGTTAACAAAGTATACACACTTATCACAATGGTATTCGCATCTTCTATGCGCAATTAGCACAATTAAACCTTGAATGAATGCGTATGTTTATGTAACACACGCACCAATCATCAAAACAAATTATTTTGTGCTATGCACATCATAGTTCCCGTACACTTGTACGGTAAAACACACAAAGCGGTTTTGCGCTCTACCCCCCCCCCCCCCCCCTTAAAAGGGATTACGCCCACGTAATCAATCACTGAACATTGGTTTAAAATGTTCTGCCGCCGTGAAGTGTTTTAACTTCCACGCGGTCTGTTATACAATGTGTTCTGGTTAGATGATCTTAACCATATTGGAGGTTTAGTCCCTAAACCAAGAATTCTCATTGGAGTTTATTTAACTCATAACCGGTTTCAGTTCTGGCCTGTGAGGCTTCTTGTCATTAATAACTAGGCATTATTCGTATTCACAATGTATCTGAAGCATGGGTTCACTGAGAAAGAAACTCTGATAACTTAGGGCTTAGTTTACCCCATTCATTATTGTTACTGTATTGCACATCTCCCATTTATCACCTTTATCTTGGTAATAATGGCTTCTCAACCAACGCGTGGTATCTCTTACTGTGAGCAAATTTGGTGAGTTACAAGCTTTCTATCCACTTCCATGATAATTTACTGTGTATACTGATATGTATTCCACAATGATTAACTTGATTTCTTCTGACTTACTATCGGTTGAGATTGAGCTACTACCTAATAAGTAGTGCTTCCTCAGTTACTTTCAACACATGAGGTATATTGCATACCGGTATTTGGCATTCAGTGCTACTGCAGTCACTCATTGCTAATCATGCCTCCGCATTTGGTTTTGTACAAGTACTCTTTCATTGGTACGACCTTGCATTTCCTATGCCTCGGTCTTATAGCGTTATTAGTCTTTTTGTTCTTCTACCATAATTAACTTTTCCCAAATTCCTAGCTATCTCACTCGATCATTACTGCACAAGTGCAATACCAAAACACTCAGTCATACAGAGTGCAGAGGCGTAAACTCTTGGCAGTAAATCTCTTACGCGATTGCAATAGGAATTCACACTGTGTTTCACTGAGATCCTTATCACATAGTACTGGCTACTAGCTTACTTCCCAGTCTGTTTACTATCACTTACCTTTGTATCTCCATCGAGTTTAACTCACAACTCTATTTATTTGCCATATTATTGTCTAACAATACTCAAACAACGGTCGCTTACTGTGCACCGTGTTCTTATTCATTGTATATATAGCACTGACTTACATGGCATCCACTGTCATATTAGCTTCCGCACATGTACTTTCATCATTAATATTTTGGTTCGTCTCTCATTTGGATGACTACTGAATACAATATTTCTCGAGTCCTTATGCTCCTTGAGCGTTGTTCACTCTACATTTAGTATCACACACCTATGGTGGTTGCTATCAGACTTATTACTCTTCCGGTCTCCACAACTGGTACAAACACTTCTTTTCATAAGACGACTACTCAAATCATTTTTGGGAAATGACAATATGGTAAACCCTTAACATATTTCTTGAACTTGGTTCACATAACTACCGCTCCTGCGGTCTCACAATATCCAGAGGTATCCCACTAGTAGAAAAAAGATTTTTAATGACGGTGTTTAAACCACGGTTAAAAGAAAAATCGTGGTATAAAGTTTATAAACCACGGTTTTCAGAGAAACCGTCATTTAAGGTACACGCCAGAGTGCATATACCACGGTTTTTGGACAACCGTCGTATATATGTTACTTATATACCACGGTTTTCAGGGCAACCGTCATTTAAGGTACATGTCAGAGTGAATATACCACGGTTCTTGGAGAACCGTCGTATATAGGGTACCTATATACCACGGTTCCTAGGCAACTGTCATTTATATTGCAAATCTTACTATATTAAACCACGGTTTTTTGGTCTACCGTAGTATATAGTCTAGGCGGGAATTTTAATTTTCGGGCCAAATTTAACGCGGCTCTTTCTCTCTATTCTCTTATATATCTCACGGTAATTTTGGAACCCAAACCGACGAAGCTCTGCAACTCTTCTTCTTTATTCTCTTCAATCTCACGGTAATTTTGGAACCCAAACCGACGAACATGCTCTACAACTCTTCTTCATTCTCTTCAACCTCACGGTAATTTTTGCAACCCTAACCAGCGAACAAGGAACATGCTCCGTCCTCTCTCATTCTCTTGTTTTTTCAGTAATTTTTGCAACTTACACTTGCAAACAAGGAACACATGCTCTACCTCATCTCCACTCACTTTAATTTTCACAACCATAACCGGCGAACACGGAACATGGCCTACGCCTCCATTCTTCATTCTCAACCTCACGGTAATTTTGCAACCCACCGCGAACAAGGAACATACTACGCCTCCATTCTTCACTCATTATTTTGCAACCCTAAATCGCAAACAAGGAAAATACATGTTCTAGTCTTCTGTGCTCTGTTTGAGATCTGTGAAGCGGCGCTTCTAAATCGTCGACGATTTTTGAAAAAAAGTCATAGACTATAACCACGGTTATATAGTATAAACCGTGGTTTATTCGTTGATTTTATAGATTATTCCACGGTTTTTCGAGACTAACCGATTTAAAAGGGAACTTTATACCACGGTTCAGGCTTTAACCACCGTCGTATAAAAGGTACTTTTATACCACGGTTCTAACCTTAACCGTCGTTAAATTGGTGAGGATCGCGTCCAAAAACGGTCTTAACGACGGTCATATAGCAAACCGTGGTATATAGTCTTACTTTTAACGACGGTTTTTCAACCGTGGTATATATAGCCAATTTTCTATATGCGACGCGAGCATTAACCACGGTTCCTAACCGTGGTATATAGGCAAAATAACCGTGGTTAAAAATCTTTTTTTCTACTAGTGTCCCCACTCTTAAAGTAGCGGTTCATTCTCCGCTCTATTCACTTGTATAACATAAACTTTCATAGTAAAATTTACTTAACACATTTTACTTGTGGCTTATAAGCCTTACTGCCTCGAGAGCTCTGCTCATTGTAGGTTTTTCACACTCATTTACTTCTCTGTACAACATTTCATGATTTGGAGGTTATATTGACTCCACGACAAGGTCGTTGCATCACGATTCCTTCCAAGTTGTCGCTTTGGCAACTTAGGGTCCTACTGTTAAGTGGGTTCCCTTCGGTGTTTAAACCGAGTATTGTTTCAACTCTTGCGTTTTTGTCACATTGTTTCATCCAACAATTTTTTATCTAAACACCCCTCAAGGATTGCTCCTAGGTGTTGCCAAGGTATGCCATTACATCTGGCTTGCACTTATGGGTACATTTAGTAAACTACACCTTTTTGCTTTCTTAGCTGGGTTTACTATCCTCTTCTGTGAAGGTCGATATTCCCCGATAGTCTAGGTGATCATTCCGGGAGTTTCATCCCATTTGTTACACATTAGTGTGCCCAAATTAGGCATCTGCCTTGCCACGTACAGGCTGGGTCACCATTCTAGCTATCATGTTTATCCCTAAGGATCCTTAAAACATATGCATGTCTTTACATAACAGTCAGTGCACTTCGTATTCCCTGACTCTTAAACATTTCCTTGAACGAATTCACTAATTCATTTAGTCTTGTTGACTTAACTGAGTTCTTTTACTCCAACCATTCTTGGTAATCCATTGCTCTTGCTTGACTTTCACTTTCATGCTGACCGTAGTATGAAGTCGACTACTTCCCATGTTCCGGACTCTACTCGTATACATAATGGGTACCCTACTGACTGACTACATTGCTACTTACCCGACTAACCCATATAGTAGGTCTATCAGGCCCACAAGCTCCTATCGGAGTGCGGTCGTCCCATATTTCATTTTTGTACACTCGTAATGTCTGTCACACGCCTAGGTGAAGTATTCTGTTGTCAACTCTCACATCATCTTATCATCATGCATTTCGTGCTTCCCGAACTTAATCAAGGGAAATCTATCCACTATTGTATTACTATGAACTCAATCCATTTCCTCGGGTGCTACCCTTGGGTTTACTGGTTTTCGTCTGGTTGCTCAAAAGTGAACTAGGTGTAACTTACCTACCATGTGGCACTGAGGCAGGTGTAGGTCCTCTGGTTTGGTTTAAAGAAGGTTAGAAATAAAATGGGTTTGAAAGAAATTTTGGTTTTGAAAGAAAAGAGTTGAATAAATCTGAGTTTGAAAGAAAAATTCTTGTGGGTTCACAACGTCTTCTTGTCTTAACCAAGTCTAGCTTCTTGCTGACTGGTGTATTTCCAATTACAGAGGTTAGGCTGTTAAGCCCCTCCACGGTTATGTGATCTCACTTAACTTCGTGGTACTTACTTTGCTAGTATTTGTAGTTGTTGAAAATTTTCCCCGAACAGCCCTGTTATAGCAGCACTTGCCATGGCAAGTGCTCCATGTTAACTGGCTTATCGGCTGCACATTCACTGTCGCGGTATTTTTTTTACCCGCACCGTATACAGTGGCCTTGTTGGCCCTTACTTGATCTTACATTCTTGACAATAACCTTCTAGGCGACTTCTCACCGTCTTCACATGATAATCATTAACTAGGGTGTTCCCCATTCTCGGAGCCCCCTTTTCACTTAGTATTGTATATTCTTAGTAGCCCGTTCCACGCATTTGTCGTGGTTACTGAGACTTGTCTCTTGTTTGGCTACTACGTAGTAGTTCCTTAGTCAGTTGGTATACCGTTGGCGTATTATTTAGCAATTGTGGTCCCGTAGACACGTGTCTCGGGTTCCATTACTTCACTTCTTGCCTGTTGCACGGTTGGTGCGTTGCAAGCTGGTTGTGCTTGACTGCTCGGCATGTCGACCCAGGTTGCCGGAAATTCCATTCTCTTATGTGTAGGATTCTTCATTCTTCGCTATTACATGCGGTCAATATTTTTCAGATGGGAACCGTCTCCGGGGTTCCCAGTTTTCGGGATCTACCCTATGACAGGTTCTCCGTACTCATAGGGTGTTTAATACAGCCATATCTGGTTTCCCGAGTATGAGAGGACTTCATCTCTCTGGCCTTCTTTCCCAAGTTATAAATATGGATTGTGGAGGGCGGGAAGGATATTGTAGGTTTCCAGTACACACTGGTAATTCCTAACTAGCATATCTCTCACGCTATCACTCAACCCTTAACCCAAAGTACTAAAATCCTAACTCGGTACTTCCTAAGCTCGGTAATTCAGTCATCAGAACACGTGTCATGGCTGCACCTATAATCAAGTTGGAGATCAGCCTACCTTGTACAGAGCTATTCTACTAGGAACAAAAGACAACTGTCCCCTAGTGTATAGCTAATTATAGTCTGGTCGTTATAAGTTCACTTGCTTATGTATATATATTCAATACATGTCGTATTAAATAGACTAGCAAGATACACACGTGAGAAAGAAGGATAACAAGTATAAGCGTGAGTCATACGGAGTGCATCTGAGCGTGTGTGTATGCTAGGGAGTTAGTGAGAGTGGTTAGGCTGTGTAACCAACTTAATACTCTAGGTATTTATTAGACTGACTAGTCAGGTTGGGAACCGTAGGCCTGTTGTCAAGAAGGGTAGAGGACTTTGTTGATAAGTCCAGAACTATCCTGGAGTCCATAGGTTGGACGAAGGGAGATTGAGTGAATTTTAGAGTGAAAGTTCTTAATCGAAAAGGAGTTTCTAGTTTGCGAGCTATCGCATCTCTACTTAAACTACTAAATTTATCTAACCCAACGTCACATCCACGACCGGTTGAGGACGTATCTAGAGCACTAGTTAGTTTCAATTGGTATCAGAGCATGTTTCTTCTAGAAATCTAACTACTTTGATTGAGGATCAATGTCCCACTCAACCCTACTCAACGCTACTTTAGAAGAGGATAATGTCCCACTCAACCCTACTAGCATCAGAAGAAAGGTTGGCCCCAAATCGACCACTCTTCAATGGAGAAAACTACAGCTACTGGAAAAACAAGATGGAATTTCACATCAAATATGACGATCCAAGGATGTGGAGGGTAATAATTCAAGGAGAATACACTTTTCAAGATACTCAAGGATCAAACATATCTGTAGACAACATGATAGATGATCAGATAAAAAAGTTAGCGTTTAATGCACGAGCTATAAGAATCCTACATTGTGCATTACTTCTTGAGCAATATTCCAAGATACCCTCTACTGAAAGTGCCAAAAATCTGGCAAACATTGGAAGTTACCTACGAAGGTAATAATGAAATCAAGAAAATTTGTATTGAGCTTCTACTCACTCATTAGGAGATATTTAAGAAGAAAAGAAGGAGAGCATTTTTGAAATGCACACCTGGTTCTCCAAGCTAATCAATGAGATGCTTGTGCTTGGTAGAACTATCTCAAACGAAGATCAAATTAGGAATATTCTCAGATCACTTCTTGCTCTTTTGATAGCAAAGTCAATGCTATGCAAGAAGTCCATGATCTCTTAAAGATGTCACTAGCTGACATGTTGGCATCACTAATGGCATTTGAACTCAAGCTACAACAAAGAAACTCTAAAAGCACAAAAAGGGAAAAAGGTAAGGGTATAGCCCTACAGGTAGCTGAAAATGAGAAATCTAGATAGAAGAAGATGACAACGAAATTGTCCTATATGCCAAAAGGTATTTAGGAAATTCTTTAGAAACAACATGAGAAGAGGGAAAGATTCCAAGGAATCTGATGATCGCCAAAAGATGAGCAATGACAAATGCTTTGAATGTTCAAAACGGGGACATCACATCTAGGACTGTCCATAACGACCCCGAGAGGACAACGATCGAGTCAGGAGACCTGTCCGAAAGCCTCTCAACGGGAAACCAAAGAAAGAAGCCTTCGTCGCTGCATGGGGAGACCCAGAGCTCAGTGATGATGATCAAACCACAGATTGCGACAAGTTAGGAGATGAAAAGGCTCATATCTGCATTAAGGACACATGCTTAATGGCTCAAGAAGAAGAGAGATCATAATCCGATGAAGAAGAAAATCTTACTGAGGTAAATTACTCTCAACTTAGAAGGAAGATTTAGAAAGCTGAACTATATAAAACAATGTACAATGCATTTAGAATAACGAAAAAGGAAAACTTAGCCATAAAGTTGTTGGGTCATACTGCTTTACCGAGCTAGTGGCCTTATGCATATTAGGTAGATATACCTAGAGAATTGGGGAAAGAATGATGTATTTCACATCTTCCAGTTTAACATATATATACTTTATCCAACACAAGTATTATGGCCTAAGAGGCTAGAGCTGAATCTAAATAGGAGATACGTGGTAAAGACCACATGGGAGATAGAATACTCCACATGAGTTAAACATCTTGAACTAATTGTTTCAAAGATGATATAATTGTAGATTACATGGGTGTAATCCCTTTTAAGGGGGTAGAGCAATTTCGCGCTTAACGTATATCTTACATATCAAGTACGTAGATCATTGTACGCATAGTACAAGTCATATGACTATAGTGAGTTACTTGATACATCGATTATTGTACGTATAGTACAAGCCATACGAATATAGTAAATTACTGGAAGTAATAATGTATTGTTTTCAAATGTATGTTCACATAAACATACATATATATATATGCTTATTCGAATCAATGAACATGAATAGGAAAGGAGAATAGAAAGAGTGTTATGACCTTAGTTATGATTACATTCGCACAAAAGATTACGAATACTAGGCATAGAAAATGTCTATCTTGTTAGCTCCGAAGTGAGCATACAAGCGAGGAGTAGAAACTCTAGCGCTATTGTGGCTGTGACTCGGTATAAAACTGCGTATGGTGATATTGTGTTATGAGAATTGGTATGAAACCGATGTGTAACCTTATGGAAGTTAAATCCTCTAGGAAATGGATCAGGGGACTTAGTTCCATGGATTAGGATATGTACAAATCCTTTATGCCTATGACTAGATTTATTATACTAGTGTGACTTGTGTATCGATTGATCACAAGGTGACAAAATTAGGAGAAGATAAGATTAGAACTTGTAATTGTGAGATTAGTTGAAATTGACGTGGGAGGTCGAACTTGATGCTGGTCAGATCAAAAGTGACCGAACACAAATTAGGGTGGAAAGATAGTTCAACACTGACGCTGACCATGTCGAGGTTGGATGATTCTTGAAACTCCCTTCAAGTGGACATAGATTTCAGTAGCTGATGAGCTTAGGTGTAGTGGAGATTATATGATATTACCCAAGAGGTTATGGACCTTAGAGTCCTTTGTCACAAGACTGATGTGCCCACAGGTAGATATGGATGTTTGATTGTATGTGCTTACATGCACTTGGTTGTGATGCTGATGTATCCTTTGTGATACCCATGATATATATATGGTTTTGGAAGTGAAGGAATTATATATGAATTGAGAAATAATAGGGAAACCTCGGGGAGGTTATTATGGTATTGGTATTGAGATGAAGTAGGGTGCGGATGGATCACCTATATCTATATATAAATAAAGTGAAGGCCACGAATGTTGTCTAGGTGTTGTATAAGCACACCATGATATACGGGAATGCTATATCAGATAGATATACACTATTAGTGTTATATCGGAGAGATATACCTATCGAGACTTGATTCCCTAGGATTATTACTTGAGAAAGATGACTTCGATGAAATATCTTTAAGGGGGGTAGATTGAAATACCCCAAACACTAATTACCTTAATGAACAAGGAATTAAATAAATAAAAGAGTTTAATCAAAGATTAAACATGAAATGATAAAGGCTAATGAGCCAAATTAGTTAAAGAAATTTATAACCTATACACAGACATACATGAATAAATATGTATAGTCCAAAATGGACCATAAACACCACACAATAATGGACTAAAGAGGGAACATTAACAAGGAGAAATCAACTCCTAAAGATAAGGTAACATGTAACACATTAATACATGAAATAAGATCACTAATCATGTGAGAGTATAATATGGTATACTTTATATAATCATAATGAATAGTATAATATACCAATTACCCAAAACACAAGGAATATACTTTAATACAAAATAATACACCTTAGAACAAGGTAACTACACAAGTTACAACCTAACACATGAAACAAGTCCAAAAGCACAACATGTAACACTTAATGTTTAAGTCATAAAATTTTCAAAAACAACCCTAAAATGCACTTTTTGGTCATCCACATTATGGAGGGAAAATCCAAAAAAAGTTAAAAAGCAAAAATCACTTTACTAGTAAGAGAAGAAGCTTCCTAAAGCACAAAAGTCATCCCTCCTTGGGGACCCCAACTCACATTCCTTACACACTCTTACACAACTCTCATTAACCTCACTTCACCCCCTCATTCTGCTGCGGTATCACTCCTCTTCTTCCAGGCCGAACACCAGCTCCTCTTCTCCCTCCTTGATGCTCTCTTCAAGATCCATGGAAGAACATTAATGGTGAGTTAGTTTCCTTACACTTTTCCCCTTAAATCTTCTCATTTCTTCAATAAAGAAAACCACCACTCATTCCTATCATCTTATTGCTGAAAATATGTAGTTTTTTGGGCAAAAATATGAAGTGAAACCAAGGAGGAGAGCTAGCTAAAGTTCGACCAAGTTAAGGTAAGAAAAGTGTCTTAAATCTCCTTCATTCTTTCATTAAACGAAGAAAGAAAACCACCGCTCATTCCCTTCTTGTTAGATCCAAAAATCAGTTTTCTTTTAGCCAAAAATCTGAAGTGAAGGCATGGAGAAATATTAGATTATGTTCAAGTGAGTAAAGGTAAAAATGTGCCTTAAAGTTCCATCTCTTCCTAAGTGTAAATTAGGGTGGAAAATGTCTACTTATCTACCCTTTTCCTTCACTTATCATTATAAGATACTTGAGTTTCATCAACCTTTATCTTGGCCAAAAATAAAGAATAAAAGGGAAGAAAAGTCAAGAAAAACTACCTTTACAAAAGTAAGTTAGATCTTAAGCCTTAAGAGCTTTATCCACTCTTTAATGTTTATTTTTTATACCAACATACTAAATCTTCCCCATATATGTAAACGGGTATTTAACCTTGGATGAAAACAAGCTTTGGAGGTTCAAAAACTAAGCTTGGAACTTCAGAGTAAGATTCTAACTTAAGCCTCATTTTTTGTTTTTAAAGTTAGTAAGCGGGGGGGGGGGGGATAATTATGGCCAAAATATTGGGTTAAAATATGGTCTAGAATGACCTAAGTAATGACATAAAACCATGCTAACACATATGATAAATTTATCAAGGTTAAGGGACTTAAATGTCACATTTACTTAAGTTTCACGGGTTTTATGTGAAAAATGAACCTTGGGTAGTAAGGGTGTTGACATGGCCAAAAATAAATGAGTTAATATGGCTATTTTATGTTATGTAAAGCTAAGTTTGTGGTTTGTAATACGGCCAAATTTATAAGTATTTTAGTGTTTTAAATGCTTTAAAGTTAAGTATTGGTATGGTATTAAGTTTGGTGAAGAAATATGATATTAAGAGGTTATTTGGAGGAGTAAAACCACCTAAAGAGTTTTGGATAAAAATACCTACGAATTAGGTAGTGTTTGTTGGAGTTAAGTGCCAAAAATTGGTTTTAAGAGTGATTACAAACTTAAAGGAAGTTCTAGTGAGTTAATGGGTCAAATATGAGTGGTTAAGTGTAAATAAACAATATTTGAAGTGTGAAATGGTAATTAAGTCGAAGGTTAGACTTTTTTTCGATTAGGGATGCAAAATACAAGTTTTAGTGAAATTAAGGAGTTAAATGAAGCCCCTAGGAAATACTAGGGGTTAATTTGTAATTTTTGGAAATTTGAGGTCAAGGCAGATTATTGGGTCAAACTTGGGGAGGCTTTGACCAAATTGTATAAAAGAAAGGCTAAAATTGGAATTTAGGAAGAATTAGAAGTTAAATGTAAAAAGTATAGAAAATCTGGGGTCAAAGTGTAAATACTGAAAAATATAGGTCAAGACAGAATGCTTGGTTAACTTAAGAGGGAAAGTTGATGGTTTGACCAATTAAGAGAATTAAATGATGGAAATATGAATTAATGAAAGTTTGGTAGTTATTTGTAAGTTTGGAAAACTTATGGGGTCAAAATTCATTTTAGAAAGATTGGTGTAAAAATCCGAACAGACCAACAAGTGGTATGTTCGGATTAGGAATTTTTGGTGGAAGTTGGATGTTAAATTGAAATATTATAAAGGATATAAGTTAAGGATTAAATTGTAAAAAATATAAAGTATGTGGTTCACTTTGTAATTTGAGGAAAATATTGTGGACATTAAGATATGTCATTTGGGTCTGTTCGGCAATTTAAATAAGTTAGAATAGCACCTTGGAATTAATTAAATAAGGAGTTAGATTATAAGATATGATTTATAATACAATTGTAAGTTTAGATAACATTTGTGGGCAAAAGAGTAATAATGGATAAGAATGCTGCTATGCCGAGAATATTAGAGAGTTAAGGATGAATAATATAAGGTTGAAAGATTACATGATATAGCATTAAGACTATGATCATAATGTCATTTTATGGAGTTAGTAATAATTATAGGAATTTTTTATAATTCATATGGAAATATATGAACATATATATAAGGTATTATAAATTTTATACCAGGGTTGAAAATACGATGAATTAAGATTGGTGGTTATATGGTTGGGAACCATATTGATTAACATTAGATATAAGATCTAAATATTAGTATATGAAAAGAATACAAACAAAAGGGAGCTTGTAACTCACATAAAAGAATGCAATATAGTATGAATTAAAAAGGTTTTATAATTCATACAAGTGGAGTATGAATATTTGGAATGTTATAAGTTTTATAACAAGACTAAGGAAGTAAATAAAGTATGGAGAAGTTATTGTAAGGTGGGGAATTTTTTTATGTAACATTAAGACTTAATGTCATTGTATAAAGCGTTACATAAAAGAATGGAATTATATAATTCAACAAATTATATTATGGAGTATATAGTAGTGTTGACTTGTATATGTTGACCAAGAGGATCAAGTTGACCAACTCAGAATATAAGTGGGAATTGAAAGTCCAAAGTAAAATAATTCTTAATGGTCAATGATATTAAATAACATATAGTAACAATGACTATATGAAAATGTGTATATAAATATATACACCCATGGACAAAGGAGTTATTATATGTGAGAATTAAATCCTAAGTTGTAACATAATATAACATGTTAGTTACTAGCACACTTAATGGATTAAATAACTAATCCCAAATTTGTTTAATAACCTGAGTAACGATGATTGATTAATCACCTAGTTAAATATTTGGGGGATTAGTAGTTACTCAGAATACCGAACGTATTAAATTATAGTGTATTAACACTTAGCGGTATCTTCCATGGATGAGTACATTAGAGGATGACGCGTCCTAGGACACCAGCGTACCTCTCCATCGGTGAACGGTATGTTATTGTGTGGTCCGATTGTTCCCGAGGATTACCTTGGGTTCGGACATGTAGCGATATGGGTGCTTTATTATTGCTATGTTTATATGATATATTTGCCCGAATGACTTGCGTAACTAATTGTGCGCGTTTATATTTTTCAAAACTAGGAAAATATAACTTGAATTAAGTTATCAAGTGTGAAGGGATACTATCACCTATGGTAAGATAATATCATACACTAAATTATCCTAAGTAACCTAAGAGATGCCTTATGTAGAGCACGGTAGCACTGTCCTCAAAGAAACTCACATTCGAACTCAACAATACCCTAGACAAATTCTAGGAAATACACTAAGACCTAGAAGGCTTGTATACTTTTGGGATTATTCGTTATAACACCTATGGTTGCACCTCAGGCAAGGAGATTAGGAGAACTTACTATTATAGTGAAAGATTGGTAATTATGGGAAATCCAGGAAAAACTGGTTGCGCATTATGATCACAATAGAGCGGATGACCGTTACAGGTCCACTCGTTATATTTTATTCTAATAGATCAGACTGATCGTTGGACAAATGCCCTGATGTTGGGGATGGCTCCGGTCTTTGGTAACCCACCATCTATGTAACACCCCTACTATTAATTCTATCATTACCGTCCAATCTCCTCGTGCTTCCCGAGTCACGCAGCGGATACATACTTACATACATCGGGTGATACAATGCCGTTAGTCACCACGTGACTACAAGGCTACTACTGCTACTACTACAGCAGCATCGGTCTGATGGACCGGAATATCCGAGTACTACTTAATACAATACATACTCTCATTACATACTGATTACTACAATACTCCATTCGATACATTACTCCATTCAATACAATACTCCACAATTCCGCACAAGATAATACACTACGCATACCGAGTTCACTAGGTCCAAATCAATACAATACTGCTCCCAATTTCATACATACTCACTAGGAGTCAATCTACTACCCATTACTCACAAACTAGATACTTCTAATTACTAGGCGCGTCGCCGGTCTCTTACCTTGACCGTATTCGCTCCGGGTACCTGCACACTAAAAATGTTCCCCGAGGGGGTCAGCTTACGCTGAATATGATAACCGCATACCCCGCGTACTAGCGAGGGTACGCCGACCATTTGGTCGAATACATGCAATTCATTTGCAATACATACATTCATACATACATGCATACATGCTTTCATTCACGATACTACAATACTACACAAGGTATACATACATACGCACAGTACAATACATGCTTGGGAGACAATACGAGTCAACCAATGCTTACTTACCATCTCCTAGTATACACATACACAATACATACCCATTACATATCCAATACACAATACGGAGATACAGTTCTCCAAATACATACAAGGTCCAGTTAGCTTCATTACGCACCCGGGTTTATCGGGTGTTTAATACTCTTACTTCCGGTCGATGACTTACAATAGTCCAGACCAATACACATACAATACTTACTTCATACATACTTTACTTCCAGTTAAGTCGGTATGACCTCCGGGCAGGGATTACTACATCCCACCACCGGGCTTTAGGGTGGCCCACTAATCTAGGATGCTACCCATTCAAGGGAATTGGTCCAAGGAAAAGATTACAGCCAGGATTCGGATCAACCTCTTGTGTTCTTCCCTTCCTCAGTATGCCTCACGCCTGGCCGAACTATATCGGACTTCTACTCATTCCATTTACTCATTACTCAAGTTGGAGTTAGAATGTTAGGAATTAGTAGAAGTCAATACTTCATTTCCATACATACATACAATACTCAAGTACACAATACTTACACATACTTCTCAATTCCATTCATTCATTTCATGAATTATACAAACTAATTGTTCAAGAAGATACAACAAGAACAAAATAGTTCAAACACAGTTAAGTGCAGTATAAGTCCGATTCGTGCATTTATCTTATTGGTGATCACATAAGCACACAAATCGGGGTAACTAGTTAGGATACAGAGCATGAAGAAATCATACCTTTCTCACCGTTGTACTTGTATCCCAACGTTCCTCCGGTATTCACAATTCAAATCCTATGATATACATACAACCGAATATTAATCTACCGTTACTAATCTTAACTCAACTACTTTTGTGTTTACTAATCCTTATTCACTAAACCTTTACATTCCTTACACTATATTTCATTTTACTTACTTCCATTACTTGTCCATAATTTACATACACATGTACATACATATGTATAGGTGGGTATACATATATATATATATATATATATATATATATATATATATATATATATAAATATATATGTATATATACTAGTTATAAGCTTACTGTTTTTTTTTGGAAGTATAGGGCCGTCGACCCACCGCGACCCAAGCCCTGGGTCGGACCATTCCAGTAAGGTTCGTTCCCAGAAAATTACCCTGTCCAACCAGCACTATTCCGTCCGACCCATACTCTCTGGGTCGGACCATTCCAGAAGGTTTTGGTCCTGTCGTCCAAGCTCCATCCGCCCACGTCCAACTCACCGTCTGGGTCGGACGAAGTCAGAAACTTCGACATTGTAAAAATTTGCATGTCCGACCCATGTCCGACTCACGGCTCTGGGTTGGACCATTCCAGAAAGTTTAGTTTTCGTTTCTCAAGCCCCGTCCGACCCACGTCCGACTCACCGTCTGGGTCGGACGGAGTCAGAACCTTACTACAGATTTTATTTTTCTTTCCCAACTTCACCCATTGTTTCCCCAATCTTCTTACATGTAATCTCACATGTTTAAACACTACCTAGGCCCTTCAAATTGCCTTAGTTCATCCACTTTACATACTTACTAATCCTTACTTGTACAATTTCATTTCCATTCTTTACTTACTCCTCATCTCATTCTAGCTTGTTTATACTCCTAATGACTCTTACTTATGATTACTTAAGTCTTCAGCGACTTATACAACCATCCCCAAACAAAGCCTTAACTTACAGCCCACTTAAAATTCTTCTCGGGTGAAATTTAGTGTTGGTCCGGGACCTTGTCCCTATCCTTAGTCCCGGACCAACCTTGGTCGTGAGTTTCGAATTGTTTTAACGAGTGGTCCGGGTCCTCATGCTTAACCCAGTCCCGGACCATGAACTCACACCACTCTCGGCCTATTTTGACATACTGGTCCGGGTCCTCTTACAAGGGGTAAGTCCCGGACCTAAATTTTGACAAACTCTCTGGTGTTTTGAATGGTTGGTCCGGGACTTAATACAAGGCCTAAGTCCCGGACCAACACTGGTCTGCTACGAATTGCGTTTTCTTTCTTGCTCTGTTTCTCTCATTCTTGCTCTAATCCATTCCTAAGTGTCCCCAACCTTAATCCTACATGTTTAACTGCTTATTTTACATCCAACTTACCTAAATCCATCACCAAAATCTTTCTCTCATTCTATCTCTGGTAACTTACCCACTTCCTCCGTCAGTTTATTTTCATCTGTTGCAGAGCTCGAGCTGCTGCTTCTTTTCTTCCTTTTCTTTCTTTCACAAATGTTACCAGCTCCTAAGCAAGATAGTTTCCTCTCTAAATTTTGACATGGTGTCCCCTAAAACTTAAGGTTTTCACACACATTCATTTGCTCACACATGAAAACTCATTCAACCTGCATCGGTTTATATATGTATATGCATTCAGATGCAACTCACGTTTACAGCAGCATCATTATTTGTTTCTTTGACAGATTCTTACTTACTAATACTATCAATACCATTATACTCATTCATTTCCCCCTGTCACATTGGTTTACATTTGTTAAGACAATATGCTTACTCTTACTTATACTTTAAACAAAATCTGTACAGAGGCTTACCTCACGTTTTGCTTCCTTTTTCCTTCCTCTTTCTTCTTCTTCTTCTTTTCTTTTCTTTATTTTCTTCTTGTTCTTGCTCTATACAATCAGTAGTTCTACAGCCCATACATACACAATACTAGTTTAGCATTTCACCTTAACTAGCCTAGGGTTTACATACTTGTTTAATGTTTGAAGATGAGACATTACCTTCCAATGGATAGATGGAGCTCTTGTCTAGCAAGAAAGTAATTTCTCAGCTCCAAGAAGAAGCCACATTCGACTGGACAAGCAAGAACAAGGAGTTCAAAACTAGCATTTCTTATAAGTAAATGGGAGTTAAAATGGAAGGTTTTCGGATTTCTTTTTACCTTAAACCAACAAGATGAAAGAGGGGCTTCCAATGGTGGTTTCGAACCTTCAAATGGCTAATACCCATGGAGATGGAAGGTGAGGTTTTCGAATTTTGGAAGAGGAGATTGTTCTCCTTGATTGAGAGGATTCCAACGGTACCATTTTTATAATTTTTGGGCAAGTATTGAGTGGTCAAAGACTGAGAGGAAGATGGGTGTCTCTTTGTTTTTGCCATGTGTGAAATCGCCATGGTTGAGCTCCATGGGGAGAAGGAGTCCGAAAGAGGGGAGAGAGTATGGGTGTGTAAAGGAATTGGAGAGAGAGGGAGTGTTAGTCACTTTTGTACTTTTATTTCCCTTTCTTTATTAGTCTTGTCCTTTAGTGTGTGAGGGTGAGTGTATTTAATTAGTTTGAAAAAGGGGGAAGGATGCTCACGAGGCACACACACATACTCAATCGGTTTTTAAATTTTTATTTACCAAATGGACACACTAGTTTGTGCTTATTACAGTTTACACCCCACAATTACCCGTTTTTGATAGTTTTTACACCAATCTCTCGTTTTATTATTTTGTTGGTTCCAAAGTCTCACTAATATTTATAATGGTTATTTAGTTGACCAAAAGTTTTACGAGTCTATCTGACCCGCTTAAAGTCACGTTTTCCCGGTTACCTCGAAAAACGCGCTTTAATGTTCATTAGTGTTTTTAATAATCCATTTTAAGGATCCATTTTCTTCGGGGGTTGTTCCCATATATTATTTAGGCCTAATTAAGCCTTTAGAATCCTTATAATACGCTAACCAAGGTTTCATACCTCCTATGGTTATTTAACGCTTGTTTAGCGTTTTTTTCGCCTTTTAAGCGTTTCTTTATTTCTTTTGGATTCATTTTTCCTTACCAATATTACTTAATCATTATTAGGCTCTTAAATACCCATTAGGATAATTTAATCGCCATATTTAAGGTCGGGGTATTTCAATCTAATAGGGAATAAGGAGGGATCAGATGCCCTACTATTGGGCACGGTTACTGCCTTGGTGACCCGCCATCTAATATGGGTAAGTAATTGGTTGAGGACATGTCATCTTGTAACACGACGACTGTCCAGATTAAGATTTGAGCAAATGGAATTAATTAGACATTTGAGAAACGTTAATACGAGACTTCAATTAACTCTTGTAAAGTGAATAACGATTCAAAGGCCTTGTAAACTTTGTGGAATTGTGTGTGAATATTGGATGAACTATTGAATGTTTATTTAATGCATTTACAATTTTGTTATATATATATCTGTAAACAGAATAGCATGTAAATGAACCGCATGATAACTCGACTAATTAACTTAAGGATTTTAACGGTTATGAAGATTACACTTTAGCATATTTAGCGGTTGTGTTGAGCCTTTATGGCAAACATATTACAGGTGCGCGACTGAAGATGCAAGCTGGAGTGCGAGATTTTGAGGATAGTTAGTGGTATACCTTGTACTACATACTTTTCAAACTCAGTTTGTATTATACCATTGTTGTACGATTTTGAATAAATATACTGCTCACTAGTTTATGGATTTAGTAATGTATAGTATGATCTATCTCTTGCTCATCATAACATTGTTGGATGATGTATGGATGTATTGGAAGCCTAGAACTCACATGGGTGAGTGACGGCGGTAGCACCCGTATTAGTAAAGTGTTTATATTTATTTCAGTTGCACTGTTCAGTTTAAGTTTTTACCGATTGTGTTAAGTGATTAAGACCTGATTATGAGTTAGGGATGCTACATGTAACATGTGATATAAAGATATGTGTGGGTATATCTGGATGTATATTTTACAGGTTTTGTGACAAATGTGGGATTATAAACAAAAAGAGAAAAAAAACTTTTCGGCCGTTCTTAAGCAAAAATCACCAAAAATTGTCACTTTTTACTTTGTTTAACGCCTCTGCTGCCATATATTTCAGCGGTTGCCACTAAGAACCGCAAAAAATTGTCAAATTTTATTCTGTTTAACGCCCTCTGCTGTCTTATATTTTCAGTGGTTTATTTATTTAAAACCACTAAAAATAAGGAAAACTTATTTTCGGCTGTAGCATTTTCGGTGGTTTAAAACTTTCAAAAATATCCTATTTTGTACTAGCGTTACTTATGTTAGCATTGAACTTCTTCATACATTTAGGGTATAGGTTGAGTACTATTTTTTCTCCTAAGCTTTTTCCCACGTGTTTGCTCTGGTGAAGTTTTAACGATACCCATTTTAATCTCACCCTCAGTTGATCTTCAAGTGGTGTCGCGAGTTATGCAACTAGAGAGAGACCAACAATGTCATTGTTATTGGTTGGATTCTAAAAAAGTCTTATTCGCAATATATACATATATAGATATTGCTTACGAGTTTGTTAATAATGAATTAGTTAAAATGAATTGTGCACAACATTATGCATGTAAATGGATCCGTTGGGGCTACCAGGCCTAGCTTGCAATCTTGATCAACGGAATATGGATGATGTTTATCCAAATTCCGACACTTTCGTCCTCTGTTAGAACAATAACTTGGAGAAGCAAATTGGGACACCCTTTTTCCATTGCCAAAGCCATCCAACCCAACAAGCAATCTAATCTAATACTATTATTTAACACTCAGCTTCCCTCCAGATTGATCTCTCCTTATTTCTATATTTATATTGTTAGCATCCACATCAGCAAAATGAGAGTTGAGATTTAACACCCGACTGATAAAATTATTTGGACCGCGTGTTTTACTTTTAAAAGTATTGGTAGCCTTTTGTCATATATTTAACGCGTTAGGTTAGCTATATGGTACGTACCATAACTAACTAGTTATAGGCATGCATAATGACACAAAGTACACCTACATTATATATGTTCCAATGCATTAGGGGTGTTGGTTTGGGTTATCAGAAAAAGAATCAGAATAATTTATTAGGCTGTTATTTATTTTGTCAGTTTTTATCTATTTTCAACAAAGAGAAAGAGAGTGAGATTACTCCAAACAGTAGGTAGATGTTATGGGCTATCCGCACGTATCATGGTGCATCCCAAATGAGGTGGTAGTCCAGTCAGCAGCTAACTGGACTGTCTTTTTTTACATTAACTTTAAATTGTTACAACTTTAAAAATATATGTCCAAAATACAAAACATTACACCAATGTTCATCTAAATTTAAGCTCTTCAAAACAAGACCAAACATGAATATGTTTTGACAAGTTTAAAAATTTATATTAGCTACATGTTTATACTTACACATATCAGCAAGACTTATGATTCACCGTATAAAGCTTAAAATACACCCGCACAACAATAATAATACACCAAAAAACAATAATGATTCAGTATTTGCTTTTGAATTTGTACATCAAGAAAATATATGATTCATCATATATTTTCTTGATAATAATAATACACCATAAAATAATTATAGTACATCATAAAACGATAATAATACAACATAAAACAATAATGATTCACCACTTGTTAGTTAATAAATCATAATATCAATATCATGACATCGAAATTAATGAATCATATCTTCATTTTAGTGTATCATCGTACATATAAAAAAATTTAAACAATAATGTAACACATAACAATACTCTATTTACATGATTCACCATAGAAGGTTTAAAATACACCTTACAACAATAACAATACAATACAAAATAATAATGATTTTTTTGGTTCCAAAGTTTGTTATCTAATTCACCACTTATTAATTAATGAATCATAGTATTAATTTTAATGAATCATAATATCAAATTTAATGAATCATATCATCATTTTAGTGTATCAACGTAAACATATAAAAGTAAAAAAGTTAAACAATAATATAACACAGAACAATATTTGGTATGCATGAAAAATACATGATTCACCATATAAGGTTTAAAATACACCATACAACAAAAAAAAATACACTACAAAACAATAATAATTTTTTTAACGGTTTTGAAATTTGCTCTCTAATTCACCACTTATTAGTTAATAAATTATAATATCAATTTTAATGAATCCTAATATCAAAATTAATGAATCATATTATCATTTTAGTTATCATCATACACATGTAAAAATAGATTTTTTCAAAGTTGTCAAAACATATCCATGACTGGGTTTTTTTTTGTAGAGTTTGAATTTAGAAGAACAGTGATATATTTTTTTTTCCATTTTGATCTTATATATATTAAAAGTTACACTGTTTGAAGTTAATATAATAAGAAAGTAGTGCAGTCCGCAAAACAGTCCAGTCAGCAGCTGACTGGACTGCCAAATGGATAGACCGTACTATGTACAGTGCAACCTGCCCGTGTCTTCGAATTTGTGTACCCAAAACCCTCTATCTTGATTCTCCATCCTCTAAGGAATAAGATTCCATTTCCCTAGTACACGTTGACCGGTGACATATGACCATTGATTGATGACTAATGATTATTGACTGATGGGGTGAATGTTGACCGACAATTAATAACCGTTGACCGATAGCCTGCAGCCGTTGACCATTAACCGACAACTGTTGACCGGTTAGTTATTTCGTTTCTCTCACCTCAAATATACAATCAGAAAAATCAAAATAAATTATTTTTCAGTTCTCTTCATTTTCTTTTCTAATCTATTCCGTTTCTCATACTCAAGCAAACGTACATATGTAGTGTATACAACACATGCAATAATTAAATGGATTGTCACATACATAATTAATTGATGACCTCACGCAAACACCTCAAAAACATACTACTATTACCTCCCTTTAAACACACGTCGAGTATAGCTAGCTAGCTAGCGTGTGGACCTTGAAGTACATGTAGAGAATTTCAGGATTAACCCATGGAAGCTACGTACAAAGCGTGGAAAGTGTGTGGTCAAGGGAGATCGATAGACGAGGGCCAAATATCAACAATGTCGATCGCTCAATTGATATTTCTTCAACACATTAATATCAATCATAACTACCTGGCCAACATTTGGTAGGGGTGAGTAAACTACGGATATCTGTTAATCGAATTTTAAAATAAAGTATGGTATCTGGTTATTTTAGTTATAACTGAAGTGATCAAATTTAACAATAATATTAATTTTAATCGATAATTTTTAACCATTAACTATTTTTTATGTTAAAATAATAATCATTAAACGCCCGATAATCAAAATTTCAAGTCTAACAGAAATAACAAACTTTTTAAAAGACCAAACTTCCTAAAATAATCAAAATAACCAACTTTTTGAATTAATTGAAATAATCAAAATCTAAACTTGATTAAGTGAGTAATAAAATATTTGATAAATTATTGGATTAAAAAAATAAAATTTATAAAATATTTTTATAAAATTTGAGTCATTATAGATAATCGAAATAACCAATTTATAAAACATTTTAAAAATACTGTGATCTAATAAAAAAAATAACGGTCCCCTCACCCCCCGCTGATATTTGGATCAGTAAAACCTTTTTTTTAATAAATAAACATTTATCTCTTGTGGTACTTTTTATTATACTATTTCTTACATTGTGTCAGAATCTTGACATGTAACAAGAGAAAACCTTCTTCCTTCTTTATTGTGAGAACGAGACAGAGTCTCTGTAAAACAAAGTGATTATTCGCATGTGTATTTCTGTTGATAAGAAAAGAGGTCTGCTTCTGTTTTTATATCTATATATGCAGACCGTAATGAGCTGAGCGAAAAGAAAATAAAACAAATTACAAGTATATCCCTAGAGTACATGCTAGAAAAGTACAAGGGTAAATCGATACAAAGTGTGGCCTAGTATACAAACTATAAACCATACACACCTATATCTAATACCCCCCCCCCCCCTCAAAGAGTACATCTGGTGCAGAAAAAGCCGCAACGAGGAGTGGATGTGCTTAGGTGTGCTCTTTGCCTCGATCTGGTACCTGCTTCTGTGTGATTGGTTCCTGTAAACCCAAAACTGGAAAAGAATTTTGATAGTTTTTGCCTGCGAGGGGCTTGGTCATCAAGTCGGCCAGCTGATGCATGGTGGGAACGTATTGGACTTGGATCAAGCCCCCCCTGCAATTTTTCTCTCACGAAATGGCAATCTAATTCGATATGTTTAGTTCTTTCATGTGAGATGGGATTTTTAGCTATGTGGTTAGCTGCTAGATTATCACATTTTAAGGGTATAGGGGTGATATTCGTGAGAACTATTTCATTCAATAATCTGGTTAGCCAGCTTAGTTCTCCCGTCACTTGGCGCATGGCCTTGTATTCTGCCTCAGTGGAAGACAAAGATATTGTGGGCTGTTTCTTGGATTTCCAGCTTAGGGGAGAACCTCCGAGGAGGATGTAGTAGCCAGAAACTGACTTTCGAGTGATTGGGCAAGAAGCCCAATCTGAGTCACAATAGGCTTCCAAGGTGTAGTCTGCTTCCTTGTTGAAAAACTGACCAAAACCTGATGTTCCCTTTATATAGGAAAGGGTGTGATATGCAGCCCTGAGATGTTCAGAAGTGGGAGACTGGAGGAATTGACTGAGGAATTGGACGGCAAAGGCTATATCTGGTCTAGTGTTTGTGAGGAAGTTTAGTTTTCCTACGAGACACCTATAGACGGTTGGATTGTCCAATTTTTGGCCAGAGTCCTTGAAAAGTTTTAAATTTAGAGGAAGAGGAGAGATGGAAGGTCTTATGTTTTCCATGTCAAAATCTTTCAAGATTTGGTTAATGTACCGTTGTTGTGTTATAATGAGCCCGTTATCAGTTTCTAAGAATTCCATGCCTAAGAAGTAGTGTAGTCTTCCTAAGTCTTTGATTTTGAACTCTTTGTCAAGTTTATTTTTCAGAGTTTTGATTTCTTTTTCATTGTTCCCAACGACTAAAATGTCATCGACATATATCCCCAACAAAGTGATGTTGTTGGTAATCTTTTTGACGAATAGGGAGTAGTCGTTCTGTGCGTGATAGAAGTTGAGGCCCTTAAGGAAGTTATCAAGTTTCTCGTACCATTGCCGGGAAGCTTGCTTTAGTCCGTAAAGGGACTTGTTTAATTTGCACACCTTGTTGTCTCCCTCCACCCTTAGACCTTCTGGTATGCTCATGTAGACGTCTTCATGAAGGTCTCCATAAAGAACGCGTTGTTTATGTCGAGCTGGTCTAATATCCATCCTTTCTTAACAGCCATGATGATTAATACTCGTATTGTGGTTTGTTTGAATACGGGAGAAAAAGTCTCCTCATAATCTAAACCTTGCCTTTGTGTGAAGCCTCTGACCACGAGCCTAGATTTGTACCTCTCTAGAGTACCATCAGCTTTAACTTGGTTTTGTAAACCCATTTATAGGTAATCGGTTTCTTTCCCTTTGGGAGGGTGACAATGGACCACGTTTGTTTTGTTTTAAAGCTTCAAACTCTTCTGCCATGGCCTTGATCCAATTTGGATCCTTGCTGGCAACTTTGTAGTTAGGTGGTTCAATGGAGTGTTGTATGTGGTGTATGAACTTGTTTACTTGTGAAGGCAGGGTGCATGAGAGAATAGAAGTTGTGGGTATATGGTCAGTGAGGGTATTGATAGTGGGCTGTCTAATTGGTTCAGGGTCTTGTTGTTTAAGCCTTGTACTAAGGATGGCTGAAAAGGGGTCCGCATAGGTTGCGGTGTTGGAGCAAATGTAGTCATCAAGTCTGGTTGGAGGTTTGGTAACACGGGTAGATCTTCTTAGCTGGATGTTGTCCGTGGTGGCGGATTCATGGGAAAGGATGGTTTCTGGTTCATCGGGTGGATCGGTTTCAGGTGAGTTGTCTAGAGGTGGCTGATCTTCTCTTATCTCAGAGGGCTGAGACGTGTAAGTATCGTCATCCTCTAGGCTATTATGAGATGGGGAAGAAGAAAAAAACATCATTGTCTTGTTGGTGTTCTTTAGTGAGGTCTTCCCAAGATTTGTCCTTTAATGGAAAGAGGTTCCACTAGTAGAAAAAATATTTTTAATGATGGCGTTTAAACCAAGTTAAAAGGAAAACCGTGGTTTAAAGTTTATAAACCGTTTTCATAGCAACCGTCATTTATGGTACACGCCAAAGTGCATATACCACGGTTTTTGGTGAACCGTCGTATATAGGTTACTTATATACCACGGTTTTCAGGGCAACCGTGGTATATAGTACACGCCAGAGTAAATATACCACGGTTCTTGGAGAACCGTCGTATATAGGGTACCTATATACCACGGTTCTTAGGCAACCGTCATTTATATTGTACATCTTACTATATTAAACCACGGTTTTTTGGTCAACCGTGGTATATAGTCTAGGCGGGAATTTTAATTTTTGGCCCAAATTTAACGCGGCTCTTTCTCTATATTCTCTATATACTCACGGTAATTTTGGAACCTAAACCGACGAAGCTCTGCAACTCTTCTTCTTCATTCTCTTCATTCTCACGGTAATTTTGGAACCCAAACCGACGAACATGCTCTGCAACTTTTCTTCATTCTCTTCAACCTCACGGTAATTTTGGAACCCAACCGACGAACATGCTCTGCAACTCTTCTTCATTCTTTTCAACTTCACGGTAATTTTTGCAACCTTAAGCAGCGAACAAGGAACATGCTCCGTCCTCACTCATTCTCTTGTTTTTCGGTAATTTTTGCAGCTTACACTTGCGAACAAGGAACACATGCTCTGTATCATCTCCACTCACTGTAATTTTTGCAACCATAACCGGCGAACAAGGAACATGGCTATGCCTCCATTCTTCATTCTCTTCAACCTCACGGTAATTTTGTAACCCACCGCGAACAAGGAACATACTACGCCTCCATTCTTCACTCATTATTTTGCAACCATAAATCGCAAACAAGGGACATACATGTTCTAGCCTCTTCTATGCTCTGTTTGAGATCTGTGAAGCGGCGCTTCTAAATCGCCGGCGATTTTGAAAAAAAGTTCATAGACTATAAACCACGGTTATATGTATAACCGTGGTTTATTCGTTGATTTTATACATAATTTACCACGGTTTTGAGACTAACCGTCATTTAAAAGGCACTATATACCACCACGGTTTTGAGACTAACCGTCATTTAAAAGGCACTATATACCACGGTTCAGGCTTTAACCGTCATTTATAATCGGTGAGGACCGCGTCCAAAAACGGTCTTAAACGACAGTTATAGCGAACTGTGGTATATAGTCTTCTTTTAAATGACGGTTTTCAACCGTGGTATATAGGCAATTTATAATATGCGACGCGAGCATAAACCACGGTTCCTAACCGTGGTATATAGGCAAAATAACCGTGGTTAAAAACATTTTTCTACTAGTGTTCTCAAAGAATACTATATCCCTACTGACTTTGTATTTATGTTCACCAAGGGGGACAACCTTGTATCCCTTGGTGTTTTTGCAATTTCCAACATATATGCAACTAGAGGATCTAGGATCCAGCTTTCCTCGGTTGGGACTTATATTGGTCATGTAGCATAGGCACCCGAAAGATTTCATCTCATCAAAGTTTGGCTTGGTTCCGTAAAGTTTTTCAAAAGGGTTAATTCTCCTATGGCTTTGCTAGGAGTTCTATTTAAGATATACGCAGCATGCTCAACGCAGTGGCCCCAAAAAGAATCACCTAAACCAGATTGATAGAGAAGAGTTGTTGCTATTTCCATTAGATGCCCTTGTTTCCTTTCCACAACACCGTTCTGTTGAGGTGTGTGTGGGCAAGTGGTTTGATGAATGATCCCTTTCTTGGCAAAGAAGTCTATTCCTTCTTGCGATTTTCCCAATTCTTTGGCATTATCGCTCCTAATGATTTTAATATCCTTACTCATTTGTTTCTCAATTAAGCATGTGAATCTTATGATATTTTTCATAGCCTCAGCTTTTTGTTTTAGAAGGACAACCCATGTGCCCCTACTGAAATCATCAACTATAGTCAGAAAGTATTGGAATCCCTCGAAGGTTTTAGTTCTAAAAGGGCCACACACATCGATGTGTATGAGATCAAAGGTTTAGTGGATTTGATTTCAGAATTAGGAAATTTAGTTCTTTTGCCTTTGGCTTTATAGCAGATTAAGCAAGGATACGGAACATTTTTCAGATGTCTTGGAATATGTATTTTGACAATTTTTTTGATTTTGTCTAATGGCATGTGTCCTAATAGGTTATGCCATAACAAAGAGCTATCAAGACTATGATTATCAAAGTATTCATTACATGAGCTAGTGCAAACAAGAGAGTTCAGTTTTCTGTTTGAAAAGAAATTTCCTAGAGCACTCAAATCAGCAAAAACAAACCACAAGTTTTCTTTCCAATTTCATGTCAAATCTTCCTTTCAGAGTCCTGCAGGTAACAAGAATCACCATGAAATATCACAGATGCATTTATATTCTTCATCAGCCTAGACACAGAGATTAGATTAAACAGAAAACTAGGAGCATGCATCACATCTTTCAAGCAAATGACACCATTCACAGTTAGATCTCCAACAGAAGTGGCATTTCTCCTAGTTCCATCAGGTAGCGAAATCTCTCTGTTGTTTCTTAAAAATTTGCAATCAGATAGCAGTTTTTGGTTTGCATTTATATGTTCTGTGGCCCCTGAATCTAAAATCCAGAGTTCATGCAATTTTTTCATTACTGAACTAACATTTGAAATTAGGCATGGTGATAAGTTAATCGGCAGTCTAGGGTTACCTGAATATTCACCAAAGTTGGTTTGTTGAAGACGCTGGTGGTCCTCAACTTTCTGGTGTTGTAAGAACGTCACAAGCTGCTACAGTTGCTCCGGTGAGAAGCCTTTTACCGGCGATTTGACAGGAACTTCGCTAAGGGGAAGCCTGCTTCGTCTGCTCGCCGACTACAGACCCGATTCGTGCTTCTTTTTATCTTTTCCTCGTCTTGGTTGGGGAATCCAATGATCCACCAGCATTCACTTCGAGAATGCCCAAGTTTATTGCAATTGCTGCACTTAGGTGGATCCTTTCTTCCGTTGCTTGAAGAATTCGCTGGGAATTTCTTGCTGGAACTTCTAGGATTTGATGAATTCGGAGTAATCTTGAACTTGTTTTGCGAAAAATTCACGCGCTCTTGCTTGCTAGAGCTACGATTTGCTCGCTTTCTTCTTTTTGATTTCCACCCTTTGCTGCTATTCTTCCTGGACGATGGTGGCAAAGATCTCTTCAAGGCTCGGTATCTCGTTCATAGCGAGGATTTGTCCTCTGAGATGCATATAAGATCGGTTCAACCCATAAGGAAGTGAACGATCTCTTCTTCCTCCACGTTTCTGTTGCTTATCTTCCGTCTTGCAAGCGCCGCAGTAGTCGCAGCCCTTAATCGGTCGGGCTAAGTCATACTCCGCCCAAACTTCATGGGATCGCATAAAGTAGTCGGTAACGCACTCCTCTCCTTGACTGAGATTTGTGATTTTTCCTTTGATATTATGCAGCGTAGCCAAACTTTTCTTTTCGAAGCGTTTACATAGCCATTCCCAAACCTTTTTAGGATCATCTGTATAGAGAATACTCTTGGCTATGTTGGGGGCGACTGAATTGACTAACCAAGATACCACGAGCGAGTTTACGCGCTTCCATGCCGCTGTTCGAATCAAGTCGCTACTATCTGGTCGTTTATGGTGCCGTCCAAGAATCCCACCTTATTCTTAACACTGAGGGCGTTAAGCATCTTCCATTTCCAGGCGATAAATCATTCTCCGGTGAATTTAGGTCCCAGTGCTTGCCCTGATTGCTCATTTGGGTGCACAAAGAAAGGATCGTTCTGATCAATCGTTGTGCTTGCCTTCTGAGATGTCTCCGGTTCTTTCTCTGTATGTTTATCCGTCATATTTCGGCAAGATTGAAGACAGCTCTGATACCATGTCAAATCTTACATGTAACAAGAGAAAACCTTCTTCCTTCTTTTGTGAGAACGAGACAGAGTCTCTGTAAAACAAAGTGATTATTCGCATGTGTATTTCTGTTGATAAGAGAAGAGGTCTGCATCTGTTTTATATCTATATATGCAGACCGTAATGAGCTGAGCGAAAAGAAAATAAAACAAATTACAAGTATATCCCTAGAGTACATGCTAGAAAAGTACAAGGGTAAATCGATACAAAGTGTGGCCTAGTATACAAACTATAAACCATACACACCTATATCTAATACATAGATATAACTCTTTTACCACTATCGTATTTTCACATGTACCTTTTTATTACTTAATTTTAATTTTAATAATTACGTTCAACTATAAAGAAATCCGTGATATCATTTGCTTGCATATAAATATAAGTTTACTCTATGTGATTTGTACATTTTTGTGTTCTAATATTATAATATATTAAGAAATCAGATGGTCGAGCGTGCACTCCCGCTGCACAATCCCTCCGTGTAGTCCATCTATTTGGCAGTCTAGTTAGCATGCTGACTGGACTGGTTATATGGTAAATAAGTGAGAGTAAGTATGTATAAACTTTAAATGGTTGTAACTTTTGAAATATAAATCCAAAATAAAAAATTTTTGCACCATTGTTCATCTAAATTCAAGCTCTTTAAAACAAGACCAATAATGGATATGTTTTGACAAAATTTAAAATTTACATTAGTTACATGTATATATTTATACATATCATCTAGATTTATGATTCATTATATACACTTTAAATACACTATAAAACAATAATAATACACTACAAAACAATAATGACCCATTATCTGTTACAAATGTGGTATATTAAGGAAATTTATGATTCAATATATATATAAGGCTTAAAAAATAATACAAATCATAATACACCACAATAATAATAATACATCACAAATACAATACTGATCCATTATTAGTTCTGAATTTTGTTATCTAATTCACCATTTGTTAATTAATGAATCATAATATCAATTTTAATGAATCATATATTAATTTTAACGAATCATATCATCAACTTAGTGTTTCATTATAAACATATAAAAATTAAAAAAATTAAACAATAATATACACAAAACAATATTTGGTATGTATGAAAAATATATGATTCACCATATAAGGTTTAAAATACACCATACAACAATAATAATACACTACAAAACAATAATGATGTTTATCGGTTTCGAAGTTTTTTTATCAAATATACCACTTATTAGTTAATGAATCATAATATCAATTTTAATGAATCATAATATCAAAATTTATGAATCATATTATGATTTTAGTGTATCATCGTATACATATAAAAAGAATTTTTTAAACAATAATACAACACTAAAATAATATTTGGTACATAAGAAAAATACTTGATTCGCCACATAATGTTTAAAATACACCATCAACAATAATAACACACTACAAAACAAAAATGATTTTATTAGTTCTGAAATTTGTTATGTAATTCACCACTTTTTAGTTAATGAATCATAATATCAATTTTAATGAATCATAATACAAAATTATGAATCATATCTTCATTAGTGTATCATCGTAAACATGTAAAAATAAAAAAATTTAACAATAATATAACACAAAACAATATTTGGTATGTAAGAAAATACATGATTCACCATATAAAGTTTAAAATACACCATACAACAATAATAATACACTACAAAATAATAATACCGATTTCAAAGTTTGTTAGCTAATTTACCACTTATTAGTTAATGAATCATAATATCATTTTAATGAATCATAATATCAAAATTAAGGAATTATATTATGATTTAGTGTATCATCATATACATGTAAAAAAAGAATTTTTTTTAAAGTTGTCAAAACATATCCATGACTGATCTTGTTTTGAAGAGCTTGAATTTAGATGAATAATGATATAATTTTTTTTAATTTTGGACTTATATATTAAAAGTTATAACTATTTAAAGTTAATATAATAAAAACAGTCAAGTCAACAAAGTAGTCCAGTCACTAGCTGACTGGGACTGCCATGTCATCATCTCATTCTAAAACGCAGTCCGCAGGCATCGTATTTGCCTTAAGAATATATATATACATGTGCTGGCCGTGCGAGCATCTATATATCCGCATTAGCCGAGTAGTTATCAATCAATTAGGCCTAAAAAGCCAGAATTACGTCTCCAATAATTACATAATCCAAAACACCGTATCGATTCAAACAAAAACATGACATTGAACTTCGTGAAGATGTAACATAAGCAATAGCTAGTGGAGTTTATCATAAGCCACTTTTTATAGACAAAATTTTAAACTCTTTTGGATTTAAATAACAAATACTACTACGACTATTTTGTTAGAGTGACTTAAGCCGTTAGATATGCGAAGGGACTGCTGGCTGCTAATTAAATTAGCCACACAATTGAGCGGAGCTTAACTAATTATTAGCTGAGCTTAACTAATGATCACTTTATGTGGGCGACTCACACCCGTATGACAATTTGGTAGAGGGTTCGTGGTGTATGCTGACTTTTTTCTCTCGGAGTTTGTCTCTTCCACCCCATAGGTTTCCAGTTGGTCTTCTTAACGCTCGCAAAATTACTTTTGCTCATCTACATCCAAACTGTTTCTGTCATTCATGCCTTCATCAACTTCTATCATGAAGAAGGTTGACCTTTTCGCTTCTCCTTTCCTTACTTTTCTCTGTTTTCATGAAAATGACGAGGGTTTGTATGCGACTGCTAAGAAAAAACACGTGTTTTATGAGTTATGATAGAGCTACCATTGATTGGCCTAGACAGTGGTTTGTCGCTTCCCCCCTTCCGGAAAGTGTGTAGGGGTCCCACACTTCATTTCCCGAACCAGTGGTTCATTATCCTTCATCTCTCCTTTGAAAGAAGACGTTATTAGAATAGGTAGGACATTGAGAGATTTAAATAATGCCCTCTCTCTAGAAAAAGTTACTTCAAGAGAGGTCGCCTTGAGATTCTGTGATTTCGATCTAAGAGTAAGTTCTTTTTATTTCTCAAAAAAAAAAATTACTTATGCTTTTTACCACCGTAATAATTATACTTATTGATCGTATTTTTTCCTTTTTGTCTATGCAGATTTTCCTCTGCCTACTGAGCTCTGCACTAGTCATGTTGGGTGGTGGTACGTGAAGTACAAACCCTTGAAGAAGCAGGAAAAATTTGGTCTTATTGTCGTGAAATACCCTGAATTTATTAGGGTGATTAAATTACTCAAATATGATATTTGAGGGCCTATTAGTGCCTAAAGAATTTTTGGTAAAGAAAAGAGAAAACACTTAAAAAGCGAAAAACGCAAAATGAGCGTTACGGGACCATAGGAGGAAGAATACAACCTCGACAAGGGTCTTAGATGAATTCCTAAGCTTAGTTAGACCTAATTAATGTACGAGAATGATTCCCGAATAAAACGAATCCAAATAATGTGTTAAAAACGCTAATAAAACTTTAGTGCACGTTTTTCAAGAAACCCCGAAAGCGTGGCCTTGAGTGGTCAAATGAACCCGTAAAAATTATAGTCAACCAAATAACTATAATCAAACATTAATGGAAGCCTAAGATCCATTAAATTAAAGAAACAAGAAAAATCCGGAAAACGGGCCCGGTTAGTGAATAGTGCTAAACCGGTAAAATAACGAGCGTTTTCTGTAAAAGATGAAAAACGCCACAGCTTGTATTATTATAGGGGACCGGTTTTACTAACTAAATCAGCCCCTTTCACTCTTGACTAGCTAGCTAATTAAATAAATCCAAAGCAAATAAAGCAAAAAAGTAAAAAGCAACTTATACTCTCTTTTGCGCTCTCTCTCCTCTCACTTTCCCATTTCTTTCCTCTCTCAAGGTGGCCTCCTCCTCCCAGTCGAATTCTCCTCCCCCTTTCTTCTTCCTTGCGTCAGCCTCCTCCTCCCATGGCTACTCAAGCTTTCTTTGCTTGCCCAAGCTCCATTAAAGCTCCAAATGCAAAAAATAACATATTCTTCTTCCTCTCATCAAGCTCTACATTTCTCTCTTTTCAAAATCCAAAAATGAGGAACGTCATCTCCATGGGTTTAGCCCATTTGAAGAGAAAATGGCATCAACTTGAAGCTAGAAGTCCTCTTCCATTCAAGGTAAAAATCTCCAAGAAAACTCATTTTTCTTCACCCTCCTTTCTTGGACAATTTTTCCCCTTTGTAATGCCTTGTTTTCTTTCTTGATTTGGGCATTGGTTCAACCCCTCAATTATGATGGAACTCTCTTCTTGATTCAAGGGTTAAAAACCCTCATAAAACTCCAATGGTAAAAACCCTAGCTTTGTGCTTTAAGCCTTTCTTTGAGTTAGAACTTTTCCTAAGGGTTAAGGAGTTTAATTATGTTAATTTTGTGTTCCTTAGGTGTTGGGATGGAGTTTGGCAACTCCATTGCCCACTTGACTGAAATTGAGAAGAGGAAGAGGAAGAGGAGAATTAAAAAGGAAACTTGGAAAACTTAAGGTAAGAATTCCACCTTAATGTTTATTTTGATTTCCTTAGTATTTGGGATGGGTTAAATTGAACAATGAAGCCCAAGTATGTGAGAAAAATGTGTTTGATGGCTAGGAGAGGAAATTGGGAATTGATGTTTGAATTAAGGGCCTAGGTGCCAAGCTTTGAGTTATTGTGTTATATTGTGCTTTATGAGATTTGGATGAGGTTGGTGAATTAATGGTGTGCTGGTATGACCCTTGTATGGGTGTGGCTAGTTCAAGATTGATTTTGGTGAGAATGGATGAGTTTGGATATGTTAGGTTTATAGGAAAGTTATGGCAAATTTTGGTAGAAATAAAGTGTTTTAGGTGTTGTAATGAGTGAGAACAACCTAGGGAATGAACTAGGTATTGTAAGGGATTTATTTGGGTTAGTTAACCAATCTTGAGTGGATATAAGAGTTGGAAAGAGGAAGAGGGAAAAATCTGTAGCAAAATGGTGTATAAGTGCCTTAGAGCTTGGAGAGAAACTAGATTGTAAAACCTTGAAGGAAATGAATGAACTTGGGCATAGTTGATGTAATTGTTTAGGAAGGATTTGGAATGGCCAAAATGAGAGGGAACAAAGTGTAAACTACCAATAAGAAGTTACAAATGCACAGGGGTGCAAAATGTAAAAGTGAGGATGGAAATTGTAGAAATTGAGCAAGGATTTGGGTGAGGATTTGACTAATGGTTTAAAGGGGGTTTAGTGCTTGATTAAGGAGTGTTTTGAGGTGGTTAAACATGTAGAAAACATGTGGAAATATTAGGGAACGATTAGGTGTGGATTACGGGTTGATTTGGGGTTGAAAAATTACATAAGTAGCAGTTTGTAGCAGGGTCCAGGACCTAGGTTAGGAACAAGGTCCCGGACCACATCAAAATAAGCCCCGAAAGTGGAGAAAACAGGTGATCCGGAACTAGGGACCCAGGCCACAAGGAAAAATCAGCCGAAAGTCATGAAATGCATTGGTCCGAGACTATAGACCCGGACCATGTCCCGGACCATGCCTAAAATTCAACCGTGAGTGTTTTAAAGGTTGTAAATGATGGGGGATTGATTGGTAATGGTTTTAGATGATGTTAGGAGTTGTTTGGTGACTTGTAAAGGTCCTAAGAAGTATAAACAAGTGCTAGAAGTGAGTGAGAAGTAAGTACATAAATTGACAAGAGTAAAACTTAGAATAATGGGACAACAGGGTAAGTACGGGATAGTAGTTATTTACATACTGTAAAGTATTGATGTTAATAGAGCCATTTGACATGTAATCAGTGGTTCGAGAGTAAGACTTGAGGAACGTGAGGTGACGCGGTAAAGTTAAACCATGGTGAAAGGTATGATTTTCTCATGCCCTTATGCTAACGCTGTTACTCTGATTTGTGTGCTTGTTTGTTGTGTGCCGGCTTAATCAAGATAAAAGCATGAAAATTATTTATTGCTTGCTATGTATGTCTTGATGCTTGATGTATGGACTAACCCACTGCATGATTGTGTGCTCCAACTTAGGGTTAGAAACCTACTCTCAAATGAGTGTTGTTGATTAGTGACTCAAAGAAAGAGTCATGTTGCGAATTAATGAAAACATGAAAGTGCACCAAAACTATCAAACCAAGAAACGATAACCCAAACCTATGGACTCACTAGAAAGTGAGAGAGTGTACGGGATTAGTAAACTCCCTATAACGGTTAGAGAACCGAATTGAATTAATCCATAAAATAATTGATAGTGGAAGTATATAAGGAACCTCTATTTAGAGGATTGATGATTGTTCATGACATGAACCTAGAGAAGTAAACCACCAAACCCCTTAGATAGATAGTCGACCCACAATGAGAGGATCCGACTAATATGAACAATGTCCCGAACATGAGAGTATTCGATAAGTTGGGTAAAATCTTAAATTTGAGAATACTAGACATTGAGAATTCCCTAAGCTAATAGAGGATATCGAGAGAGATACTTCTAGGCTAATCTATGAGATTGTGAAATAACTCCGAGAGAGGAGTTTTGGGAATTTGAGTAGTCCGGTAGAGAACCGGACATTTGAGAATTTGAGGAGCTAATTGTATAGTTCTGTTGTATTTGAAAGCCCGGTGGTCAGTCTTGTGTATGACTCTGCCCGGAGGTCATGCGTAATGACTTAAAAGATACCTTTGAGTTTTTGATTTGAGTAATTGATTTGAGTAATTGATTTGAGAATTTGATTGAGAAGTTGAATTGAGAATTTGATTAAGTTGACTTGAAACTTGAATTGCAATTGAGACTGAGAGTAAGAGAACTTGTGTAGGAGTAACCCAAGAGGATGTAAGATAATGAATAAGGAACAAAGGCATAGTGAGGTAGAAACCCTCGAGGCTTAAGATTAAGTAATACTAGCTAACAAACTTATTGTGTTAGTGTGATTGTATTCCTTGTTGAATGTTTGAGTACTTGTGCTAGTGTACATATATAATGTATAACTACCTTGCATGTTGATTGAATTAAAAATGAATTGCATGTTCTCGACCAAATAGTCGGTGTACCCCCGTTAGCACACTGGGTATGTGAATTTCATAGGCAGCAATTTGTTGAGCCCCTAGGGGCACCGTTTTTATTTTCCAAGTACATTGAAGCAGATCGTCGTCCAAGAGTGTAAGACAGGATTTCTGTATAAGCATGGGTAGTTGGTTAGAAATGTTGTAATTATTGTAATGTTGAATTGTGAGTCCGAATTGTTATCGGCAGACTTGAGAATTGTAGATACTCGGTATAGTATTGAATGGATATTGTATTTACATTGTATGGAATTCATGTTCGTATTTGGATTGAGATTTGATTAAGAATGGAAGTATAGTTGTATAGATTACTCGGTATATTCGTCATCAGACCGATATTGTAATTGGATGGTTGTATTGAATTGGGATTTGCCTTGTTAGTCACGTGGGTGACCAACGGCATTGTATCACCCCTGGTCGTATTGGAATTCCGCTGCTTGAGTATTGATAATTGAGACAGATTAGGGGATAATGACTGGTTACCGGTAGGGGTGTTACACTTCGGGTTTGTGGCTGCTGCGAAGACTTCTACGAAATAGAAATCATCGCAACTACCATCCGCACTAAGCGGAGGAAATTAGTGAAGAAATTCACTGTAGAAAAGACTAGTAAGATAAACTGTAAAAAATTGTGAAATTTCTTATCTTTTTTCCTTTATTCCAAAATTTATTTACCTTTTAAAATCTTATTTTGTCCTTCGCTTTTAGAGAATGTTCCAATGAAAAGACTGTTACAGACTTTGACATATAAACGCTCTCAAAACGTCACGAATTGCTTTCAGATGGGGTTGTGATCAAGGACTTTCTCCTCAACTGTCGTCAAGGTCACTACCTCCCTAGGATCCTGTCTCAAAAGGAAAAGGAAAAATAATTGAAGAACCTGCAATGGTGAGCTCTAACGATGAAGAAAGAGAGCTTCTAGAGGAACATGACAAAGACTCTCTTTCATTACTAGGGAGAACACTCGACCTGAGGCTTTTGAGAAGATGTCTCATTCTTCTTCTGAACCATAGGAGCGGATGCCCCCTTCTCCTGTTCTACTCACTCAAGAGGTCTGCTCAAAGCGAAACGAGGAAATTGCAGCACCCTTTTTTCTTGGAAAAGAAACCTCTAGAAGCACTCTTATAGACTTCACTCCAATCGCAGCTACACCTCTTATGTACTTTTTATATTTTTTCTGAAGTATTTTTAGGACATCACTATTGCTGAAATACCCCAAACCTAAGTATTCTAAGTAAACATCAAGTTATGATGTAATAAGGCTAAAACATGCCTTAGAAAACATTGGTAGACAATTTAAACCAAGGAAAACAAAAGAAAATGCCATAAGGGCAATTTAAGCAAAAATGTGCTATAAGCCTGGAGTAACTTTGATTAGCACCCAAATATCATTATAAGACCTTATTAACATGCTAATGGACATATTAAATCAATTACCAAAGAAAACCAAGCTCAAAAACGAGATAAAAACACAAAATGTGCTTTAAGACTCCTAAAAGCACCCTTTTGAAAAATTGTCTTAGAAATGAGTTTTGAGTGGCTAAATGCCCATGATTACACCTTAATCAACATGTGTACTAATTAGTATCACATTAGGAAGCCTAATTCAATGGGAAATCAAAATTTTCACAATATGTGCACTAATTATGAATAGTAACCAAATAGTGCCCAATTAAAAGCCATTAGTCAACTCTACTTAATTAATTGGTCAACAAAGACAATAAATATCTTACTAATGAAGGGGTAACGGTTTTGAAGTGGTGACTCACCACATGTGCAAGCAATTAAGGAAAAATAAGAGGGAATGTTAGTAAATAGTACTATTTGCTTTTAAGGACAAAATATCTTATTTGACTTACCTCTCTCCTCTCTTCTTCAATTCTTCTTCTTCCACTGAATTCTTCTTCTTATTCCTCTCAAGAAAACCGTGAGTACAGCCCCATTCTTGCTCCACCTTCATTTGCTCACAAAATCTTCATTTTAGCTCCAAATCCAAAAGAAGCTTAGATAACTCTTAGTTAGACCAAGGCCTTGCTTCCTATCTTTTCAAAATTGGAAAAGCTTCATTTTGGAGCCATGGGAAATCGTCATTAGAGGAGGTAAAATTAGCTTGAAGGGTTCATTAGCTTCTCCATTCATTCAAGGTAAGGAAAATGTAAGAAAAATCATGTTTCCATCATTTTCCTCCATTACCGAAAATTATCTTCTCATGGGATCTTGTTTTATCCCTTGAACTAGCTTATTTTCATTCTCCAAGGACTAATGGAGGTCCTTCTTGATTCATACCAAAGTGTATCTTGAGACTTCAAAGGTAATCATCCACCTTTAAGCTTTAAAACACACATTTTAACCTAAGAATGAGTTCTATGAGTTTAGGCATATTGCTTATTGCTCATTAGATTATTTTAATGTGAATTAGAACATTGGCAAGGGAATTAAAGTTCATTTCCGAAAGTCAAGCAAGAAAATCCAAGGAAAAAAGTGTGAGAAGCTTGGATAAACAAGGTAAATGTTTTACCTAATGGTGGTTTAAGGTTTTAAGGGAAGAGATTTAGATAAGTACTATATGTATTAAAGCTTACATTAAGTAATGGGTTTATAACCTAAGAAAAAGGATTTGAACAAGCTTGTGAACTTGTGACTAAGGATCTAATGGAAATGAGTTAGTAAGATAAGTATAAGGCGAATTATGAGAACACTTATATTGCTATGGGAGCATTGTTGTGTGTATTTGCAGGTTGAAAGCTATTATTGTGGAAATTCAGTGTTTAAGTTTAAGTCATTTACGCACCTAAGAGCCATGTCATTTAAGAGCCTTAGTGCTATGTAATTTAAGATTATTGCACTATATTGAGTTTGTTATGAATGGGTTAATTTGGGTGAGAAAATAAGATGAGAAAGGATTTGATGTGTGCGAGATGATTGAATGAGAAAAACCATGCATATGGGCATGATAATATACTAGAGAAGCTATGACGAAATTTGAGTAGAAAACAAAGTGTTTAAGTGGTTGTTGTGAATTAAATTGACCTAGGATTGAAATAGGAGTCATTAAAGGAAATTGAGTGAAAATGAGTTAACAAAGGTTTCTTGAGGATTAGAATGGCCTAGAGATGTCTAGGAGGAATTAGAGGTTAGGTGGGTATATTAAACACACCAAAATCATGGTATGAGGAATGTTAAGACTTGAGCAAAAATCTGGAGGAAATGGTGTATAATGTTTTAAGATGATTTAGGTATGAACTAGAGAATATAACAATGAGAATTTTTGGGTAGCTTGTGTCAGTGGTGAAGATGCAAGTAGTGGATTAATAAGGTTATAGTTTGGATGGTAATGAGAGAACTTGGGTGGTGGAGGTGAAAAACTATAAGAGGAGTAGTAAGTTGTCAAGGGGATGACTAAGAATGTATAAGAGTGTATGATCATGAGAATGGTAAGTAAATTGGGTAAAGGAGATAGAAATGTCTAAGGAGGGTGTAGCATGGTCAAGGTAAATGAAGAACAATGTTAAGGTGTTAAGAGGATGGAAAGAAATGTATAGGGATGTTCAAGTTTAGGAGTGATGAGTAACAAATGGAAAGGAGTGGAATTTGTGCATGGAGAAGCAAGATAACCTTGAAGAGTTTAGCAAAGGAAAGATGGATGAATAATGATGTTTGAGGAGTTGTTATATTGGTTGAAAGGAAACACTTTGGTTAGTTGAAGTTTTAGACAAATTTACATGTTGGAAGTGTAAGGATTAAGTTATAAGTGTTAAAAATTTAGTAAGAACTTGAGTAAATGACCAAGGAATTTGGAGGTGAGTTGATCCATGAGTTAGGAGGATTTTAAGTGCTAAAATGGTGTTAGAACATGTGTGAATACATGGGGAAAGATTAGAAGAAGATTGGGCAAAAGAACAAGGTTGGAAACATGTTCAAAACTGTAAAATTTAACAGTTTAAAGAGTGGTCCGGGACTTAGTCCTTGGATAAAGTCCCGGACCAGCACAAAAAACAGGTCGAGAGTGCACTCAAGAACTGGTCCGGGACCTTGGGTAAGTACCAAGTCCCGAAATGTAGTTAAAAAGCTACCGAGAGTCACAACAGGTATTGGTCCGGGACTACAGAGATGGACCATGTCCCGGACCAGGCGATTTTACAAAGAAAATGTGCTTTTTAGGTGGTAAAGGAAGGGGGTTTGTTGGGTAATGCTATTATGAGGTTGTTAAGAGTTGTTTGGTGGAATTTTATGGCCATTGGAGGTGTGAACAAGTGTGAGGTGAAATGGGAAGTAAATAACATAAGTGGTTAAGCTTGAACTACAATGATTTAGTGGTATTTAGTTGGAGATCAATAGTATGATATGAGTTAGGTTATTAAAAGAAATTAACCACCCGATTCGATAAATGTTTTAGGGTTTGAGAATTTGGACTCCGAAGGAGAGTAAGCAACCGAACGACCAACAGTGAATGGTATGGTTTTCTTGTAGCCTGCTTGCTAACGAGGTTTCCCTCGACTTGTGTGCTATTTGTTTATGTGTGCTGACTAAACAAGATAAAGCATGCAACCGGGATAATATGTTTGTAGTGTGATTGTGATGCACTAAACACAACTTACCGTGAGAACTTACTAATAATGCTTAGTAAAGAATTGTGTGAGAATAAGGAACACTTCCAAATATTGTTTTCTTAGTAACCGAAAGGGGTTAACTAACAAACATTGACTTTGAGACTTCTACTAACTAGAACTTGGGGGAGTGAGGAATCCGGAATGGTACCAGCACATGTGTATTGGGGAAGGTCGGTATCCTTATCAGATACCGACTTCCAAATATGACTTGTCTTCGGACTCGTCGCCTAGAGTCGACATATAGACTCGACCTCCTCGGACTTCTTGTTTTAGGAGGGAGGCATACTGAGATGGTGTGGTGGGATCTACGTAAATCCTAACTAATTCTAACTAATATTGTTTATGTAAACCAATGGAGCTGATAAACTCATTGGTTAGGGTTACTTGACCCGACAAGATAAACAATGAATGAAGGAACAACCATTCTAATTAAAGAACGGTTGACTTAATTGAGATAAGAACTGAGATAAGGTTTAAGATAAAGTACAACCAATTCTAATCAAAGAACGGTTGGTACATAAGACTAAGGTAAGTTAAGAATGGACTGAGATTAGAGGAATAAAACTTAGGGAGTTAAATGATCAACTCACTAATTAAGGGAACGCTTTTAAGTCGTTCTTTGTGTGTGAACCATGTGTGTTCATATGCTTGGCTTGTTGTTTATTGCACTTTCTATTTATGTTGTGCATCTAATCAACTCCATGCTATCGACAATTGGTCGTCGTAGCCCTGTTAGCTTGGGGGCTATAAGAGAATCGTACCAGCAAAGGTGCTGACCTCCTCGGGGGCAACTGTTTATTTTGCAGGTGATTAACAGAAGGCGACCGTCCTGAGAGTAAGATGGGGTAGACGTATTACGGGGTTTAAGTGTGACCTATGAGTTGTGCATGTACTCTCTGATGGTAATTTGTGTTAGTAAGTTGTATAGGATGTAAGGAGTTTGTAAGAGTGTTATGTAATTGGTTAAGGCTTGTAAGTACTAATGTTCTGTATATTCGGGTCCATCAGACCGTAGCTTGATCTTGGAGACTTTAGTATGCCTAGTTGGTCACGTAGGTAACTAACGGCGGTAACACCAAATGTTGTAAGAAATCCCCTGCAAAGTTAATATAAGTGAATGGAGGTTTATGAGATAAGTATGGCTTTATGAGTTGGGGTGTTACAAAAAGTGGTATCAGAGCGTAGTTACGCTCTGATGACAGGAATTATCGAACTTAGGAGGATACCGAGTTAGAGCTTGAGTTGTGGGTTAAGGGTTGAGTGATAGAGCGAGAGGTGTGTTAGTTAAGACTTCCCGATGTTTACCGGATATCCATAGTACCTAAACCCGCCCTCCACATCCCTTGCTTGAATTATGGGAAACAAACACAGAGAGAAGAAAGCCTTCTCTTACTCGGAGAAACCCGATCTGACAGTTAGTTAACATTAAGTAATACGAGAAACACATCGTTTACTACAATTTATGAAAACTTGGAGGTTATAATTGGAGCGCAATGATGAAACAGGCACTGCCAACGGAATTTTACCAATAAGAACGGTAATACCGGTAACATGGGTCGACATGCTATGCAGTCAAAATAGCCCGTCATACCAACAATAAGAAAAGCACTATGAGTGCAATGGAGAGGGAAAGAGAAGTGACAGGGATACCGGACAGTGGTCCAAAGGAGCACAACTGCGGGATAGTACCGCGCATGTAACCCCATGCAACTCAGAAGGTTACCAAACCTGGCCGACATAGCGCAGATGACGATAAGAACGCGTACAAACTATATACCGGGACAGGACTACGATGTAGTGCCTAGAGGAGAATTAGTACTTAGTAACCCCGACATAATATGTGGAAACAGGAGCGAGGATTAAGGCATAAGTAAATAACAAGGGGTTCCATCAGAAAGAGGAACGCCCTGATAAGCGACTGTACTGTCAAAACAAACAGGAAACTGCCGGATGGTCAGTTATCCAAAACGAAAGAACATTAAAGGAGTCCCGAGGACTACCAATTACATGGAAATTAGGAGGAAGTATCACTACCAATGTACACATACCAACAAGCCCATCTTGCATGGCGCACTTGCTGTAGCAAGTGCTACCACGGTTAAGCTATACGGGAAGCCATCATGACGAGATAGTGGAACTTACAATCGTAATACATATTAATACCGGATTGCAAATCCATAAGAACGGGAGAATGAGACCTTTGGAAGGCCTTACGGCCTGACCATGATGAGATGAGTCGACACACCAGTCAGCCGGGAGCTGAACTTGGACGAAATACTTAACGATATAAATATTAGCAACGGTACAACCTACTACAGTAACAACTGACAGTACGGTAAGAACACCAATCCCGAACCTCAAAGAGAAAACCTAAGAGATTGCTCAGTTATCCGAGCAAAATAGTATGTAAGTGATAACATACAAGAAATGCATTACGAAGTACAATGAAGACAGTCGACATAACGACTTTCAACAAGAACGGGATAAGACTCCCAGGATGACCACTAAGAATACCAGCAATAAACATTCTTCATTGAAGATGTTGGTAAACCCCGGAAACAGGGATAAAGGAAATGAACTTAAGCTATAACCAACTAAGGATTAGAGACATACAATCCCAACAGAGGGAAGCTCAGAGGAGTACACCACGGTGTGGCATAGCCAAGCAAAACAAAACTCGAAAATGACGGTTAGTATTGTATGCCTAACTCATTAACACCCAAGTATGATTAATCATCAATGTGTGGCGTAGTCAACGACAGTTGAACTAAGCGTTGAGATGGAAGCGCATGATAACCAGGATAAATATCCAACTTAGACACCGTAAGGCAGATGCCTAATACAAACCTAACCTTTATTGCTAAAAGACATAAGTCTGTTAGAACGACGGTATTGTCGTAGACACTGATTAATCTCAAATCACCTGAAACTTACCATGAAACTCGGTACCACATCTAGGATGTAATCTAATGGTGAGAAAAATTTAGAGAACCCGAAGCTTATGAGGATAGACTATAATGAGTAAGAGTACAGTAGTGAACCGAGCACCGGCTCTCACTCAATGACATTAAGCACTAAGAGCCTACGAGCCAAGGATGTTAACGACATCAGAGCCCGAGGCGCATGAAGGCATAAGAGAGCCTATTTAAGCCATGAATGAACCTTAATTCGTAGATGGGAACGGTTACCAAACCTGTAAGTTAATTATGGAAGATATTTCCGAATGGGCACCAATGAGAATATTAAGATAATGCTATTGACAGGGGCGGAGAACGAACCATTCCTTTTAGGGTGGGGATACCTCTCCTGTTGTGAGGCCATGAGTGGGAATAAACCCCTCGATAAGGGCTTTCACTTGTTAGAGATAGAATACACTTTTATTGGAGAATGAAACCGTAAACCTTGAAATTACCTTAGAACATTCCAGTTACACATAAATAATAAGGAAGGCTGCGGAGACAGACCTCATATCCAACACCCAGGATTTAGGAATCAGTATTCGTCAGATATAAACATTGTGAGTGCACAGTATGGCACGTCAAGTGACCAACGCTCAGAAGAGCTTGTGATTCAACGATGACTTCTTCAATAACCGGTTAAATTACATGGTAAATAACATCATAAGGGATGGAAGAACATGAGAGAGACTGATGTACATACGAAACCGAAATAGAAGCGAAACACCTTTATATTAAGAGATAACAAAATTACAACACGGTACGGCAACCGTCATACACCGAAATTAGAGAACTCCCAGTGTGTTTACACTAAGAAGGGATTGAGTATAGGATAAGACATTAAAATAAATGATTGATAAGTTGTACCATCAATGGGCAACAAAATAAAGGCGAGCTACCATGGTAGCAGAAGCCATAGAACAGTACTGGTATAGGGGGGTTAAGTCATGGTGCGCAGTAAAGCGACCATTATGTATAAGCCGTCAAATATTGACACTGAGAATTAGATTTATAAGCTGAAACCAATATGAGTAAGGAAATAAGATAAAAGATGAACTATGCATTGACGCCACTAGTCTATGCCATGCGAGGTAAGATTTCATAGGAAGCACACACACCCATTCCTTAAGGAAGTGGAAGTGCATTCCTAGTAGATCAAAATATGAGAAACCAGATAGGAGGCTTTATGAAAGAGACCTCAGTTACTAAGAAATCGAGTCAGTACGGAATATAGAAAGGAGCTAGAGCATACCATACCCAAGAACACAGTAAATGGATTTCCCTTGATTAAGTTCAAGAAGAACAATAAGTGTTATCATGACGATGAAGAGGAGATCAACAATAGAATGCTTCATAATTAGCAATAGCTAAACGTTTGACAGACACTACGAGTTTACTAAAACGAGACGTGGGACGACTACACCCCACAGGGGCTTGCAGGCTTGACAGGCTCATTTATGAGTTAGTCAGGTAAGTAGTAATGTATCAGTAAGGTACCCCATGCATGTAGACGAGTGGTGTAAGGAACACGGGAAGTAGTCGACTCCGTACCACGGTCAACGACGCAAGATCAGACAAGAGCAGCTACTACCACAAACAGTTGAATATAAGAAGCTCAGTTGAACCAACGACACAAAGGAATCATAAAACCCATTTCAGATAGAAAAATAATTAAGGACCATGAAGTGCGAAGATCACGGATTTAAGTAGACATTGGACATGCCTTAGAACGTAAAGATTAAACTATAAAGCGCAATAAGCACTAAACATTAGTTTCAGATTAAGAATCATCCTCAGACCAAAGGTCAGTTGGAAAGAACGATTTAGACATTTGAGAGAACACTAAGAGTATGAACATTAGATCTTGAGGGAGAATGAATAGACGAGTCACAACTCATTAAGGCCGTGTATAATTAAAGACAACACGTGTCCATTGAGAGGCCAATATTCCTAAACTGTAAGGAGGCACAAGGATATACAATACATTAAGGGGATAAGAAAGGCAAACTAAGCCTAAGGTTATCAGAGTCGCGCAGCAGAAGCTAGCAGACCGGTACCTTAAAAGTTTCATATAGCTAATGAAAGGGAAATGAACGATGTACCGCACATCTTCCAGTTGGAGAAACATACGACTTGTCGACTAATGCTTTAGAACCTTCGAGGCTAAACCCGATCACATTAGAGAAACTGGTATATATACCGATAAGAATCCTTGATACAGAGACTAAGCCATTAACATGGTTATGACCCTCTGATCGAATTATAAGTGAGATAGATGACATGGAAGCTAGAATGCTTGGTGAGAATTAGACATCTTGAACCTATGTTCAAGGATGATATAATGTTGATTACGTGGGCGTAATCCATTTTAAGGGGGGTAGAGCAAAAAACCGCTTAGCATATGTTTATGTACTGAGTACGTAAACTACAATGTGCATAGCACAAAAGAATTTGAGAATTTATTTTACATAAACATTTTGAGATTAGTTATGGTTATTACGCACAGAAGATACAAATACCATACATATTAAGTACCTATCTTGTTAACTCCAGTATGAGTACAAGTTAAGAGAATTAGTGAAAAGGATTAAGGAGACTTAAGGAATATATGAGATATGAGTCGATATGAAACTATGTATGAGATAAGAATAAGATAACACTATGAGATATTATTCGATAGGAGTATGAGGTAGGAAATAGTAATGCTATGAGGTATAAGATGGTGAGAATTAATATGAGACTGATATAGAACTTAGTAGGAATGAGAGTCTTGAGGTGATTACTAAGAGATGTTTGATGGGCTGAGCCCACACCTTGGATATGTACTGACTATGACTAGAATCACTAAAAAGATAGAAAATTGGAAATGAGTGAATTATTTGATGTTTGAAAATGACGTGGGAGGTGGAACTTGATATTCTAGGGATCAAGGGAAACCGGACACAAATTGGGGTGGAAGGATAGTTCAACACTGGTGCTGATCACATCAGGGTTGGATGATTCCTGAAACTCCCTACCAGTGGTCACAATTAAATCACGCTAAGGATAGAGGCATTAGGATAAAACGGAATTGGAGTTGATTGTATTTTTAATTAGAGGAATTATTCCTCACTTGACCTCGAAAAATGATTTCCTTTTTACTGAGTCTCGCCCATGAAGCTGAGGTTGCATGAGCCTTCGTCTTCGGACCAGTGACATGGGGAGAACAGAGTAGTTTTGTATTCTTGCTCATGAAGTCGAGGACGAATATGCCTTTGTCTTGGATCGGTGACATGAGAGAGTACGACAAAAGTTATATGATGATTTAATCTTCCAAAGGACCGGGGACCAGGGAGCGTAAGTGTCCAATACTCGGTACCTGCGGGCGATATCTTGCATTACTCGCCCATGAAGCCGAGGACCGGTGAGCCTTCGTCTTCTGACCGGTGACATGGGGAGGATGCAATAAAGGGAATTTTGAGTGCTATACATGCATAAGCATGTTGTGTGATATTTGAGTATAAGTATATGACAAACCTAATGAGTCAATAAGTTTAAGTACATATAAGCATGATCTATATGATCTATGGAATGAGATAAACCGTGTAATCTAATAAAATAAGATGCATGGGAACTTTAGGGACAAAGTTCATTTAAGGGGGGTAGATTGAAATACCCCAAACCTAGGTATGCTAAGTAAACATCAAGTTATGATGTAATAAGGCTAAAACATGCCTTAGAAACATTGGTAGACAATTTAAACCAAGGAAAACACAAGAAAACACCATAAGGGCAATTTAAGCAAAAATGTGCTCTCAAAGCTTGGAGTAACTTTGATTAGCACCCAAATATCATTCTAAGACCTTATTAACATGCTAATGGACATATTAAATCAATTACCAAAGAAATCCAAGCTCAAAAATGAGTTAAAACACAAAATGTGCTTTAAGACTCCTTAAAGCACCTTTTTGAGAAATTGTCTTAGAAATGAGTTTGGAGTGGCTAAATGCCCATGATTACACCTTAATAAACATGTCTACTAATTAGTATCACATTAGGAAGCCTAAATCAATGGGAAATCAAAAATTTCACAAATATGTGCACTAATTGTGAATAGTAACCAAATAGTGCCCAAATTAGCCTTTAGTCAACTCTACTTAATTAATTGGTCAACAAAGACCATAAAATCATACTAATGAATGGGGGAACGGTTTTTGAAGTGGTGACTCACCACATGTGCTAGCAAGTAAGGAAAAATAAGAGGGAGGTTAGAAAATAGTACTATTTGCTTTTAAAGACAAAATATCTTACTTTTAACTTACTCTCCTCTCTCTCTTTCTTCATTTCTTCTTCTCCACTGAATTCTTCTTCTTCTTCCTCTCAAGAAAACCGTGAGTACAGCCCCATTCTTGCTCCACCTTCATTTGCTCACAAAATCTTCATTTTAGCTCCAAATCCAAAAATAAGCTTAGATAACTCTTAGTTAGACCAAGGCCTTGCTTCCTATCTTATCAAAATTGGAAAAACTTCATTTTGGAGCCATGGGAAATCACCATTAGAGGAGGGAAAATTTGCTTGAAGGGTTCATTAGATTCTCCATTCATTCAAGGTAAGGAAAATGTAAGAAAAATCATGTTTCCATCATTTTCCCCATTACCGAAAATTATCTTCTCATGGGATCTTGTTTTATCCCTTGAACTAGCTTATTTTTATTCTCCAAGGACTAATGAAGGTCCTTCTTGATTCATACCCAAGTGTATCTTGAGACTTCAAAGGTAATCATCCACTTTTAAGCATTTAAGCACACATTTTAAACTAAGAATGAGTTCTATGAGTTTTGGCATATTGCTTAGTGCTCATTAGATTATTTGAATGTGAATTAGAACATTGGCAAGGGAATTAAAGTTCATTGCCGAAAGTCAAGCAAGAAAATCCAAGGAGAAAATTGTGAGAAGCTTGGAAAAACAAGGTAAATGTTTTACCTAATGGTTGTTTAAGGTTTTAAGGGATGAGATTTAGATAAGTACTATATGTAGCTTAAAGCTTACATTAAGTAATGGGTTATATAACCTAAGAAAAAGGATTTGAGCAAGCTTGTGAACTTGTGACTAAGGAGCCAATGGAAATGAGTTAGTAAGATAAGTATAAGGCGAATTATAAGAACACTTGTATTGTTATGGGAGCATTGTTGTGTGTATTTGCAGGTTGAAAGCTATTATTGTGGAAAATCAGTGTTAAGTTTAAGTCATTTACGCACCTAAGAGCCATGTCATTTTAGAGCCTTAGTGCTATGTAATTTAAGATTATTGCACTATATTGAGTTTGTTATGAATGGTTGATTTGGGAGAGAAAATAAGATGAGGAAGGATTTGATGTGTGTGAGATGATTGAATGAGAAAAACCATGCATATGGGCATGATAATATACTAGAGAAGCTATGACGAAATTTGAGTAGAAAACAATGTGTTTAAGTGGTTATTATGAATTAAAATGACCTAGGATTTACTAGGAGTCATTAATGGAAATTGAGTGTAAATAAGTTAACAAAGGTGTCTTGGGATTAGAATGGCCTAGAGATGTCTAGGAGGAATTAGAGGTTAGGTGGGTGTATTAAACACACCAAAATCATGGTATGAGGAATGTTAAGACTTGAGCAAAAATCTGGAGGAAATGGTGTATAATGTTTTAGATGATTTAGGTATGAACTAGAGAATATAACAATGAGAATTTTTGGGTAGCTTGTGTAAGTGGTGAAGATGCTAGTAGTGGATTAATAAGGTTATAGTTTGGATGGTAATAAGAGAACTTGGGTGGTGGAGGTGAAAAACTATAAGAGGATGTAGTAAGTTGTCAAGGGGATGACTAGGAATGTATAAGAGTGTATGATCATGAAATGGTGAGTAAATTGAGTAAAGGAGATAGAAATGTCGGAGGGTGTAGCATGGTTAAGGTAAATGAAGAACAATGTTAAGGTGTTAAGAGGATGGAAAGAAATGTACAGGATGTTCAAGTTTAGGAGTGATGAGTAACAAATGGAAATGGGGGGAATTTGTGCATGGAGATGCAAGATAACCTTGGAGAGTTTAGCAAAGGAAAGATGGATGAATAATGATGTTTGAGGAGTAGTTATATTGGTTGAATGGAAACAATTTGGTTAGTTGAAGTTTTAGACAAAATTTACATGTTGGAAGTGTAAGGAATTAAGTTATAAGTGTTAAGAATTTAGTAAGAACTTAAGTAAATGACCAAGGAATTTAGAGGTGAGTTGTTCCATGAGTTAGGAGGATTTTAAGTGCTAAAATGGTGTTAGAATATGTGTGAATACATGGGAAAGATTATAAGAAGATTGGACAAAAGAACAAGGTTGGAAACATGTTCAAAACTGTAAAATTCAACAGTTTAAAGAGTGGTCCGGGACTTAGTCCTTGGATAAAGTCCCGGACCAGCACTAAAAACAGGTCGAGAGTGCACCCCAGAACTGGTCCAGGACCTTGGGTATGTACCAAGTCCCGGACCATAGTTAAAAAGCTGTCGAGAGTCACAACAGGTATTGGTCCGGGACTACAGAGCCGGACCATGTCCCGGACCAGGCGATTTTACAAAGAAAATGTGCTTTTTAGGTGGTAAAGGAAGGGGCTTGTTGGGTAATGCTATTACGAGGTTGTTAAGAGTTGTTTGGTGGAATTTTATGGCCATTGGAGGTGTGAACAAGTGTGAGGTGAAATGTGAAGTAAATAACATAAGTGGTTAAGCTTGAACTAGAGCTGATCAAATGGGCGGGTAGGCCGGGTTCTGGCCGGGTCGACATTGAATTCTAGGTCCGAACGGGCCTACATTTTTGTCCAAGCCCATTTTTAAATTTTTCGGGCCGGGCCGGGCTAGGCCCGGACTTATTTTAATCTTTGCCATTGCCCTGCCACCCCGGCCTGGTTTTATAATTTTTTTTATAATATTGTTAGTTTTTTTGAAAAAATATATAGACTATATATAATATTAATATATATTAAATATAATATGAATATATGTTGTCTATAATATTAATAGATATTATATATAATTTCAATAAATAATACAAGGTATTATATAAAATTAATTTAAATATATACTTCCACCCATTTTTAGTACTTTATTTTCTAAATCTAGCATAAGAATTAAAGAGAAAATTTTTAGACTATTTTACCCTTAATTTTTGCATTGAGAATTGAAATAATTTGAAAATTAGAGTTGTAAAATAAAAGATGGGAGGGTAGAATTGGAAAGCAGATCACAAAAAAGGCTAAAACATCTTCTATTTTGAAACTAGTGAAAGAATCTAGCAAATCATATATTGAAAATAAGGGGAGTATTATATTATATTTATAAATATATATATAATAATAATAAACCGGGCCGGGCTTAGTTGTGGGCCTAAAATTTTACCGAAGCCCGGCCTGGTTTTTCATTCGGGCCTGATTTGTTGTCCAAACCCGCCCGGAATTTTTTCTGGACGGGCTTTATTTCCGGGCCGGGCCGGGTTGGGCCACCGGGCCGGGTTAGTGTTGATCAGCTCTAGCTTGAACTACAATGATTTAGTGGTATTTAGTTGGAGATCAATAGTAATGATATGAGTTAGGTTAATTAAAAGAAATTAACCACCCGATTCTATCAATGTTTTAAGGTTTGAGAATTTGGACTCCGGAGGAGAGTAAGCAACCGAACGACCAACGGTGAACGGTATGGTTTTCTTGTAGCCTGCTTGCTAACGAGGTGTCCCTCAGCTTGTGTGCTATTTGTTTATGTGTGCCGACTAAACAAGATAAAGCATGCAACCGGGATAATATGTTTGTTGTGTGATTGTGATGCACTAACACAACTTACCATGAGAACTTACTAATAATGTTTAGTAATGAATTGTGTGAGAATAAGGAATACTTCCAAATATTGTTTTCTTAGTAACCGAAAGAGGTTAACTAACAAACATTGACTTTGAGACTTCTACTTACTAGAACTTGGGGGGAGTGAGGAATCCGGAATGGTACCGGCACATGTGTATTGGGGGAGGTCGGAATCCTTATCAGATACCGACTTCCAAATATGACTTGTCTTCGGACTCGTCGCCTAGAGTCGACATATAGACTCGACCTCCTCAGACTTCTTGTTTTAGGAGGGAGGCATACTAAGGTGGTGTGGTGGTATATACCTAAATCCTAACTAATTCTAACTAATATTGTTTATGTAAACCAATGGAGCTGATAACTCATTGGTTAGGGTTACTTGACCTGACAAGATAAACAATGAATTAAGGAACAACCATTCTAATTAAAGAACGGTTGACTTAATTGAGATAAGAACTGAGATAAGATTTGAGATAAGGTTTGAGATAAAGTACAACCAATTCTAATCAAAGAACGGTTGGTACATAAGACTGAGATAAGTTAAGAATGGACTGAGATTTAGAGGAATAAAACTTAGGGAGTTAAATGATCAACTCACTAATTAAGGGAACACTTTTAAGTCGTTTTTTATGTGTGAACCATGTGTGTTCATACGTGGCTTATTGTTTATTGCACTTTCTATTTATGTTGTGCATCTAATCAACTCCATGCTATCAACAATTAGTCGTCGTAGCCCCGTTAGCTTGGGGCTATAAAAGAATCGTACCCGCAAAGGTGCTGACCCCCTCGGGGGCAACTGTTTATTTTGCAGGTGATTAACAGAAGGCGACTGTCCTGAGAGTAAGATGGGGTTGACGTATTACGGGTTTAAGTGTGACCTACGAGTTGTGCATGTACTCTTGTATGGTAATTTGTGTTAGTAAGTTGTATAGGATGTAAGGAGTTTGTAAGAGTGTTATGTAATTGGTTAAGCCTTGTAAGTACTAATGTTCCATATATTCGGGTCCGTCAGACCGTAGCTAGATCGTGGAGATTTTAGTATGCCTAGTTGGTCACGTAGGTGACTAACGGCGGTAACACCAAATGTTGTAAAAAATCCCCTGCAAAGTTAATATAAGTGAATGGAGGTTTATGAGATAAGTATGGCTTTATGAGTTGGGGTGTTACAAAAAGTGGTATCAGAGCGTAACTGATGACAGAAATTACCAAACTTAGGAGGATACCGAGTTAGAGCTTGAGTTATGGGAGACGTCTTCAAACCTTGGAGGTGGATGAATCGATGCTCTTGTCGGCAATGTAGGAGCACGGTGCCACTCAGACTTAAGCTCGAGACAGTATGTGCACTTCATCCGTTCTCAAGATGTTGGGACATCGGAGTGTTGCAGAGATAGCCTTTCACCGCGACAGAGTCAATCATCACTTGACAGACACAATGAGTGAGCCTCTTCAATAGAGTCCGCGCAATAAAGAAGACTTCATAGACTCTCTCATGCTGTTGCGGAAAATCAGGAGTCAACTCGGAACACCTTAAGTGCCACAACGGTCATGAAGTTCTCCCTCAACATCCGAAGATCGCGGCCCAAGTAAGAAGACCACTTAAAGAGCCGTTGGAAGTTGCCCACTAAGTTAGTTCCGGTATTTTCGGAACTAACTCCTTCGACCTGCTGTTGTACTTAGAGTATAAATAAGATGTGTAATAGTCAGTTTTAAGTGTGCTTTCATTGAGGATTATTTCAGAGCTTAGAGAGAGAAAGAGAATCGCTTTGCAAGCCAGAAAGAGAAAGAGAATATGTACCAAGTTAGTTAGCACCTTTAGATAGACTCTACCTAGGAAGATCCTAGTTTCACTACGCTTATCATTGTTCTGATTAGAAAGTGTGTTGGGTGAGTGAGTGAAAAGCCGCTAAGTAGATCCTTTCTACTTAGTGGGCATTTGTAAGTTATTTTATTTGACCAGGAAATGAAATAGCTTATTTGTGTATCTTGCTGAGTTCCACAGAGTCCTTCTCTCTTTTCATCGTTTCGCTACAATTACCACAAAAGTCTTCCGCACCCTCAGTTTAGTTAATTCGATTGGGTGCCTCTACATCACAGAGTGCTTCTCATTTACGAAGGCTGATTGAGTCAAACCAATCCTTAGACTCACACCTTTGATTGGTTTGAGTTAGCCATCCGATCCTACACGTGGTATCAGAGCCTCGCTTAGGCTAACGGTCAATCAACTAAGAAATGGCAGATCTCTTTGCCAACCAAAACAACAAAATGCACTTCGAGCACCCCAGACTCACCTCCACCAACTACGACCATTGGAAAAACGAGATCGAGCAACACATTGAGTCCGTCAACTCTGATCTTTGGGAGATAGTCATTGGAGGAGATCTTGCAGTTAATCCAGACCGATCAACATGTACTGCTGCAGATCGCAAAAGGTACGAGCTGAATTGACAAGCATCACGTGCGATATACACTTGCCTGGCCATCCCTAAACAAAGGAGAGTCAATCACTGTTAGTCCGCAAATGAGATATGGACACTCCTTCAAGCTACCCACGAAGGAGTCACTGAACTCAAGAAATGCAAAGCTCAAGAACTCCGAATGGACTATGAAAATTTTCTACAAAAACCCGGTGAGTCACTGGAAGAAGTACTTGATCGTTTCTACTTACTAACTACTACTATGCAGGAAGTTAGCATCTTACCAGATAGAGAGAGTGTCTTGCATAAATTGCTGGACAGTCTCAGAGAAGAATGGGCAGAGACAGTAATCTCCACCAAAGCATGCAAGGACTTATCCAAATAGAGCTGTCAAGACCTAGGTTCCTATCTACAATCCGTAGATAAATACAAGAAGAATGTTCGAAAGAAGTGTGGTAATACTTCTTCTCCATCTTCTAGTAAGACTACTACTTTGAATGACCAAGCCTTGCAGGTTAATTTGACTCAGTTAACTCATGAAGGAGCCAATGTTGCTGATACTCAAATCAGACAAGCTAAGGCTGAGCTGGTGGACATTATTGTTGAGGAAAGTGAGGCTGAGACTATGGAGGACTTTGTCTTCATAGTCAAGAACTTCCGAAAATTCATGCGTAACCAACCTAATCGATAGAGTCGGCCGTTCTCGAACACCTCTAAACAAGTTTTCAATTCTGTCACTTGTTTCAACTGCAATAAACCCGGTCACTTCAAGAAGGACTGTCCTTTACTAAAGAACCAGTATGGAAAATCTCAAGGGAGATCGCTAATGGCAGCTGTTGGATGGGGCGATTCAGACTCCGACGATCTAGACACAGAGTCTAGCGGCCTGGTATGCCTCATGGCACACGACACAACGGAATCCATAATTCCAGACAATGAGGTAACTCGTTCTCACCTTGAAACAGACCTTTACCGTATTTCTCCTATGGGATTTATGACTTTAATTGCTAAAATTTTCTCTGAGACCAACTCTCTCAAAGCAAGTCTCAACAGCAAAATTTCCGAGTTAACAGAGGAGCTCGAAATTTCGAAAAGTCTTATGTATGCCTAAAGAGACAAAGCCGAGGAACATAAAACCATCTCTTGTTCTCTCAGGTTAGATCTACAAGATTCAAGGCGTCATGTTAATTCCCTTCAAAAGGAACTTCATGATACCTTAGAACAAACTCAATTTAGACAGGGTGACCAGAAAGAGTCTCTCACCCTGATCGACTCTCTCAAACAAGACCTCACCATCTTTACTGATAAGTGTTGTTCTCTTCAAAATGATCTTAATGCTTCTGAATCCAAAAACATATCCCTGAACACCACCATCAAAAACCTCACTCAAAAACTGAAAGAAAAGGAACACGCTCTTTCCCTTAAGCCAGTCAAGTTTATCAAACAAGTCACCTCCTCCGAACTACCTGAGTGGGCCAACTCCAAAATCAAAGAAATTAGCCAAGATCGAGATGCTCTTCGCTCTAAAGTAGAACAACTCTCTCAACAGATTGTGAATCTACAATCCGGAGTTCGATCCACTCAATCCACACCCAAGTGGTACAAAGGTAAGTTCGACATTTCAAAGAATATGTCCAAATCCGACAACAGAGCCAAACGATATCAAGAAAAAGAAAAATTTGATTCCTGGTGGAAAGGACAACAGAAATACGTCAATCTTCCACCAACCAAAATTTGTGGTTATTGCGGGAGTCTTGGACATCGAGACAGTGCATGTGATAAATTGAATAGAGATCTCTCTTTTAATGTCAAACGCGTTAGATTGATACTTGAAGCACGAGAAGAATTGAAAAAGTCTGGCTCGAAAAGGGAACCCAAGTACATCTGGGTTCCCAAATCTAACAAATGATCTGTTCTTTTGTAGGTGAAGGCGAATGGCGACAGCTGGTACTTGGATAGTGGATGCTCTCGTCATATGACTGGAGATCCAAATCAATTCAATTCGCTTTCATCCTATCAAGGAGGTAAGGTTACTTTTGGAAACAACAACCAGGGTGAAATCGTGGGAGTTGGATCCGTAGGTAACCCCTCAAAATTTAAAATTGATGGAGTCCATCTGGTCACTGGACTCCAACACAGTTTACTAAGTATTTCTCAAATTTGTGATAGATTCAATTTGGTACTTTTCTCCTCTTCGGATTGTAAAGTTTATGATGAGCGTACAGGTTCATTAAAAGCTGTGGGACGTAGAGAAGGAAATCTCTACAAAATGTGCTTAAACTCCATTAATCCAGACGATCAAGTCTGTCTCAACGTGCATTCCAAAAACTCACTGCTGTGGCACTCCAGACTTGGTCACGCAAATCATAGGCTGTTGAACAAACTCAAAAGCAAGGACTTGGTGATTGGTTTACCCGACACAACCTTTGACACAGACTCTGTCTGTGAAGCATGTGTAAAAGGGACAACGAAGTTGATCACCAAATATCATCCGCACGTACTCCAGAACAAAACGGAGTAGTTGAACGCAAGAATAGAACTTTGGTAGAAATGGCTCGCACCATGCTCATTGACAGTCAACTCACTCCATCTTACTGGGCAGAAGCTGTTAACACAGCATGCTATGTGTTAAACCGTGCGTTGATTCATCCATTCCTTCACAAGACACCCTATGAACTACTCCGTCAACGTAAACCAAGTCTCATACATCTCAGGCGTTTCGGATGTAAGTGCTTTATCCACAATAATGGTAAGGACAACTTGGGTAAGTTCTCTCCTAAAAGTGATGAAGGTATCTTTCTTGGCTATTCTTCGAAAAGCAAAGCTTATCGTGTTATCAATCTGAGAACTCAATGTTTAGAAGAGAGTCCACATGTCAAGTTCGATGAGTCCCACAACGTTGGCTCATCTTCTGATCAACTTGACTTTGCCCCTGATGATTTTCTCACCGATCCACACTTCATCACTGTACCAATAGGAAGACTCCCTGAGTCCCAATCCATCACTCCTCATGATTCTCCAGCAAACAAAAGCAATACATCAGAATCTACTGACTCTGACCATACCCCGGAGACACCCATACCACAAAACTTGTCTTTCGACTCCTCTGATAAAGACACACCCCCTCCTGCTTCACGTCGACAGTTCCAGCAAAAATCAGCTTACCCTCCTGAAAACATCATTACCGACCCAAACTCCGGTGTTCAAACACGCCTACAAGTTATGCAAAACCTCTGTGCCTTTGGTGCTTTTCTGTCTAGCACTGAACCAAGAAACGTCAAAGAAGCACTCCTTGATAGTGATTGGGTTACTGATATGCAGGAGGAACTCAATTCTCTCCAGCGACATGCTGTCTGGGAGTTAGTTCCTCGCCCCACTGATAAGTGTCCAAATGATCATGTTTTATAGGTGTATTTCATATATTATATTAGCACTTTTCTTGCTCATTTCTCCACTTCGGTTAATTTTCCTCTAGTTTATGTTTTATTGTTTATCTCACAAATTTATTGTTCAAACATGAGGAAAACCAAGCTGGGAGTAAAGTAGATAAAGAGACGAACACATAGACGCAAACGGCTCAGAAAACGGAGTCCAAACGAAGAATCTAGAGCCGGTCGAAGTCAGAAGGAAATAAGTCACGATAGGTTGCAACCGCCTGGCTCAACCGCCCCTGTACCTCTCAATAACAGGCGGACAAGAGATGGGCGTGCAACCGCCTCAAAGCTGGCGGACAGGACACAAGGTGTCCGCTCAATACGAGGCGGACGAGACAAATATACAACCGCCCATGCATTGGCAGACAAGGAAGAGGGGGCAACCGCCTCCTTCCAGGCAGACAAGAGACAACAAGAGACAACCGCCTGAAAACAAGCGGACGAGGCAGAGAGGAGACCGCATGTTATCAGGCGGACACAACAAAACCGGCGGTCGTGTATAAATGTTCGCGAGCTTATCTTCACCGACCGACTGTCTGCAACTCGCCGCTGCAACTCGTCCACTGCCTTATCTATCTACTCCGTGCGGCGCTACCTTAATTCCCTCTCACGCGTGAGCCTGTCCCCTGCAATCAATGAGCTCAATCATTTCCTTAACTTGCTCACGCGTCTGTCTATCTTCCTTTCTTCTTCTTCTTTTCTTCTATAAAAGCCACGAGCTTCTGCTCAAAAATAACAAGCCCCTTCCACGAGAAACACTACCGTATTCCAATCCATCCATTATCCCATTCTCCCGTCTTCTCCATTTTATTTATTTTACAGTCCACCAAATCCACCTCTAGCCCTACGTATACAAAATAGCAGAGTGAGCCGGAGTGATTACGGATGATTTCTATTACTCTTGTCTCTGTCTATCTATTTAATATGTTAGGCTAGTTTACGTACGCTCTGGGAACGGTTATTATGTGTTTGTATTAATTATGCAATATTTCTACTGGTTTATTTATATACAGTTTGTTACGGTTAAAGGTTATCTCGCACCTTTTTAATAAATGTCATGAGTTTATTAAATTGTTTTCCTAAGTCTATTTTGATCAGACCGGGGATAAATAGATAGGTTAATTAAGACGTAAAACTGGAGGAAACTTGTTATGATTTAATAAGTTAGTATTCAGTTGCAAATGTAATTCCTCAACACTCCTCTGCCGTTTGCAGGCTTTTGCTTGAGTTTTCATCGGACCTTGCATTACAGGTAAACGAGTTCTTATGAGTTTTCATCGGACCTTAAGAAAATAATAGGAACCTTGCCAAATTATTAAACCAGTAGAGATAGCTTAATTATGCAGATTATTATAACCTAACCAGAGTTCCATTTTATTTATCTGTCAACTTAGTTTATTGTATTCTTTCTTTTTATTTATTTTACAAGTCAATTAATCCCCCCTCTTGTGACACACTTAGGTACTATAATATGTATATTAGTCCCACGGTTCGACTTCCGGTCGCTTACAATTTCACTATACTACCACGACCGGGATTTGTTTGCAGCCCGACGTTTAATTTGAGTTTTAATTTCTTTTCTTTTAATTTTACACCAGTTTAACCACTCAGATTATAACGTCTGCAAAATGGCGCCGTTGCCGGGGACTAGTTTATTCTAGTCCCTAAGCCCCGGATTATTCACTTGTTATATTAGAATATTTTGTTTATATTATTTTTGTTTGTTGTTTACATTAATTTTCTTTTATATTCTGTTTATATTATTTTTATGTTTGTTCCTAATCCTTTTATTTTCTAATCTGTTTCAGTAATTTTGTTTTATATACAAAAACAAAAAAAAAATATCTGTATACGGCAAATGGAAGAAGCGTTTGAATATTGGCAGGATTTATACTGCTCCGTATGTGGAGGAGCTCATGATTATGAGGATTGTCTCATATTTCAAGAGCAACTCTGGTTAGAAGATCAACCAGACTACCTGGAAAGAAACGCTCAGCAACAGCAGCAACCAAAGAGCAAAACTGTTCAAGAGGTAGAACACCCCACTACAGACGAGCCATTCATAGAGACCCCTCCCTCTAAAATCAATTACCGCTATTTTCCATCCTTCTCTATAATATACCCGGACAATGAGGATACTTACATCCTCGAAAATGAAGAGAAGGAACTGCCATCACCTCCCGCCAAGATATCCAAACAAAACGCCAATATCACCTTCGAAGAATCCTTTTTCTTTGAAGATGATATTGATCAGCGTTCTTTCTGTGAGCCTCACCTACAAGAGGAGGATTTTTACATCCTCCAATTTGAGGAAGAAAAATCATCACTGCCGGATCTTCTGTTAGAACTACGTTCCCGGCAATACCTCCTCAAACACCAGATTTTGTGGAGTATTAATTTTCTTATTTTATATGCCGAGGTAACGTTTTGTTTTGATCCAGGATAACGAAGCAGGCGTCTAGCCAAAGACGTTAAAGAAAGGCAGCTTCCCGGGAGGCAACCCGGGTGTATTTTTTATTTTATTTACTTTATTGTTCTTTTTCATTTTCAGGTTCTCTTTAAATTTTATTTTTGCTAACTTTTAACTCCGTTTGTAGTTTTGTTGCTTCTGGTGTCTTATGCAGGTGCACCTTCATTTCTACACTGCAACCAAGCTACGCTACTTGAGGCTGAAGCTCAAGTGTGGGGGAACTCCTGTAAACGCTAGCAAAAATAAAATCAGGGGAGTACTAGTTTCTTTAAATTATGCTTTTATTTAAATAAAAACTGCAGAGGAGCGTTTATGTGCTTAAATGTTTATTTGTGATCTTTGTGTTATCTCTATTTTATCTACTTACCGAAAATGTCTTCTGAAACCTTCCCTTGTTTTTCTGGTGAACAATGAGGACATTGTTCAATTTAAGTGTGGGGGAGTGTGCCCTTTTCGGTAACATTTTGTGCTTAAATGTTTAATCTCTCTCCTTATCATGCGTTTGTCCAATTCAAATATTATGGACCCTTTATATGTGGGTTGTTCTCTTTAAGAATAAATATTGTTATGAATTGTAGGATAAATGGTACAAATTTTAAAATTTTGATTACTTTTGAGGAGCACTTTATATGCGGTGTGACCAAATAATCTGCAAATGGTTGGATTTTATTGCTCAGGGTTTCTTTCTGTCTTCTCTCTTAGGGATTGCTAAGGGGTGCTTCTCTGTTAAAAAGAAAGAAAAATAATAATAATAAGGGACTTGCGAGTCACCATTGGAAACCAACAAAAGAGAGTTGAGTGTTCTTAAATACAAAGGCGTGATGCCTACATTTTCTCATCTCTTATGCAAAAGTGAAACAAATGCATGAATCTATTTTTCCTTTTGTTTTCTCCTCAATGCCCATTCTTGAGAGAAGTTGGCCATGGTAAAAGTTCTCAGAGTCACCTAAAAGAAACATTGAAGTACCTTGGATCATACCCCAAAACTCTATATTTTATTTTTACCCTGAGCACACCTATGCCACCAGCAGTTAATTTTTCACACTCCTCAATAAGTTAAAAAGATCATGTTTATCCTACCCTTCATAATAATATTTGTTAGTATTGAGCATTCCCTACTTACTTGGGTACGTGATTTTGCTTGAGTACAAGCAAAGAAGTGTGGGGGTGTGATAAGTGTCCAAATGAGCATGTTTTATAGGTGTATTTCATATATTATATTAGCACTTTTCTTGCTCATTTCTCCACTTCGGTTAATTTTCCTCTAGTTTATGTTTTATTGTTTATCTCACAAATTTATTGTTCAAACATGAGGAAAACCAAGCTGGGAGTAAAGTAGATAAAGATACGAACACATAGACGCAAACGGCTCAGAAAACGGAGTCCAAACGAAGAATCTAGAGCCGGTCGAAGTCGGAAGGAAATAAGTCACGATAGGTTGCAACCGCCTGGCTCAACCGCCCCTGTACCTCTCAATAACAGGCGGACAAGAGATGGGCGTGCAACCGCCTCAAAGCTGGCGGACAGGACACAAGGTGTCCGCTCAAAACGAGGCTGACGAGACAAATATACAACCGCCCATGCATTGGCGGACAAGGAAGAGGGGGCAACCGCCTCCTTCCAGGCGGACAAGAGACAACAAGAGACAACCGCCTGAAAACAAGCGGACGAGGCAGAGAGGAGACCGCATGTTATCAGGCGGACACAACAAAACCGGCGGTCGTGTATAAATGTTCGCGAGCTTATCTTCACCGACCGACTGTCTGCAACTCGCCGCTGCAACTCGTCCACTGCCTTATCTATCTACTCCGTGCGGCGCTACCTTAATTCCCTCTCACGCGTGAGCCTGTCCCCTGCAATCAATGAGCTCAATCATTTCCTCAACTTGCTCACGCGTCTGTCTATCTTCCTTTCTTCTTCTTCTTTTCTTCTATAAAAGCCACGAGCTTCTGCTCAAAATATAACAGCCCCTTCCACGAGAAACACTACCGTATTCCAATCCATCCATTATCCCATTCTCCCGTCTTCTCTCCATTTTATTTATTTTACAGTCCACCAAATCCACCTCTAGCCTCAGCCCTACGTATACAAAATAGCAGAGTGAGCCGGAGTGATTACGGATGATTTCTATTACTCTTGTCTCTGTCTATCTATTTAATATGTTAGGCTAGTTTATTACGCTCTGGGAACGGTTATTATGTGTTTGTATTAATTATGCAATATTTCTACTGGTTTATTTATATACAGTTTGTTACGGTTAAAGGTTATCTCGCACCTTTTTAATAAATGTCATGAGTTTATTAAATTGTTTTCCTAAGTCTATTTTGATCAGACCGGGGATAAATAGATAGGTTAATTAAGACGTAAAACTGGAGGAAACTTGTTATGATTTAATAAGTTAGTATTCAGTTGCAAATGTAATTCCTCAACACTCCTCTGCCGTTTGCAGGCTTTTGCTTGAGTTTTCATCGGACCTTGCATTACAGGTAAACGAGTTCTTATGAGTTTTCATCGGACCTTAAGAAAATAATAGGAACCTTGCCAAATTATTAAACCAGTAGAGATAGCTTAATTATGCAGATTATTATAACCTAACCCAGAGTTCCATTTTATTTATCTGTCAACTTAGTTTATTGTATTCTTTCTTTTTATTTATTTTACAAGTCAATTAATCCCCCCTCTTGTGACACGCTTAGGTACTATAATATGTATATTAGTCCCACGGTTTGACATCCGGTCGCTTACAATTTCACTATACTACCACGACCGGGATTTGTTTGCAGCCCGACGTTTAATTTGAGTTTTAATTTCTTTTCTTTTAATTTTACACCAGTTTAACCACTCAGATTATAACGTCTGCACCCACGCATCAACAAACAATTGGTACACGTTGGGTCTTTCGTAATAAACTTGATGATGCAGGATAAGTTTTCAGGAATAAAGCTCGATTGGTCGTTCAGGGCTACAATCAAGAAGAAGGGATTGATTATGATGAAACCTTCACTCCCGTAGCTCGTCTTGAAGCAATTCGCATGCTAATTGTGTTTGCCGCTTTCAAAGGTTTCCAATTATATCAAATGGATGTTAAGACAGCCTTCCTCCACGGCTACATTGATAGAGAAGTCTACGTCGAGCAACCACCAGGCTTCACAGACTCCGTCCATCCCGACTATGTCTACAAACTGTGTAAGGCCCTTTACGGACTGAAACAGGCTCCACGTGCCTGGTATGACAGACTGTCTACATATCTATTGCAAAATGGTTTCTCTCGAGGTAACGTAGATAAAACGCTCTTCATTCTTCACTCATCACATGACTTACTTTTAGTACAGATCTATGTTGATGATATCATTTATGGTTCTACAAGTAACACCCTCTGTGACCATTTTGCTAACCTTATGAAGCAAGAGTTTTCCATGAATGAGTTAGGTGAGCTCAAGTTCTTCTTAGGATTACAAATTCAACAGGAAAGGGAAGGGATCAAGATCCATCAACAAAAGTACATCAAGGAACTCCTTGATAAGTACAACCTGAAAAATGCCAAGAGTATGTCCACACCAAGCTGTACATCTGCCAAACTGCATCCTGATGATGACGGAGTCGGCGTCAATGCCACCGAATATAGAGGAATGATAGGGTCCCTCTTGTACCTGACTGCCAGTCGCCCAGACATTCTTCACGTAGTCTGTCTTTGTGCTCGCTTCCAAGCAGCACCAAAACAGTCTCACCTCAAAGCAGTCAAGCGTATCTTCCGCTATCTTAAAGGTACAAGTACACTCTATCTATGGTATCCACAATCTCCTACTTTTACTTTATCTGGATATAGTGACTCTGATTGGGCTGGTTCTCTCCAAGATCGAAAGAGTACTTCAGGTAATGCACAGTTCTTGGGTCTTTGCCTTGTTTCATGGTCCTCCAAAAAACAGAATTCTGTAGCACTCTCTACAGCAGAGGCAGAGTATGTTTCTGCTGCAGCCTGTTGCTCCCAACTCCTTTGGATGAAACAACAACTTCAAGACTATCATGTCACCCAAGAACAGATCCCAATCTTTTGTGACAACAAAAGCACAATCAAAATATCAGAAAACCCAGTCCAACACTCAAGAACTAAACACATCGAAATTTGCTTTCACTTCTTGAAAGACTGTGTCGAGAAAAAGCTTATCCAACTTGACTTTGTGCCCACAGAAGATCAACTTGCAGATATTTTTACTAAACCCTTGTCTACAGCAAGATTCGAAGCTCTGCGATCAGTAATCGGATTGACTCCGCCTACCTAGACGGTCGCATCTCCTTGCCCCTACCGCAATCTTCAGCAGGTACTCCCTCATGTCTCATAGAGTCTGTCTTTGTTTGCACTTGAATCAGTGAAATGTGTTTTATTACTTAGCACGCCTATTACTCTAGCGCTACTATCCACGTCATCTATCCGAACCCAACCCGCCTAAATCGTCGCCCTTAATCTCGCCCTACCCTGACGTCGCCGCATTTATCTCACCTGACACACTCCATCTCTGCCACATCCAGCCTTTATATCTATCACCCGTCCACTCCATCTCTCTCACTTCCACTCCCTTTACACCCAAGCAACCTTCAAATTTCCAAATGGCCGGCATCACCTTCAACGGAATCAACATCCCAGCCGATATTTTCGCCGACCCCATTCGCCTTCAGGCATACCTCCAATCGATGGCAAACCCTAACCCATCTCCACTCAGCACCACCACCACCACTCACTCTCCCACTAAAACCACCGCTACTTCGTCTCCCACACACTCCTCCACACCACCACCTGAAACCCGTGACCCATCCACTCATCTAACACCGCCATCCGCTGCAAGAACAGAAATTCTTGAAACCGACATTGAGGAGGTCACCCCAATTCAAACCCTGCCACCATCTCCAACACCACAAGCTACCATCCCTCCTGCCGAAAACCATCCTCCGATCAACCACAAGACCATACCAACAAATCACCCACCAAATCCCCTACACCAACCCCACAAGCATCACCCGCTAAATCCGCAACACCACCACAACAACCTCCACTCAAAACCCGCAAGAGAAAAGGCCAAACCTCTACCCCACCCACAGCAAAAAGAATCCTTCGTTCTTCTGTCAAGGCACAACCTGTCTCCTCTGGTTCCGGTGAATCGTCTCCAGTCCAAGAACTACCCACGGCCAGTCACGATGCCTCTACTGGTGCTACCTCCGCCAAAGATCAAAAACCACCGAAGCCGCACCGACGGAGTGTGAAGGTCGACCTATTCACTCAACGTTACATGCTCGGGGACCCTGCCTCGGAACTAAATATCATCAGGGGTTAGTTCCTCGACTTTTCTTGGGCTCTATCTTCCAACCTAGGGGAGTTAGTTACTATGCTAGAAGTTCAGGGGTGGAAACACCTCTTCTGTGAGATTACGGAGTGGTATCCCACAGAGTCTGTCGACTTCTTTCAAAATCTTGTCATCCGAAACGGTGCTGCACAGTCTGTTGTTAATTCCACCCCAATCTTCTTTGATCTTGCAAAATTGTCCCAAATTCTTGGCGTCCCTGCTACTGACCTGTCATTCTATGAGAAAGGAATCCTTCCTGAGATCCCTGGGGTCCCACAAAATAAAATCTATCGCTTTTTCTCCTCCAAGAAAAAGATTGGCTCCCCCATACCCCGTGGCGATCTCTCCATTTTACACCAACTCCTCCACATTCTGGTCATCAAAAACATTGTCCCAAGGAAGGAAGGAAATCTCATGGTCAACTGCTTGGACCTCACCATAATGTACTGTATCATCAATCGTCACTCTATCAATCTGGCACATATAATTCTCCATCACCTAGCCCAGTTGGTCGACACCCCGAAACACTCCTTGGGGTACGTGTTCTGGTTGCCTCGCATATTCAACTTCTTTCAGGTACCCTTGGCGACTTCGACGCCAGAGTCCATCAAGGAGGCAGACACCATCAACCTGCGGTATCTGAATCGGCTGACTTCTATCGACAAATCAAAGCTGCTACCCCCATCATCTACTCCAACGACGGCGGGGACATCCACTTCTCAAGAGGCAGTCCCTCAAGCTTCACTCCTACCCCTCCTAGAGAAAGTGGAGTGACTTATTGCGCATGCAGCCGAGCTCATTCAGGGCCAGACGCAGATGATGGACCGACTCGCCGGGATAGAGACGACAGTGGCGGCCTTGCAAGACCAACTCCTTGACATCCAATCCACCTTAACCCCAAACCCTTAGAATGACGTGTGTGTGTAGTGTTAGAACTTAGGCTGTTTTTAAGTTCTAAACACTTTTTAATGGTTTTTGTGTGCATACTTTGACAGACCTTTTGATACTGTGGGCTTCCCTCTGATGAAAGCAAAAGGGGGAAGCGGTGAATCCCGTCTGGTGTACGGGTTATTCTGCTGCTGTTTTAAACTGCTTCTGAATTTGCGCTGCTGGACCACGTGGTCTAGTGATTTAACTGTCTTATATACTATCCTGCATATTACATTGCTTATTTATCGTTTGCTTGCCTGGAGTCCCTCTCCGATCAAGGGGGAACCTAAATGGAGTCTTTGAACTCAGTTGCTACTGCTGCTATTAAGGGGGAACTTTGACAAGGTCGGTTCCCCTAGTCCTTGTGTTTTTATTTCAGGATTGACTCCATCGGGATTCACGAAGGTTTGCTATCATCAACAACAAGGGGGAAACTGTTGGGACATCGGAGTGTTGCAGAGATAGCCTTTCACCGCGACAGAGTCAATCATCACTTGACAGACACAAAGAGTGAGCCTCTTCAATAGAGTCCGCACAACAAAGAAGACTTCATAGACTCTCTCGTGCTGTTGCGGAAAATCAGGAGTCAACTCGGAACACCTTAAGTGCCACAACGGTCATGAAGTTCTCCCTCAACATCCAAAGATCGCGGCCCAAGTAAGAAGACCACTTAAAGAGCCGTTGGAAGTTGCCCACTAAGTTAGTTCCGGTATTTTCGGAACTAACTCCTTCGACCTGCTGTTGTACTTAGAGTATAAATAAGATGTGTAATAGTCAGTTTTAAGTGTGCTTTCATTGAGGATTATTTCAGAGCTTAGAGAGAGAAAGAGAATCGCTTTGCAAGCCAGAAAGAGAGAGAGAATACGTACCAAGTTAGTTAGCGCCTTTAGATAGACTCTACCTAGGAAGATCCTAGTTTCACTACGCTTATCATTGTTCTGATTAGAAAGTGTGTTGGGTGAGTGAGTGAAAAACCGCTAAGTAGATCCTTTCTACTTAATGGGCATTTGTAAGTTATTTTATTTGACCAGGAAATGAAATAGCTTATTTGTGTATCTTGCTGAGTTCCACAGAGTCCTTCTCTCTTTTCATCGTTTCGCTACAATTACCGCAAAAGTCTTCCGCACCCTCAGTTTAGTTAATTCGATTGGGTGCCTCTACATCACAGAGTGCTTCTCATTTACGAAGGCTGATTGAGTCAAACCAATCCTTAAACTCACACCTTTGATTGGTTTGAGTTAGCCACCCGATCCTTCACAAGACCTGAAGAAGAAGCTAAGGGTTGCCTTGACGCTTCATATGTGAAGAGGGGAAAATACGCCCAGAAGACCCAAAAAGAGAGCAACAACCCAACAGAGCAAAGAGCAGGGAAAAGGGAGGCCAAGGCAACGACCGGGCGTCCCCGTCCAGGCCCAGGTAGGCCGCAAGCAGCGACCGGTCGTCTGTGACCGGTCGCCATAGGAAGCATTTCGATCGGTCATTTACGACCAGTCACCAGGAGTACGAGATATAGTATAGAAGGCGCCCGGTCGTTTGTGACCGGGCACCAAATACACCAAATATAGCACGGATACGACCGGTCGCCTGTGACCGGCCCGTAAGAGGGCAAAACAAGTACGGGTAGCGACCAAAAGATTGGGAAATTAGGGTAAGATATTTATCAGATATTTTAGGCTCGCCAAGATATTTATGTGCCAACCTGGCACAATGTAACGGGCTAAAAGGCCAGTGATAAACACTATAAATAGGGGTTCACCCCCTCAATAAAAGGCACGCGAACAGTACCCGAGAATCCTCACTATTGCATTGCGCTGTCACGAATCCCTCTTTCTTTCTCTCTCACCCCTTTTTTCGGTAACAAGGTAACTCGATAGAACTTGAAGAGCTTGATGATAGATTAGGACCCTGATTGAGGAATTGCGAGAGAAGACTGCTTAGGAACCTAGGGATTTATACCATTTCAATATGTGATTGTGCGGCGTTCTTTGTCTTATCATTAAGCTCAGGATCTCTTCTATGAGTCTCTTATCAAGGTAAGTAATAGGAATAATATATTATTTTTTTGCTTGTTATGCACTTATTTATAAAATACTCATCTTTTGTTGTTAATGCCTTTATAGGTAGTGGCTATGGGTTAGTGCCTAGACATTCAGTCAAATGCCTTGGTGCACCACTAGAGGAAGGTTGAAATAAACCTTGATAAGACAAAAGAGAAGCTATCTTCTGAGGTCAACTCTCACCAGAGGCTCCTCGACATCCTGGAGAGTGAGGTGCAGCAACGGGTACACTGCCGAAAAAAAAGAATAAACAACGTTTTTATTTGTCTTTTGGAACATTTTATAAACATTTTTTATGCCAACGACGCAAATGGTCGAACCTCTTAAAGAACGCGTTGTGAGTGTTTTTTATACATTAATTTAAAAGAACTCTTATTGCTAAAGCGTTTTTTAAGGTGTGTAAGGTGGCGGGAATCTACGAGGCATAAAGAACGCTTTCATCTTGAAGCGTTCTTTATGTCTGACTATAAAAAATGTTTGTTTAATATAAGCGTTATTTATGAAGCTTTATAAAAAATGCTTATATTGATAAGAGTTCTTTATGACATTTGGCGCGAGAATATAAGAAACGCTTATACATATAAGCGTTTCTTATATGGTCCTTTTTTATATTTTTATTTTTATACAATTTATTACCCTGCTCATAACACAAAATTAAATGCGCGCTACAATCACAAATTGCCATAACCTGTTTGCATTATATATACCAGATCAACAGCAGCACTTTGTTTGCATTAATATTATACCAGCGCACATAGGCTTAAGTGTAGTACCGATCAACTACAACATTTGTAACTAGCTAGTTAACCAAACTACTAAAATGGTTCAAGTTCGATCATAACAATACAACCATTTGAAAAAAGAAAAGATAGCCACTTGACTCATGACTTCTTCTGATCAATTTAGTGCTTTCAACACATGTGTGCTCCTTGACAAACTTGAGATCGGCTTGTGAATAAGTATTGAGAAGAAATCAACAAGCTGCACACGGGAATTATAAAAGCAATTAAGTACACCATTTAAACTTATCCAAACATGCGCAAATAGTTAAATCACCAATTCAAACATAAAAGCACTTATAATACATACCTGAGAAGAAATTTCCAATTCACTAAGACAGTTGTTACCTCAGTTAAAGATGAAAGTGTTGACGATCATGATGATTCTTCTACTTATAGAAAAGAGACAGAAGAAGAAAAGCATGATACAAAAGAGACTGAGGCAGATACAGATGAAAGGATGAATGAGAACTCAGACACAGAGAGGTTGAAGAAATTGGCTAAAAAGTTAAGTGAGGCTGCCACGAAGTAGGGTCTAGTGAAGATTAACGAATTACTGGCCCACTTCATGACCTTGAATGAAGAAAATGGTTTTCTAGAATAGTTATATGAGGAGGAGAAGAGGAAACTTAGTCGATTATATGGTGGCATGGGGGACTATATGATGATAAAGTGGTACCAGATCGCCCGGTTGATGAGTTTCATGACTTATGGATGGAGAAGCTAGGCACTTCTCCATCTCCAATTTCGATTGGATCCGCATCTTCTTTCAGTTTTGAACATCAATAGGTCTGAGAATCTTCAAACAGTTGGACATGAATGTGCGTAGATTGCATGCAGTCAATTGGAATACTAGCCACACACTGTTGATGTGGGGTGCATTGTATCTTTTAAAAAAACTAGATGAAGATCCCTTGGCAATCAAAAAGATTGAGAGATTCCCCTTAAGCAGGATTCCCCTTGAGTTTGCATGTATGTTAAGCGTCTTTAACAAATGATAGCAATAAATGATAGCAATAAGTGACAGCTTCTATGCACAATAAGTGACAGCTTTTATGTTATACTATAACCATAGTTTTCTACTACGGTTACAGTATAACATAAAAGTTGTCACTTATTGTGCATAAAAGTTGTCACTTATAGCTATCTTTTGTTAAAGACGCTTAACATGCATGCAAACTCAGGGGGAATCCTGCTTAGGGGGAATCTCTCAATCTTTTTAATTGCCAAGGGACCTTCATCTAGTTTTTTTTTTTTAAGATACGATGCACCCCACATCAACAGTGTGTGGCTAGTATTCCAATTAATTGCATGCAATCTACAGACATTCATGTCCTAGTGTTTAAAGATTTCTCAGACCTATCGATGTTCAAAACTGAAAGAAGATGCGAATCCAATCGAAACTGGAGATGGAGAAGTGCCTAGCTTGTCCATCTCCATCCATAAGACATGAAACTCATCAACAAGGCGAATTGGTACCACTTTATCTTCATATAGTCCCCCATGCCACCATATAATCGACTAAGTTTCCTCTTCTCCTCCTCATATAACTATTCTATAAAACCGTTTTCTTCATTCAAGGTCAAGAAGTGGGCAAATAATTCGTTAATCGCCACCAGACTCTACTTCGTGGCAGCCTCACTTAACTTTTTAGCCAATTTCTTCAACCTCTATGTTTCTGAGTTCTCACTCATCCTTTCATCTGTATCTTTCTCTATCTCTTTTGTATCATGCTTTTCTTCTTCTGTCTCTTTTGTATCAGTAAAAGAATCATCATGATCGTCGGTACTTTGATCTTCAACAGAGGCAACAACTGTCTCCATCGGCCAAATTCGCCTGGCTTTTTATCATATTTTCTCTATGATGTTTCTAAAGATCAATACCACTCGCCCTCTACTGTGTCATCCCCAAAGTTTTTACTAGTGCTGTCCAGTTCTGATTGTTCGATCTACTGAAGCTTCCACAACATATATACTAGTCAGAGGTCAATAAAGGAAAAGGAGAGAAGGAAGGTCATGAAGGAAAATAAAGTTGGTGGCCTGGGCCCGTCCGAGTTCAATTTTTTTTAAAATAGGTGGATGACAATCAAAGGTGCTTAGGCGCTAGCCAAAAAATGTAGAGGGATACTAAAATAATAACTACTAGAAATTAAAAAGCTGTAAGTAGAGGTCTCTAATATGGCCAATGGTGGTCATATATAGATTTCCAAAACATTAGAGGGTTAATTGGAATGCCTAGCGCGCTTGACAGGATAACAAATCTGAGAAGAATGTGAAGGAACTTAAAAGTTTGATGTTGGTATTGGTAGAAACGTAGATAAACTTCTAGGTGGATGTTAAGGTAAAAGCATATGGGGAAGGGGACGTTAGACAAGCTGATGATGCCGTAATGCTATGTCTGTATAATTAATTAATACACCCTATAGTCATCTAATAATATGTTATATTATAATATAATATAACATTAATACACTCTATAGTCATCTAATCAAATTAATTTCACCATAACTATGTGGCTATATTTGTATGCATGCCGAAACGCATTATATTTGACGCCTAATATTAAACACATTGATTCCCAAGTCCATTGTACAACCAGCAAGAAAAAATCAGCACATAGTACAAATAGATGCGCGCGACAGTTTGGTTTGCATGCAAAATTATTCCCAAACACACGTACACTTTATTTCACGCTTTTAATCCTAAACAAACAGAGTATATATGTTCCCGATTAACAAGTTTGGTTTGCAAAATTACCAAATTGGAGAATAAAGGCGATGAAAATCAACACACATACAGTACAACAATAGATAGATGCGCGTGACACAGTTTGGTTTGCATGCAAAATTATTCCCAAACAACCACTTTATTTCATCACGCCTTTTAATCCCAAACAAACAGAGCATGTATGTTCCTGATTAACAAGTTTGGTTTGCAAAATTACCTCATCAGCAGAAGAATAGAGGAGATACATCTAGCGCGCATGTATATTCCTTTCGCTAGTTGGGGTTGTAAAATTTTTCTATGTAGAGTGAATCCAGAGGCGCCGTGCGTGCGACAGGGCATGTATGTCACGTTCGCGTGATTTTGCAAACATTAATTACCGATCGAAAGATATATGACAAAAAAGGATAGGCATGCATATATATGTATATATCTGTTCGCAGATTGAGGGCAAAATTACCGATAGCGAGAGGCGCCGATATCGATCGACACATGCATGTGGCATGCCTTCATCGCCCTAGTTCTGCCAGAAGATAGAATATTGAAGATTGATGGTGAGCGCAGTATCGGGAGGGAACAGAAGAGAGGCGCCGTGGCGCCAAATATTGGTAATTTCTGAGTCAGTGGTTTTGATTGAGAAGAGATAGAGCGGAGAGCGAGGTTTACAGAGTAAGAGCGAGGTTTACAGAGAGTGGGTAGGGGAACAGTCACGATTAGATTGATGAGAAGACTGGGGGGCGGGAGGGCAAAAACTGTTTATAACTTAGGTAACATAAAGAAAGATTCACTTAAGAAACGTTCTTTATGCTACTTACAATCAGCATAAAAAACGCTTCTTAACTGAAGTGTTTTTTATGTTATCACGCCCAAAGACATAAAAAGCGCTTCTCAAAAGAAGTGTTTTTTATATGTATCTCTTAAAGAATGCTTTATAAGCAAGCGTTATTTTTGTCTTTGGGCGCGATAAAATAAACAATGCTTTGTAAGCAAAACGTTTATTAAGATGTCTCGCCTATTATAAAAAATGATTTAAAATATAACCTTTTTTAAAGGGGCATTGTTTATTCTTTTTTTTTCAGCAGTGGTAGCGAAACAGACTAAGATTTTGAAAGCTGACTTGGCCCAAGCAAGATCTGAAAGGAACAAGAGCCAAGATGAAGCTTTCCTCCAGGTGTCATCCTTCACATAGGAGATCTTTGGCCTGAGTTAAAAAATTAAAGTTCTAGAAGAGAAGGAAGCTTCTCCTAATAACTCACTGTTCAACTTCGGAAGGCTGCAAACAGATCTAGAAGAGAAAGTGAAGTCTTTGCAGACTACTCATGAAGGTGAAATTGTCCTAGTCAAGATGGAGCTTTCTTCTTCTCTGGCTGAGTATGCCTCTCTGAAAGCTAAGCTTCAAGCCTTGGAGCTGGAGAACTTGGGCCTGAACAAAGAGGAAAAAGATGTAGAAATCTTTTCCGAAAAGGAGGCCTTACCATCACTGGAAGACAAGGATGTCCAGGTTCCACTAGGTTCCACTTCCGCCAGCTCTATGCATGTGACAAGTAATAATGTTTTTATTTTAAATTTTACTTTTATTGTTTTGAGTTTTCTTTTTTTACTCTGTTGTTTTCTTTATGTAGATGATCAACCCAATGTTCCACTCAAGCAAGTTTGAGAGTACAGAGACAAAACCACTTAACTATCTGTCAAGCTCTATGATGCCATTACCACAAGAGATGAATTTCAGGCTCTTCTGGCTCGCTTGAAGGAAGAAAAGCTGTGCCAGAAGGCTGCGTCAGAGAAGAGTGAGTCTATTGTCTCCGGTCTTACTAAGTTGCTAACTACCTAGAGTCGTTTATTAGTTCAAACCTCACCCCAAATTGTTGAAGACTTCTACTTTGACCGGAAGAGCTTTGTAGAGAAAGATCTTGTGGACCCCCTCAGCTTCGAGAACATCTCTGTTATGGCTCACTTTAGCGAGGAGTTAGGGCATTTGTTAGGGGAGAAGGATATACCTGTTGTAGTAGAGAGGCTATACTATCTCATAAGAAGGGTGCTTCTGGAACTTCCAGAAAGACTTAGACACATAGGCTTTTTCTTTTTTTCTCTCTTTTTTTGAAAATCTATTGTAGCTCAAGTTTCTTTCAGATATTGTATCTTGAATTTTTCAACTTTGTATATTAATAAATTACCTTATTGCTTTCTTACTTTCGGGGCTTGTCTTGCATCTTTCTTTCTTTTTGCTTTAATTTTCTGAGGGGATATCCTCTTTTTCCATTCACTTGCAAAGATAATAATGTTCTAACATTCGGAATTTACTTAGCTTGATAATTTGTTTACCTTTTGTGAAGGAGTTCTTTCCAGATGAATCTTTAAATAATCTTTCATAAGTATTAGCCATGAAAAGAAGGCCCTTAATAAGAAATACATAGGTCTTCATATAATAATTGTTCTACTACAACAGATGTCGTCAACTTTTGTCATGATAATCATATAAGTTAATTACTCCAAAAGCACCTCTAGGAGGTCATTAAACTTTTACTGATAGAATTTTGAAGCTATCTCTTGGATATTGATATAATCTATAAGGGTGCTTCCAGAAGAACCTTGCTGAAATTTATAAATTGCCTTGTGTAGATAGCATCTGAAGACCATTGAATAAGAAGATGTCCTCATTGAATCTTCCTTTCGATGAACCCCTAACAATAGATAAGATAATTCAGCCAAACAATAATAATTCTTTTTTATAAAGGATGAAGTAACTTTCCTATGGTTTTGTCTTTGCTTATGTTAGCCAAAGAATGAAACATGATCATTCCTTTCCAGAGTACTTGAGAGCGACCTTTTCCTCCAGAAGGTTTTTTAATCGAAGTACGATGTGGCATCACACACCTAATAAGTCACCCATTACAGGTGATCAGAGCTCTTGATGATTCCATAGATGGGTTTCGGTACCTCTTTATTTGCCTTACCATTCGTCTATGGCGGCTTTTATCAACTATTCGATGATAGTCGAGGCTTATAGTTCCATTCGAAGGCTCACTATTCCATTTTAAGGTTTTTATTTCATTTGGAGAGATGACAAAATATTTTGTTGATGATGATTGCTTCCGGGAAGATTTTCTAGAAGAACCTTTGGCCTTGATTTGCTTCTTAGGTCATACATGGGGTGATCAAACCCCTGGGGTGTTCTTACTTTTCTTTTATTAGAAATCTTGACAATAATATTCATATTTTGACAATACTCTTGAAAATATCATGCTTTCTAAATAATACAGAGTATGCTTTCCTTACTCTTTCTCTGGAAGACCTTTTTTGGAAGATCTTCTTTTAATAAGAAGAGGGTTTCTCTTTCTACCCTTCCCTTTTTCATTTGGTTTCTGCTTAGATACCTTATCAAACAACCGTTTTATCATGCGAACCCCTTATTTCCTATTTTCTGGCTTTTGCTAGGATTCGACAAGGATCTTGGTAGTTGTAGGTCGCCATGAACTACTTCATTCTTTGTGTTTGACCTACCTTTGTATTTCATTGTCAATGGACTTATGATCTTCTGATCTAGAATTTCCATGCTCTGTTGCTAATTGAAGCTATCGTTGGATTAACACGATTAATCTCGAATTTTCCTGATCTCCTGATCTCTCCGAGTTTGTTGTTCCCTCTTTCCCTTTCATTCTTCACCAAATTTTCCTTTTCGCTTGCTCTTCTTATCATGGTTGCTATTTTCAGGTGTTCATTTCCCATAGACGACACCAAATGAAAAAGTTTGGATTCCGGCCCCCTAAGATCCAAGTAAGAATAGATTAAACCTTCAAATCTAGGACCCGAGGACTCAATCTAAGCCTTTCACCGAATTCCTCGCTAAGACCTTCTTCATCCTTTGTGTTCTTGATGTTCTTCGTGTTCTTGTACGCATCTCATATGAATGTTTAAGTGAAGTGAAGGTGCTTCCCTTCTATTGTGTTAAATGTGAAGTAAATGAACAGACAACACCAGATTTATAGTGGTTCGGCCAATGTGGCCTACGTCCACTGTCGATGTCGGTACCTTTATTGATGATTAAGAACGGATAGCTCCCAATTCTCAAAGCCTAGCTTTGTATATGGTTTTCTCTCTCTTTAAAAACTCATCCCTTTCTAAGTGTCATATATCTCTATTTATAGGCCTCTTAGGAACAAGCTCTCAGCTCCTTTACATATGTAACTCTCCTATTGGTTCCTTTTTATACAGTCTGTCATGCAACTTGACAACTTGTCTTAAAGGAAAACTTCTAGACTATTCTATACAATGTCTTTCTGATGGCAACTATAACTTGGTTTCTGGTAATATCTTCCGGAAGCGGCTTCCGGAACAAGCATCCGATAGGATGACTTTTGTATCATTTCTAATTGTATTTTTATACCATTAATTACAACAATAACTTTTTGTGGATGAATCAACATGTAGTCATGTTAGTTATATGTACAATATTCTAATAATATAAAATTATACAAAAAATTTGTGATAGAATATTATTTATGGTACAAATATAAGTTAATTAAATGTAGCAATTTCACTACATATGGGCTAGGAAAAAAATTACCGCAGATATATGTGCGGCCTGCGTGCGTCTATAATTAGCCAAGGAGTATAGTAATTAATCAATCAGACTAGCGAATGTGTGTTAGGATATAATATATGTTAGTGTATATGCAACGCACTTCTATTAATACCTCTCTATAAATATCCTAATCTGTACTTCGTTACTCTTTAGTCAAAAGAAATACAGAGAATGTCATTTCTCTCTGGTTATAGACTCAACCTTGTAATCCCGCATATTCAAGAAATAAAGAAAGTTCTTCTTCCTTCTCTACCTTCTACTCTATCTTTTCCTGTTCGCATACAGTCCCAAAACCGGCACATCGTGACATGGTATCAGAGCTTGTGTCGCCCAAGAAGTCGTGCGCTGTGTAGCCAGTTACTGAAGCCCTAATTGGATTCGAAGATGTCGAAAGAGATTGAGGGGAAATTGCCAGATGACCAAGGAGAGAAGATCGCCAGCGGTGGCGAAGGTGGTGACGAAAACAACAAACGAACAACAGCGAACTCAAAGAACGACCCTCTATTTCTCCCCAACTCAGATCACCCAGGAATGCTGCTGGTTGGGACGAAATTCGACGGGTCGACTGGTTTTGCTGCCTGGAAGAGGAGTATGGTCATAGCCCTGAGCGCAAGAACCAAGCTAGGGTTCGTGGACGGGACGGCGAGAAAGGAGAACTTCCCTGCTGATCGAGCATTGGAGTGGAAGAAATGCGATAACATGGTTATCTCGTGGTTGCTCAGTGCACTCGAACGAGATATTGCTGAAAGTGTCGCATTCAATAGCTCAGCCGAGTTGGTCTGGGAAGAGCTGATTTCCAGATTCGAAGAGAACAACGTCGCTCGACTCTACGCTTTGGAGCAAGAATTGACCACTATCGCTCAGGGAGACGACACGATACGTGCCTACTACACGAAGGTCAAAAGAATTTGGGACGAAATAGACTCGACAGACACACTTCCGACTTGTACATGCGCAGGAGACGATGAGTTCAAGAAATACATTAAGCGACAGAGAGCCATCAAATTCTTGATGTCGGTGAATCCAAGGTTCGCCCAAGTTAGGGCAAACGTTTTGATGATGTCTCCGATGCCTTCTGTCCAACAGATCTACTCTCTCCTGGTCCAAGAAGAGAGACAAAAGGGAATTGGAAGAGAAGGAAAACTGGAGGAGAACACAGTATCTTTCGCCACAGATTTTCGCAGCAACACAACGAATACCGGGAGAAACCAGTTCAAGGGCTCCCGACGAAGTAGCTTGAAATGCAATCATTGCCAGAAAGTAGGCCACACAGAAGAAAGGTGCTTCGAAAGGGTTGGATATCCACCCAACTGGAGATTTCCTAAAGGGAAAAGATCTCCAAGCACGGCCGCAGCCATGGATGGTAGAGGTGCGAGACAAGAAGAACAGACAAATCCCAGCACCATAGAAGCGTCTCCAACAGGAAAGACCTACAGCGTTGACGAAATCAACCAAATCCTAGCTTATGTGTCGAGAAGCAAGGATGAAGGAGCAGAGAACACTACCAGAAGCAACACAAGTTGTAGTTTTGTCGGTAACACTTCTTGAACCCTAAAACTTGCCTCTCTGCTAGCTCTATTACCTGCTGCAATCTTCATGATTCTGGTTATAGAAGTAGTGCAGATTGGATAGTGGACTCTGGTGCTTCCGAACATATGTGCTGTGATTTGAATAAGTTTGAGAGTTATAACCATCTAAATCATAATCATACTGTCAGTATGCCCGATGGGCACCCACAGAAGGTAGAAATTGTGGGGACTGTGAGATTGAATGATTTAATTTTCCTATCCAATGTGCTGTATGTGCCATCCTTCAAATTTAACCTGATTTCAGTAGCCAAATTAGCAAAAGATTTGCCTGGAAAGTTCTTTTTTGATAAAAACTATTGTGTTTTTCAGGATTCTAAAACTTTGCTTGAACATCAAATAGGGAGACAAAGATCTGGAATATACTTGCTCGACATTTCTAACAGGAATGAAGCAGAAATTAGAGTTGCCTCTAGTTGCCTAGTAGAAAGGGTTGTTACTGGTTTTGATTGTACAGACAAACTAAGCCTCTGGCACCATAGGCTTGGCCATATGCCAATTAATAAGATACAATCTTTGAATTTAGTTGATAAACCTCTTTGTCAAAGGCAATTCTTTTGTGAGTCATGTTGCAGGGGAAAAAGCCACAGAGTACCATTTCCTAAGGCTAGTACCTCTGTAACAGAAATCTTTGACTTGGTACACATAGACGTTTGGGGTCCCTATAAGGTAAAAACTCATGATGGGTATTCCTATTTTTTGACTCTAGTTGATGACAAGTCCAGGGCAACTTGGGTTAAACTGATTAAATGCAAATCTGATGCCTTTCAACATGTTACTGAATTTATAGTTATGATCCAAGTGCAGTTTGGCAAGAATGTTAAGAGCATAAGAACTGATAACGCTTATGAATTAGGGAGTTCCAAGGTCACTGCAGATTTTCTTAAAAGTAAAGGAATAAAACATCAACTCACTTGTGCTCATACTCCACAACAGAATGGAGTTGTGGAGAGAAAGCATCGACATATACTGGAAACAGCTAGGAGTCTCATGTTACATTCCTCTTTACCTTTGAAATTCTGGGGTGAAAGTGTGTTAACTGCAGTGTATCTCATAAATAGAATGCCGCTAGAAAGCACATTTGGAAAAACTCCCTATGAGATTTTGTATAACAGCAAGCCCAATTATGACAACCTTAGATGTTTTGGAAGTTTAATCTTTGCTCATAAGAATCAAGAACTCCATGATAAGTTTGCTTCCAAGTCATTCAAGGGAATTTTCCTTGGATATGCTCCTGATAAAAGAGGTTACAAGGTCTTCGATATGGATGACAATAAAGTGCAGGTTAACAGAGATGTTAAATTCTATGAGAATATCTTTCCTTATAGAAAGAAGGGAGAAAGAGAAGAAACGGAAATGTGTCTCCAAGACACACATGACGGTAAAGAACTTCCAATTTTCCCTACTGAACCTCGTATTTGTCCTTTAACTAACTTTGAATCTGAGGAAACAGGAAGGGAGGAGGAACAACACAATGACCAGACAGAACGACATCAATCAAGGGATTCTCTGATGGAGGTCCAGATCGAAGAACAACAGGCTTTCCACTGGAGGGCCAGACCGAGGAACAACAGACTGTGAGAAGAACAGGGAGGAGCAGAAGAATGCCCAGACATCTAGAAGATTATATTGTGGGAAATGCAACACAAACCCAGGAGCAACAGCAACCAGGAACAGCTAAGTACCTTGACCCCTTCTCTGTTATTCTCTGTGATAGATTGACAAATGCTGGAAAGGAAGTTAGTACAGGCTCTGATCACTCCCTATGTTCTTTAGTACAACCCAGTAGGAGAGTGACTTATCCTATTGTAGAAGGAATTGCCGCATCTAGCCAACTTGCCACTGACAGAAACAATAGCACTGAAACAGAACCAATAGACTATGAGGATGCTATTAGGAGTGAGCAATGGATTAAAGCTATGAGGGAGGAATTTGAAGCATTAGAAAGAAATAAAACCTGGGAGATAGTAGATCTTCCCAAGGGAAAGAAAGTGATTGGGTGTAAATGGGTGTATAAGCTGAAGTATAAAACAGATGGAACCCTAGAGAGACATAAGGCCAGATTGGTGGTGAAGGGTTACACCCAAAAGTATGGCATTGACTACCAGGAAACCTTCTCACCAGTAGTAAAATTCACTACTATACGTGCTCTTATCTCTGTTGCTTGCAAAAGAAACTGGACAGTCCACCAATTAGACATTAACAATGCCTTCCTACACGGGGACCTTAGGGAAGAAGTATACATGGCTTTACCTCTAGGATATAAGGCCACACACCAAAATAAAGTTTGCAGACTTAGGAAGTCTCTATATGGACTGAAACAGGCGTCCAGACAATGGCATGAAAAACTGAGCTTCTTTCTCTCCAACTTAGGATTCAAGCAGTCATTAAATGACTACTCTCTTTTTATTAGGAAAGATAACACCGGTTCTGTTTTCTTGACTGTATACGTGGATGACATCCTCTTAACAGGGGATGACAACCACCAGATTGAAATAATAAAACAGAAACTGAATCTTGAATTCCAAATAAAGATCTGGGTGTTATAAATAACTTCCTTGGAATGCAGTTTATTCACAGGAAAGATGGTGTCATTGTGGTGCAAAGCCAGTATGCTGAAAACCTGATCAAGGAATATCACTGTGAACATCTGTGCACAGCTGTTGCACCACTAGAACTCAATGCAAAACTGCTGAAAGATGAGGGAAAACTCTTATCAGACCCACTCTTATACAGAAAACTAGTTGGAAAAATTAGTTTTCTAGCACATACCCGCCCTGATCTCTGCTTTACAATTCAAACTTTGAGCCAATTCCTGCAGAAACCCACAGAACAGCATTGGAAAGCAGCCATACACACACTAAAATACATTAAGGGAACTGCAGGTTATGGATTGTTCTTTAATAAAACAATTAACTTCTGTTTGAATGCTTTCTGTGATGCAGACTGGGCAGGATGTCCTAACACCAGAAGATCAATCAGTGGGTTCTATATTACACTGGGAGGTTCCCCCCTATCCTGGAAGGCGAAGAAACAAGGAACTGTGGCCCTGTCATCAGCAGAAGCAGAATATCGCGCCATGAGACAAGCCACAGCAGAAATCAGTTGGTTGACAAGGGTTCTACACGAACTGGGAGTGGAGGAGATCATGCCAATCCCACTGAAGTCAGACAGTCAATCTGCTGTCTACATAGCAAGGAACCCCGTGTTTCACGAGAGAACGAAACACATCGAAATCGACTGCCACTTTGTACGACAGAAGATACAGCAGGGGCTCATAGAAGTGGAATTTATACCATCTCAGTTACAGCTGGCAGACGTCCTTACAAAGACACTCACTGGAAGGGACTACTCAAGGGTCAAGCACCAGTTGGGAATGAGACAGGTTGAAGGAACAGAAAGATGAGGATCTGAATGCGGCACTTGTAAAGTAATTAGCAAAGCTTTACATTGCTGTAAGCTTTGAGAGGGGGTGTTAGGATATAATATATGTTAGTGTATATGCAACGGTCACTTATAGTATACCTCTCATATAAATATCCTAACCTGTACTCCGTTACTCTTCAGTCAAAGAAATACAGAGAATGTCATTTCTCTCTGGTTATAGACTCAACCTTGTAATCCCGCATATTCAAGAAATAAAGAAAGTTCTTCTCCTTCTTCTACCTATCTACTCTATCTTTCCTGTTCGCATACAGTCCCAAAACCGGCACATCGTGACAATGTGCAGGACGTCCATTCTATACTCGGTGCAACACAAGCCACTATGGAAAAGAAAGTACATGTCATCATTTTTTAAGCATTTTAAATATTATATTAAAGGGGAGAGGCGGAACAAACCGACACTCATTGATTTTCTTAAATAAAAAAAACAAACAACATTTGATTGTCATAAATGATTATAACTTTTAAACCATAAGTCCAAAATAAAAAATATTTGCACCATTGTTTATCTAAATTCAAGCTCTTTAAAACAAGACCAATCATGGATATGTTTTGATAAGTTTAAAAATTTATGTTAGTTACATGTACATGTCAACATATATCAACAACACTTATGATTCACCACATACAGTTTAAAATACACCATATAACATTAATAATACACCACAAAACAATAATGATTCAGCATTTGTTTCAAAGTTTGTTATCTAATCCACCACTTATTAGTTAATGAATCATAACACCAATTTCAATGAATCATAATATCAAATTTAATGAATCATAATATCAAATTTAATGAATCATACCATAATTTTAGTGTATCATCAATAACATATAAAAAAAAAATTGTAAACAATAATACAACACAAAACAATATTTGATATGTAAGAAAAAAAATGATTCACCATATAAGGTTTAAAATACATTACAATACAATAATAATACACTAAAAACCATAATGATTTTTTATCGGTTCCAGAGTTTGTTATTTAATTCATCACTTATTAGTTAATTAATCATAATATCAATTTTAATGAATCATAATATTAATATTAATGAATCATATCTTCATTTTAGTGTATCATCACAAACATATAAAATAAAAAATTTACACAATAATACAACACAAAACAATATTTTGTATGTATGAAAAATATATGATTCATCGTATAAGGTTTAAAATACACCATACAACAATAATAATACACTACAAAACAATAATGATTTTTTATTGGTTCCGAAATTTGTAATCTAATTCACCACTTATTAGTTAATGGATGAAAATATCAATTTTAATGAATCATAATATTAAAATTAATGAATCATATTATCATTTCAGTGTATCATCATACACATGTAAAAATAGTTTTTTTTTAAGTTATCAAAACATATCCATGACTGGTCTTGTTTTGAAGAGCTTGAATTTAGATGAACGGTGGTATAATTTTTTTTTATTTTGGACTTATATATTAAAAATTACAAGCATTTAAAGTTAATATAATAAAAAGACAGTTCAGTCAACAAAACAATCCAGTCAACTAGTCTCTCACTCCTATCTCACTTACGGACCTGCTGCACCATCAAATTTGCGTTAATCAATTAGGCCCTATAGAAAGCAAGAATTACGTCTGTAATAATTATATAATCCAAAACACCGCATCGATTCAAACAAAAACATGACATTGAACTTCGTGAAGATGTAACATAAGCAATAGTTAGTGGAGTTTATCGTAAGCCACTTTTTACGAGTTCCGAAAATTTAAACTCTTGGAATTTAATAACAAATACTACTACGACTATTTTGTTAGAGTTACTTAAGCCGTTAGATATGCAGAGGGACTGCTGGCTGCTAATTAAATTAGTCACTCAACTGAGCTGAGCTTAACGAATTAATTTGATTTTGCGTAAGTCGGTTCTTTTCCATGAAAAAGCTTAATTTGAAGAAAAATAAAGACAACAAAATAGGTATCGTCATAACTCATAGATAATGGTGTCGTTTGGGGACACAGCTTCTCAAGCTTCCAGCACCTGACAACTTCTCAATTTTTAAAATCAGCAGGTTTCCATCAAACACCCAAAACCAGCAGCTGACAGCTTTTACAAAATCATCAGTTGACAGCTTCTCAATTTCCCCTCTACTTTTTAAAACACAATCCACCAAACACTAAACCAGCAGCTGTCAGCTTCTGTAAAACCATCAGCAGACAGCTTCTCAATTTCCAGCAGCAGGACCCAGCAGCAGCCCCCAGCAGCTGTCCCCAAACGAACGGTCAGGTGTGAGAGTAGTCCGGCCGCATTACACGCCAGAGCATGACGCCATATTACGACCACATTACTTGTTGTAGTTCTTCATTATTTTAAAATAGTCGGAAAGTGTATGCTGTACGATTACGATTCCGCGGAATCTTCATTTCCTTTCCTCTTTTCTTTCTTCTCCTTGCAGTCAGGCTACTCCGTCCGTCCTGAATTGACCGTCCTGTTTACTATTTGGACATGTCGTTTGACTTCAATTTTTAATATATAAGATAAATTAATTTTGTAAATTTAATTTTTGCATATGAATCCTTACATGATAAACTATATGTTACAAAATTTAGTTTTATAAAATTATTTTATCTTATATGCTTAATATTGAAGTGGAAAAACGTGCCATAAAACAAACAAGACGGTCAATTCAGGACGGAGGGAGTATTATATTACACAATACAAAGGAATTCCCCTCTTCCCCAATCAATCAATTCATTCTCCATCATCATCATCCATCCTTCAGATTCAGACCCACCACCATTTTTATACAACTATCTATAAATACTTACTACTACTATATTCTTCTCCTTTTCATATTGAACTTTCTTATATCCATCCTCCTTCTCCTACCGTTAACCTCCTTTTTACTAGCAACTTATCATTCAATTATATATCCATCCTCTTTAATTAGAACTCTATTCGATCGATATGTATGAAGAAGAATTCCTCGAATCGGAGGTTATGTTTGCAGACCCAGCAGATTACCATCAACAAGAACCACAACCAGCAGATACTTGTACTTGCTGGAACAAAAAGGGGCTGCTAATTAGGCATCATCATCATCATCTCACAGTCAGCAGCAAAACAAAGAGAAAGAGGAAGAACAAGAACAAGAGCAAGACGATGAGTCCTACATCCTTGCCGGTCAATATCCCATCTCCCAAAACCTATTCCACATCATCATCATATGATTACAGCAGCTTTTACTCCTACGATGAAGATGATTTCCAGATTATGGTCATCAACGGCGGTGATGATGACGAATTTCAACGAAATTACACTAATACTACTACTGCTGTTGCAACTCCTACGTCTACTATTGTTGTGCCGCCACACTTGATTGTTGCACGAAGGATTGCAGCGAGAATGGCTTCGTCTGTGTTTGCTCATAGTGGTAGAACTTTAAAAGGAAGGAATCTCTTTCAATTCAGAAACTCCATTCTTAGGATGACGGGTTTCCTCGAGACTTAATAATAATTTTCATTCAATTCTTTTTTACTAATAACATACGTAACGTAGTACATCATCAAGAGTATTCAGAAATCATTGAGACTCGAATTAAATTAACTACGTACAAATTCAACTTGCTTATACTGTAAGTTCGTAATGTATAAAATCAGAAGCTTCAGTACAAGACTAACAGAGAGCAGAAACGAGAAACGAGACAGAAAGTGTTTAGAAGAAAAACTCCACTATCAATCTTATTATTGATAACTTGAAAACTCCTCATCTGATCTGTTCAACACTTTGAACAATCACTCTCACATCTAATTCTTGACAAAAAACATTGATTACAATCAACAACTCTCTTCTCTCTCAAGACTCTAATTTTACGGTAGAAGCTCTACCTTTTCTGATGTTTTTGCTGTACATTTATACTACTTGGAGGCAGATAACACCCTCCTAAATATCTACAAAAATCTTTATCTAAAACTAATATAAATACAAACTAAAAGATCCTAAAATATCTCTAAACTGTTTTCTAGTATAATGCTGGCGCCTCTGATTTATTCCTTCTGAACATTGAGTAAATATTCTGTTAAGATCTTCTAAAGGCTGGCTGTAGAGGTTGTTGAGATAATATAGGAAAGCCTATGCTTGGTTGTTGAGATAATATTCTGGTGATTTTGCCACATCAAAAACCTTTAGTAAATATACATTTACAGTTTCCCCTTTTTTTTGATGTGAGCAAACTTTGTATGGTGAGATAATGTAGCATTCCCCCTCAAGATATGCATTCCCCCTGAAGATGTTAAAACCTTGCAGCACTTGAACAAGATTTTGTTAATCAAGTAACATATTCAAATTATCCACCATATTTCCCCCTTTTGCGAAATCAAAAAATGGTACTAAAAAGTATATCTCACGAAGTGTAAAATAGCATGCAGGATCATCAAAATGGCATTTTATACAAATTCATACGTAGGAACACAGAACATAAGGATAGGTTGTCCATAGAAAAGGCAATGAATAGGAATAAAAGTGTCGTCGGGTCAGGCTAAGGCTGACTAGGAAGCTGGCTATCGAAATGAAAAGGCAATGAGGTAGAAGATTAACACATACTTCAAGAATAGCTTCTTCAAATGAAATACCCCAAACCTAAGTATGCTAAGTAAACATCAAATCATGATTTAGTAAGGCTAAAATATGCCTTAGAAAGATTGGTAGACAATTTAAACCAAGGAAAACACAAGAAAATGCCTTAAGGGCAATTAGGGCAAAAATGTGCTCTAAGCTTGGAGGGACTTGGGTGAGTACCCAAATATCATGGTAAGACCTTAGTAATATTCTAATGGTCATTTTAAATCAATTAGCAAAGAAAACCAAGCTTGAAAACAAGTTAAAACACAAAATGTGCTTTAAGAAGTCTTAAAGCACATTTTTGAGAAATTGTCTTAGAATTGAGTTTTGAGTGGCTAAATGTCCATCATTACTCTTTAATAAACATGTGTACTAATTAGTATCACATTAGGAAGCCAAAATCAATGGGAAACCAAAAATTTCACGAATATGTGTACTAATTAGTGAATAGTGCCAAATAGTGCCAAATTAAGCTTAAGTCAACATAAGTCAATGAGATGGTCAACTAAGACCATAAATATCTCCAATTACAAGAGGGGGCCGGTTTTTGATGTGAGGAGTCACCACATGACTAGGCAAATAAAGGAAAAGAAGAGTAAAAGAGAGAATAGTACTATTTGCTTTATAAAAGCAAAATACCTTATATTAGCCTACCTCTCTCCTCTCTTCTTCATTTCTCTTCTTATCCCACGGTTTTCTTCACCTTCTTCATCCTCTCAAACCGTTCCAAGCAGCTCCATTCTTGCTTCATCTTCAAATGTCCATAACTTGCTCATTTTAGCTCCAAATCAAAAACTAAACACATATTTCTCTTAGTTAGGCCAAGACCTATCTTTCTATCTTTTCAAATCCTTCAAAGCTCCATTTTGGTGCCAAGAGAAAACTCCATTGATGGAGGAAAATCAAGTTTGAAGAGCTCATTAGCTTCTCCATTCTCTTAAGGTAAAGAAAATGTAAGAAAAACCATGTTTCCATCATTTCTTCTACATGGCCGAAAATTTCTTCTCATGGGGCTATGTTTTTATGCCTTGTTCTAGCTTGATTTATTCACCAAGGACTAGTGGAGGTCCTATTTCATTCAATGCCAAAGTCTATCTTGAGACTTCAAAGGTAATCATCCACTTTTATGCCTTAGAACACACTCCTAACCTAGGTTTTTATTCCTTGAGGTTAGTGTATTGTTTAGTACTCATATGAGTCATTGAATATTGATTAGAACATTGGCAAGGGGAATTTAAGTGGTGGCCGAGATTCATGCAAGAAGAAGGTCTAAGGAGGAAGTTAAGATAAGCTTGAGAAAACAAGGTAAAATGCTTACCTAATGGTGGTTTAAGTTTTAAGGGATGAGTTTAGGTGGATACCAATGTGGCTTAGAGCTTACATTGTGTATTGGGTTATATAACCTAAGAAAAAGAACTTAAATAAGCTTGTGAACTTGTGACTAAGGAGCCAATGGGAATGAGTTAGTAATATAAGTTTAAGATGGATTTTAAGAGCATTATAACTACTATGAGATTGATGGGTGTATTTGCAGGTTGAAAGCTTTTATATGTGGGAAATTCAGTGTTTAAATCCATGTCATTTAAGGGCCTAAGAGCCATGTCATTTAAGAGCCTTAGTGCTATGCAATTTAAGATTATTGCAATATATTGAGTTTGTTGTGAGATGGTTGAATGAGGAAAAATAATGTGTTTGGGCATGATAAGATACTAGAGGAGCTATGGCGAAATTTGTGTAGAAAACAAAGTGTTTAAGTGGTAGTGGTGAGTTAATATGCCCTAGGGTTTACTAGGGAGCATGAAAAGAAAAATTGGGTGGAAATGAGTTAACTAAGGAGTTCTTGAGGTTTAGAGTGACCTAGAGATGTCTAGGAGGAATTAGAGGATTGGCGAGTGTACTAAACACACCAAAATCATGATATGAGGAATGTAAGACTTGTGCATAAGTTTTAAGGAAAGGTGTATAATGCCTTAAGGAGATTTAGGTATGAACTAGAGAGTAAGTCAATGAGAGTTTTGAGAACCTTGTGTAAGTGTGATGATGTTAGTGGTGGACTAGTAAGGTTTAGTTGAATGGTAATGTGTGGACTTGGGTGATGGAAGTGAAAAAGGTAGGAGGATGTTGTAAGTCATCAAGGAAAATGACTAGGAATGTAAAAGAGTGTATGATCGTGAGAATGGTGAGTAAGTGAGTAAAAGGAGGTGGAAATGTCCAAGGAGGGTGTAGTATAGTTAAGGTAAAAAAGAACAAGGTTAAGGTGCTAAGAGGATGACAAGAAATGTTTAGGTATGCCCAAGAGTTTAGGAATGATGAGTAACAAATGGAAAAGAGAGGAATTTGTGCATGGTTATGTAAGATGACTTGAGGAAGTTTTGGTAAATGAACTGAAGATGGAAAATAATGTTTATGAAGTGCCCAAACTGTTAAGGAGGGAACACTTGGGTTGGTTGAAGTTTTGGTAAAGATACAAGTTGGTAATGTAAGGAATTATATGATAAGTGTTAGGAGTGTTTGTAAGAATTGAGCAAATGTTTGAGAAGATCTTTGGAAGTTGTTTTAATGAGTTTGGTGGAGGTTATAAGGTGTGTTTGATGTGCCAAATGATGTTAGAACACATTAGGAGGCTTGAGGAAAAATTTGGAGAAAGTTTGACAATGTATGGGAAGTTTCTGTAGCCGACCTACCCAGGGGACCGACCCCAGTCTGGGTCGGTCGGGCTGACTGTGAAGTTGGATGTTCTCTGCAGCCGACCTACCCAGGGGGTGGGTCGGTCGGTGGGTCGGTCGGACCATAAAAAAAGAAAGAAAGAAAGAAACCCTAAGAGAGTTTAGTGGTATTAATGGTACCCCCATTAAGGGGGCAATGATGATTAGTGGTATAAAGACCTAAGGGATTAAGTTAAGAATAAACTTTAAGGTTTAAGATTAAGTTCGTAAGATTAAGTTGTAAGACTTAAGAGGTGTTAGGTTGGAATCATTAAGGGTTAAGTAAGTTAAGTAAGTTGAATTGAGTTAAGAGATTAACAACCTAAAACTGAATGAATGTTTTAGGACTTGGAATTGGACTCCGGAAGAGATTAAGCAACCGAACGGCCAACGGTGAACGGTACAGTTTTTGTGACCTGCTTGCTAACGAGGTGTCCCTCGGCTTGTGTGCTTTGTTTTGTGTGCTCACTAAACAAGATAAAGCATGCAACCGGAATATATTATATTTATTGTATTGTTGTGTGATGTTTGAAAACTAACACAACATACCGTGAGAACTTACTAACCAATGTTTAGTAAGGAATTGAGTGAGACTAAGGAACGCCCCTAATAAGGGACGATATGAACCGAAAGAGGTTAACCAACAAATAGGGTCTTGAGATTACTACTAACTGGAACTTGAGTGAGGAAACCCGGGACCGATCTCCGGTCATGCATGCTAAGGAAAAAGGGGGACGGTATCTGAATCAGATCCGCCCTCCGCTTAAGGACTTGTCTTCGGACTTGTAGCCTAGGGCCAGTTGCCGGCTCAGCTGCGCTGGACTCCCGTCCAGAGTAGGTGGCATTAAGATGGTGCGGTGGGATCACCTAAATCCCAGGTTCGAATTAAGCTACAACCATTCCCCTCCAGGAACGGTTTGTATACTGAGATTAAGTTAAGATTGAGATTAAGGTAAGGTTAAGATAAGTTGCAACCATTCCTTTTTAAAGGATGGTTTGTATTGTTAAGTTTAAGATTAAGGTAAGGTTAAGATAAGTTGCAACCATTCCTTTTTAAAGGATGGTTTGTATTGTTAAGTTTAAGATTAAGGTAAGGTTAAGATGAGTTGCAACCATTCCTATTTAAAGGATGGTTTGTATAATTAAGATAAAGATAAGTGACATCCACTCCTTATTAAAGGATGGTTGTTTCTAAGATTAAGATAAGACTAAGATTGAGGTGAGATAAGGTTGGACTAAGATTAAGAGGGAACATTACTTAAGGAGTTAAATAATTAACTCTCTAATTAAGGGAACACATTTAAGTCGTTCATTGTGTGTGAACTTGATTGTTCATATCTGAGTTGTTGTTTACTGCACTTACTATTATATTGTGCATCTAATCAACCTCCATGCTATCGACAATTAGTCGTCGTAGCCACGTTAGCTTGGGGGCCATGAGGGGATCGTACCAGCATTCGTGCTGACCCCCTTTGGGGGCTGTTTTTACTACACAGGTACATCAGGAAGCGGCCGTCGCAAGAGTAAGAAGAGGATACAAGTGTTAAGGATTAAGTGTGACCTACGAGTTGTGCATGTACACTCGTATGGCAATTGAGTTAGTAAGATGTATAGGTTGTTGAGAGAATTGTAAGAAGAATATGCATTTGGTTAAGGTTGTTATGTACTAATGTTCGGTATATTCTGTAGTCAGACCGTGGCAAGGTCCTGGAGTGTAAAGAATTCCGCTGTGACATGTATATATATATGCTGTTAAGTTGCGAGACCACATTTGGATTGAGTTGGGGTGTTACAAAAAGTGGTATCAGAGCGTAGTTACGCTCTGAAGACAAGAAATACCGAACTTAGGAGAATATTGAGGTTGAGATTGAGTTATGGGTTAAGGGTTGAGAGATAGAGTGAGAGGTGCGTTAGTCAGGACTTCCCGGTGTTTACCGGACATCTATAGTACCTAGGCCCGCCCTCCACATCCCTAACCCTAAATATGTGGAACAAACGCCAGAGAGAAGAAAGCCTTCTCTTACTCGGGGAAACCCGATCTGGCAGTTAGCTAACAATAAGCAGTACGAAAAACATCTTGTTGCACAACAGTCACGGAGAACTTGGGGGTTTGCAATGGAGCGCAACAGAGAAACAGGCGCTACCTATGGAATACTATCAGTAAGGGAACGGAAATTACCGGCAACATGGGTCGACATGCTACGCAGTCGAAATAACCCACGATACCAATGGTAAGGAAAGCACTACACGTGCAATGGATAAGGAAATGATAAGAGACATGAGTACCGGACAGCGGTCCGAGTGAGCATAACAGTGGGATAATACAAAGCATGAGGATTGAGATTACTGGAAAGTCCAGTTAGAAACGGGGACTCCAAACCCCATACAATGAGGAAGGTTATAAAACCTGGCCAACATAATGCGGACGACGATAGGAACTCATATAAATTGTTTACCGAAATAGGACTACGATGTAGTGCCTAAAGGAGAATCATTACTGAGTAACCACAACAAAATGTGTGGAGACAGGAGTGAGGATTAAGACACAAGAGGATATTAAGGGATTCCCTCAGAAAGAGGAATGCCTTAATAGATGACAGTACTGTCAAACAACAAGGAAACTGCCGGATGGTTAGTTATCCAAAATAAGATATTATCGAAGGAGTCCCGAGGACTACCAATTACATGGAAATTAGAAGGAAGTATCGCTACCAACGTACCTTGTACCAATAGCCCATCCTGCATGGCGCACTTGCCATAGCAAGTGCTACCACGGTTAAGCTACACGGAAAGCCATCATGGCAAGATAGGAGAACACTACAGTTGAAACGCATATTAATACCGGATTGTAAATCCACGAGAACAGAAAAATAAGACCTTGGAAAGGCCCGACGGCCTGACCATGATGAGATAAGGTAACACACCAGTCAGCCGGGAGCGGGACTTGGACATAATATTAGACCATATGGATGTTAGCAACAGTACAACGTACTGCGACAACAGCAACCGACAGTGCGGTAAGAACACCAAACCCGGATCTCAAAGGGGAAAACCTAAGAGATCGCTCGGAAATGCGAGCAAAAACACTATATAAGCAATGATATACAAGGGATGTATTATAAGATACTATTGAGACTGTTGAAGCATCGACTTACAACGAAAATGGGATAAGACTCCCACAGTGACCATTAAGGATACCAATAACAACATTCTTCGATGAAGATGTGGGAAAACCCAGAGAACAAGGATAAAAGAAATAAACGTAAGCTATAACCTACTAAGGATTAAAGTCGTACAACCCTGGAAAAGGAAAGCTCAGAGGACTACCCCCACAGGGCGGGCATAGTCGAGCCGAACAAACTGATGAATGACAGCTAGTACTGTTCGTCTAACTCATTAACACCCAAGTATGATTGATTATCAACGGGTGGCATAGTCAACGGAAGTTGAACGAAGCGTTGAGATGGGAGTGTAAGATGATAGAATGATATCCAACTTGGACACCTTAAGGCAAACGCCTAATACGAACTGAACCTTAATTACTAAAGGACATAAGTCTAATAAAACGACAGTATTGCCAAAGACACTAAGTAACCTCAGATCACCTGAACAACTTCCCTAGCAGGAAGCAGGATGCAGCAACTTATCATGAAACCCGATACTACATTTAGTATGTAAATTAACGGTGGATAGTGCTCAAAGAACCAGAATCTTATAGGGATGACCTGCAGATGAGTAAGAGTACAAATAATGAACTGAAACATTAAGCATTAAGAGCCTACGAGCCAAGGATGTTAACCACATCAGAGCCCGAGGCGCAGTAAGTTATAAGAGAGCTTGTTTAAGCCACGAAGGGACTACAATTTGTAGATATGAACGGTTACCAAACCTATAACTTAGATTGGGAAGAACATTACCAAGAAAGGGTACCAATGAGAATATTGAGATAATGCTAAGGACAGGAGCGGAGAACGAACCATGCCTTTTAGGGTGGGGATACCTCTCCTTGTTGTGAGGCCATGAGTGGGAATGAACCCCTCAAAAGGGCTTTCACTTATTAGAGATGCAATACGCTTTTGTTAGAGAATGGAAACTGTAAAATTGAGATTACTTTAGAACAGGTCAGATACACTTGAGTAATAAGGAAGGTTGCACAAATAGACCCCATATCCAACACCCAGGATGTAAGAATTAGTAATTGTCAGAGATAAACATTGTGACTGCACATTATGGCATGTCAATTAATCAATGCTCAGAAGAGCTTGTGATTCAGTGGATGACTTCTTCAGTAACCAGTTAAATTACATGGTAGATAACATCACTAAGGATGAAAGAAAGCGAAAGAGATTAGCCTACTTACGAATCTGAGATTGGAGCAGAACATCTTCATATCAAGAGTCAACTATTTTACAACACGGTACGACAACCGCCAATACCGGAATGAGAGAACTCCCAGTGTGTTTACACCAAGAAGGGATTGAGTATAAGGTAAGACATTAGAATAAGTGAGTAAGAGGTTGCACCATTAATGGGCAACATGGTAAAGGCCAACTACCACGGTAGTAATGGTCGTGAGTATAATAGTTAGATAAGTGGATTAAGTCATGGTGCGCGGTAAGGCGACCATTATGTATGAGCCGTCAAATATTGACACTGAGGCAATTAGATTTATGAGTTAAGACCAGCATAAGTAAGAAAATAAGATGGTAGACGAACTGAGCATTGAGGCCAGTAGTCTGGACCTGGTTTGGTAAGATTACACAGGAAGCACACAACCCATTCCTTAAGGAACTGGAAGTGCATTCCTAGTAGCATAAATATGAGGAACAAGATAAGAGGCTCTACGGAAGAGACCTCAATTATTAAGAGACCGAATCAGTACGGAATACAGAAAAAGCTAGAGCATACAATACCCAAGAACACAGTAAATAGAGTTCCCTTGATTAACTTCAAGAAGAACAATAAATGTTATTATGGAACGATGAAAGAGGAGATCGACAACAGAATACTTCATAATTAGCAATAGCTAAACGTGTGACGGACACTATAAGTTTACTAAAACGAGACGTGGGACGACTGCACCCCACAGGGGCTTGCAGGCCTGGCACGCTCATTTATGAGTTAGTTGGGTAAGTAGTAATGTACCAGTAAGGTACCCCATGCATGTGGACGAGTGGTGTAAGGAACACGGGAAGTAGTCGACTCCGTACCACCGACAACGACGCAAGATCAGACAAGAGCAGCTACTACCACAAACAGTCGAAGAGAAGAATTCAGTTGAACCAACACAGAGGAACCAAAGAACAGATAATTAAGGACTATGAAGTGCGAAGAGCACGGATTGTTAAGTACAGCCATTGGACATGTCTTAAGATGTAAGGGATTAAGACTGTAAAGCGCGATATGCACTAAACAGTAGTTTCAGATTAAGAATCATCCTCAGACCAAAGGTCAATTGGGGAGAACAATTTAGACATTCGAGAAAACACTAAGAGTATGAACATAAGATCTTCAAGGAGAATGGATAGACGAGTTACAACTCATTAAGGCCGTGTATATAAAAGATAACACGTGTCCACTGAGAGACTAATATTCCTAAACTGTAAAGAGGCAGAAAGATATACAATACTGTAAAAAGATAAGTGAGGCAGTTAAACCTAAAAACATCAGAGTGGTGCAGCGGAAGCTAGCAGATCACTACCTTTGAGATTAGACTAAACTAAGTTAAGAATATGGTATAAGTACCGTTAAGAATCCTCGATGCAGAGACTAAGTCATTTCTGATCGAATTATAAGTAACATAGATGACGTGGAAGCTAGAATGCTTGGTGAGAATTAGACATCTTGAACTTATGTTCAAGGATGATATAATGCAGATTACGTGGGCGTAATCCATTTTAAGGGGGGTAGAGCGAAAACCGCTTAGCGTATGTTTGTGTACTGAGTACATAAACTACGGTGTGCATAGCACAAAATAATTTGAGAATATGTTTTACATAAACATTTTGAGATAAATCATGCTGATTGCACACAGAAGATGTGAATACCATATATATTAAGTACCTATCTTGTTAACTCCGGTGTGAGTACAAGTTAAGAGAATTATGGAGGAGGTTTAAGGAGACTTAAGAAATAAGGAATATATGAGGTATAAGTCGATATGAGACTAGGTGTGAGATAAGAATAAGATAACACTATGAGATATCATTTGATATGAGTATGAGGAAGAAGATAGTAATGCTATGAGATATAAGATGGTGAGAATTGGTATGGGACAGTTATAGAACTTAGTAGGAATTCAAGTCTTGAGGTAATTACTAAGAGATGAATCGGGAATGTTTGATGGACTGAGTCCACACTTGGGAGATGTATTGATTATGATTAGGAAGAACTAAAAAGATAGAAAATTGGACATGAGTGAATTATTTGGATGTTTGAAAATGACGTGGGAGGTGGAACTTGATTTTCTAGGGATCAAGGGAAACCGAACACAAATTGGGGTGGAAGGATAGTTCTACACTGATGCTGATCACATCAGGGTTGGATGATTCCTGAAACTCCCTACCAGTGGTCACAATTAAATCACAATAAGGATAGAGGCTTTAGGATAAAAGGAAATTGGAGTTGATTGTATTTTTAATTAGAGGAATTAATCCTCACATGACCTCGTAAAAAGGATTACCTTTTACTGAGTCTCGCCCATGAAGTCGAGGACGCACGAGCCTTTGTCTTCGGACCGGTGACATGGGGAGTGCAGAGTGTTTTGTATTCTGGCCCATGGTGACGAGGACGAATGAGCCATTGTCTACGGACCGGTGACATGGGAGAATACGTTGGAATTTATGTGAATGTTTTTTATCATCAAAAGAAACAAGGAGAATTGTGAGTGCTATACATGCTTAAGCATGTTGTGTGATAGTTAAGAATAAGAATATGGTGGATCTAAGGATTCAATGAGTTTACGTATACATAAGTATGATCTATAAGATCTAAGGAATGAGGTAATACATGTATTCTAATGAGATAAGATGCATGGGAACTTTGGGGACAAAGTTCTTTTAAGGGGGGTAGATTGAAATACCCCAAACCTAAGTATGCTAAGTAAACATCAAATCATGATGTAGTAAGGCTAAAATATGCCTTAGAAAGATTGGTAGACAATTTAAACCAAGGAAAACACAAGAAAATGCCTTAAGGGCAATTAGGGCAAAAATGTGCTCTAAGCTTGGAGGGACTTGGGTGAGTACCCAAATATCATGGTAAGACCTTAGTAATATTCTAATGGTCATTTTAAATCAATTAGAAAAGAAAACCAAGCTTGAAAACAAGTTAAAACACAAAATGTGCTTTAAGAAGTCTTAAAGCACATTTTGAGAAATTGTCTTAGAATTGAGTTTTGAGTGGCTAAATGTCCATCATTACTCTTTAATCAACATGTGTACTAATTAGTATCACATTAGGAAGCCTAAATCAATGGGAAACCAAAAATTTCACGAATATGTGCACTAATTAGTGAATAGTGCCAAATAGTGCCAAATTAAGCTTAAGTCAACATAAGTCAATGAGATGGTCAACTAAGACCATAAATATCTCCAATTACAAGAGGGGGCCGGTTTTTGATGTGAGGAGTCACCACATGACTAGGCAAATAAAGGAAAAGAAGAGTAAAAGAGAGAATAGTACTATTTGTTTTTAAAAGCAAAATACCTTATATTAGCCTACCTCTCTCCTCTCTTCTTCATTTCTCTTCTTATCCACGGTTTTCTTCACTTCTTCATCCTCTCAAACCGTTCCAAGCAGCTCCATTCTGCTTCATCTTCAAATGTCCATAACTTGCTCATTTTAGCTCCAATCAAAACTAACACGTATTTCTCTTAGTTAGGCCAAGACCTATCTTTCTATCTTTTCAAATCCTTCAAAGCTCCATTTGGTTCCAAGAGAAAACTCCATTGATGGAGGAAAATCAAGTTTGAAAGCTCATTAGCTTCTCCATTCTCTTAAGGTAAAGAAAATGTAAGAAAAACCATGTTTCCATCATTTCTTCTACATGGCCGAAAATTTCTTCTCATGGGGCTATGTTTTTATGCCTTGTTTATAGCTTGATTTATTCACCAAGGACTAGTGGAGTTCCTATTTCATTCAATGCCAAAGTCTATCTTGAGACTTCAAAGGTATCATCCACTTTTATGCCTTAGAACACACTCCTAACCTAGGTTTTTATTCCTTGAGGTTAGTGTATTGTTTAGTACTCATATGAGTCATTGAATATTGATTAGAACATTGGCAAGGGGAATTTAAGTGGTGGCCGAGATTCATGCAAGAAGAAGGTCTAAGGAGGAAGTTAAGATAAGCTTGAGAAAACAAGGTAAAATGCTTACCTAATGGTGGTTTAAGTTTTAAGGGATGAGTTTAGGTGGATACCAATGTGGCTTAGAGCTTACATGTGTATTGGGTTATATAACCTAAGAAAAAGAACTTAAATAAGCTTGTGAACTTGTGACTAAGGAGCCAATGGGAATGAGTTAGTAATATAAGTTTAAGATGGATTTTAAGAGCATTATAACTACTATGAGATTGATGGTGTATTTGCAGGTTGAAAGCTTTTATATGTGGGAAATTCAGTGTTTAAACATGGTCATTTAAGGGCCTAAGAGCCATGTCATTTAAGAGCCTTAGTGCTATGCAATTTAAGATTATTGCAATATATTGAGTTTGTTGTGAGATGGTTTGAATGAGGAAAAATAATGTGTTTGGGCATGATAAGATACTAGAGGAGCTATGGCGAAATTTGTGTAGAAACAAAGTTTAAGTGGTAGTGGTGAGTTAATATGCCCTAGGGTTTACTAGGGAGCATGAAAAGAAAAATGGGTGGAAATGAGTTAACTAAGGAGTTCTTGAGGTTTAGAGTGACCTAGAGATGTCTAGGAGGAATTAGAGGATTGGCGAGTGTACTAAACACACCAAAATCATGATATGAGGAATGTAAGACTTGTGCATAAGTTTTAAGGAAAGGTGTATAAGCCTTAAGGAGATTTAGGTATGAACTAGAGAGTAAGACAATGAGAGTTTTGAGAACCTTGTGTAAGTGTGATGATGTTAGTGGTGGACTAGTAAGGTTTAGTTGAATGGTAATGTGTGGACTTGGGATGGAAGTGAAAAAGGTAGGAGGATGTTGTAAGTCATCAAGGAAAATGACTAGGAATGTAAAGAGCGTATCGTGAGAATGGTGAGTAAGTGAGTAAAAGGAGGTGGAAATGTCCAAGGAGGGTGTAGTATAGTTAGGGTAAAAAAGAACAAGGTTAGGTGCTAAGAGGATGACAAGAATGTTTAGGTATGCCCAAGAGTTTAGGAATGATGAGTAACAAATGGAAAGAGAGGAATTTGTGCATGGTTATGTAAGATGACTTGAGGAAGTTTTGGTAAATGAACTGAAGATGGAAAATAATGTTTATGAAGTGCCCAAACTGTTAAGGAGGGAACACTTGGGTTGGTTGAAGTAAGTTGGTAATGTAAGGAATTATATGATAAGTGTTAGGAGTGTTGTAAGAATTGAGCAAATGTTGAGAAGATCTTTAGAAGTTGTTTTAATGAGTTTGGTGGAGGTTATAAGGTGTGTTTTGATGCCAAATGATGTTAGAACACATTAGGAGGCTTGAGGAAAAATTTGGAGAAAGTTTGACAATGTATGGGAAGTTTTCTGCAGCCGACCTACCAGGGGACCGACCCAGTTTGGGTCGGTCGGGCTGAAACTGTGAAGTTGGAGTTCTCTGCAGCCGACCTACCCAGGGGGTGGGTCGGTCGGACCATAAAAAAAAAAAGAAAGAAAGAAAAACCTAAGAGAGTTTAATTGTGTATTAATGGTACCCCCCCATTAAGGGGGCAATGATGATTAGTGGGTATAAAGACCTAAGGGATTAAGTTAAGAATAAATTTAAAGGTTTAAGATTAAGTTCGTAAGATTAAGTTGTAAGACTTAAGAGGTGTTAGGTTGGAATCATTAAGGGTTAAGTAAGTTAAGTAAGTTGAATTGAGTTAAGAGATTAACAACCTAAAACTGAATGAATGTTTTAGGACTTGGAATTGGACTCCGGAAGAGATTAAGCAACCGAACGGCCAACGGTGAACGGTACAGTTCTCTTGTGACCTGCTTGCTAACGAGGTGTCCCTCGGCTTGTGTGCTCTTTGTTTTGTGTGCTCACTAAACAAGATAAAGCATGCAACCGGAATATATTATATTTATTGTATTGTTGTGTGATGTGTTGAAAACTAACACAACATACCGTGAGAACTTACTAACCAATGTTTAGTAAGGAATTGAGTGAGACTAAGGAACGCCCCTAATAAGGGACGATATGAACCGAAAGAGGTTAACCAACAAATATGGTCTTGAGATTACTACTAACCGGAACTTGAGTGAGGAAACCCGGGACCGATCTCCGGTCATGCATGCTAAGGAAAAAGGGGGACGGTATCTGAATCAGATCCGCCCTCCGCTTAAGGACTTGTCTTCGGACTTGTAGCCTAGGGCCGGTTGCCGGCTCAGCTGCGCTGGACTCCCGTCCAGAGTAGGTGGCATTAAGATGGTGCGGTGGGATCACCTAAATCCCAGGTTCGAATTAAGCTACAACCATTCCCTCCAGGAACGGTTTGTATACTGAGATTAAGTTAAGATTGAGATTAAGGTAAGGTTAAGATAAGTTGCAACCATTCCTTTTTAAAGGATGGTTTGTATTGTTAAGTTTAAGATTAAGGTAAGGTTAAGATAAGTTGCAACCATTCCTTTTTAAAGGATGGTTTGTATTGTTAAGTTTAAGATTAAGGTAAAGTTAAGATGAGTTGCAACCATTCCTCTTTAAAGGATGGTTTGTATAATTAAGATAAAGATAAGTGACATCCACTCCTTATTAAAGGATGGTTGTTTCTAAGATTAAGATAAGACTAAGATTGAGGTGAGATAAGGTTGGACTAAGATTAAGAGGCAACATTACTTAAGGAGTTAAATAATTAACTCTCTAATTAAGGGAACGCATTTAAGTCGTTCATTGTGTGTGAACTTGATTGTTCATATCTGAGTTGTTGTTTACTGCACTTACTATTATATTGTGCATCTAATCAACCTCCATGCTATCGACAATTAGTCGTCGTAGCCACGTTAGCTTGGGGGCCATGAGGGGATCGTACCAGCATTCGTGCTGACCCCCTTTGGGGCTGTTTTTACTACACAGGTACATCAGGAAGCGGCCGTCGCAAGAGTAAGAAGAGGATACAAGTGTTAAGGATTAAGTGTGACCTACGAGTTGTGCATGTACACTCGTATGGCAATTGAGTTAGTAAGATGTATAGGTTGTTGAGAGGATTGTAAGAAGAATATGCATTTGGTTAAGGTTGTTATGTACTAATGTTCGGTATATTCTGTAGTCAGACCGTGGCAAGGTCCTGGAGTGTAAAGAATTCCGCTGTGACATGTATATATATATGCTGTTAAGTTGCGAGACCACATTTGGATTGAGTTGGGGTGTTACATCAAATTTCTACATCTGCTGAGGTAGACAGGCCAGAAGCTCTGAGAGTTGTGAAGACACACCCAAAGCCTTTAGTGGTTATTTAACAATGCACTGATCATCGTTCAGTTCAAGACTCATCTTGGAAAGAGTTAAGGATCCAATCATGATTATGATCCAGAGGCGTAGACATGACAACATCCAGAGGTACAACATGAAAAATTATTTGTGTAATCTTGTGCAACATATGGTACATCATAATTGGGCAAGATTGATATGAATTTTGTAGGGTGTTGCATAATTCCTTTATTTCTTCCCACTAAACCTCAGTCTAGTCTTGGACCGGGTTTGTTCAGCCTTGTGCTGAAGCAAATATAGCATCTGATGTTGGATAATGCTTGTACAACCAGAAGCGAATCATTCCTTTTTTTTTATGTTACTATTCGAGAATCCTTTATGGGATAGGAAGAAAAGACTAGCAAAAATACCAGTATGAAAGCCATTGGTGAGGTAAATGGTGTGCAACAAAGAAATGGAAAAATGGTACGGGAATCTTGTAGAGTAAATGGTGAGTGAAAAGTGACCAGCGAAAGTGGTTTATGCTGAGGAGACAGTTGGTCAGGTATAGAAAACCGGAAAGATGTGGTGGTAATAAATGGATAGTGCCACCAGATGTTCAATGTTCCAACTTAGAATTTGATCCAGATCAGCCAAATTAATAATCAAGAAATGCCATGGAAAGAGAAGTAATCCTCACTTTATTATGGAGTCAAATGAAATAATAAAATATTATGTCACGCTCCACTCACTTTAAAGTACCAATTCTGATGCACACAATAGGAGTCAATATGATAATAAAAAAAGAATACACCTTTGTCAACATTGAGCATCCACAGTGCGCAAGACTAATGAGGATAATGTTTCGTGTAGAGGAGCTTTGGGTGAAAGTGCTTGCCAATTGTTGATCAGTGGCACAATGAGGGAGATCCACAATATTCTAGCCAACTTGATTTTGAGAAAAGTAATGATGGATCTCAATATGTATAATCAAGGAATGTTGAACTGAATCCTTCGTCAGTGCAATACTGAAGAGAGTATCATAGTAGATGGCACAGAGACTGAGGAACACCATAGTCAGCTAATTGATATTGAAGGTAGAGGATGTGGGCGCATAAGCAGTAGCAACGATATATACGATTCAATGTGGGAGAGTGCAATATGTGATTGCCTCTTTAAAAGAACCAAGACAACGGGCTTGAGCTGACCAATTTGAGGCAGAACCAGAAATAAATTTTTACAGTCTCGATCGTGAAAGCCGCCTTAGGAAGAAAGCAGATCCTACATGACAAACAAACCAAAGTTAGTAGAGGTGATTTCCTTTCATATAACAAGAACGTCTAAAACTCCATCAGCCGCCAGTTGGATCTTATTATCCTGAAAAGAGAAAACAGGTAGTGCCCGCTTAGGGACCCATTGTAGTCTGGGACGTCTATGATTGATATAAAGCTGAGCATATTAACAGTATTAGACTGAGCAAGTCGAGCATTCTTGCGTTGAAGCTTATGACATGAACGAATATGGTGACCATGTATATGACAGTAACTACATTCAACCCTTACATGTGAAGTAACATTCATAGCAGTGCTATATGAAGTCGTAGATTAAAACACCAGGATATATTGTAGGATCAGTCCTAGTCTGTGAACTTTGTTTCTGGGGTAAAACATTAGTCGTCGATGAAGCAGTGCCATAAAACCCTAGACCAGCACGTCCTTGATTAGGTCGACCTACCATTTCATTAAGTTTAGCTTTTCCTTTATACCAAGATGGATTTTTCAAAGTCATAATGTCTAATTTTCTACTAAGTGCATCACACTGCCTTTGTAGATCAGCATTATCCTGACGTATCCACTCATTATCAGCTTTGAGAGATTGAATTTATTTTTCTGCCCACTCAGGAATAGAACTCAGTTTAGTACTGACGGGTGTAGTAAACGAGGATTGAACAACCTTAGCTGAGTTTAAGACTAACTGAGATGCCAACTCCTTATTTTGTTCTTTCAAAACAATAATCTCTTCTTGTACTTTACTAATCACAGTATAAGACTCAGTGTTATGTCCCTGTTTCGCTTCCAAATCCTTAATTTTCGAAAGAGCATCTTTCAACACATCAAACACTTGTGACTTAGTAGAACTATCATAAAAATCATCCAAGCTTTGAGAACTTACCTGATCCCTAATGAGAGATTGAAGAACCTTATCTCCAGCCATCAAACACATAGTTTCATCATATTTGGCAGTGTCAGTATGAGACCGATGGATTGCAGTCATGCAATAATGTGTTGCATTGCTCTCTATGCCATCTGATTCAGTATCACTCCCATCCCATACGGCAGCTTCCATGTGTGACTCACATCCTCGATGTTGTGGAGGTTTTGATGGTAAAGGACAATCCTTTATCAAATGTCCTGTTTTGTGACATCGGAAACATTCATGCTTGCTGGTATTATACTCACGTTTAGAATTTTCACCATGGTGACCTCCATGTTTTCGACTAAGAATACGCTTCAGTCCTTGTGCTAGCATAGTGATCTCATTCTCCATATCATCATCATACTCCCAGTATGGTGTCTCTACATTAATCTTTGCCTTTAGTGCAAGATCCTTGTGCACCACTAGATTTTGTTCCTCCATCTTGCTTTCATGAACCATCAAATCTAAACACAATTCTTCAAATGACATAGATGATAATTCTTTCATTTTCTCAAGAAGTGATGTATAGTTAAGCCCATCTTTGGTTAGTGAATCAAGAAATCTTTCATTAATAGTCTCATTAGAAAGAGTTACCCCAACCATTTTGAGTTCCATAAGCACTTGATTGAACCTTTCCACCGTCAGTGCTAGACTCGCGCCCTCTGACATTTTAAAGTTGTTAAAATCTCGTTGAAACTGTTTCTCCTTGGCTTTGCGGATAGATTCCGTTCCTTGATAAGCAATCTTCAAGAAGTCCCATACTTCTTTTGCCGTTCTTATACCCAAAACTCTTCCTTGATCTTCGTCGGACAAGGAGGAGACAAGAATGCGAAGAGCTCGTTTATTTTTGCTTAAAAGATTTTCATCGGCTTCTGTCCATTGATCCTCAGGTTTGGCCTGTTTCACACCTTCAACAACCATAGTAGGTTTGTAATCACCTTGCGCCACCACCTTCCAAACCTTGTAATCCATGGACATCAACTGAGCTTCCATCTGTTCGCACCACTTGGAATAATTGAATTTCGTCAACCTTGGTGCTTTTACATAATACGAACTCATCTTTCACGATCTACCCAGAAGTGTTAACCTCTATTGGATAAACCCGCTCTGATACCACTTGTAAGTTCGTAATGTATAAAATCAGAAGCCTCAGTACAAGACTAAAGAGAGCAGAAACGAGAAACGAGACAGAAAGTGTTTAGAAGAAAAACTCCGCTATCAATCTTATTGATAACTTGAAAACTCCTCACCTGATCTGTTCAACACTTTGAACAATCACTCTCACATCTAATTCTAGACAAAAAACGTTGATTACAATCAACAACTCTCTTCTCTCTCAAGACTCGATTTTTACGGTAGAAGCTCTACCTTTTCTGATGTTTTGCTGTACATTTATACTACTTGGAGGCAGATAACAACCTCCTAAATATCTACAAAAATCTTTATCTAAAACTAATATAAATACAAACTAAAAGATCCTAAAATATCTCTAAAACTGTTTCCTAGTATAATGCTGGCGCCTCTGATTTATTCCTTCTGAACATTGAGTAAATATTATGTTAAGATCTTCTAAAGGCTGGCTGTAGAGGTTGTTGAGATAATATAGGAAAGCCTATGCTTGGTTGTTGAGATAATATTCTGGTGATTTTGCCACATCAAAAACCTTTAGTAAATATACATTTACATATACCTAGCAATATATAATACTAGGGTGGAAATGAGTCTATCAGAGATAAGTACAAAAGTAGGGGTATGGAAGAAAAAATGATGAGGGCGCTCCCACCTCTCTCCTCAAAACCTACCACGAAGTTTCCCCTTCCCCGTCGACCACCATGCATGCCACCCTTCCTCCTCCACTAGAACAGCCTAACATCCACCTCAAACACCCACGCGACCACCTTGAAGCCTCTCCCATCATCACCCCCTCACCCCGACCAACTCTCAGTCAACATCCTAATGCCAACCACTTGCAGCCTAACTGAATGGAAACCTCGGAGACTGTCTTTGTTGACAACTTGAACGAGGACACGACCTTGGGAAATCTATGGCAAGCGTTCTGTCATTTTGGGAGGATCACCAACGTCCACCGTCCCATCAAACGACGTATTGCAACTAATACCCGATACGCCTTTGTTGAGTACGAGAATAAACAACAAGCAAGCAACGCAGTCAAGGGATGCAACGGGTGTTTTGTCAGAGGAAACAAAATTAATGTGCAGTTTGCAAGACCTCTGAGCAAACAAAGTTCGTCATGGAGAAGCCAAAAAATCCAGAGAAGGAATATCTCCCCTCATTCAACTCCGACGGCGCCACCCCCAGTACCGCCCTCCAATGGAAAACCACATAACCACAATTTCTGGAAGCGTACTATGGACCCGGCGAAGAAAGATGTGAAAGTAATAGCAGAGGAAGAAGGAGGTGACAGAGGAGATAGTCCGATTGTCTTATCCCCTTCAGAATTAATGATCCCCTGTCTTGATCGGAGTATTTCGATACGCTCAAGGAAAGAATGTACAGTGGAACAACTATGGGAGGAATTCGCGACTGCTACTGATGCTGAGCATATCCTAAGTTTATCAGCTTCATCTTTTATTGTTGTTTTCAAAAACAAAAAGGAGCGGAATAGTTTTATTGAAAAAGGTAAATGGGATAATGAGAAATGGAACGTGGATGAATGGAAAGAAGGTGACCCACAAGTGAAACGTACTGTAAATGTTGCGGTTAGAGGGATACCGCCACAAGCTTGGTCTAACAAGTCTGTCCAAGCCATTTTGGGTAAATTCGGTAACATAATTGAAATTGAAACCAACATGAACCAGTTACCACAGAGTTTAGAAGTGTTTGCCTTAATCGAGACCTTCATGCCGAAGATAATCAATGAAGAGGTAGTTGTTGTTTTTGGTACAGTGAAAACATTTGTGTGTGTCGTTGAGGTTTGGTCGGAGGAACTATCGGAAAAGTATGAAGGATCAAACAGGGTGACGAAGGAGCTAACTCAAGAAACACATATGGATAGTGGGCTTGCCACGTGTGAAGGTACTGTAATGGGGATAAATTCAAACAGGCTGGCGCCAAAGAAAAGAAGCTTTGTGGAAAATAGCCCACAAATCCAGACATCTACATGGAAAGTAGAAACAAGAGAAGGGGCGATTATGAAGCTTCTACTAACGTACGTAAGTAGTAGGAGCAGAGTGATTTGCCACCTGAACCTGGCAGACCACTGGACATCAGCATGTATCAGTCCATTACCTACCGCAGAAAGATGGAATAGGGGCAGATTATGGTTAAAAGGTAATGATGAATGGAAGGAGGCAGAGTATGAGCAAGAAAAGTCGGTAAGAGGAAGGGCAAAAGCAAAAGAAAATGAAAGTCAACCTGGTACGGAAAAAGGAAACCGGGATTTATTAATAGATTATGTTGGAGTGCAAGTTGCTGAGATGGAAAATCCAAGCCACGCCTCATCTATCATGGCCATAAATCCAAGCCCATCCCCACTAATATCTGGGTCGCAAAGTTCTGAAGAAGTGGGGCTAACGGCTAGTCCTAATAGAGGACAACCTACTCCAGTAGAAGCATGTTCTCTTGAAGAAATAAACTTGGAAGTAGTGATACATCCTGTCTCACAAAGCCCGATTGCAACCAGAAAAACCACTACTTTCTTAAAGCAAGAAAGCGGCGAGTTAGACACCATCAGTGGAGGCACGTCAATGTTTCAAGTATGGGCAGAGGCTGAGGATCAACATCCCCTTCCCACATAAGTCACAGGTGAACATTGATCAGGTTCTCAGAAGTAGGGGTGAAGCAAAAACACAGAGTGGCATGGTGATCGCATTCCAAAATATCCAAGGTGCAGGAAGAACAGAGAAGTGGGCACTAGTCAAAAAGAAATAAGAAAGACAGGAAGGAACAGACCTGATAGGTCTCATGGAGACTCACCTGACAAATCTTGTAATAAAAGGAGGAAACTTGTGGGGTTCAGGCCAAAAAACAGAGTGGCTGGAGGTTCTTGCTGAAGGCCACAGTGGTGGTCTGATCATCGCTTGGTCTCTAATAAGATTTCAGTCAAGGAGGTGTCAAAAGGCAGACGTTGGATTGCAGTGGAAGTTAATTTTCAACCAAGTAACTTCAAGGTATAGTAATCTTGGTATATGGCCCGACAGATCATGAAGGTAGAAGGGCAGTGTATCAAGAGCTGTGCACTCTTAAAATAGTATTAGTAATCCTATATTGGTTGTGGGGGATTTTAATGAGGTGGTAAAAGGTGATGAGCGCAGAGGGGGACAACCAAACAGCTTAAGTGTGTCAATGAGAGATCTGAGAAGGTGGATAGATGACATGTGTCTTGAAGAAATACCATTATCAGGGTGCAAATTTTCCTGGGCAAACCGTGGAGCAATGAGTCGAATTGATAGAGCCTTTTGTTCGGTGGAGTGGCTTGCTCAATATCCGCATATGCTATTGAGGGGTAGGATTTTTGGTGTCTGAAATCAAATCTGAAGCAGCTCATACGTTAGTAAGGAGTATGTTGGTCTGTGTGTAGTTTCTAATTGTGTTGCGTCAAAATTTGTACTCTTGGGAATCTGTTTCCTTTGTACTTTTGCTTTTTGGGCTGGAATTCTCCATGCCTTGTAAGCTAATCTGGCAATCTCTACGAAAGTAGACCACTTATCAAAAAAATATATAATACTACTCTTACTTACCATTCTATTTTGTTCTCTTTGAATTCTATATAAGGACATCAGAGTAATGTATAATTCTTGATTGCATCCGAGCTTCAATTAAGAAGAAGTTTACAGCTAGCTAGCTGCTTACATATATTATTGCTTAATTATTCAATTATAAACCAAACTGCATATTTTCTCATCACACCATATCGTTATCTTGGAAAAAAAATTTAGCTATGGTAAGGAAACTTAATTAGAATGGCTGGTTTTGTCCTAACAATCACTTTTATTATAGCCCCGGCTGTGTTCTTGGTTAGACTGAATAATGGGAAATGAAAATTCATTTTGCGGTTGTAAAAGGTCTATATTTTCGGCGGTTTACAACAGCCGAAATAAGTACCCTATTTCGGCGGTTTACAACTACCGAAATAAGTACCTTGCCGAAATGATCACCGCCGAAATAGACCTCCACTGAAATAAAGTATTTGACCGGACTACGTTGACCTGGCAACCTATTTCGGCGGTTCTTTATTAGAAACCGCCGAAATAGATCTTCGTTGAAATAAGGAACTTGACTGAATTGGCCTGACCTAACAACCTATTTCGACGGTTCTTATTAGGAACCGCCGAAATAGCTACTATTTTTTTGTTTTTTCCATTCTAGCTTGTAAATGCACCCAAATACACCACATAATCAAACAAACATGTAAACATATTATATAATGCTGCCACCACAGTGGGGTGCCTCAGTAACATACCATAAACCCATAAAGCGGTCACTATCATTGGCACGCATCAATATATGCAAGAAAGAAAGAAAATTCATAACACAAATAAGGATTAGATGTTCAGTACACATCACCACACTTCACCACAATCCATTACAATACAATTCACTACATTTCAATCTAATGAAATACATCTATGACACAACTACGTACGTTCAATGCAAACTAAATTAAGAATAATCAACTAAGTATATTGGCAGAGATGAACTCTAACCAATCATCGAGCATCTCAGATATGTGCTTCTATTCATAATGTCCACAACCCACATGTTGTTCGATAGCCTTGAATAAACAAAAATGAATACTAATGAGAAACTATACAAAGTATGACAAAGGATAAAACTATATATAAACCAAGACTTTCAAAGATAGTCTGATACCTTGTCTAATGAGTTTTCTAGAAAAAGCATGGATGATGCTACTAAGTCATGAATAAACCTCATAATATAGTAACCACATTCTGATCCACCAGGTTGTACTGGACACTATACATTCACAAATGGATGTTATCAGTCATACTTGCAGGTCTATTATTAATATGCTAACTATTTACATAAAATAAGTAAAACTACCTTCACCAGAGTCCACGGGATGCTCTTCACTTGCCTTTGCATTGACAAAAGTGCAGCTTTCAAGGCACTATACAAAATAAACAGTTATGATGTAATACGCAAATTAATCAAAAATAATGAAACAATTTATTAAGTTATGACAATTTTTGTATAATTTAAATAGCTCACTTCAGAAGAGACGTGGTGTGTGTGATATCCGTGGCTTTGGACTCCACCAAGTGAGTCAAACTGAAAGACTATCAGGTGCTTCATGTACGCAACCAACAATGATAAATGTCGACTGCTCACGTAGTTGAATAGAATTAAAATCATAACATGAATAATATAACTTGTAAATAAAACATAATAAGATATGGAACTATGACTTACCCCTGATAATATGGCAACATAATGTATGACTTATCTGCACATTCAAATATTGCATTCGTCAAGTACTACATAAGACCTTGCAAGTCCATTAACATAGTCACATCATAGCACATAGCAGGGCATAGGAATCCGAAGCTGTTAGTTTGATGATCTTGCAGCGCCTTAAATTGCCCATGCCTGCACCATAAAGACAACAACATTACTGAATGGTGTTTTAGTACAAAAACTAACTCAAGTCTTGCATTAAGATAGGAAAAGGTATGAGATCGCTCACATGATAGCTGACTTGAGAATCGATACATTTAACCAGTCGCTCTTGAATACATCGGTGAAGTCGGACATATATATATCAAACTGATGAACCTGCCCTTTATCTTGGTGGTGAAAAAGACCTTGGACATCCTCCATAGTGAACGTATCACTATGAGGTGATGTCAACAACAATGCCGAGTGCAGAAGTCTCATATTCTGTGACAACCCAACCAATATGTTTCACTCTACTAAATCAGGTCTCACCATGAAATTGGTGGATGTCCTCGTAGGAGCTGGTGTGGCAACACTTTTTCCTTTCCCTCTACAAGTTTTTTTCGACTTGACATTTTTATATGTTGAATTATTCAGTTTAAGTGACTCACCATAAACCATATACTAATTGAAATATTGCATAATTATAATTTTAGAATAAGTGTTCATTGTGTTTATCTGGCTCGGGAGTTTGGTCCATGTAATTGGTCACTGGATTGTATTTGTTTGTGTAGACCGAAGTGTTCATCTCTATGGTAGAGGTACCGAGAAAGCAACATCAGCATGTTCTGCCATATAATCATCCACAAGCACCCAGACATGATATTATCGGAGTGGTTCATCATGTATGATGTCTGTATGAGATGAAGGCAGTGGTGACCCCCAAGAGGCCAGCCAAGGAGTGGTGGAAGTCGGTGATAGGCAAGTACCCTCAACCTTGGACATGGGATTAGTTTTCGGGGAAGTTCAATAAGCACTTCTACCCCGACGTTTACCACGATCAGAAGATCGTAGAGTACAGTAAACTCTGTAAGGACCGAGAGATGACTGTTGAGCAGTACATCAGGATGTTCATCACACTATCTAAGTTTGCTCCTGAGCCGGATGAGAACCAGAAAGCCAGAAAATTTGAGAGCGGACTGAGGCCAGATATCAGGTCTATTGTGACACCCCTTCGTTACAAGACCTTCAGAGATGTAGCGGATGTAGCTCCGCTGGTTGAGAGCGACCTGAAGACTAAGCAGTTTGGTGGTAGAGACCAGAAGTAGAAGCAAAGGTCTGATGATTCCGGGAAGAAAGATCAGGGCTCTTCACAGAGGAAGTAGTTTGCTAGTAACCGAAAGAGCTCTGAGGGTCATGGTGATTCTTCTTCTTCTTTAATGGCAGTGAAGTATGACATTTGTGGGATGTTACACCATGGGCATGAGTGTTATAAGAAGTCTGAAGTATGCTTCAAGTGCGGGTCCCTCGGCCACCGCATAGCAGAGTATCCTTAAGCAGAGGGGAGCAAAGGTAGCTCAAGAGGTAGAGCTGGAGGGTTTGCGCAAGAGTCTATGGATAGATCTGACCGGAAGAAGCATCAGGCTCAGTCTAGGGTGTATGCGATGGCTGGAAAGCGGGATCGTTTGACCGACTACGTTGTCTCAAGTATTCTTCAGTTGTGTTCTAGATCAGTTTTATGCTTGTTTGATTTAAGAGCCACCCACTTCTTTATTGCTGCTGATTTGGTAGGGAGCTCAGTTTGTCTGTTGAACCTCTCGACATGGAAATGTGTGTGCATAGTCCTTAGGTTAGGAATTCTACTATGATATTGGACTCTATCTATAGACGCTGTCCTATGGTAGTATAGGGCAGAATTTTGTGTGCTAACCTCATCTCTATGGAGATAACTAGTTTTGATGTGATCCTGGGCATGGACGGGCTTGCTGCCCACCATGCCCATATTGATTATTTTTCTAAGAGGGTGACGTTTGAGGAGCCGGGTAAGCCCCGTCTGTCTGTAGTGAGGAATGAAGTCCCTTGTTCACCGCCAGTGATTTCAGCTATGGAAGCGTGCCGTTATCTTAGGAAGGGATGTCAGGGATTTCTATGTTACATCCCAGAGGTTAGTAAGGGTGCAAAGTTGAAGAATATTCCAGTGGTCAGAGAGTTCCCTGAAGTGTTTAAGGATGATGTGATAAGGCTTCCTTGAATAGAGAGATGGAGTTTTCGATCGAGTTAGCACCAGAGACTCGGCCCATATCTAAGGCACCACACCGTATGGGTCCTGCTGAGCTCGAGGAGTTGAAGACACAGTTGTAGGAGTTGCTGGATAAAGGCTTTATACACCCTAACGTGTCTCCTTCAGGTGCTTCAGTTCTGTTTGTCAAGAAGAATGATGGTAGTCTTCAGCTGTGCATTGATTATTGGGAGCTCAACAAGGTCATTATTAAGATTTGGTACCTTCTTCCTCGTATGGTAACCTGTTTGATCAGTTGGCTGGCCAAGGTGTTTCAAAGATTGACCTTCGATCTGGTTACCTTCAGTTGAAGATCAAGGCAGATGATGTGCCTAAGTCGGCTTTCAAGACTTGTTATGGAAATTATGAGTTCTTAGAGATGCTCTTCGGCTTGATGAAAGCGCCATTGTAATTCATAGATATGATGAACGACGTGTTCAAACCGTTTATGGATCAGTTTGTTGTGGTATTCTTAGATGACATTTTGGTGTACTCTAAGAGTATCGAGGAGCACGAGGAGCATCTGAGGATTGTGCTTTGGACCTTGAGAGAGCGTGAGCTGTATGCGAAGCTGAAGAAGTGTGAATTCTTGTTGGATAAGGTTGTTTTTCTAGGTCATGTAGTCTCTAAGGATGGTATGTCTATGGACCCAGAGAAGATTAGGGCGATTACGGAGTGGGCTAGACCTAAAAATGTTTTTGAGGTTCGTAGTTTTCGTGGTTTGGTGGGTTACTACCGCAAGTTCGTAGAGGGCTTCTCCAAGATTGTTTCTTCTTTGACCTGTCTGCTCCTGAAGGATGTTAAGTTTGAGTGGAGTGAAGCTTGTGAGTTGATATTTCAGGAGCTCAAGAAGAGATTGATGTCAGCTCCTGTTTTCACCCTACCATTGGGGACAGATGGTTTGAAGGTATTTTGTGATGCGTCACATAAGGTCTTGGGTGTGTGTTGATACAACATGGTAAGATAGTTTCTATGACTTGCATCAGCTTAAGCTGTATGAAAAGAACTACCCGACCCATGATCTAGAGTTGGCAGCCGTAGTGTTCACTCTAAAGATATGGAGGCACTGCCTCTATGGTGCATCGTGTAAGGTGTACACAGACCACAAGAGCCTCAAGTACCTTTTCACTTAGAAAGAGTTAAACTTGAGGCACCAGAGGTTGTTGGAGTTGTTGTACAATTATGACTTGGAGATACTCTACGACCCGGGTAGAGCGAACATTGTAGCTGATGCGCTTAGTCAGAGACGACCCACTGGTGTTGCTTGTACACTTTCTAGGACACATAAGTCGTTCTTAGATTTACAACATCTAGGTGTTTGGGTCATTGGTCTAGAGAGTTTTAGAGTGTTGGCTTCTTGCAGCTTCAACCTACCTTGATCGACCAGATCAAGGCCATTCAGAAGCTATATGATGAGTTGTGTAAGATCAGGGAGAGAGTTGCTACTGGTCAGGATTCAGAGATCACGGTGTCTGATGATGACTGCCTTGGTTTCAAAGATAGATTTTGTGTGCCTGATGATGTTGCTTTGAGGTAGAAGATTATGCAGGACGCACATGGTCCCCCGTACTCAGTATACCCAGGTGGTGTTAAGATGTACTGGGACCTTCGAGAGCTGTTCTGGTGGAACAACATGAAGAGAGAAATTTCAGAGTTCATTTCTAGATGTCAGACGTGTCAGCAGGTTAAGGTAGAGCACTAGAGACCTGCTGGACTTCTTCAGCCTTTTCCAGTTCCGGAGTGGAAGTGCGAGAGTGTCGGCATGGACTTTATGATGGGTCTTCCCTGGACTTTGAGGGGCTTTGATGCAGTGTGGGTGATCGTGGATAGGCTCACGAAGAGTGCTCATTTCCTTCAAGTTAGGATGACTTTCAGTTTGGATCGACTCGCCCTACTTTATCTAGAGGAGATTGTGCGGCTGCATGGGGTTCCTGCGAGCATCGTGTCGTATAGGGATCCAAGGTTCATGTCCCATTTTTGTTGGAGCTTGCATCAGACTTTAGGGACAAAGTTAGCTTTCAGCTCAGCTTATCATCCTTTGTCAAACGGTCAGGCTGAGAGGACAAACCAGATTCTTGAGGATATGCTCAGAGCTTATGTGTTAGATTTTAGTGGCAGTTAGGATCACCATGTGGCTTTGACCGAGTTCACCTACTACAATAGCTTTCAGACCTGTATCAGTATCGCACCGCTTGAGGCTTTGTATGGTAGGAGGTGCAGATCTCCCATCTGCTGGGACGATCTGAAGAAGAGAGCTCTAGTAGGTCCTGATTTGGTCCTGGACGCAGTGGGTAAAATTCAGACCATCAGGGAGCGGTGGCTTATTGCTTAGAGGCCTTAGAAGAGTTATGCTGCTTAGAGGAGACGACCTTTGAAATTTCTGGTTGGAGACCATGTGATCCTGAAAGTTTCTCCTATCAGGGGAGTGGTTAGATTTGAGAAGAGTGGAAAGCTCAGCCCTCTCTTTGTCGGAAAGGGTTTTATTAAGGAAAATTATTCCTTATTTCTCTTTTCATGTTTAATTTCTTCATCGTTAGTTCTCTCTCGTAGTGTTGAGCGACAATTTTCTCCCTTCTCCTCTCTAGAGTTATTCCCCTCTTGTGTGTGTGTGACTGTTTCCGGATTCTATGCTGTTGCTGATGTTGCTCCGTTGTCTACCCGATTTGAGGTTTGGGATTATGGATTGTTAGTGATTCCGCTTTCGGTTTTGGGGGCTTTGTGCAATTTCTGATATAGGGTTTCTTGTGATGTTGTATATGGCATTCAGTGGTTGCTCTATCAATGTTGGTCCGCGGTTTGCTCTGGCTGATTCTACTCCAGATTTTGGGACTTCTCCTTCATTAATCTAGATAGGTGGTGAATGGATTCGACCTGTGTGTTCGACCATGGAGGATTTAGGAATTCGGGTTGATTGTCTATGTTTAATGTGTTTTCATAATCATTTTTCTCACTTTGTTTGCCTTTTTTTTACAGCAAAACCCCCATGGAATAGTGTGGTATCATTGACATTCGATTGAGTATGTTTTTTGTTGAATTCGAGAAGAATTCAACAAAGTTCGTGGTAGTTTTTGCCCCGTCCGAACGTTTGTCCGAACCTGTATGTTCGGATAGACCCTTCTGTGCTTCTGTTTTCTGCGTGTTCACCCGTGTCCGAACTTCCGTTCGAACATGCAAGTTCGGACGGAGTGCAAGGACAAGTCTGGCATATGAGTTTTGGACTGTGTCCGAACCTGTATGTCTGGACACAAGTTCGAACACCCCTTTTGCTCTTCCCAATTTTGAGTCTCGACTTGTGTCTGAACATGTTCAGACTCCATCACGAGTTTTCTTTCAGAACTTGTTTGAACTTTGACTAAGTCCAGACATTTTTGGTTTTCACTCTCGACTTGTGTCTGAACATCAAAGTTCGGATACATGTTCGGACGTTAGGATTTTCTTCAATTTTGAGCCTCGACTTGTGTCTGAACAAGCACATTCGGACACATGTCAAGACAGTGTGAGCCTCGATTTTTTAACCCCTATCCTATGTTGATTCGGGTAGATTAGGATCAGATCGGGTTTTAGGTCCACTTATAACATAAGTTTAATAACAAATCAAATAACATTAATTATTAAATCCAAAGTAAGCTCACTGGAACTGATTTAGAGTCGCCACCTAATTTTAGCCTACCGTAAATTAGGAAAGGTAGAGTTCGGGTTTGGGGGCTTGGTATTTGACTTTTTAGGGTTCAATTTACTTTCATTATTCTTCTAAGTGCGTATGATTCTGATTTTTTGTGTTTTTAGCATTTTTTTACTAAATTTAAAGTAGAAATTAAAGATAACCAAATTAGGGTTTTGGGAGCCGAATTACTTCACATTTGGTTCTGTTTGCGGCTACGGACTTAATGTTCGAGACCATGGACCCTAGTTAACCAAAATAGTCAGAAAAGTTGAAATAATGAGAAAACAAAATTTTGAAAATTCCGAGGCCACAAACAATGCGTCTGGGCTTATGGGTGTGTAGCCTACGAGATTTTAAACAAGTTAGTATTCGAAAGATTTCAATTTGATGCCAAATTTAACATGAAACTTAATGCACACGTTAGAGACATAAACGAAGAAAAACACTAATTCGAGAGCCGAAAAAGTTTGGTTTGATTCCAATTTCAAGAGAGAGTAATTAAAGTCGAAGGGAGTTAGAAACCCGTTTTCTAACCTTATTTGCCTTCGGAATTGAGGTCATCCTTCACGTTGGGACTTTCCAGGAGCCTAGTTGGTGGTGAACCTAAAAAGGATTTCGACCCGGGCATCTGACCTCTTATTGTTGCTGATGTTTTTCTCATTTTGGTAGTGTTTTCGTGGAGGTTTGATGATTGCTGATGTCGTGGGGGTTGGAAAAAGTGTTTTGATGATGATTTTAGAAGGTTTTTTTATGTCATTTTAGTGCTCGGGTGTGGAAAAGCGTGAGAAAGTTATGACAGCTGTGAGTTCAGATTGCCTAGGGTTCTTTTGTTGTCTTTTGCTCAAGGGTTAAAGCCCCTTATATAGGCATCACTAAAGATAGAGTAAATAAGTAAAAACTGAAGTTTACCCAGATTTGAACAAGTGATTTCTGGAGTGATTTTGGCTATGCAATTTCAACCATGTGTAGAGGAAGATATTTTTGATTTTTTAGGGAAAAATTATAAGTTTCGAATAATGGAATTTTTTTAAATTCAATTTTTCATCATATTCAATAAAAAATTTCTAGAAAATTACTGGAAATTCAAAAATCAAAATTCTAATGCCTTTACACTCTAAATGTTATCCTCTATCATGTGTTAAAATTTCAAAGCATTCTGAGTTGATTTGAGTTGTTTTTGGAGGAGAGAGAAAGCTTATGGGGTGGCTTAGGAGGCCTAAAAATTATGAAAATGCGCCACGGGATGACTATGCTGTCACTAACACTCTGGAACACGTCGATCACTAGAACTCATCATTTGACCAGAATACCCTATAAAACACATATTCCTTAGAGACTCTACTTCTGGGAGTCAAAATTTTGGGTATAACAAACAGGCTGCAGCTTTCACCTATTATGTTCGTCTAAGCTCAATTTCGGTTTCCGTTTGTGGGGTTATACTCCCCTAATGATGTTTAGGAGTTCTAACCTCTTTGTGGTGCATATTTATGCACTTTTGTAAATTGAGCTTCTGTTTTGGCACCTAGTCTTCTTTGTGTCTGAGACGTGGATGGCTGGGTCTAGCTATCCCTAAGCATGCTGTGTAGGATGTCCTTCTGTTAATCTCTCACGAGTGTCTCCCCCGTTCTTGAAATACCCCTAAATTAATTTAAATTAATTTAGGGGATTTCTTTTATTAAACCATAAATAATACTATTAAATATTAAATTATTGTATGGAATTATGAATAATAAATTATTATATTATTATATGGAATTATGAAAATTAAATTAGGGATTTCTTCTATTTAATCCTAAAGAATACTATTAAATATTATATTACTATATATTATTATATAGTATTATGAATTTCATAATAAGATTTATGAGTCAATAAATCTTGGAAAAATTTCTAAACACTCCAAACATATTATAAAGATTTTAAAAATAGTTGGAACAATAATTTGAATCATAAAAGTCAATATAAAATCATGGAATCCATAAAGCTTATTAAGCCTTGCTAGGGTTGACTTTTTGAGAATGGTCAAACCAGCCCATGAAACCTATACCAATAAAAAGGTTATGGAAAACCAAGAAGATTGATAAAAAGAACGTCTAAAACGGATCATCCTAGCCAAAGTTATGATAGAATGAAGTTTAGGGTCAAAAATTTGTAGAATGCTGACGTGGCTAGGGTTTTCCTGACTCAGACACGTGTCCGCCACGTCAGCCTCGCGGAACTTAGCACAAAAATCGGCTAAGTCCTTAACCTCCACCCGTATTTTGCCCTAACTTGTGACTTCGGTATCTCACTCATCGTTTCGAATTTTCCAGTGCCGTCTTCTTCATTCTATTCTCCTTAAACTCCTCTTTTCAGCCATAGCTCACACTTAACCTAACTCTTTCTACATCCGCCGGAAAATTGATCCAAAGTTGCCTCCCTGCAAAGCGTAACCCAGATTCCCAGAAAACATGATCGGTAAGGTAATTTCGTCTCATCATAACTTCTTCGTCTCTCATCCAAAATTCGAGTTCTTTAGCTTTTTGTGTAGATCTCTAACCCCTCTAAAACTTTCATGTTAACGGCCAAGGCTGATTCGTAACCGTTTGGAAGAGCGAGGTGCCTAAAGTTCCTGATTTGTCATCACATAAAATCATAGAAAAACGCAAGGTAAACTCGTGACTTTAGGATTAGATATCATTCTGTATATCGCGAATTGGAGTAAGATGTTGTTATCAATCTGTAGATCTAGATTTCCTCTTTCGATTAAGCCCACACACATAGTCTGACTCGATCTGTACTGAAACTTATAGAGCTTCAAAGTCGGCTACCCGAACAGCCTGGAAGTTCAAACTTTTGCAGAAAACCGGATTTGGATTCTCCTCGTTCACGCAATTCCGGTGAGTTTCTGACCAATTCCTCCAGTATTGCTGTTCAGTTTTTCATTACCGACCTAACCCAACTTTCAATTTCGCTTATTATGCATTGTGTTAAGAGAATTTGTCGAAAAACGAATCGGAACTAACATAAACCCTAAACCGAGTTACCCAGAATCGAATTTCCAGTGCGCTGCACGATAGCTCATAAAATTGGTATCAATAAAACCGCAAGAAAATTTCGGATTCAATGAAACAAAAATCAGTCGATTTGGTTCTGTGAGTTGAGATAAATCAACGAAATCGTACTCGGCATCGAGTTGGGTTTCGCTGATGAACTCGCGTTTCAGTGGCCGTCCGATCGTGAAGTATAGGGACAGACGGCCGAGACTAAAACGCAGAAGTTTTAAATGTTTTAAGTTTTATAATAATTCCAGAATTAAACCCTAACTTGTTGAATTTATTTAATGGCTTTCCCGAATGTATTTTGACTTGAAATTTTAACCATAGATTCCTTATAAAATCTAGTTTATTTTGGTGTAAAATAATATGGGATTTTAGTTTTTAAACGTAAGTTACGAGTTTTGTAAGTTTTGAGTATTATGAAATTATTTAGATAATTTTAAAAGATATTTTTATGAAATAAAAATTTTATAATATGTCTAAAATATCATAGTTACTATATATTAAATTTGGGGATTTTTAGACAAGAGGAAATAGGTCTAAAATTTGTAATTCTGAATTTCTCCTAAGATATATTATAATATATGGTTTTTAATGTAACCAAAAAATTTGGAGTATAGTTGTTTAATAAACTTTATAGGCTGGGAATAATATAAGAAGGCTAAACTAAAATTTAATACAGAATATTAATATAAATATCTTTAGGCATAAAATTTTAAGTGAAGTAAAAAAAAGATATATAAACATATATATATATAAGAAATAAAATAGTTTAAATCAAGGAATTAAATTAATCTACATTTATATTAATTATATAATATGGGAGTAAATATACTTAATTGAAACTAACGAAAATACTTTATTTTATAAACCATATATTGGATGTAGATATGTGTAAAACTTAATATAAATAATCAAATGCAATAAAACTACATAAAGAATGTCATGAATAAATCCTAGTATATATATAATAAATAAATAAAGGAAATAAAATACCTTATAAAAAAATAGAATATGAAGGAATTAATAAGTTAAACTAAACCTATACATAATACTAATAAAAGAATATTTTAAGGTGTGGTATTAAATTATGATTATGATATTAAACTTATGGAGTTACCTTTTAATTTCTAAGATTATATAAACCATATTAAAATACATATATAATATTATTTGTCAATGACGAGAATGTAAATCAATAATTGGGTTAAGTAATTGATAAGTTAAGACTTAGGAGAATTTGTAATTGGATTTCATAAAATGTTAAACAAATAGATCTTATTATATAATTAATAATTAAATAAATGAAACACTTTTACATCTAATTGTGAAGTGGATTAATAAGCTGATAAGTATCTAAATGAGCATGTTTTATGGGTGTATTTCATATATTATATCAGCACTTTTCTGCTCATTTCTCACTTATCGTATGTTTTTCCTCTAGTTTATGTTTTATTGATTATCTCACAAATTTATTGGTTTAAACATGAGGAAAACCAAGCTGGGAGTAAAGTAGACGAAGAGACGAACGCATAGACGCAAACGGCTCAGAAAACGGAGTCCAAACGAAGAATCTAGAGCCGGCAAAGTTCGTAGAAGAAAGTAAGTCAACAACTCGTGTCCACATAAGCAACCGCTTGAAGCTGGGCGGACGCTTAGGCGGACAAGACCACACAGCAACCTCCTGTTTGGACGCGGACAGCTGGGCGGACAAGAGGAGAGTCCCCGCGACAAACTACAAGTGACAACCGCATCATGTTAGGCGGACGCCAAGGCGGACTCACTTACGTCCGCGTATCCGGAGGCGGACGCCAACGCGGACGTGACTAAAAATCAGTCGCGAACAGTTTCTTCTTCGCGCCGACTGTCTGCAACTTGCCATATCCATCTACTCCGCCTACCTTAATTCTCTCACACGTTTCAGCTCTCTGTCCCCTGCAATTAATGAAGCAATCAGAGAGCAATCAACCTGCAATCAACTCTTACACATCTGCCTTTTCCCTTCCTCTATATAAACTCAGCTACTGCAACCTTAAACAAGCGTACGGAGAAAACCAGAAAATCAAACCACGCTCACCACACTCCATTCTCTTCCACTCAATTCATCCCGTAACACCATAATTCTCCATCTTTTATTTATTTCACCACTTCACCACATTTACTCACGTACGTACTCAAACAGAAGCAGTATTTTACAAAGAGAGAAAAGAGGCAGCAGCAGTGAGAGCGAGAGCAGACCAGTTCTTCCTCTGATATAATGTCAAAATCTGTCTGTGCTATTCTTATCCCCGTTAATGTGAGTAATTTTTTTTGTATCCTAGGATGGGGGTTTGTTCCTAATATTACGTAATCAATATTTATTACCTGTCTCACTTGTTAACTTGTTTTAATTCCTTTCAAAATATTGTTAAATGCTTATTCTGACAAAATACTGCATTTTTATGGTAACTATCAACATATGATTTTGAGATAGTCTAAGTACCACAAATGAATTAATCTTGATATTTACACTCCGGATTGAGCAGGAAAATATTAAGGCTATTATTAAGAGTTCGTAACTGACAATTATTAACTCTAATAGACAATAAATATTTGAGACATGGTTATAAATCTATTTAAGTAATTTAGGCAATTCCCCCGCTATCCTAGGATACCTTTTTCCATCCACATCACTTAATTCACCTGTTTTTACTGTTTTTATTATTTCTGTACTAATCCAACAACAAATCAAGCTTGGCTCCGGCTAAACCCCTTTTTACAGTTTTTAATTAATTACCAAGATTGAACAATCTCTCTGTGGATACGACACTTGTTATACTATTCTGAATAGGTGCACTTGCCTATTAGTTTGCTATAAATCTATATTTATTATAGTGTAGTTTTATCCCAACAAGTTTTTGGCGCCGTTGCCGGGGAGATTGATTCCATCAATTTCCCTAGTTTCCGGTAGTTCACTTGCTATACTGTAATATTTTGTTTATATTATTTTGTTGTTAATCTAATTTCGGACATCTAATTTCGGACATCTGACTTTGGACATCTGACTTTGGACATCTGACTTCGGACATCTAACTTCTGACATTTAATTTCAGCTCTTTATTTTATTGTCATTTATTTTTCAGTCATTTTATTTCCATTGTCCTTAACATTTAATTTCCATTGTCCCTAACATTTAAATTCCATTGTCCTTAACATTTAAATTTCCATTATACTAACTTATAATTTCTGTCATTTAATTTTCTGTCATTTAAATTTCTGTCAACTAACTACTAACTTATAATTTCTGTCTCTAACTACTAACTTATAATTTCTGTCATTTAATTTCCCTTGTCACTTATTTTCTGTCATTTTACTCTTAAAAAAATATATAAAAAAAAGAATATATATCAGTGTTGTTTAATTAACGTTTATCAGCCTAACCAATATCTCTGTCTTTCTTATTCTATTTACTAATTAATTTCACAGTTTCTGACAAACCACAAGTTATCTTCTGTGCATGCCAAATACTCGAACCCGAGGTTCTCCACCTATCAGTCCGAGACCCGAACCCGAGCGCACTTTATTACAAGCACAAAGAAACCTCAGAAATCAAGCCATGGCCGATAACGAAGTTATAAATGAAATGGACCATGCAAATCAACCAGAACACCGTGCTCTCTCTGACTACCACCAACCGGATACCGAAGGAAGAGCATCAGCCATAGTTCTCCCAGATGAAGCCTCAAATCATCTGAGTCTCTTCCTAGACTTCTGCAATTCCTTTGGTCAAACCGGCAACGTCAAAGAAAGAATCCGTCTACAACTATTTCCTCACTCGTTGTCGGATTCAGCAAACAGGTGGTACCGAAGTCTTCCCTCCCGATCAATCACCACATGGCTGCAAATGGCCCAGAAATTCCTTGCCAAATACTACCCAACGAGTAGAACAAGGCAATTGATCGGTGAAATCAACACATTCTGTCAGGAGCCGGGAGAAACGTTGTACGACACATGGGACAGATTCAAGGATATGCTAATGAAGTGTTCCCACCATGGTCTTGACGATCAATCCCTCTGCCTGTCATTTTTCAATGGTCTAGATGATGGAAACCGACTACTCGTAAATTCCTCTGCAGGAGGAAGTTTCATGATGAAATCTCCTAAAGAAGGAATGGACCTTCTCGAAACCATGACAAGCAATACAAGACAGTGGACGAGATCCAAGGGAAGAACGCCACGAGCAGCAGGCCTACTCCACGTTGAGCCTACGGATCATTTATCAGCCCAGATCTCGTCCCTTGCAAAGATGGTGGAAAAGCTAACTGTGAGCCTCGATTTTAAACCCTATCCTATGTGGATTAAGTTGATTGGGATCTAGTCGGGTTTTAGGTCCACTTATAACCTAAGATTAATAACTATGTCATAAAAACAATAATTATTAAAACCTAAGCTAGCTCACTGGAACCTATTATGAGTCGCCACCTAATTTTAACCTAGATCAAATTAGGAAAGGAGAGTTCGGGTTCGGGGGCTTGATATTCGACTTATTTAGGGTTCAATTACTTTCATTACCCATAGAAGTCGTTTTCCCTCTACTTAGTTTAATTACGGCTTATTACGAGTCGTTTTTAACCTAAGTGCGCGCTTCTGTTTTTTTTATTTTTTAACATTTTTGACAGAAAATTAAAGTGGAAATTAAAATACCTAAACTAGGGTTTCGGAGGCAGAATTAGGTCAAGTTTTGTTTTCGTCCGTGGCTACGGACCTAATGTCCGAACCCACGGACCCTAGTTAACTTAATTACACAGAAAAGTCAAATTTAAACAGAAACGAGATTTTGAAAAGTCTGGGGCCACGGACAGGACGCGTGGGCCCGGACATGTTTTATAAAACCCTAAATTTTGAAAATAAAAATATCCCGCCACCGTCCGGGGGCTTTCGGACAGGGCGTCCGGGACCCCGGACATAGCGTCCGTGGGTGCGGACCACCCTCGGACAGCGGCGTTTGGGCTGTTCCCGAAGGTGTTTTTGGCTCAAATTTTATGGGTGTGTAGCCTGAAAGATGTACAAGACGTTAGTGATTGAAAGTTTTCAATTTGAAATCGAATTTAGTGCGAAACTTAACGAACAAGTTAGAAGGCAGAAACACAAACAAACCTTAATTCAGAAGCAAGGAAAAATCAATTCGGTTAGCAATTTCAACCAGAAGTGTATTTAGACCAGAAGGGTTAGAGAATTTGGTTTTTACCCTATTTTGATTTCGAAAATTTGTTGTTCCTTCACGTCGGGAATCTCTAAAAGCTTCGTTGGTGGCCGATCCGGTTCGACTTTGACCCGAGCTTCTGACCTCTTCTTCCTTGTGTTGTTAAGCACGTTTTGGTTCTGTATTTGTGGTGTTTTGATGCTCGAAAGTTCAATGGAAGAAGAAAGAATGTGTTTTTGGTGATTTTGAGATGATTTCAGTAGAGTTTCGGTGTTGGGAGTGTTGAAAACGTGGGAGGCAAGTAGACGGCTGTGTTTTCTGACTATGGGGATGATCTCCTCTGCCCTAGTTCATTTTTGGGGGGTTCTTTTATAGAAAGAGCATGGTCAAATTGATAGAGCAAGATCTTTATCTAAAAGACTGATTTTGTGCTCTAAGGGAATCTGATTTTTTAGAATATGTTGCAAGCCGATAAAAATTATGAAAATTTAACTGAAGGTAAAGAATGATTTTTAGGAATTTTTAAAGTTGGAATCGGATTAGTTTGATAAATAATCGAATAGATAAAAATCTCACAATCTCGAATCTCACATAATTCATAACTTATTATTGGAAAGTCGAAATAACGAAATTCCAACGTCATTATTCTCTAAAAATCATCCTCTATCTTGTGTTAAAAACTCATTACATTTTTTTTTGATTTCGGTATTTTCCAAAGGAGAGAGAAAATTGCAAAAATGATTGAATTTCTCTTTTAAATTTTGGGCTAAGGTTCCAAATGAGATAATTTCAGGTTTATGACTGTATGTAGTCATGCTAACCATGTGACAATTATTTTAATTTTGGAAACCTTTTAATTTCTATTTTGAGGCTATTTCTTGTGTTAATTATTAAAGAAATTAGCTTATAATATGAATTAAAAGCTAAATTTCCATAATAAATATTATCAGAAAATCATGAAATACCTTTCATAATGACTATGATATTTGGAAGTGTTTGGAGATAATGAACAAGTCATATGAAAATAGAAAATCCCGAGAATGTCCTTGGAAAATCCTACATTGGTGCATTTTGACCACTTTGCCCTTTGTAACACGTATGCCTTAGAGACTACTCCGGGGGCGGGGGGGGGGGGGGGGGGGGGGGGGTTGAAATTTTGGGTATAACAGATTGCCCCCCGTCAACTAGGCTTTGTAATGAAGATGAAAAGACTAGTTGATGCCTGAGTGATACCCCAAAATTTTGGATCTCAAAAGACCCTACATGTAGATTGTGTCGAGCTATTCTAAGGTGCTGACTACCTATGAGTGAGAATGAAAATGAAAATATGTCAAGCGATTCTAAGGTGTTGACTACCTAAAAACAAAATGATGAAATAAATGTCAAGCGATTCTAAGGCGTTGACTACCTAGAAATGAAATGATGTCAAGCTATTCTAAGGCGTTGACTACCTGAAGATGATGAAAGCTAAATAATGTGTAGATGTAGGAATGCTGACATGCTGGCGATGCTAATGATGCTAATGATATTGATGATGTTGATGATGATGCTGATGATGCTGATGATATTGATGATGCTGATGATGCTGATGATATTGATGATGTTGATGATGCTCGGATGCTTCTGGGGACCGAAACCCGTTCCAATGCTCCTGGTTGTATACTATGGGGACTTATTGCCTCTGCCCACCAACTGGGGTGCTGGGATAACTTCTAGATTACCAAGGGGACTATTGCCACTGCCCACTAGTTGTTTCTCCCAAGAAGTTGACATGAAGATGGGGACTTATTGCCTCTGCCCCGCCAACTTAGATCACGCTCTGTCTCGTACTTGTCTCGCACTGAGATGATACTAGGTCTCGTACTGGTCTCGCACTGGATGATGCTGCCGGTCTCGCACTGATGAAGGTGATAGGTCTCGCACTGATGAAGGTGATAGGTCTCGCACTGATGAAGGTGATAGGTCTCGCACTGATGAAGGTGTGTCTCGCACTGATGAAGGTGAGGTCTCGCACTGAGATGCATGGTCTCGCACTGAAGTCTCGGATGAAAAAACGGATTTCGCACGCTTCGGGGTCCGCACTGAATGAAGATGTCTCGTACTAAAGTCTTGAAAATGGGGTCTCGCACTGATGAAGATGGTGGGTCTCGAACTAAAAATGAGTTAGGAAGATAATGGTCTCGTGCAAATGATGAAACTGATTACTGGAGTGCCAAACAGGGCAATGATGATAAGATGTATGCAATCAAAATATATGAAAGATACTCGTTCAAAACAGGAAACTGTTGGAAAAGGTGCCGAACTTGGCGATGTTGAGGTGTTATCCAAAAGTTGTAGAATGCAACTAAAGTGTTTGTTGGAAGCTTGCCCAAAACAAGGAACTGTTGAAAAATGTGCCAAACATGGCAATGCTTGAGAAAAACCCTGCTGAAAAAGGAAAGTGAAATGATCATTTCCTAACTAAAAATTTCAAATCTGCAATTTGCTTCTTGGAAAATGAACATGCTATTGGTGGAAGTGTGTGGTGTTTGTTGTGGTGCTAAAGGCTTTCGCCGGTGTTCCAGATTTGTGATAGACCAGGGATTGGGTTGTGATTTATGATGGTGGTCAGGGTTATGATGGGCCTAATGTTTTTGTGGAGGTAAGGCCGATGATGGGCTTGAGAGTGTGTGTGTGGTGGTAAAGGATTATGTGTGTATGGTGGTGTTCAAGCTTTGGGTTTCAATTGGTGTTGATATGGCAATTTTTGGAACCAACAATTGCCCCCAGTATTTTCTTTGATTAAACGTGCGAACAAGTCTCATCCTCACAGGGTCGAGGCTTATGCTTTAATGTGGTGCTTCCTAACCTACACTTGACGTGGTTGGTGTTTGCACTCATTTCTCGCTCATGATCATAACTTCTAGACCATTGAATTCGATATTTGATGGATTTACGCATTTGATCTGTTACTTTCACGAGATTGGACACACAACTATCAAGTCGGAAGTCTTTAAAGCTTATAACGTGGCCACGGGGTGTGATGAAGGACAACGGGACCATGGAGGGATATTTGAGGTATGTGGAGCTTAAGTGGGTGACCAAAGCTGCAACTTGCGTCTTCTCTCAGATTCATCTTCCTTGTCTTGAAGTCGTCTAACTGCTTCATGTTGACGTTGTTTTTGAGCTTCTGGACAAGGACTTTTGAAGTTGTCCTTTACACCATTTCTCTTTTCGTCTTTTGGATTTCTTCGAGGCACTTCGGTTTTGCCCCTTTGTTTGATCCTTTCTTGACTTTGCCTTCGGGGTTCTTGTGTTTCCCGGTTTTGGGCTTCGTGAGCTGTTTTGATGTGAGCTTTATTGATCCTGTGTCATTCTGGGACCATTTGCGGATCACTTCGTCATGCTGATAGCGACTTTGCTTCTCTGGACTGATGAAAATGTTATCTGAGAGTCAGGCTCCTCGCTTCCTTTGGTCACCGGGTTGGTTATTCATCACGGGCTGACTTGTTCTGTGGAGCTTTGCAACATCAAAAAGGGATATTTGAAAGGCTCTACGGGGGTGCCTAGGGTTTAATGATAGGGTTTACAAGCTTTTGGCTATGTGGTGCTGTACCTAGGTGCTTCGTCATTCCTGATAGTTGTGTATCCGTTCTTTGTTACTTTTCGCAGGTCTAAGAGTAAATTTACAAATTATCTCCTTCGGTCGGAGTTATGTTGTTTACATTTTTCTTTGTATGTGGTCTCACCGGAGTCGTATAAAAATGACACGCTCGTTCACTCATGGTTTTTCCGCTCAAGACACTCTCGTGAATTTCACTTAGAGAATAGTTCACACGGTTAAACGAAAGATTAAAGATGACGATCCTGAACTCAGATTGCCCCCAGTATTAATCTGGGGTTTATGACAACACTTAAATAGATGCAGATTTTGGAATGCTTCGTGGATATTATGGGATAGTCTATGGTGTGAGGACGGACATGTTCACCCTTTTAGAAACAAAAGAAAAGTCATTTTATTCCATAGTCGGGAAATGATTACTCTGTGATCCCTTAAAAAGAAAACAAATTTTTGCGTTTTTGTTTTGTTGAATGAATGCACAAAAAATAACGAAAATCGAACTATGCTCTTATTCATGAATGGAAAGATAACATCAAAAGTTGTAATCTAAAATGATAAAGGAAGATAACTACCATAAAAGTTAAAAGAATGATTGAGAAAAGAAAACTACTAAATCGAGAAAACTTCTGAAATAGTGATGTTGAACAGTCTGGTGCCAACGTGTTGAAGACTGGAGCTGTTGACCTTCGGGGCGCCATTGACCATGATTGTCTTCCTTCCAAGCTTCGAGTAGGCCCTGTAAAATGTCTGGACTAGGAATGCCCATGGGTTATGTAGGAAGTAACTGGGCCTGAGTCTTCGCCAAACTGAGAGTGAAGTGCATAGATTAGAGTGATTCCTAGACTGGAACGGACCCGTAGGCCTGAATCCAGAAATTGAGCAAACAAGCTGAAAGAAATCACACGGACCGTGAATGGGCCACTGGGTCGAGGGATAATCCTTGAAGTCTAGATTTGTTTGATGCTCTTGTTGGGCCTTGAAGCCGGAAACTGGAATGAACGAATTATGCAAACTATCTTGGATTCAAATGTTTTATGGGCCGAAATTCTGGATTGAGAGCGAAGCTCATGGGCCAAAACTATGAATTGGTCTATGGGCTCAAATGGAATGAGTTATGAGTGTGGTACTTGGGCCAGAATGATTGCTCTATATGTGAACTGGAATTTGGGCCGAGTGATTTTGGTTGGGCCTAACAGATGGCACCTAGATCTAAGGTTTTGGGTTAGGGTCATGATAAGAAGTCTACCTAGACTAGAATGAGCCCTTGGGCCGGAATGTGTTTGGGCCTGAAGTAAAGCACATGAGCCAGAATGGTCCATAAATCACAAATGGGCCTAACTTTCTTCGGGCCAGAGAAGATGGTTGCTAAGCCGAAAAAGATTTTATTTTCAGGACTTGTGAGTTATTTCAATTTCAGGTGGATTTCCTTTTTATGGGCCTAGAACTAATTGGATAATCCAAAATGGGCCAGAAGAGAAATCACCTAAGTCTTGGCTTTTGGGCCGAAGCCTGAACGACTCACATGTTAAACCAAACAGGGCCTATAGGCCGCAAACAAATGGAGCTGCCAATTCGTGTTGGGCTAAGTTGATGTAGGAGAAGTTCCTATCAATCTCTAGGCTGGGTAGTGGGCCGATCATACAAGCAAACAAGGCCCACACAAATTCAACATGTCCTCACTAGACGTTTAAATCAAACCGGGTATGGATCGATCCGGAGAGGTGCTTGGGGCGCGGGCCCAGGCCACCACAAAGGAATAGGGCTTGCACGCTATTCTCTTTGGGCTTCCCCACTCTTTTCACATCACCTGAAGGTGTGCGTCTACGGTCGGGTCTTTGACTGACCAAACAAAGGGCTAGGTAAGGGCACTGCCAGGAAAACGCTTGGGGCTAAGGCCCAGGTATTAAGGGGGTGTGGTTAGACGACACCCTCCTCTTTTCCCCCGCTTATTCACATCACCTAAAAGGTGTGACTCCCTGACAGGGGACCCTAGATGGGCCCCGAGGTGAAACTGGTTTGTGTGGACCCTCGCTCTCATATGATGCAAATGGCGCAGAAAATTAAAATGCGCACAAAAGTAAATAAACAAAGTAATAAAGCCATAAATAAACAATTTTTCGAGTTAAGCCCTCTTTCTTAAAATTAAACAAGTTAAAATTAAGAATTGATCCCCAGCAGAGTCGCCAGTCTGTGAGCCTCGATTTTAAACCCTATCCTATGTGGATTAAGTTGATTGGGATCTAGTCGGGTTTTAGGTCCACTTATAACCTAAGATTAATAACTATGTCATAAAAACAATAATTATTAAAACCTAAGCTAGCTCACTGGAACCTATTATGAGTCGCCACCTAATTTTAACCTAGATCAAATTAGGAAAGGAGAGTCCGGGTTCGGGGGCTTGATATTCGACTTATTTAGGGTTCAATTACTTTCATTACCCATAGAAGTCGTTTTTCCTCTACTTAGTTTAATTACGGCTTATTATGAGTCGTTTTTAACCTAAGTGCGCGCTTCTGTTTTTTTTTAATTTTTTAACATTTTTTGACAGAAAATTAAAGTGGAAATTAAAATACCTAAACTAGGGTTTCGGAGGCAGAATTAGGTCAAGTTTTGTTTTCGTCCGTGGCTACGGACCTAATGTCCGAACCCACAGACCCTAGTTAACTTAATTACACAGAAAAGTCAAATTTAAACAGAAACGAGATTTTGAAAAGTCCGGGGCCACGGACAGGACGTCCGTGGGCCCGGACATGTTTTATAAAACCCTAAATTTTGAAAATAAAAATATCCCGCCACCGTCCGGGGGCGTCCGGCTTTCGGACAGGGCGTCCGGGACCCCGGACATAGCGTCCGTGGGTGCGGACCGCCCTCGGACAGCGGCGTTTGGGCTGTTCCCGAAGGTGTTTTTGGCTCAAATTTTATGGGTGTGTAGCCTGAAAGATGTACAAGACGTTAGTGATTGAAAGTTTTCAATTTGAAATCGAATTTAGTGCGAAACTTAACGAACAAGTTAGAAGGCAGAGAAACACAAACAAACCTTAATTCAGAAGCAAGGAAAAATCAATTCGGTTAGCAATTTCAACCAGAAGTGTATTTAGACCAGAAGGGTTAGAGAATTTGGTTTTTAGCCTGTTTTGATTTCGAAAATTTGTTGTTCCTTCACGTCAGGAATCTCTAAAAGCTTCGTTGGTGGCCGATCCGGTTCGACTTTGACCCGAGCTTCTGACCTCTTCTTCCTTGTGTTGTTAAGCACGTTTTGGTTCTGTATTTGTGGTGTTTTGATGCTCGAAAGTTCAATGGAAGAAGAAAGAATGTGTTTTTGGTGATTTTGAGATGATTTCAGTAGAGTTTCGGTGTTGGGAGTGTTGAAAACGTGGGAGGCAAGTAGACGGCTGTGTTTTCTGACTATGGGGATGATCTCCTCTGCCCTAGTTCATTTTTGGGGGGTTCTTTTATAGAAAGAGCATGGTCAAATTGATAGAGCAAGATCTTTATCTAAAAGACTGATTTTGTGCTCTAAGGGAATCTGATTTTTTAGAATATGTTGCAAGCCTATAAAAATTATGAAAATTTAACTGAAGGTAAAGAATGATTTTTTAGGAATTTTTAGAGTTGGAATCGGATTAGTTTGATAAATAATCGAATAGATAAAAATCTCACAATCTCGAATCTCACATAATTCATAACTTATTATTGGAAAGTCGAAATAACGAAATTCCAACGCCATTATTCTCTAAAAATCATCCTCTATCTTGTGTTAAAAACTCATGACATTTTGTTTTGATTTCGGTATTTTCCAAAGGAGAGAGAAAATTGCAAAAATGATTGAATTTCTCTTTTAAATTTTGGGCTAAGGTTCCAAATGAGATAATTTCAGGTTTATGACTGTATGTAGTCATGCTAACCATGTGACAATTTTATTTTAATTTTGGAAACCTTTTAATTTCTATTTTGAGGCTATTTCTTGTGTTAATTATTAAAGAAATTAGCTTATAATATGAATTAAAAGCTAAATTTCCATAATAAATATTATCAGAAAATCATGAAATACCTTTCATAATGACTATGATATTTGGAAGTGTTTGGAGATAATGAACAAGTCATATGAAAATTGAAAATCCCGAGAATGTCCTTGGAAAATCCTACATTGGTGCATTTTGACCACTTTGCCCTTTGTAACACGTATGCCTTAGAGACTACTCCGGGGGGGGGGGGGGGTTGAAATTTTGGGTATAACACTAACAACATCTCAAAACGAAATCGTAAAAACAATAGCTTCCCCACCTACAAGTTCACCACCAGTTCCACCCACAGAAGGATGTGTCATATGCGCCGGTCCTCATGAAACTCATCAGTGCGAAGGTAAAAACCAGTAAAGATGTGAATTTCATAGGAAACCGCCCCGGTAATTCCTACAACAATAACATCAACAACAACTACCCATGGAGAAATCACCCGAATTTCTCATGGAAAAACAATGATCAGAACCAAGGAGGGCAGAACAACAATTCCAATACCTATCAGGGAAACAGACCCCAACCAAACTCTAATATGGGTTATAGAGCACTAGGTGCCCCTCCAGGTTTCCAACAACAACAACAACCATCTTCATCCTCTGTTGATCCAAACGCAGAACTCAAAGAGATGATGAAGGGTTACATGACTATGACTCAGAACCAGCTTTCTGCACAAGAAGCCTTCAACCAGAAAATCGAAGGTAAATTCAATCAACTTGCAGAACATCTTGCTCGAAGACCGCCAGGGGCTCTCCCAAGCCAAACGGAGCCAAATCCAAGAGAGCAAGCCAAATGCATCTATGTGAAGGAGCACAGTGAAGAAAAGATGGAGGTGGCCAAAACAGCTAAGGTTCCAGAACTACACCCTTCCCTTCAAGAGTGGGTAGTAGCAATCGAAACTTCCAAAAGGAACGTAGCTAAATTGGAGAGCACCGCCATAGTCTATAAAAATCGTATTCAGTCTGAGAATACCTACCTCAAAGACTTGGTGGCCGGCTACGAAAATGAAAAGCTCGATTTTGAAGAAGAGGAAGAGGAGGCTAAGGCGATAACCTTGAGAAGCGGTAAGAAAACCGACGAGATTCACATCCCGCAAAGGTCAGAAGAATCCAAAGAGGATAGTGAAGAAAAAGCTGAGGCCCCAGTAGAAAAAACATCTCCCAGCATCCTCACTATTCCATTAACTTCAAAATCTTCTCCACAAGAACCGCCTATACCATTTCCCCACCGACTCCAGAAGCAGAAATTGGATAATGAATATGGTAAGTTTCTAGCAATGCTAAGCAACTAAACGTCAACATACAGTTTGTAGACCTCATTGCCAAAATGCCAAACTACGCCAAATTCCTCAAACACCTTATATCCAACAAAACTAAATGGCCGAAGTCGGTACTGTACCACTCAATGTAGCTTGCTCAGCTATTCTGCAACAACCACTGCCTTCAAAATGCAATGATCCAGGCAGCTTCACCATTCCAGTCACAATTGGTAGCACCTCATTTCCATACTCCCTATGCGATCTGGGTGCCTCAATTAATTTGATGCCCCTCTCCACTTTCAAAAAGTTAGGAATTGGAGAGATGAAAAAGACCAAGATGACCCTTCAACTAGCAGATGGTTCGGTAACTTACCCAAGCGGAGTGGTGGAGGATGCTATCATTAAAGTGGAGCACTTATACTTCCCATGCGATTTTGTCATTCTAGACATCGAAGAGAACTCCACTACCCTCTCATTCTTGGACGACCATTCCTTGCCACAGATGTGCACATTTGGGTAGCCCAAGGGACAATCACCCTTCACGCTTATAATGAAAAACTGGAGTTTGCATCAGGAAGGTCTCCAGATAACAAATCCAAGGAACTCAAGTTTGTAAGGGACACTCAATCACCATTATCCCCACTTCTGTTTATTACCCTTCCAGACGGAATGTCTATTACAGAGATACCACCACCAATCCCGGACGAAGAGCGGGATAAGAAAAGAAAACATGCATCCCGGTGGACACTCAAAAATACCATCGAGTCTTGGATCTCCTCCTCATAACCACCCCCCAGGATCGATCTAACGACAAAGCGTCTAGCCAAAGACGTTAAAGAAGGGCAGCTTTCCGGGAGGCAACCCGGACGAACTTATCTTTTATGCTTTTATGCTATTTTAATTTTCAGGTTCTCTTTCAATTTTGTTTTGCTAACTATTAACCCCGTTTGTAGTATGGTTGCTTCTAGTGTCTTATGCAGGTGCAATTTCATGTCTACACCGCAACCAAGCTACGCTACTTGAGGCTGAGCTCAAGTGTGGGAGAACTCCTATAACGCTAGCAAAAATAATCTCAGGGGAGTACCAGTTTCTTTAATTATGCTTTTATTTTAAATAAAATCTGTAGAGGAGAGTTTATGTGCTTAAATGAATATTCATGAGCTTCGTGTTCTCTCTATTTTATCTACTTACCGAAAAAGCCTTCTGAAACTTTCCCTTGTTTTTTTTGGTGAACAATGAGGACATTGTTCAAATTAAGTGTGGGGGAGTTGTAACACCCCTACTACGCACATCACATTACTTGAAATCGCAGCGGAATGTAAACAACTAAACAGTAACTAAACAAATGGTGCTAAACGCCGTCAACCACCCACGTGGTTAACAAGGCTGATTAATACAAGTGTACCGGTCTGATGATCAGACTCCCGAGCATAGAACTAACAACAATATATACATTAACAAAATACCGAGTGTTTACATATATCCTTCACTGTAAAACATCACTGTTAACCATCATAACCAAATATACGCCACGGGAGCACAGGCGCATCCCGGGCCTACCTCCAAAAGTACCAAAAGTAAACCTGCATCCTAGGATCTAAAGCCACTCCGCTTCTTTGATCCTCATCCTGCAGCATAAGAAATATGGATCCCCCGAGGGGGTCAGCAACCCATGGCTGGTATGGTTAACGCACAGCCCATCGGCTACCGGGATACGCGCAACCAATTGTCATGATGACATGGCATTCATTTTAAATCACACAACTTATACATATATAACATAACATGGGTATTGTAACATCATCACACACATCACACACATACAATTCCTTTTAGGAAGAGAACCAACACAGTTAGTCCCCATTGAGAGCCTAGGGAATGTTGCCACGCTCATGCTAAGCTCGTACAACTCATTACCGTTCTGTTAGATTGAACGGATAACTTAACACAAGGTTGCCTCGGATATAGTGATCCAAGCCCACCAAAAAACTAGTATGCCCCTGTGGCCCGACGTGAGTCAGTAAATAGCCTTGGTTTAAGCTAAGGGAAGGTTGGAAACCAAATTGGCAAACACCATAACATACAAGAGAATCGAACCGGTTATGACATCGACTCCCATACTCACACGTGGCCGGAACAGACCGGACTCCTCACTTCCCCCGTTAGCACTTGTTAGCAGTTCATCATTGAACTCAATACACAGTTCACAATAATAGGTCAAGTCTTGTTAGACACACACCAGGGAAGAGAGAGTCATACTTACAACAACTAATAATTTAACAACTGTAAACTCTTTACATGGTTTAATCTTACAAAGTCATAAACACACAGAAAACAAAAACAAACACAAGCCGTGTAAACCGGTAGGCAACAGACTGCAAGAAAACCATACCTTGGTCCTTGCCTCGATTGGTTTTCCTCCGTAGGTCACTCCTATACATAGTTAATAACGTCGGTTAATTATTTATTTAACTTCAAACTTACTAATATTTAACATGATTGTATGACATGTTTTAATGTCTATCTTACCCTAGGTTACCTTCATTATACACCCTAGGGTTAACTACATAAGTCACATTCTTTTCTGTTTTTTTTTTTACAAGTTTTGGTCCGACCGACCTTACCGACCGACCTTGCACAAGGTCGGTCCATTCCAGAACATATTTCCGTCAAAATTTTCTACTCCGACCGACCTTGCAAGTTCGGTCGCATGGTCGGTCCATTCCCGAGAGTTTCTTCCCTTTGAAAATTTAGCCCGACCGAACTTGCCAAGTCCGGTCCCATGTTCGGTCGATTCCAGTAACTCAATCCGTACACAAAATACAAGCCCGACCGACCTTGCAAGTCCGGTCCCCAAGGTCGGTCCATTCCAGAAGCCAATTCTCGCAGGGTAAACTGGGCTCGACCGAACTTGCAAGTTCGGTCGCAAGTTCGGTCTGCCCCAGACCTTTGTTTTCCTTTTCACATTCAACTCCAAACTTCACCCCATATATCCTAGTACATCCAAACCTCATTTGAGCACTTCAAACACACCTTAAGACATCCTTAAACACTCATAAAACTCATTTTCTAATTCCTTAAGCCTTTACTTATATCTTCACAAAATTCCTAACACTTACAATGTTTTCTCCTAGTCTCCAAGTGGTGTTTCATACCTATGATAACTACTATCTCAAAATACTTTCTCTTCATTTTAACATCATCTTTCAAGCATCATTTCTTACCATCAACTCCTTATGTCATTTCTTGAAATCCTTTTTCAAGTTCACACTTTCTCCTTATTTTACCAAAGTTTGCCTAAGTCTTTACCTAAGTCCAAAATGACTTTGGTACATACTAAAACCTCAAGATCATGCTTAAGTCCTTGTTACACTCTAGAGCACTTCCTAGTTCATCAAAATTCCTTTAAAACATCTTGAACTCCATATGCATTTCCTAAATTTCGACATAGGTTCTCCTAGCATTTTGTCACACCAAAGCACATTGTTTTCACCATTAAACACACAAGAACACTAAAAATCCATCAAGCACTTTATTATACACAAACTTCACTCATAAAGCACTACATCACAATATAGTGCATAATTTAAATTGCATGGCACTTAGGCCCTTAAAATGCATGGCTCTTAGGCCCTTAAAGTGCATAATTCTTAAACACTGAATTTCCACAATATATTTGCCTTTGACCTACAAATACACTCAACAACACATATGCCTTTTACTAGTCTCTTGAGAACACTTTACTAAGTCATTCACCATTTGCTCTTTAGGTAGTTTTAACAAGCATTATAAGCTCATTTCTCCTAAGGCATTAAACAACATTAGGTTAGTAGATTTACCTCTTTTCCAAACAACTTCTTTCTTGTTTCCTTATAAAACCGGTAAGGTATTTGATTCCTTGTCAAGTTCTAAACAATATACAAACATTATAATGAGTATTCAAGCTATAAGCTTCATCTCATTGTAAACCCTAATTTTACATTGTTTCAAAAACATTAATGTAGTTGTTTTACCTTGATCTTTGAAGAGAGTTTGAATATATATCAAGAGAGGACTCCACCTAGTCCATGAAGAGTTGGAATGAAGCTAGAACAAAGTCACACAAAGAGCTCCATCAATGTACATTTTCGGTCAAGGCAAAACATGAAGGAAATGTAGTTTTTATTTGAGATTCCTTACCTAGAAGCAAAGGAGAGTAATAATATGTAGAAATACAAGCTCAAGCTCCTTCAATGGTGGAACTCCATGGCACCGAAATGGGGCTCTTGAAGTTTTGAGAAGATAGGAATGAAGAGCTTGATGAGAGGAAGAGATTGGTGGTGTTTGTTTTTGATTTGGACAAGTGAGCTAGATTTTACAAGAGGTCAAAGCTAGAGTTTTAATGGTGGTGGTGAGTATTACCGTGAGAGAGCAGCAAGAAGGAAGGAGATGGAGTTTGGAACCGTGTGAAATGGAGGAGGGAAATGAGAATGAAGATAGAATTTGCTTTAAGAAGATATTTGTTCTTATAAAGTAAAAAGTAGCTTAATTAGTTTTCTTTATTTACTTATCATATTAACTAAAGAGTGGTGAGTCACCACACTTAGAAAACCGGCCCCCTATAATATAATGAGGGTATTTTAGTCTTTGTTTGTCAATTTAATTACTTAATACAACATATGTTACAAACTAGCTTATAAAAATCACTATTCATAAAAACAAGGCACATAGAAGTGAAATTTTTTATTTCCTATTGATATAGACATCCAAATGTGATATTATATAGTACACATATATATTTAAGAGTATGGACATCTAGCCACTCAAAACTCATTTACAAGACAATTTTTCAAAAATGTGCTTTAAGACTCCTTAAAGCACATTTTGTGTTTAAACTTGTTTTCAAGCTTGGTTTTCTTTGGTAGTTGATTTAATATGTTCATTAGTATATAAATGAGGTCTTGGTAAGTTCATTAGGTCTTAACCAAGCTTATCCCAAGCTTAGAGCACGTTTTGGCTCTTATAGACCTTAAAGCACATTTTGTGTTTTCTTTTGTTTAAATTTGTTTACTAATGTTTCTAAGACTCTTTTTAGTCTTTATATACCACATTTAGGTGTTTAAACAATATACTAAGGTTTGGGGCATTTCAGGAGTGTGCCCTTTTCGGTGACATTTTATGCTAAAATGCTTAATCTCTCTGCTTATCTTGCGTTTGTTCAAATTCAATATCATGGACCCTTTATGTGTGGGTTGTTCTCTTTAAGAATAAATACTGTTATGAATTGTGGGATAAATGGTATAAATGGTACAAATTCAAAAATTTTAAAATTTTGATTACTTTTGAGGAGCATTTTTATGCGGTGTGACCAAGTGATCTGAAATGGATGGATTTTTATTACTCAGGGGTTCCTTCTGTCTTCTTTCTTAGGGATTGCTAAGGGGTTCTTCTCTGTCAAAAGAAAAAAATAATAAATAAGGGACTTGCGAGACACCATTGGTAACCAACAAAGAGAGTTGAGTGTTCTTTAAAATACGAAGGCTTAATGCCTACATATTATCTTCTCATCTCTTATGCAAAAGTGAAACAAATGCATAATTCTATTTTTCCTTTTGTTTTCTCCTCAATGCCCATTCTTGAGAGAAGTTGGCCATGGTAAAAGTTCTCAAAGTCACCTTAACTAAGAAGCATTGAAGTACTCCGGATCATACCCCGAAACTCTAATTTTTATTTTTGCCCTGAGTACACCTATGCCACCAGTAGGTGATGGATCACACTCCTCTAAAAAATTTAAGATCATGTACTATTGACTTCTTTATCCTACCCTTCATAATAGTATTTGTTAATATTGAGCATTCCCTACTTGTTTGGGTACATGGTTTTGCTTGAGGACAAGCAAAAGGTAAGTGTGGGGTGTGATAAGTGTCTAAATGAGCATGTTTTATGGGTGTATTTCATATATTATATCAGCACTTTTCTGCTCATTTCTCACTTATCGTATGTTTTTCCTCTAGTTTATGTTTTATTGATTATCTCACAAATTTATTGGTTTAAACATGAGGAAAACCAAGCTGGGAGTAAAGTAGACGAAGAGACGAACGCATAGACGCAAACGGCTCAGAAAACGGAGTCCAAACGAAGAATCTAGAGCCGGTCAAAGTTCGTAGAAGAAAGTAAGTCAACAACTCGTGTCCACATAAGCAACCGCTTGAAGCTGGGCGGACGCTTAGGCGGACAAGACCACACAGCAACCGCCTGTTTGGACGTGGACAGCTGGGCGGACAAGAGGAGAGTCCCCGCGACAAACTACAAGTGACAACCGCATCATGTTAGGCGGACGCCAAGGCGGACTCACTTACGTCCGCGTATCCGGAGGCGGACGCCAACGCGGACATGACTAAAAATCAGTCGCGAACAGTTTTCTTCTTTGCGCCGACTATCTGCAACTTGCCATATCCATCTCTACTCCGCCTACCTAATACTCTTTCTAATTCTCTCCTCTTCATCACACACACGCGTTTCAGCTCTCTGTCCCTGCACTTAATGAAGCAATCAGAGAGCAATCAACCTGCAATCAACTCTTACACATCTGCCTTTTCCCTTCCTCTATATAAACTCACTCCTACTTGCAACCTTAACAGCGTACGAGAAAACCAGAAAATCAAACCACTCTCACCACACCTCCATTCTCTTCCACTCAATTCATCCCGTAACACCATAATTCCCATCTTTTATTTATGTCACCACTTCACCAACATTTACTCACGTACGTCTCAAACAAAGCAGTATTTTACAAAGAGAGAAATGTGGCAGCAGTATTGAGAGCGAGAGCAGACCAGTTCTTTCCTCTGAAATAATGTCAAAATATGTCTGTGCTATCTTCTTATCCCCGTTAAGTCTGAGTAATTTTCTTTTTGTATACTAGGATGGGGGTTTGTTCCTAATATTACGTAATCAATATTTATTACCTGTCTCACTTGTTAACTTGTTTTAATTCCTTTCAACTAATATTGTTAAATGCTTATTCTGACAAAATACTGCATTTTTATGGTAACTATCAACATATGATTTTGAGATAGTCTAAGTACCACAAAGGAATTAATCTTGATATTTACACTCCGGATTGAGCAGGAAAATATTAAGGCTATTATTAAGAGTTCGTAACTGACAATTATTAACTCTAATAGACATTAAATATTTGAGACATGGTTATAAATTTGTTTAAGTAATTTAGGCAATTCCCCCGCTATCCTAGGATACCTTTTTCCATCCACATCACTTAATTCACCTATTTTTACTGTTTTTATTATTTCTGTACTAATCCAACAACAAATCAAGCTTGCCTCCGGCTAAACCCCTTTTTACAGTTTTTAATTAACTACCAAGACTAGGATAATTGAACAATCTCTCTGTGGATACGACACTTGTTATACTATTCCGAATAGGTGCACTTGCCTATTAGTTTGCTATAAATCTATATTTATTATAGTGTAGTTTTATCCCAACATAAGCCTGGATTTAATCATTTCATAACATTTATAGTTTTGAACAATAATCTAATGTTTTAAGATATAATCATTAAAAGGATTATGATATGAAACTATGATTAGGAAATTAATATAAATAATAATCCTTAAGTTTCTTAAAAATTGGACAAGCCATATAAAATACATTTATTACCAATATTCAAAATGGGAGATTATAATTAAGTGATGTATTTAGTAGTAGAACTTATAAAAGAGTTGTAAATGGAAATTTGATATTTAAAACTTTTGAACCTTAATCGGATGGAACTAAGTTACATAAGATATTATATTGATCTACGTTACGACACTAGAAATATTAATATGTTGTTTGAATATAAAATACGAGAACTTTTCAGAATAGATTATCATATTAAATAATTAACAATTTCACTTATGAATCAGAATTTAATTCTTAGATAAATTCTACCTTATGTTATGATGTAATGCTTATCCTAAAACATAATAAAGGGAATTAACTTATTGAGTTATTCCTTTGAAACCTTAGGAGTGAGCCTCGATTTTAAACCCTATCCTATGTGGATTAACTTGATTGGGATCTAATCGGGTTTTAGGTCCACTTATAGCCTAAGATTAATAACTATGTCATATAACAATAATTATTAAAACCTAAGCTAGCTCACTGGAACCTATAATGAGTCACCACCTAATTTTAAACCTAGATCAAATTAGGAAAGGAGAGTTCGGGTTCGGGGGCTTGATATTCGACTTAATTAGGGTTGAAATTACTTTCATTACCCTTTCTAGGTCGTTTTTCCTCTACTTGGTTCAATTACGGCTTTCTACAAAGTTGTTTTTAACCTAGGTGCGCGCTTCTGTTTTTTTTTTATTTTTTAACGTTTTTTGACAGAAAATTAAAGTGGAAATTAAAATTACCTAAACTAGGGTTTCGGAGGCAGAATTAGGTCAAATTTTGTTTCCGTCCGTAGCCACGGACCTAATGTCCGAGACCACGGACCCCAGTTAACCCATATGAAAATAAAAGTCGAATTAAACAGAAAACAGAAAATTGTAAAGTTCAGGGCCACGGACAGGCTGTCCGTGGGACCGGACATTATTAGAAAACCTAAATTTTTAAAATTTAAAAACTCCCGCCGCCGTCCGTGGGCGTCCGAGCTTACAGACAGGGAGTCCGGGACCCCGGACATGACGTCCGTGGGTGCGGACCGCCCACGGACGGCGGCGTTGAGGCTGTTCCCGAAGGTGATTTTTGGCTCAAATTTTATGGGCGTGTAGCCTGAAAGATGTACAAGACGTTAGTGATTGAAAGTTTACAATTTGAATTCGAATTAAGCACGAAACTTGGTAAACAAGTTATTGGACATAAGCTTAAACAAACAGCAATACAGAAGCGTACGAAGGTTAGTTTGAACCCAAAATTTGATAGAGAGTTAACAAGGTCGTGGGGAATTAGAAAAGTAGAGTTGTAGCCTGTTTTACCTTCGAATTCAAGATGATTCTTAACACCGGGATTCGTTGAGTGCTTCGTTGATGGCAGACCCGAAAGGATTTCGAACCAAGCTTCTGGTTGTTGGTTGTTCTTGCTGTTCTTCACGTTTTGGTGGTGTTTTTGTGGGGTTTTGATGACTATTGGTTCTTTGGGGATTGGAAAACGTGTTTAGATGGTGATTTCGGGGGATTTTCGGTATGATTTGGGTGGCCGGGTGTTGGAAAACGTGAGAGAGAGAGAGGAGGCTGCCTTTTCTGACTCTCTAGGGTTCTTGAGCATATGAGGTTCTGATTTTATCCAAAAACCTATCCCCTTATATAGACTTTCTTAAAGATAAAGAAAATCTAGTAAAAGTAAGATTTTTTGGTATTTTAATTAAAAGACTTCCCAAAGGAATTTTGCTGTGAAATTTTAACCACATGTCAAGGATGGATATTATGAATTTTCTGATGTGGAACCGAATTTTTTAAATGTTGGAATATTTTTAAATTGAATTTCTTGTCAGATTCAGTCAGAAATTGCTAGAAAATTATTGGAAACTCGAAAAATCAAAATTCCAACGCCATTATGCTTAGAATGTCATCCTCTATCATGGGTTAAAATATCAAAGCGTTTCAAGCTGATTTGGGCATCCTTTGGAGGAGAGAGAAAGCTTATAGGAGGTCTCAAGAGCCTTTAAAGATTACCAAAACGCCCCTGAAGATGACGAAGTTGTTCCCCATGCCATGGAACGCGCCGATCGAGCCGGAATCCCTTACTACTTGATTAAAATGCCTCTCACAACACCAGCACCCCGTAGACCCTAACCCAGGGGGTCAAAATTTTGGGTATAACAGATTGCCCCCCGTCAACTAGACTTTGTAGTGGATTGTGTGCAGCTATTCGGAGGCGCTGACTACCTAAGCAACAAAAACGCTATCGAGCTATTCTAAGGTGCTGACTACCTATAAGTGAAAATGTGTCAAGCTATTCTAAGGCGCTAACTACCTAGGTGACGAAAACGGAATAATGTCAAGCGGTTCTAAGGCGTTGACTACCTATAATACATGAAATGATGCGATGCCAAGCGATTCTAAGGCGTTGACTACCTATAAGTAAAATGAAGTAATGTCAAGCAATTCTAAGGTGTTGACTACCTATAATGATGATATGATGTCAAACTATTCTAAGGTGTTGACTGCCTGTGACGAATGAGATGATGTCAAGCTATTCTAAGGCGTTGACTACCTATAAGTAAAGTGAAATGAAGTAATGTCAAGCGATTCTAAGGCGTTGACAACCTAAAATGTGGAAATGAGATAATGCCAAGCGATTCTAAGGCGTTGACTACCTATAATGATGATAACTGGGTGGTATGCAAATGCAAGAATGCTGAAATGTTGATGATGCTAATGATGCTGATGATGTTGATGATGTTGATGATGTTGATGATGCTGATGATAATGCTGATGATGCTGATGATGCTCGGATGCTTCTGGGGACCGAAACCCGTGCCAATGCTCCTGGCTGGACCCAATGTGGACTTATTGCCATCGCCCCCCAAGCCGGTGTGCAGGGATAACTCCTGGTAAAAACCTTGGGGACTTATTGCCTTTGCCCACCATTCGTTGATCCGAAAATAAGTTGACATCGCAAAAGGAGGATTTATTGCCATCACCTCGCCAACTTTTTTGTCGCCAGGTCTTGTGACGCGCCTGGATAATGCAACTAGGTCTTATGACGAGCCTATATGAATGAGATGAATGCAATGTGTTTGATGAGAGCGGGTAAGCTAAAGGGTAACGCTAGGTCTTACTACGAGCCTAAGGGAATGCAACTAGGTCTTACTACGAGCTTAAGGGAATGTGACTAGGTCTTACTACGAGCCTAAAGGATGGATCTAGGTCTTATGACGAGCCTAAAGGTGGGATCTAGGTGAAAGTGAGTCAAGTGTATGGTGGGTCCAAAAGGATGTAGAAGGATTAGGGTTTATGTCAAACCTGGAGATGGTAAGGCTCAAGACGGGCTTGCGGATGTTTGAGTGTGAAGGTAGGGCCTAGGACGGGCCTGAGAAAATTTGATGTGGAGGTAGGACTTAGGACGGGCCTGAGGAAATTTGATGTGGAGGTAGGACTTAGGACGGGCCTGTGTGATATGAGGAGGGTTTTGGGTTTTGGATTTTTGGGACTCAAACGGTGTCGTTGTTGCAATTGTTGGGACCAACAATTGCCCCCAGTATTTTTTCCTTAAGGCGATCTGAGTTTTTTTAGGATTTTATGGCAATCGATCGTTCCGATTGATTGCCCCCAGTATTTTCTTTGATTAACCGCACAAAACAAGTCTCACTCTCACAAGGTCAGGGTTTATCTTGATGTGGTGCTTTCTATCCTACACTCAAAGTGTTTAATATTTGCAATCGTGCTCTCCTTTTGGGTCAAGACATCTCAACCATTGAATTTGACATTTGTTCGATTTACGCGTTCAACCTGTTACTTTCACGTGATTGGATACACAACTATTAAGTCGGAAGTCTTTTAAGCTTATAACGTGGCTGTGGGGCGTGATGAAAGACAACGGGATGGTGGGGGAATGTTTAGGATATGTGGAGCTATAAGGGTGACCAAAGCTGCAACTTGCACCTTCTCTCGGACTTGCCTTCTTTGTCCTGAAGTCGTTTGGCTACTTCGTGATGACTTCGCTTGTAAACTTGGGACTTGGAACTTTTGGGTTGTTCCTTGCGCCTTCTATCTTCTTTCCGATTTTGGATTTCTTCGAGGCTTTTCAGGTTTGCCTTTCTTTGAATTTCCTTTCCTTCGGGGTTCTTGTGTTTCCCGGCTTTGAACTTTGAGAGCTATTTTTGATGTTAGCTCATTGGGATCCTGTGTCACTTTGGGACCATTTGCGGATCCTTTTGTCATGCTGGTAGCAGTTTTGCGTCTTCGGACTTGTGGAGTTACTGTTCGGAAGTCGGGCTCCTTGCTTCCTTTGGTCACCGGGTTGGTTATTCATCATTGGCTGGCTTGTTTGTAGAGTTTGTAATGTTATAAAAGAGGATATACATGAAAAGCTCAGCGGGGGTGCCTAGGGTTTAATGTCTGGGTTCACAGGCTTTTGGCTGTGTGGTGCTGTACCTAGGTGCTTTGTTATCCCTAATAGTTGTGTATCCGCTCTTTGTTACTTTTCATAGGTTTAAGCGTAAATTTACAAATTATCTCCTTCGATCGGAGTCATGCCATTTGCCTTACCTTTGAATGTGACCTCTCTGGAGTCGTGTAAAAATGACACACTCTTTTACTCTTGGTTTTACCGCTCAAGGGACTCTCGCGAAGTGTACACTCAGAGACTTGTTTGTACGTTTAAACAAGAGAAATAAACATTATCACTCCTTAACTCAGATTGCCCCCAGTATTATTGCGGGGTTTTTGACAAGCCTTTTGAATACCCAGGTTATTTGTGGAAGGTGGTTGTGCGGAATAATGATGGTGAGTGGTGATGGGGTGATTTTGTGGAGCAAATTTTTTGGCTTTATGTATTTGGTGAAATATTGAGAAAGTGGAGTGGTGAGGCACACGGGGTGTATATGATGAAGGTGGTATTTGTACGAGGAGCTGTAGTGAGTATGGACGGAGCGATGAGGTTGCTCGTTTTTTTTAAATGAATGGAAAATGATTTGCATGGAAATTGTGAAAATGGAACCATGTATTATTCAATGTAAAAATAATGTTAGAAACTACAAACTCGGGAGAGCTACCAAAAATAGCAAAGGGGACTAACTACTATGAAAGCCAAAAGGTGACTAATAAAAAGAAATCTACCTAATTGAAAAGCAAAACAGTACTTAAAGACTACAAACTCTAATAAAACTCGGGCATGGATGCCCTGCCTACACTCCCATGTCCTTGAAGTAGATGCCCTTGATCAATGAGATCCTGGATTGCGTGTCTCAGAGCCTTGCAATCATTGGTATCATGGCCGGGTAATTGGTGGTACCAACAGAACTGACTTAGATTCCTTCCTTTTTGAGGGTCCCCAGGTCGGGGAGTGAGAGGCTATAGCATGTTTCGTTCCTGGAGCATTGCAAATGTCTGGCTTAATGGTTGGCCAATGTCTGAAAATTCCCTCCGACAGGAGCTCTGCCAGGGTGGTCCTACTGCTCCAATGATCCAACCTGGTTCTCTCTGACCGGGATTCGTCTCATGCTGCCTAGACCTTTTCCGGGTGCAACTTTGGATGCAAGTTGTTGTCTCATTGTCTGGTTTTGTCTTCCCAATTGCTGTTCTGAGCTCTACGGCAATCTCCTTAACATTCCCTTGCAATCCTTGGGCTCCAAAGGAGCCGACCTTAATGTGGTCGTGAAGAGAGCCAAGAAGCCTACCCACTAGTGCATCCTGAGCTTGACGTCTGGCCTCCAGGTTAAGGGTCTTTGCCCTCATTTCTTTGATTGCTGCGACGTAGTTCGACTCCATGGCATCCCTGACAGCACCATGTCTCCGTTCCATAGCAGCCATCATGGCTTCTAGTTCAGCTTGGCCATTCTCTCTTGTACTAGCGGTTCCATGAAAGGCCGCATCCCGAGAGTTGATCCTGTTTTCTCAACTAGTTGTCACTGTCATTCTTTTGTACTATTAGCCTAAGCTCTATCTCTGCCATTCTATCCTCCGTTGTAACTGGCCTTCCTTTTCCCTCCATGCTTGTGATGACAATTTACCTGTTTTCAAAATACCGTCTGTCAGAAAATAAAAGAGGACCGGACTGAAGTTCTGGGCCGGGAAAGAGTACTTGGTAAGACGGCGTTCTAATTTAAAACTTCTTTGGGTCGAGTAACTCTGATTAGGCCTAAAAGATGACACCTAAATCTAGAATTTTGGGCCAAAGCCCGAGTGAAAGTTTTTTTCCTAAACCGGAATGGGCCTTGAAATAAAGTGGCCCGATGGATTTTCACGGATTGCTTTAGGTGGATTTGTTTTTCACGGGCCTAGAACTAAGTTGATAATTTAAATTGGGCCGAAAGTGTAATCACCTAAGTCTAGGCTTTTGGGCCAAAGCCCAAACCACTCACATATTAAACCAGACAGGGCCTCTGGGCCACAAACAAATAGTGCTGCCGATTCGGGTTGGGCCAGGCTGACGTAGGAGAAGTTCCTATCAATCTCTAGGCTAGGTAGTGGGCCAATCATATAGGCAGACAAGGCCCACACAAATTCAACATGCCCTCACCTGACGCTTATCCAATTCGGGTAAGGATCGATCCGGAGAGGTGCTTGGGACATGGGCCCAGGTCACCACAAAGGAATAGGGCTTGCACGCTATTCTCTTTGGGTTCCCCCACTTTTATCACATCACCTGAAGGTGTGCGTCTACGGTGGGTCTTTGACTGACCAAACAATGGGCTAGGTAAGGACACTGCCAGGAAAACGCTTGGGGCTAAAGCCCAGGTATTAAGGGGATGTGGTTAGACGTCATCCTCCTTTTTTCCCCCGCTTATTCACATCACCTAAAAGGTGTGAGTCCCTGACAGGGGACCCTCAAACGGGTCCCGGGGTGAAATCGGTTTGCGTGGACCCTCGCTCTCATATGATGCAAAGGTACAAAAATTAAAGTGCGCACGAGAGTAAACAAACAATGTAATAAAGCCATAAATAAACATTCTCGAGTTAAGCCCTCTTTCTTAAAATTAAACAAGTTAAAATTAAGAAGTGATCCCCAGCAGAGTCGCCAGTCTGTGAGCCTCGATTTTAAACCCTATCCTATGTGGATTAACTTGATTGGGATGTAATCGGGTTTTAGGTCCACTTATAGCCTAAGATTAATAACTATGTCATATAACAATAATTATTAAAACCTAAGCTAGCTCACTGGAACCTATAATGAGTCGCCACCTAATTTTAAACCTAGATCAAATTAGGAAAGGAGAGTTCGGGTTTGGGGGCTTGATATTCGACTTAATTAGGGTTCAAATTACTTTCATTACCCTTCCTAGGTTGTTTTTCCTCCACTTGGTTCAATTACGGCTTTCTACAAAGTTGTTTTTAACCTAGGTGCGCGCTTCTGTTTTTTTATTTTTTAACGTTTTTTGACAGAAAATTAAAGTGGAAATTAAAATTACCTAAACTAGGGTTTCGGAGGCAGAATTAGGTCAAATTTTGTTTCCGTCCGTAGCCACGGACCTAATGTCCGAGACCACGGATCCCAGTTAACCCATATGAAAATAAAAGTCGAATTAAACAGAAAACAGAAAATTGTAAAGTCCGGGGCCACGGACAGGCTGTCCGTGGGACCGGACATTATTTGAAAACCTAAATTTTTAAAATTTAAAAAATCCCGCCGCCGTCCGTGGGCGTCCGAGCTTACGGACAGGGAGTCCGGGACCCCGGACATGACGTCCGTGGGTGCGGACCGCCCTCGGACGGCGCCGTTGAGGCTGTTCCCGAAGGTGTTTTTGGCTCAAATTTTATGGGCGTGTAGCCTGAAAGATGTACAAGAGGTTAGTGATTGAAAGTTTACAATTTGAATTCGAATTAAGCACGAAACTTGGTAAACAAGTTATTGGACAGAAGCTTAAACAAACAGCAGTACAGAAGCGTACGAAGGTTAGTTTGAACCCAAAATTTGACAGAAAGTTAACAAGGTCGTGGGGAATTAGAAAAGTAGAGTTGTAACCTGTTTTACCTTCGAATTCAAGATGATTCTTAACACCGGGATTCGTTGAGTGCTTCGTTGATGGCAGACCCGAAAGGATTTCGAACCAAGCTTCTGGTTGTTGGTTGTTCTTGCTGTTCTTCATGTTTTGGTGGCGTTTTTGTGGGGTTTTGATGACTATTGGTGCTTTGGGGATTGGAAAACGTGTTTAGATGGTGATTTCGGGGGATTTTCGGTATGATTTGGGTGGCCGGGTGTTGGAAAACGTGAGAGAGAGAGAGGAGGCTGCCTTTTCTAACTCTCTAGGGTTCTTGAGCATATGAGGTTCTGATTTTATCCAAAAACCTATCCCCTTATATAGACTTTCTTAAAGATAAAGAAAATCTAGTAAAAGTAAGATTTTTTGGTATTTTAATTAAAAGACTTCCCAAAGGAATTTTGCTGTGAAATTTTAACCACGTGTCAAGGATGGATATTATGAATTTTCTGAGGTGGAACCGAATTTTTTAAATGTTGGAATATTTTTAAATTGAATTTCTTGTCAGATTCAGTCAAAAATTGCTAGAAAATTATTGGAAACTCGAAAAATCAAAATTCCAACGCCATTATGCTTAGAATGTCATCCTCTATCATGGGTTAAAATATCAAAGCGTTTCAAGCTGATTTGGGCATCCTTTGGAGGAGAGAGAAAGCTTATAGGAGGTCTCAAGAGCCTTTAAAGATTACCAAAACGCCCCTGAAGATGACGAAGCTGTTCCCCATGCCATGGAACGCGCCGATCGAGCCGGAATCCCTCACTACTTGATTAAAATGCCTCTCACAACACCAGCACCCCGTAGACCCTAACCCAGGGGGTCAAAATTTTGGGTATAACACTTAGGTTTTGTAAATAATTCAAAACGTGTTTAAGACTTAAGGTTATTGAAGTTTAGTATAAAAGGATTATACATAGTCTATGGAGGGAGTGTGTGTAAAAATAAAACATTTAGGAAATTAAATGTAAGCAAGGATACATAAAAGGTTAGCTTAAAACACCTTATTATATAGGTGATAATAAAACAAATAATATATCTTGTGAATACTAAATGTAAGAGTTTGATAAGTCTAAGTTAATTATAATATAGTTATTTCAATATGAGAAGTAATTCAACATCTTATGACAAGATTATTAGATGGTTATAATAAAAAGTCATTATGAACTAAGGATATGATAATTGAGTTTAGTGGCTCAATTAACTTATAATAAAATGTATATACAACACTATGATTCCAAAATACAAGATGTAGATCTTAATTAAGTTAAGGGGAAAACTTAATCATAATGGATTATTTAGTAATATGGATAAAATACATAATCATTACATTGTAAAATAATAGTATAATATTCTAAGATAAACCTATCATAGGTCATAATACGATGTTTATTCTAAATTAAGAATAAAAGTATTGAGCTTAAGAATTGTTATTGAAATTCTAAGGTTTATTGAATAACATAAAATGGATTTATAACATAAGGGTCTCAAAAGTCTTGAATTGAGAATTAGGGTTAAGTATGAGTAAAGTGGATAAGACTGTAACAATTAGCAAGTGTTAATAACATACATTCCCAGGTCTTACAACCTTGAGTTATACAACATTCTAAGATAGGTCGAAGGTTATACATAACATTTAAGCAAGGGGTTATAAGATAATCGAGATTTGGAAATAAGAGTGAGGAATTTATTTAAGTTTAACTTAGGGTATAAGTTATTGATAATAGGCTATCTTTAATGTTCCTCAGAGTGTTGTTGATTGTATGCACGAATCTACTAGAACTGCTACAGCGTTAATCAAGTACGATTTCTCGTACTCAGATACTTTTACGAACGGACTTTATGGAATGTTTTGGGAAACGCTAACTGAGCTGAAATGAACTTCAAAAGGAAACTGTTTATGTGACTAACTCATCTTGATGTGACTAACTGAGCCTTGGATGTACAACTCACATGATCATTGGTTCCTCTTGTCTGGTTGTCTCATTAGATAATAACTGCTGAGGGTTTACGCCTCTGCACTCTGTAGGACTGAGTGTTTTGGTATTGCACTTGTGCAGTTATTAATCTGGTGGGAATATGGGAAATATCAATCTTGGTAAATTCTTCTTTTGACTCTGGATATAGTTTCATCCATGAGCTGAGTCTTTTGTTGTGACGTGCACGCTTCTTCAGTGGTAAACAGTGAGGGGTTGTATATCCCCTGTCTAAAAAGGATGTGTAAATAGTGAGGGGCTGTATATCCCCTGTCCTAAAAGGACGTAGTAAACAGTGAGGGGCTGTATATCCCCTGTCCTAAAAGGACGTACTTGGCAGTAGGGGCCATCTCTCCCAGTTGGTTTTATTCCACTCTTGAGTTGTTGGTTCTTGGATCTGTCTTTTCATTCTTAGTCCTTGTGAATAACTGAGTCTTTCTCTTCTTAACCAGAATTGGTTCTAACATCAACAATGGATGCCTACTAACTATATGGTTTGACTTCATAAGTGATTGACTTGGTTTTAAAGTTCTTTGTCTCTATCTTGCTTTGTTCTCTTTTCTCTATAACTTGATTGTTTTGAAGTGCTTTTCCTTCTGTTTACTTCTGAGAGTTTGTTTCCATGTTACTGTTTTATTTGAAGAATTATGTTTTAATTTATTGTTTTGGAGAATCATACCAGTTCCATTCCAGGGAACTGACTCACCCCTCTCGGGGTGGGCTGCTTGGTTTCATCTTGCAGGTACGAAATTGTTTATACAGGTGTCCACGAAGAGTATAAGTGATTGGGATGGGAATTAGGGATTTGTATAGAGTTATTCTATTTCACTTGTAGTTATGTTTATGTTATTTTTCTCGAGTTCAGACCGTAGCTTTGTAATTTTATAAGTTGTAATTGGTGAGGTTTGGTGCCGGGTGTTTGGAACCCGATGGTCTGTAAACGCCAGTAGAGATTTTATATTCCGCTGTATCTATTGTAAATAGGGGCGTTACAGTTCTGTTCAATGGTGTTTATCATTTCTATTGTATGGGATCTTTTTATCCTAGGGACTGAGTTCCCTTATGTTGTATGCATTGAGTACTAGGGTTCCACTCTGTTTTGTGACCTCTATAAGTTCTGTTTACGCACTCCAAAATACGCATTGGTTTATGATAAGCTTTGAAATCTTCTGATGGTGGTACTATGTCTCCTTCTGCTTTGACTCTTGGATTACGATCATGTTTTCAATCATTTTAAGCATGCTTGTTGATGAAGTTTATCATCTACTGAGCGTGTGGTTGTTTACCCGTTCCTTTACTAACCCTTGTAGATTGATCAGCGAGGACTCGCTTCTGTTTTTGAAGACTTTAGCTTATTTGTGTTTTGTTAAACATTTTGTAGAACATTCAACTTTTGTATCCTTCTGCCTTCTGATATTTATTTTGAATTGAGCCATTGGCTTTTGGAGTTGTGATTTGTATTTTGAGTTAACACTTTGGGAATTGTAAGACATTCCTCTTCCTTTTAATGCAAGTATAATCTTTTCATTCGTTGGGGTATTAGTCAGTAGCCTTGTGTATCTTAGGTAGTAAGTGTGCGACGTGTGATTGTAATGGTATGAAATATACCATGCGGAAGGTCAAAGCATCTACCGAAGGCCTGCTACCGAAAGGCCCCGATGCGGAGGGATCTACCAAGAGACTCTACCGGAGGCCAATTGTCGGAAGGCCCATCGATGGAAGCCCTACTACCGGAGGACTCGCTACCGGAAGAGCTGCTATCTAAAGGATCGCTACCGATAGAGTAACTACCGGAGGGATTATTGTTAAAGTGACAGTCCGGAAGAGTTAGTCCAAGACGGAAGCAGTATTTCAGTCCGGAGACCCATAAAAGGACTGATAGTTATGTTAATGTAACACCACCACATGTATAAGGGCAAAAGAGTAAACTTAGTGATAGAAAGTCTATAAATAGGAGTAGAAGGGCTCATTTGTAAGGGACTCAAGTTAGAAAAGGGAGCTCACATCCAAAAGCTCTCTAGTGTTGTAAACCAAAGAATGAATAATAGCTCTGTCTAGAAGTGGACGTAGGCCGGATCATTGGCCGAACCACTATACATCACGGTGTGGAAATTGTGTTGGGAGAGTAACTTCTGTTACATCTTCATTGGCGCCGTCTGTGGGAATCGAACATCAAACCACGATTCAACCACGTTCTTGCCCGTCTTCGATCCAAATCGACGATTTCAACCGCGACTCACAATGAAGGTGAAATGAAGATTATCATCGGTTCATGATTCAGGATTCAAGATTCGACCAAAACTTGTAGATTATCTATCGCAATTTCCAAAAAGCGACTACGCCGAAAGGCAACCACGATTTCACCACGGCTCACAAAAATTGAATTCATCTCATCGCGGGAATTCAACATCTACGATCAAGAAACTCAAGTTCGATCAAATTGTTCACAAATCGCTATAGAAAGTTGGATCGCACCAACAGTTTCAGTAATTGATAGGATTAAAGATGGATCACGAATCACTGGAATTTCGGCAACCACCGCCTCGGGAGCAATCATGCAAAAAAACGGGAAGCTACACTAAGTATCCAAATCATAGCGGCAGAATCTTCAAAGATCTCCATCGAAGATAATGCGCAAATCATAGTGCGGAGCGAACATCACAAGAAATCAATAAAAGGAGGAAGTGAACCCTCGCAATTTGTATCTGCACCCCCAAGAGTAACAATTCTCGACGGTCAATTTAAGTAAAAAGAATGGAGAGCAAGAGCAGGAGATTGGGAGCAATAGAATCAACGGCCCTACGCGTCCTCTGCGCGTTAACAAAACAGATCGATCACCGGAAGCAAGAGTGCACATCCAAGGTAGTCTTTAGCCGCTTAGTTTGATTTTTCCAGGCTGTGGCTTACGTTCTACCGGAAGTATGGAGATAAGTGAGATCTAGATTTAAAAACACCACATTACCAGAAGATATTCAACCAGAGGAAAATCTTCCGGAGACTGTTAAAGACTCAAGAATCAGCAATTTGGTCCTGGAAGCCATCAACCGGAGAAGGAAAGTGAATTCCGGAGGCGATTGAAGCTGAGAAAAGACATCCAGAAGAGCAATCATTCCCGTTTTGTCACTTCACGAGATAAGTTTTCGATCATCACGTAGTAGTCTTGCGATTTCATCATTCCTGATTTACAAGTTTTAACTTCGGTAATATCTGAAAATAAATTGAAGCATTTAGATAGGAAGTTTCCAACAGTCAGAAAGTATATCTGTTTTTGTTGATACTTTGCTTAGTTTTATCCTGTTAAGAGCTTCATTTTGCTTTGATCCTAATTATAATGATGTAGTACGCATATAGGTCTGTTACAAAGATACATAATCGTTTGAGATCAGATGTTTTTTGCTTCTGTTGACTCGGTTCGAAATGCACCACTCTACTTCATGGTTTTGCTGATTCATTCTTATTATAAATAATACGTAATCTGTTATTACTGGATAAATAAAAAATGGTAGAATTGTCCACTCTATTTACTCCTGATTTGTCCTGCTTCAGTTTACTGTTCCTAAATTATAGTCTTTCCTACTCATATTTTGTTAAACTTCGCTGCTGTATATAAAGCATGCTCCAGCAATTTTTTCAGCCGAAAAAAAGTTATAATGTCCTCGTTTCAGTTCGTAAGCCTTCATAGAGCTCTACGGACGGAGAATGTCACCTGGAAGGAAATTGGCTACTGGGGGATCCTGTGGCCCGAAAGGAGAGTTCGATGGAGGAACCTATTTCGCCTTCGAACTGTTGTGCAAACTCGAAACCCATAGCTCAAGGACCTTCTAAGAGTATCACCTCAAGTGCTGCTGCTGTGCGAGTTCATTCATGCACGTACCGGGCAGTTTGCTCAAAGTATCGGTAGATGGTGAGACGAGAAAGGGAACCTCCGGTAGAAGTTTGGGTTGTGGGCTTCCGGTAGAGTTGTGGGCTGTTGTAGTACTTTCTATCAACAGCGAAATGATAATTTCTAAACTCAGAGGCATCATGATTATTACCTTTACAGACCGAAGGAAGGCCAACAAGAGTAAATACAAACTTTAGCCTGGCAAAAACCACCAAAACTATGATAACCAGACTGAGAATTTGGTTACCGGTAACATTTGGATATCCTCTCCGGTAGAAATTTTGATATCCTCTCCGGAAGAAATAGGTTGGTAGTAGTAAAGAAAGCACTTAAGAAGCCCTTTGTACTACCAAAAATTGCAGATCCAACGGCGAACAGAAAGCAATGAATTACCGAAAAGCTTCACACCGACATACTTTGGATTAATGCGCCCGTGAGGAAGTTATCAGAACTGGATAGAAGCTCCTACCGGAACAGGACACAAGTTGCTACCACCGAAGGCGTAATGTTTCTACCGAAGAACAAGGTGCGAAAACAGCAAAAGGGATATATTAACGGAAGAAGTTACACCGGAAAATAACTTGGTGGAACGCCCTCAATTGATTGGCTTCAGGGTTACAGTCTGAAACAAATAGCCCCAAGAAGAAATACTAATATCGCTACAAGTATTGCGGAGATGGTTTGCACAGAAATATGGGGCTGTGGAAAGTATATGACCATGGCCGATTGGCAAGATCGGTAGCAGTTTAACGTCTTTTACCGGTTGAACTTTGGGTTGCGGTGACGTCACTAAGATAAGTCAATTCAGTAAAGCATCTTTAAATTACTTGTATGTTATTTTGCTTCTTCAACTCTGATTAATGATTAAAATATGACAGTATGAAAGTGGCTTTCACTTTGATTTCTCCTGGCATGTTTTTATTTCTTTATGAAACTGAAATCCTTGTACTTCAGTTTTTAGGTACTAAAATTTTTTATTCTCGTTACTTTACTTATAAAAACCTATATATGTCACTAAATGCTCAGCTTGATCTACTTATCATGTTAATATTTTCAGTATTGAGTTGATTCTACTCACAAACGAATTTAGATTGGTAGAAAGTCATCCCCTCACCGGTAGAGACTGCTCACCCTCACCAGTAGAAAGTCATCCCCTCCACCGGTAACGAATTATCACTTCTACCGACGCAACATCTCACCTCCGCCGAAGGAGCTAGTAGCAAAGAAAGTAAGGCTAAATCCGCACGATTCTCGCCGATCACACCTGTCAGTTCAAGACAAAACTTCCGTGAAGATCATAGTTCCATCGAATAAATTGGTATCGAAGAGCAGGGATAGTCAAAGTGACGGTTCCGTAAGGGATTCACAAACAGAGACAAATTCATATCCATTGGACGATAGAGAATCATGGAAAAGATTATTACCGAAAATGTGTTATCGGAACAAAGGGGCAAGGGAGCAGAATGCTTCACCAAATCTGAGCAAACTGAGAGAATGCCAGCACTACACAGAGGTATCACACCGGGTGAGATCGAGACAGCAAAGAGTAAGCCTGAAGCATACGAATCAAAATCAAGACCAGTTTAGGACTTCCAGTACCTACGAACTAAAGGGCATATGGATTCAAAATATGACAGTGGTAAAGCCTCCGGTAGGAATGTTGGAAGCAAGTATGGAATTTCACTCTCCTATGAAGCCTCCGGTAGGAATGTTGGAAGCGAGTATGGAATTTCTCTCCCAGTAGTAAGACTACGAAAAAGAGGCCTGGGAACTTCTCTTCGGCATTATATAAAGGACGTGTGAAGCACCAGTACAACACTACTTGAAAACAACCATGTATACAACAATAAGAATAAGTCACTGGGCTATAAGCTACCGGTAGCAGCATTGGCCTCAACTAAGCTGGTGGCCAGATTCTCCTCCGGTACGAATGGACCCGTGCGGTTGTATGCAACAATGCGACAAAAAGTGAGGAGACCACATTGCTGCGAAATAAAGTAGTCGCACAACATCAAATAATCACAGAAGATTACAACGCTAGTTAGGCCGAGCTGCAACAGAGGGGTATAATGCGCCATCACCTAGATCCTACCGGTATGACGGGGGACCTACCAAGAAGCAAAGCACCGGAGGAGTATCGCCAAGCTTATCATTTTGACTAGCGACAACCTGTCATCTTCACCGGTAGAAGTATATATCCTCTCCGGTAACAATTTCTTCTACCGTCTTGACCGGTAGAGATGTCAAAGGGGAAAATCATCTTCACCGGGAACAAGTTGGTATCTCCATCAGTAGCAATTGCTTCTATCTCCACCGGTAGCAGATAAACGGCTTGTGGTCCCCACCGGTAACAACTTCAAAATCCCACCCGTAGCAATTGGACGTCTCACCGGTAATATCATTCAACCGGTAGAGAAGAGGTACCAAACTTTTGATATTTCATTGTGAATATTCTTTTATCACTGGAAGTTTACAAAACTTTCTCTAGAGGATTGATCACCCTCTAGTTTTCAAAAAAGAAATATTTTAAAACAATTTCTGATTTACTTAAAACGAAGACCAGCGAGTCTTGAAAAAAAGAGAAGAGAAAGAAAGAAAGACAAAAAAAAGAAGAATGTATCCGACGACCTCACCATTGGCCATGGGAGAGTGTTTTGTATCCGACGATCTACCATCAACGATGGTAGTGTAATTCATCCGACGATCTCACTGTCAGCGTCCTGGCAGTAGAGTGTTAATCCGACGATCTCACCGGCTCAAAGTCGGTAGAGTGTTAAATCGACGATCTCACCATGTGTACAGTGGTAGAGTGTGAAAGCAAAAGTGTAACTAAGGGGTTACCAAAAGAAATCTTGGCAAAAAACAAAAAGAGCAGTCTAAAATTCTTCATTATAAGGATCTCCAACTTTTGGGAAGCAATAGAATTTTTAGGAATTACCTTTTTTTTCAACTCAGACTTGTGCTATCCATGTACTTAGACAGGCTGCTCTAGAAAACCTATAGGCTGTGTATTTGGGTTTTCTATCCCCGTGATTAATATGCTCTAACTAACAAAAAACTTTTGGGAAGTCCGGTCGCTCCGGGCAGCCCAAAAGACAAGTATCTTTTAATCTGTCAAAATTAGGTATGCAGGTCCAAAGAATAAAGTGATTCGAGCAGGAATCTGATTATGAAAGGAATCTGATTATGAAGTAATATCCCATTATTATTATTATCTCGGACTTCTTGAGATTATTATGGTCTTCTGGAATTATTATGGTCTTCTGGGATTATTATGGCCCTTCGGAATTCCAGATCTTTGGATTTATTATTATGGCACGTTCAATGAGCGGAGACCTTTTCACAGGAGTACAAGTGGGACTTCATCGCCCTCGGAACATGTGGGACTTCTTTGTTTCCGGAAGACAAGCTCTTACATAGGCTAAAGTTTTTAAGTTCATTTCCTTTTTAGGCAAAAGAAAAAGAACTTGTGGGACTAGGAGATATATGGTAGAAAAGAAAAGAGTACAAAGTGTAAATTTTATCTTCTTTTTATAAGTTCCACTTTTTAGTGTTAAAAAGTAGAACTTGTGGGACTGATGTAATGGTATGAAATATACCATGCGGAAGGTCAAAGCATCTACCGAAGGCCTGCTACCGAAAGGCCCCGATGCGGAGGGATCTACCAAGAGACTCTACCGGAGGCCAATTGTCGGAAGGCCCATCGATGGAAGCCCTACTACCGGAGGACTCGCTACCGGAAGAGCTGCTATCTAAAGGATCGCTACCGATAGAGTAACTACCGGAGGGATTATTGTTAAAGTGACAGTCCGGAAGAGTTAGTCCAAGACGGAAGCAGTATTTCAGTCCGGAGACCCATAAAAGGACTGATAGTTATGTTAATGTAACACCACCACATGTATAAGGGCAAAAGAGTAAACTTAGTGATAGAAAGTCTATAAATAGGAGTAGAGGCATGGGTCATTTGTAAGGGACTCAAGTTAGAAAAGGGAGCTCACATCCAAAAGCTCTCTAGTGTTGTAAACCAAAGAATGAATAATAGCTCTGTCTAGAAGTGGATGTAGGCCGGATCATTGGCCGAACCACTATACATCACGGTGTGGAAATTGTGTTGGGAGAGTAACTTCTGTTACATCTTCAGTGATGACCGTAGAACTAGCCCATGTTTGAGGTCGTTGTAGCTGATGATGCTAAAACCAATTGATTGAATCCCATAGCAAGAATTAACCTTACATTAGGAATGTGGTCCGACACCATGGTATTCTGGAAACCATTGTTTCGGACAGGGATCCCAGTTCTTGTCAAGGTTTTAGCAGCAGTTCCAGAAAGCTATAGGAATAAGACTGAACCTTAGTACAACGTTCCTTCCAGCATTAAATGGTTAGCCCGAAAGAACTATCCAAACCTTGGAGGACATGTTTTGTGCATGTGTGATGGATTTCCAAGGATCATGGATTGACAAACAATATTTTCTAGAGTTTTCCTACAACAACAGTTACCACATGAGTATTAAGATGGCTCCGTATGATGCATTGTATGGCCAGAAGTGTAGGACTCCGTTGTGTTTGTCCAATATTAGTGAAACCATTGTTCTTGGTCCTCAATTGATTGAAGACATAGTGGACTAGGTTCGGATGATACATGAAAGAATAAAAACGGCCCACTATAGGTAGAAATCATATGCTGATTTGGGCCGGCAGCCAGTTGAGTTTGAGGTTAGAAGCAAAGTGTTCGTAAAGGTATCGCCCACCAAGAGAGTGATGCGATTCGGGAAAAAGGCAAGTTAGCTCCGAAGTTTGTGGGTCCTTGTGAAGTTCTGGGAAGGGTAGGAGAAGTAGCTTATAGGCTCTCTTTGCCTTAAAAGTTCGAAAAGGTACATAACGTATTCCATATATCCCAGTTGAAGTAGTATGTTCCGGACCCTTCACATGTTTTGTAACTGGAAGTCTTGAAGATTAAGCAGAATTCATCGTATGAGGAGTGTCCTGTTAAGATTTTGGACCAGAAGAGTAGAAATACGGTCCAAATTAGTTCAGTTGGTTAAAGTGTTGTGGTCTAACCATGGTGTAGAAGAAGCTACCTGGGAGGAAGAGGATGATGTGCGGAAGAAACATCCTCACTTTTTGATTAGGTAGTTATTTAAGTTATGGGACGTAACTTCTTTTAGGGGGGGTGAAGTGTCAGGCAAACGCTGTTCCAGAAGATGAAAATTATTCGGGTAGATTTTTAGGTAATTACTTTAGATGGATTGATTATAAATATGGATGAATTAAATTGTTGATTGATATGGATGATTTGCAATAGTCTCTATTGGAATATGGAATATTCATGTAATTGTTTGAGCAATGTTGCTAAGTATGTATACTGAACGGAAATTATGGAATGAAATTGAGGTGATATCTTGTGTGCTCAGTGGTGAGGTTGCAGCTTCGGGGATGAAGCTTTGTTTGGGGAGGGGGGGGGGGGTGCAGGATGAAATACCCTGGAAATTCTTAACTAGGGTAATGAAAAGTCAAGAATTAGCCTAAGTTTTTGAGGCTAATTCATGCTTAATTATATATGTTTTGACTTTAAATTCCCTTCTTATTATCTTATCTATGCTTTATTGATATATTTGTCTCATATGATTGGTTTGTTGATTTTTCAGGGTAAAACGCTCAAGAAAATACTTAAATGAAGTCTTTATCACTTGAGTCAACCAATGGAAGTCAAATCGGGAGTCAAATGATGATTTTTTTAAGGAAAAAGAGCTAATTTACAAGTGGTCCGGTTATTGGTCCTAGATATATACCCGAACCAGGTAAACATTCTGTTAAGTTTTAAGGTGGTCCAGGTGTGTGTCTTGGTTTATAAACCTGAACCAATCTTTAAGTGAACTTTTTACCTACTTTAAGAGGTGGTTTGGGTTTGGGTGTTGATTATAAACGTGCACACCTTGAAAGAACCCAGCACTGCGTTTCATATATGGTCCGGGAATATACACTGAATGTAAACCCAAACCATAGCAAAATAGGATGGAGATCTCGAGCGATAAAAAGAAGAAGATCAAAATTAATGTTATCATCATTACTGCAGGGCGCCACACAAGACTATTAGGCACGGGAGTTAGGTTTTTTTTACTATCATTCATTATTTTGTTGCTAGATTTGACTGAAAAGGGAGAAAGAGAGAGAGGGAGAACGAGTTTTAAAGATTTTGACAATTTTCGTGGGTGATTGAGTAGAGTAGATTGTAGATTCGAGACATAAATTTCAAAACAGAGTCTTCAATTAGTGTTTCTTCTTGTTCTACCTTTCTAATACTCTTTTTTTTATAGACTTGTACATTGTTAACATGTCTATGACTGAGCAATACTTTTAAATTCTGGTTTGTTACGTAATCCGAATTGGAGGTTCCATTATCTTTGTGAATTTACCAGTTTTAATCAGATTATAGTACTCGTTCTTTATTCATAATTATTCTCTGGTAAGTTGGCCAAATATTGGAGTTTATTAGTTTGTTTGCTTTCAACTAAGAACTATGGCATTCAATAGGCTACAGGAATAGTACCAATTAGTTCAGAGATAACAATTCCTTTAAAATTCTAACTGATTATCAAACTAGATTGTTCTTAAAGGTGTTAGCAATTCGAAGATTCATAACAAGAGTTAGGGTCGGATAATTGCTAATTAGATTCCACCAAGCGGGAGACCGGACGTGGAAAAGTGGTAATCTGGGATTTTAATCTTTAATTTGATAAACACATTGCGAAGGGAACCGAGGATTTAGGAGGAGTAGCAAACCGAGATCGCTCCCACAATTATCAAGAAAACCAATACTTTCTTTTTTGAGTTATTGTTCTTTTTCTTATTAGTTTTATTTAATTTTAGAGTTAGAAAGTCAACAATTAACCCCCCTCCCAATTTCCTATTATTTGTATTCATCAATTTAATATGTAATTTTAGATTTAGATTAAACTAGACACTGCCTCCTTGGTTTGATAGCCTTAGGGAATACCTCAGGAAAAATTGAAAAGACCAGTACACTTGCCGTATTAGGTTCAACCGCCCAGGTACTCACTTCTCTCGGTTAAGGGAATCTACTCTGGAAGGAAGGTTCCAGTAATCTCGTCCAGAAGTAAGTGTCTGCTAGGTTTTCGCTAAGTTCCGATATAATTAGTGGGTCGGAAACCATTTCCTATATTTAAGCCATAACTGATTCCTATATTTACGCTGTATCTTGAAGTTACTCAGAGAGTTACTAGCCGGCCTTATCTTCTGTAACTACTACTTATATAAATACTCCTTGGATCTTCTAGTTACCTTAATTACTCTTGAGAGCCGTAAATTGTAACTCCTTTGCCATTCAAAGTTATATAGACGCCTTAGCTATCTCTTTTTTCTCTTCAAACCTATAGCGCGACGTTCTTCTATCATTGAGGTGAATTCGATTCAGGGTAGCCCAGTTCTTCTGATTTGTCCTACTAAGGTAAGTGCGTGAATCCAAGTCTATCAAATTACTTTCTATTAGAAGGGTCGGCGGTGTAATGATTATGTTTTGAACTTTTATCGTGTCGATACTCCTCTTATCGCAACTCTGAGATTCCTCTATCAGACTCCTCAAATTATTCTCAAGTTCTACCCAGATTAATAGTGACTCACCTAGCACCCCAATTGTAAATCCATAATATACCCTGTATTGTATTAATAAGCCATTGATTCTATAAACTCCGCAAAAACACTTTCTTTCCATTGTCATCTTATTGGAAATGTCTAAGATTCTTCTTTGGGTGGGAAAGATTTTTTTATTGATTTTACATTCTTTTCCAAATTATGGAATCATTTTACAACAATAGGTTCTTTGTTGTGTCTATCCTTCTGGAAGAAATGTTCATTCTTAATATTCGAGTGGAATTTCCAGAAACATGGAAAATGGGTAAAGTGAGTGATTGGGTGTGATGCTTATGAATGGGTTTTGGATATTTTGGAGGTGATTTTTAACAGTAACTAGAGCGAGGCTTAGGTAAGTTTTTATGTACTACCATGGTTTTACCTTGGTGAAAATTGTACTTGATTTGGATGTGGGTGAATAATTTGGTGATTAATATGATGATGTTGTGGACTATGATTGGTTGTTGGTATTGGTAAGGGGCGTTTTTCTTTGATATATGATTATATGAATTGGATACACAGATTATGCGCAACTACAAATAAATTGTGGTCTAAGCCACTATGATCTACTTCTACTGGTCAAAATTACCTTTAGGGGGGATGCACACTTAAGGACATAGGGTGAGGTGGAATGGTTACTCAAGGGACTGTGGACTCCGAGTCCTTTATCTTATGACCGGCGTGAACCCTTGAGGCTTTGGATTAATGCACCCAAAGGGCCATGGACTTAGTTTCCTTCGTCTTCTGACCGGTGTGATCCTTCGAGGTGGTGGATTTTCTCCCTTATCAATTATCAACTTTGTGGATTTGGATGTTGGAATTATCAAACTTGCGTGCTTGAATAGTCTGGTCTTGACTCTAAATTGTATAAGCTGTTTACCTTAGTGTTATATGCTGATCAAACATGCTTCCAAACAAATTGAACCTTACACGTTGTAACAATAACTTACCTATTTTCACTGATTTGAGCAAGCCCTTTCTCTGTTGTTTGTGATTTCTGGTTGCAGGTTGATAGCTGTGGTCTTGTTTTTGAGTTGACGGGGATTACAAAAAAAATGACTTAGGAGTAGTTAGTAGTGTCAAACTGTTCTTGAGAGTATTTATACCGGGAGTCTGTTAAGAGTGATAGTTCTGAAGCTTCTTCTAGAAGCTTGTTCGAGTAGGACTGATTTTAAAGGTTGTAGATTGAAACAAGATTTACGATTATAGTTTGTAACTACTTGGCATTTAATGACATTGAGAAGGGAAGAAATGAAACCGGCCAAAAAGTGCATAGGAAACGTCCGGTCATCTGTGGCCGGATAGAATAGGGATAAAAGTGGGTATAAAGCGTTTGCTTGTCCGGTCGTCTGTGACAGACGGACCAGGCTAGGTAGAATGTAAAGTGGCCAGTCGCCTATGACCAGTCAGAGCCACTAGGAAAGGGTAGAAATGTCCGGTCATCTTGGACCGGTAAATAAAGGTAGAAATTGTATTTATATACATAAAAAGACAGGCTGGCAGCCGGGGGGACAAATGTAAAAACACTATAAATAGGGGAGTACCCCCATGAAATAAGATCGGTACGCATAACAATCAGACTTAAGCTAGACTCTTGCAAAGTTTCTCTCTCTCTCTCTCTCTATGTTCACGACCGTAACAAGGTAATGTATAGGATAATTATGGAAGATCGAAGTGAGAAGGCTGGATTCTTCGTTTCATTTGGCGCCATCTGTGGGAAACGAACAACTTAGTAGCAACCACAAGCCACGTAGGAGGGAGAAAAGTCCTTTGATACCACCAGAAAAGGTTTAAAGTAATTGATTGTATTTTACAGGACTTAGGCGTGGGAAATGGCTCCAAGATCCAAGAAAGCGCCGAAAGACACCACAGGGGAAGGTAACCATGTCGCTAAGGAGGTAAATGCTGAAGTTCCGGAGGTCATCTCCAAGAAGGATCTTGAAGACATGCTGAAGGGCCTGGTCAGATCCATTGATGAGAAGATCGTGGAAGGGAACGAGGTTCTACAAAAAGAATTGATGTAGAGAGATGAGGAATACCAGAGAAAGTGGGAGGAAATGACCGAAGCCATATAACTCCTAAGAAGCAGGGATTCAGAGGGAAGTAATGGTAGAAAGAGGGAATATCGAAAGGAGACCCCAATCATTGTTGAGGAGGAGACGGGGGAAGATGACCTAATTGACATGAGTCTTTATCCATTCTCGGAAAGGATAAGGAGAGCAAAGCTCCCGCCTCACTTTGTTGCTCCGGCGGTCGAGAAGTACGATGGAATAGGGGACCCTGCTCAACATATCAAAAAGTTCATGTTTGCCATGAACACTCAAGGGATTAGTTCTCTCGCTCTCTGTAATTTATTACCAGGTACACTTTCGAAAAGGGCATTAGGATGGATCTCTACAAGGCCACCACAGTCTATTACCAGTTTCAAGCAGCTAACCGAAGAATTTCAACAATATTTCGCTGCGAGTAAGAAGGTTAAAAAAGAGACGATAGAATTGATGGATTTAAAGCAGCGAAAGGGAGAGATTGTGAAGGAATACAATGAATGTTTCCACAAAAAGGTAGTAGAGATTGATGACATTGATGAGAAAATTCTAATCAAAGCTTTCGGCAATGGTCTAGCGTAGCCCCGATTCGCTGGAAAAATTACGACCAAGGCACCAAAGACTCATGGAGAATTGGCTGAGATGATTCACGATTGTCTAAAATCTGAGATAGCCGAAAACAAAGCTAAGGAACTGGCAGATAGTTTTAAAGGAATAGATGCATCAGAAAAGAAGAGAGGTCAAGGTGGAAGTGTCGGAGGCTCGTCAGGAGGGGGATCGAGGTACAGGCCGTACTACAAAACGCCAGCCGGATCTTCTTCTCAAGGATCACAACATCAAAGTGCAAGACCCACCGTCTACATCGATCCAGGGAAGTATGCGGCCGCAGTAAGGGAAGGATACCTCCCTCATCCTAGGAAACCGCCACAAGGAGAGATCCCAGTGGCGTTCTGTGAATATCATGGGAACCGAAGTCATCGAACGATGAACTGCGCTACCCTAGCTAAGGAACTCAGAATCATTGAAGAGAATAAGAAAAAAAGGAAAACAACAAGCCGGGCCACAGAAACAGTACAACAATCAACATTCCTCCCAGGGCAACAACCAGTATGCCTCCCAAAGTCGACAGGAGGAGGAGATTCACCCCAAGCTTGACCATATCAAAACGGTTGGTATGATAACAGGTCTGTAAAAGGGGAGTAAAACCTTTTCTTCAATAATAGGCACCATAAAAATAAATCTTTATCGTGTATTGCCTTTCAAACACGAAGAAGTATAAGGATAGATTTTACCAATTATCATGTCAAGAAATTAAAAAAGATAATTAGATATTTCATATTATATCTCTTAAGTACAATAGATTCCTTTCCGTTAAAGAAAAAAGGGCTGACAAAACCTTTTCCTAAGAAAATTCACAGGGCTTTTATCGGAGGTAGGACCTTTAAATCCTAACGAAAGGAAGAGACACATTCATGAAGTACATCAGGAGCTCCCAGAGGGGAAGGTTGCCAAGAAAGAAAGCCTCCCCCCGATTTTCTTCTCCGACGAAGACGAGGATGGAGTGCTATACCCTCATAAAGACCCACTTGTCATTCGAGCGCAAGTGAATGATCGAATGATGAAAGGAATCTTGGTTGACAGTGGGGCCGGAGCTAATGTCATATCGGCAGAAGCGGTCAAAAAACTGGAGGTATCAGAGGACAAGATAAAACCATATTCGGCGGTTTTAGAAGGGTTTGTGGGAGGAATTTCTACCACATCTTCCAGCAGTATAGATTTTACAATGACCTTGGGTCAGGGAGACGTAAGAAGGACAGAAAAACTCAAGGACTCATTGTACCAGACCTCTCTGGATATAATATGTACCTCGGAAGACCCGGAATCAATGCCTTCAAAGCCATATGTAGCACTCATCACTTAAAATTGAAGTATTTGACGAAGAATGGAATGCTGGTTACTATAAGGGGAAGTCAGAAGATGGCTCGGGTGTGTGAAGTCCGTATAATGGAAAATATACCAAAGGAGGAGGTAGTCAAGACGGTAGGATCAGAAGAAGAGTTCAAGGGAAAGTTACCTCTTCTTCCAAAGCTAAGTCAAGAGGAAGAAGGGCGCAAAGCGACTCAAGATTCCCCAAGAGAGGTATACTTAAAATCTGATCCTTCTAAGTTTTTTAAAATAGGGACTGCATTTGACAGTGGAGAACAGACTCACTTAATGAGGTTCCTGGAAAAAAAAGGGCAACACTCGCTTGGAGCACAGGCGAAATGCCTGGGATAGATTCAGGCGTTATCCGGCATGAGCTCCGTGTGGATCCAAAGCATCCAGCGATCAGGCAAAGGAAAAGAGTGATAGGACAGGAGAGGGATTTGGCAGCCCGAGCCGAAGTCCAAAAGCTCCTCAGGGTCGGATTCATCAAGGAGGTAGCTTACCCACGGTGGTTGGCTAATGTCGTCATGGTAAAAAAATCAAATGGGAAATGGAGGATGTGCGTAGACTTCACGGACTTAAATAAAGCATATCCTAAAGATTTTTACCCATTGCCATCAATAGACAGATTGGTAGTCTCAACTGCCCAGAGTTCAGTATTAAGTTTTTTGGATGCATTCTATGGATATAATCAGATCAGAACGAATGAGGGAGATTCAGAAAAAACATCTTTCATTACTTCGGCTGGAACATTCTGCTATAAGGGCCCTTCGGCCTGAAAAATGCGGGGGCTACTTTTCAACGAATGATTAGTAAGGTGTTTAATCAACAACTTGCTCGAAATGTGGAAGCATATATCGACGATATAGTTGTAAAAAGCTCATCAAAAGAACAACACATGAAAGACTTAGAGGAAACATTCAACACTCTGGATAGGTACCGAATCAAGCTGAATCCTGAGAAGTGTGTGTTCGGTGTAACAAAAGGGAAATTCCTTGGCTTCATTCTTGGACAACGAGGAATCAAGGTTGACCCAGAGAAAGGTCAGGCAATCCTCAACCTCTCCCTGCCAAAAAATATCAAATATGTTCAGGCACTAAATGGGAGACTCACGACTCAAAGCAGATTTTGTTCCAAACTACAAGAGAAATCAATTCCAATCTTCAACGTCCTGAGGAAGAACAGTAAATTTCAGTGGGGACAAGAATGTATGGAGGCATTTGAAAAGATCAAGGAAATGCTCCGAGATCTACCTAAGTTAGGTGTGCCTGCCCCTGGCCAAGATCTCTATCTTTACCTATCTGCAACAGATTGGGCGATTGCTGCTATTTTGATCACGGAGGAAGAAAAAAGGGAGATTTTGGTCTATTATACCAGTAAAATTTTAAACCCAACGGAAGGATGGTATACGAACATTGAAAAAATTATGTTCGCTTTGGTGGTAGCATTAAGAAAATTGCGGCCTTATTTCCAGTCACATCGAATCTTTGTTAGGGCCAATAGGCCGCTCAAGCAAATAGCAAATAACCCAAATGCATCCGGCCAGATGGTGAGTTGGACAGTCGAATTGACACAGTATGAAATCCACTTCATGCCCAGGACAGCGATAAAAGCTCAAGCTTTGGTGGACTTCATAACAGAAACAAGCTTTGCGCAAGAGGAGAGGAAGCCCCAGAATCCTCACATCATTTTAGTTGATGGTGCCCGATGTAAAACTGGGGCAGGTGCCAGAATTGTGGTACAAGCGCCGAATGGACAAAATTTAAATTATGCTTTCCGGCTGGACTTTGAGGTTACCAATAACAAGGCCGAATACGAAGCTCTCATTCAGGGTTTGGAAGTTGCTACCGCCTTAGGGGCAATAGGTTCCCTAGGAGATATCCTTTCTTTTTTCTCTTATAAAATCTTGCCGAAATTAAATATGATGAAAACTTACTAATCTTTACCTCTCGCAGAGTTAGAGGTGTACTCAGATTCTATGTTGGTAGCAAGGCAAAATGACAACGCCTATGAAGTCAAAGAAGAAAAACTCTGGAAGTATTTACTCAGGGCCGAAGAGCTAAAACCGGACTTCCTAAGATGCGAGCTAAAGCACCTTCCTCGAAAAGAGAATGTCGAGGCGGATGCTTTGGCAAAATTAGCAAGCATGGCCGAAAGAGTACCCAGTAAAATTTGGCTAGAAATAAAAACTGCGTCAAGCATAGATGAAGCCCAAATGTTTATTGTGGAACCAAATCAATCGACATAGTCTAGGATGACCCCAATCATAGAGTACATACGCCAAGGAAAGTTGCCAATAGGGGAGAAAGAAGCCAGAATAACAAAAAGAAGAGCCGCATCTTGTTTCATCGAAGATAATCAGCTATATAGACGGTCTTTCGCTAGACCAGCACTGAAATGTGTTACCACGGCCGAAGGAGCTGAACTCTTGAAAGAAGTACATGATGGACTCCGTGGAAACCATCAAGGAGAAAGAACCACAGTCCACAAAATCTTGAGGCTGGGGTATTTTTGGCCAAAAATGAGGGAACATTGCAAAGAGTACATACAAAAGTGTATCAAATGCCAGGAGCATGGAAACAAAATACATAATCCCCCGGCAGAGCAAAAGGCTATTCTTTCTCTGATTCCTTTTGCCATGTGGGGAATAGACATTGTCGGACCGTTTCTGGAGGCATCACCTGGAAGGTTCAGGTTTATGTATGTTGCCATTGACTATTTTACAAAATGGGTAGAAGGAATGCCCACTGTGTCTATCACTGCCAGGAGATCACAGGAATTCATTTGGAAATACGTGATAAGCAGGTTTGGCATACCAAAGATAATAATAACAGACAGCGGGGCACAATTCAAATGCTATAACTTTCGAATGTTCTGTGAAGAATGGAAAATTGACTTAAGGTTCGCGTCGGTAGCACACCCCCAGGCAAATGGACAAGTTGAAAATGTGAATGGTCAAATAGTGAAGGCAATAAAGAAAAAGCTTGGTGGGAAAAAAGGGAAGTGGGCAGAATTACTACCCCAAGTCCTTTGGTCGTACAGTACAATAGAAAGAGGACCAATAGGAGAAACACCCTATAGGTTAACATATGGACTAGAAGCTGTCATTCCGGCAGAGATCACAGTAACATCAATCCAGTGGGAATCATATGATGAAAAGTACAATAGTCAGGGGATACAGGATCATCTGGATCTCCTCGAAGAAACTAGATCCGCCACGGAAATAAGAATGGCAAAAGATAAATCCAAGGTAGAGCGGTATTTCAACCGAAGAATAAGAGAACGAAGTTTTGCCCCAGGAGAATTGGTCCTCCACAAAGTCACACAGCCCAAGAAGCTGGAGCCTTAATGGGAAGGACCATACATCATACACCAAAGAACCGGACGAGCCTCATATCGCTTAAAAAATAGTGAAGGATGCGAGTTTCCGCATTCTTGGCATGCCGAATGCCTAAAAAGGTTCTATGTATGAAAGTCTCAGGTTCTTCAATAAAATGAGGAATTATTTTTTGGAATCAAAAAGTAACATCCGGCCAACGAGCCGCAGGCTATCATGCCTTGAAAGTAACATCTGGCTAACGAGCCGCAGGCTATGATGCCTTGAAAGTAACATCCGGTCAACGAGCCGCAGACTATCATGCCTTGAAAGTAACGTCCGGCCAACGAGCCGCAGGCTATCATGCCTTGAAAGTAACATCCAACCAACGAGCCGTAGGCTATCATGCCTTGAAAGTAACATCCGGCCAACAAGCCGCAGACTATCATGCCTTGAAAGTAACATCCGGCCAACAAGCCATAGGCTATCATGCCTTGAAAGTAACATCCGGACAATGAGCCGTAGGCTATCATGCCTTGAAAGTAACATCCGGCCAACGAGCCGCAGGCTATTATGCCTTGAAACTAACATCCGGCCAATACGCCACAAGCTGTGGGCTAATAAAAGTAAAATCATAACAACCGGTCAATAAGCCACGAAATATTGCGCCCTAAAAATAACACTCAAGGATGGGTGTGCCAGTAAAAACCAACCAACTAGTTTCCCTGAGCGTGTCTCGGCAAATATCAGGAAATATAGACAAGAGACTTAAAACAAAGGCATAATAAGCCGGTCGCTTGGCAAAGGCTAGTAAGAAAGATAAATAATTAAGATTAAACACTTCCCAAAACATGGTAAATTCGATTACAGAGGGGTAACCTTTACAAAAGTTTGGAATTTAAAAAATCACTTGTCAAAATCATAACTAAAATCCTATACAACGTTCTATTTTCTTGCCGCAAACATGTCAGTATTGTTGAAGAGACTTTCCGAGGATTGAGATTTCTTCGCAGCAGGCTGGACTCCCTCAACAGTTTTCCGAGCATCGCTTCCGGGTGGAAGAAAGGAAGCTTAACCAGGACCAAAACACGTCTCGCCTGGAAGACGGCCGAACCTCTTAAGTTCTTCAAAAAAAGTTAGACTTCTGGGAAACTGTGTTAAATTCTAACTCACCGTACAAATCATCGTCCATTACCTCCCCTTTATTCAGAAGGTGCCTTGAGATGGCCTGGTGACAGATGTTGGTTATCCTGCGACATTGGGAGGCAAAAGTCTCCTTAAGATGAGTAATAACAAGGCCCTGCTTTTGCAGTTCCTCTTGACTTTGTTGAGAAAACGACGTAAGCTTGGCCACTTGGGTTTCGAGAGTCAAGACTTGAGCTCGATACCGGTCGCGATGTGAATTAGCCGCATAAAGCTCCTCGTTAAGATTGTCAACTCGGTCACTTAGTTTCTGGATATTTTTCAAAAGGTTATCAGAGCTCGGTCCTGACTAAAGTACCAGTGAAAATCAGGGACATAATAAAAAAAGAAATGTCAAAAGTTCCAAATTTAAAGCTCACCCTTATTTGACAGTTTGGCATTCTCAGACTGAAGACGAGATATAGCAACCTCCAGATTTTTCACCTTCTCTTCCAACCCGGCCTTCTCACTTGCAAAGGTGGTTTTCTCTTGAAACAGAACTTTTTCCACCTCTTCCAAGGTAGAACAATCCTGAAGTAAAGATTGTCTCTCTTGTTCAAAAAAGGCTCTTGTTTGCTCCTCCAAGGCGGACTTTTCTTCAGACAGACAGTTAAGCTCTTGGATAAGCCTAGCTTTATCTTCTACCAAGGCACTGTTTTCACGAGCAAGAGCTTGCTTTTCCAACTCAAGGACTCCAACCTCTTTCTCGAAAGCGTTTTTTGCCTCAGAAAGAAAAGATTTGTCGGTGAGAAGAGAAGTCACCTCTCTTTGGTGAGCAGCTTGCACCTGCTTTAGCAAAACTTATAAATCAGAAAAAGCCCGCATCTACTCATCTTTTTCAGTAACAAGGCGATTTCATACCTCATTCCAAGCGGCATCAGTCTGGAGATTCCGGCTCTTAATGGAAAGGTTCTCCTCTCGCAGATTTTTTAATAGCAGTTCATACTCATCGCGTTGGTGGACGCATTCTTGCCGGGATAGCCACAATTCCTTGTTTAGAGATTCAGTCTTCTCCTTCACTTTGAGATCAATATCATAGTGAACATGATCAATGTAGGCATCATGAGTGGAGCGGGTCTGCCTTAGCTCCTCTTGGGCATTATTAGCGCGGCTTTCCTCGTACCGAATCTGGGACTGGAGGTTACTTATGTGGACCTCGGCACTTTGAGCCATAGACATCACCTAAAAAAAACGCAATTCACCAAGAGTTAAAAATTGAAAAACAAAAATAAGGAGCGTAGGTAAAAAATATTAAAAGAAAGAGAGGTGTATCAACCCGAAAGATGCCTTGCCACATGAAGTCAAACACTTCTTTAATGGGAAGAGAGTGCCGCATGATGGCATCTTCTCCCCCATCTCCTATCCGTAACTTATCCTTGATTGCAGTAGTAATTGTTAGAGCAGCGAAGATTCCATCCGGATGACCGGATCTCCTTATTGCTTCCTTCCAAGCGTCGGAGTACTTCGCAGACTCGCAAGAAATTGTAGGTAAAGGCTGGCCGCAGTGATAGAACCATCCTTGCTTTTGAGAGGGGCCGGTAAAAGACTCCTGAGCAGGAGGAGGAGAAGAAGGGGAGGCAATGATGTCTTCTCGTTGCTTGCTGTGGTGTTCAGGATTCTCAGGAACTGATCGGTATTCCTTCACTCTTTGTCGCACCGCGTCTCTGGCCCCAACAATATCGTATGAAGGCGAAGTCCCAAGGTTTCCAGTGGTCTGCTCTTCTCCTGATATTTCCAGCAAGGTGACCTTTGGCTTTGACACAGTTTTCTTTTGTACTTTGTGTACGCCAGAAACTTGAGTTACGACAGCAACAAGAGAAAAACCCGACACAGCTTCATTATTAGATATATCTATCGGAGCACCAACAGAGCCTGGTACAAGGAAGCATTATTTTAAAAAAAGAGAAACGGAGAAACACTGAAAGGAAAAGATTGTTGGTAAAAAACCTTATTTAGCTGGAGAATTGCCATGAAGGTCCGTGTCCTCTAAAGTATTGTCCTGGGCAGGATCTGAGGAAAAGTAGCCCGACAAATCAGGAAACAGATCACAAATCGGGGTCGGGTGACCGGACTCCCACTTTGGACAAGAACTGAGGTCCAGACCCGAACCAGGGGTGAGAGGAAGAAAGACACGACGCCCAGACTCTGGACTCACGTGCCAAGTACCTGACAATCCGGCGTTTAGCCGATCGGGGGACTCGATGCTCCTTTTCTTCTTTTGTCGTTTGGGCTGACTGTCCTCCTAGCCTTGTTTATACCGCTTCTTGGAGGAGGACGTATCTCCCAAAAGCTGCTCGGCCGTACCAGTGGCCGCATCCACTAAGGCATAGTAGTCAACCTTTTCGTCTTCGATCTTGAAGTTAACAAAATTCCAGCTGTTAAAAGGACCAATTTTGTCCCCCTTCCGGAAGAAGTCTGCCAAAAACGCGCACGGACAGTAAGAAAAGACTACGGACAGAATAGAAACAGATTTGTATCACTAACACTTACTGTAGTAATTTTTCAGTGAGGATAAACGCGCATTGGTGAATAATTCCTCGACCGTCAATTGCTTACGGCTCTACGCCTTCAGAACTCTCGAGATGGGCAATTCAGCAGGGGGAGTAGAAGGACAGCTAAGCTGACCTCTTTTGATCTCAGAGCAGTACGGGACTCCCAGATATCGACCGGATGGTGGGACAATGAACAAACCACCGCGAATTCCACCCATGCACCTTCTTATAGTGAAATACCCCAAACCTTGGTATGTTGTGTAAATGTTAAACTATGGTATCTAAAGGCTAAAAGTGCCTTAGAAACATAAATGAACCATTTAAACCATGGTAAAACACAATAAAACACTAAGACACGGTTTGAGCAAAAACATGCTCTAAGCTTGGAGTGAACTTGGCTAGGACCCAAAGAGCCTACCAAGACTTGATAATGTTTAATTATGACTTTATGAGGCTAATTAAGTCCTTAGGAAACTTTGGTAGACAATGAAACCAAACAAAACACAAATAAATACCTTAAGGTCAATATGGGCCAAAATGTGCTCTAAGCTTGGGATAAAGGTGTATAAGACCTAATGGTCATACCTATGCCTTATTTATATGTTAATGAACATATTAAATCAATTACTAAAGAAAACCAAGCTTGAAAACAAGTTAAAACACAAAATGTGCTTTAAGAAGTCTTAAAGCACGTTTTTGAAAAATTGTCTTGTAAATGAGTTTTGAATGGCTAAATGTCCATCATTACTCTTTAATTAACATGTGTACTATATAGTATCACATTTGGGTGGCTATATCAATGGGAAATCAAAAATTTCACTTCTATGTGCCTTGATTTGATGAATAGTAACTTTTATAAGCTAGTTTGTAACATATGATGTTATAAGTAATTAAATGAGTCAACAAAGACCAAACTACCCCTAAGTATATGATGGGGGCCGGTTTTTAGTAAGGTGAGTCATCACCATGTAAAATAAATTAAAGGAAGGAAGGAAAAGAAAGTAAAAGAAGAAAGTTACTTTAGTACATAAATATCTTCTAAAAGTAGACTCCAATCTTCATTCTCTCATTTCCTCCAATTCCCACCGTCTTCTACCTTCCTTCTTTCTCTCTTTTACGATTTGCTATAGTACCACACAAGAACTCCATCTTTGAATGCTTGTAACTCCTAGCTCCATGGTCCAAATTCAATTTCAAGACCACCATTCTCTTAGTTAAGCCAAGCTCTACAATCTTGTCTTTTCAAAACTTCAAAACCTCCATTTCGGTGCCAAGAGAAACCTCCATGGGAAGAGCTTGAGCTCATCTTTTCATGCCTTGACATTCTCCTTTGCTTCAAGGTAAGGAAACTCAAAGAAAATCCATGTTTCCTCCATGTTCTTATGTTGACCGAAAATCACCATTAATGGTGTATTTACCTTGCTTTGTTTTAGCTTCATTTGAATCTTCCAAGGACTTGGTGGAGTCCTCTCTTGATATATATTCAAGCTCTCTTTCCATTCCAAGGTAAAACAATCATTTTAATACCTTAAGATAATATATGTAACTAGGGTTTATAATGAGATGAAGCATAATGCTTGAATACTCATTCTATTATTTGTACATTGTATAGAAGTTGGCAAACAATTAAACACCCCACCGGTTTTACAAGGAAACAAGAAAGAAGTTTGTGAGGAAAAAGAGGTAAACAAACTATCTCAATGTAGTTTAAATGCCTTAGGAAAATGAGCTTGATTTGCTTAATAAAATACCTAAGGAGCCAATGGCAAATGAGCTAGTAAAATGCTCTCAAGGAGTTTATTAAGGGCATATGTATTGTTGGGTGTATTTGCAGGTCAAAGGCATTACTTATGTGGGAAATTCGGTGTTTAAGACTTATGCAATTTAAGGGCCTAAGAGCCATGTTATTTAAGGGCCTAAGTGCCAAGCAATTTAAGTTATGCACTATATTGTGATGTAGTGCTTAATATGTGAAGTTTGTGTGTAAAAATGTTCTTGATGGATTTTAGGTGTTCTTGAGTGCTTAATGGTGACAACTATGAGTTTTGGAATGATGATGTGCTAAGAGAACCTATGGCAAAATTTGTAAAATGTATAAGGAGTTTTAAGTGCTTAAATGAACTTGGTTGAACTAGGAATTGTTAGGAATGGATACATGTTTACTTGAGAAGAAAACAAGTATTAAGGTGATTTAGAGTGATGCAAGGACTTAAGGATTATCTTAGGAGTTCTAGGAATTCAATGTGTGTTTTGAGAATGTATTTAAGTCTTGGAGAAGTTTGTTTAAGGTTTAGGTAATGATGGTATCTAAGGAATAAATGATGTATAGATAAGGTTTGAGTAAGGAATTTTAAGAAGTTGTGAAAAGGAGATTTAGTTAGTAAGAAAAGGAGTTGGGAGATGATGTTAAGGTGTAGAGGAAACACCTTGGTGTAGTGGTCATTATTTGTGAACTACCACTTAGAGATCTTAAGGAGAAAACATCCCAAGTGCTAGGAATTTTGTAAGAAATTTGTGAATGATAAGATGGTTTTGGTGAGAGATTTAAAGAGCTTAGCACATGGCTAAAGGTGTGTTTGATGTGCCAAATGATGTTGGGAAACATTATGAGGCTTTAGGAGAAGTTTGGTGAAATTGGTTAAGTGTTTAAAGACTTGGAAATTGAATGTTTTGCCGTGTCCGAACTTCCGTCCGGACATGGAAGTTCGGACAGGCTCTGTTGGGTAAAGGATTTTCTCATTCTCGAACTGTGTCCGAACTTGGGAAGTCCGGACACAAGTTCGGACGTGACTGTTTCTATCTGGGATTACTCTCGAACTGTGTCCGAACTTGGGAAGTCCGGACACAAGTTCGGACAAGGCACTGTATGGACCAAAAATGTTGTTTTAAGGTATGGAAATGATGTGAAATGATGGGGATTGATAGGTGATGATGTTATAAGGTTGTTAAGGACATGTTAGGTGAGTTTTAATGGCAATTAGGTGGGTTAAAAGTTGTAAGAAAATGTGAAAGTAAAATAAGTTAAAATGTAAAGTTAAGTAACTAAGTTAACGGGGAAAGTTAAGCATTAGACATTAAATAATCAAGCAAACCCCGATGTTAATAAAAAAAAAACACATTTGATGTTAACAGTTGTTCGAGAATCGCTCGAGGAACATAAGTGGACGTGGTAAAGTGGACTCCGGTGACAGGTATGGTTTTCTTGCAACCTGTGTCCTACCGGATTACACCGGCTTGTATGCCAATATGTTTTACTGAGTGTTGCCACCTTGTAAGATTAAAACATGTAATGAGTTTATAGTAATTCATTTATGTGGCGAATTTGGCCTCCGATACCATTTAACCTCAAATATGTGTTAAAGCTTAGCTAACCAAATCTAGGAACACATGAGTGATCGGTATTCGGAGTTAACGACCCAAACCTTGGGAACGTGCTAACCACGGCTATGTGTGAGTTAGTTGGACATGGTTGTTGTATGCAAGTGTGTGAACCTCCCTTGTGTGCTAAACTCGGTTATGATACCGTATGGTGTGTGGATGTGGTAGGGCTCCATAATGGATCTCTAACTACTTATTATTAAGTGTATATGTACTAATGGGGGGTGAGGAGTCCGGTTGTTCCGGCCACGCGTGTGATGGACGGGAGTCGATATCATATCCGGTTCGGCCCTCTTGGTGTATGTATAGGTGGTATTCCAATTTGGTATCTACCTTCCCTTAGCTTATCCAAAGCTAGTTACTGACTCACGTCGGGCCACAGGGGCATACGAATGTTATTTCGGTGTGCTTGGGATTACTATATCCGACACACCTTGGGTATAAGTTAACCGTTCTATATAACCGGACGGTAACGAGGTTGGTAACGATCTTAACATGGGAATGGTAATAATCTCTAGGCTCACTATGAATACTAACTATGGTGGAAGGTTCCTTGTGAGAACCGATTTTATGGTGTTATGTAATGTTATGGTGCTATGCAAATTCCCTTGCTATGCTATGGTATATATATACATATTGGATGTTTAGAATGATGGTGATGTTATCATGTGTACGTCGAAACAAGAAAGGTTTGTTATGTTTTGTTATATGAGGAATGAGATATGTTGTAGGATATGTAGTGTGTGGATCATGGAAATGAATCCCAGTTGTGACAAGAGGCGTTTAAGGATAACCCGATTAATGGGTACATGTCGTTCGTTAAGGAAGTAGCTCCGTTTTAGAGGAGAGCCACTCTAGGGTTTAAGGAATCATTGAATGGTTGGTTAAGTGTGGATGTGTTGGTTATTGGTTGAGCCCATTGAGGCGAAATATTATGTGTTGTATGTTGATGGCTTGTATGCATGATTTAAATATAATCAACTGCATGCTAAGACGACAATTAGTTGTGCGTGGCCCGGTAGCATGTGGGCTGCGGGATTACCATACCAGCAAAGGTGCTGAGCCCCTTGGGGGCCACCCTTTCTCTCCTTTTCTATTTCAGGTACAAGGAGCTGGAAGCCGTTCGAGAGTAGGACGGGGTAGATGTTTATACATGGGTAGCCATTTAAATGGCGTAAGCATTGTAGGCGTAGTAAGACCGAAATTGTTATCGGCATTAGTTTGTAAATACTCGGTACGGTTGGAATGTAATAAATATATGGGTTGTTGTTAAGGGAAGCAAACGTAACGTGTAGTTGCTCGGGAGTCTAGTCCATCAGACCGATACAAAGTACATGTATTAGCCTTGTTAGCCACGTGGGTGGTTAACGGCGTGTAACACCATTGAAATAAGTAATGTGATGAGTTGAGTTTCCGCTGCAATGTGTTGTTAAGAGTACGGTGGTGGTTGGGGTGTTACGAAAAGTGGTATCAGAGCGAAGTATCGCTCTGATGACTGAATTACCGAGCTTAGGAAGTACCGAGTTAGAATTTTAGTACTCTAGGTTAAGGGTTGAGTGATAGCGTGAGAGATACACTAGTAAGGAACTACCAGTGAATACTTGAAACCTGCTATATCCTTCCCGCCCTCCACAATCCCTGTTTTATAACTTGGGAAAGGACGCCAGAGAGATGGAAGTCCTCTCTTACTCGGGAATACCCGATCTGGCTATGTTTAAGTACTACTGTGAGTACGGAGAACCTGTCATACGGTAGATCCCGAAAACTGGGAATCCCGGAGACGGTATCCATCTGAACAATGTTAACCGCATTTAACAGCGAATAATGAAGAATTTGTGTATAAAAGAATAGAATTTCTGGCAACCTGGGTCGACATGCAGAGCAGTCGAGAATAACCAGCTTGCAACGCACCGACAGTGCAACAGGCAAGAAATGGATCAATGAAACCCGAGACGAGTGTCTACGGGACCACAGTGGATAAGTAATACACCAACGGTATACCAACCCACTAAGGAACTACAACGTAGTGCCCAAACAAGAGACAAGTCTCAGCAACCACGACAAGTACGTGGAACGGGCTACAAGAGGATACAATATTAAAAAAGGGGTCTCCCAGAATGGGAAACGCCCTAGTTGATAATTATCATGCGAAGACTGTGAGAAGTCACCTAGAGGAGTTATTATCAAGACAGTAAGATCAGTGAGGGCAAATAAGGCCACTGATGACAATATGGGTCAAAACAATACCACAATTGGTATGTGTTAAACCGATAGTCAGTTAGCATGGCGCACTTGCTATAGCAAGTGCTGCTATAACAGGGCTGTTCGGGGAATTAATAACCACTGCAAGTACTTGGTAAAGTACCATAAGGTTAAATGTGATCGTTATAACAGTGGAAGGGCCTGTTAGCCTAACCTCTGCAATTGGAAACACACACGTCAGCAAGAAGCTAGACTTGGCTAAGGTAAGAAGATGTTGTGAAACCATGAAAAATTTTCTTTCAAACCCAAATTTATTCAAACCCTTTCTTTCAAAACCAGATTTTCTTTCAAACCAACACTTCTTTCCGACCTTCTTTTAAACCAAACCAGTGAAACTCAGAGCAATTGACAGGATAAACAGTGGATAAACCTTCCCTCGATTAAGTTCGGGAAGCAAGGAATGAATATTGTCACGGGAAATATAAGGGAGTTGACAGCAGAATACTTCACCTAGGCGTGTGACGGACACTACAAGTGTACCAAAGTGTTGTGGGACGACCGCACTCCGTAGGAGCATGTGGACCTGACAGACCTACTTATAGGTTAGTTGGGTAAGTAGTAATGTATCAGTATGATACCCCATATATGTATACGAGTAGAGTCCGAAACACGGGAAGTAGTCGACTCGTCTACGGTCAGCAGTATAAATCAAACGAGAGCTAGAAATTACAAGGAATGGTTGAAGTTAAGGAACTCAGATAAGTAACGAGATTAAAGGAATTAGTGAATTCCTTTCAAGGAAATGTTTAAGAGTCAGGAGGTACGAAGTGCACTAACTGAATGTAAAGACAGCTTATATGACTTAAGGATCCCCAGAGATAAGCGTGATAGCTGGAATGGTGACCCAGCCTAATATGGACACATTAATGTGCAATGGACGGGATGAAACTCCCAAAATGAATACCTACATTATTAGGAAATGTTGACCTTCACAGAAGAAGATAATAACCAGTTAAGGACGCAAAAAGGCATAGCTAACTGAATGTACCAATAACTGTGAACCAGATGTAAAGGCATAACTTAACGACACCCAGGAGAAATCCTTGAAGGGTGTTTGCATCAACAATTGTTGAACGAAATGCATGACAGAAACACAAGAGTTGAAATTAACACCCAGTTTAGACATAAGTTGTCAGGAGACGGACTGACAAACCTAAGGGGCATCCCGTGAAAGGAAACGAAATGCAACGACCTTGTCATGGAGCCCACTACAACCCCTAAACATGTAATGTTGTACAGAGAAGTACATATGTGTGGACACCCTACAATGAGGGGAGCTCAAGGCAGCAAGGCTTATAAGCCACAAATAAGATGTGTTATGTAAATATGAGTTAATTGTAGAAATTTATGTGGTACAGGGAAATAGAGCGGAGAACGAACCACTGCATTAAGAGTGGGGATACCTCTCGATATTGTGAGACCGCAGAAGCGGTAGCTATAGGAACTAAGTTCAAGAGATATGTCAGGGACTAACCATGTGGTTATTACCCTAGAATGATTTGAATAACAATAATACGAAAGGAAATGTTTGTACTAGTTGTGTAGAAAGGAAGTGTGATAAGTTCGATAGCAATCACCATAGGTGTGTGATGCTAAATGTGTAGCGAACAACGCTCCAGAAAACATAAAGGTTCAAAAAAAATATAGCATATTCAAAAAAAAAAATTAGCCAAATAAGTGGCCAGATAAACCCAGTGTAATGGCGGAAGCTAATATAATAGCGGATGTAGTATAAGTTGATGTTATATAATGAGTAAAGACACGGTGCGCAATAAGCGACCGTTGTTAGGGTATTGTTAGATGATAAATGGGAGTAAGTAGAGTTGTGAGTTAACCCCAGTGGAGATACAACAGTAAGTGATAGCAAATGAACCGAGCAGTAAGCCGGTGGCAAGTGTTAGACGATAAGGATTTCAGTGAAAATTCCTATTGCAATCACATGAGAGATTTACTATCAAGAGTTTACGCCTCTGCACTCTGTATGACTGAGTGTTTTGGTATTGCACTTGCACAGTAATGATCGAGTGGGATAGCTAGGAATCAGAAGCATGGTAATTGTGGAGGAATAATGTTATAATGGCCGATGCATAGGTAATGCAAGGCCGCAGGAATGAAAGAATACATGCACAAAACCAAAGGTGGAGACATGATTAACAGTAAATAACTACAGTAACACTAAATACCAAAGGTCGGTATGAGATATACCCCAGGTGTAGGAAATAACTGAGAGAGCACTACACATTAGGTAGTAGCTCAATCTCAACCGACAGTAAGTCGGTAGAAGCAAGTCAATCATTGTGAATTACATAGTAGTTTACGCTGTAAACTACTGGAGAAATGGATGGAAAATTGTGAAACTCACCGAATTCGCTCAGGGTAAGAGATACCATGCGTCGGTTGAGAAACCATCCGTCCCAAGATAAGGGTAATACATTGGAGATGTACAATACAGTAACAGTAACGAATGGGGCAAACTAGCCCTATAATTATCAGAATGGCGCAGCAGAGGCCAGTGAGCCCATGCATCAAATGCCGAATATACATTGTGAATATGAATGGATGGCTAGTCATCAATGTCTAGAAGCCTTACAGGCCTGGACCGAAACCGGTTATGAGTTACAACTCCAATGCGAATTCTTGGTTTAGGAACTAAACCGCGAATATGGTTAAGATCCTCTAATCAGAATCCATTGTGTAATAGACCGCGTGGAAGTTAAAACACTTCACGACGGCAGAACATTTTAAGCTAATGCTCAGTGATGATTACGTGGGCGTAATCCCTTTTAAGGGGGGTAGAGCGCAAAACCACTTAGTGTGTTTTACCGTACAAGTGTACGTGAACTGGGTTGTGCATAGCACAAAATGATTTATTATGATGGTTGGCGCGTGTGTTATATAAACATACGCATTTATTTGTGGTTAAATTGTGGTAATTGCGCACAGAAGATGCGAATACCATTGTGGGAAGTGTGTTTATTTTGTTAACAGTGGTGTGTGAGAGTACAAGTGGAAGGGAGTAAAGAAGAAACTTCCGGGAACTAAAACCCCGATGGTGCATAAATGTAAACCATGTATTGTATTTTGATAAAAGATATATGTATATATATACAATGTTGTGATTTATGAGGGGTATAAGACCGACATAGAACCTAGTGAGAATTAAATTTCCTAGGTAACTTGAATTAAGTTGGATTTGGGTGATGATTGATAGACGGAGTTCTATCCCTTGGAGATGTAATGATTATGACTAGAAGGATTTAAAGATAGAAAATGGGGCATGTTTGAACTAGTTGTTGGTTGAAAATGAAGTGGGAGGTGGAACTTGATTATCATGAGATCAAGGGAAGCCGAACACAAATTGGGGGGAAAGATAGTTCAACACTGATGCTGATCACATCAGGGTTGGATGACTCTTGAAGCTCCCTGTAAGTGGTCATAAATAACTATGTTAAGAAAGATACAAAGAGCATAAATCGGACTTGGAGTTGTGTGGTGTTTTCAAAAGGATTTTCAATTGGTGTTTTCAAACAATCGATTAATATTTGAATAAAAGATCTTCTTATACTTAACCTAGTAAAGAATATTTTTGTAGTACTTGCTCACGAGCTGAGGACGTATGAGCCTTGTCTTCGGACCGGTGACATGAGAAGTATATATGTTAAAGATTAAGTGACTGTTTTGATCTCCCAAAGGAACGGGGACCAGAAGGTGTCCATCGCGACCGGGTTCTGCGGGATCACAGTGTATATGTACTCAACGTGGGATTCGAACCCATGGAGAGATGGAAAAGGTATTTCTGTTTGATATACATGCTATGACATGTTGTTTGGTATGTGTGATAAAGGTTATCTTGGCTTTGATCTCCTAAAGTGTATGCTATCAAGACCTATGAGTCTAAAGGTGTTGTGTTACCCGGGCCTACGAGTCCAAATGTGGTTATGTCACCCAGGCCTAAGAGTCTGAGGGACATTATGTTAGTGCAAGTGTGGTGAAGGTACCTGGACCATTGAGTCCAAGGTTACCATGTGAGTATGATATTTTATGTGTAATGTGGATATGTTGCCCGGACCATTAAGTCCGAGGTTGGATGTAAAGGATGGTTAGTAATGGAAGTTTTATGGCTATAAGTAATTCCCGTATTCTAATCCAATGATGCGGGGAAATGTGAACTTCGAGGACGAAGTTCTTTTAAGGGGGGTAGATTGAAATACCCCAAACCTTGGTATGTTGTGTAAATGTTAACTATGGTATCTAAAGGCTAAAAGTGCCTTAGAAACATAAATGAACCATTTAAACCATGGAAACACAATAAAACACTAAGACAAAAAAGACCGGTTGAGCAAAAACATGCTCTAAGCTTGGAGTGAACTTGGCTAGGACCCAAAGAGCCTACCAAGACTTGATAATGTTTAATTATGACTTTATGAGGCTAATTAAGTCCTTAGGAAACTTTGGTAGACAATGAAACCAAACAAAACACAATAAATACCTTAAGGTCAATATGGGCCAAAATGTGCTCTAAGCTTGGGATAAAGGTGTATAAGACCTAATGGTCATACCTATGCCTTATTTATATGTTAATGAACATATTAAATCAATTACTAAAGAAACCAAGCTTGAAAACAAGTTAAAACACAAAATGTGCTTTAAGAAGTCTTAAAGCACGTTTTTGAAAAATTGTCTTGTAAATGAGTTTTGAATGGCTAAATGTCCATCATTACTCTTTAATTAACATGTGTACTATATAGTATCACATTTGGGTGGCTATATCAATGGGAAATCAAAAATTTCACTTCTATGTGCCTTGATTTGATGAATAGTAACTTTTATAAGCTAGTTTGTAACATATGATGTTATAAGTAATTAAATGAGTCAACAAAGACCAAACTACCCCTAAGTATATGATGGGGGCCGGTTTTTAGTAAGGTGAGTCATCACCATGTAAATAAATTAAAGGAAGGAAGGAAAGAAAGTAAAAGAAGAAAGTTACTTAGTACATAAATATCTTCTAAAAGTAGACTCCAATCTTCATTCTCTCATTTCCTCCAATTCCCACCGTCTTCTACCTTCCTTCTTTCTCTCTTTTACGATTTGCTATAGTACCACACAAGAACTCCATCTTTGAATGCTTGTAACTCCTAGCTCCATGGTCCAAATTCAATTTCAAGACCACCATTCTCTTAGTTAAGCCAAGCTCTACAATCTTGTCTTTTCAAAACTTCAAAACCTCCATTTCGGTGCCAAGAGAAACCTCCATGGGAAGAGCTTGAGCTCATCTTTTCATGCCTTGACATTCTCCTTTGCTTCAAGGTAAGGAAACTCAAAGAAAATCCATGTTTCCTCCATGTTCTTATGTTGACCGAAAATCACCATTAATGGTGTATTTACCTTGCTTTGTTTTAGCTTCATTTGAATCTTCCAAGGGCTTGGTGGAGTCCTCTCTTGATATATATTCAAGCTCTCTTTCCATTCCAAGGTAAAACAATCATTTTAATACCTTAAGATATATATGTAACTAGGGTTTATAATGAGATGAAGCATAATGCTTGAATACTCATTCTATTATTTGTACATTGTATAGAAGTTGGCAAACAATTAAACACCCCACCGGTTTTACAAGGAAACAAGAAAGAAGTTTGTGAGGAAAAAGAGGTAAACAAACTATCTCAATGTAGTTTAAATGCCTTAGGAAAATGAGCTTGATTTGCTTAATAAAATACCTAAGGAGCCAATGGCAAATGAGCTAGTAAAATGCTCTCAAGGAGTTTATTAAGGGCATATGTATTGTTGGGTGTATTTGCAGGTCAAAGGCATTACTTATGTGGGAAATTCGGTGTTTAGACTTATGCAATTTAAGGGCCTAAGAGCCATGTTATTTAAGGGCCTAAGTGCCAAGCAATTTAAGTTATGCACTATATTGTGATGTAGTGCTTAATATGTGAAGTTTGTGTGTAAAAATGTTCTTGATGGATTTAGGTGTTCTTGAGTGCTTAATGGTGACAACTATGAGTTTTGGAATGATGATGTGCTAAGAGAACCTATGGCAAAATTTGTAAAATGTATAAGGAGTTTTAAGTGCTTAAATGAACTTGGTTGAACTAGGAATTGTTAGGAATGGATACATGTTTACTTGAGAAGAAAACAAGTATTAAGGTGATTTAGAGTGATGCAAGGATTTAGGTGTTATCTTGGAAGTTCTAGGAATTCAATATGTGTTTTGAGAATGTATTTAAGTCTTGGAGAAGTTTGTTTAAGGTTTAGGTAATGATGGTATCTAAGGAATAAATGATGTATAGATAAGGTTTTGAGTAAGGAATTTTAAGAAGTTGTGAAAAGGAGATTTAGTTAGTAAGAAAAGGAGTTGGGAGATGATGTTAAGGTGTAGAGGAAACACCTTGGTGTAGTGGTCATTATTTGTGAACTACCACTTAGAGATCTTAAGGAGAAAACATCCCAAGTGCTAGGAATTTTGTAAGAAATTTGTGAATGATAAGATGGTTTTGGTGAGAGATTTAAAGAGCTTAGCACATGGCTAAAGGTGTGTTTGATGTGCCAAATGATGTTGGGAAACATTATGAGGCTTTAGGAGAAGTTTGGTGAAATTGGTTAAGTGTTTAAAGACTTGGAAATTGAATGTTTTGCCGTGTCCGAACTTCCGTCCGGACATGGAAGTTCGGACAGGCTTGTTGGGTAAAGGATTTTCTCATTCTCGAACTGTGTCCGAACTTGGGAAGTCCGGACACAAGTTCGGACGTGACTGTTTCTATCTGGGATTACTCTCGAACTGTGTCCGAACTTGGGAAGTCCGGACACAAGTTCGGACAAGGCACTGTATGGACCAAAAATGTTGTTTTAAGGTATGGAAATGATGTGAAATGATGGGGATTGATAGGTGATGATGTTATAAGGTTGTTAAGGACATGTTAGGTGAGTTTTAATGGCAATTAGGTGGGTAAAAGTTGTAAGAAAATGTGAAAGTAAAATAAGTTAAAATGTAAAGTTAAGTAACTAAGTTAACGGGGAAAGTTAAGCATTAGACATTAATAATCAAGCAAACCCCGATGTTAATAAAAAAAAAACACATTTGATGTTACAGTTGTTCGAGAATCGCTCGAGGAACATAAGTGGACGTGGTAAAGTGGGACTCCGGTGACAGGTATGGTTTTCTTGCAACCTGTGTCCTACCGGATTACACCGGCTTGTACAATATGTTTACTGAGTGTTTGCCACCTTGTAAGATTAAAACATGTAATGAGTTTATAGTAATTCATTTATGTGGTGAATTTGGCCTCCGATACCATTTTAACCTCAAATATGTGTTAAACCTTAGCTAACCAAATCTAGGAACACATGAGTGATCGGTATTCGGAGTTAACGACCCAAACCTTGGAACGGTGCTAACACGGCAGTGTGAGTTAGTTGGACATGGTTGTTGTATGCAAGTGTGTGAACCTCCCTGTGTGCTAAACTCGGTTATGATACCGTATGTGTGTGGATTGTGGTAGGGACCATAAGGTCTCTAAACTATATTATATTAAGTGATAGTACTAATAGGGGGTGGGAGTCCGGTTGTTCCGGCCAGCGTGTGATGGACGGGAGTCGATAGCATATCCGGTTCGGCCTCTTGGTGTAGTATAGGTGGTATTCCAATTTGGTATCTACCTTCCCTTAGCTTATCCAAAGCTAGTTACTGACTCACGTCGGGCCACAGGGGCATACGAATGTTATTTCAGTGTGCTTGGGATTACTATATCGACACACCTTGGTATAGTTAACCGTTTTATATAACGGACGGTAACGAGGTTGGTAACGATCTTACATGGGAATGGTAATAATCTCTAGGCTCACTATGAATACTAACTATGGTGGAAGGTCCTGTGAGAACCGATTTATGGTGTGTATGTAATGTTATGGTGCTATGCAAATTCCCTTGCTATGCTATGGTATATATATAAACATATGGATGTTTAGAATGAGGGTGATGTTATCATGTGTACGTCGAAACAAGAAAGGTTTGTTATGTTTTGTATTGAGGAATGAGATATGTTGTAGGATATGTAGTGTGTGGATCATGGAAATGAATCCAGTTGTGACAAGAGGCGTTAAGGTAACACGATTAATGGGTACATGCGTTCGTTAAGGAAGTAGCTCCGTTTAGCGGAAGCACTCTAGGGTTTAAGGAATCATTGAATGGTTGGTTAAGTGTGGATGTGGTGGTTATTGGTTGAGCCCATTGAGGCGAAATATTATGTGTGTATTTATGGCTTGTATGCATGATTTAAAATAATCAACTGCATGCTAGACGACAAGTAGTTGGGCGGGAGGTCGCATGCGGGCTGCGGGATTACCATACCAGAAAAGGTGCTGAGCCCTTGGGGGCCACCCTTTCTCTCCTTTTCTATTTCAGGTACAAGGAGCTGGAAGCCGTTCGAGAGTAGGACGGGGTAGATGTTTATACATGGGTAGCCATTTAAATGGCGTAAGCATTGTAGGCGTAGTAAGACCGAAATTGTTATCGGCATTAGTTTGTAAATACTCGGTACGGTTGGAATGTAATAAGTATATGGGTTGTTGTTAAGGGAAGCAAACGTAACGTGTAGTTGCTCGGGAGTCTAGTCCATCAGACCGATACAAAGTACATGTATTAGCCTTGTTAGCCACGTGGGTGGTTAACGGCGTGTAACACCATTGAAATAAGTAATGTGATGAGTTGAGTTTCCGCTGCAATGTGTTGTTAAGAGTACGGTGGTGGTTGGGGTGTTACATATAGTCAAAAAGCAAGAATCCGGCCTTCGCCATAATGGTTAAGCTATCAGGATCAACCCTAATCGAGAAAAATTGGGTGAACTCGGTGGCTTCTGGCCGGATTTTATTCTCTTCGCAGAGAATGATGTAGGCATGGAGGTACGAAACTGCTTTCGGGTGTAGGCGGGCGAGCAAGCACTGTTGGAAAAAAGGAATAAGCAACGTTTTATTTGTCTTTTGAAACGTTTTATAACCATTTTTTATGCCGGCGACATAAATGGTCGAGCCTCTTAAAGAACATGTTGTAAGCGTTATTTATACATGAATTTATAAGAACGCTTATCGCTAAAGCGCTTTTTAAAGTGGGTAAGGTGGCGGGAATCTACGAGGCATAAAGAATGCTTTCACCTTGAAGCGTTCTTTATGTCCGACTATAAAAAACGCTTGTTTATTATAAGCGTTCTTTATGAAGCTTTATAAAAAACGCTTATCTTGATAAGCGTTCTTTATGTCATTTGGCGCGAGAGTATAAGAAACGCTTATACATATAAACGTTTCTTATATGGTCCTTTTTTTATATTTTTATTTTTTATACAATTTATTACCCTGCGCATAACACAAAATTAAAATCATAAAATCATTCAAAACCTGTTTGCATTGTATATACCAGATCAACCAAACGGGTGAATTTAAATTAATAGACAACAACAGTACTTTGTTTGCATTAATATTATACCAGCTATCGCACATAGGCTTAAGTGTAGTATCGATCAACAACAACATTTGTAACTAGCTAGTTAACCAAACTACTAAAAATGGTTCAATTTCGATCATAACATGTACAATACAACCATTTGAAAAAAGAAAAGATAGACTACTCATGACTTCTTCTGATCAATTTAGTGCTTTCAACACTGTGTGCGCCCTCTCCTTATTGACAAACTTGAGATCGGCTTGTGAATAAGTATTGAGAAGAAATCAACAAGTTGCACACGAGAATTATAAAAGCAATTAAGTACACCATTTAAACTTATCCAAACATGCGCAAATAGTTAAAATAACCAATTCAAACACAAAAGTACTTATAATACGTACCTGAGAAGAAATTTCCAATTCGCTAAGACAGTTGTTACCTCTGTTGAAGATGAAAGTACCGATGATCACGATGATTCTTCTACTGATACAAAAGAGACAGAAGAAGAAAAACATGGTACAAAAGAGACAGAGGTAGATACAGATGAAAGGATGAATGAGAACTCAGAAATAGAGAAGTTGAAGAAATTGGCTAAAAAGTTAAGTGAGGCTGCCACGAAGTAGAGCCCGGTGGCGATTAACGAATTACCAGCATACTTCATGACCTTGAATGAAGAAAACGGTTTTCTAGAATAGTTGTATCAGAAGGATAAGAGAAACCTTAGTCGATTATATGGTGGCATGGGGGACTATATGAAGATAAAGTGGTACCAGATCGCCCGGTTGATGAGTTTCATGACTTATGGATGGAGATGGAGATGGAGAAGCTAGGCACTTCTCCATCTCCAGTTTCGATTGGATTCGCATCTTCTTTCAGTTTTGAACATCGATAGGTCTGAGAAATCTTTAAACACTAGGACATGACTGTCTATAGAATGCATGCAGTCATTTGGAGTACTAGCCACACACTGTTGTGTGGGGTGCATCCTATCTTTTTAAAAAAAACTAGATGAAGGTCCCTTGGAAATTATAAAGATTGAGAGATTCCCCCTGAGTATGATTCCCCCTGAGTTTGCATGTTAAGCGACTTTAACAAATGGTAGCAATAAGTGACAGTTTTTATACACAATAAGTGACAACTTTTATGTTATACTGTAACCTTAGTAGAAAACTTTCTACTAAGGTTACAGTCTAACATAAAAGCTGTCATTTATTGTGCATAAAAGCTATCACTTATTGCTATCAAGAAACAAATGATAGCAATAAGTGACAGCTTCTATGCACAATAAGTGACAGCTTTTATGTTATACTATAACCATAGTACTATGTTCTGCTATGGTTATAGTATAACATAAAAGCTGTCACTTATTGTGCATAAAAACTATCACTTATTGCTATCATTTGTTTCTTGATAGCAATAAGTGACAACTTTTATGTACAATAAATGACAGCTTTTATGTTATACTGTAACCTTAGTAGAAAACTTTCTACTAAGGTTACAGTATAACATAAAAGCTGTCACTTATTGTGCATAAAAACTATCACTTATTGCTATCATTTGTTAAAGTCGCTTAACATGCAAACTTAGGGGGAATCATACTTAGGGGGAATCTCTCAATCTTTTTAATTGCCAAGGGACCTTCATCTAGTTTTTTTTAAAAAGATAGGATGCACCCCACATCAACAGTGTGTGGCTAGTATTCCAAATGACTACATGCATTCTATAGATAGTCATGTCCTAGCGTTTAAAGATTTCTCAGACCTATCGATGTTCAAAACTGAAAGAAGATGCGAATCCAATCGAAACTGGAGATGGAGAAGTGCCTAGCTTCTCCATCTCCATCTCCTTCCATAAGTCATGAAACTCATCAACCGGGCGATCTGGTACCACTTTATCTTCATATAGTCCCCCATGCCACCATATAATTGACTAAGTTTCCTATTATCCTCCTGATACAACTATTCTAGAAAACCATTTTCTTCATTCAAGGTCATGAAGTATGCCGGTAATTCGTTAATCGCCACCGGACTCTACTTCGTGGCAGCCTCACTTTAATTTTTAGCCGATTTCTTCAACCTCTCTGTTTCTGAGTTCTTATTCATCCTTTCATCTGTATCTGCCTTTGTCTCTTTTGTACAATGGTTTTCTTCTTCTGTCTCTTTTGTATCAGTAGAAGATTCATCATGATTGTCGGTACTTTCATCTTCAACAGAGGCTGTAACCGTCTCCATCAGCCAAATTCGTCTGACTTTTTATCCGATTTTCTCTGTGATGTTTCAGTGCTGTCTAATTCCGATTGTTCGATCTACTGAAGTTTCTACAGCATACATACTAGTCAGAGGTGACTAAAGGAATCGAAAAGAAAAGAAGAAAGGTTGTGACGAAAAATAAAGTTGGTGGGCCCGTCCGAGTTCAATTTTTTTTATTATTGGTTGATGACGATCGAAGGTCATAGGCGCTAGCCAAAAAATGTAAAGGGATACTAAAATAATAACTACAAGAAATTAAGAAGCTGTAAGTAGCTAGAGGTCTCTAATATGGCCAATGGTGGTCATATAGATTTCCAAAACATTAGAGGGTTAATTGGAATGCCTAGCTTGACCGGATAGCAAATCTGAGAAGAATGTGAAGGAACTTAAAAGTTTTTGATGTTGGTTTTGGTAGAAACGTAGATAAACTTCTGGGTGGATGTTAAGGTAAAAGCAATATGGGGAAGGGGACGTCAGGCAAGCTGTCGTAATACTATGTCTTTGTAACTAATTAATACATCCCATGGTCATCTAATATTTGCACCCTAGGTTATACTATAATATAATATATAGCATTAATTAATACACCCTATAATCATCTAACCAAATTAATTTCACCATATATACTATATTTGTATGCATGCCGAAACGCATTATATTACACATTAATTCCCAAGTCCATTAATTGTACCAGCATGTAAAAATCAGCACATATATAGTACAACAATATGCGCGCCAGATTAACAACAATCAGCACATAGTAAAAACCAGCGCGCAAGTCCATTGGTATGCATGCAAAATTATTCCCAAACACACGTACAATTTATTCACGCCTTTAATCCCAAACAAACAGAGTATATATGTTCCTGATTAACAAGTTTGGTTTGCAACACACATAGGTTAACAACAAATGCACGCACCACAGTTTGGTTTGCATGCAAAATTATTCCCAAACAATACACACACAATATATTTCACGCCTCAATCCCAAACAAACAGACGCCTTAATCCCAAACAAACAGAGCATGTATTTTCCTGATTAAGAAGTTTGGTTTGCAAAATTACCTCATCAGCACAAGAATAGAGCTGACAGATCTAGCGCGCATGTATGTTGTTCCTTTCGCTAGTTAGGGTTGTAATCCAGAGGTGCCGCTGTGCATGCGACAGGGCATGTATGTTCCCTGTTCGTGCGATTTGCAAAATAAAAATTAATTACCGAAGAGTATATATATGAAAAATAAGGATCAATAGGCATATATGTGTTCGCAGCTCAATATTACTGATAGCGAGAGAGCTCGAGGTGCCGACGATTGATATCGATGCATGCATCAACAGTTTGGCCGCCGGGTTGCAGAGAATATTGTTAGAAGCTAGAATATTGATGAAGATGGCGAGCGCAGATATCGGAAGAAAAGGGAAGAGAAGAGGCGCGCTGCGGCGAAATCGAAATGAATTTAATTCTGGGATGGTTTGGATTGAGATGCTAGAGAGCTTATCGTGTTTACAGAGAGCGTTTACAGAGAGTGGTAGGGGAACAATCGTGATTTGATTGATGAGAAGACTGGGCGGGATGGCAAAAAGAGTGTATTAATTTAGGTAACATAAAAAACGCTTCACTTAAGAAGCGTTTTTTATGTTAACGCGCCTAAACACATAAAAAGCGCTTCCTTTCTGAAGCATTTTTTATACATGTCTCTTTAAAGAATGCTTTGTAGCAAAGCGTTGTTTTTGACTTTGGGCGTGATAACAAAAACAACGCTTTGTAAACAAAGCGTTGTTTAAGATGTTCGGCCTATGATAAAAAAAACGATTTACAATATAACCGTTGTTAAAGGGGTGTTGTTTATTCTTTTTTTTCCAGCAGTGAAGCAACAACGGCGAATCAAGAACCCCAGAACAAAAGGATGTGGGGGAATGGTCAAACCCCGAGAATAGAAATCGGCGTATACCACATACCCAAGACCAAAATCATCATAGGGATGGGAATTAGAAGAAGGAAGATGAATACGGGTGCCCGGTGGAACTTCGACATTTCTGAGGCAGTTAGAAAGCGAAGAAAAATCCAAAGAAGAAGGAGAAGGCTCACGATCGACCAGAAAGGGTTTCGAGGACTGTAAATAGGTGGGTAAAAAGCCACTAGAAGAAGAAGTACCTTGGATTACTTTAGCGGCCGGCAAGAAACTCGCGGCGGCCTTGCTTTTCTTTGCACCAGAGGAAGACATTGGAGGGAATTGGCAAGTAAAGCAGGGGTGGTGAAGGAAAGAACAGAGAGCGCAGAACAGAGAGACGAGAGGAGGAGTAGTGAAAGCAAAGGAGTGGAAGAAGAAAGAGAAAGAGTCCAAAATTCGGGGTTTTAAGAGAGATTATTCCCGCTCGAAAATTTAATAAAATACATATGTGCAAACAAAAAGCTACTTTTTTGCAGAGACAGGGGGAGCTGCACGCTTCCTTAAGTGACTCTGACACTGGCCAAAAAAAAGGGAACCCTGCGTATTCCATTTCGAAAACAAGCGAGAAGATTCAAAAGGACAACACGAGCAAGGCACGAACCACGAGTTCAGCACGGACTATTGAAGCTCTTTCTCTTCATTCTGAAAAAAAAGAACTTGTGGGACTGATAAAGAGGGGAAGAGACAAAAACAAAAGCGAGCAAGAGCATAAAACCTCAAAGCGATAATCGCGACCGCAATTTTTTATAAAAATCTTCCAAAACACAAAAAGTTCTACTTTCTTCATCAAAGATTCAAAAGGTAGAACTGGTGGGACTGATGAGAATGGAAGAAATGAAACCGGCCAAAAAGGGCATAGGAAACGTCCGGTCATCTGTGGCCGGACAGAATAGGGCTAAAAGTGGGTATAAAGCATGTGCTTGACCTGTCGTCTGTGACCGGACGGACCAGGCTAGGTAGAATGTAAAGTGGCCGGTCGCCTGTGACCAGTCAGAGCCACTAGGAAAAGGTAGAAATGTCCGGTCATCTTGGAGCAGTAAATAAAGGTAGAAATTGTATTTATATACGTAAAAAGACAGGCAGGCAGCCGGGGGGACAGATGTAAAAACACTAAGATTGGTATGCATAACAATCAGACTTAAGCTAGACCCTTGCAAAGTTTCTCTCTCTCTCTCTCTCTCTCTCTGTGTGTTCGCGACCGTAACAAGGTAATGCATAGGATAATTATGGAAGATCAAAGTGAGGAAGGCTGGATTTTTCGTTTCAGACATTTCTGCTTAATTAATGTTGAGTTAATTTGGAAAGTTTGGCCTTAGCACTCACTCTTGTGGGTGTGGCGGTAATGCCCCGTAGATTTTATTGACTTCCGGTACGATTGTGTAGAAGTTAGGTTCGGTAGGAAAATCAGGGTGTTACAGTGGGAATGTGTAGCAATGGGATAGTAGTCAATTTGTGTATTATAAGTAAACATCTACTCAGTCATACAATGCATTCTAGATAGTTGAGTTAACCTTGTTATGCATTTATGGTGCATAAAAACTGTGAAATCCCTTAAAGTTAATTTTCATGGATATCACGAACATAAGCAAACAATCTAGTTAGGATTAACGACATAATTAATGGATTAAGATTAAGGGATGTTATAGTGACATTTGCTTTAAATCTCATGCTCTACATGTTCCATTTGGACACTTAGAAATCAAAACCAAGATACGCATTGAAATTATACATGTAAATGTTTGGGGACTGTTTCATTTTGGTACTTACAATGGTTACAAATATTGTGTTTGTTTTGTGGATGATAATACTAGAGCTACTTGGGTTCAACTTCTGCAACACAAATGTGATGCATGGGAAGCTCTAATGAGTTTCCTTAAGATGGTAGAACGACAATTTGACAACAAAGTCAATGTGATTAGAAGTGATAACGCGAAAGAGTTGTTTAGGTGGGAAGGCTAGTCAGATGGCCAACCGGATGTCTGTAGCTTTCTCCAACGCAGGCGTGAGTCACCGTGTCTGGTGAGCAGGCTAGCTGGATGGTTGCTCAACTCTAGTCTATAGTGACACGCAAAACCTCGTGTCCTGGCGAGCAGGCTGGCTAAACACTTGTCCATATGCAATTCGCGTAGCCATATTTACCGGCTGACCTTTTTGCCTGGACGCCTCACGAGTAGACTGTTTTATCTTTTCATTTCTTTATGTAAATGTGTGCGCTATAAATATTAGCGTTACGCTGCTGTCTATGATTGATGCGTTGTAAACAAACCCTATTAATTAGACTTAAGATAGGATAGAAATGGTTTTCTATATTGAATGAGAGTCGTAGCACAGCGGCTACTGTTGTATTGATTTCTTATATTAAAAGCCCTAGTTACACAGAGTCATGTACAGAGACTGGACCGTAAGACTAAATACAGACGATGGGCTAAATATGTTAACTAGCATTGGGCTGGGCCTTATTATCTTTATCCTCCTCCCTCGCTTGAACAGGTTGCAAACGCAGGTGAGAGCGCAAGAACTGAAAACGGGCCGTGGGCAAGGGCTTAGTCAATATGTCAGCAAGCTGGCTTTGACTGGAGATGTGGTAGATTTGCAAAGTACGGTTTTGTATCTTTTCTCTGAGGAAGTGGTAGTCCAGTTGGACATGTTTTATGCGAGAGTGGAAAATAGGGTTTGCTGCAAGGCAAACGGCGCCAAGGTTATCGCACCATATCACCGGAGTAGAGCGTAGAGGAAGAGGGATTTCAGAAAACAGATGTTGAATCCAAAGCAAGTCACAGACGACCGCAGCTAGAGACCGGTACTCCGCCTCAGTAGTTGAGCGAGCAACCGAGAGCTGTTTCTTGGATGCCCAGGAGACTAAATTTGCCCCGAGATTTACCCAAAAGCCGGTTGTTGAACGTCTATCAGTCGGAGATCCCGGCCAGTCGGAATCGACATACGCATGAAGACGGAGGTCAGATCTGGCGGAAATATGAAATCGGAGATCCTTGGTGGCATTGATGTAGCGAAGCAAACATTTGAGGGCGCGCCACTGATTCTCCGTCGAGCTACGCATCATCTGGCAGAGACGATTCACAGTGTAAGTGATGTCTGGCCTTGTCATTGTTAGATACCGCAAGCTGCCTAGTATACTCCTGTATGTGGTAGGATCTGAGAAAGGTTCTGAATTTTTTGATATGTCGGTGGATGGGGTAATTGGTGTGGGAAGAGGTCGACAGGCATGCATGTTTGCTTTGTGAAGAATATCTTGGATATATTTTGTTTGATTCAGTGATATGCCTCTGTTATTACGTTCAACCTGTATGCCCAGAAAGTAGTGTAGGTTCCCCATGTCCTTGACGGGAAATAGAGAAGATAGGTGGGTAACGAATTAAGAAAGTAGAGTAAGAGAGCTACCCGTGAGTATTAAGTCGTCAACATAGATAAGCACAAACACAGATTCACCGTGGCAATGGTAGATAAAAAGGGATATGTCCGCCTTAGAGGCAGTAAAGCCCATAGTGATAAGGGCATCAGATAGTTTAAAATACCAGGCCCTAGGGGCTTGCTTAAGGCCGTATATGGCTTTTTGCAATTTGCACACCCAGTGAGGCAGAGAGGGATCTTAAAAACCAGGGGGTTGTGACATGTAAACTGTTTCAGATAGATCGCCATGCAGAAATGCATTTTGGTTATCCAACTGTCGAATAGGCAAGCCTCTAGTGCAAGCAATGGAGAGAATAAGGTGAACTGTAGCGGGTTTAATGACGGGGTTGAAGGTGTCAAAATAGTCAACTCTGTGAGTTTGAGTGTAACCCTTGGCTACTAATTGTGCCTTACGGCGTTCAATAGAGCCAGCAGCTGTATACTTGGTCTTGAGGACCCACTTGACCCCTAGAATGAGGGCATTGGGAGGTGGAGCAACCAGAGTCCATGTTTTGTAGTTCATAAGGGCTTCATACTAGGGAAATGGTAGAACGCCATTCTAGGTGCTTGACAGCTTGAGTGTAGAAGGGGGAGTCAGGGACAGTGGTTGTTGTGTGAATTTGGGACCAGGGAATAGTACCATCGGTTCTTATGAGAGGTTTGCTGATGTTGTTTTTGGATCTTGTTATCATAGGATGAGTTGGAGGAGGTGGAGGGGTATGAGATGAGGAAAGGGGCAGAAGAGTCTAATGTGGGTGGGGAAGTGGAGCTAGTGGAGTGGTGTGGAGATGCAGGTGTAGGTGTATATGTCTGACCAGAAGGGGCAGGAGATATGGCATCTGGACTGGTCTATAGAGATTGGGGTGAGGAAGGAGGGGTAGAAGGTATTGTAGCAGTGGTTGGGTTTGGTAGAGGTGGGATATGAATAGTGGACAGGAAGGTAGTAGAGGGGGACACAGAGGAGGGTCCTTGAGAGGATTGAAAAGGGTAGGTAAGTTCATCAAAGATAACATCCCTCTATATATATAGACGGTTAGAGATGCGATCTAAGCAGATGTACCCTTTGTGATGCAAGCTGTACCCAAGGAAAACATAGAGTGTAGTTCTGAAATCCATTTTGTGGTGATTGTAGGGCCTGAGGTTAGGCCAGCATGCACACCCAAAAACCTTAAGCATAGAAAATTCAGGGTGTTTGTCATAGAGAGCTTTGTAGGGGGTTTTGAGGTCAAGATCCACCATAGGAGTTCGATTTATCAGAAAAACAGCAGTGAAAAAAAGCTTTATCCCAATAGGATAGAGGAACAGAGGCATGTGAGAGCATAGCTAGCCCTTTATCAACAATAGAACGTTGCCTACTCTCAATACTGCCATTCTGACTATGAGCATAGGGGCAAGTAATCCTGTGATGAATGCCCTGAGCCCGAAAGATTGGACTTAAAGGCTTAAATTCGCTCCCACCATCTATCTGAATAGCACGCACAATTTTTGAAAACTGAGTTTTGACAAATTTAATAAAATCCAGAACTATAGCAGACACACTTGATTTTGCTGAGATACGAAATAGCCAGAGATATCTAGTGTGATCATCCACAATAGATAAAAATTATTGTAACACCCCATCCAACATTAACACACTTATAATAAACTGCAGCGGAAGACAAACTTCATCACATTACTTATCTCTTGGTGTTACACGCCGTTAACCACCCACGTGGCTAACAAGGCTATTACATATACATTGTACCGGTCTGATGGACTAGATTCCCGAGCGACTACACATTATTGTCCCTTAACAACAACCCATATACTTTATACATTCCAACCGTACCGAGTATTTACAAACTAATGCCGATAACAATTTCGGTCTTACTACGCTTACAATGCTTACGCCATTTGAATGGCTACCCATGCATGAACATCTACCCCGTCCTACTCTCGAACGGCTTCCAGCTCCTTGTACCTGAAATAGAAAAGGAGAGAAAGGGTGGCCCCCAAGGGGCTCAGCACCTTTGCTGGTATGGTAATCCCGCAGCCCACATGCTACCGGGCCACGCGCAACTAATTGTCGTCTTAGCATGCGATTGATTATATTTAAATCATGCATGCAACTGTAAACACACAACACAAAACATTTCGCCTCAATGTGCTCAACAAACGGATAATACATCCTTACTTGATGAGTCACTCATGGTATTCATTATCCTTAGAGTGTTCCTCCTCTAACGGAGCTACTTCCTTAATAGACGACACTTACCCTTAAATCGGGTTATCCTTAAACGCCTCTTGTCACAACTGGGATTCATTTCCATGATCCACACACTCCATATCTTACAACATAACACATTCCTCACATAACAAAACATAACAACACTTCTCTCTTTCGACGTACACATGATAACATCGCATTCATTTTAAACATCTAACATATACATATCATAGCATAGCAAGGGAAATTGCCTAGCACAATATCAACACAAACACCATAAGATCGGTTCACACAAGGAACCTTCCACCATAGTTAGTATACATAGTGAGCCTAGAGATTATTGCCAATCTCATGCTAAGCTCGTTACCAACCTCGTTACCGTCCAGTTATATCGAACGGTTAACTTAAACCCAAGGTGTGTCGGATATAGTAATCCCAAGCACACCGAAATAACATTTGTACGCCCCTGTGGCCCGACGTGAGTCAGTAACTAGCTTTGGATAAGCTAAGGGAAGGTAGAAACCAAATTGGAATACAACCTATACATACACCAAGAGAGCCGAACCGGATATGACATCGACTCCCGTCCATCACACGCGTGGCCGGAACAACCGGACTCCTCACCCCCCATTAGTACATATACACTTATAAATAAGTAGTTAGAGATCCATTATGGAGCCTACCACATCCACACATCATACGGTATCATAACCGAGTTAAGCACACAAGGGAGGTTCACACACTTGCATACAACAACAATATCCAACTAATTCACACATAGCCGTGGTTAGCACGTTCCCAAGGTTTGGGCCGTCAACTCCGAATACCGATCACTCATGTGTTCCTAGTTTTGGTTAGCTAAGGTTTAACACATATTTGAAGTTAAATGGTATCGGAGGCCAAATTCGCCACATAAATGAATTACTATAAACTCATTACATGTTTTAATCTTACAAGGTGGCAAACACTCAGAAAAACATATTGGCATACAAGCCGGTGTAATCCGGTAGGACACAGGTTGCAAGAAAACCATACCTGTCACCGGAGTCCACTTTACCACGTCCACTTATGTTCCTCGAAATTCTCGAACAACTGTTAACATCACATGTGTTTTTATTAACATCGGGTTGCTTGACTATTTAATGTCTAATGCTTATAATTTTTCCCCGTTAACTTAGTTACGTAACTTCACTTTTTAACTTATTTTACTTTCACATTTTATTACAACTTTTCACCCATTTAATTGTCATTAAAACTCACCTAACATGTCCTTAACAACCTCATAACATCATTAACCATCAATCCCCATCATTAGACATCATTTTCCAACCTTAAACAACATTTTTGGTCCGACCGACCTTACCGACCGGACTTGTCCATGTCCGGTCGATTCCAGAACATATTTCCGCCAAAATTTTCTACTCCGACCGACCTTGTAAGTCCGGTCGCATGTTCGGTCTTTTCCCGAGAGTTTCTTCCCTTTGGAAATTTAGCCCGACCGGACTTGCCAAGTCTGGTCCTATGTCCGGTCCATTCCAGAAGCTAATTCTCGCAGGGTAAACTGGGCCCGACCGAACTTGCAAGTCCGGTCGCAAGTCCGGTCTGCCCCAGATCTTTGTTTTCCTTTTTACATTCAACTCCAAACTTCACCCCATATATCCTAGTATACTCTAACCTCATTTAGGCACTTCAAACACACCTTTATCCATGTGCTAAACTCTTTAAATCACTCACCAAAACCATTTTCATCATTCACAAACTTCTTACAAAGTTCCTAGCACTTGGGATGTTTTCTCCTAGTTTTTCAAGTGGTGTTTCATCCATAATACCCTCTATACCAAAGTGTTTCCTCACCATCATAACATCATCTCCCAAGCATCTTCTCTTACTAACCAAATCTTCTTTTTCACAACTCCTTAAAGTTCCTTTCTCAAAACCTTATCTATACATTATTCCCACCTTGCACATCACATAACCTAAACCTTAAACAAACTTCTCCAAGACTTTAATACATTCTCAAAAACACATATTGAATTCCTAGAACTTCCAAGACAATGCCTAAATCCTTATAGCACCTTAGAACACCTTAATGCATGTGTTCTTCCTTAGTGAAGCATGTATCCATTCCTAACAATTCCTAGTTCACCCAAGTTCATTTAAGCACTTAGAACTCCTTATACATTTTACAAATTTCGCCATGGGTTCTCTTAGCACATCATCATTCCAAAACTCATAGTTTTCACCATTAAACACTCAAGAACACCTAATTCCATCAAGAACACTATCACTCACAAAACTTCACCAAATTTACACTACATCACAATATAGTGCATAATTAAACTTGCTTGGCACTTAGGCCCTTGAATAACATGGCTCTTAGGCCCTTAAATTGCATAATCCTTAAACACTGAATTTCCACAATACATAAGCCTTTGACCTGCAATTACACACACCAAGACATATGTTCCTTTACTAGTCTCCTTGAGAACACCTTACTAAGTCATTCACCATTTGCTCTTTAGGTAGTTTTAGCAAGCATTATAAGCTCATTTCTCCTAAGGCATTAAACCACATTGAGATAGCATATTTACCTCTTTTCCACTCAAACTTCTTTCTTGTTTCCTCTTAAAACCGGTAAGGCATTTCACTCCTTGTCAACTACTTAACAATATACAAACATCATAATGAGTTTTCAAGCTTTAAGCTCCATCTCATTGTAAACCCTAATTACATATATTGTTTTAACACATCAAGGTAATTGTTTTACCTTTGAATGGAGAGAGAGCTTGAATGAGTATCAAGAGAGGACTCCTCCTAGCCCTTGGAAGATTTAAATGAAGCTAAAACAAGACAAGAGAAGACACCATTACAAGGTGCATTTTCGGTCAACACCAAAAATGAAGGAAATGGAGTTTTCTTTGGTTTTTCCTTACCTTGAAGCAAAGGTGATCAACAAGGCATAAAAATATTAGCTCAAGCTCCTTCCATGGAAGTTCTCCTTGGCACCGAAATGGTGGTTTTGATGATTTGAAAAGACAATGTTGTAGAGCTTGCTCCAACTAAGAGAACGGTAGTCTCGGAATTAAATTCGGAGCATGGAGTCATAAGTTACAAGTGAAGAAGGATGAAGAATGATATGGTTCTGTTGGAAACCGATGGAGAGAGGAGGAAGAAGATGGCCACCGTGGGAAATGAAGAAAGGAATGAGAGAATGAAGATAACCTTTGCTTTTTGAAGATATTTGTTCTTTTAAAGCAAATAGTACATTAATTAGTCATTCTTTCTTTTCTTAGTAAATTAACAAGGGTGGTGAGTCACCACACCTTAAAAACCGGCCCCCAATAGTACCTAGGGGTATTTTAGACTTTATTAATCAATTGTCTCACTTATAACATTATATGTTACAAACTAGCTTATTAAGGTTACTATTCACAAAAACAAGGCACATAGAAGTGAAATTTTTGATTTCCCATTGATATAGCCACCCAAATGTGATACTATATAGTACACATGTTAATTAAAGAGTAATGATGGACATTTAGCCATTCAAAACTCATTTACAAGACAATTTTTCAAAAACGTGCTTTAAGACTCCTTAAAGCACATTTTGTGTTTTAACTTGTTTTCAAGCTTGGTTTTCTTTGGTAAATGATTTAATATGTTCATTAACATATTTATAAGGTATAGGTATGACCATTAGGTCTTTTACAAATTTTATCCCAAGCTTAGAGCACATTTTTGCTCCTATTGACTTTAAGGTATTTATTTGTGTTTTGTTTGGTTTCATTGTCCACCAAGGTTTCCTAAGGACTTAATTAGCCTTATAAAATCATAATTAAATATTATAAAGTCTTGGTAGGATCTTTGGGTCCTAACCAAGCTCACTCCAAGCTTAGAGCATGTTTTTGCTCACACCGTGTCTTAGTGTTTTATTGTGTTTTAACTATGGTTTAAACTATACCCTGATGTTCCTAAGGCACTTTTTAGCCTTTAGATAACATATTTAATCATTTAATCAACATACCAAGGTTTGGGGTATTTCAATCTACCCCCCTTAAAAGAACTTCGTCCTCGAAGTTCACATTTCCTCGCATCATTGGATTAGAATACGGGAATTACCTATTGCCATAAAACTTCCATTACCAACCACCCTTTACATCCAACCTCGGACTTAATGGTCCGGGCAACCTATCCACATTATACATAAAACATCATACTCACATGGTAACCTCGGACTTAATGGCCCGGGTACCTTCACCACACTTGCACCTATACAATATCCCTCAGACTCTTAGGTCTGGGTGACATAACCACATTTAGACACATAGGTCTATGTAACACAACACTTTTAGACTCATAGGTCTTGATAGCATACACTTTAGGAGATCAAAGTCGAAATAACCTTTATCACACATACCAAACAACATGTCATAGCATGTATATCAAACAGAAATACCTTTTCCATCTCTCCATGGGTTCGAATCCCACGTTGAGTACATATACACTGTGATCCCGCAGAACCCGGTCGCGATGGACACCTTCTGGTCCCCGTTCCTTTGGGAGATCAAAACAGTCACTTAAATTTTTTTTTTAACATATATACTTCTCATGTCACCGGTCCGAAGACAAAGGCTCATACGTCCTCAGCTCGTGAGCAAGTACTACAAAAATATTCTTTACTAGGTTAAGTATAAGAAGATCTTTTATTCAAAATATTAATCGATTGTTTGAAAACACCAATTGAAAATCCTTTTGAAAACACCACACAACTCCAAGTCCAATTTATGCTCCTTGTATTTTCTTAACATGGTTGTTTGTGACCACTTACAGGGAGCTTCAAGAGTCATCCAACCCTGATGTGATCAGCATCAGTGTTGAACTATCTTTCCACCCCAATTTGTGTTCGGCTTCCTTTGATCTCATGATAATCAAGTTTCACCTCCCACTTCATTTTCAACCAACAACTAGTTCAAACATGCCCCATTTTCTATCTTTAAATCCTTCTAGTCATAATCATTACATCTCCAAGGGATAGAACTCCGTCTATCAATCATCATCCAAATCCAACTTAATTCAAGTTACCTAGGGAATTTAATTCTCACTAGGTTCTATGTCGGTCTCATACCCCTTCATAAATCACAACATTGTATATATACACATATATTTTTTTTCAAAATACAATACATGGTTTACATTTATGCACCGTCGGGGTTTTAGTTTCCCCAGGAGTTTCTTTACTCCCTTTCCACTTGTACTCTCACACACCACTGTTAACAAAATAACACACTTCCCACAATGGTATTCGCATCTTCTGTGCGCAATTACCACAATTTAACCACAAATAGATGCGTATGTTTATATAACACACGCGCCAACCATCATAACAAATCATTTTGTGCTATGCACAACCCAGTTCACGTACACTTGTACGGTAATACACACTAAGCGACTTTACGCTCTACCCCCCTTAAAAGGGATTACCCCCACGTAATCAATCACTAGACCTTGGCTTAAAATGTTCTGCCGTCGTGAAGTGTTTTGACTTCCACGCGGTCTATTACACAATGGATTCTGATTAGAGGATCTTAACCATATTGGCGGTTTAGTCCCTAAACCAAGAATTCGCATTGGAGTTCTAACTCATAACCGGTTTCGGTCCTGGCCTGTGAGGCTTTCATATTCATTACTGGCATCCAACATTTGCATCACTGGTTCACCAGTTTCTGCTGCGCAACTCTGATAATTATAGGGCTAGTTTGCCCCATTCCTTACTGTTACTGTATTGTACATCTCCAATGTATTACCCTTATCTTGGTAAGAATGGTGTCTCAACCGACGCATGGTATCACTTACCCTGAGCGAATTCGGTGAGTTTCAAAACTTTCCATCCACTTCTCCAACAGCTTACAGCGTAAACTACTATGTAATTCACAATGATTGACTTGCTTCTACCGACTTACTGTCGGTTGAGATTGAGCTACTACCTAATGTGTAGTGCTCTCTCATCTATTTACAACATTTGGGGTATATTCCATACCGATATTTGGCAGTTAGTGCTACTGTAGTCACTTACTGTTAATCATGTCTCCACATTTGGTTTTGTACAAGTACTCTTTTATTGGTGCGGCCTTGCATTTCCTATGCATCGGCCATTATAACATTATTCCTCCACAATTACCATGCTTCTGATTCCTAGCTATCCCACTCGATCATTACTGCGCAAGTGCAATACCAAAACACTCAGTCATACAGAGTGCAGAGGCGTAAACTCTTGACAGTAAATCTCTCATGCGATTGCGATAGGAATTACACTGTGTTTTACTGAAATTCTTATCACATAATACTTGTCACCGGCTTGCTGCTCGGTTCGTTTGCTATCACTTACTGTTGTACCTCGACTGGGGTTAACTCATAACTCTGCTCACTCACCATTTTATCATCTAACAATACTCATACAACGGTCGCTTATTGCGCACCGTATCCTTACCCATTATACAACATCAACTTATACTGCATCCGCTATTATATTAGCTTCCGCTATTACGCTGGGTTTATCTGGCCACTTATTTGGCTGATTTTTGAATATACTACTATTTTTCTTGAACCTTTATGTTTCTTGAGTGTCGTTCGCTACTCATTTAGCTTCACACACCTATGGTGATTGCTATCAGACTTATTACTCTTCCTGTGTACACAACTGGTACGAGCACTTCTTTTCGTATTATTTTATTCAAATCATCCTGGGTAATAACAACGTGGTCCATCCTCCACATACTTCTTGAACTAGATTCACATAACTACCGCTCCTGCGGTCTCACAATATCGAGAGGTATCCCCACTCTTAATGCAGTGGTTCACTTACCACTCTATTCACTTATACAACATAAACTTCTACAATCAATCGAATTTATATAACATATCTTGCTTATGGTTTATAAGCCTTATTTGCCTTGAGCTGGGCTCTTTGTAGGCTGTCCACACACATGTACTTCTCTGTACAATATTACATGTTTAGAGGTTGTAGTGGGCTCCATGACAGGGTCGTTGCATTCCGTTTCCTTTCATGGGATGCCCCTTAGGTTTGTCAGTCCGTCTTCTGACAACTTATGTCTAAACTGGGTGTTAATTTCAACCCTTGTGTTTCTGTCATGTCTTTCGTTCAACAATTGTTGATGCGAACACCCTTCAAGGATTTCTCCTGGGTGTTGTTAAGTTATGCCTTTACATCTGGTTCACAGTTATTGGTACATTCAGTTAGTCACGCCTTTTTGCGTTCTTAACTGGTTATTATCTTCTTCTGTGAAGTTCAACATTTCCTAATAATGTAGGTACTCATTCTGGGAATTTCATCCCGTCCATTGCACATTAATGTGTCCACATTAGGCATCTGCCTTGCTACGCATAGGCTGGGTCTCCGTTCCAGCTATCATGTTTACTCCCTGGAATTCTTAAGACATGTGTGATGTCTTTATAACAGTTAGTGCACTTCGCACCTCTTGATCCTTAAACATATCCTTGAAACGAATTCACTAATTCCTTTAGTCTAGTTATCTTAACTGGGTTCCTCTACATCAACCATCCATGGTAATCCTTAGCTGTTATTTGACTTATACTGCTGACCGTAGAACGGAGTCGACTACTTCCCGTGTTTCGGACTCTACTTGTATACATATATGGGGTATCATAATGATACATTGCTACTTACCCAACTAACCTATAAGTAGGTCTGTCAGGCCCACATGCTCCTATCGGAGTGCGGTCGTCCCACAACACAGTTGGTACACTCGTAGTGTCCGTCACACGCCTAAGTGAAGTATTCTGTTGTCAACTCCCTTATATTGTCCCGTGACAATATGCGTCCCGTGCTTCCCGAACTTAATCGAGGGAAGGTTTATCCACTGTTGTATCCTTGTCAACTGCCCCTGGTTTCACTGGTTTGATTTAAAAGAAGGTTGGAAAGAAGTGTTGGTTAGAAAGGAAATCTGGTTTTGAAAAGAAAGGGTTTGAATAAATCTAGGTTTGAAAGAAAATTTCTCATGGTTTCACAACATCTTCTTACCTAAGCCAAGTCTAGCTTCTTGCTGACTGGTGTCCTTACAATTACAGAGGTTAGGCTAGCAGGCCCTTCCACTGTTATGACATTCACATTTAACTTTATTGTACTTTTCCAAGTACTTTGTAGTGGTTATAAATTTTCCGAATAGCCCTGTTATAGCAGCACTTGCTATGGCAAGTGCGCCATGCTAACTGGCTATCGGTTCAACACATACCGGTTGTGGTATTGTTTTTATCCGCACTGTCATCAGTGGCCTTGTTGGCCCTCACTGATGTTACTGTCTTGATAATAACTTCTCTAGGTGACTTCTCACTGTATTCACATCATAATTATCAACTGGGGTGTCTCCCATTCTTGGAGTCCCCTTTTTACTTAGCATTATTTTCTCTTTGTAGCCCGTTCCACGCATTGTCGTGGTTACTGAGACTTGTCTCTTGTTTGGGCACTACGTTATAGTTCCCTTGTCGGTTGATATACCGTTGGTGTATTATTTATCAACTGTGGTCCCGTAGACACTCGTCTCGGGTTTTATTAATCCATTTCTTGCCTGTTGCACGGTTGGTGCGTTGTAAGCTGGTTGTTCTCGACTGCTCAGCACGTCGACCCAGGTTGCCGAAATTCTATTCTCCTGTACACAAGATTCTTCATTCTTCGCTATTAAATGCGGTTAGCATTGTTCAGATGGAGACCGTCTCCGGGATTCCCAGTTTTCGGGATCTACCGTATGACAGGTTCTCCGTACCCTTAAAGGTATTTAATAGCAGCCAGATCGGGTATTCCCGAGTAAGAGTGGACTTCCATCTCTCTGGCGTCCTTTCCCAAGTTATAAAACAGGGATTGTGGAGGGTGGGAAGGATACTGTAGGTTTCCAGTATTCACTGGTAGTTCCTATCTAGCGTATCTCTCACGCTATCACTCAACCCTTAACCCAAAGTACTTAAATCCTAACTCGGTACTTCCTAAGCTCGGTAATTCAGTCATCAGAGCGATACTTCGCTCTGATACCACTTTTTGTAACACCCCATCCAACATTAACACACTTATAATAAACTGCAGCGGAAGACAAACTTCATCACATTACTTATCTCTTGGTGTTACACGCCGTTAACCACCCACGTGGCTAACAAGGCTATTACATATACATTGTACCGGTCTGATGGACTAGATTCCCGAGTGACTACACATTATTGTCCCTTAACAACAACCCATATACTTTATACATTCCAACCGTACCGAGTATTTACAAACTAATGCCGATAACAATTTCGGTCTTACTACGCTTACAATGCTTACGCCATTTGAATGGCTACCCATGCATGAACATCTACCCCGTCCTACTCTCGAACGGCTTCCAGCTCCTTGTACCTGAAATAGAAAAGGAGAGAAAGGGAGGCCCCCAAGGGGCTCAGCACCTTTGCTGGTATGGTAATCCCGCAGCCCACATGCTACCGGGCCACGCGCAACTAATTGTCGTCTTAGCATGCGATTGATTATATTTAAATCATGCATGCAACTGTAAACACACAACACAAAACATTTCGCCTCAATGTGCTCAACAAACGGATAATACATCCTTACTTGATGAGTCACTCATGGTATTCATTATCCTTAGAGTGTTCCTCCTCTAACGGAGCTACTTCCTTAATAGACGACACTTACCCTTAAATCGGGTTATCCTTAAACGCCTCTTGTCACAACTGGGATTCATTTCCATGATCCACACACTCCATATCTTACAACATAACACATTCCTCACATAACAAAACATAACAACACTTCTCTCGTTTCGACGTACACATGATAACATCGCATTCATTTTAAACATCTAACATATACATATCATAGCATAGCAAGGGAAATTGCCTAGCACAATATCAACACAAAACACCATAAGATCGGTTCACACAAGGAACCTTCCACCATAGTTAGTATACATAGTGAGCCTAGAGATTATTGCCAATCTCATGCTAAGCTCGTTACCAACCTCGTTACCGTCCAGTTATATCGAACGGTTAACTTAAACCCAAGGTGTGTCGGATATAGTAATCCCAAGCACACCGAAATAACATTTGTATGCCCCTGTGGCCCGACGTGAGTCAGTAACTAGCTTTGGATAAGCTAAGGGAAGGTAGAAACCAAATTGGAATACAACCTATATATACACCAAGAGAGCCGAACCGGATATGACATCGACTCCCGTCCATCACACGCGTGGCCGGAACAACCGGACTCCTCACCCCCCATTAGTACATATACACTTATAAATAAGTAGTTAGAGATCCATTATGGAGCCTACCACATCCACACACCATACGGTATCATAACCGAGTTAAGCACACAAGGGAGGTTCACACACTTGCATACAACAACAATATCCAACTAATTCACACATAGCCGTGGTTAGCACGTTCCCAAGGTTTGGGCCGTCAACTCCGAATACCGATCACTCATGTGTTCCTAGTTTTGGTTAGCTAAGGTTTAACACATATTTGAAGTTAAATGGTATCGGAGGCCAAATTCGCCACATAAATGAATTACTATAAACTCATTACATGTTTTAATCTTACAAGGTGCCAAACACTCAGAAAAACATATTGGCATACAAGCCGGTGTAATCCGGTAGGACACAGGTTGCAAGAAAACCATACCTGCCACCGGAGTCCACTTTACCACGTCCACTTATGTTCCTCGAGCAATTCTCGAACAACTGTTAACATCACATGTGTTTTTGTTAACATCGGGTTGCTTGACTATTTAATGTCTAATGCTTATAATTTTTCCCCGTTAACTTAGTTACGTAACTTCACTTTTTAACTTATTTTACTTTCACATTTTATTACAACTTTTCACCCATTTAATTGTCATTAAAACTCACCTAACATGTCCTTAACAACCTCATAACATCATTAACCATCAATCCTCATCATTAGACATCATTTTCCAACCTTAAACAACATTTTTGGTCCGACCGACCTTACCGACCGGACTTGTCCATGTCCGGTCGATTCCAGAACATATTTCCGCCAAAATTTTCTACTCACGACCGACCTTGTAAGTCCGGTCGCATGTTCGGTCTTTTCCCGAGAGTTTCTTCCCTTTGGAAATTTCGCCCGACCGGACTTGCCAAGTCCGGTCCTATGTCCGGTCCATTCCAGAAGCTAATTCTCGCAGGGTAAACTGGGCCCGACCGAACTTGCAAGTCCGGTCGCAAGTCCGGTCTGCCCCAATCTTTGTTTTCCTTTTTACATTCAACTCCAAACTTCACCCCATATATCCTAGTATACTCTAACCTCATTTAGGCACTTCAAACACACCTTTATCCATGTGCTAAACTCTTTAAATCACTCACCAAAACCATTTTCATCATTCACAAACTTCTTACAAAGTTCCTAGCACTTGGGATGTTTTCTCCTAGTTTTTCAAGTGGTGTTTCATCCATAACCCCTATACCAAAGTGTTTCCTCACCATCATAACATCATCTCCCAAGCATCTTCTCTTACTAACCAAATCTTCTTTTTCACAACTCCTTAAAGTTCCTTTCTCAAAACCTTATCTATACATTATTCCCACCTTGCACATCACATAACCTAAACCTTAAACAAACTTCTCCAAGACTTTAATACATTCTCAAAAACACATATTGAATTCCTAGAACTTCCAAGACAATGCCTAAATCCTTATAGCACCTTAGACACCTTAATGCATGTGTTTTCCTTCTTAGTGAAGCATGTATCCATTCCTAACAATTCCTAGTTCACCCAAGTTCATTTAAGCACTTAGAACTCCTTATACATTTTACAAATTTCGCCATGGGTTCTCTTAGCACATCATCATTCCAAAACTCATAGTTTTCACCATTAAACACTCAAGAACACCTAATTCCATCAAGAACACTATCACTCACAAAACTTCACCACAATTTACACTACATCACAATATAGTGCATAATTAAACTTGCTTGGCACTTAGGCCCTTAATAACATGGCTCTTAGGCCCTTAAATTGCATAATCCTTAAACACTGAATTTCCACAATACATAAGCCTTTGACCTGCAATTACACACACCAAGACATTGTTCCTTTACTAGTCTCCTTGAGAACACCTTACTAAGTCATTCACCATTTGCTCTTTAGGTAGTTTTAGCAAGCATTATAAGCTCATTTCTCCTAAGGCATTAAACCCACATTGAGATAGCATATTTACCTCTTTTCCACTCAAACTTCTTTCTTGTTTCCTCTTAAAACCGGTAAGGCATTTCACTCCTTGTCAACTACTTAACATATACAAACATCATAATGAGTTTTCAAGCTTTAAGCTCCATCTCATTGTAAACCCTAATTACATATATTGTTTTAACACATCAAGGTAATTGTTTTACCTTTGAATGGAGAGAGAGCTTGAATGAGTATCAAGAGAGGACTCCTCCTAGCCCTTGGAAGATTTAAATGAAGCTAAAACAAGACAAGAGAAGACACCATTACAAGGTGCATTTTCGGTCAACACCAAAAATGAAGGAAATGGAGTTTTCTTTGGTTTTTCCTTACCTTGAAGCAAAGGTGATCAACAAGGCATAAAAATATTAGCTCAAGCTCCTTCCATGGAAGTTCTCCTTGGCACCGAAATGGTGGTTTTGATGATTGAAAGACATGTTGTAGAGCTTGCTCCAACTAAGAGAACGGTAGTCTCGGAATTAAATTCGAGCATGGAGTCATAAGTTACAAGTGAAGAAGGATGAAGAATGATATGGTTCTGTTGGAAACCGATGGAGAGAGGAGGAAGAAGATGGCCACCGTGGAAATGAAGAAAGGAATGAGAGAATGAAGATAACCTTTGCTTTTGAAGATATTTGTTCTTTAAAGCAAATAGTACATTAATTAGTCATTCTTTCTTTTCTTAGTAAATTAACAGGGTGGTGAGTCACCACACCTTAAAAACCGGCCCCCAATAGTACCTAGGGGTATTTTAGACTTTATTAATCAATTGTCTCACTTATAACATTATATGTACAAACTAGCTTATTAAGGTTACTATTCACAAAACAAGGCACATAGAAGTGAAATTTTTGATTTCCATTGATATAGCCACCCAATGTGATACTATATAGTACACATGTTAATTAAAGAGTAATGATGGACATTTAGCCATTCAAAATCACTCATTTACAAGACAATTTTTCAAAAACGTGCTTTAAGACTCCTTAAAGCACATTTTGTGTTTTAACTGTTGTTTCAAGCTTGGTTTTCTTTGGTAAATGATTAATATGTTCATTAACATATTTATAAGGTATAGGTATGACCATTAGGTCTTTTACAAATTTTATCCAAGCTTAGAGCACATTTTTGCTCTTATTGACTTTAAGGTATTTATTTGTGTTTGTTTGGTTTCATTGTCCACCAAGGTTTCCTAAGGACTAATTAGCCTTATAAAATCATAATTAAATATTATAAAGTCTTGGTAGGATCTTTGGGTCCTAACCAAGCTCACTCCAAGCTTAGAGCATGTTTTTGCTCACACCGTGTCTTAGTGTTTTATTGTGTTTTAACTATGGTTTAAACTATACCCTGATGTTCCTAAGGCACTTTTTAGCCTTTAGATAACATATTTAATCATTTAATCAACATACCAAGGTTTGGGGTATTTCAAGTATTTAGAGCCATCAGAGGCAACAGTGGGGGCAGGACCCCAAACATCCATAAACAATAAATCAAAAGCACAATAAATGTAGTGTAAGAGACATGATAGGGTAAAGAGTGCATTTTCCCTTTGCAACAAGCATCACACACAGAGTTCAAGGACTGTAAATCAGTGTTGGGTAGACTGTATTTATTTAATGTAAGTTTGGTGATTTTGGAGGAGGGATGGCCCAGCCGTAAGTGCCAAACCCTGGCACTAGTTCTGGCAGTAAGATGAGCTTCAACAGTAGGCTGGTGATAGGGTTGTGGTAGACAGTAGAGCCCATCTTTAACTTCCCCTTGGAGAATAGTTCTCCCTGTTCTTTGATCCTTTTTGAGAAAATGAGACATATGAAATTCAAAGTAAACGTTATTGTCTCCATAAAACTGCCTAACTTAAAGTAATTTTTGGTGAGAGAGGGAACATACAACAAATTAGACAAGGTAAGAGAACCAGAAGGGGTGAGAATCCTGCCTGTGCCATAATTTTGTATGAAGAGAGAGGATCCATTTCCTAGAGAGACTGAATCAGATCCATGATAAGGTTGAGTGTCAAGAGATAGGTTAGAGAAGTCATTGGTGAAGTGGTTTGTTGCTGCACTGTCAGGATACCATGTTGTTTCAGTAGGTAAAGTGTTGGTATAGTTTGCAGTGAAGGAGGCTGGTGGGTTAGCTTGATAGGCTTGATCAAAGCGGTGCTAGCAAGCCTTAGCTGTGTGACCAGGTTTGTCACAGATTTGGCAGCTTGGTCTAGGGTTTGTTTTGCCTGAGAGGTGAGTGGTGTAGTTCTGTCTGCCACGCCCCCTGCCTCTATCATTGGTTGATTTCCCTCTGGAAGAATTGTAGCCACGACCTCTACCACCAGAGGTATTTTGAGTAGCGGTGGCAATGAGAGATAACTGAGAGGAAGCTTGAAGTGTGTTTGTTTGCTGTTGAAGGTGTGCCTCAACTTGAAGCATATGACTGAACAAAACAGCAGTAGAGATGGCCTCAAAACGTGTGAGGATATTGGTGACAAGTGAATCAAATTCAGGTCCTAGGCCACGAAGTAAGTAGGAGTATATATCGCTATCCGTGAGAGTGCATCCAGCGGCAGCAAGAGAAGCAACAAGAGCTTGCACCTTGTTGTAAAATTCCAGAACAGAGTCGAACCCCTTTTTTAAATCCATTAGTTGACTTTATGTCTGCATAATTCGTGCTTCATTCTGAGTTGAGTATATGTTTTCAATGTAGGTCCATACAGAGGCTGCAGTCTCACATCGTAGAATTTGACAGACAATGGACTCTGAAAGAGACGCGCTAATAACTGACATAACAAGCTGATCCAATTGTTTCCATTTAATGTATTCCTCATTTGGATTAAGATCAGTTGTGATTTTCGCAGGCATGGGTATAGTGCCATCAATAATGCCAAACAGACTGCGCCCTCTTAAGTAGGGTTCAATTTGCTTTCTCCAAATTAAGTAATTACCTGATGTGAGTTTGATAAAATTGCCTGCAGATGATATGAGAGACGGAAAGGAAATGTTGATGAAGTAGAGATCGATCCGGTTCCCATACTGGGAACGATGTGCGCTCCAGAAGTTGATGAGCTGCTGGTGCTATTTGTAGAAGCAGGACCGGTCGATATATCCATGATAATCGACAGGGATAGAGGGATCAAGAATCAGCAGAAAATGCTGTGAAGCTCTGATACCATAATTAGAGAGAAGATAGGATAGAAAGGGTTTTCTGTATTGAATGAGAGTCGTAGCCCAGCGGCTACTGTTGTATTGATTTCCTATATTTAAGCCCTAGTTACATAGAGTCATGACAGCTATATATATATGTACAGAGACTGGACCATAAGACTAAATATAGACGATGGGCTAAATATGTTAACTAGCGTTGGGCTGGGCCTTATTATCTTTATCACCTATACAAACACACATTTTTGAGTTTCATCTGTGCTTCTTCCTCGATTCAATTTCTTCACTTTCTATTATGTAGGAGTAAAATAAAGAGTGAATGAAAGTAGTGAGATCCTCATTTTTGGGTTGGAGTAGTAAGGATAAAGCAATGGAAGAAAATAGATAAGTATAAACTTTTTGAATGATATAGTGTTTTAGCTATTCTTTTTCACATTGATGAATTATTTGATCAGTAAGTCCAAATTATAAAAATAAATATTTGGTTACATTTATATACTAGCTAATTATCTCAACGACATGAGTATATTTTTTTTTTGTTTTACCGTGTGTGTTGGATTTTTTGTCGCCTGTCAGTACTGGGTGATTGGCGCTATTGTTGTGATGATCGGTTGTTGCTGGTCACAAGACTGCTACGCTTGTGGGCTTGTCTTCTGATCATGATTGTCATCATTGAGGACTCTTGATGACTCGCTTGTGGGCTTGTCAGTCGACTCATTCACAGTTGCTTCCTTTTGACTGGGCTTGGTGTCAAGGTCAAAGTTTCCTCGACTCATCCCAGGGCCACTTTTCGGAAGCATCTCTTCTTCAACGGCATAGGGGTTTGCACGCTGGGTATATGGACATCTACGTTGATGCTAGTCTTGCTCTGTTTCAACATCTAGGTTTGGGTTTTGTGGTAACTTTTAACTCTGCTCCACTCTCGGTAGGCATTCATGGTTATACTGCCAATGTTCTTCCTTCGACCGCCGAGTGTCTCGTGCTGCAGTTCGCACTTGCGTATGCCCGAACAGCGAGCTACACAATGATACGTGTCCTCTTTGATTTCCAACAGATGATACGCTACATCACCGGTTCAACGTCGACGTCATTGCATGGAGAATCCATACGCTTAATCGACAATATTCTAGCAACTCTCCATGGCTTTCGGGATAGAGCTTGGTTTTACATTCCACGCTCTAATAATTTAGTGGCTCATAATCTAGCTTCTTATGCTAGGAAATCTCAGCATCCTTCATGATGTTGTGAAGCGTCTGACTTTCCAGACTTTGTACTCAACTTTTGCGCATAATCTATATACTTTGTGGAGTTTCAAAGAAAAAAAGACAGGTGGCGAGGTATGCCGCAAATGTGGTGCACGGTTGGAATAATACAACATGTATCCATAGGTGTGGCTCAAAAATATATTGAGCACAATTATCTTTAGTCTTATCTTATGTGATTAGGCCGTTTCCCGTTTGGAATATATATTCGATAATTTCCATAAAACAAAAAATGTCTAGTGTTTGGTTTGTCTCTGTTGTGAATGTTATGTTAATGAAAAAGTATAACCAGTTTTTTTTTAAAAAAAAATTCAATGTTAGGAACGTACCTTCAGCGCAAGATTATTGCCTACGATATTTAGAAAATTATTGCTATAGGTATACCAAAAATTTTCTACCTATGTAAAAGTGAAAGTGGTTCGAGGATATAAATGTTTCATTTGAAACATCAGTGACCAAAGTTGAACGCATCTCTAATAGGATGATATTTGATATTGTGACGCCCGTTAACCTTAACGGGTGTCACCGTTGTTTTTTACATTAAGATCATTGTTGTGCATCTAGATGTACAACACAACTAGCAACTAAATGGAACATTGTGCATGACTAGAAATACAACACACATGTACAAAGAACCATACTACAGACCATATAATCTTGTCCCACAACTGGGAGCAAATTACACCCTTTTTCCAAAACAAAACACATTCTCAATTAACTATCTAGGGCTATCCGACCTGCACTTCGGTTGTGCATCTTCGCTTATACACCTGTTAAAAAAAGTTGTTGGAGGGGTCAGCCCAACTGTTGAGAATGACATCGTGCAGGTCTCATACACCCTGAGGCTATACTTAGGTTAATTGGCCAAAGTTGGCATGTAATCCATTTTAATATATTCAAAAATCCAAAATTAAGCAACAATCCCATAAATAACATAAATCCACAATGCCAATTTCAGTAAATAAACTTAATCAACAACCAACCAACCATGTAGATAACACAATTTTATCATCTTGTGAGTGATAGACAAACTTAGGTGTGGTAAGCTTCCAGTGACTTTGTTCCATTCTTCATGGGATTATGAGTTTATAGCTTGATAAGTGTGAAATATAGAGTCGTGTAAGGGATTAATTTGCCTATTATTCATACGGTTTTAGCTAATATTTCTCATTTATCATATGTTTTTACTATGGTTTGTGTTTAGATAAGAATTGATGCAGTTTATGTTTCAAATGCAGGTAAAAGTCATGGAATTGCATTCTTCACTTCACAAACTTCACAAGGCAATAAACGGGGAGCAAAACGGAGTCCAAACGAAGAATATAGGCCCAAAACAAGTTTCACTCGTCCGGATACTGACATGTCCGAACATACGTCTGAACTTGTATGTTCGAACAGAGGCCGAGACTTCATGAAAATGTACATTTTTAAGAGTTAAAAATGCCTATTTTTGATATAAAAAGTCACCTAGGGGACCATGACCCATTCACGCCAGATGCCTCATGAAATATCCCAAATATTAATTACTTTACTTAAAAATGAATTAATTAAATAAAAGTAATTAATGAGAGGTTGAGGAATCGAATGTCCTTAAATAAGTAAAAATAAATAATATAATATTGGAATAAACCCTAAGAAGTCACTAGAAAACATTAACGAAGCCTAAAACAACATTGAGAAGGTTTAGAAAAGAAATATGAACGAAAATATAATTAATCATTTTTACATTGAAAAACATGTTGAAAATATTTTAGAAGTGAAAATGAGATCTTAGATACCTTACAAGGTTATTTGAGTAATTTTAGAGGCATTGGAAAATTGGTTAAACAATCGGAATAAAAGACGCCGTGTTTTCGCCTAAAATGGCGAAACACAAACTGATTAGAAATTAAATAATAATTAATAAAATTTATAAATAAAAATAATATTTATTGTTTAAAATTATAAATTTGGAGACATAAAAAGGTTTTCCTCGTCAGAAGGGACATCGTGTCGCGAACGGCACTAAAATCGGGCAAGAAACGAGCTAAAAATAACGTTATATGAGTAACGTTTTAAAAAGCATCTATATATATATATAAAGGTGGGCCGACCCGCCTAACATGACAGGGCCGGCCTAGTCACTCTCCTTCCCTCTCGGTAATACAGCAACCCAAAAAAATAAAAACTAGCCCATCCCTTACTCACTTCACTTACGGTAATATTGTAACCCTAATCTGAACAAGAAATATACTTCACGCCTCTCTCGATTCTCCCTCATGAACGAATGAAGCCTCTCTTCTCTCAAGCTCTCCCCTAGACCTGGCAATTTGACCCAACCCGAAACCCAACCCGAACCCAACCCATATTTTTGCGGGTTAGGGTTGATTATTGACCCATCTATTTTTTGGGTTGGGTTAGGGTAATTAGCTAATTTTGTGGGTTGGTTAGGGTAGAGATCTAAACCATGACCCAACCCGAAACCCGAAAATATATTTTTATTAATAAAAATAAAAATATTGATTCACATATATATATATATATATATATATATATATATATATATATATATATATATTGTTTTCAAAATCAAACTATACCTAGTCTTGAGCCCAAGTGTAGTTGACTATCCAACCTATAATAATATCACACAATATTAACTAAACAGACGGTTCAACCAGCTGCATATCAAATAAAGGGGCCCAACGGACCTTTACATAATGTTAAAAACCCTAATGCTCTCATCTTGTAGACTCACATCCATCTTCTCTCTACGTTGTTGTTCATGTCTATTCGCTCTTCATCTCTGCCCAAGGTTTTGCTTTTCTTATTCTCACTGTCATTACGTCTTGAGAACATGGTATATTTAAATTATCTTGAAGGGTGAACAAAAAGTAGGTGATATATATTTTTTGTAAGTTGGGATCTTGTTATAAACCTCTTAGTGAATTCTGAAGCCAGCAAAGAATAGTGGCTGCATAAAGTTCCTCAACTGTTGGTAACGGTTAAGTGATTGTGATTGTACTTTTTAGGGCACGAGCACTCATTTTAAAACATGTAATTATTTTAAAAACTACCAGTCATAGTTTGAGGCTTTGAGCTCTTAGTTTATAAATTATTTCTAACTTGAGAAGATTTGTCTTTAGTATATTTCTCTAATGCATAATGAAGATCTTCTTTCTGTTCCACTTTTTTTATTTAGATCATGTGCGTATCGAGATAGGATTCCTCCCAACAACGGTAGAGGTTTAGGCTCAGATTGATAAAAATAACTTGTGGAAAAAATACGAGTTATTCTATTTATGGGAAATTGGTGCGTACTTTGGATTCTTTGCATAACATGAAAATTCATTTAAACTTGGGTCGATGAAGCAAGATTACTTATCTTCCTTTGTTTCAGCCTATTAGTGTGCTAGCTAGAACTCAATGTTTTTGGATTTTTTTTTATTAATTTCTACTCCCAATCCATCTAAATTATTGTATGCTTAAAAAATGGGTTGGGTGGGTTGGGTTAGGGTTGAAGGATTTTAAACGGGTTGGGTTAGGGTCATGATTTTCTAACCCTTCCATTTTTGGGTTGGGCTGGGGTTGATGATATTTTAAATGGGTTGGGTTAGGGTTGATATCAACCCGACCCATCGACCCAAATTGCCAGGTCTACTCTCCCCCTTTCTTCCTCTCGATCCTTCTTCGCTCACCCGCAACCCTAACTCGTGAAGAACAAAGAACGGACTCCGTGCCTCTCTTCATCCACTGGAGCAAGAACCCCGCCTTGAGCCAAATCGGAGGAAGAACCGCGACAAATGGAAGAGGAGAAGACCGTGGAGCCGCGTTTGGAGCCACCTGAGAGAGAAGGAAGTCGGAGATCATCGGGGAACGTCGGGGAGGTGAAATTCTGACATTTTTCTGTTAATTTTTGTTTCTGATTTTGTTTGTATTTAGGCGGTAGTTTAGGGTAGAAAATCACCCCTTTCCCCTCTGTTTTCCTTTGGCGATTGGAGCCGATTTTTCCTTGTGAAGCTTGTACAATTTTGGCTAAATCTTGTGCGAATGTTGTAGCGTTTTCCGTGCGAATTTTGCCTACCGTGAACAACTTTTGTACTTGGACTTTAAATATGAAAATGGTGGTGTTCTGGGTTGCGAAAACAGAACCCTAAAAATCGAATTAGGGTTCTGAAATTATAATAATGATTGTTTGAGTGGAAATCAAATTGGGAAAAGAAAAATACAAATCTAGGGTTTCCGTAATTAAATTTGAATTTAGAGTTTCAATTGAAGGATTTAGGGTTCCGAAATTGATTTAAGGTTTTTGAATTTGATTTGGGGCTTTTCAAAAATAAGAATTAGGGTTTCGAAAACTAATTTAGGAAAAATCTGAAATTGAAATTGGAATTTGGGTTTGGTAATTGATTGGGGATTTTTGAATTGAAATTAGGGTTGGTCAAATTAAGGTTTGAAATTGATTTGGGTGAAAATCAATTTACAGTTTCTGGAGTACAATTGGGGGAATGCAAAAAAAAATTGGGTTTCAAATAAAATTGGGTTTACACGGCCAATATAAGAAAATTGGGGCCGAAACTGTAATTATTAGAAAATAGTCGGCGAAAATGTAAAATTACGGTAATTAAGGGCAAAAACCAGAATCTGAGAAATTTGAGTAAAAATTGGAATTTAGAAAAAATTTAGTGTCAAAACCGAAATTTAAGATTTGGTCAAAATTATAGTTCTGGTCAACTTGAAATTAAAGTTAGGAAATATTCAAAATTGAAATGAGTTAGTCAAAATCGAATTGGGGATCTTGGCTGGTCAAAATTGGAATTGGGAAGTCAAAATCAATTAAGGATTTTGAACAAGTCAAAATTGAATTTGGAATTTGACGAAGTCAAATTGAAATTGGAAGGTTAAAACAGAATTTGGGATATGGGCAGTCAAATTGGATTGGGCTAAGAATCTGGCCGAACTAAGAATGAATGGGCTGAATAGATTTAGACTTTTGGTTGGCCAACTCTAAACAACTAAATATTAAATTAGTAATTGTAAATGGGATTAACAATGTTAGTAAGGGACAACTTATGGGTTCATATGATTAAGGAATTGTTTTATAAATTCAGTATTGATTTGTAAGTATTAAGGATAACATTAATCATATGAGAACTTAGATGTATATAATTTATGGAAATTATGGGTTATATACGAGATATAATCTTTGTATAAATTTAATAATACGAGGTGGAAGGTCATTGTGTGACAATATTAAATAAGGTTAATACTAGCTAGGAGAAATTAGTACAAGTTTATAGGACCTTAGATTAACCTTGAATTATAAGGAATATGTGAAATGTTACAACTATATATATAAGTTGCAAATTTGATATATGTTGGAAGAGAAGTTAATATATCAAGAGGGGAGCTTAATATATGAGAGGTATATGTTATAAAACATTAGACATTAAACATCTAAGTTAATATAAGGAGGATTTAATTAAAGAGAGAATTATATAATTCAAGTAAGAATTATATGTGAATTATATAACTACATTGACTTGAATACTTCAGTCAAGTCACCTGCATTGACCTAATGAACGCAATTGACCAAGAAGGTCAACATTGACAAACTCTTAACTAAGAAGAGACTTATAAGAGGATTAAATATTATAAGGTCAATTGTATAAGCAAATGTAGTGACAAACTATGTAAATGTTCAAATGTAATATTATGTACATATATATATATATATATACGTGTTTATATATATAAAGCAATGAACCTAGTCAAATGAGATAGATTGTTAGGATTATATCCCAAGTTGTAAAACATACAACAATGTCATTAACATGTGAATTAAAATATTGACATAAATAATCCTGAACTCAACCGAAAACTCGAGTAACAACGACTAGTTAATTACGAGGTTTGAAACCGAGGAGGATTAGCGGTTGTTTGGAAATACCGAACTGCAATTCGATCGTATGTTATTAATACATAGTGTGATGTGTAGTTCAGATCGTTAGAGCTTCGTGGATTGTTGGACGAGCGTGAGACTTCACGCTAGCGTATTTTCCGGTGAACGGTATGTTGTTATATGATTTGATTGTCTCTAAGGATTTCCTCAGTTGACACTTGTGTGGAAATCTATGATAAGATTAACTGTCTGATTGATAATATGCATGAACTGTATATTATATTGTTGTCGTACTATCTTTGTTTTATGCAATAACAGTATTGTTTGTATACACTTATACATATATAAAACGAACTAAATGCAATAATGCTACCTTATACATTATATAAGAGACGTAAGAAAGACGTTGTAGCGTAGGATAATAAGATATATTATTCGAGACATTTAAGAGATTACCTAAATACGGAGCAACGGCCTGTTTAAAGCGGCTCTCGTATTAATCATCAATGTTCGACTTATATATATAGAGATAGTGTACGGAAAAATCCAAGGGTGGATCCCTTGGTGTGCGCTGTGATCACAAACATGATGCGAGGATATCCGCATACGGGTCCTTACGTATCGACAAAATTCCAATGAACTAAGATGGTTCATCGGTCAGAGACTCTACTGTTGGAGTGGCTACTGCCGTCGGTGACCCGCCTTAGATAGGGGTATGGAGTAAAGACGTGTTAGTTTAACGAGACATCGTCAATAGGAATAAGATATCAAACTAAACAATATACGAACAGCTAGATAGCTCGTATAATTGGCGAGTCTTACCTTGGGGCCTTAAGGCCAGGAACGAGAATAAATCGAACATTTATAACTCTCGTATTATCTCGCCTTGTTGTTTAGTGTGCTCATAATATACTTCTGTATGCTATGTCAACAACCTGAATTATATGTGTTATTGTATGGATGTTATGCTATGTGTATGCTTTATAGTTTTAATATTAAAATCGGTGTTGTATGTAAATGAACTGCACGCTCTCGACAAATTAACTGGGGTCCGAGGGGGCATGATAGTTATATAGTAACATACTCAGCAGGGGCTGATTCCATACAATACAAACTGATTTTTTAGGACAGTAGCTGACTGTCAACGCGGAGGCGTGACTTTTTCTTAGTGGTATTTTTTGGGATTATCACGTACTTTATTTTGGACTCAGGTTTTGTGAACCGAGGTGTATATTTTTAGACTCTCACGTGTACAAAATTACCTTACGGTTGTATTATTTTGGATTTATAAACTGCTATCTATCTGTAGTCACTGCGGGAAATCATTTCGTATTGTGATTATTAAGTAAATGTGTTATCACTCGTATGGGCGAGTGGGAATGGTAACACTAGTAGTTCGACAATACTTATTTACCGCTGTGATTAATTTATTTGAGTGTGACAATTAGACGACGATTAGGAGCCAATTTTAGTAGAGGTGTTACAAAAGTGGTATCAGAGCGGAGTACCACTCTGATTACAAAAGATAGTAGTTAGTGTACCGTGAGCCTAGGACACTAAACTACATGAAACTGTTAAGGAGGTTACAACCAAGTAAGGTCCTGGAAATTGCTAAATGCAAGTGTGTTTAACGCCTTTAGGGCCATTTAACTTGATGAATGATTGTGATACGGTAATTACCGAGTGTTGACTAAATTAAACGTGTTTTAAATGTCTAGTCAAGGCCGCCGAGCTGGCCGAGGTAGAGGTGGTGTAACACCCCTACTGGAAACTTAACGATAAAATGAAACTGCAGCGGAAAATATATAACATAACGATTTGGTGTTACACGCCGTTAGCCACCCACGTGGCTAACAAGGCAGAATACATACAAATGTATCGGTCTGATGCACAGACTCCCGAGCAAAGTACTAAAACCATAAATACAACCAACTATACCGAGTATTCATATTTACAACCATCACTGTATAACCGTCAACCCAAAACATATCACCACGGGAGCACATGCGCATCCCGGGTCCAACATCCAAAACCAACAAAAGTATTTCATAACTCCTAAGGTCAAGAGCCACTCCGCTTCCTCGATCCTCATCCGGCAAAATAGAATATGGTGCCCCAAAAAGGCTCAGCAACCCATGGCTGGTATGGCTAACGTGCAGCCCATCGGCTACCGGGATACACGCAACCAATTGTCATGATAACATGGCATTGATTTTAACATACTACTTACATAACTTAGCAACAAGCATTGCATCACAAATAACTTCACATAACATAACGGGGACGGTACTCTTCAGGTACCGAACCAAACATAGTTAGACAACTGGGAGAGCCTAGAGAATGATGTCAAACTCATGTTAAGCTCGTTACATAACTTGTTTCCGTTCTGTTTAACGAACGAGTAACTTAACCCAAAGATGTGTCGGATATAGTGATCCAAGCACACCGTACATATTTTCCCCCAAGTCCGATCAATAGTCAGATAGGTAAGCTTTGGTTAAGCTTGTGGGTGATTGTAATCCAAGAAGGAAAAACAACCATAACATAAAGAGAGGCGAATCTGATTCAGATATCTACTCCCGTACATACACGCGTGACCGGAACAACCGGATTCCTCACTCCCCGAATAACCACTTGTTCGAAGTCCCATAGATGGAACTTGACACATTCAATCACACAAGTGTTTAGCTCCAGTTAGGCACACAAGGGAGATGAGATATAGTTTAACAACACAAACCACAACTAGTCCATACATAGCCGTAGTTAGAACGTTCCTTGGTCGAAACGTTAAACCGAGTACCGCTCTCTTACGTGTCCTAGTTAGGTTGACTAACGGGTTAGTACGTATTCGAGGTTAACGGTACCGGTACACTCACGTCACAATAATAACAATGACTATAAACTCGTTTCATGATTTAGGTCTTACAAAGTCATAAATATACAGAAAAACAATCAACACACAAGCCGATGTAAACCGGTAGGCAACAGACTGCAAGAAAACCATACCTTGGTCCCTGCTGCATTTGTTTTCCACTGTAGGCAACTCCTATACACATTCAGTAACATCGGTTAATTATTGTACTCGACCTTTGATTAACTTATTACTTCACATTTCTAGCTTGTTTTATTATCACACTTAGTTATAACTTTTCAACCATTTAATTGTCATTACAACACACCTAACATGTCTTAAACAACCTTATAACATCATTACTCATCAATCACCATCATTGGATATCATTTACTAACCTTAAACAATGTTTTAAAGTGGTTCGGCACTTGGTCCTTACCTATAGTCCCGGACCAATCCATGGCATAACTCTCGGGTGATTTCATACACTGGTCCGGGTCCTTGTACAGACCCTAAGTCCCGGACCAGGTCTGTGTTGAAACTCTCGGCATGTTTAATAGGGGTGGTCCGGGACTTCATACAAGACTTAAGTCCCGGACCAAGTTGTGGAATGAACTCTCGGCCCCTTTTTTAACATGGTTCGGGACTTTACCCTGGGACTAAGTCCCGGACCACTGCTACAGATTCTACATTTTTTTCATTTTTCAAGTCTTGTTTCATTTGTTCCCTTCATCCATTGTATACACAAACTTCCCAAATGAACTTAGGCATATTCTAATACCAAAATAACATCGTAATCTTGTCCAATTCCTTTTCCAACTTGTTACTCAATTTTTCTACACAATTCACATAACACTTGTGATATTTTTCCTTAAGTTTCTAAGTGGTAGTTCATGCCTACAACACCAACTAACCAAAGTGTTACCTTATCTACACTACCACTACTCCATAAGCATTATTTAGGCCCAGCACCTCCATTACACAAGCTCTTTCTATTTTTTCCTCCAATTCACACTTAAACTTTCACAAACACAATTCTTCCCTTGTTCACCAAATTTCCTCTAGACTTAACTACATTCCTACCATGACCTTGATGTATCAATATCACCCTTTGAACATTAAATCCTCCAAGACAAAGACTATACACTTTGAACACCTAGAACATCTTAATTCCCTTTCTTTCACAAATCTAAGCCTTAAAACTTCATAGTACAACCTAGATCACTAAACTTCATTTACACACCTAAACTTCTTGTTTCTTACTCAAATTTTGACATAGCGTTGCTAGCACCTTCCTACACCAAAACACAAGGGTTTTATCCTTTAAACACTCAAGAACATTTATCCACACAAGAATGTTCTTTACACACAACTAAACCTTTAACTACAGTACATCACAATATAGTGCATAATTTAAATTGCTTGGCACTTAGGCCCTTAAATAACATGGCTCTTAGGCCCTTAAATTGCATAAACCTTAAACACTGAATTTCCACAAACTAATTGCCTTTGACCTGCAATTACATACAACATAACATATGCCCTTCATAACCTCTTGAGGATAGTTTTCTAGCTCATTTACCATTGGCTCCTTAGGTAGTTTATTAAGCATTTTAAAGCTCAATTTCCAAAGACACATTAAACCTCATTAAATTTGGTTATTTACCTGTTTTCCTTCCAAACTTCTTTCTTGTTTCCTTGGATTGAAAATTAGCAAGGAACTTGATCACTTGTCAATCTTCTAATAAATACACAAGTAGAGATAATGAGCATGAAGCTTCACGCTCAAACTCATTAATAAACCTTCGGTTATATAATGTCTTAAAACACAAAAATGAATGTTTTACCTTGGAATTGAATGGGGATTGAATTAAGTAGCAAGAGAGGACTCCACTTAGCCCTATTGAATTTTGGAATGAAACTAAGAATGAGCAAAAGAAAACTCCATGAATAGGTGATTTTTGGTAATGTATAAAAACAAGGGGAAATGAAGTTTTTCTTTAGTTTTCCTTACCTAGAAGCAAAGGTGATCAACAAGGTGTAAAGAGATGTGTTCAAGCTCCTTCCATGGTGATTCCTATTGGCACTGAAATGGTGTTTTTCAAGATTTGAAAAGACAAGGTTGTAGAGCTTGACTAAACTAAGAGATTGATGGTCTTGGAATTAATTTTGGAGCATGGAGCTAGGAGTAACAATGAATCAAAGATGGAGAATGGTGATGAACTGTAGCAAAACCGTTTGGAGAAGGGAGGAGAAGGTTGAAGACGGTGGGAATCAAGAAGGAAAGAAGAGAATGAGGTGAGAGGTTTACTTTTGAAAGATATTTAAGTGTAAAGGTAAATAGTGAATTTACTTACTTATTCCTTTCTTCCTCATTTAATTAGTTAAGTGTGGTGAGTCACACTTGAAAACCGGCCCCCTTAGTCAAATGGGATATTTTATGGTCTTTGTTGACCAATTAATTGACTTATGTTGACTTATGTCGACTTATGTCTTAAACTAGCACTACTTGAGCACAATTCACTAATTAGTGCACATAATTGTGAATTTTTTGATTTCCCATTGATTTAGACTTCCTAATGTGATACTAAGTAGTACACATGTTGATTAAAGAGTAATGATGGACATTTAGCCACAAAAAACTCAATTACAAGACAATTTTTCAAAAATGTGGTTTAAGACTCCTTAAAGCACATTTTATGTTTTAACTTGTTTTCAAGCTTGGTTTTCTTTAGTAATTGGTTTAACATGTTCATTAACATGTAAGTTAAGTCTTTGTAAGCCCTTTGGGTCTCAACCAAGGTCATCCCAAGCTTAGAGCACATTTTTTCTCTAATTGCCTTTATAGTATTTTATTGTGTTTTTATGGTTTAAATTGCCTTTATAGTATTTTATTGTGTTTTCTATGGTTTAAATTGTTCACTAACATTTATAAGGCACTTTTTAGCCTTAATATACCATAGTTTAATATTTAAACAACATATCAAGGTTTGGGGTATGTCAATCGACCCCCCTTAAAAGAACTTTGTCCCCAAGGTTCACACTTCCCACGCATCTTTAATATTAGAACACGGGGATTACTTATAAAACAACACTTCCATAGCAAACACACTTACATAACATCGGAGTCAAGGTCCCGGTAACATAACATCATTCAGACACAACGGTCTGTAACATAACAACATAGACAATGTATTACAATACATGCCGTACACATAGCTGAAACGGCTCTACCCCCCTTAAAAAGGGGTACGCCCCGTACCCTATACATACAAACTCTAAGGAGTAAACAACGACAGGTACTTCACCCTCATTTTATCTTCTAGCTCCCAAGTGGCCTCCTCGACTTCCTGGTTAGACCAGAGGACCTTCACCAGTCGAACAGACTTATGGCGAGTGTCTCGAGTCTTAGTGTCCAGAACCCGTACGGGAGTCTCCACTGATCGCATGGTCGGCTCTAACGTTAGCCTTTCGGGCTGAAGTACATGAGACAGATGAGACATATACTTCTTCAACTGAGACACATGAAATATATCATGTACCTTGCCCAGTTCAGCAGGCAGATCAAGCCTGTAAGCTACCAGGCCTATCCACTCCGTCACAACATAAGGCCCCACATATTTCGGGCTCAACTTGCCTTTCTGGCCAAAACGAAATACTCCCTTCATGGGGGATACTCTAAGAAACACCTGATCGCCCACGGTGAACTCCAGGTCACGTCTGCGCACATCGGCGTATGATTTCTGCCTATCCTGAGCTGCCTTCATGTTAGCTCATATCTGGCGTACTTCTGCTTGTACTTGCTCTAGATATTTAGGTCCTATAATGACCGTCTCAGTCGACTCATCCCAGCATAATGGCGTGCGGCATGGTCTACCGTACAAAGCCTGGAAGGGAGACATCCTGATCGAAGCATGGTAACTGTTGTTGTAGCTAAACTCAATCAGATGTAACTTATCAATCCAGCTGGTCTGAAAGTCAAGTGCACATGCACGTAACATATCCTCAAGCGTCTGGATGGTGCGCTCACTCTAACCATCTGTCTGAGGGTGGAATGTCGTACTTAACTTCAGTTCGGTACCAAGCGTTTCCCGTGTAGTTCTCCAGTACCTTGAGAGGAATATGGTATCCCTATCAGACACGATAGTCTTCGGTACCCCATGGTGTCGTACAATCTCTCGGTCGAAGAGCTCTACAAGCTTTGCCACTTTCCAAGTATCCTTCATCGGTATGAATCGGGCTACCTTGGTCAGTCGGTCAACAACGACCCAAATCATATTCAGACCTCCCCTTGTAGGGGGAAGCCCTACTACGAAGTCCATGGAAATATCATGGAACTTCCACTCAGGCACTGGCATTGGCTGCACCATACCACCAGGCTGTCGGTGCTCAAACTTGACCTTCTAACAAGTGAGACACCTAACCACATAGTCATTCACATCCTTTTTCATTCCAGTCCACCAAAAATATCGTTTCATGTCCTTCTACATCTTTGAAGCTCCGGGGTGAATCGAAGTAGTAGAACAGTGGGATTCACTCAGTATGTGCTCCTTCAGCTCAGCGCTACTCCTCGGAATACACAGTCGGCCATTAAGCCTAATCAGGTCATCATCGTGGAGTCAAAAATCATACTTCTGACCCTCGAATGTGCCATCAATAAGCTTCATCCTGATTTCTTGCATATACTGATCTGACATCTGAGCACTCCGCACCTCTTCAACCAAGCTAGAATGAGAGACTAGCGAATGGAGAGAGTGTGCTCGGTGACTCAGTGCGTCAGCTACCACATTTGCCTTACCCTCTTTGTACTGTAGGTTGATGTCGTAGTCATTTAAGAACTCGACCCTCCTTCTTTGTCTCATGTTCAACTCCTTCTGAGTGAACAAGTACTTCACACTTTTGTCGTCAGAATAAATTGTCATGTTTACCCCATACAAATGATGTCGCCATATCTTCAAAGCGAAGACGATGACACCCAATTCTAAATCGTGGGTAGGGTAGTTCTCTTCGTGCTTCTTCAATTGCCGGAAGGCGTATGCCACGACCTTCCCGTGTTGCATCAATACACAACCCATACCTCTTCTGGATGCATCACAGTAGACCTCAAAACCATCTGTACAGTCTGGTATTATCAGGACTGGTGCAGAGGTAAGAGCATCCTTGAGACTCTAGAAAGAACTCTCGTAGTCGTCTATCCACTCGAATGGTGCATCCTTCTTCATTAAGGAAGTCATCGGCTTTGAGACACTGGAGAAGTCCTTCACAAATCTCCTGTAATATCCTGCCAGACCGAGGAAGCTCTAGATGTCTGTAACTGTCTTCGGCCTAGGCCAGGTGCACACTGCATCTATCTTGACCGGATCAACAGCGATCCCAGCCTCGGAAATAACATGACCAAGGAATGAGACTTGGTTCAACCAGAATTCACACTTAGAAAACTTGGCATCCAATTGATTCTCTCTCAACGTTTGCAACACACTTCTCAGGTGGCTTTCATGCTCACCCCTCGATTTCGAATACACAAGAATATCGTTGATGAAGACTACCACTGACTTGTCCAACTGATCTCGGAACAAGCGGTTCATTAAATCCATAAACTTGGTTGGTGCATTGGATAAACCGAACGGCATAACCGTGAACTCGTAGTGACCGTATCTGGTTCAGAATGCGGTCTTCTCAATGTCACCCTCTCGAATAGCGATCTGATGGTAACCGGATCGTAAGTCGATCTTGGAGAATACTGATGCTCCTTTCAACTGGTCAAATAAATCATCAATGCGTGGTAAAGGATAATGGTTCTTCATCGTAACAGCATTCAACTCTCTATAGTCGATGCAGAGGCGGAGACTACCGTCCTTCTTCTTCACGAAGAGAACCGGCGCTCCCCACGGTGAAACGCTCGGGCGTATAAGTCCCTTGTCGAGTAGGTCTCTCAGCTGCTCTTTGAGCTTTGTCATCTCAGTTGGAGCCATACGGTAGGGCACCTTCGCTATTGGTCCGGTTCCCGGCACCAATTCAATTTCAAACTCCACTTCTCGTGCTGGCGACATGCCCGACAGTTCCTTAGGAAAGACATCAGGAAACTCTGACACTACCGGCAAATCTGGGCTAAACTCCGGGTCTCTCTCTATGTCCTGGACACAGCAGAGCTATACATCACTTTTCCTTTGCAACTCCCGATACATAGACATAGCGGAGATAATCTGAGTCGAAGGCTCCCTGGGCCTCTGGCGGTATGAAATTGTAACCCTAGTCGGACTCCGAAGAAGCAGTCGATGCTCGACACATAGGATTCGACCCTTCTACCGCTCCAACCAGTTCATCCCCACAATAACATCGAATCCGAGTCCCTCGAACTCTATCATGTCGATCGGAAAATCTTCATCCTTGATTCGTACAATAGCATCTCGGTGATAGCGGGTACACTTGATCCGTTCTTTCGACGGGAGAGTGACTAGAAAGTCAGGCATCTCTTCATCGTCTAACCCCAGCCTCCATGCAAATGAAAGCGAGATAAATGTGTGTGAGGCTCCAGAGTCGAACAAGATCAATGCGTCCACGCCATTAACTGGAAAGGTACCGGTGAGGATAGTGTCGCTTTTGCCGGCTTCTGCCTCAGTACATACACCTAGTATACCTCCCGTTCCGAGTGCACAACCTATTTCAGTTCACAAACTTATAAGTACACAGTAACAACACGAATGACATACTTCAAAACAACGTCGTTTTATTCAATATCATACTCTTTACACCATAAGTTGGTTACATTGTCAACATTGCTAATATACTAATATATTGCATCCTTAACATAAAACTGGGTTCACCCATTACATGGTTACACAAGGCTCTATAATTGCCAAAAAGTCAAATTTAAACGTCCAGGTTTCATGTGTGTGACATTGATCACTGTCGGAGGTGTGGTATTCAGTTTGATCTTCTTGATACTGTGATATAACAACCTCGACTGCCCACCCATGACTAATACATCTCCTGACTTTAACACCAACTTCTTTGCGAGATCAACACGCTTCTGCTCGCCGTATATAAACACTGCGGTATCACCAATGGACCAAGACACCACGGGTACTCCCTTACTCAGAGACTCGGGTGTTTTGTCCCTATCTTGGTGTAAACCTAACCGTCCACCTTTCTGGTAGAAGTTCACAATACATAAATCTGCTTTAACACTCAGAAATGGATCCGATTCAACTTGCTGAGCAATTCCCACTGTGTGGTTAACGACCGCAAGGAACTCCTCAGGTATCCTCGGTACTATTGCTCCGTCTTCCGCTCGTATGTCCTGATATGTCTTGGTGTAAGGATTCCAGTCCTTACCCATGCACATCTTCTTCAACTTCATCTTCGATCCACTCGAGTATTCCGGTGTGTAGAAACCTTCGGGTGCTGCTCCCAGCTCGTCGCATCGTCGGATGATGTGGATTTATGCTTCGGGTGTCAGTAATCCATTTACTAATATCATACCTGGCTGGATAACCTGACATTGCTCCATTGGGAAGTTGATGATGCTGATGGTGTTTCCATCGGGGTTTGGTGTGGGAGGGATTGGATAGCAAATATTGAAGGTTCCTAAGGTTTAGAATTGTCTAACTTAGGTGTATTATACATTATACTTTAATTAATTACTCAAGTAGTTGTACATCTAGACTTGCTAACACTCATGCATGAAATGCGGTAAGTAGTCAATTACTTCAATCAACGGTTTAAGTAGTACCTGGTCAAGTAGAGGGTCTGGATGCCTCTGACCGGTCTACCACATTCAGGGCGGCCTTGCCGGATCCCGACCATTTCCCCTTCTAGGAGTCAGTGTTCCCCTAACCTGAGGATGGCTGGTTACTCGCCTTCGGGCCTTCAGTGGTGGCGGCAGCCTTACCCTTATATTGCCCCTAAGGCCTGTAGTTTCTGCCATTGGGGTTCTAGTAGCACTCGAAGTCACGGTGCCCCATCTTCTTGCAATAGCGACACTGCACATCATTTCCTTTGCAGTCCTTGCCGGGGTGGTCCCCGTTGCACCACTTGCAGTAGTAGTGGCGCTCCGGTCTAGAGCCCGTACTGGCTGCTAACACATTACACATTCAGTACACACTTCACAACATAACAATACACACTTAAATTCGGTATTCGGAATTAATTAGTTACCCTTGGGCGGGTGAGAGCATAGGGGCTTAGCCGCGTAGGCATAAGTGAGCTGCAGTGGCTCCTCAGCGGTGGTGGTCTGGGCTTGGCCTTTGCCACCCTGTTGTTGACCTTTCTGGGACTGGGGGTAAGGCTTCTTCTTCTTTCCTCCCCCGTACCCTTGCGCGCTTTGGCCCTCGCTCGAAGCCTTGCGCTTGTGCGCATTCTCCTCGTCCCTCAGACGGACGGTGATCTCGACCTTAGCAGCGGCATGATAGCACTCCAGAATTTAGGATGTCAGTCATGCCCCGCGAAACAAACTCACAAACTCACATTAACATTTACTCAATGTATACATTTATTCACATCACACTGTACTTCAATTACCTGCAAGGTGGTATATTCAGCTGGCCCCATCCCGTAGTGTAGGCGGTGGCTGAGTCCGTTGTAAAAACGGTTTAATAGAACCCAAATCTGTAGACACCAAAAATTCTCACCCCATAAAGCAAATTCCGAAATAATAAACACAATAAGAGGGGTCGTCGCCTTTCTTTGTCAAACACGTATTGACGCGCATGCCAAAATGAAACCATCGTTTTATAGTCTTTTTCAAAGCATTTCATAAAAACACGATTTTGCTAAAACGAATTTTCAAACGACAATACGGTTTTAAACTCATCACGTTTTGAATCTTATTTTTATTTGTATCCCATAATTTCATCTCACTATATTATTGTTCTCATTCGTATTGTATACTTTCCTTCTGAAACGGTAACATTTTTTAGATGAATTATCCGGTCAGAATTAAGGCTTTTGTATTATTTCCTCCATCTATGTGTTGAGTTCAGAGTTAGCTTAGTCAGTTAACATGTCCACTGGAAAATCAACAGGTAGGGGGGTTCGAATCTGGCAAACAATTGGACGCGTTCTATTTTCTTCCCCGCCCGCAGAAGAACTCTTGTTTTTATTTCGTATGCTAATATACTGAGTTCTGTCATAGTTTAACCGGTGGAAGCATGCAAGGGGTACGCTAGAGGTCACGAGTTCGAGACTGGGAAGCTGCAAAAACTCATTTTGCCTCTTCTATCCCCCTGGTCCGATTTTTGCCCCAGTTAAAGCCCACTTCTATTAGTCAGTCCATGAATCCAGCCCAAATGAAACCCTAAATGGACATCTGTTTACTCCCTCTTTCATTATAAAACTACCAAAAACTAGGGGTGGCAATATTTACCCAACCCGATAACCCGACCCATACCCAACCCGAAAATAGCGGGTTTGGGTCACGATTATTGACCCACTTAATTATTGGTCGGGTATGGGTTACCTATTAAATTTGTGGGTTGGGTATGGGTTTAAGGTCCTAACGCGTAGTCAACCCGACCCGTTTATTTTATTTTATTAATAATAATAATAAATAAATAATTAGATAAAAATATAAATATTTTACTAAGTAAGTGCTAACCTACTACTAATACAGATTATGTAGTATCTTTTTGAGAGGTTGTTTATTTGATAATACTACTTGTTGTATTTCTTTATAAAGCAAAAAACAAGAGTATTCGTTATGTGACTTGTCAAAAGATAGTGTTGCTCTCTCATCCACAGCTCCCACTGTGGTTCTATCTCTTCTGTACTCTGAATATTTTTGTCTATGTTTTGATTCTATATTCTGAAGGAGAAAATACAGTTATATTTGGCTCAGACACGTACACATCACCTTCTTCTGTTAAGTGCCACTGAGCACGACATGTATGTGGAAAAAGAAAAAAGACGGAGGATGATGAAAACTCTGGAATATCTACCATATATTGACTGTATGATTTCATTCATTTGTAACTCCGTTTGAGCAATCATATAAAAAATTTAATTCCAGTCTTTTAAATTTTGCATAGCCTAATTATGTTGGGTTAAGCGGGTCGGGTATGGGTTTAATCATTTTATATGGGTTGGGTATGGGTTGATAATTTGTAACCCGAATATTATTGGGTCGGGTATGGGTCAATACAATTTTAATCGGGTCGGGTATGGGTGAGCTTCACCCCGACCCATTAACCCGAATTGCCACCCCTACCAAAAACCCTACAGTAAGGGACACGGTTTTTCTCGACTCAGCAGACATCAATCCCAACACTCTCATTCCATTTTGTCCAGTTCCCTGCATACTGCTCCCGAGCTCGAAAGAAAACAAAAACCCAGAAAAAACCTGCGCCTCCCTTTTCTCTTCGAAATCGAAGAAAATTCTTCGACACCTTCGAAATCTTCTTCCGCCATTAACCTTTTGCTTTTCCACCACTGATTCTCGCCAGGATATCCTACCCCGCCTCGTCTTCTCCTTCACATTACTGAGCTGAGTAAGTTCCTTCCTGTGTGCTAACGATTCGAAGAAGAATCTCAACTTCTTCTGCCCCTTCGTTCTGTTTTCTTTTATTTTGTTTCTCTTTCAGACGTCGAAACCAGAGCTTCGAGCTCCCATCTCGCTTGTCTCTGGTTTCATGTAGACCAGGTTGATTTTTACGTTTTCATTCGTTGTTTTAAGTTCCACGGTATAATGAGCTCCTCGGGTAATTGTTTTAAATTCCGACTTCACCATTTCACCTTCTCCTTCACATAACCGAGCTTACTTTAATTTCTGTCTACCCTGGCAGTTTTCTGTACTTGCATCGGGCATTCTTTTTTTCTGATCGTTCCGCTCTATCCTCGTATAAACCTTTGGGTGATTATCGAGCCTGATACGGACGAAGAAGTCCATGAACAGGGGGGCTAAGACACATTGCGGATCAGTGTTTTCAATTCTAGTTCATAATTATGCTGTGATTTTCATAAACCTCTTATTCCTCGCGAGGAAATTTGCTATTGAGTGGAGAAAGTTTTCGTTGGTTTTTTAATAATCTCTGCTATGGCTTTAAATGTTGGCATGGAGCTGTCGTTTTTCTCCTCCGAAAAGGTATCGAGTTGCATGTATCTTATTTGCTACATCTCCCGACTCACAACTGCTCTCGGCTGATATATTTGTTCTTATACTGTCACTTTGTTCTCTTGATCTGGATATCTGTTGAGACTTGATTTGAAAAGGCATACCCTCTACTGTCAACGAGGTTGCAGTGTCTGATTCTTATCTTTAAATCCTGCAATCGTTTTGTCTGTTAGTCTTGTGTTGGAACAGGGTTAGTGATACTCATCTAATGCACCCAGATTTTCTTGCTTCCCCATAGAGCCCACCACCGACTGAAATGACATGGGAAGAATCTGTTCCCTGGGTTTGAAACATTGCATTATATTCAGTCTCCATTATTCATCAGCAGTTCCATATTCTTATGTGTTTTAACCTGCTCAGATGCTAACCTTGATGAACTAATTTGAATCGCTTATTGTTATTGTCTTGGTGTTTATTGTTTCGTTTGCTTACAGGAAACCTTATGTCTCCATCTCGGGTATTTATACTCTGAACTAATTCATGGTCTTTGTATTCTGTGTCATGCTATGATGGTGTGCGTGACTGCAATCTAACTCATGTTCATGTACATTCTGTTGTCTTACGCTTCATACCCTGGTGCATGAGCAAATCTGATCCGATTAATTCCTTTGTTTGCGACCAAGTGTAATGACAGAGAAATGCTAGGTTAATTGATGACTGAAATGCTGTTACTCCCTTATGCCTGAAATCGAATCTAATAACTATGCGGAACCAGCTTCTGAATCTGATAAATCACAGCTGTCTTCTAGTCCATCAGTTTGTATTTTGTTTAGGAGTTCCTAAGAATCGGTTGTTTATATGGCTGAGAATTATACATTCGAAGTCAGTGCTAAGTTGAGGATACCAAACTTGAATGACCTAGGAACGGTTTAGTTGGCTTCTGCACTACCTTGGAGATTCAGATAGAGATGAATGAAAAATGGCAAATCGATAAACTGATATAATGAGCTACTTTATGGCTATTTTTTGCTTGGGTTAGTAACTTCAGGCTGCGTTTTGTAATTACCGGTTAAGACTTGCGACATTAGGGCTCCGAGGTTCTGTTGTTTGATGATGGAATATGTACGTAGCTATAAAAAAACAGGACCTGTTTGGTTAAAATTTCATTGTATTTTTTGTATTATTATCATGTCGCATGGTTTGCTCTTTAATTGTTTATGTTACGCCATACATGTATACACTTAGTACGTTACAGTTTTGCTTTATTTCATTGCACTTATTTATATTTATTATGTAAACCCTAGATGGCCCCCTAGCTTATTTCTGATTTGCTTTGTGGGGAATAATACCATCCAAAACTTTGAAATTCTTTTAAGCCTTGAGGGTACCCCATAGCTAGCTTATTTCTGATTTGCTTTGTGGGGAATAATACCTTCCAAACATTTTAAAGCCTATCTCAAACCATCCTTGATTTCACTAAAAAACTTTACCCCAAAAAAAATGGAAAAGAAAAGAAAAGAGTTCATAATAATGCCTATAGCTTAAGGTTCCTCATTCCAAATCCCTCTTAATCCCTCTTTTTCAACTCCTCCCATTGAATTGTCTCTCATTTTTAATTGTTGTTTCATTTCAAAAGAAATCTCATTTTATTTTGAACACCATTTTCCCACTTGTAAATAAAATTCCAAAATTGACCTACTCCTCTCGGCCCAAAAGCCCAAGTCCAGCCCAATGCTCCATTCGGCCCAAAAACCCAAGTCCAGCCCAACACTCCACAAGGCCCAAAACCTGAAGCCCAAACTCAAGGCCCAAAACCCGAAGCCCAAACTCAAGGCCCAAAACCCGAAGCCCAAACCCAAGTCCAAAACCCATGGCCCCAGGCCCAAAATCCGAGATCAAGCCCGAAGGCCCAAACCCGAAGCCCAAGAAGCCCATCACCCGAAGCCCAAGAAGCCCACCACCCAAAGCCCAAAAAGCCCATGGCCCAAAACCAAGAAAGCCCAAAACCATAAAAGACCCATGTCTCAAATAAGGCCCAAGTCCACAAAGCCTATGTCCACAAAATCAAGCAAGCCTAAGTCCACAAAAATCAAGTTAAGTCCACAAGAATCAAACCTTGGACCAAAAGTTGACCTTTGACCTGAAAATTGATCGAATGTTGACTTTGACCAGAAAACCTTGACCTTGACCAAAAACATTGACTTTGACCAAAAACCTTGACCTTGACCAAAAAAAAGTGTTGACCTTGACCAAAAACATTGACTTTGACTAAAAACCTTGACCTTGACCAAAAAAAGTGTTGACCTTGACCAAGAACGTTGACCTTGACCCAAAACATTGACCTTGACCAAAAATGTTGACCTTGACCCAACTTTGACTCAACCCGAATTCAATCTAGTTCAAGTCTGAACCTCAATCCAATTCAAACTCGACCTCAACCCAAATCCAATTCAACCCAATTTCATTTAATTCAAACCCATTCCAATTCAAACCAATTCGTTTTCATCTCAACTCAATTCAATTTTGACACATTCACTTCAAACCCGACTTGTAAATTCCTTTCAAAATCCAAAGTATCTCCTTTCTCGAATTTCAATCAGCCATTTTATTCAAACTTCATCAAGTTTTCAAAAGAAACCATTTTGTGGAATTTTAAAGGAAAAACTCTTCTCACATCACAGAAAACTCTTCTCAAACGCAGAAAGTTCTTCTCACATATACAGAAAGTTTTCTCCTAAAAATTCTCAAAATCATGTTTCTTCATCGAGAATTCTGAACAACTTCACAAATTTCCTAACTTAGTTTTCAAACCCAAAATAAATTGTTTTCGGGGAACATAGGATGTCTAACACCTTCAAAGAACGTTTCTTCCTAGTTAGACATTACTTGTTTCTCCTCCAAATAAAAATCCGAGGCGAGGCACTGGGGTCGTAACATCCCTTGTCGCAGTCTGGATCTCTTTAGGCGGGGCATTAGGGTGACAAACCTCCCCTAATTGCAGCCTAGACTTTTACAAGGCGGGGTGCTAGGGATGTAACTGTCTTCCTAGTTGCAGCCGGGATTTTAGAATCGTCTAACTCCCTTCCGCTCGATTTCAAAGTTTTCGTTTTTTAACGTTTTAAAACCCGGGAGTTAGAGACGTTATTAGGGTCTGACCGAGAACATCTCATTCATGGTGTTTCTCTCTAAATCCTATTTTTCGACATAAATTCATTGCCCCATCTTTCGAGCCTCGGCACTTACCATTAATTAAGTGTCGTGTTCGAGGGGGTACATAGGGTAATCCCTCGGGATTATTCGCCCTTTTACAACAAAAATGACTTTTCGGTTTTAAACTTTAAGGGAGACGATTTTGACAATCATTCCTCCAAACAACTCAACCCATCATCATCTCATTTCAAATCCCAAAATATCCCAAAACCTCAACTCTTTTCGAACCTCGAACCCAAAAAACCCAGGATCTCTCCCAAATTCCAATTGCCTCACATACTCAAGTCATCATTCAAACTCCAATTCACCTTAAATTCAAATCATCTTGCGAATTCTAGCTTCTCTCAAACTTCTAACGTCTCACAGGCCCGAGCGCCTCACAGACTCGAACATCTCAATTTCTCCACCATTTTAAGATTCAAGCGTCTCACAGACCCGAGCGTCTCACAGGCCTTGACATCCCATCCCATCCCAACCGTCTCATAGACCCGAGCGTCTCACAGACTAATCTCTCACACCCAAAACTTCAAACCCTTCACAACTTCCAAAACCCCAAAATACTTGAACTACGTAAGGTCTGATCTCAACAGGGAGTTGAGTACGTAGGCAACCCACACAGGGTGCGACCCCGTTCAAAACAAAAAACCCTTTTTCCCCATCTAAGGTGACTTCGTATCTCTCAAAACACTCAAACCTTCTTCGGCTCCCACAAACTCAAACCATCAGACTTCAAGTCTTGTCTATTCATTCCACCTCGGACTTTTCCCAATTCTTCATTCTATACTCATCCGACATCACTAATTCCTCTTCTTGGCGCTAGCTTGACACAAAAGCTCGCCTCATCCACTCTCTCTCTTCCCATCCTAATCCTATCCTTGGCTTTTAAATGAATCTCTCTAATAAGGTTTTGAAAGAAGGCAATCCCGACAATTGGAGACCGAGGTTTCCTCGGGCACCAATCCGAAGTCGTGGTCGTTGCCACTTCTGAGGGGTGTAACCCAGTGCGAACCCACAATAGAATCTCTGATCTGACCAGATAACTCCTATCCACAGGCAACAATCTCAGAGTCAATTAACGGTTCTTAGAACCCTCATCTTTCCTTCCTAGTTCCTTAGGTCAAACTAGGTGGCGACTCTAGTCAAATCCGCCTTATAGAGGCATAAGTCCGCGTGGAGCCCATTGAGAGTGGGTGTAGTGCACACTTGCACTCTCCCCTTTGTGCTTTCTGGGAAAGACGGACGATGTAGTAGGTATTTGAGGGATGCCAGAATAACGGGTTTTCACCCTCCACAGAATGGCATATTTCTAGGAACTTGACTTTTCAGTCAGACCATATTTGCATAAACCCCCCTCATACCGAAAAATCACCCTCCACAGAATGGCGACTCTGCTGGGGAGAACTTGAGTAAGTTTTTCTCAAACTCAAGGAAGACTGAACTCCATTCAAAATTGTCGGGACTTCCCCACTTCTTTCAAAACCTTTAAGAAATTCTTTTCAAAGCCTACTCCACACTTAGAGTGTGTATCTGACGAGGACAATTAGGACTTATTAGATCCTCAACAAACATGACAACAATTGGGTTAATTGTTAGCTCACGATTAGAAAGAGACACTTAGGGTTGAATGAAGCTAACTTCCCTTTAGGTTAATAAATAACCAATTGAAATCACCGCCTTCAAGACAAAACAGTTAATAAATAGGGTTGTTGTTCTTCTTCTCTGTTTTATTTACCGCATTCATATTATTGTTGCTTGTTGCGGGGTGAGACGGTCATTGACCTACACCATTTCCGCTTTTACATTTACAACTTGTGAGTGCATGGGTAGCTTAGGACATGCATTCCTCTGTGTCACCCAATTTATCCACGAGTCACGGAATCCCGACCGGTCCACGGTTGATTTCCCATGAGCTGGGTCATTTATATAAATGGCTAAACCCACGGGGCGAGATGGTCATCGACCTACGCCCTGCAGGCTCATGATCCAAAAATACCCTCCATTATCCGAGTCTAATCCAGCATATAGTAAACTCAGAGCCTTCAGTGTCCAGCTGCCTAATCCGGTGTCTAAGACGGGATTTTACGGGTAGTCACCCCCTTGTATGCCGCCTGTCTGACCACCCTTCTACCTTACCCTGAAGATTGCATGGGCTCAGTTCTCCATTGTTCCTCTGCACCACGGGTGTCTCTAAAGCCCAATGTCACGCTACACGCCCATAGAGGATCCTGTATTTACCGGATACCCATACATGGCACAACGTAGTCAGTGAATAATTTGGACTTTAGACACACCTGACCGTGCAGATGACGAGAGACCCGTTCCCATGCAGTACTTCCCCGAGTTTCCCGGAAAGTGGGGTGTTGTCGGATCATCACTGGCCGTGGCGTATGTTTCCTTATCACTTCGGGTATCCTGACCTTTCGAACTTAAGCACTCCGGACTTTCTTGATAACGTGTCTCGCAAGGGGCATAGCAGAGAAAAACCCCGAGAGATGACAGTGAAGGGACGACGGTTCCCCCGGTGAGACGGAGTCATAATTTACCTGGAAATTGATTATCCCAACATTAACACTTACAGCTCCACATCAAATATAGCCACGATTTACTTTATGCTATACATGTGTACTGACATCAGCTGAAATATCTAGGGATATGCGACTTCAGACGACTGATGGCGGTTGTGACTGCTTTGGAAGATGCTGAAATCAAAGATCCAAAGCCAACAATCATGCAAAGAGAAAACCACCGACCTGGGCAGGACTCTCAAAGACAGAATTCGGGTCTAGGAATGTCACTCGGTGAAGCCTGGAAAATTTTAACCGAGGGAGGCTACCTAGCACCTTACAACACCAGTTCAAGGGTGAAGAAGCTTGGGCCACAATTACATGAGTATTGTGACTATCATCGGATTCGCGGGCACGCCACCGACGAGTGCACCACACTGAGAAACGCAATCCAAGAGCTGATAGACAGAGGAGATGTCTCTTCTTTAGATATAAGACGTCCATCCTAAGCCACGAAGGCGCATTTTCCTAAGGCATCACCGAGCTAGGCATGATCATGTACTAATCCATGGCGATAGTGGCAGAAAGTTGTTGAGTCATGTTTTCATTTACAACTATCATGAAAGCGCATGAAGGGTTGCATCCCATCCCTCTCCCCTTTCTATTCGACCTATCCAAGAATCATGGGAAGAGCAAGACGATTTTATCATGTTGACTGATGCAATGTAGGAATTACCACTCCTTAAGCGGTCAAGGTTCGAATAACAGCTAAAACATGTGGGATCATATTTCATCCGGGACCCACTCAGTAACTGACCATCTAAAGAGCCATTGGTGGCGAGGTGAACTTCGTGGATCCTCAACCAGAACCGACGCAAGCGAGACTAGGTGTAATCTTATCATTCATGCATTGCATTCAAAACAAAAACATTCAATCAAAATCCAAAATTCAATCATTTTCATTGTCAATACATCATGCATCATATATACGTAGTAATTCCACATTACCACAACATAATGCATTGTAGATAGTTGCATCTTCATACTCCCGTATCGAAACAACATCTTGGGAAAAAATCTTGAGAGATTGATTGAACAGAGTGCGTGAACCACTAAACTCTCGACCCGTCGATGAACATAAGGGTCTAATCAAAATCAGCACCACAATCAAGTGAGTAGTGTGCAAAGAGCGGTATTTTCTCTTGAATTTCAGGTGAGCGTTTTTGGACAATCCACTGAGCGACGAGGGAAGGTAGAGAGAGCCAATCGAGGTAAAACCATGAGTGACTTGTGCTTTCCTTCAGCACATGGAGAGGCATAATTTAGAGTGAGATCAATGTCGATAGCAAAACACGAACTGTGATTCATGCAAAGATCCGAGAAATAGTAAGAAAACAATCATTGACTAATGAGGATGACGAGGCACTTAGGAATAAAAATCTCCACAAAACCAAAAAGCGATGACTGCCCTGTACATAATCCCTTAGTGAGCCCCGCTAAGCCTTTCATGAAAACTCTTTCTTCAAAAAAAAAACTCCACAATATGTCACCCCACATATACACACTTACCCGTGCAATAGAGGATCTCGAAGGAGCCGGAGCCATGACCCCTCCCCACCATCATTCACAAAAAACAACAAATGAAATGTTCGAAGAAACCAATGGGTCAATGCAACTCCAAAGCCAAACACCAAAAAAGAACACCGAAAATGTTCAAAAAGATCGATGAGTCAATGCAACTCCAAAGATGAGAGCCAAAATATAAAGTAAAAGATGCTTGAGAAAGTTAATGAGCCAAATGCAATTTCAAAAACACAAAAATGAGAAGAAAGTCCAAACCGTACACCAGAAGAGACAAGGAGGAGAAGTCTAGATCAAAAAGACCAATGATGTCTCATAGAAACCAATAAAAGGTTATCAAAAACCCGTCCAACTATTCCACCCATGGCAAAGGCGAAACATATCCTCTATTGCACAAAAGCTCCACGACTCCCAAATTGATCCTCCGGTCCCATGTGACATACATCATACCCCGCATCCCCGTTATGACCCAATAAAAGACCTCTGACTTGTTAGTTAATGAGCGTTAACTGAAAGTATCGGATCTGAGACATGAATCATAAGCTTCATACTTGTTATCAATATGTCCCATCACACCAAAGGGACAATGAGCGAATGAGTATGACCTCACCCCACGAGGTCTTCTGAGTGCGAGTGAATCTCCAGTCTGAGCACCAAATCATAAACAGCTTACCCCACTGCAGGTGAGGAATTTGTAAGGGTCGGAAAGTCCAAAACCTCGAAAAGAAATTCTTTGGAAAATACTGCTCCGAGCATTGAGAGTATCATTACACCATTAGCACACACAGCTATGCTCGCAAGAGATTGACCCGCGTCCTTCCATGAGAGGAGAGTGATACACGCATTCCAGTTCAATAATCACTCAAGATCAAACCGAAGATGTCTTATTTTCATAAACCTCATATTAATAGAGATAGGACCGTACCTTCTCTCCAAAACCTGTATATGCATTTTGCATCCCTTCTAGCATTTAGTATTTGCATGCATCATAACCACTTCAATTTCAACATCCGATTGGTAAGAACTCCTCCTAGTCTCGTTGAAAGTCGACTTCAGTTGCAGTTGTTGAAGCATAACTTTTGATGTCAACCGGAGCCATCCCGGGCCATCATCGAGCTATATCTAGCCTCTTTGGATCCATCCCGGGCTATCACCAAGCTACGTTGAACCATTCAAGAGTTATCCAGAGCCACACGAAGACCAACCCGAAGTTATCCACTATCATACTCGAGCCTCATTGGCACCTCTCCCAATGGCGAGCAAGAGCCATACAGGAGCCATCATCCGACATTGAAACCATCCTCGGAATTACACAGGGGTCATCCCAACAGTCCGAGAACAATACGGGAGCCACCTCAAATCCACATCAAATCTATCTCATCACCAAGGTCTTGCCTACACAGTTTTGAACTACGTATGGTCTGATCTGAATACAAAATTGAGTACGTAGGCAGCCCGCCCAGGGTGCGACCACCTCAAAGGAAAAATGCCCCTTTCTTCCTCGCTATCACCAAATAGAGCCATCTTGTAGCCCTTCCCGGAGCCATCCCGAGCTATCCTGGAGCCATCATGAGAGAACCCTGAAGTCATAACCGGGCCGAAGCCATCCATCCATGACCAAGAATTTATCTACCACATCAAAATACGTCAAACACAACACAGTCCACCAATCACATCAACCCACCATTCGACTCAAAATCTCAATCCAAATCGAAACCCACCAACCACCCCAGAGCCGTTGCTCATATTGGGGTCATGAATCATGTTGGAGCCACCAACCACACTGGAGCCACCCGACCGTACCGGAGCCATCAACGTAATCCGGAGCCATCAGTCCATACCGGAGCCATCACCACATGCCAAAGTCATCTCAAAATTTCAAACAACTCTGGAGCCGTCTGCTCACACAAACAGGGAGTTTAATTCAATTAATACATTGGTTAATCACCTCACATATCATCTGCATATACCCACAAAATTTGCTCACCGTCTGACGCATCTTCACACCCGCTAGGCAGCTATTGCGCTACTAGCGCGGTCGATTTTTTCATTTTACACCCGCTAGACAGCTATTGCGCTACTAGTGCGGTCAAATTTTCGTTTTACACCCGCTAGGCAGCTATTGCGCTACTAGCGCGGTCGATTTTTTTCATTTTACACCCGCTAGACAGCTATTGCGCTACTAGTGCGGTCAAATTTTCGTTTTACACCCGCTAGGCAGCTATTGCGCTACTAGCGCGGTCGATTTTTTTCATTTTACACCCGCTAGACAGCTATTGCGCTACTAGTGCGGTCAAATTTTCGTTTTACACCCGCTAGACAGCTATTGCGCTACTAGTGCGGTCAAATTTTCATTTTACACCTGCTAGACAGCTATTGCGCTACTAGTGCGGTCGACTTTTCATTTTACACCTGCTAGACAGCTATTGCGCTACTAGTACGGTCGACTTTTCGTTTTACACCCGCTAGACAGCTATTGCGCTACTAGTGCGGTCGACTTCTCATTTTACACCTGCTAGACAGCTATTGCGCTACTAGTACGGTCAAATTTTTGTTTTACACCCGCTAGGCAGCTATTGCGCTACTAGTGCGGTCGACTTTTCGTTTTACACCCGCTAGACAGCTATTGCGCTACTAGTGCGGTCGACTTTTCATTTTACACCTGCTAGACAGCTATTGTGCTACTAGTACGGTCGCCTTTCGTTTTACACCCGCTAGGCAGCTATTGCGCTACTAGTGCGGTCGACTTCTCATTTTACACCTGCTAGACAGCTATTGCGCTACTAGTACGGTCGCCTTTCGTTTTACACCCGCTAGGCAGCTATTGCGCTACTAGTGCGGTCGACTTCTCATTTTACACCTGCTAGACAACTATTGCGCTACTAGTACGGTCGCCTTTCGTTTTACACCCGCTAGGCAGCTAGCGCTACTAGTGCGGTCGACTTCTCATTTTACACCTGCTAGACAGCTATTGCGCTACTAGTACGGTCGCCTTTCGTTTTACACCCGCTAGGCAGCTATTGCGCTACTAGTGCGGTCGACTTTTCGTTTTACACCCGCTAGACAGCTATTGCGCTACTAGTGCGGTCGACTTTTCATTTTACACCTGCTAGACAGCTATTGCGCTACTAGTACGGTCGCCTTTCATTTTACACCTGCTAGACAGCTATTGCGCTACTAGTACGGTCGCCTTTCGTTTTACACCCGCTAGGCAGCTATTGCTACTAGTGCGGTCGACTTTTCGTTTTACACCGCTAGACAGCTATTGCGCTACTAGTGCGGTCGACTTTTCATTTTACACCTGCTAGACAGCTATTGCGCTACTAGTACGGTCGCCTTTCATTTTACACCTGCTAGACAGCTATTGCGCTACAAGTATGGTACCGAACTTGCATTCTAGGCTCGTCATAAGCCCTAGGGCTGGATATCAAGAGGTCCAGTTGAGGCACTCCTAAGTCCTCGTGCACTCTAAACCAAAACATTGTTAGTATCATAGGCTCGGCATAAGTCCTATGGCTAGATATCAAGAGGTCTAGTTGAGGCTCGTCATAAGTCCTCGTACTTTCAATTGCATTATAGGCTTGTCATGAGTCCTATAGTTAGATGTCAAGAGGTCTAACTGAGGCTCGTCATAAGTCCTCGTACTTTTAATCACATTCATACACTCACGATCGTATCCCATCAAATCACAAACCGTAGTGAGAATTTTTGGCGCCCCGTCAACCTTGATCCAATTATGCAAAGGTTTGCAGAATTGAATCAAGGGGAGCCATCTGTAGACACCAAAAATTCTCACCCCATAAAGCAAATTCCGAAATAATAAACACAATAAGAGGGGTCGTCGCCTTTCTTTGTCAAACACGTATTGACGCGCATGCCAAAATGAAACCATCGTTTTATAGTCTTTTTCAAAGCATTTCATAAAAACACGATTTTGGTAAAACGAATTTTCAAACGACAATACGGTTTTAAACTCATCACGTTTTGAATCTTATTTTTATTTGTATCCCATAATTTCATCTCACTATATTATTGTTCTCATTCGTATTGTATACTTTCCTTCTGAAACGGTAACATTTTTTAGCTGAATTATCCGGTCAGAATTAAGGCTTTTGTATTATTTCCTCCATCTATATGTTGAGTTTGAGTTAGCTTAGTCAGTTAGCATGTCCACTGGAAAATCAACAGGTAGGGGGGTTCGAATCTGGCAAACAATTGGACGCGTTCTATTTTCTTCCCCGCCCGCAGAAGAACTCTTGTTTTTATTTCGTATGCTAATATACTGAGTTCTGTCATAGTTTAACCGGTGGAAGCATGCAAGGGGTACGCTAGAGGTCACGAGTTCGAGACTGGGAAGCTGCTAAAACTCATTTTGCCTCTTCTATCCCCCTGGTCGATTTTTGCCCCAGTTAAAGCCCATTCATTAGTCAGTCCATGAATCCAGCCCAAATGAAACCCTAAATGGACATCTGTTTACTCCCTCTTTCATTATAAAACTACCAAAAACCCTACAGTAAGGGACACGGTTTTTCTCGACTCAGCAGACATCAATCCCAACACTCTCATTCCATTTTGTCCAGTTCCCTGCATACTGCTCCCGAGCTCGAAAGAAAACAAAAACCCAGAAAAAACTTGCGCCTCCCTTTTCTCTTCGAAATCGAAGAAAATTCTTCGACACCTTCGAAATCTTCTTCCGCCATTAACGTTTTGCTTTTCCACCACTGATTCTCGCCAGGATATCCTACCCCGCCTCGTCTTCTCCTTCACATTACTAAGCTGAGTAAGTTCCTTCCTGTGTGCTAACGATTCGAAGAAGAATCTCAACTTCTTCTGCCCCTTCGTTCTGTTTTCTTTTATTTTGTTTCTCTTTCAGACGTCGAAACCAGAGCTTCGAGCTCCCATCTCGCTTGTCTCTGGTTTCATGTAGACCAGGTTGATTTTTACGTTTTCATTCGTTGTTTTAAGTTCCACGGTATAATGAGCTCCTCGGGTAATTGTTTTAAATTCCGACTTCACCATTTCACCTTCTCCTTCACATAACCGAGCTTACTTTAATTTCTGTCTACCCTGGCAGTTTTCTGTACTTGCATCGGGCATTCTTTTTTCTGATCGTTCCGCTCTATCCTCGTATAAACCTTTGGGTGATTATCGAGCCTGATACGGACAAAGAAGTCCATGAACAGGGGGGCTAAGACACATTGCGGATCAGTGTTTTCAATTCTAGTTCATAATTATGCTGTGATTTTCATAAACCTCTTATTCCTCGCGAGGAAATTTGCTATTGAGTGGAGAAAGTTTTCGTTGGTTTTTTAATAATCTCTGCTATGGCTTTAAATGTTGGCATGGAGCTGTCGTTTTTCTCCTCCGAAAAGGTATCGAGTTCCATGTATCTTATTTGCTACATCTCCCGACTCACAACTGCTCTCGGCTGATATATTTGTTCTAATACTGTCACTTTGTTCTCTTGATCTGGATATCTGTTGAGACTTGATTTGAAAAGGCATACCCTCTACTGTCAACGAGGTTGCAGTGTCTGATCCTTATCTTTAAATCCTGCAATCGTTTTGTCTGTTAGTCTTGTGTTGGAACAGGGTTGGTGATACTCATCTAATGCACCCAGATTTTCTTGCTTCCCCATAGAGCCCACCACCGACTGAAATGACATGGGAAGAATCTGTTCCCTGGGTTTGAAACATTGCATTATATTCAGTCTCCATTATTCATCAACAGTTCCATATTCTTATGTGTTTAACCTGCTCAGATGCTAACCTTGATGAACTAATTTGAATCGCTTATTGTTATTGTCTTGGTGTTTATTGTTTCGTTTGCTTACAGGAAACCTTATGTCTCCATCTCGGGTATTTATACTCTGAACTAATTCATGGTCTTTGTATTCTGTGTCATGCTATGATGGTGTGCGTGACTGCAATCTGACTCATGTTCATGTACATTCTGTTGTCTTACGCTTCATACCCTGGTGCATGAGCAAATCTGATCCGATTAATTCCTTTGTTTGCGACCAAGTGTAATGACAGAGAAATGCTAGGTTAATTGATGACTGAAATGCTGTTACTCCCTTATGCCTGAAATCGAATCTAATAACTATGCGGAACCAGCTTCTGAATCTGATAAATCACAGCTGTCTTCTAGTCCATCAGTTTGTATTTTGTTTAGGAGTTCCTAAGAATCGGTTGTTTATATGGCTGAGAATTATACATTCGAAGTCAGTGCTAAGTTGAGGATACCAAACTTGAATGACCTAGGAACGGTTTAGTTGGCTTCTGCACTACCTTGGAGATTCAGATAGAGATGAATGAAAAATGGCAAATCGATAAACTGATATAATGAGCTACTTTATGGCTATTTTTTGCTTGGGTTAGTAACTTCAGGCTGCGTTTTGTAATTACCGGTTAAGACTTGCGACATTAGGGCTCCGAGGTTCTGTTGTTTGATGATGGAATATGTACGTAGCTATAAAAAAACAGGACCTGTTTGGTTAAAATTTCATTGTATTTTTTTGTATTATTCATCATGTCGCATGGTTTGCTCTTTAATTGTTTATGTTACGCCATACATGTATACACTTAGTACGTTACAGTTTTGCTTTATTTCATTGCACTTATTTATATTTATTATGTAAACCCTAGATGGCCCCCTAGGTCACCCCTTTTTCTTTTGATCAAAGTCTTGGAAGGTACCCCACAACTAGCTTATTTCTGATTTGCTTTGTGGGGAATAATACCATCCAAAACTTTGAAATTCTTTTAAGCCTTGAGGGTACCCCACAGCTAGCTTATTTCTGATTTGCTTTGTGGGGAATAATACCTTCCAAACATTTTAAAGCCTATCCCAAACCATCCTTGATTTCACTAAAAAACTTTACCCCAAAAAAAATGGAAAAGAAAAGAAAAGAGTTCATAATAATGCCTATAGCTTATGGTTCCTCATTCCAAATCCCTCTTAATCCCTCTTTTTCAACTCCTCCCATTGAATTGTCTCTCATTTTTAATTGTTGTTTCATTTCAAAAGAAATCTCATTTTATTTTGAACACCATTTTCCCACTTGTAAATAAAATCCCAAAATTGACCCACTCCACTCGGCCCAAAAGCCCAAGTCCAGCCCAATGCTCCATTCGGCCCAAAAACCCAAGTCCAGCCCAACACTCCACAAGGCCCAAAACCCGAAGCCCAAACTCAAGGCCCAAAACCCGAAGCCCAAACTCAAGGCCCAAAACCCGAAGCCCAAACCCAAAGCCCAAAAAACCCGAAGCCCAAACCCAAGTCCAAAACCCATGGCCCAAGGCCCAAAATCCGAGATCAAGCCCGAAGGCCCAAACCTGAAGCCCAAGAAGCCCATCCCCGAAGCCCAAGAAGCCCACCACCCAAAGCCCAAAAAGCCCATGGCCCAAAACCAAGAAAGCCCAAAACCATAAAAGACCCATGTCTCAAATAAGGCCCAAGTCCACAAAGCCTATGTCCACAAAATCAAGCAAGCCTAAGTCCACAAAAATCAAGTTAAGTCCACAAGAATCAAACCTTGAACCAAAAGTTGACCTTTGACCTGAAAATTGATCGAATGTTGACTTTGACCAGAAAACCTTGACCTTGACCAAAAACATTGACTTTGACCAAAAACCTTGACCTTGACCAAAAAAAAGTGTTGACCTTGATTAAAAACATTGACTTTGACCAAAAACCTTGACCTTGACCAAAAAAAGTGTTGACCTTGACCAAGAACGTTGACCTTGACCCAAAACATTGACCTTGACCAAAAATGTTGACCTTGACCCAACTTTGACTCAACCCGAATTCAATCTAGTTCAAGCCTGAACCTCAATCCAAACCGAACTCGAACCTCAATCCAATTCAAACTCGACCTCAACCCAAATCCAATTCAACCCAATTTCATTTAATTCAAACCCAATCCAATTCAAATCCAATTCGTTTTCAATCTCAACTCAATTCAATTTTGACACATTCACTTCAAACCCGACTTGTAAATTCCTTTCAAAATCCAAAGTATCTCCTTTCTCGAATTTCAATCAGCCATTTTATTCAAACTTCATCAAGTTTTCAAAAGAAACCATTTTGTGGAATTTTAAGGGAAAAACTCTTCTCACATCACAGAAAACTCTTCTCAAACGCAGAAAGTTCTTCTCACATATACAGAAAGTTTTCTCCTAAAATCATTTCTCAAAATCAATGTTTCTTCATCGAGAATTCCGAACAACTTCACAAATTTCCTAACTTAGTTTTCAAACCCAAAATAAATTGTTTTCGGGGAACATAGGATGTCTAACACCTTCAAAGAACGTTTCTTCCTAGTTAGACATTACTTGTTTCTCCTCCAAATAAAAATCCGAGGCGAGGCACTGGGGTCGTAACATCCCTTGTCGCAGTCTGGATCTCTTTAGGCGGGGCATTAGGGTGACAAACCTCCCCTAATTGCAGCCTAGATTTTTACAAGGCGGGGTGCTAGGGATGTAACTGTCTTCCTAGTTGCAGCCGGGATTTTAGAATCGTCTAACTCCCTTCCGCTCGATTTCAAGGTTTTCGTTTTTTAACGTTTTAAAACCCGGGAGTTAGAGACGTTATTAGGGTCTGACCGAGAACATCTCATTCATGGTGTTTCTCTCTAAATCCTATTTTTCGACATAAATTCATTGCCCCATCTTTCGAGCCTCGGCACTTACCATTAATTAAGTGTCGTGTTCGAGGGGGTACATAGGGTAATCCCTCGGGATTATCCGCCCTTTTACAACAAAAATGACTTTTCGGTTTAAAACTTTAAGGGAGACGATTTTGACAATCATTCCTCCAAACAACTCAACCCATCATCATCTCATTTCAAATCCCGAAATATCCCAAAACCTCAACTCTTTTCGAACCTCGAACCCAAAAAACCCAGGATCTCTCCCAAATTCCAATTGCCTCACATACTCAAGTCATCATTCAAACTCCAATTCACCTTAAATTCAAATCATCTTGCGAATTCTAGCTTCTCTCAAACTTCTAACGTCTCACAGGCCCGAGCGCCTCACAGACTCGAACCTCTCAATTTCTCCACCATTTTAAGATTCAAGCGTCTCACAGACCCGAGCGTCTCACAGGCCTTGACATCCCATCCCATCCCAACCGTCTCATAGACCCGAGCGTCTCACAGACTAATCTCTCACACCCAAAACTTCAAACCCTTCACAACTTCCAAAACCCCAAAATACTTGAATTACGTACGGTCTGATCTCAACAGGGAGTTGAGTACGTAGGCAACCCACACAGGGCTGCGACCCCGTTCAAAACAAAAAACCCTTTTTCCCCATCTAAGGTGACTCTCGTATCTCTCAAAACACTCAAACCTTCTTCGGCTCCCACAAACTCAAACCATCAGACTTCAAGTCTTGTCTATTCATTCCACCTCGGACTTTTCCCAATTCTTCATTCTATACTCATCCGACATCACTAATTCCTCTTCTTGGCGCTAGCTTGACACAAAAGCTCGCCTCATCCACTCTCTCTCTTCCCGTCCTAATCCTATCCTTGGCTTTTAAATGAATCTCTCTAATAAGGTTTTGAAAGAAGGCAATCCCGACAATTGGAGACTGAGGTTTCCTCGGGCACCAATCCGAAGTCGTGGTCGTTGCCACTTCTGAGGGGTGTAACCCAGTGCGAACCCACAATAGAATCTCTGATCTGACCAGATAACTCCTATCCACAGGCAACAATCTCAGAGTCAATTAACGGTTCTTAGAACCCTCAACTTTCCTTCCTAGTTCCTTAGGTCAAACTAGGTGGCGACTCTAGTCAAATCCACCTTATAGAGGCATAAGTCCGCGTGGAGCCCATTGAGAGTGGGTGTAGTGCACACTTGCACTCTCCCCTTTATGCTTTCTGGGAAAGACGGACGATGTAGTGGGTATTTGAGGGATGCCAGAATAACGGGTTTTCACCCTCCACAGAATGGCATATTTCTAGGAACTTGACTTTTCTGTCAGACCATATTTGCATAGACCCCCCTCATACCGAAAAATCACCCTCCACAGAATCGAGTAACCCAAGTCTGGTAGCAGGTGGATAAGGTCGGTGAAGGCGGTGTAGTACTCGTCTACCAACGTCTTGTCCCCTTGCCTCAGACTATCCAGCTCGAGGCACTTAGCCTCTTGTACATGTACCGGGTAGTACTTGGCTCGCAGCAGAGCCGTGTACTCCCTTCATCCAAACTCAGGATCAGCTCTCATGTCATCTCTCACAAGCTTCCACCAAATCCTTGCCAAACCCTTCAGATACTAAGCGGCAAGATGAACCTTGGCTCTAGCAGGCACATCCAAGGTCTCGTAGGTGATCTCCAGTTCGGAGATATACACCTCCAGCTTACTAGGGTCGGTCTCCCCATGTAATGACGGTGGTCTCAGATCCGCCAACGCCTTGACCCAGTTGGTCTCGCGCGGCTGTGGTTACGGGCCTTGTTGGTCCGCACCGCCTTGCTGCTGCTGCCCCTGATGCATCGCAGCCACCAACTGTGGGACCATCTGGGCTACGGCGGCTGCTACTGCGTCAGCCATAACTTGTGACGTAGTGTTCTCCCCCTGGTCTCCCGTATCACCAATACCGCACCCGCGGCCTCTTCCTCTTGGTCGACCTGACATCTGTATTCACATGGACATTCATTAGCATCGTGCTTACAAATTTATCAGTTCCAACAGTTGTAACGCCTTTTCGATAACAAGGTATCTGCACACTTAGTTAGTGGTTAACCTTTCCATAACTGCTCACTTAGGTAACTACGGTTAGGTTTCCTAACTCGGTATGTTCCTAAGCTCGGTATTCTAGTCATCAGAGCGATACTTCGCTCTGATACCACTTTTTGTAACACCCCTACTGTAAAACTTAACGATAAAACGAAACTGCAACGGAAAATATATAACATAATGATTTGGTGTTACACGCCGTTAGCCACCCACGTGGCTAACAAGGCAGAATACATACAAACGTATCGGTCTGATGCACAGACTCCCGAGCAAAGTACTAAAACCATAAATACAACCAACTATACCGAGTATTAATATTTACAACCATCACTGTATAACCGTCAACCCAAAACATATCACCACGGGAGCACATGCGCATCCCGGGTCCAACATCCAAAACCAACAAAAGTATTTCATAACTCCTAAGATCTAGAGCCACTCCACTTCCTCGATCCTCATCCTACAAAATAGAATATGGTGCCCCAATGGGGCTCAGAAACCCATGGCTGGTATGGCTAACGTGCAGCCCATCGGCTACCAGGATACACGCAACCAATTGTCATGATAACATGGCATTGATTTTAACATGCAAATTACATAACATAGCAACAAGCATTGCATCACAAATAACTTCACATAACATAACGGGGACGGTACTCATCAAGTACCGTACCAAACATAGTTAGACAACTGGGAGAGCCGAGAGAATGATGTCAAACTCATGTTAAGCTCGTTACATAACTCGTTACCGTTCTGTTTAACGAACGAGTAACTTAACCCAAAGATGTGTCGGATATAGTGATCCAAGCACACCGTACATATTTTCCCCCTAGTCCGATCAATGGTTAGATAGGTAAGCTTTGGTTAAGCTTGTGGGTGATTGTAATCCAAGAAGGAAAAACAACCATAATGTAAAAAGAGGCGAATCTGATTCAGATATCTACTCCCGTACATACACGCGTGACCGGAACGACCGGATTCCTCACTCCCCGGTTAACCACTTGTTTGAAGTCCCATAGATGGAACTTGACACTTTCAATCACATAAGTGTTTAGGCCCAGTTAGGCACACAAAGGAGATGAGATATAGTTTAACAACACAAACCAAAACTAGTCCATACATAGCCGTAGTTAGAACGTTCCTTGGTCGAAACGTTAAACGGAGTACCGCTCTCTTACGTGTCCTAGTTAGGTTGACTAACGGGTTAGTACGTATTCGAGGTTAATGGTACCGGTACACTCACGTCACAATAATAACAATGACTGTAAACTCGTTTCATGATTTAAGTCTACAAAGTCATAAACATACAGAAAAACAAACAACACATAAGCCGGTGTAAACCGGTAGGCAACAAATTACAAGAAAACCATACCTTGGTCCCTGTTGTGTTTGTTTTCCACCGTAGGCAACTCCTATACACATGCAGTAACGTCGGTTAATTATTGTACTCGACCTTTGATTAACTTATTACTTCACATTTCTAGCTTGTTTTATTATCACACTTAGTTATAACGTTTTACCCTTTTAATTGTCATTACAACACACCTAACATATCTTAAACAACCTTATAACATCATTACTCATCAATCACCATCATTGGATATCATTTACTAACCTTAAACAATGTTTTTAGAGTGGTCCGGGACTTGGTCCTTACCTATAGTCCCGGACCAATCCATGGCATAACTCTCGGGTGATTTCAGACACTGGTCCGGGTCCTTGTACAAACCCTAAGTCCCAGACCAGGTCTGTGTTGAAACTCTTGGCATGTTTAATAGGGGTGGTCGGGACTTCATACAATACTTAAGTCCCGGACCAAGGTGTGGAATGAACTCTTGGCCCCTTTTTTAACATGGTCCGGGACTTTACCCTGGGACTAAGTCCCGGACCACTGCTACAGATTCTACATTTTTGCATTTTTCAATACTTGTTTCATGTGTTCCCTTCATCCATTGTTTACACAAACTTCCCAAATGAACTTAGGCATATTCTAATACCAAAATAACATCTTAAACTTGTCCAATTCCTTTTCCAACTTGTTACTCAATTTTTCTACACAATTCACTTAACACTTGTGATATTTTTCCTTAAGTTTCCAAGTGGTAGTTTCAGGGCTACAACACCAACTAACCAAAGTGTTACCTTATCTTCACTACCACTACTCCATAAGCATTATTTCTGCCCAACACCTCCATTACACAAGCTCTTTCTATTTTTTTCCTCCAATTCACACTTAAACTTTCACAAACATAATTCTTCCCTTGTTCTCCAAATTTCCTCTAGACTTAACTATATTCCCACCATGACCTTGATGTATCAATATCACCCTTTGAACACTAAATCCTCCAAGACAAAGCCTATACACTTTCAACTCCTAGAACATTTTAATTCCCTTTCTTTCACAAATCTAAGCCTTAAAACTTCATAGTACAACCTAGATCACTAAACTTCATTTAAACACCTAAACTTCTTGTTTCTTACTCAAATTTTGACATAGCTTTGCTAGCACCTTCCTACACCAAAGCACAAGGTTTTTCACCTTTAAACACTCAAGAACATTTATCCACACAAGAATGTTCTTTACATACAACTAAACCTTAAACTACACTACATCACAATATAGTGCATAATTTAAATTGCTTGGCACTTAGGCCCTTAAATAACATGGCTCATACTAATTGCCTTTGACGTGCAATTACATACAACATAACATATGCCCTTAATAACCTCTTGAGGATAGTTTTCTAGCTCATTTACCATTGGATCCTTAGGTAGTTTATTAAGCATTTTAAAGCTCAATTTCCTAAGACACATTAAACCTTATTAAGTTAGGTTATTTACCTCTTTTCCTTCCAAACTTCTTTCTTGTTCCTTGGATTGAAAATTAGCAAGGAACTTGGTCACTTGTCAATCTTCTAATCAATACACAAGTAGAGATAATGAGTATTAAGCTTCATGCTCAAACTCATTAATAAACCTTGGGTTATATAATGTCTTAAAACATAAAAATAAATGTTTTACCTTGGAATTGAATAGGAATTGAATTAAGTAGCAAGAGAGGACTCCACCTAGCCCTTTGAAGTTTGGAATGAAACTAAGAATGAAAAAGAAAACACCATGAAGAGGTGATTTTCAGTAATGTATAAAAACAAGGGGAAATGAAGTTTTTCTTTGGTTTTCCTTACCTTGAAGCAAAGGTGATCAACAAGGTGTAAAAAGATGAGTTCAAGCTCCTTCCATGGTGATTCCTCTTGGCACTGAAATGGTGTTTTTGAAGATTTGAAAAGATAAGGTTGTAGAACTTGTCTAAACTAAGAGAATGGTGGTATTGGAATTAATTTTGGAGCATAGAGCTAGGATTAACAAGGAATCAAAGATGGAGAATGGTGATGAACTGTAGCAAAACCGTTTGGAGAAGGGAGGAGAAGGTTGAAGACCATGGGAATCAAGAAGCAAAAAGAAGAGAATGAGGTGAGAGGTTTACTTTTGAAAGATATTTAAGTGTAAAGGTAAATAGTGAATTTACTTACTTATTCTTTTCTTCCTTATTTAATTAGTTAAGTGTGGTGATTCACACTTGAAAACCGGCCCCCTTAGTCAAATGGGATATTTTATGGTCTTTGTTGAGCAATTAATTGACTTATGTCTTAAATTAGCACTATTTGAGCACTATTCACTAATTAGTGCACATAATTGTGAAAATTTTGATTTCCCATTGATTTAGACTTCATAATGTGATACTAAGTAGTACACATGTTGATTAAAGAGTAATGATGGACATTTAGCCACACAAAACTCATTTACAAGACAATTTTTCAAAAATGTGCTTTAAGACTTCTTAAAGCACATTTTGTGTTTTAACTTGTTTTCAAGCTTGGTTTTCTTTAGTAATTGGTTTAACATGTTCATTAACATGTAATTAAAGTCTTGGTAAGCCCTTTGGGTCTCAACCAAGGTCATCCCAAGCTTAGAGCACATTTTTGCTCTAATTGCCTTTATAGTATTTTATTGTGTTTTTTATGGTTTAAGTTGTTCACTAACATTTCTAAGGCACTTTTTAGCCTTAATATACCATATTTTAATATTTAAACAACATATCAAGGTTTGGGGTATTTCAGGTGGTCAGGCTGGAGGGGCCGTTCCTAAGGCCAAAGCCCCGGGCGTTGCAAAGACGGTAGCTACCATCTTTGCACAGTTGGCCCAGAGGGGCGGTATACAGTTTGGAGCACCACCACCACCACTTGTAGTCCCACCCCACTCGACCGTGAGAGCCGAACTAGCTCAAGAGCATTGCAGACACACAGGTTCTGACTTATGACAGAGTGTTAGACCCTACAGTCATGGAGAGATACATCGTCAAGCATGAGAAGGCTTTTGAAGTCATTCACCTGCCTGCTGAGCACCAGGTCAGGATAGCGGCCTTTCACCTGAAGGACGTCGCCATCACTTGGTGGAGGTCGGTGAAGGACCACTACCTTGCTGTAGAGGGATTTGGCTGAACGGGGTTTGTGGAGCTACTAAGGGAGAACTATTACCCTGGTCCCCTAAAGCAGAGGAAGCGGGAGGAGTTCGAGGCGCTGAGATAGGGGAGTAAGACGGTAGATCGGTACTACGCCTTGTTCATCGGATTGCTGGACTTCGTCCCGGGGGTTGTTTATTCGGAGACTGTGAAGATCGAGAAGTTTAGAGGTGGGCTGCAATATCAGATCAAGGCAGCCATGGATGTTGCTTTATATCCCACGGTTCAGGTAAATTAAATAACAATTTGTACATTACAACTCAATTTGATTTAATTCAAGAATCGAAGAACTTATTAATACATTGTATGAGTGCTATGATGTGGCTTCTCGAACTGAGCTGTTAGTGAACATTCGGGATGGCACTCAGGGGCAGAAGCGTAAGGCCCCCGAGAAGGAGATCAAGGTTGTGACTGGTAGCAGCGGCGACAAGCGCGAGAATAAGAACCACTTTAATTAAGTTTAAATACTTTGCTTGCATTCCTTAATATCTGCAATTCCTAACTCTCTAATGATAACAGGAAGAAGTTCTTCACCTGAAAGAAGGAGAAGAAGGAGCAGGCCAGTCAGAAGGGCAAGGAGTGTTAGTAAGGAAGTCTCAGAGTACCAGTTGGGGCTGATAGTGAAGAAATTCGCTAGCTGGAGACGACTATACATTAGCAGGAAGCCTAGAGAGTTTAGTAGCTGCGCCAGCGCCTTCGTGGATGTGGACCATATTGATGGCGCCAAGAGAGTGATTGAAGGTATCCGGTGATGGTACGTAAATGGAAACAAGTTGTGGGCACGAATGGAATATCAAGATAGCAAAAAAAGAAGGTGAGGGGTATATGCAGGGAACCAATCTGGACAACGAAGAAAGCAAGATCGTCCATCCGTGTACTCTGAACAGGTGAAAATATGTGGTCGAAATGATAAAACCCATGCTCCTGCAACAACGAGGCTGTCCATAAATGTCTAGGCAGATAAAGGAATGAAATCATGTCTAAGTAAGTGTGTAGTTATCATCATGCATGAAGAGAGGTCAGCTAAGGCTGCAATGGAATTTTTGCGTATTCGATGGCCAAACATTGGCAGCCTCTTGGCGTTCTCTAGGAAGAAATTCCTCATGCTTTTCAATACCACACAAGAAGTAGAGGTAACCATAAACCAAGCACAAGAAAAGCTAAAGGACGATGAAGAGAATGAAGTTTGTCAATGGGTTATAGAAGACCAAGTCGAGAAGCAGAGAATTTGGGTCGTCCTACGAGGTATACCGCTACATGCTTGGAATAGAAAAAATGTATGCAAGATAGTGCAAACTGTCGGATACGTAATCAAGATAGAGCATGAGGAGAGCCACTTCATAAAAAATTCGGAAGTTTGAATCCAGGTTGAAACCTCCATCTTACAGATGATAAACTTGAAATTTATGGTTAATGTGGATAAGCAACAATTTCCTGTAAGTATAGTTGAAGCCAGCGACCCCACATTTAAGCAGAAAAAATCTGAATAGGAGAGTATTGTTCAAATGGTTGATATGTTCGTGAATATTGTCGAAGTTCAACTTCAACACCAAAACATTGACCATATAATTGAGAAAGGAGGAGATGGTTCACATGAGGGAGAGGCAGCGCATTCAGAATGCAACCGATCACCCGATTCCCAAAGGGGGTCCCTAGAAGAAGAAATAGGACCAGTTAATGGAGAGGGTGGCAAATCATTATGTTGGAACAATGAGTGGAATAATGAAGCATTTGAGGAGACACACGTTCAAATCCCGATCGGGCAGCAGGTGGGAAATGTTTCCCAAGAAAGTGGAGGGGATATGATCGTCCCTGAGACGCGTGAAGCAGTATCGATAGCGCTGGAGAATAATTTTGAACCAACAAGTCCTGGTGCGATCCATAGTTACATGCAGAAGACGAAAACCCCTGTGCCCAAATTCCTAGGGCAAGTCGAAGACAATTCAATGGAAGATAAACGAGCGAATGAACTAAAAAATAAATCTCTAGTTAGAGTTGGTCTCCATCTATTTGTGGAGTTGATCCATAATACTTCACCTTCAGCGCAAAATAGAATAGAGCCCCGAGCCAGAGATGACAATGGAAAAATTATTAATCCAGAGGTTGAAGAAGCAGAGTGTGTTGACCTGCTAACATAACTAGGGTGCCATGTACCGAACCCAAGCCTAACAAAAGCAAATATTATCAACCAAATTCTATCCCATTCAAGTACCGGAACAAGTGACGAAGGATGCCGGCAGGACTCCAAAACATCATGGGAATGAATTCACCTTATAAGGAGCGGAAGATGAGAAGGAGATCTGACTCCTAAAAATCTCAATGTTAGGACTTGTGGTGACCCAATTAAGTGGATCAGCAACACAAAAATCCAGGGTTCTGGGGAAAAAAATTGTAGCCTACCATGGGAAGGATTCCAGAGTTAAAGAAGATCATGAGGGATAGTGGTCTTCTGGGATGAAGAGGAGTAAGAGATTCTATGATCCGAGAAGAGAGTAAGATGGCTGATGCTTGAGGTGAAGGTAAAATTAGATGGGACAACAAGCACGATGATATTGGTGCAAGCACCTTGCGACCCGAGGGTAAGGAAAGGTCTGGTTGAAGAACTTCTTCATGTAAAAGAGCGGGCGGAGAGCTATCCGAGTACTACTAGGGTTGTATGTGCCCTAGGTGATGCATAAGGATGGTGTACACTACTTGAGGGTGAAATACCCCAAATCTAAATAACTCGTTAAACTATCAAATAATGAGGAATTAATCTAAGGATAAATCATTTTACGTACGCATGCTCATTCCTGCATGCAAACTTTACGTAAATATTATTACGCGTGCGCATGCAAACTCACGCATGCAAACGTCACGTAAAAATAGTCGTTTTACCATAAACGCTAACGGGCGTAATTTTACTAAACGTATTAACGTACTCGTACAAAACGTTTATGTACAATTATTAACAAGGATTAAACTCATTACATAACGAGCTCGATAGAGAGAGCGTCAACAAGGAAAGATCAATACAAGCGTGTATATAAACAAGCAACGTAAATATTTTACGAATGCCTAAGCATTTATAAATGCTAAAATAAATTGATATACACATTTAAATAAATGTAAAAACTTATGTTACACCTATTATATATATCATAAAGACATAAGAACTCATCAAAGGTCAAAAATACACACTAAACATCTTAACGACAAGAACGTTCTTAAAACGCCTTAAAACGTGCGTTAAGCGCGACCTTGTAATACATGAGTCCTATGACCTTTTAAACTCAAACCAAATGGTCATGCCATAATTATATGGCTATACAAACATAATCCCCACGCCACTTTTTCATTGAAACACAAAGGGCTCGGGGGAAATTCTTAACGCTCCTGTTTTGGTCCGGGATTGTCCCAGTAGCCCGGGAATTGTGTCATGAGTTGATATAACCCCATATAACTCAATGTAACACCTTAATATATCATAATTGACCATAAACAATGTCAATAAATACTTGGAACTCGTTGGAATAAGTTATTTCCAAAATGTCATCAGAGCACAAAAACGCACTTTTCGGGTACCGAAAAAAAACGTGTTTTACACATTTAACTTGTACAAATGACTTGCCACGCATTTATAACATTAAAAGGACGTAATTAAACAATATTAATCAGGCAAGAACAAGGGCGACTCACCACCCCTAATGCTGCCGTTTTTGACCACAAAAACAAATCACATTTTCAAGGTTTAACATCACTTTCTTACCTAATGTTGTCATTTTTTCAACCTTGGCTGCCTCCATGTGTCATTGCTGATTTTCTCTTGTCCCTTGGCACCCATTGTCAACAATTATCAGCTCTGATTGAATACTTGACTAAGCTACCTCCTATATAGACTAAAACCACCCACTTTCACCTAACTTGGACTTTAACAAATATATTCCTTTCTTTCCTTCACAAACTCACGCCAATCAGTCCCCCTTCATCCTTCATGGCCGAGTGGTAAGAGCCTCCTCCCATCTCCATTCGTCTTCTCCCTTTGAAGCTCCTAAGTCCATTAATGGAGTTTTAACTTCAAACTTCATTTCTTTGTCAATTTCCTAGCTTTCTTCATCAAGTCTTGAAGCAAACTTCAACCCAGCATCAATGGAATCTCACGCCACCATTAAACCTCCAAGGAAGGTGTCTTGAATCAACATTAATCCAAGGAGCATTCAAGAACAACTTAAGGTATTTTTCATGCTTGAAAATCCTTAAGACTTTCAATATATGTAAATGAAATTCCACCCTTCTAAACCAATGTTTTCTTCTTCAAATTTCTTGAAGGAAAGTGGATCTCCATCCATCCTAAGGTGTACCAAAATTATAAGGTAAATTACTAAGGTAAATTCCTTGAAAATATCTTGTAAATCTACTTAAGATCTATATCAAGATCTAACTCCTAAACCCCTTCCTCCTCATGTATAAATACCGAAATTTGGAGCTACAATTTCCATTGAAGGAAGCTTGGGAATCCAAGAGGAGTCCAAGTACTTAATCATCCTTGATTAAGAGTAAATTTATTATTCTTAATGTTCTAAGCTTTGTTAAGCTCATAAATTTTGTACAAAAATTATATACACTTCCTCAAATAATTAAGGCCAAAATTGGGGAGTTATTTACCAAGAATAATAATTATAACTCTTAAACTAAAGTTATTTCCATAAGATATAATTTTATATCACAAAAAAAAATTTATTAATGATGAGTTATTATACGGCCGAAAGTTCTAAATGAAAATTTGCTCCATTTTGAACTAAAAATCACTTCAAGGCATTATAACAATTTTAGAAGAGTTATATGACTTATATATGTTTATATATAATTATGATCTGTTATAAATCAAGCTTAGAAACCATATGGTAATTTATTATATGGCCGAATTACCTAGGGGTAAAATGCTCCATTTTGAGCTAATAATATGTCTAAGAACTTATTATAATTTATAGACAAATATTATAACTTATATCTATTAAGGTATAAAGATTATAAACTATAAATCAAGTTTTGGAAAAACTATATATTATGAAATTGTTATTTCTGAGAGCTTATATAGAAAAACGGTTATTAAAGAGTTATATAAGTATATAAACTTATATTATGAATTTTTGGTGAATTAAAAATAATTACAAGTGTTTAAATGACTAGTTTAATAAGTTATGTGGTAAAAATGTAATTTTTAGAAAGATATAGGGATATATAGTAATAGCCAAAATTAATATGTGTCATTGGCATAATAATGAAATAATATAAGGTAGGAATTAAGATTATTTTTTTAGTTAAATTAAACAAGTGCTTAAGTGTTGAAATAACAATTTATAATGTTTTGGGGCTATTTTGTAATTTCTAGAAAATTTGTTGTATAACCGAATTAAGAATGATTTTCTGGGTACAATAATGTATCAAGTATGAAATTAGGCTTTGGTGAAAGTGTTGACCAAAAACCTTGAGTTAAAATGAATTATGACATAAAAGAATAAGTTTATAACAGTTTTGGGGTGAAATTGTAATTTACAAAAGTTTTATAAGTAAATCTGGAATTTAAATAGGGGCGGAAGCAAATTAGTAGAAATATAAGTGTCCACTTGGTTATTAAGGAAATTAAATATTAAAACTATAGTTATAAGTTAATATATAACTATTATAAAGTTTTTAGGGTTAAAATGTAATTATAAGAAGATATATGTTAAGGCCGAAAATCTATGTGGCCATTTGGTAAATTATAAAAGTTAAGGTGTCCAAATTATAATTACCGAATTTATAGTGGTGGCTTTATGAAATACCCCAAACCTTGATATGTTGTTTAAACATTAAACTATGGTATATTTAGGCTGAAAAGTGCCTTAGAAATGATATTAAGTGAATTAAACCATAGTAAACATAGTAAGTGCTACTAAACATAGTTTGAGCAAAAACATGCTCTAAGCTTGGAGTGAACTTGGTTAGGACCCAAAGAGCCTACCAAGACTTTATAACATTCAATTATGATTTAATAAGGCTAATTAAGTCCTTAGGAAACGTTGGTAGACAACTAAACCAAACAAAACACAAATAAATACCTTAAAGCCAATATTGGCGAAAATGTGCTCTAAGCTTGGGATAAGTTTGGTTAAGGCCTAATAGGCTTACCTTGACCTTATTAACATGCTAATGAACATATTAAATCAATTACTAAAGAAAACCAAGCTTGAAAACAAGTTAAAACACAAAATGTGCTTTAAGGAGCTTTAAAGCACATTTTTGAAAAATTGTCTTGTAAATGAGTTTTGAGTGGCTAAATGTCCTACATTACTCTTTAATTAACATGTGTACTACTTAGTATCACATTTCGAAGTCTAAATCAATGGGAAATAAAAAATTTCACAACTATGTGCCTTGTTTTGTGAATAGTAACAAAATTAAAGCTAGTTTATAACATAAGTCAATATAAGTGAATTAAGTGGTCAACAAAGACCATAAATCACCCCATTTGACTAAGGGGGGCCAGTTTTCAAGGGTGACTCACCACACTTGATTAATTAAATAAGGAAGAAAGAGTAATAAGTAAATTCACTATTTGCTTTAACTTACAAATATTGAAATACCCCGTAATTAAAAACAGTGATTAATTAGGCTAATTATAATTTTAAAGGCTTAATTACACTTAAATAAATATGAGGGAACAAATCCCGAAGAAAACGGACCTTTAAAATGGGTTTAAAGCATAAACGAACCTTAAAGCGTGTTCTTCGAGGAAACCGGGAAAACACGACTTTAAGCGGGTCAAATAGACTCGTAACAATTTTGGTCAACTAAATAGTCACTAATAAATATTAGTGGAACTTTAGACCCAATAAAATTAATTAAACAAGAAAATTCCGGAAAACGGGTTCCGGTTAGTAAAACTGTCAAAACTGGAAAGTTGTGGGGTGAGAATGCAAATAAACAAACTTAATGTGTCCACTTTGCAAATAAAAAAAGTAAAAATGTGTGTGTGTGTAGGGGGAACCGATTTCCCTCCTCTCACTCACTCCCTTTATTATTTTGTAACTCACAAGAAGACAAAGAAATAAAGAAAGAAAAAGAGACTCTCTCTCATCACTTCCCCTCACCCTCTCACGTTGGCATCTCCCTCCTTCTCTATTCTTTCTTCTTCCCTGCGACACCCATGGAGAAAGGAGAAAACTCACTTAACTCTCACCTTCGCTCCTTTCTTTGAACACTCAAACCTTCTGCAAACTCAACAAAAATTATACCATTGTAACCCCCTTACAAAGGAGAACATTTTCATCCTTCCAAAAATTGAAAACGACCACTTTCATTTCGGTGGGTATTGTCCATTTGAAGATTCAAGTCCACCATTAGAAGCACCTTCACCTCCTTATCATCTTGAGGTAAAAAGAAATTTGAAAATCCATCATTTCTAGCCCTTGTTTGCATTATAAGAATTTTCAGATTTTGAACTCTTGGTTCTTCTTGCTCCAGCCGGTTTTGGCTTCTATTTTGGGCTAGGAATCTTGTTATCTTACTAGTCAAGAACTTCATTCATCCATTGGAAGGTAATACTCATTTCTAAACCCTAAAACACTTAAATTCTAGGGTTAGTATAAAATGAATACTAAGTAGTTGTGTGTATTGGCATGGGGTGCTGTAGCATTGCCCATTCCTTGAGCAAAAACCGAGAACAAGGAGAAAGGAAGAGGAAAAGAAGAGAAGGAAAGGAAAGGAAGGAGAACTAGCAAGACAAGGTAATTGTGCTTACCTTGAACTAGTTTGGTATTGAGTAATGTAACAATTTTTGAGTAGTAAAATGAGTAATGTATTTGAGTAATGAGTAGTAGTAAGGTAGTAGTGTAATGGAGAAGAGAATCAAACAGTTTTTGGAAGTTTTTAAATGATGTTTAAAAACCTTGGGAAAACATTGGGTACTGAATGTGTATGTGCAGGAATTTTATGTTGTTGTAGTAGTGTTGAAATGTGAGCATATGGCTTGAGTAAACAGGTTGTGAGAATGAGAACATGTGAGCTGAAATAATGTGTGGAGAATGGTAAGAATATAGGGGAGACTATGTCCAATTTTACTTAGGAATGAGAGGACTTAAGTTGTTTAAGAAGAGGAAGTAACCTAGGTGATAACTAGGGGTATTTGGGGAGTGTAATGGGATTGTTGTGTAGTTTAAAACAGATGTGGATAAGGTTTAGGTGATGTAAAGGAATAAGATGTAAAGTAATGTGTTTCGGATGCTAGGAATAGCATTAGTTGAAGGAGTAATGGAGTGTAAAAGTTTGAGTGGAAAGCTGTAGCATAAAGAGGGAGTTTAAAAATCTGTAGCATCTGGAGAGTAAAAACTAGTATAAGTGTTGAAGAGAAGTGAGGAAAAATGTGTAAGTGTAACTAGGATTGAGTAATGGATTTGGTGAATGAATTAAGGCATTTTAGGAGGCCTAAATGTCATTATATCATGTTAGGATGTATGTAGGAAGATTGGGGAAGCAATGGGTGAAATTGGGAAGGAAAAATAAGGCCTGTAGCACAATCTGCTACCTTCCGACCCAGAGCCTGGATCGGATAGTGGGTCGGACAGGGCTTAAGCAACGAAAATAAATCTTTCTGGAACGGTCCGACCCAAGGCCGTGAGTCGGACGTGGGTCGGACAGGCAAAAATTTCTGTCGTCGAAGTTTCTGACTCCGTCCGACCCAGAGGGTGAGTCGGACGTGGGTCGGACAGAGCATAGACAACGGAACTGAAACTTTCTGGAATGGTCCGACCCAGAGGCGTATGGGTCGGACAGAATAGTGCTGGGTCGGACGGAGAGAATTTTAGAGGACAAAGAACTACTGGAATGGTCCGACCCAGGGCTTGGGTCGGACGACCCAAAACTTACAAAAAAAAAAAAAAACTATAGGATTATAACTAGTATATATATATATATATATGTGTATACCCACCTATACATATGTATACATATATGTAAGTAAACCATGGATGAGTAATGAAAAGTAAGTAAATGAAATACAAGTGTAAAGAAGGTAAAGACTTAGTAAGTACGAGTTAGGAAACGCAAGAGTAATCGAATTAAGTTAATGATAGTTAGATTAATCATTCGATTGTATGTATATCATAGGATTTGATTTGTGACGCCGGAGAAACGTTCGGAAACCCGTACAACGGTGAACGGTATGATTTCTTCATGCCCTGTATCCTAACTTGGTTACCCCGATTTGTGTGCTTATGTGATCACCAATAAGATAAATGCATGAATCGGACTATTATCGCACATAACGGTGTTTGAACTATATTGCTCTTGTTGTATATTCTTGAACAATTAGTTTGTATAATTCATGAAATGTATGAATGAAAATGAAGGGTATGTGTAAGCAACGAGTACTTGTGTATTGTATTGATGTATGGAAAGATAGTAATGACTTCTACTAATTCCTAACTGTTGGAACACAAGGTTTTGCTGATTATGGCAACAGAGTAAGTCTGGTGACAGAAGAAGTATCACTGATAATAGCATCAGAGCAAGTTGGGCGACGAAGGAGTCTGACTGCGGAAGGAGTCGTTCTGCGACACAAGACTCTCATGGAAAGTTCTAGAAGATGAAAGGTGACCCTCTACTGTTAGAATGTGGAGAAAAACAAGGAGATAACTGCCACACACGTTCAAATATGATCAGGCCCGAAAATCAAGGCGGTCAAGCTGAAAGAGCGCCAGAACGAGTCCCACTACAGAGCTGCTGAGATATTTCCCGCCCAATGCGTAGTGGGAGATCGTGGGAGGTCGTGGAAACGTCATTTTACACGTAATGGGAGCAGAAACTTCGGGTATTATCAGTATTTAAGCACCTAGAATCATTTGTAATCGTTGGAGCTTTCACTTCCACATTTAGAGAGAGAGAGAGAGTCATATTGAGAGAAAGCATTTCGAGAGATATTTGCGAGATCTAGTCAATCAGCTTAGGTATTTATTACCTAGAGAGCACACATAGAACACTCCCCTTTACTCCTTGTTACGCATTGATCTAAGCCGAGAGTAGAGCGAGTGTTGGATGAGACAGAGTACCTCTGTCGAATCCCAAGATAGGAAGCTAGGTTGTAATTCACATTGAATTTCAATACAAGCAGAATCCTATCTTGTCAATTTACACAAAACGCTTCCGCATTATCTCCTTGGCGATTACTTATCTCCAAGTAGGGTTGGTCTGAGACTAACACCTCAGACCTACTCGGTCAGCACCCCGATCCCATCAAGTGGTATCAGAGCCAAGTTGGCTGACAAATCTCTCAAGATGGAAGATCTTATCGACTTAGAGGAGCCTGAGTCGGGCATCACAAGTTTGACGTGCTTGATGGCTCACAATGGTGAGAAAATCGCTTATAATCAGGTAAGAAAGACTCCCTCTGCACATGTGTTATCAAATCTTGCTGCTAGTGCAAATTCGACACCCTCTTTAGATCTTTCCACGTACTTTATAGATCCAAATCATCCTGAGTTTGATCTAACCGAGGAAGAAGAAAGAATTACCTTTCTTTATGAAGATATACACATTCTTAAAGGGCATGCCACCAAAGATCGAATCAAACTTCACGATTGTGATAGCACAATTCAAAAACTTCAGCAAGAGTTGCATGATGCTAGAACTCTCATCAATATCTTAGATGCGCAGGCAGTCGCTCTACATCAAAAGCTTAAAAAGAAAAAATCCAAGCCACTTCCAAAAGCTCTCTTCAAGCCACTTAATTTCGTTCGAGAAATCGCTGTGTTGAAAAACCAAAGTGGTGTGAGGAAAAGCTTATTGAGTCGAAATCCACTCAAATAAAACTTGAAAAGGAAGTTGAATCTCTCACTTCTGCCCTTAAGAAGGTGCAGAGCGACTCTCTCAAATCAATGACTACCCCATCATGGCTGAAAAATAAAAACAGAGTGAATCTTGCTGAAATGGCATCGAGGCCAAATAATCTTTCTCGTCGTAAGCTTCAGTGTGAGAAATTTGTAAATAAGTTTAGGTGGCAAAAGAAGTACGTTAGACTCCCTCCGATGAAAATTTGCGGATATTGTGGTTATGATGGTCACACGGACTCATCCTGTAATAAACTTTGTCGTGATTTATCATTCAACATATCTCGTGTCTCTGCAATTCTCAAAGCTCGTGATATTTACTATCATAGTTCTTTATCGTCGTATAAGAGGGACCCAAGTACATCTGGGTTCCCAAAACTAACCTGTAGCTTTTGCAGACAGAGTGGCTCGGAACAATGACTCTTGGTTTCTAGACAATGGTTGTTCAAGATATATGACAGGAAACCAAGTTGAGTTTACGACTCACTCTGACAATCAAGGGGAAAGGTTACTTTTAGAGACAACATGCACATAAAAATCATAAGAATTGGCTCCATTGGTAACCCCTCTTTATTTAAAGTTCATAATGTTTACTTAATTGTTATTTTTGGACATAGTTTCTCAAGTGTCTCTCAAATTTGTGATTTCTCCAATCTTATGTTATAAGATTTATGACTCTATCACTCGTGATTGTAAGGAAATATGGTGTATGACTCTGATACTGGTGATCTTAAGGCAATATGGCACGTGTTGATATGAATATACGATATATATATGAGAATCACGTGCAGAAAGCAAGCAGACTCGGTCTGTGAATCATGTACCGAAGCAAGCCGACTATCTCTACGAATCTTGTGCAGAAAGCAAGCTGACTCGCTCCAGCTTCAAGTACTTTGAAGACTACGGTATTTTTGATCAAAATGTTACCATTATGTATGATAATACCAGCTAAGGTTGTCAAATTCTCTAAATTCCATGCTCGCACTAAATTTATATACTTGATTTCTCATTTGTTACGAGATCATGTGGAGATGAACTTAATCTAATTAAACTATGTTTCCACAGACCCTAGCTTGCTGATATCATCACTAAGGCATCACGCATGGTTGCATTTGAGATTTTTTCGTACACACCATGGCATGACTCGTTCTAATTGAGGGTGGTTGTATCTCCTCTCCCTCTTGGAGACAGAGTCTGGGTACTCAGGTATAGTCTCTCTGGTACCAAACTCTCCTTGGATAAGTAGTTCAACTAAACTTTGTCTACAAATGTTTTTTGAAAACCCGCCAAGTTTTTCTTTACCAATTCGACCAAAGCACCCACATCAACCATCCCACAACCATAAAGCTTATATTCTCCTAACCCTCAAACCACTCCTACTCACTCTCCCACTCAAAGCCGAAAACCTTCCAAACAAGACACTATTGTTGTCCCAACTCCCGAAACCATCACTAAGTCTCCCATGGCCATCTCACCATACAAGAATCCCATCCACTTTGGGTTCATCATTACTAATGCCCAACTCACCCTACAACCCTAGTCGATTACCCAACCTACCTTGCCCAAGCTCCACTACTATCTCAGCCGAAGCCCTTGCCACTCCTACCAAACCCACTACCTCTTACTACCTAAATCCATCACAACCCCTTCCCTTCATTTGACCAAGAAATACTGCTAGAGTCAATCTGCAGACAAAATCGGTCTGGCAAAAATACCCACGTAGTTGAAGTGAATTTCCAAAAAAAAGGGAAAGAAAAGAAAAAGAAAGAAAGACAAAAATCCCATGAGAAGGCAAAAACATAGCAAATTACGATCGTCCCTTCAACTTATATTCATTGAAGAAGACCTACTCTTGCTCCAGCCACCACTTCCAAGTGTGGAACTTGCGTGACTCTGGTTTGCGCTTTACAGCAACGCTAGCTTGCACATATGGGTATGAATTCTTTGGCTAATACGCTTCACTACAATGGTTAGCCACATCTAGCACTCTCTTGAGATTCAAAATGAATGGGTCAATACCAAGATGCAGACCAAGTCCCTCACCCCATTTCCTAGCCTACAGCCCTAACCATACTTTTAACCTATCTCAAACTTTGTTTATCTTGGCGGTGTTTTTTATCAAACTTTGGTAGACTCCGTTGGTTGACTATTTAGCCATGTGATTGCTTCTGGATGTCAGGCATACTCACCCTGTTTTGCCTGATGATGTCAAAAAGGGGGAAAGCGGTGAATCCCACTCTCACTAAGACGAATTAATGTTTTTGGTGGTAGGAAGACTTGAATTGCACTTATGGATTTTGCCCTGCTTGATGGTTAAGCAGACTGCTTCTGTTTAAGCTTGGTTTAATTCTATTATGATCTTCTCTTACTGGTCTTGTCTTAAACGACGTGCTCAAACTTAGGGGGAATATTGGACTAAGGGGGAATCAATCAACGAGAGGTTGGTTCTTCCAAGCTTGCTTTGCTTGTGTGTCTTTTTTGTAGGTTAACTCGCGCTACGAGATTCACTCAAGTGGTTTTTGGCATCATCAGCAAAAAGGGGGAAAATGTATGAAGATATTAGAGTTTTGCTGAAGATTGCCAAAGCCTAGCCGCCAGCAAGAGTGGGTCTGAGAATTGAAGCAACGAAAAGAGACCAAGTCAAAGACAGTATGAGTTTAGCGAACAGTAACTCCCACTGCAGAACAAGTCATCCAGAGCCTGCCCACAGACAAAGAGTCTCGACAGACGTAGTTTGGTTGTCAACCAACTCGATCTGTCAAGCGGTTTGCATTCATATCATCTTATAAATGATGCTCAACTTAAGGGGAACTTTATCCCATCTTGACTGAGTTGGTTCCCTTTGCCATCATCAGCAAAAAGGGGGAATTTGTTGGAACCCAAGGTTTTGCTGATTATGGCAACAGAGTAAGTCTGGTGACAGAAGAAGTATCACTGATAATAGCATCAGAGCAAGTCTGGGCGACGAAGGAGTCTGACTGCGGAAGGAGTCGTTCTGCGACACAAGACTCTCATGGAAAGTTCTAGAAGATGAAAGGTGACCCTCTACTGTTAGAACGTGGAGAAAAACAAGGAGATAACTGCCACACACGTTCAAATATGATCAGGCCCGAAAATCAAGGCGGTCAAGCTGAAAGAGCGCCAGAACGAGTCCCACTACAGAGCTGCTGAGATATTTCCCGCCCAATGCGTAGTGGGAGATCGTGGGAGGTCGTGGAAACGTCATTTTACACGTAATGGGAGCAGAAACTTCGGGTATTATCAGTATTTAAGCACCTAGAATCATTTGTAATCGTTGGAGCTTTCACTTCCACATTTAGAGAGAGAGAGAGTCATATTGAGAGAAAGCATTTCGAGAGATATTTGCGAGATCTAGTCAATCAGCTTAGGTATTTATTACCTAGAGAGCACACATAGAACACTCCCCTTTACTCCTTGTTACGCATTGATCTAAGCTGAGAGTAGAGCGAGTGTTGGATGAGACAGAGTACCTCTGTCGAATCCCAAGATAGGAAGCTAGGTTGTATTTCACATTGAATTTCAATACAAGCAGAATCCTATCTTGTCAATTTACACAAAACGCTTCCGCATTATCTCCTTGGCGATTACTTATCTCCAAGTAGGGTTGGTCTGAGACTAACACCTCAGACCTACTCGGTCAGCACCCCGATCCCATCACTAACATTCTAACTCCTAACCTGAGTAATGAGTAAAATGGAATGAGTAGAAGTCCGATATAGTTTCGGCCACGCGTGAGGATAAGGAAACACAAGAGGTTGGATCCGAATCTGGCTGTAATCTTTTCCATGGACCAATCCCTTGAATGGGTAGCATCCTGGATTAGTGGGCCACCCTAAAGCCCGGTGGTGGGTATGTAGTAATCCCTGCCCAGGTCATACCGACTTAACTGGAGTAAAGTATGTAAGAAGTAAGTATTGTATGTGTATTAGTCTTGACTATTGTAAGTCATTGACCGGGATAAAAAGAGTATTGAACACCCGATTAACCCGGTGTAATGAAGCTAACAATACCTTTGTATGTATTGGAGAAGTGTATCTCCGTAATGCGGTGAGTATGGGTAAGTATGAATGGTGACCTGAATTGTCTTCCTTGCATGTATTGTATGTATATATGCCTTGTGTGTGGAATGTATTGAATGGTATTGTATAAAGCATGTATGTATGTGAATGAAACGAACCGCATGTACTCGACCAATTAGTTGGCGTACCCTCGCTAGCACGCGGGGTATGCGATTATCATATGCAGCGTAAGCTGACCCTAGGGAATGTTTTTATTCTACAGGTACCCGCGAGGCGTGATGGTAGAGTAGGGACAGGATGTAATTCTTTTTGAAATAGTTAGTTGGATTGGGATAGTGTACCGAGTTGTACACGGCTAGGCCTTTTGAGTAGCCGGTGTACCATGTGGTACATCTTTTGGATAATGAGTTCATGATGGGTTAGTAAGGAGAGGATGTATACACTCTTCATTTTTGGGAAGTAGTCTTGGAATGTAAATCATGTATTTCGGTATACTCGGTAATCAAAATGTAAGTAAGTATTTGGTATTGTAAAGTAAGTAGTATGTATTTGGTTTATTCTAATCGTCAGACCGATACAGTAAGTAGTAGTAGCCTTGTTAACCTTGGATGGTTAACGGTGTTGTATCACCCGCCGGGAGTAAGTAAGTATTCCGCTGCGAGTAAGGTAAGTATGGGAATGATTAGAGGATAATGGAAGGATTAGCGGTTGGGGTGTTACAAATATCTTCTAAAAGCAACTTCAAACTTCATTTTCTTCCTTTCCCACTCATCTCCACCGTCTCCAACCTTCTTCCTCCTCTCTCCATCGGTTTTGCTACAGCAAACCATACCATCTCCATCTTTGCATGCTTGTAACTTCTAGCTCCATTTACCAAATCAAAAACCAAGACCACCATTCTCTTAGTCTTGCCAAGCTCTTCAATTCTATGTTCTTAAAATTCCAAGATCTCCATTTCGGTGCCAAGAGGAATCTCCATGGGAGGAGCTTGACCTCATCTTTTTACATCTCATTGTTCTCCTTTGCTTCAAGGTAAGGAAACTCAAAGAAAAACTCCATTTCCTCTTGTTTTGTTATGTGACCGAAAATCACCATTTATGGTGCCTTTATCTTGCTTTGTTCTAGCTTCATTTCAATCATTCAAGGGCTTGGTGGAGTCCTCTCTTGCCACTTATTCAAGCTCTCTTCTATTTCCCAGGTAAAACAATCACCTTAATTCTTTAAGACAATATCTATAACCTAGGGTTTATTAATGTGTTTGGGCATGAAGTTTGAATGCTCATTATCTTGCTTATATATTGATTAGAAAGTTGACAAGTGATCAAACTCCTTGCTGATTTTCGGTTCATGGAAACAAGAAAGAAGTTTGAGAGGAAAAGAGGTAAATGTGCTAACCTAATGTAGTTTGATGCATTAGGAAAAATGAGCTTAAGTTGGTTATTAAAACTACTTAAGGAGATAATGGTAAATGAGTTAGTAAAATGCTCTCAAGGAGTTTATTAAGGGCATATGGGATGTTGTGTGTATTTGTAGGTCAAAGGCAAATATAATGTGGGAAATTCAGTGTTTAAGGTTTATGCAATTTAAAGGCCTAAGAGCCATGTTATTTAAGGGCCTAAGTGCCAAGCAATTTAAGTTTATGCACTATATTGTGATGTAGTGTAGTTTAAGGGTTTAGATGTGTGTAAAGAACATTCTTTGTGAAGATGAATGTCTTGGATGTGTGTAAAGAACATTTAAATAAATGTAACAACATATGTTACACCTATTATATATATCATAAAGACATAAGAACTCATCAAAGGTCAAAAATACACACTAAACATCTTAACGACAAGAACGTTCTTAAAACGCCTTAAAACGTGCGTTAAGTGCGACCTTGTAATACATGAGTCCTATGACCTTTTAAACTCAAACCAAATGGTCATACCATAATTATATGGCTATACAAACATAATCCCCACGCCACTTTTTCATTGAAACACAAAGGGCCCGGGGGAAATTCTTAATGCTCCTGTTTTGGTCCGGGATTGTTCCGGTAGCCTGGGAATTGTGTCATGAGTTGATATAACCCCATATAACACAATGTAACACCTTAATATATCATAATTGACCATAAAAAATGTCAATAAATACTTGGAACTCGTTGGAATAAGTTATTTCCAAAATGTCCTCAGAGCACAAAAACGCACTTTTCGGGTACCGAAAAAAAGCGCGTTTTACACATTTAACTTGTACAAATGACTAACCACGAATTTATAACATTAAAAGGACGTAATTAAACAATATTAATCAGGCAAGAACAAGGGTGACTCACCACCCCTAATGCTGCCGTTTTTGACCACAAAAACAAATCACATTTTCAAGGTTTAACATCACTTTCTTACCTAATGTTGTCACTTTTTCAACCTTGGCTGCCTCCATGTGTCATTTCCGATTTTCTCTTGTCCCTTGGCACCCATTGTCAACAATTCTCAGCTCTGATTGAAGACTTGACTAAGCTACCTCCTAAATAGACTAAAACCACCCACTTTCACCTAACTTGGACTTTAACAAATCTATTCCTTTCTTTCCTTCACAAACTCACGCCAATCAGTTCCCCTTCATCCTTCACGGCCAAGTGGTAAGAGCCTCCTCCCATCTCCATTTGTCTTCTCCCTTTGAAGCTCCTAAGTCCATTAATGGAGTTTTAACTTCAAACTTAATTTCTTTGTCAATTTCCTAGCTTTCTTCATCAAGTCTTGAAGCAAACTTCAACCCAGCATCAATGTAATCTCACGCCACCATTAAACCTCCAAGGAAGGTGTCTTGAATCAACATTAATCCAAGGAGCATTTAAGAACAACTTAAGGTATATTTCATGCTTGAAAATCCTTAAGACTTTCAATATATGTAAATGAAATTCCACCCTTCTAAACCAATGTTTTCTTCTTCAAATTTCATGAAGGAAAGTGGATCTCCATCTATCCTAAGGTGTACCAAAATTATAAGGTAAATTACTAAGGTAAATTCCTTGAAAATATCTTGTAAAACTACTTAAGATCTATATCAAGATCTAACTCCTCAACCTCTTCCTCCTCATCTATAAATACCGAAATTTGGAGCTACAATTTCCATTGAAGGAAGCTTGGGAATCCAAGAGGAGTCCAAGTACTTATTCATCCTTGATTAAGAGTAAGTTTATTAAGTTAATTCTTAATGTTCTAAGCTTTGTTAAGCTCATAAATTTTGTACAAAAATTATATACACTTCCTCAAATAATTAAGGCCGAAATTGGGGAGTTATTTACCAAGAATAATAATTATAACTCTTAAACTAAAGTTATTTCCATAAGATATAATTTTATATCACAAAAAAAAATTATTAATGATGAGTTATTATATGGCCGAAAGTTCTAAATGAAAATTTGCTCCATTTTGAACTAAAAATCACTTCAAGGCATTATAACAATTTTAGAAGAGTTATATGACTTATATATGTTTATATATAATTATGATCTGTTATAAATCAAGCTTAGAAACCATATGGTAATTTATTATATGGCCGAATTACCTAGGGGTAAAATGCTCCATTTTGAGCTAATAATATGTCTATGAACTTATTATAATTTATAGACAAATATTATAACTTATATATATTAAGGTATAAGAATTATAAACTATAAATCAAGTTTTGGAAAAACTATATATTATGAAATTGTTATTTCCGAGAGCTTATATAGAAAAACGGTTATTAAAGAGTTATATAAGTATATAAACTTATATTATGAATTTTTGGTGAGTTAAAAATAATTACTAGTGTTAAAATGACTATTTTAATAAGTTATGTGGTAAAAATGTAATTTTTAGAAAGATATGGGGATATATAGTAATAGCCAAAATTAATATGTGTCATTGGCATAATAATGAAATAATATAAGGTAGGAATTAAGATTATGAATTTTATTTAAATTAAACAAGTGCTTAAGTGTTGAAATAACAATTTATAATGTTTTGGGGCTATTTTGTAATTTCTGGAAAATTTGGTGTATAACCGAATTAAGAATGATTTTCTAGGTACAATAATGTATCAAGTATGAAATTAGGCTTTGGTGAAAGTTTTGAACAAAAACCTTGAGTTAAAATGAATTATGACATAAAAGATTAAGTTTATAAAAGTTATGGGGTGAAATTGTAATTTACAAAAGTTTTATAAGTAAATCTGGAATTTAAATAGGGGCGGAGGCAAATTAGTAGAAATATAAGTGTCCTCTTGGTTATTAAGGAAATTAAATATTAAAACTATAGTTATAAGTTAATATATAACTATTATCAAGTTTTTGGGGTTAAAATGTAATTATAAGAAGATATATGTTAAGGCCGAAAATCTATGTGGCCATTTGGTAAATTATAAAAGTTAAGGTGTCCAAATTATAATTACCGAATTTATAGTGGTGGCTTTATGAAATACCCCAATCCTTGATATGTTATTAAACATTAAACTATGGTATATTTAGGCTGAAAAGTGCCTTAGAAATGATATTAAGTGAATTAAACCATAGTAAACACATTAAGTGCTACTAAACATAGTTTGAGCAAAAACATGCTCTATGCTTGGAGTGAACTTGGTTAGGACCCAAAGAGCCTACCAAGACTTTATAACATTCAATTATGATTTACTAAGGCTAATTAAGTCCTTAGGAAACGTTGGTAGACAACTAAACCAAACAAAACACAAATAAATACCTTAAAGCCAATATTGGCGAAAATGTGCTCTAAGCTTTGGATAAGTTTGGTTAAGACCTAATAAGCTTACCTAGACCTTATTAACATGCTAATGAACATATTAAATCAATTACTAAAGAAAACCATGCTTGAAAACAAGTTAAAACACAAAATGTGCATTAAGGAGCATTAAAGCACATTTTTGAAAAATTGTCTTGTAAATGGGTATTGAGTGGCTAAATGTCCAACATTACTCTTTAATTAACATGTGTACTACTTAGTATTACATTTGGAAGTCTAAATCAATGGGAAATAAAAAATTTCACAACTATGTGCCTTGTTTTGTGAATAGTAACAAAATTAAAGCTAGTTTATAACATAAGTCAATATAAGTGAATGAAGTGGTCAACAAAGAACATAAATCACCCCATTTGACTAAGGGGGGCCGGTTTTCAAGGGTGACTCACCACACTTGATTAATTAAACTCGACTGTGTTTTGCAGTCAACTTTTTAATTTATACAGTTATTATGAAAAATATGCAGTGAATTTTTTAGAATTTACAGTCGTCAATTTCCATACAATATTATGAAGCAATCATATATTTTTTTCAAAACTATATACAAAATTATATAATAATTTACACTCACCAATTTGTAGAAAATATTCTAAAATTCATAAACATATAAAGTTATAAAATAATATAATATAAGTAAACTTGTATCATATTTTGTATAATAATACATGAACTACAAAGAACTATTACAACACATGACTTAAAATATACCCATAATATTAGATTTTCATAAAACACTAGTCTTATTGAGCGGAGCGTATAATATAGTGAATGATTTTGATTGTCCGCTGCGGACCATATATTGCGGACTACTATAATACTATCCGATTTTGTACGTCCGTTGCGGACCATATATTGCGGACTACTATAATACTATCCAATTTTGTACGTCCGTTGCGGACCAAGCTAAACAATTTTCTCCCATGCGAGTGTTTTTTTTAAAAGAATTTCTCTCATGTAAGTGTTTTTACAAAAAAAAACCTCTTATGCGAGAGTGTGCTTCCTTTTTATACGGACAAAATTATGTGGTTTTTTGTTTGGATTGGTCTATTATGTGGTTTTTTTATTATCCGATGCGGACCATATAATGCGGGACCCAAACAAATGGACGTCCGTTGCGGACCAAGCTGAACAATTTTCTCTCATGGGAGTGTTTTCAAAAAAAAGAATTTCTATCATGCAAGTGTTTTTTTTTAAAAAAATATTTCCACGTGAGAGTGAGCTTTCTTTTTATACGGACAAAATTGTGTGGTTTTTTGTTTGAATTGGTCTATTATGGGAAGAAAAAAATGGATGAGGCTCCTTTTTAATGTTACTTTAAAAAATATCTAGATTGTTAATTTCAATATTTATGAATGCAAATTAAAAAAAACAAATAGTAAAAATCTATCTGCATATTTTTCATGACAACTGTAAATTTTAAAAAATAAATATATTTATGACTGTAAATTCTAAAAAACTGACTGCATATTTTTTATAACGACTGCATCAACTAGAAATCTGACTGTAAAAACGAACACTAAGGAAGAAAGAGTAATAAGTAAATTCACTATTTGCTTTAACTTACAAATATCTTCTAAAAGCAACTTCAAACTTCATTTTCTTCCTTTCCCACTCATCTCCACCGTCTCCAACCTTCTTCCTCCTCTCTCCATCGGTTTTGCTACAGCAAACCATACCATCTCCATCTTTGCATGCTTGTAACTTCTAGCTCCATTTACCAAATCAAAAACCAAGACCACCATTTTCTTAGTCTTGCCAAGCTCTTCAATTCTATCTTCTCAAAATTCCAAGAGCTCCATTTCAGTGCCAAGAGGAATCTCCATGGGAGGAGCTTGAGCTCATCTTTTTACATCTCATTGTTCTCCTTTGCTTCAAGGTAAGGAAACTCAAAGAAAAACTCCATTTCCTCTTGTTTTGTTATGTGACCAAAAATCACCATTTATGGTGCCTTTATCTTGCTTTGTTCTAGCTTCATTTCAATCATTCAAGGGCTTGGTGGAGTCCTATCTTGCCACTTATTCAAGATCTCTTATATTTCCAAGGTAAAACAATCACCTTAATGCTTTAAGACAATATCTATAACCTAGGGTTTATTAATGTGTTTGGGGCATGAAGTTTGAATGCTCATTATCTTGCTTATATATTGATTAGAAAGTTGACAAGTGAATAAGTCTTATAATTTAAGACAACATACTTTAAAGTAAATGAATAAATACCTTGATTATAATAAGGTTAGGAGGTTAAGGAAATTAACTAAACGTTAAGTTAAAACCCCACATGAAATAACAAGAGTATATAACCATCAAATAATATTTGGGATTATAGTATATTATATTTAAAGTTATGAGGAGAATTGAGTAAACGTGACCAATAAATGTCATTGTCGGATTTATAAGTTGTTTTGTCATTTGGATAAATACAACATGTCATATAAAACAATACTTGTATACATACATGTATAAATAAATAAATATAAAAATATATCCAAGGGGATTAAATAAACTAAGGAGAATAGTCAATGTGGCATACTTAAAATCATGGGAATAAATAAAAGTGTACTACCATGCAATAATAGTCTTATAAATAAAGACTACAAGATTTAAGGTATATACTAATTCCTTAATTATAAGTAAAGTTACGAAGTGAAAGAAACAATGACAGTGGTAAATCAACCTCACAAAGAAATGACGAGGGATTACATAATCACTTTACGTTACGGTAACAATCTTATACAAGCGTAACATAAATTAACGCTCTCATTTAATCCTATTCTAGGAACTTGCTTGACCAGACGTTGACCGGGAATTAATCAAGTATAATCTACGGTGAACGGTATGGGATTCTTGCAGCCTGTTTGCTATCGGATTATACCGGTTTGTGTGCTACTTGTTGTGTGAATTAACGACCAAGATAATTACATGTTAAATGTTGTACTACATTTGTACACTGTTGTGTTATTTTATGTGAATGAATGATATGCACTGTTGTGTTGTTTAATGTGCGCGAACGATATGCGCTGTTGTGCTGTTATATGTGTGTGAACGTTTCTAACTATAATATGTATGTGCCACGCATAAAACACTACATTACCAGTGGATTAAATACCTACGTGTTGTTATACAGAGAACTTGTACTCAAGTTTCTCACTAACTTCCCTTATAAATAAACATCGTTATCCCTAAACGCGATAACTGACAATACACAACAGTATGCTTGTTTAATGTCCTTGTGTGACATCTAACATATTCTATGCTACGAAAAGCAAGGAGCCCAGATGTATCTGGCCATGCATGCAACTACGGGAGCTGTACCTGTCTCAGGTCGTCTTCCAACTAAATGTACGTCGCGACGGTGATGGGAGAATACTACATTCTCCCGTTGGGCTAAATACCCGTACTATCATGTGGTGGGAGAATACTACATTCTCCCGTTGGGCTAAATACCCGCTTTTACTTGTGGTGGAAGAACAACACGTTCTCCCGTTGGGCTAAATACCCGTATACTTACAATAAGAGGCAGTTACATTAATCTCGGTGGGACCGATTCCCGGTTCCCCATGAAAATTCACGAGAGTCCCGTTCTCGCCTGAAGAGTTTATTCATACCTTTCCCACATCTTTTAAGTACAGGAGTTGACTACGTTCTCTCCTGAGGGAACTTTACCCACCTACTCATACGAGAGTCCCATCTCGTTTAAGGGTTTATCATACCCGATTAATTTACTATATGAAGATAGAGTTTAACGAGGTCATTATACCTCCCTTATATTCACGTACCTTCATACTATTGTTGATCCCTTGTGTGGGCATGACTACTACCAATCAGCAACAGAACATCGAACTAGACCTTCTGGAGTCTTGATCTGTGTGACATTTTTGTCCTTGCTACGACTACTTGTCGTGAATATTGAATGTTATGTGTTTACAGTTATACAAAAAAAAATGAACTGCATGTATCCGACAAAATAGCTTGTGTGGCCTACTAGCTTACAGCCAGCACGGTCTTCATACCAGCATAGTTGTTTGCTTAGTCCTTCGGGGCATCCCCATTTCCTTTCAGGTACATGAAGAAAGAAGTGGTTGCCCGACCGAGTGTAGGTGGGGTAGAGATTAAGTCATGGGATTATTACCCTTGGTGTTATTACAAAGTTATTGTACTTTTACTTTTGAGATTTCATTGTATAGCGGTTTGTATTCAGGGCTCAGACTGTATCGTTGTAAATTGTATTGGAGCTAGCCTTGTTAGTCACATGGGTGACTAACGACGTTGTAGCACCACTCGTTTTTATGTATTTATGCCGCTGCATATCTAGTTGAAGTTGGGAGCTATCATCGTTCAGGTTGTGGAGTTTCGGGTTGGGGTATTACAAAAAGTGGTATCAGAGCGTAGTTACGCTCTGAGAACTGAATACAACCGAAATTAGCCTTGGGTTACAGGGTGTGAGATAGTACAGTGAGGAACTGTAACTTAGTTTTACTTGGTCTACCGGAGGGCGTTAATAACTGTTCAAAACTTACAGTAACTACGGGTCATGACCTGCCTAAAAAACGAGCAGATGTCATGAAAAGGAATACATTAATTAACATAAGTACTTAAGACTACTTGAATTATCGAAAGGGTTTGTTGAGAACCGTACGACGCCAACCATTGCTAACACGGGAAGCTGACGACGAAAGACAGTGACGCCGTACCAATGACAACAAGAAAGGCTGACAATACCGCCAAGTATACAAGGATGAAGGAGTAAATTTGTGTCACAATTAACATACACTACATGATGATCCAACCTGCATGGCGCACTTGCTACAACAAGTGCTGCTTCACTTACCCGAATAAAGGTGGATACCGTAAAGACCTACAAGCTGTGGATAACTACAAGGACGTCAGATCATACCTTCCATGACGGCGATAAAATAATACCTAGAGTCGAATAAAGACAGCATAACCCTAATAACGCTTGAAGGACGAATGCATGAGTTAAGGCACCAGGAAGGCGAATGAAGACCTCCTTGGGAAGAGCAAACACTGAATTTTGTGGGATACCCAGGCACTGAGCCTACCGCCCAGTGCGGGATAGAAATCTTACAATCTACATAAACTTCATAAGATGAACGTGCGAAATCTTGAAATGCGACACTCAGTATAGTGCTACAGAAATAACCAATAATAATATAAAGAAAAATAGATTATCACTATATTAATTACACATCCGTCATGGATAAGCACGGCTTTTATACCTAATCAAATACCAAGGGTCTCAGCTAGTATCAATATAGTGACATGCTAGACTCCTAATAAATAACGAGAGGAGAACAAACTTCAAACCATTATATATTCTGAAGTCGGGAGAAGTACTTAATTAGCAATACTAAATGCTACATATATATATAACTTATAGGTTGTAAACCTGAAAATTTGAGAATACTGATGTATTTCAGAGGAGTTAAGTAACGGAAAATATACTTACCCTAATGTGTGGCACATGTCCCACTCTATCCTTATGGATCTATACGAGCATACGTCTTCTATGACAGCTCAATGTGTTAATGCGAGTAAAAGAATGCATGAAATCAAATAAAGTTAACTCCCAATGTAAATATAAATTTTGATACGAGCATGGTAATTAACAGCCCTCTTGGAAGGCTTTATTCATTCATTTCTCTATTATTCCCTACTCTACTTATTTGAATCCTCTATCCAATGAACCTATTCGCCCTATTTTTCGGCATCATTTGGATAGTTATTTTAACTATTCTTTCAAAGAACGAGATGAGTATTAAACCAACTAGCCTTAAATGTGGAAAAACATAAATTGTGATACCCTAACTTGTAACATGAGTTCACTTGTCCAATTTTCTATTATCACGTATCAATCTCTATGGTTTTTAATCCTCTATCTGATACGCCTGATAGACCTATTTTTAAGAAATCTTTGGTTTTTGTGAATTAACTACGTTTCTAGAGGAAGAAACAAACATTAAGCCAAACCGTAGGATTCAAAACTGGAAGCCCTTAGTTTGGAATGGTACTAATATTAAAGGATACCTAACCTAGGTCGAACATATGATTCCACCTGATTCATGGAGTATAAATGAAGTAAGAACAAGCCAAGCTTTAAGGCGGAGGAAATAATACCTTAGGAAACTATAATTGAAGATCGAGTTATAAAAACTTTTCCTTGGAGTCTTATCACAAATTTAGTAATAACTATGATTGTCTATGTTCCAAGTGATGATAACCAAATTGTAGGCAATAAACAAGCCCTGATAAGTTCAATACTAGAATAGCCTTTTAAAGAGAAGAGTGTATTCTAAGGTATCCAAGTCCATAACTGAATTCATAGCTTGTATTATGGATTCAAGGGATAAAATGATTGATGAATATAATTTTTAGACAGTAAGTGTCTAGGTGTTTTTAATAAGAATTTATCTTTGTGCCAAAGAGGAAAACTGGCTCCCCGCTAAATGAGTTGACCAAAGGAACTTAGTTCCGGGGATTAAGGACTGCACTAATTTCAAGTATAGGTTATCACAAATAATGGATTAGTTGTATAACAGTCAAGGGAAAATGTAATACTCACCACGTCACAAAGTCTCGATAAGATAAAATTTGGAAATTGACTATTATGTGGTTGTTTGATATTTGACGTGGGAGGTCGAACTTGATCCTGGTCAGATCAAGTGAAAACCAAACACAAAATGGTGTGGAAGGATATTTCAACATTGACGCTGACCCTGTCAGGGTTGGATGATTCTTGAGACTCCCTACAAGTGGTCACAAATATTTCTATGATAAGTAAGTATTTATTCTTAATTCTAACATAAAATTAGACTATAAGAGTACATGGGATGTGGAAGATGTAAATTAAGAGTAAAATTGTCCAGGTTATCCTGTAGAGATTAAATGGGTAAAAAGACTCCGCGTATGTCGGAAAAATAGTCGACTGTGAAGGAAATATTAACTGTTATTATACCATGAGCCATGTTAATAAGTTAAATATGAGATCAAGAGACATTTACCTATAATGAGAGTATTCTCAAGCTACCTTCTAAGTTATGGCCATATTGCCATCTGAAGGGAAAAATCGACTTCAAGTCTTTCTTTATGAATTCAAACACAGTATATTAAATGGGAACCTACCTGTAAGCATGATAGAATATAAAGAGTAGAAACATTATACTAATACTCACAAGAGTTGATTCATAAACCGCAAGAACATGTGGAATTGCGAGAAAACTGTACCTTGTTAGAAACCTTAGCGGGAACCCTACTGTGGTATACCTGATAAACAGACGATAGTAATCGTGTATGTACTATCGACAATTGGTGAATCAATAAAAACAGGAAATCTTCCTATATTATACACAAGATTCACGGCTCGACCGTAGCTCTTACTCTACATTGAAAATGAAAACCGAATATGGTGACAGTAAACTCAAATACCAGAATCACTAGATGATGACCTGAAGATCAAAGAGAGGAATTTTAATATGCCCCAGTATTAACTCATGATCCGAGCACCGTTGACTGCAAACTGTAGGAGGCGTGAATAGAAGACAAATTTAAGACCAACAAGAATATTGCGACCTTACAGCTACAACAACTGAACCGCAGAATGCACCAGCAACATCGACAAAGGTGATGAACCCCACCATCAGGACGCTACGTCGCAAACCACTACCAAAGGAGAATATATAAGTAAACCTATCGGGTAAGGACCCATGGAAAGAAGAATGCTTCAAATAAACATGCGAGAGCTTATAGACTTGACAAGAAATAATCCTAAGATGGATAGGTAAGTAGTAATATATCATAAAAGTACCTTACATGCGAAGGCGACCAGTGAGAAGAACAGGGGAAATAATCTACACTGTAACTAAAAACAGCAATGGAAACTCTGTCAAGAGCAAGACATCTACCTCAGTAATGATGATGAGAAAGATCTCAGTAAAATCCCCGTCATAAACAGCTAACAGGGATAAGCTTACAGCCACAAAACAACCAAGTGAAACTCGAAAAGATCTCAATGATGAAGAATCAAAATCGGAGGTGAACTATAATACAGTATATGCCACATAGAGGAAACCTCAGACTGTAATTACCCATGTAGGATACTGGAAGATGCATGTCATACACATGAGCATCACAAGCAGGGCAAACCTTACAATATTATTGGCTGCCCGACGTACAGTAATGGAATATACAATGAAAAATACCAAGCAATGCTGCAACTAAAAAATACTTAGAAACAAGGCAATCTGGAGCCATGACATAACCCGCTATATCAATGAATACATGAACCAGAACGTCTCGAGATGTAAGGGACAAGTGCATCATGCACTAAGTAATAAGCGTAGAGATATACAGACGGAAAGTCAATAAGAAAAGACAAGGAAGCAACTAGAAGTGTGTTACACACGTATATGAACCAGAATCCATAGACCTTATGGTTGACCGGACAGTTTAAACAAGCCATGAGATAATATCGGCAACGAACAGAATGGAAGATCACCTTCACCCATACATAAGGGATTCAACATAAAAGCATATTAATGCACTATAGAATATGCTAGAGAATGCATAGGCACTTGGGGGCCATACCCCGTAAACGGACAGAAGTCCAGACAAGACCAGAAATGACAATCGAACAAAGGTGATGAGGAACACAACTCATCAACCCTATATACGTACATTAATGAACTTAAACATACCACCTACGAATCGCATTTAAAACTATTCCAGAATGATTGGACATTACTTAATCAGAGTCGCGCAGCGGAAGTGAGTGGTCCCATCAATTAAATTTATCTACTGAACTCGGAGGGTGCACAATGTATTCACGTATCTTAACAAAAAATATGTGCCCTATCCACCCAAAATCTTACAGCCCGAGAGGATACCTTTAAAACTAATCATGAGTTTGAAATAAGAGTGAAGATTCTTTCACTATTTACCGACTAGTTATACTAGTCTAGGGTACGTGGGTGTACCCTTCTTTTATGGGGGGAGAGCCTATTGCGTTTTAGCATAGACATACACTTTCGTTGCACTGTGATCTGTATGTTTACATGTGTGACTCTGTGATTCTATGAACTTTACTTGCTGATGTGTACTACGTTACACTGGCATGAATGGATTATGTGTACTACGTTACACTATATTGAAGTTACTTGGGTACTACGAGATTATGTGTACTACGTTACACTATATTGGACACTATATTGAAGTTACTTAGGTACTACGAGATTATGTGTACTACGTTACACTATATTGGAATTACTTGTGAGTATGTGATACGTACTGTACTACACTACTATGAATGAATTATGTGCACTACGTTGCACTACATTGAAGTTATTATTGGTGATGACCTTTCATGATCATTACACTATATATTATGTTGAATATATACTACGTACTTAAAAGTAGTGAAACTTGGGACTTGATGTAACACCCCAACTGCTAATCCTATGCTTACCGTCCAATCATCCCATAATCCAGAGTTACTCGCAGCGGAAATACTATTTACTATGGCGGGTGATACAACGCCGCTAACCGCCCATACGGCTAGCTAGGCTCATTCTGCTTACAGTCACGGTCTGATGAACATAATATACCGAGCTACTATGTTACTTACCAAATACAAACGATAACAATCTTACATTCCTGGATCACCGAGTATTTAAAGTGTATACTTACATCCCTTTCCAATCATTCCAAAAGAATGAGTACCTACCAACTACTCATCCATACCAATTAGAATCCCTTCACAGTATCCCAAAAAGGTGTACCCCATGGTACACCGGCTAATAAAAAACTACAGCCATGTACTACTCAATATACCAATCATCATTCAATGTTTACAATCCAAAAAGGAGTCAAAATAAAACTCTTCGTCCTCTTCATCCTTCTCGAGTACCTGCGTGTAGTAAAAATGGTGCTCCAAGGGGCTCAGCAAACACTGCATATAAACTCCGCATATACCGAGTGCTAGCTAGGGCACGCCGACTATTTGACGTCCACTAAACATGCGGTTCATTAATTTCATACATACATGCTTTACATACATCATACAATCATGCTCAAGACATTACACATTCCAAGGCAACAATACAATAGCACACATCTTACTTACCTTCGCAAGGTTAGCCAAATTATGCATCCGGGTTAATCTGAATGTTTTTACTCTTGTACTCATTTCACTTACTTTCTCTTACTTACACTTACTTACTTTCAATTACTTTACTTACTCATTCTTACTTACTTACTTATACTCAAGTTAAGTCGTCGGGACCTCCGGCCCTGGGGACTACTCCGTCCCAAATCCGGGATTTACTTGACTCACCAATCCGGGATGCTACCCACTTAAGGGATTTGGGCTGCAGACCAGTTTAAGAGTCAGGAATCGGATCCAACCTCTTGTGTCTCCTCATCCTCACGCGTGGCCGAAACTATATCGTACTTCTACTCATTCCAATTCAATTACCAATTTAAGTTAGGATGGTTAGCCTGTTAGGAATAAGTTAGAAGTCCATTCACACAAATAATCGGTCACGATGCAATACAACATACATACACACATTCATTATCATCCATACATTTCATGAATTATACAAACTGAGAGTTAAAGAAAATATACCACAACATACAACACTACATATTCACAAGTAAACATGATAACTCCGATTCGTGCATTTATCTTATTTGGTGATCAGTTAGCACACAACACACAAATCAGAGTAACCAAGATAGCATACGGGGCATGAGTAATCCATACCGTTCTCCGTTGTACGTGTTTCCAAACGTCCCTCCGGTGTCACAAATCAAATCCTATGATATCCACACAATCGAATGATTAATCTAAGTATCATTAATCCTAATTCGATGACTCTTGCGTTTCCTAACTCATGCTTACTAAGTCTTTACATTCTTACACTTACATTTTACTTACTTACTTTTAATTACTTAGCAATGGTTTACTTACATATATATGTACATATGTATAGGTGGGTATACGTATATATACATATATATATATATATATATATATACAGTTACAAGCTTACAGTTTTTTTTTTGTAAGTATTGGGCCGTCCGACCCACCGTCCGACCCAAGCCCTGGGTCGGACCATTCCAGTAGAGTTCGTCCTCTGAAATTCACCCTGTCCGACCCAGCACTATGCCGTCCGACCCATACCCTCTGGGTCGGACCGTTCCAGAAGGTTTCGGTCCCGTGTCCCTGCTCCGTCCGACCCACTGTCCGACCTAGACTCTGGGTCGGACGAAGTCAGAAACTTCGACCCTTATTTTTTTTTGCCTGTCCGACCCACGTCCGATCCACGGTCCTGGGTTGGACCATTACAGAAAGATTTATTGTCGTTGCCTATGTCCCATCCGACCCAGACCCTGGGTCGGACGGTAGCAGAAAATTGCTACAGATTTGTTTTTCTTTCCCAAGTTCACCCATTGCTTCCCCAATCTTCCTACATGCATCCTAACACGTTTTAGTACCATTTAAACACTCCAAATCATGCTAACTCATTTCCTTATTCATCACACAATTCTATACTAATTTATACACACAATTCTCTAAGTTTCTATTCAACACTCACCTTGTTTCCTCCCTTAATGCATTTTGCTACAGATTTTGATACTAACACTTCCCTTCTACAACTCCCTCTTCTAATGTCCTTTCTAACACCTCTAATACATCATAACTACATTAACTATCTCTCCTAATACACCCTCTATCTTTCTCTAACAAAATCTGTTACAACCTATGCCACTCACCTAGTTTTTAATCTCTTAAGTCCACTAGTTTCTAAGTAAATTTTGCCATAGTCTCCCCTATATTTTTATACTATCACCTCATTGTTTTCATCCATATTTACATTATCTCACCTGTTTTCAACAACCAAAAATATACAAGCTCCCATACACAATACCAATACTAAAACACTCATACAAATTCCTGCACTCAACATAAATTCCCAACTATGTTTGTGACAGTTTTTAATTGTTTACAAAGGTTCAACACACTTGTTTCCTCCTACACATTTCACTACCAATACACTACCATTTAACAATACCAATTTTCACTTCTAAAAATCTGCTACATTATACATTACTAACTACACAAGAGGATGTGATTTACCTTGTTGTTTTACTAGCTTCTCCTTTCTTCTTCCTTCTTCTTTCTTACTCTCTTTCTCCACCGGTTATAGTACTTCACAAATCTAATATCATAACCCATACATACACACATTCAATACTAAAACTAACCCTAACATTACTTAAGCTTTTAATATAAGTTTTAGGGTTTAGAGATATATTACCTTCCAAGGGTTTATGTAATGCTTGGAGTGGCTCAAGAACAAGATTCCAACTCCACCAAAATGCCAAAATCGGCTAGGATACAAGGAACCAAACAAGGGTTTAGCTTCAAATCTCGTTTTGCCCTTAAGAGCTAGAAAAAGATGGAGTTTCAAGAAGATTTTTACCTTAAAAGAATAAGGAGAAGAAGGTGGTGCTAATGGTAGTCTTGAAGCTCCAAATGGGGCATACCCATAAAAACGAAAATGCTCTTTTCCGGATTTTGAAAAGAGGGAAATGTTGCTCTTGAGGAGAGGAAGACAATGGTGTAATTTTTACAATTTTTGGAAGAGGTTTGAGGGAGTTTCAAGAGGATAGAAGTAGAGCTTTATGGGGGTTCTCTCAAGCTTCCATGGAAATCGCATGAGGAAGAAGATGAAAGAAAAGAGAGAGTGAGATGGGGGTCTGTACGTGGAGAAGAGAATGAGAGGAGGAGAGAGAATTGTGAGTGAGGGAGTAAAGTAATAAAGGGGGGGTTACTTTATTATTTTGTTTGTTTGTAAATAAGAAGGAGTTAGTGAGTGTGTGAGAGAGGGGGATAGGGGGGCCGGCTGGCACCACACACACACACACAACTTCACTTTTTATTTTAAAAGTGGACACATAAGTTTCGATTATTTATGTTTCTACCCCACAATTTCTCGTTTTTGACAGTTTTTACTAATCTCTCGTTTTATTTATTTTATTGGTCCTAAAGCTTCACTAATATTTATTAATGATTATTTAGTTGACCAAAATTGTTACGAGTCTATTTGACCCGCTTAAAGTCACGTTTTCCCGGTTTTGTCGAAAACGTGCTTTAAGGTTCGTTAGTGATTTTAATCCGTTTTAAGGATCCGTTTTCTTCGGGATTTGTTCCCTCGTGATTATTTATACTTAATTAAGCTTCTAAATTACTTATTAGCCTAATTAATCGCTATTTTTAGTTACGGGGTATTTCAATCTACCCCCTTAAGAAACTTTGCCCTCAAAGTTGCTCAAGGTTAATAGTTTAAGTAATTCTACTCATTAGGCAACCAATTGCCATTGTGAATCTTTCTACCACCTATGAGGTGTTTGCTTCATTCCACATTGCAAACATACACAGTTCAAGCATCATACACAATTCACATGCACAATCCAACATTTTCAATTCGTACCATTCCACAATACACCATACACTATTACGATTCACAATACACATTACACATTACACATACATACACATACCAAATTCACTTGCACTACATGTGCCATACAAAACCTATTACAATGCCTACATACTAAGCAATGCTTACCCCGAAGCAATGCAAAAGCAAAAGGGCTCTACCCCTCTTAAAAGGGGTACGACCCGTACCCGTATTGCTAAATACTAGACTATCTAGTCTATGAACAACTGTGGGTACTTAGCCTTCATGGCATCTTCCAACTCCCATGTCGCTTCTTCGACATCATGGTTTGACCATAGGACCTTCACCATTCGCATAGACTTATGGCGAGTGTCTCTGGTCTTCCTATCCAGGATTCTCACTGGGGTTTCAACATATCGCATAGTCGGCTCGATGGATAATCTCTCGGGCTCTAAGACATGAGAAGGATCAGCAATATACTTCTTGAGTTGTGACACATGAAATACATCATGGACACGTCCCAAGTCCATAGGTAATGCTAACCTGTAGGCTACAGATCCAACTCTTTCGGTAATAGTGTACGGCCCTACAAACTTTGGGCTTAGCTTGCCCTCCTGACCAAAACGAAAGACACCCTTCGTAGGTGAAACTCGCAAGAACACTTGGTCGCCCATGGCGAACTCAAGGTCGCGTCGTCGCACATCCACATAGGATTTCTGTCTATCTTGGGCTGCCTTCATATTAGCCCGAATTTGCTACACTTCCGCTTGGACTTGTTCTAGGTACTCCAGTCCTATGATGACCGCTTCGCTTGACTCATCCCAACACAAGGGTGTACGGCAAGGTCTACCGTATAGAGCTTGGAAAGGCGACATCTTAATCGAGGCGTGATAGCTATTATTATACGAGAACTCGATAAGATGAAGCTTATCTAACCAACTCCCCTGAAAGTCCAAGGCACATGCCTGAAGCATGTCCTCAAATGTCTGAATGGTCCTTTCTGTCTGACCGTCGGTCTGAGGATGGAAGGCGGTACTCAACTTCAATTCTGTACCCAGCGCTTCCCTTGTAGCTCTCCAGTATCTCGAAAGAAATCTGGTGTCGCGGTCAGATACTATTGTTTTCGGGACTCCGTGATGTCTGATAATCTCCTTGTCGAATAGCTCAGCTAGCTTCACTACCTTCCAGGTGTCCTTCATCGGTATGAATCTGGCCACCTTGGTAAGGCGATCGACTACTACCCAGATCATGTTGAGTCCTCCCCTGGCAGGTGGGAGTCCTACAACAAAATCCATGGAGATATCATGAAATTTCCACTCCGGAACTGGCATTGATTGTACCATTCCGCCCGGTCTACGATGTTCGAATTTTACTTTTTGACATGTTAAGCATCTCAATACAAATTCTTTCACGTCCGATTTCATTCCAGACCACCAGAAGTACCTCTTCATGTCTTTGTACATCTTGGAGGCTCCTGGATGGACTGACAATGTGGAACTGTGTGACTCTCGCAGGATGCGATCCCTTAGCTCCGCGTTGCTTTGGGGGACGCATAGCCTGCCATTCAACCGAATCAAACCATCTTCGTGCAACTGAAATTCATATTTCTTCTTCTCAAATGTACCATCCTCAATCTTTTGTCTGATTTCGGTTAGGTAAGGGTCGCTCAACTGAGCGTCTCGCACCTCGTCAACCAAGCTAGAAGAAGCGAGTAGCGAATGGAGCGAGTGTGCTCGACGGCTCAGGGCGTCGGCTACAATGTTTGCCTTCCCTTCCTTATACTGCAAGTTGATGTCGTAGTCTGAAAGAAATTTCATCCATCTTCTCTGTCTCAAGTTCAATTCTTTCTGAGTGAATACATACTGTAAGCTCTTGTGGTCGGAGTAGATGGTGATGCTTACCCCATAGAGATAGTGTCGCCATATCTTCAAGGCGAAGACAATGGCTCCAAACTCTAAGTCATGAGTCGGGTAATTCTCGTCATGCTTTTTCAGCTGGCGGGAGGCATAAGCTACAACCTTGCCATGCTGCATGAGTACGCATCCCATTCCTTTGCCTGATGCATCATAGTATACCTCAAATCCCTCTGTGCCCTCTGGAAGAGTAAGGACGGGCGCTGAGGTCAATGAGTCCTTTAGTTTCTGAAATGATAACTCGCACTCGTCTGTCCATACAAACAGTGCATCTTTCTTCATCAGTGTAGTCATGGGCTTAGCGACTTTCGAGAAGTCCTTTACAAATCTCCGGTAGTAACCGGCTAGACCAAGAAAGCTCCTAATGTCGGTAACAGTCTTGGGTCTAGGCCATGATCGTACAACTTCTATCTTAGAAGGGTCAACTGAGATACCTGCGCTCGAGATGACATGTCCAAGGAATGATACCTGATCAAGCCAAAACTCGCATTTGGAGAACTTCGCATACAACTGGTTCTCGCGCAGTGTCTCAAGCACTTTCCTCAAATGGGTTTCATGTTCCTCTGCTGATTTTGAGTATACAAGTATGTCGTCGATGAAGACAACAACTGAAGTGTCCAACTGCTCACTGAATAGACAATTCACGAGGTCCATGAATTTAGCTGGTGCATTTGACAAACCGAATGGCATCACCGTGAATTTGTAGTGGCCATATCTGGTACGGAATGCCGTTTTCTCAATGTCTTGGTCTTTGATAGCGATTTGATGATATCCAGAACGGAGGTCAATCTTGGAGAAGACTGATGCTCCTTGCAACTGGTCGAATAGGTCGTCGATGCGTGGCAATGGGTATTTATTCTTGACTGTAACCTCATTCAGTTCGCGGTAGTCAATGCAAAGTCGTAGGCTACCGTCCTTCTTCTTCACAAAGAGGACCGGTGCTCCCCAGGGTGATACGCTCGGGCGTATAAACCCTTTGTCAAGTAGGTCTCTGTACGGGTAAAAACGTATTTGCAGCAAGTGTACTGGTCTATCGTAGCAAGTTTTCCTAGGTAGTATTCTCTAGGTTATCGAACCAAAGGAGGTTGTGTCTAGTTTAATCTCTACCCTAATCTAACTAATAAACTGAAGGAAAATAACAATAATAGATTGGGGGTTTGATTGCAGAAATTAAATAATTTAATAAACTGGAAACAAATAAAAGTGATTATCTAATAAATCTAAAGGGTGAATCCTGGTTTACTATTTCTCCCTAGTTTATCAATTCCCTTCCTGAGTGTTTCTAAATTCTAGATTGCAACCTCAGATCTAAATTAATCTAAAACCGGTCTCCCGCAAGATAGATCCTTACTAGCAATTCCCAAATCCTAACTCTCGTTACGAATTTACAAATTAACTAGTAGCGTTAACGGTTCATCTGGTTTCTAGTCAGCTAATCTCCAGGAATTGCCATCTGTAGTTTCACTGGTAATATTCCTATGGTCTAATGAACGCCGCAGTTCTCACTTATAAGCAATTCATACCAAATAAACTCAAACAATAAATAATCACAAGAGAATTCAATAATAAACAAGGAATAAAACTACAATCTGAATAGAATTTATATTTAACAATTCAGGAAGCAAAATAATAAACTAGTTATCTATAGTAAACCAGAATTCTAACAGACTACTCCGACATCGGAGACAAAGAAATAATAACAATAATAAAGAGTTTAGAAAACATCATCTAATTATGGAACGATGATGAATCCGGTCTCTGTCTTCTGCTCCGGTCTGTCAAAACTGACTGATGTTTCTTTCTCCTATCTCGAACTTACTTCGGCTGTGCTGTTCCGGTTTAGGGTTTTGAATTCAGTTTCGTAATGTGTCAACTCCCGGCTAGGGCTACTGAATTCTCTCCCTGTATCTTTTTTTCCACTCTCTCTTTATGCGGCTGTCTAATGTCAAAACATATACTTTGGGACTTTTGTTTTATCCACGTGAATGCAGTAACCGTCATCATTATCTCCTCATTAGCCCACTTCTCTTTCTGCATGGGTATCGGCCCAGTCAATTTCTTCACGTGAAATTGCCGCACCGTACATGCATGCAGGCTCATGCGAGTACATAATGGCATGAGGAGGGCTCTGCGCGTCATCTTCTTTGTCGGCCCAGTCAGGAACAATGGATAGCAAATGTATGTGCATGTCGGTGGCCTCGCGTGCAAGTGCAAGTCTGAAGATATAAGCGCATGTCATTGGTCACGGCCCATTCTTCATCGTCCTCTGAAGTCTGCACGGGCTGTGTGGACAGGAAAAAGGCTGCGGCCCAGTGGCTATCTCGTGTATGTTATTTGAGCATGGCCCATGATGCCTGTGTTAGTCACTTCATTCACGTGCATGAGATTGATTTCATTTCAATCCCAATGCAGCCAATATGTATGTACGCCTCGGTTATATATATTATATATATTAACCTAATTAAACATAAAACCACAAGTAAGGGTAGTTTTTCACATATAACATAAAATAACATATAAGTAAGGAATTTATCACATAAACCAATAAAATATTAATCAAATTAAGTATAGAAAATAGATAAATTCCGCACTTATCAACTACCCCACACTTAGTTTTTGGTTGTCCTCAAGCAAATAAAGAATATAACTACTCCAAACCTAAACATCAAACTCCAGGATTAAACATAAGCAGAAGGAAACCAAGCAGAATGACAATCAGAAAAATCAATCTGCTCTAAGCCATAAGTTTTCACAAACAGTGAATAAGGAACAATTTTAATAAAAGCATGAATAAACTGAATTGTAGAAACCGAAACACATATTAGCTCAGGACCTTCCACCAATTTCATTCCATTACCCATTGGATGACAAGGGGTGTGAAGTAATGCCTTATTCCGCAATACCTTTCAACACCACGCACTCATGATCAAAAACTAAAAAAAACTGCAATTAAATCTTTCGCATGCAAAAACTTTTCTTCTTCAAGAAATAAAAACAAACGATTTATTTAATTAATTGCATAGTTGTTCCTTCACCCAGACTTTTCTCTTTATCCATGTAACGGCTTTGGGCCAACTATCCCAGATCACAAGACCTTAGGTAGATAGGTGATAAAGCACCCCGAGGACTTAATAACCAGATAAAAGAGGCCTGATTCGGTATAGGAAATTTTTTATCAGAGGAGTACCTTGCCTTATCCTTTCATTCCAAACATTCATATCATTCCCAAGATCCAAAGCTAAACGCATTTAGTCTCCACAATCAGCCAATCCATCAAATTTCAGTGAAAATAGAGTAAATTTAAGAAAAATAATTCCGGATTGACAACTTTTAAGCAGAAAGATTTTGAAGGTTGTCATCAGGCTTAATTTCAAACTCCCACAGATATTTTCACCCAAAATTCAACATTTAACAGCAAAGAGAAGCATATTATTTATCACCTGAAAACAATCAAAAACCAGTGGTCTGAAGTGATAACTGAAGAGCACTCCCTACCCCACACTTAAAATTAAACAATGTCCTCATTGTGTGACAAGGCAGAAGTGAAAAACTCAAAGCTCGCAGAAAAACATTTATGTCCGAAGGAAACAGACAACAGAGCAGTCATTAACAAAAACTAAAAATTAAAAACAAAACAATTAAAACTAGAACTCCCCTGGATTTTGTTGTTACTTCGTATGTAGAACGACCCCACCCCACACTTGAGTTTTACTCAAGTGTTGCAGCCTAGTTGCAGCATCGACATGAAGAATTCATCTGAAAAGAAAAACAACAAAGCAACCAAAACTACAAAACGGAGTTAAAGATTAATAACCAACAAAACCAGGAAAATAACTACAAAACGAAATAAACAGAAATTAAAAACTAATAGAATAAGATATAACACTGGGTTGCCTCCCAGCCAGCTGCCCTTCTTTAATGTCTTTGGCTAGACCATACCTCCCCAAGGTCAACCAGGATCGAATATGAAAGTCGATGTGGGCTTCAAAGGGTGGGTGGGGCGGGCATCAAATATCTTCATAAAATGTCCCCGATCAAAAGGAAATAAAACCTCAACACTCCATATATAACAGTGTAAACTCCACCGATCATCCGTCAGGTGGTTGTGTTGAGGTGGGTGATCCTTGATGTGAAGATCACACTTTGGTTGGTTCTCCTTCTCAAATTCAAGGATGTAAACATCATTTTCATCCGGTGGAAGCTCAAAGGATGGACCAATAGGAAAATCAACTTCAACAGGAATCAAGGGCTCCTTGAAGTCGATGAGATTACTCTGCTCTGATGGCTCAACAGTAGGAGGAGGAAGGAATTCAACTGGAAGACTCTCTGGCTCAGGTACAGGTGGTGAGGGAATAGACCGGGCAACTTCACAAATTAAATTATCCTCTAACTCTGTAGTTGCATTAACTTGTTCAATCTCTAGCTTTGGTCTCTCCATGATCTCCACCTCAGGTGTGTCTGCAACTTCAGGGATCGAATGATCAAGCTGTGTATCACTCCACTCAGCTACTGCAGTAGGTTGTTCGATCTCAGGAACCGGTTCACATCCAATCTTTTGTGATATTTCATCTAGATGGGCTAAAATTCTTGCATTACTTTCCCGTATCTCCTTCATATCCATCCTGAAGGACTCATGCCAACCGGGGTTTGATTCGCCATGTTTTTTGTTAAAATCTGCAAGAGCAGCTACCAAGCTAGATAGATTACTTTGGCATTGTGAACTCTCATGATCCCCTCCACATGTCTGGCAGATAACCCACTGGTTGTACCTTTGTGCAGGATAATAGTGTTCAGGAGATGGTCGTGCTTCAGGAGGGCTAGACGATATAAAACTTCTTAGAGCATCCTCCAATTCAGAAGAGACAACTGGACAATAAGCACACTCGTGGTCTCCTCCACACCTTTCGCATACAACCCATTGGTTGTAATATCCAGGCCAACCTCCTGGCGGATTGTAGTATCCAGCCATCAAATCAAAGTACCTCGAAATAAAAAGAAAAATAAATTATATACATAAAGAAGAAAGTAAAAATAAAAATATGTACATAACAATAAAATAAATAAAGACAATAATAAACAAAAAGGTAAATAAAATCAAACTAAACAAAACCTATAAATCAAAATCAAAGAAATAGAAACAAAACAAAAATAAACAAATAAAAGAAAAAACTATCAAAACAAAATCAAATAAAGAGAACGGGAACAAATAAAAAACACTAAATTAAACTAAACTGAAAATTAAACTAATCTAAAATAAATTAAACAACAAAACAAAATCAAAATAAAAGAAGAGGGAAAAAAATACGAACCAATTAAACTAAAAAAAAATAATTAAACAAAACAAAACAGAAATTAAACTAATCTAACAAAATTAAAATCTCAATAAAAAAAATGTAAGATAAACCTAAAACACTAATAAAAAAACGACTACAAAATTAAAATCAAACAAACAAAATTAAATATCAACTAATAAAAAAAAACTAAACAAAATAAAAAATTTACGAACCAAATAAAATAAAATAATTAAAAAAACAAAGAGAAACTAAACAAAACAAAATAAATAAAAGAAAAACAGAATAAAGACTAAACTAAATAACCGTGCCTCCCCGGCAACGGCGCCAAAAACTTGTACGGGTAAAAACGTATTTGCAGCAAGTGTACTGGTCTATCGTAGCAAGTTTTCCTAGGTAGTATTCTCTAGGTTATCGAACCAAAGGAGGTTGTGTCTAGTTTAATCTCTACCCTAATCTAACTAATAAACTGAAGGAAAAATAACAATAATAGATTGGGGGTTTGATTGCAGAAATTAAATAATTTAATAAACTGGAAACAAATAAAAGTGATTATCTAATAAATCTAAAGGGTGAATCCTGGTTTACTATTTCTCCCTAGTTTATCAATTCCCTTCCTGAGTGTTTCTAAATTCTAGATTGCAACCTCAGATCTAAATTAATCTAAAACCGGTCTCCCGCAAGATAGATCCTTACTAGCAATTCCCAAATCCTAACTCTCGTTACGAATTTACAAATTAACTAGTAGCGTTAACGGTTCATGGTTTCTAGTCAGCTAATCTCCAGGAATTGCCATCTGTAGTTTCACTGGTAATATTCCTATGGTCTAATGAACGCCGCAGTTCTCACTTATAAGCAATTCATACCAAATAAACTCAAACAATAAATAATCACAAGAGAATTCAATAATAAACAAGGAATAAAACTACAATCTGAATAGAATTTATATTTAACAATTCAGGAAGCAAAATAATAAACTAGTTATCTATAGTAAACCAGAATTCTAACAGACTACTCCGACATCGGAGACAAAGAAATAATAACAATAATAAAGAGTTTAGAAAACATCATCTAATTATGGAACGATGATGAATCCGGTCTCTGTCTTCTGCTCCGGTCTGTCAAAACTGACTGATGTTTCTTTCTCCTATCTCGAACTTACTCTGCGCGGCTGTGCTGTTCCGGTTTAGGGTTTTGAATTCAGTTTCGTAATGTGTCAACTCCCGGCTAGGGCTACTGAATTCTCTCCCTGTATCTTTTTTTCCACTCTCTCTTTATGCGGCTGTCTAATGTCAAAACATATACTTTGGGACTTTTGTTTTATCCACGTGAATGCAGTAACCGTCATCATTATCTCCTCATTAGCCCACTTCTCTTTCTGCATGGGTATCGGCCCAGTCAATTTCTTCACGTGAAATTGCCGCACCGTACATGCATGCAGGCTCATGCGAGTACATAATGGCATGAGGAGGGCTCTGCGCGTCATCTTCTTTGTCGGCCCAGTCAGGAACAATGGATAGCAAATGTATGTGCATGTCGGTGGCCTCGCGTGCATGTGCAAGTCTGAAGATATAAGCGCATGTCATTGGTCACGGCCCATTCTTCATCGTCCTCTGAAGTCTGCACGGGCTGTGTGGACAGGAAAAAGGCTGCGGCCCAGTGGCTATCTCGTGTATGTTATTTGAGCATGGCCCATGCATGCCTTTGTATATTCACTTCATTCACGTGCATGAGATTGATTTCATTTCAATCCCAATGCAGCCAATATGTATGTACGCCTCAGTTATATATATATATATTAACCTAATTAAACATAAAACCACAAGTAAGGGTAGTTTTTCACATATAACATAAAATAACATATAAGTAAGGAATTTATCACATAAACCAATAAAATATTAATCAAATTAAGTATAGAAAAATAGATAAATTCCGCACTTATCAGTCTCGTAACTGTTCTTTCAGCTCTGTCATTTCAGCAGGTGTCATGCGGTACGGTGCCCTAGCAATGGGACCGGTACCTGGCAAGAGGTTAATCTCAAATTCCACTGCTCTCAGTGGTGGCATGCCGGGTAGCTCCTTAGGGAATACATCGGGAAATTCGGATACAATCGGTACATCTTCACTGAACTCTAGATCTCTCTCCAGGTCTTGTACATAACACAGATATACTTCTTGGCCCTTTCTGAGCTCCCGGTACATAGCCATAGCAGATATAAGTGTGGTCGAAGGCTCTCTCGGTCTCTGGCGGTAAGATACTGCAACCCCAGAAGGACTCTTGAGCAGCAATCGATGCTCGGCGCAGAGGATTCTACCCTTGTGCTGCTCCAACCAATTCATTCCAATGATTAAGTCGAATCCCAATCCATTGAATTCGATGAAGGAAATGGGAAACGCTTCGTTTTTGATTTCGATGGTGGCTGATTGATAATAATTGGTGCACTTTACTCGCTCCTTTGATGGGAGAGTAACCACAAAATTCGGTAGCTCATCCGCATCTAGCTTCAACCTCTTCACAAAGGATGGTGATACGAAAGTGTGAGAGGCGCCGGAGTCGAATAACACATTGGCATCAATGCCGTTCACTGGGAAGGTTCCCGTTAATATGGTGCCGCTTCTGCCGGCTTGTGCTTCGGTGAGGATACTCAGGTTACCTTCAGTACCGAGTCCACAACCTATTGAATTCACAATTGGATAAGTATTGATGGTGGACACAAGTGGAATTAAATCAACACTGCTCTTTATTGATAAACCAACCATCATACATACCGTGTCTCTAATACACGTTACTAATAGATTACATGGTATTATGAATTTAATACTTTCTAAAGGTAAGGTTCAGGCGTCCTGGTTTCATGTGTGTGGCATTGATTATTGCCGGTGGTGCCGTATTCAGTTTGATCTTGTTGATCCCATGATACAGCATCCTAGAGTTTCCACCCATGATTAGGACATCTCCTGATCTCAATACCAGTTTCTGTGCGAGGTCCACACGCTTCTGCTCGCTATACAAGAATACGGCGTCATCACCAATGGACCAAGACACTACGGGCACTACTTGTTCAAGAGATTCCGCTGTCTCGTCCTTGTCTTGGTGTAACCCAAGTCGTCCTTCTTTTTCATAGAAGTTGACGATACAAAGGTCCGCTTCCAGTGCGGGGATCGGTTCATGTTCACATTGTCGTGCAAGTTCTACTGCTTGTGTAACAAGTGTCTGAAACTCTGGAGGTATTGTCGGTGGCGTTGCTCCATCTTGTGCTCGTGTCTCCTGGTATGTCTTGGTATAAGGATTCCAGTCCTTTCCCAAGCACATCATTTTCAGCTTCATCTTCGCTCCACCGGGGAATTCGGGTGTGTAAAATCAACCTTGACCCGTTCCTAGCTCGTTGCATCGTCGGATGATTGAGATTTGCGCTTCGGGTGTCAGGTATCCCCTTAATAAGATCATACCTGGTCGGATGACCTGACACTGTTCGTTGGTGTAGTAGTGGTTGGTGATGTCGATCTCTCCTTGGTTCAGGTTTACCGGTATCGGATAACAAATACTAAAGCTTCCTATGGTTATAAATTTCATCTACAGTGAGTACTAGTCTCAACTACTTCATTTCATGCTTAATACACACTTCAATTTATCTACTCATGCATTCACTCATACAGTTACTCTACTACTTAGACATGCTACTTCAAGGATTAAAGGTTTAGGTTATTACCTGGGCCGGATTTAGAACCGGACCCATCACAGTCTATGACATGAAGGACAGGCTGCCTCTGAGGTGCACCCCTTGGAGGTCCCCGGGATCCCTGTCCCTGTGGTGCCTGCTGGGTTGGTGCATTGCCAGATGCAACCTCCTTGCCTTCCCTCTGCCGGTAGCCTTGGTAATTCCCCTTTGGCTTGGCATTCTCTGGGCATTTATTGGCCGTGTGTCCTGGTTTCTGGCAGTTGTAGCATTTGATCTCTCTCCCATAGCAGTCCTTGCCGGGATGGTCTAGGTTGCACTTCCTGCACACATAGGTGCGGCCGTCGGAGAAGGTTTTGGTGGAACCGGAGCCAGAACCTAAGGTTTAGAGGGTTAGCACATGTGTGCGTGGATATACTAGATATGATACTGATACGAATACGAATTAGAAATAGGAGTTTACCCTTAGGTGGGTATGATCTCAGTGGCTTTGCTGCCACCGGTGCAGATGAACCAAGTTGAAGAAGCTCAACTGGTTTGCCCTGCTCAGCATGGGCACTGCTCTCACTTGGGAATTTCTTTTGGGATTGCTGAAAGAAATTTCCCTTCTTCTTTTTCAGCCTTTACCTTGGTTCTGCTCCTCGCCATTGGTGTTCTTATTGTTGGCCTTGCGCTTAAGCGCGGTTTCTTCATCCCGTAGTTGGCAAGTGATTTCAACGCGAGAAGCCGCGTGATAACACTCCTGAGGTTTCAGGTATTAGCCGGGATTCTTGTTTAAGGAAGAATAAGGGAAAGATTCAAGGAATTCAAGGAATTTAAGGAATTGAAATGATACTAAGGGTTAACCGATATTTACCTGAAGGGAGGTAAATCTATTGTAGCCCATACCGTACCGAAGGCGATGGCTCAGACCGCCATAGAAGCGATCGACCAACACCTGGCCGGTGTATCCTAGATCGGGAAGAAGACGGAGGATAGAAGTGAAAGTGCGGTAGTACTCATCCACAGACATCTTGTCTGTCATTGTCAAGGCGTCCAGCTCTATCCTTTTCTTTGTCGTTACGTGCTCTAGATAGTACTTTGATCGGAGGATAGCGGCAAAGGACTCCCAATCAAAGGTGGGGTCGCTGACATACTCGTGCTTGACTAGTTTCCACCAGTCCATAGCGGCATCCTTGAGGTAATAAGCTGCTACTCTCACTCGAACTCCAGCAGGAGCTTCGAGGGTCTCAAATGTGGTCTCCATTTCGGAGATGTAAGCTTCTAGCTTTGCAGGATCGCTCTCGCCTCTAAAGCAGGGAGGACGGAGATCTGCGATAGCTTTTACCCAGTTTACTTCTCTGGGCGGCGGGGGAGGGATTGGCCCCGCTTGGGTTTGTTGGTTCTGCTGGTTTTGTTGTATTGCTTGGATCACTTGTGGTAGCATCTGTGCTACCGTGGCAGCGACGATTTCAGCCATCGTCTGCGTGCCAGGTCCGTCATTGCCCCCTCCTCTAGGGCGACCTGGACCTCTTCCTGACATCTGAATAATTAGTAGTTACATTAGGCTCCGCAAGATATGACTCAAAGGTCTTGGAATTTAAACAAGGTATCGTTCCTAAGAACGTCAAGGGTATCTGTTATTAATAACGGTAGTTCCTAGTTAGGTTTCTAAGCATCTGTCTTAAGACGGTTGAAATCCTAACTCGGTAATTCCCTATGCTCGGTACTATGGACATCAGAGCGCAACTACGCTCTGATACCACTTTTTGTAACACCCCAACCGCTAATCCTATGCTTACCGTCCATTCATCCCATAATCCAGAGTTACTCGCAGCGGAAATACTACTTACTACGGCGGGTGATACAACGCCGCTAACCGCCCATACGGCTAGCTAGGCTCATTCTGCTTACAGTCACGGTCTGATGAACATAATATACCGAGCTACTATGTTACTTACCAAATACAAACGTTAACAATCTTACATTCCTGGATCACCGAGTATTTAAAGTGTATACTTACATCCCTTTCCAATCTTTCCAAAAGAATGAGTACCTACCAACTACTCATCTATACCAATTAGAATCCCTTCACAGTATCCCAAAAAGGTGTACACCATGGTACACTGGCTAATCAAAAACTACAGCCATGTACTACTCAGTACACCAATCATCATTCAATGTTTACAATCCAAAAAGGAGTCAAAATAAAACTCTTCATCCTCTTCATCCTTCTCGAGTACCTGCGTGTAGTAAAAATGGTGCCCCAAGGGGCTCAGCAAACGCTGTGTATAAACTCCGCATATACCGAGTGCTAGCTAGGGCACGCCGACTATTTGACGTCCACTAAACATGCGGTTCATTAATTTCATACATACATGCTTTACATACATCATACAATCATGCTCAAGACATTACACATTCCAAGGCAACAATACAATAGCACGCATCTTACTTACCTTCGCAAGGTTAGCCAAATTATGCATCCGGGTTAATCGGAATGCTTTTACTCTTGTACTCATTTCACTTACTTTCTCTTACTTACACTTACTTACTTTCAATTACTTTACTTACTCATTCTTACTTACTTACTTATACTCAAGTTAAGTCGTCGGGACCTCCGGCCCTAGGGACTACTCCGTCCCACCTCCGGGATTTACTTGACTCACCAATCCGGGATGCTACCCACTTAAGGGATTTGGGCCGCAGACCAGTTTAAGAATCAGGAATCGGATCCAACCTCTTGTGTCTCCTCATCCTCACGCGTGGCCGAAACTATGTCGGACTTCTACTCATTCCAATTCAATTACCAATTTAAGTTAGGATGGTTAGCTTGTTAGGAATAAGTTAGAAGTCCATTCACACAAATAATCGGTCACGATGCAATACAACATACATACACACATTCATTATCATCCATACATTTCATGAATTATACAAACAGAGAGTTAAAGAAAATATACCACAATATACAACACTACATATTCACAAGTAAACATGATAACTCTGATTCGTGCATTTATCTTATTTGGTGATCAATGAGCACACAACACACAAATCAGAGTAACCAAGATAGAATACGGGGCATGAGGAATCCATACCATTCACCGTTGTACGTGTTTCCAAATGTCCCTCCGGTGTCACAAATCAAATCCTATGATATCCACACAATCGAATGATTAATCTAAGTATCATTAATCCTAATTCGATGACTCTTACATTTCCTAACTCATGCTTACTAAGTCTTTACATTCTTACACTTACATTTTACTTACTTACTTTTAATTACTTAACAATGGTTCACTTACATATATATGTACATATGTATAGGTGGGTATACATATATATATATACTAGTTACAAGCTTACAGTTTTTTTTTTTGTAAGTATTGGGCCGTCCGACCCACCGTCCGACCCAAGCCCTGGGTCGGACCATTCTAGTAGAGTTCGTCCTCTGAAATTCACCCTGTCCAACCCAGCACTATTCTGTCCGACCCATACCCTCTGGGTCGGACCGTTCCAGAAGGTTTCGGTCCCGTGTCCCTGCTCCGTCCGACCCACTGTCCGACCCAGACTCTGGGTCGGACGAAGTCAGAAACTTCGACCCTTATTTTTTTTTGCCTGTCCGACCCACGTCCGATCCACGGTCCTGGGTCGGACCATTACAGAAAGATTTATTGTCGTTGCCTATGTCCCGTCCGACCCACTGTCCGACCCAGACCCTGGGTCGGACGGTAGCAGAACATTGCTACAGATTTTATTTTTCTTTCCCAAGTTCACCCATTGCTTCCCCAATCTTCCTACATGCATCCTAACACGTTTTAGTACCATTTAAACACTCCAAATCATGCTAACTCATTTCCTAATTCATCACACAATTCTATACTAATTTATACACACAATTCTCTAAGTTTCTATTCAACACTCACCTTGTTTCCTCCCTTAATGCATTTTGCTACAGATTTTGATACTAACACTTCCCTTTTACAACTCCCTCTTCTAATTTCCTTTCTAACACCTCTAATACATCATAACTACATTAACTATCTCTCCTAATACACCCTCTATCTTTCTCTAACAAAATCTGTTACAGCCTATGCCACTCACCTAGTTTTTAATCTCTTAAGTCCACTAGTTTCTAAGTAAATTTTGTCATAGTCTCACCTATATTTTTATACTATCACCTCATTGTTTTCATCCATATTTACATTATCTCACCTGTTTTCAACAACCAAAAATATACAAGCTCCCATATACAATACCAATACTAAAACACTCATACAAATTCCTGCACTCAACATAAATTCCCAACTATGTTTGTGACAGTTTTTAATTGTTTACAAAGGTTCAACACACTTGTTTCCTCCTACACATTTCACTACCAATACACTACCATTTAACAATACCAATTTTCACTTGTAAAAATCTGCTACATTATACATTACTAACTACACAAGAGGATGTGATTTACCTTGTTGTTTTACTAGCTTCTCCTTTCTTCTTCCTTCTTCTTTCTTCCTCTCTTTCTCCACCGGTTATAGTACTTCACAAATCTAATATCATAACCCATACATACACACATTCAATACTAAAACTAACCGTAACATTACTTAAGCTTTTAATGTAAGTTTTAGGGTTTAGAGATATATTACCTTCCAAGGGTTTATGTAATGCTTGGAGTGGCTCAAGAACAAGATTCCAACTCCACCAAAATGCCAAAATCGGCTAGGATTCAAGGAACCAACACAGGGTTTAGCTTCAATCTCGTTTTGCCCTTAAGAGCTAGAAAAAGATGGAGTTTCAAGAAGATTTTTACCTTAAAAGAACAAGGAGAAGAAGGTGGTGCTAATGGTAGTCTTGAAGCTCCAAATGGGGCATACCCATAAAAACGAAAATGCTCTTTTCCGGATTTTGAAAAGAGGGAAATGTTGCTCTTGAGGAGAGGAAGACAATGGTGTAATTTTTACAATTTTTGGAAGAGGTTTGAGGGAGTTTCAAGAGGAGAGAAGTAGAGTTTTGTGGGGGTTCTCTCAAGCTTCCATGGAAATCGCATGAGGAAGAAGAAGAAAGAAAAGAGAGATTGAGATGGGGGTCTGTACGTGGAGAAGAGAATGAGAGGATGATAGAGAATTGTGAGTGGGGGAGTAAAGTAATAAATGGGGGGTTACTTTATTATTTTGTTTGTTTGTAAATAAGAAGGAGTTAGTGAGTGTGTGAGAGAGGGGGATGGGGGGGCCGGCTGGCACCACACACACACACACAACTTCACTTTTTATTTTAAAAGTGGACACATAAGTTTCGGTTATTTATGTTTCTACCCCACAATTTCCCGTTTTTGACAGTTTTTACTAATCTCTCGTTTTATTGATTTTATTGGTCCTAAAGCTTCACTAATATTTATTAATGATTATTTAGTTGACCAAAATTGTTACGAGTCTATTTGACCCGCTTAAGTCACGTTTTCCCGGTTTCCTCGAAAAACGTGGTTTAAGGTTCGTTAGTGATTTTAATCCGTTTTAAGGATCCGTTTTCTTTGGGATTTGTTCCCTCTTGATTATTTATACTTAATTAAGCTTCTAAATTACTTATTAGCCTAATTAATCGCTATTTTTAATTACGGGGTATTTCACTTGATCCCTAAAATAGAATTGAGTTGTGGATGCTTAACGGAACTTGTTTTCCCCACAACCATTTGAACTTAGATATGAGACTTCGGGGGCGAAGTCCTTTTTAAGGGGGGTAGATTGAAATACCCCAAATCTAAATAACTCATTAAACTATCAAATAATGAGGAATTAATCTAAGGATAAATCATTTCATGTACGCATGCTTATTCTTGCATGCAGACGTTTACGTAAATATTATTACGCGTGCGCATGCAAACGTCACATACAAATAGTTGTTTTACCATAAACGCTAACAAGCGTAATTTTACTAAATGTATTAACATACTCGTACAAAACGTTTATGTACGATTATTGACAAGGATTAAACTCATTACATAGCGAGCGCGATAGAGAGAGCGTCAACAAGGAAAGATCAATACGAGCGTGTATACAAACGAGCAACGTAAATATTTTACAAATGCCTAAGCATTTATAAATGCTAAAATAAATTGATATACACATTTAAATAAATGTAACAACTTATGTTACACCTATTTTTTATATATATATATATAAGAACTCATCAAAGGTCAAAAATACGCACTAAACATCTTAACGACAAGAACGTTCTTAAAACGCCATAAAGCGTGCGTTAAGCGTGACCTTGTAATACATGAGTCCTATGACCTTTTAAACTCAAACAGAATGGTCATACCATCATTATATGGCTATACAAACATAATCCCCACACCACTTTTTCATTGAAACACAAAGATCTCGGGGGAAATTCTGAAATACCCCAAACCTAAGTATGCTAAGTAAACATCAAATCATGATGTAATAAGGCTAAAATATGCCTTAGAAAGATTGGTAGATAATTTAAACCAAGGAAAACACAAGGAGATGCCTTAAGGGCAATTAGGGCAAAAATGTGCTCTAAGCTTGGAGAGACTTGGGTGAGTACCCAAATATCATGATAAGACCTTAGTAATATTCTAATGGTCATTTTAAATCAATTAGCAAAGAAAACCAAACTTGAAACCAAGTTAAAACACAAAATGTGCTTTAAGAAGTCTTAAAGCACATTTTTGAGAAATTGTCTTAGAATTGAGTTTTGAGTGGCTAAATGTCCATCATTACTCTTTAATCAACATGTGTACTAATTAGTATCACATTAGGAGGTCTAAATCAATGGGAAATCAAAAATTTCAGAAATATGTGCACTGATTAGTGAATAGTGCCAAATAGTGACTAGTTTAAGTTTTAATCAACTTAAGCTAATTAGTTGGTCAACAAAGACCATGACTAGCCTCATTTAAGGTAGGGGGCCGGTTTTTCTAAGGAGGGTGAGTCACCATAAGTAGTCAAATAAGGAAGAAAGAAGAGATAAGTAAAGAAGTTACTATTTGCTTTATTAAAGCAAAATATCCTTATAAGCTACCTTCTCTCCTCTATCCTCCATTTCTCTCTTTCACCCACGGTTTCTTCTTCTTCTCTCTGTTCCAAAACCGAGAGTGCTGCCCTCCATGGTTCTCCATCTTCAATCACTTGCCAAATACAACTCCAAGCTCCAAATCCAAAACAAATTGCATATTTGTCTTAGTTAGGTCAAGACCTATCTTTCTATCTTTTCAAATCTTTCAAAACTCCATTTTGGTGCCATGAGGAAACTCCATTGATGGGGGAAAATCAAGTTTGAAGAGCTCATTAGCTTCTCCATTCTCTTAAGGTAAAGAAAATGTAAGAAAAACCATGTTTCCATCATTTCTTGTACATGGCCGAAAATTCCTTCTTATGGGGCTATGTTTTTATGCCTTATTCTAGCTTGATTTATTCACCAAGGACTAGTGGAGGTCCTATTTCATTCAATGCCAAAGTCTACCTTGAGACTTCAAAGGTAATCATCCACTTTTATGCCTTAGAACACATTTCTAACCTAGGTTTTCATTCCTTGAGGTTAGTGCATTGTTTAGTACTCATATGGGTCCTTAAATATTGATTAGAACATTGGCAAAAGGAATTTAAGTGGTGGCCGAGATCTATGCAAGAAGAAGGCCTAAGGAGGAGATTAAGATAAGCTTGAGAAAACAAGGTAAAATGCTTACCTAATGGTGGTTTAAGATTAAGGAATGAGTTTTAGATAAATACCAATGTGGCTTAAAGCTTACATTGTGTATTGGGTTATATAACCTAAGAAAAAGAACTTAAACAAGCTTATGAACTTGTGATTAAGGAGCTAATGAGAATGAGTTAGTAATATAAGTTTAAGGTGGATTTTAAGAGCATTATAACTACTATGAGATTGATGAGTGTATTTGCAGGTTGAAAGCTTATATATGTGGGAAATTCAGTGTTTAAGTTTAAGTCATTTAAGGGCCTAAGAGCCATGTCATTTAAGAGCCTTAGTGCTATGCAATTTAAGATTATTGCAATATATTGAGTTGTTATGAATGAGTTGGTTTGGGTGATGAGATATGATGAGAAAGAACTTGAGGTGTGTGAGATGGTTAAATGAGGAAAATAATGTGTTTGGGCATATGATGCTAGAGGTGCTATGGCAAAATTTGAGTAGAAAATAAGTGTTTAGGCGATGGTGGTGAACTAATATGACCTAGGATTTACTAGGAATCATTATAAGGAATTTGAGTGGAGATTAGTTAATTAAGGAGTCCTTGAGGTTTAGGATGACCTAGAGATGTCTAGGAGGAGTTAGAGGAATGGTGAGTGTTTTGAGCACACCAAAATCATGAGATGAGGAATATAAGAAGCGTGCATAAGATTAAGGGGAAGGTGTAATGATTAAGGTGATTTGAATATGTTCTAAGGGGAATTAATGACTAAGGAAGTACTAGGAAGTTTTAGAGGTGGTCTTGATGAAAAAGGGGAGAGATAAAGTGTGGTAATGAGTTATAATGACTTAGGCATTACCTTGGAGGATTTAAGAATCAAGAGAATGTAATTGAGCATGTAGGACTTAGGCAAATGTTGGTAACCAACTAGAAAAGAAATAAGGTGTTGGAGGATGGAAGCTTAAGCTTAGGAAGGAACTTTAAGTAAAGGCATAAAAAGAGTTTTAGATAGTGAGAGATGCTTGGGAGATGATGTTATAGTGGTGAAGAGAACATTTGGCATAGTGGTTACACTAGGTATGAACCACCACCTAGAAACCTAGAGGAAGCATTACAAGTGTTAGCATTATTACAAGGAAAATGCATAATGACTAAGGTGGATCTTGGTGGATGATTTAAGGTATTTAAAGGAGGGCTTAAGGTGTATTTGAGGTGCCCAAATGAGGTTATAACATATTAGAATATATGAGGAGAAGTTTGGAGTTGAAAGAGAATTTAGAAACAAGTTTCTAGAGCCGACCGACCTTAGGACCGGACTTGCAAGGTCGGTCGGGCTCTGTTACAATACCGGAAAATGTTTCTGGAATAGACCGGACATGGGACCGGACTTGTCAAGTCCGGTCGGGCTTGAATTTTGTACGGTAATAAGTCTCTGGAATCGACCGGACATAGGACCGGACTTGTAAGTCCGGTCGGGGTAGAATTTTCAAACGGTAAAGGGTACTGGAACGGACCGGACTTGGCAAGTCCGGTCGGTAAGTCCGGTCGAGCCTAAAAACAAAAAAAAAGAGAAATTTTGAATTCTAAGAATGGCAATGGGTAATAAGGTATGCCTTTGGTAGGGTAGTAATGATTGAGACCCTAAGAACTTAAGAGATTAAGTTAAGTCAAGTATAAGCTTGAAAGTTTAAGATTAAGTGTAAGACTTAAGAGGTGTTAGGTGGGGATCATTAAGGAATTAAGTAAGTTAAACAAGTTAAGTAAGTCATATTAAGTTAAGTGATTAACAACCTAAAACTGAATGAATGTTTTAGGACTTGGGAGTTTGGACTCCGGAAGAGAGTGAGCAGCCGAACGACCAACGGTGAACGGTACAGTTCTCTTGTGACCTGCTTGCTAACGAGGTGTCCCTCGGCTTGTGTGCTATTTGTTTTGTGTGCTCACTAAACAAGATAAAGCATGCAACCGGAACATATTATATATGTTGTATTGTTGTGTGATGTTTGAAAACTAACACAACATACCGTGAGAACTTACTAACCAATGCTTAGTAAGGAATTGAGTGAGACTAAGGAACGCCCCCTAATGAGGGACGATATGAACCGAAAGAGGTTAACCAACAAACATGGTCTTGAGACTGTTACTAACTGGAACTTGAGTGAGGAAACCCGGGACCGATCTCCGGTCATGCATGCTAAGGAAAAAGGGGGACGGTATCTGAATCAGATCCGCCCTCCGCTTCAGGACTTGTCTTCGGACTTGTAGCCTAGGGCCGGTTGCCGGCTCAGCTACGCTGGATTTCCGTCCAGGGTAGGTGGCATTAAGATGGTGCGGTGGGATCACCTAAATCCCAGGTTTGGACTTAGGCTACAACCATTCCCCTCCAGGAACGGTTTGTATTCTGAGAATAAGTTAAGGTTAAGATAAGTTACAATCATTCCTTTTTAAAGGATGATTTGTATTATTAAGATTAAGATTAAGATAAGTTAAGATTAAGATAAGTTACAATCATTCCTTTTTAAAGGATGATTTGTATTATTAAGATTAAGATTAAGATAAGTTAAGATTAAGATAAGTTACAATCATTCCTTTTTAAAGGATGATTTGTATTATTAAGATTAAGATTAAGATAAGTTAAGATTAAGATAAGTTACAATCATTCCTTTTAAAGGATGATTTGTATCGTTAAGATTAAGATTAAGTTAAGATTAAGATTAAGGTGAGGTTAAGATAAGATGCAACCATTCCTTTTTTTAAAGGATGGTTTGTATAATTAAGATTAAGTTAAGCGACATCCACTTCTTATTAAAGGATGGTTGTTCCTAAGGTTAAGATAAGACTAAGATTAAGGTGAGATAAGGATGGGCTAAGATTAAGAGGGAACATCACTCAAGGAGTTAAATAATTAACTCTCTAATTAAGGGAACGCATTTAAGTCGTTCATTGTGTGTGAACTTGATTGTTCATATCTGAGTTGTTGTTTACTGCACTTACTATTATATTGTGCATCTAATCAACCTCCATGCTATCGACAATTAGTCGTCGTAGCCACGTTAGCTTGGGGGCCATGAGGGGATCGTACCAGCATTCGTGCTGACCCCCTTTGGGGGCTGTTTTTACTACACAGGTACATCAGGAAGCGGCCGTCGCAAGAGTAAGAAGAGGATACAAGTGTTAAGGATTAAGTGTGACCTACGAGTTGTGCATGTACACTCGTATGGCAATTGAGTTAGTAAGATGTATAGGTTGTTGAGAGGATTGTAAGAAGATATGTATTTGGTTAAGGTTGTTATGTACTAATGTTCGGTATATTCTGTAGTCAGACCGTGGCAAGGTCCTGGAGTGTAAAGAATTCCGCTGTGACATGTATATATATATGTTAAGTTGCGAGACCACATTTGGATTGAGTTGGGGTGTTACAAAAAGTGGTATCAGAGCGTAGTTACGCTCTGAAGACAAGAAATACCGAACTTAGGAGAATGATGAGGTTGAGATTGAGTTATGGGTTAAGGGTTGAGAGATAGAGTGTGAGGTGCGTTAGCCAGGACTCCCCGGTGTTTACCGGATATCCATAGTGCCTAGGCCCGCCCTCCACATCCCTAACCCTAAATATGTGGAACAAACGCCAGAGAGAAGAAAGCCTTCTCTTACTCGGGGAAACCCGATCTGGCAGTTAGCTAACAGTCAGCAATACGAGAAACAATTTATTGTACATCAGTTAAGGAGAACTGGGAGATTTTAAATGGAGCGCATCAACAGAGAAACAGGCGCTACCTATGGAATACTATCAGTAAGGGAACGGGAATTACCGGCAACATGGGTCGACATGCTACGCAGTCGAAATAACCCGCGATACCAATGGTAAGGAAAGCACTACGCGTGCAATGGATGAGGAAATGATAAGAGACATGAGTACCGGACAGCGATCCGAGAGAGCATAACAGTGAGATAATACAGAGCATGAGGATTAAGATTACTGGAAGGTCCAGTTAAGAACCGGGAACTCCAAACCCCACACAATGAAAAAGGTTACAAACCTGGCCGACACAATGCGAACAACGGTGGAAACACATACAAATTGTATATCAAAATAGGACTACAATGTAGTGCCTATAGAAGAACTATTACTTAATAACCACAACAGAATGTGTGGAGACAGGAGCGAGGATTAAGACATAAGAAAATATTAAGGGGTTCCCTCAGGAAGAGGAACGCCCTGGTAGATGACAGTACTGTCAAATAACAAGGAAACTGCCGGATGGACGGTTATCCAAAATAAGAGATTATCGAAGGAGTCCCGAGGACTACCAATTACATGGAAATTAGAAGGAAGTGTCACTACCGATGTACCTTGTACCAATAACCCATCCTGCATGGCGCACTTGCCATAGCAAGTGCTACCACGGTTAAGCCACACGAAAAGCCATCAAGGCGAAATAGGAGAACGCTACAGTGGTAGCATATATTAATACCGGATTGTAAATCCATAAGAACAGGAAAAAAAATAGGACCTTGGAAGGGCCTGACGGCCTGACCATGATGAGATGAACCGACACATCAGCCAGCAGGGAGCTGAGCTTAGACGAAATACTAAACCATATAAATACTAGCAACGGTATAACCCACTACAACAACAACCGACAGTACGGTAAGAACACCAATCTCAAACTCCAAGGGGAAAACCTAAGAGATTGCTCGGTATCGCGAGCAAAAACACTATATAAGCAATGATATACAAGGGATGTATTATAAGATACTATTGAGACTGTTGAAGCATCGACTTACAACGAAAACGGGATAAGACTCCCAGAGTGACCATTAAGGATACCAATAACAACATTCTTCAATGAAGATGACGGAAACCCAGAAAACAAGGATAAAAGAAATAAACGTAAGCTATAACCTACTAAGGATTAAAGTCATACAACCCTGGAAAAGGAAAGCTCAGAGGACTACCCCACAGAGCGGGCATAGTCGAGCCGAACAATTGATGAATGACAGTTAACACTGTTTGTTTAACTCATTAACACCCAAGTATGATTGATCATCAACGGGTGGCATAGTCAACGGAAGTTGAACGAAGCGTTGAGATGGGAGTATAAGATAACCGGATTATATCCAACTTGGACACCTTAAGGCGAACGCCTAATACGAACCTAACCTTGACTATTAAACGACATAAGTCTAGTAAAATGACAGCATTGTCAAAGACACTAAGTAACCTCAGATCACCTGAACAACTTCCCTAGCAGGAAGCAGGATGCAGCAACTTATCATGAAACCTGATACTACATTTAGTATGTAAATTAACGGTGGATAGTGCTCAAAGAACCAGAATCTTATAGGGATGACCTGCAGATGAGTAAGAGTACAAATAATGAACTGAGACATTAAGCATTAAGAGCCTACGAGCCAAGGATGTTAACCACATCAGAGCCCGAGGCGCAGTAAGTTATAAGAGAGCTTGTTTAAGCCACGAAGGGACTACAATTTGTAGATATGAACGGTTACCAAACCTATAACTTAGATTGGGAAGAACATTACCAAGAAAAGGTACCAATGAGGATATTGAGATAATGCTAAGGACAGGAGCGGAGAACGAACCATGCCTTTTTGAGTGGGGATACCTCTCCTTGTTGTGAGGCCATGAGTGGGAACGAACCCCTCAAAAGGGCTTTCACATATTAGAGATAAAATACACTTTATTTAGGAAATGAAAACTCTGAACCTAGAGATTACCTTAGAACATACCAGATACACTTGAGTAATAAGGAAGATGGCACAGATAGACCCCATATCCAACACCCAGGATGTAAGAATTAGTAATGGTCAGAAATAAACATGGTGACTGCACATTATGGCACGTCAATTAATCAATGCTCAGAAGAGCTTGTGATTCAGGGGATGACTTCTTCAGTGACCAGTTAAAACTACATGGTAGATAACATCACTAAGGATGAAAGAAAGCGAAAGAAATTAGCCTACTTACGAATCTGAGATTGGAGCAGAACATCTTCATATCAAGAGTCAACTATTTTACAACACGGTACGACAACCGCCTATACCGGAATGAAAGAACTCCCAGTGTGTTTACACCAAGAAGGGATTGAGTATAAGGTAAGACATTAGAATAAGTGAATAAGAGGTTGCACCATCAATGGGCAACATGGTAAGGGCCAACTACCACGGTAGTAGTGGTCGTGAGTACAATAGTTAGAAAGGTGGATTAAGTCATGGTGCGCGGTAAGGCGACCATTATGAATGAGCCGTCAAATATTGACACTGAGGCAATTAGATTTATGAGTTAAGACCAGTATAAGTAAGAAAATAAGATGGTAGACGAACTGAGCATTGATGCCAGTAGTCTGGACCTAGTTAGGTAAGATTTTACAGGAAGCACACTACCCATTCCTTAAGGAACTGGAAGTGCATTCCTAGTAGCATAAATATGAGGAACAAGATAAGAGGCTCTACGGAAAGAGACCTCAGATATTAAGTGACCGAATCAATACGGAATACAGGAAGGAGCTAGAGCATACCATACCCAAGAACACAGTAAATGGACTTCCCTTGATTGACTTCAAGAAGAACAATAAATGTTATTTTGGAACGATGAAAGAGGAGATCGACAACAGAATACTTCATAATTAGCGATAGCTAAACGTGTGACGGACACTATGAGTTTACTAAAACGAGACGTGGGACGACTGCACCCCACAGGGGCTTGTAGGCCTGACACGCTCATTTATGAGTTAGTTGGGTAAGTAGTAATGTACCAGTAAGGTACCCCATGCATGTGAACGAGTGGTGTAAGGAACACGGGAAGTAGTCGACTCCGTACCACCGACAACGACGCAAGACCAGACAAGAGCAGCTACTACCACAAACAGTCGAAGAGAAGAGCTCAGTTGAACCAGCAACACAGAGGAACCAGAGAACAAATAATTAAGGACTATGAAGTGCGAAGAGCACGGATTGTTAAGTACAGACATTGAACATGCCTTAAGATGTAAGGGATTAAGACTGTAAAGCGCATTATGCACTAAACAGTAGTTTCAGACTAAGAATCATCCTCAGACCAAAGGTCAGTTGGGGAGAACAATTTAGACATTCGAGAAAATACTAAGAGTATGAGCGTAAGATCTTCAAGAAGAATGGATAGACGAGTTACAACTCATTAAGGCCGTGTATATATAAAGATAACACGTGCCCATTGAGACAATTAGGCCTAAGATTATCAGAGTGGTGCAGCGGAAGCTAGCAGATCACTACCTTTGAGATTAGACCAAACTAAGTTAAGGAAACGGTATAAGTACCGTTAAGAATCCTCGATACAGAGACTAAGTCATTTCTGATCGAATTATAAGTAAGATAGATGACGTGGAAGCTAGAATGCTTGGTGAGAATTAGACATCTTGAACTTATGTTCAAAGATGATGTAACGCTGATTACGTGGGCGTAATCCATTTTAAGGGGGGTAGAGCGAAAACCGCTTAGCGTATGTTTGTGTACTGAGTACATAAACTACGGTGTGCATAGCACAAAATAATTTGAGAATATGTTTTACATAAACATTTGGAGGTAAATCATGGTATTGCACACAGAAGATGTGAATACCATACATATTAAGTACCTATCTTGTTAACTCCGGTGTGAGTACAAGTTAAGAGAATTAAGGAAGAGGATTAAGGAGACTTAAGAAATAAGAATATATGAGGTATGAGTCGATATGAGACTATGTGTGAGATAAGAATAAGATAACACTATGAGATATTATTTGATATGAGCATGAGTTAGGATATAGTAATGCTATGTGGTATGAGACAGTGGAAGTTGGTATGAGACTGATATAGAATTTAGTAGGAATTTAAGTCTTGAGGTAATTACTAAGAGATGAATTGGGAATGCTTGATGGAATGAGTTCACACTTTGGAGATGTATTGATTATGATTAGAAGAACTAAAAAGATAGAAAATTGGACATGAGTGAATTATTTGGATGTTTGAAAATGACGTGGGAGGTGGAACTTGATTTTCTAGGGATCAAGGGAAACCGAACACAAATTGGGGTGGAAGGATAGTTCTACACTGATGCTGATCACATCAGGGTTGGATGATTCCTGAAACTCCCTACCAGTGGTCACAATTAAATCACACTAAGGATAGAGACCTTGGGATAAAAATGAAATTGGAGTTGCTTGTATTTTTAATTAGAGGAATGATTCCTCACATGACCTCGTAAAAAGGATTACCTTTTTACTGAGTCTCGCCCATGAAGTCGAGGACGCACGAGCCTTTGTCTTTGGACCGGTGACATGGGGAGAGCAGCGTGTTTTGTATTCTGGCCCATGGTGACGAGGACGAATGAGCCATTGTCTACGGACCGGTGACATGGAGAATACGTTGGAAGTTATGTGAATGTTTTAATCATCAAAAGGAACAAAAGGAATTTTGAGTGCTGCACATGCTTAAGCATGTTGTGTGATATTTAAGTATGAGAATATGGTGGATCCAATGATCCAATGAGATTAAGTATACATAAGTATGATCTATATGATCTAAGGAATGAGGTAAGACATGCATTCTAATAAGAAAAGATGCATGGGAACTTTGGGGACAAAGTTCTTTTAAGGGGGTAGATTGAAATACCCCAAACCTAAGTATGCTAAGTAAACATCAAATCATGATGTAATAAGGCTAAAATATGCCTTAGAAAGATTGGTAGATAATTTAAAACAAGGAAAACACAAGGAGATGCCTTAAGGGCAATTAGGGCAAAAATGTGCTCTAAGCTTGGAGAGACTTGGGTGAGTACCCAAATATCATGATAAGACCTTAGTAATATTCTAATGGTCATTTTAAATCAATTAGCAAAGAAAACCAAACTTGAAACCAAGTTAAAACACAAAATGTGCTTTAAGAAGTCTTAAAGCACATTTTTGAGAAATTGTCTTAGAATTGAGTTTTGAGTGGCTAAATGTCCATCATTACTCTTTAATCAACATGTGTACTAATTAGTATCACATTAGGAGGTCTAAATCAATGGGAAATCAAAAATTTCAGAAATATGTGCACTGATTAGTGAATAGTGCCAAATAGTGACTAGTTTAAGTTTTAATCAACTTAACTAATTAGTTGGTCAACAAAGACCATGACTAGCCTCATTTAAGGTAGGGGGCCGGTTTTTTCTAAGGAGGGTGAGTCACCATAAGTAGTCAAATAAGGAAGAAAAGAAGAGATAAGTAAAGAAGTTACTATTTGCTTTATTAAAGCAAAATATCCTTATAAGCTACCTTCTCTCCTCTATCCTCCATTTCTCTCTTCACCCACGGTTTCTTCTTCTTCTCTCTGTTCCAAAACCGAGAGTGCTGCCCTCCATGGTTCTCCATCTTCAATCACTTGCCAAATACAACTCCAAGCTCCAAATCCAAAAAAATTGCATATTTGTCTTAGTTAGGTCAAGACCTATCTTTCTATCTTTTCAAATCTTTCAAAACTCCATTTTGGTGCCATGAGGAAACTCCATTGATGGGGGAAAATCAAGTTTGAAGAGCTCATTAGCTTCTCCATTCTCTTAAGGTAAAGAAAATGTAAGAAAAAACCATGTTTCCATCATTTCTTGTACATGGCCGAAAATTCCTTTTATGGGGCGTATGTTTTATGCCTGTTCTAGCTTGATTATTCACCAAGGACTAGTGGAGGTCTATTTCATTCAATGCCAAAGTCTACCTTGAGAATTCAAAGGTAATCATCCACTTTATGCCTTTAGAACACATTTTCAACCTAGGTTTTCATTCCTTGAGGTTAGTGCATTGTTTAGTACTCATATGGGTCCTTAAATATTGATTAGAACATTGGCAAAAGGAATTTAAGTGGTGGCCGAGATCTATGCAAGAAGAAGGCCTAAGGAGGAGATTAAGATAAGCTTGAGAAAACAAGGTAAAATGCTTACCTAATGGTGGTTTAAGATTAAGGAATGAGTTTTAGATAAATACCAATGTGGCTTAAAGCTTACATTGTGTATTGGGTTATATAACCTAAGAAAAAGAACTTAAACAAGCTTATGAACTTGTGATTAAGGAGCTAATGAGAATGAGTTAGTATAAGTTTAAGGTGGATTTTAAGAGCATTATAACTACTATGAGATTGATGAGTGTATTTGCAGGTTGAAAGCTTATATATGTGGGAAATTCAGTGTTTAAGTTTAAGTCATTTAAGGGCCTAAGAGCCATGTCATTTAAGAGCCTTAGTGCTATGCAATTTAAGATTATTGCAATATATTGAGTTGTTATGAATGAGTTGGTTTGGGTGATGAGATATGATGAGAAAGAACTTGAGGTGTGTGAGATGGTTAAATGAGGAAAATAATGTGTTTGGGCATGCTATGATGCTAGAGGTGCTATGGCAAAATTTGAGTAGAAAATAAGTGTTTAGGCGATGGTGGTGAACTAATATGACCTAGGATTTACTAGGAATCATTATAAGGAATTTGAGTGGAGATTAGTTAATTAAGGAGTCCTTGAGGTTTAGGATGACCTAGAGATGTCTAGGAGGAGTTAGAGGAATGGTGAGTGTTTTGAGCACACCAAAATCATGAGATGAGGAATATAAGAAGCGTGCATAAGATTAAGGGAAGGTGTAATGATTAAGGTGATTTGAATATGTTCTAAGGGGAATTAATGACTAAGGAAGTACTAGGAAGTTTTAGAGGTGGTCTTGATGAAAAAGGGGAGAGATAAAGTGTGGTAATGAGTTATAATGACTTAGGCATTACCTTGGAGGATTTAAGAATCAAGAGAATGTAATTGAGCATGTAGGACTTAGGCAAATGTTGGTAACCAACTAGAAAAGAAATAAGGTGTTGGAGGATGGAAGCTTAAGCTTAGGAAGGAACTTTAAGTAAAGGCATAAAAAGAGTTTTAGATAGTGAGAGATGCTTGGGAGATGATGTTATAGTGGTGAAGAGAACATTTGGCATAGTGGTTACACTAGGTATGAACCACCACCTAGAAACCTAGAGGAAGCATTACAAGTGTTAGCATTATTACAAGGAAAATGCATAATGACTAAGGTGGATCTTGGTGGATGATTTAAGGTATTTAAAGGAGGGCTTAAGGTGTATTTGAGGTGCCCAAATGAGGTTATAACATATTAGAATATATGAGGAGAAGTTTGGAGTTGAAAGAGAATTTAGAAACAAGTTTCTAGAGCCGACCGACCTTAGGACCGGACTTGCAAGGTCGGTCGGGCTCTGTTACAATACCGGAAAATGTTTCTGGAATAGACCGGACATGGGACCGGACTTGTCAAGTCCGGTCGGGCTTGAATTTTGTACGGTAATAAGTCTCTGGAATCGACCGGACATAGGACCGGACTTGTAAGTCCGGTGGGGTAGAATTTTCAAACGGTAAAGGGTACTGGAACGGACCGGACTTGGCAAGTCCGGTCGAGCCTAAAAAAAAAAAAAAAGAGAAATTTTGAATTCTAAGAATGGCAATGGGTAATAAGGTATGCCTTTGGTAGGGTAGTAATGATTGAGACCCTAAGAACTTAAGAGATTAAGTTAAGTAAGTATAAGCTTGAAAGTTTAAGATTAAGTTTGTAAGATTAAGTGTAAGACTTAAGAGGTGTTAGGTGGGGATCATTAAGGAATTAAGTAAGTTAAACAAGTTAAGTAAGTCATATTAAGTTAAGTGATTAACAACCTAAAACTGAATGAATGTTTTAGGACTTGGGAGTTTGGACTCCGGAAGAGAGTGAGCAGCCGAACGACCAACGGTGAACGGTACAGTTCTCTTGTGACCTGCTTGCTAACGAGGTGTCCCTCGGCTTGTGTGCTATTTGTTTTGTGTGCTCACTAAACAAGATAAAGCATGCAACCGGAACATATATATATGTTGTATTGTTGTGTGATGTTTGAAAACTAACACAACATACCGTGAGAACTTACTAACCAATGCTTAGTAAGGAATTGAGTGAGACTAAGGAACGCCCCCTAATGAGGGACGATATGAACCGAAAGAGGTTAACCAACAAACATGGTCTTGAGACTGTTACTAACTGGAACTTGAGTGAGGAAACCCGGGACCGATCTCCGGTCATGCATGCTAAGGAAAAAGGGGGACGGTATCTGAATCAGATCCGCCCTCCGCTTCAGGACTTGTCTTCGGACTTGTAGCCTAGGGCCGGTTGCCGGCTCAGCTACGCTGGATTTCCGTCCAGGGTAGGTGGCATTAAGATGGTGGGTGGGGATCACCTAAATCCCACGGTTTGTATTCTGAGATAAGTTAAGGTTAAGATAAGTTACAATCATTCCTTTTAAGGATGATTTGTATTATTAAGATTGATTAAGATAAGTTAAGATTAAGATAAGTTACAATCATTCCTTTTTAAAGGATGATTTGTATTAAGATTAAGATTAAGATAAGTTAAGATTAAGATAAGTTACAATCATTCCTTTTAAAGGATGATTTGTATTATTAAGATTAAGATTAAGATAAGTTAAGATTAAGATAAGTTACAATCATTCCTTTTAAAGGATGATTTGTATCGTTAAGATTAAGATTAAGTTAAGATTAAGATTAAGGTGAGGTTAAGATAAGATGCAATTCCTTTTTTTAAAGGATGGTTTGTATAATTAAGATTAAGTTAAGCGACATCCACTTCTTATTAAAGGATGGTTGTTCCTAAGGTTAAGATAAGACTAAGATTAAGGTGAGATAAGGATGGGCTAAGATTAAGAGGGAACATCACTCAAGGAGTTAAATAATTAACTCTCTAATTAAGGGAACGCATTTAAGTCGTTCATTGTGTGTGAACTTGATTGTTCATATCTGAGTTGTTGTTTACTGCACTTACTATTATATTGTGCATCTAATCAACCTCCATGCTATCGACAATTAGTCGTCGTAGCCACGTTAGCTTGGGGGCCATGAGGGGATCGTACCAGCATTCGTGCTGACCCCCTTTGGGGGCTGTTTTTACTACACAGGTACATCAGGAAGCGGCCGTCGCAAGAGTAAGAAGAGGATACAAGTGTTAAGGATTAAGTGTGACCTACGAGTTGTGCATGTACACTCGTATGGCAATTGAGTTAGTAAGATGTATAGGTTGTTGAGAGGATTGTAAGAAGAATATGTATTTGGTTAAGGTTGTTATGTACTAATGTTCGGTATATTCTGTAGTCAGACCGTGGCAAGGTCCTGGAGTGTAAAGAATTCCGCTGTGACATGTATATATATATGCTGTTAAGTTGCGAGACCACATTTGGATTGAGTTGGGGTGTTACAAAAAGTGGTATCAGAGCGTAGTTACGCTCTGAAGACAAGAAATACCGAACTTAGGAGAATGATGAGGTTGAGATTGAGTTATGGGTTAAGGGTTGAGAGATAGAGTGTGAGGTGCGTTAGCCAGGACTCCCCGGTGTTTACCGGATATCCATAGTGCCTAGGCCCGCCCTCCACATCCCTAACCCTAAATATGTGGAACAAACGCCAGAGAGAAGAAAGCCTTCTCTTACTCGGGGAAACCCGATCTGGCAGTTAGCTAACAGTCAGCAATACGAGAAACAATTTATTGTACATCAGTTAAGGAGAACTGGGAGATTTTAAATGGAGCGCATCAACAGAGAAACAGGCGCTACCTATGGAATACTATCAGTAAGGGAACGGGAATTACCGGCAACATGGGTCGACATGCTACGCAGTCGAAATAACCCGCGATACCAATGGTAAGGAAAGCACTACGCGTGCAATGGATGAGGAAATGATAAGAGACATGAGTACCGGACAGCGATCCGAGAGAGCATAACAGTGAGATAATACAGAGCATGAGGATTAAGATTACTGGAAGGTCCAGTTAAGAACCGGGAACTCCAAACCCCACACAATGAAAAAGGTTACAAACCTGGCCGACACAATGCGAACAACGGTGGAAACACATACAAATTGTATATCAAAATAGGACTACAATGTAGTGCCTATAGAAGAACTATTACTTAATAACCACAACAGAATGTGTGGAGACAGGAGCGAGGATTAAGACATAAGAAAATATTAAGGGGTTCCCTCAGGAAGAGGAACGCCCTGGTAGATGACAGTACTGTCAAATAACAAGGAAACTGCCGGATGGACGGTTATCCAAAATAAGAGATTATCGAAGGAGTCCCGAGGACTACCAATTACATGGAAATTAGAAGGAAGTGTCACTACCGATGTACCTTGTACCAATAACCCATCCTGCATGGCGCACTTGCCATAGCAAGTGCTACCACGGTTAAGCCACACGAAAAGCCATCAAGGCGAAATAGGAGAACGCTACAGTGGTAGCATATATTAATACCGGATTGTAAATCCATAAGAACAGGAAAAAAAATAGGACCTTGGAAGGGCCTGACGGCCTGACCATGATGAGATGAACCGACACATCAGCCAGCAGGGAGCTGAGCTTAGACGAAATACTAAACCATATAAATACTAGCAACGGTATAACCCACTACAACAACAACCGACAGTACGGTAAGAACACCAATCTCAAACTCCAAGGGGAAAACCTAAGAGATTGCTCGGTATCGCGAGCAAAAACACTATATAAGCAATGATATACAAGGGATGTATTATAAGATACTATTGAGACTGTTGAAGCATCGACTTACAACGAAAACGGGATAAGACTCCCAGAGTGACCATTAAGGATACCAATAACAACATTCTTCAATGAAGATGACGGAAACCAGAAAACAAGGATAAAAGAAATAAACGTAAGCTATAACCTACTAAGGATTAAAGTCATACAACCCTGGAAAAGGAAAGCTCAGAGGACTACCCCACAGAGCGGGCATAGTCGAGCCGAACAATTGATGAATGACAGTTAACACTGTTTGTTTAACTCATTAACACCCAAGTATGATTGATCATCAACGGGTGGCATAGTCAACGGAAGTTGAACGAAGCGTTGAGATGGGAGTATAAGATAACCGGATTATATCCAACTTGGACACCTTAAGGCGAACGCCTAATACGAACCTAACCTTGACTATTAAAAGACATAAGTCTAGTAAAATGACAGCATTGTCAAAGACACTAAGTAACCTCAGATCACCTGAACAACTTCCCTAGCAGGAAGCAGGATGCAGCAACTTATCATGAAACCTGATACTACATTTAGTATGTAAATTAACGGTGGATAGTGCTCAAAGAACCAGAATCTTATAGGGATGACCTGCAGATGAGTAAGAGTACAAATAATGAACTGAGACATTAAGCATTAAGAGCCTACGAGCCAAGGATGTTAACCACATCAGAGCCCGAGGCGCAGTAAGTTATAAGAGAGCTTGTTTAAGCCACGAAGGGACTACAATTTGTAGATATGAACGGTTACCAAACCTATAACTTAGATTGGGACATTACCAAGAAAAGGTACCAATGAGGATATTGAGATAATGCTAAGGACAGGAGCGGAGAACGAACCATGCCTTTTTGAGTGGGGATCTCCTTGTTGTGAGGCCATGAGTGGGAACGAACCCCTCAAAAGGGCTTTCACATATTAGAGATAAAATACACTTTATTTAGGAAATGAAAACTCTGAACCTAGAGATTACCTTAGAACATACCAGATACACTTGAGTAATAAGGAAGATGGCACAGATAGACCCCATATCCAACACCCAGGATGTAAGAATTAGTAATGGTCAGAAATAAACATGGTGACTGCACATTATGGCACGTCAATTAATCAATGCTCAGAAGAGCTTGTGATTCAGGGGATGACTTCTTCAGTGACCAGTTAAAACTACATGGTAGATAACATCACTAAGGATGAAAGAAAGCGAAAGAAATTAGCCTACTTACGAATCTGAGATTGGAGCAGAACATCTTCATATCAAGAGTCAACTATTTTACAACACGGTACGACAACCGCCTATACCGGAATGAAAGAACTCCCAGTGTGTTTACACCAAGAAGGGATTGAGTATAAGGTAAGACATTAGAATAAGTGAATAAGAGGTTGCACCATCAATGGGCAACATGGTAAGGGCCAACTACCACGGTAGTAGTGGTCGTGAGTACAATAGTTAGAAAGGTGGATTAAGTCATGGTGCGGTAAGGCGACCATTATGAATGAGCCGTCAAATATTGACACTGAGGCAATTAGATTTATGAGTTAAGACCAGTATAAGTAAGAAATAAGATGGTAGACGAACTGAGCATTGATGCCAGTAGTCTGGACCTAGTTAGGTAAGATTTTACAGGAAGCCACACTACCCATTCCTTAAGGAACTGGAAGTGCATTCCTAGTAGCATAAATATGAGGAACAAGATAAGAGGCTCTACGGAAAGAGACCTCAGATATTAAGTGACCGAATCAATACGGAATACAGGAAGGAGCTAGAGCATACCATACCCAAGAACACAGTAAATGGACTTCCCTTGATTGACTTCAAGAAGAACAATATGTTATTTTGGAACGATGAAAGAGGAGATCGACAACAGAATACTTCATAATTAGCGATAGCTAAACGTGTGACGGACACTATGAGTTTACTAAAACGAGACGTGGGACGACTGCACCCCACAGGGGCTTGTAGGCCTGACACGCTCATTTATGAGTTAGTTGGGTAAGTAGTAATGTACCAGTAAGGTACCCCATGCATGTGAACGAGTGGTGTAAGGAACACGGGAAGTAGTCGACTCCGTACCACCGACAACGACGCAAGACCAGACAAGAGCAGCTACTACCACAAACAGTCGAAGAGAAGAGCTCAGTTGAACCAGCAACACAGAGGAACCAGAGAACAAATAATTAAGGACTATGAAGTGCGAAGAGCACGGATTGTTAAGTACAGACATTGAACATGCCTTAAGATGTAAGGGATTAAGACTGTAAAGCGCATTATGCACTAAACAGTAGTTTCAGACTAAGAATCATCCTCAGACCAAAGGTCAGTTGGGGAGAACAATTTAGACATTCGAGAAAATACTAAGAGTATGAGCGTAAGATCTTCAAGAAGAATGGATACGAGTTACAACTCATTAAGGCCGTGTATATATAAAGATAACACGTGCCCATTGAGACAATTAGGCCTAAGATTATCAGAGTGGTGCAGCGGAAGCTAGCAGATCACTACCTTTGAGATTAGACCAAACTAAGTTAAGGAAACGGTATAAGTACCGTTAAGAATCCTCGATACAGAGACTAAGTCATTTCTGATCGAATTATAAGTAAGATAGATGACGTGGAAGCTAGAATGCTTGGTGAGAATTAGACATCTTGAACTTATGTTCAAAGATGATGTAACGCTGATTACGTGGGCGTAATCCATTTTAAGGGGGGTAGAGCGAAAACCGCTTAGCGTATGTTTGTGTACTGAGTACATAAACTACGGTGTGCATAGCACAAAATAATTTGAGAATATGTTTTACATAAACATTTGGAGGTAAATCATGGTTATTGCACACAGAAGATGTGAATACCATACATATTAAGTACCTATCTTGTTAACTCCGGTGTGAGTACAAGTTAAGAGAATTAAGGAAGAGGATTAAGGAGACTTAAGAAATAAGAATATATGAGGTATGAGTCGATATGAGACTATGTGTGAGATAAGAATAAGATAACACTATGAGATATTATTTGATATGAGCATGAGTTAGGATATAGTAATGCTATGTGGTATGAGACAGTGGAAGTTGGTATGAGACTGATATAGAATTTAGTAGGAATTTAAGTCTTGAGGTAATTACTAAGAGATGAATTGGGAATGCTTGATGGAATGAGTTCACACTTTGGAGATGTATTGATTATGATTAGAAGAACTAAAAAGATAGAAAATTGGACATGAGTGAATTATTTGGATGTTTGAAAATGACGTGGGAGGTGGAACTTGATTTTCTAGGGATCAAGGGAAACCGAACACAAATTGGGGTGGAAGGATAGTTCTACACTGATGCTGATCACATCAGGGTTGGATGATTCCTGAAACTCCCTACCAGTGGTCACAATTAAATCACACTAAGGATAGAGACCTTGGGATAAAAATGAAATTGGAGTTGCTTGTATTTTTAATTAGAGGAATGATTCCTCACATGACCTCGTAAAAAGGATTACCTTTTTACTGAGTCTCGCCCATGAAGTCGAGGACGCACGAGCCTTTGTCTTTGGACCGGTGACATGGGGAGAGCAGCGTGTTTTGTATTCTGGCCCATGGTGACGAGGACGAATGAGCCATTGTCTACGGACCGGTGACATGGGAGAATACGTTGGAAGTTATGTGAATGTTTTAATCATCAAAAGGAACAAAAGGAATTTTGAGTGCTGCACATGCTTAAGCATGTTGTGTGATATTTAAGTATGAGAATATGGTGGATCCAATGATCCAATGAGATTAAGTATACATAAGTATGATCTATATGATCTAAGGAATGAGGTAAGACATGCATTCTAATAAGAAAAGATGCATGGGAACTTTGGGGACAAAGTTCTTTTAAGGGGGGTAGATTGAAATACCCCAAACCTAAGTATGCTAAGTAAACATCAAATCATGATGTAATAAGGCTAAAATATGCCTTAGAAAGATTGGTAGATAATTTAAACCAAGGAAAACACAAGGAGATGCCTTAAGGGCAATTAGGGCAAAAATGTGCTCTAAGCTTGGAGAGACTTGGGTGAGTACCCAAATATCATGATAAGACCTTAGTAATATTCTAATGGTCATTTTAAATCAATTAGCAAAGAAAACCAAACTTGAAACCAAGTTAAAACACAAAATGTGCTTTAAGAAGTCTTAAAGCACATTTTTGAGAAATTGTCTTAGAATTGAGTTTTGAGTGGCTAAATGTCCATCATTACTCTTTAATCAACATGTGTACTAATTAGTATCACATTAGGAGGTCTAAATCAATGGGAAATCAAAAATTTCAGAAATATGTGCACTGATTAGTGAATAGTGCCAAATAGTGACTAGTTTAAGTTTTAATCAACTTAAGCTAATTAGTTGGTCAACAAAGACCATGACTAGCCTCATTTAAGGTAGGGGGCCGGTTTTTCTAAGGAGGGTGAGTCACCATAAGTAGTCAAATAAGGAAGAAAAGAAGAGATAAGTAAAAGTTACTATTTGCTTTATTAAAGCAAAATATCCTTATAAGCTACCTTCTCTCCTCTATCCTCCATTTCTCTCTTTCACCCACGGTTTCTTCTTCTTCTCTCTGTTCCAAAACCGAGAGTGCTGCCCTCCATGGTTCTCCATCTTCAATCACTTGCCAAATACAACTCCAAGCTCCAAATCCAAAACAAATTGCATATTTGTCTTAGTTAGGTCAAGACCTATCTTTCTATCTTTTCAAATCTTTCAAAACTCCATTTTGGTGCCATGAGGAAACTCCATTGATGGGGGAAAATCAAGTTTGAAGAGCTCATTAGCTTCTCCATTCTCTTAAGGTAAAGAAAATGTAAGAAAAACCATGTTTCCATCATTTCTTGTACATGGCCGAAAATTCCTTCTTATGGGGCTATGTTTTTATGCCTTGTTCTAGCTTGATTTATTCACCAAGGACTAGTGGAGGTCCTATTTCATTCAATGCCAAAGTCTACCTTGAGACTTCAAAGGTAATCATCCACTTTTATGCCTTAGAACACATTTCTAACCTAGGTTTTCATTCCTTGAGGTTAGTGCATTGTTTAGTACTCATATGGGTCCTTAAATATTGATTAGAACATTGGCAAAAGGAATTTAAGTGGTGGCCGAGATCTATGCAAGAAGAAGGCCTAAGGAGGAGATTAAGATAAGCTTGAGAAAACAAGGTAAAATGCTTACCTAATGGTGGTTTAAGATTAAGGAATGAGTTTTAGATAAATACCAATGTGGCTTAAAGCTTACATTGTGTATTGGGTTATATAACCTAAGAAAAAGAACTTAAACAAGCTTATGAACTTGTGATTAAGGAGCTAATGAGAATGAGTTAGTAATATAAGTTTAAGGTGGATTTTAAGAGCATTATAACTACTATGAGATTGATGAGTGTATTTGCAGGTTGAAAGCTTATATATGTGGGAAATTCAGTGTTTAAGTTTAAGTCATTTAAGGGCCTAAGAGCCATGTCATTTAAGAGCCTTAGTGCTATGCAATTTAAGATTATTGCAATATATTGAGTTGTTATGAATGAGTTGGTTTGGGTGATGAGATATGATGAGAAAGAACTTGAGGTGTGTGAGATGGTTAAATGAGGAAAATAATGTGTTTGGGCATGCTATGATGCTAGAGGTGCTATGGCAAAATTTGAGTAGAAAATAAGTGTTTAGGCGATGGTGGTGAACTAATATGACCTAGGATTTACTAGGAATCATTATAAGGAATTTGAGTGGAGATTAGTTAATTAAGGAGTCCTTGAGGTTTAGGATGACCTAGAGATGTCTAGGAGGAGTTAGAGGAATGGTGAGTGTTTTGAGCACACCAAAATCATGAGATGAGGAATATAAGAAGCGTGCATAAGATTAAGGGGAAGGTGTAATGATTAAGGTGATTTGAATATGTTCTAAGGGGAATTAATGACTAAGGAAGTACTAGGAAGTTTTAGAGGTGGTCTTGATGAAAAAGGGGAGAGATAAAGTGTGGTAATGAGTTATAATGACTTAGGCATTACCTTGGAGGATTTAAGAATCAAGAGAATGTAATTGAGCATGTAGGACTTAGGCAAATGTTGGTAACCAACTAGAAAAGAAATAAGGTGTTGGAGGATGGAAGCTTAAGCTTAGGAAGGAACTTTAAGTAAAGGCATAAAAGAGTTTTAGATAGTGAGAGATGCTTGGGAGATGATGTTATAGTGGTGAAGAGAACATTTGGCATAGTGGTTACACTAGGTATGAACCACCACCTAGAAACCTAGAGGAAGCATTACAAGTGTTAGCATTATTACAAGGAAAATGCATAATGACTAAGGTGGATCTTGGTGGATGATTTAAGGTATTTAAAGGAGGGCTTAAGGTGTATTTGAGGTGCCCAAATGAGGTTATAACATATTAGAATATATGAGGAGAAGTTTGGAGTTGAAAGAGAATTTAGAAACAAGTTTCTAGAGCCGACCGACCTTAGGACCGGACTTGCAAGGTCGGTCGGGCTCTGTTACAATACCGGAAAATGTTTCTGGAATAGACCGGACATGGGACCGGACTTGTCAAGTCCGGTCGGGCTTGAATTTTGTACGGTAATAAGTCTCTGGAATCGACCGGACATAGGACCGGACTTGTAAGTCCGGTCGGGGTAGAATTTTCAAACGGTAAAGGGTACTGGAACGGACCGGACTTGGCAAGTCCGGTCGGTAAGTCCGGTCGAGCCTAAAAACAAAAAAAAAGAGAAATTTTGAATTCTAAGAATGGCAATGGGTAATAAGGTATGCCTTTGGTAGGGTAGTAATGATTGAGACCCTAAGAACTTAAGAGATTAAGTTAAGTCAAGTATAAGCTTGAAAGTTTAAGATTAAGTTTGTAAGATTAAGTGTAAGACTTAAGAGGTGTTAGGTGGGGATCATTAAGGAATTAAGTAAGTTAAACAAGTTAAGTAAGTCATATTAAGTTAAGTGATTAACAACCTAAAACTGAATGAATGTTTTAGGACTTGGGAGTTTGGACTCCGGAAGAGAGTGAGCAGCCGAACGACCAACGGTGAACGGTACAGTTCTCTTGTGACCTGCTTGCTAACGAGGTGTCCCTCGGCTTGTGTGCTATTTGTTTTGTGTGCTCACTAAACAAGATAAAGCATGCAACCGGAACATATTATATATGTTGTATTGTTGTGTGATGTTTGAAAACTAACACAACATACCGTGAGAACTTACTAACCAATGCTTAGTAAGGAATTGAGTGAGACTAAGGAACGCCCCCTAATGAGGGACGATATGAACCGAAAGAGGTTAACCAACAAACATGGTCTTGAGACTATTACTAACTGGAACTTGAGTGAGGAAACCCGGGACCGATCTCCGGTCATGCATGCTAAGGAAAAAGGGGGACGGTATCTGAATCAGATCCGCCCTCCGCTTCAGGACTTGTCTTCGGACTTGTAGCCTAGGGCCGGTTGCCGGCTCAGCTACGCTGGATTTCCGTCCAGGGTAGGTGGCATTAAGATGGTGCGGTGGGATCACCTAAATCCCAGGTTTGGACTTAGGCTACAACCATTCCCCTCCAGGAACGGTTTGTATTCTGAGAATAAGTTAAGGTTAAGATAAGTTACAATCATTCCTTTTTAAAGGATGATTTGTATTATTAAGATTAAGATTAAGATAAGTTAAGATTAAGATAAGTTACAATCATTCCTTTTTAAAGGATGATTTGTATTATTAAGATTAAGATTAAGATAAGTTAAGATTAAGATAAGTTACAATCATTCCTTTTTAAAGTATGATTTGTATTATTAAGATTAAGATTAAGATAAGTTAAGATTAAGATAAGTTACAATCATTCCTTTTAAAGGATGATTTGTATCGTTAAGATTAAGATTAAGTTAAGATTAAGATTAAGGTGAGGTTAAGATAAGATGCAACCATTCCTTTTTTTAAAGGATGGTTTGTATAATTAAGATTAAGTTAAAGGATGGTTGTTCCTAAGGTTAAGATAAGACTAAGATTAAGGTGAGATAAGGATGGGCTAAGATTAAGAGGGAACATCACTCAAGGAGTTAAATAATTAACTCTCTAATTAAGGGAACGCATTTAAGTCGTTCATTGTGTGTGAACTTGATTGTTCATATCTGAGTTGTTGTTTACTGCACTTACTATTATATTGTGCATCTAATCAACCTCCATGCTATCGATAATTAGTCGTCGTAGCCACGTTAGCTTGGGGGCCATGAGGGGATCGTACCAGCATTCGTGCTGACCCCCTTTGGGGGCTGTTTTTACTACACAGGTACATCAGGAAGCGGCCGTCGCAAGAGTAAGAAGAGGATACAAGTGTTAAGGATTAAGTGTGACCTACGAGTTGTGCATGTACACTCGTATGGCAATTGAGTTAGTAAGATGTATAGGTTGTTGAGAGGATTGTAAGAAGAATATGTATTTGGTTAAGGTTGTTATGTACTAATGTTCGGTATATTCTGTAGTCAGACCGTGGCAAGGTCCTGGAGTGTAAAGAATTCCGCTGTGACATGTATATATATATGCTGTTAAGTTGCGAGACCACATTTGGATTGAGTTGGGGTGTTACAAATTCTTAACGCTCCTGTTTTGGTCCGGGAGTGTCCAGGTAGCCCGAAAAAAACGCGTTTTACACATTTAACTTGTACAAATGACTAGCCACGAATTTTTAACATTAAAAGGACATAATTAAAAAATATTAATCAGGCAAGAACAAGGGTGACTCACCACCCCTAATTCTTCCGTTTTTGACCACAAAAACAAATCACATTTTCAAGGTTTAACATCACTTTCTTACCTAATGTTGTCACTTTTTCAACCTTGGCTGCCTCCATGTGTCATTGTCGATTTTCTCTTGTCCCTTGGCACCCATTGTCAAAATTCTCAGCTCTGATTGAAGACTTGACTAAGCTACCTCCTAAATTGACTAAAACCACCCACTTTCACCTAACTTGGACTTTAACAAATCTATTCCTTTCTTTCCTTCACAAACTCACGACAATCAGTCCCCCTTCATCCTTCATGGCCGAGTGGTAAGAGCTTCCTCCCTTCTCCATTCATCTTCTCCCTCTGAAGCTCTTAAGTCCATTAATGGAGTTTTAACTTCAAACTTCATTTCTATGTCAATTTCCTAGCTTTCTTCATCAAGTCTTGAAGCAGACTTCAACCCAGAATCAATGTAAGCTCACGACACCATTAAACCTCCAAGGAAGGTGTCTTGAATCAACATTAATCCAAGGAGATTTCAAGAACAACTTAAGGTATTTTTCATGCTTGAAAATCCTTAAGACTTTCAATATATGTAATCGAAATTCCACCCTTCTAAACCAATGTTTTCTTCTTCAAATTTCATGAAGGAAAGTGGATCTCCATCTATCCTAAGGTGTAACACCCCTACTATGCACTTAACAACTAACTGAAACCACAGCGGAAATGAACAACTAAACAGTTCGGTGATACAACGCCGTTAACCACCCACGTGGTTAACAAGGCAGATTAAATACAAACGTACCGGTCTGATGATCAGACTCCCGAGCATAGATCTAAAGCCATAAATACATAATATATACAATACCAAGTATTTAATTACAACACATCACCATATACCGTCAATATAACTGTCACTGTAAGACAACGGCAACACAAAAATTATATCGCCACGGGAGCACATGCGCTTCTCGGGCCAACATCCAAAATAATCAAAAGTACATCATGTCCTAAGATCTAAAGCCACTCCGCTTCTTCGATCAACATCCTGCAATATAAATATGGAGCCCCCGAGGGGGTCAGCAACCCTTGGCTGGTATGGTTAACGCGCAACCCATCGGCTACCGGGATACGCGCAACTATTTGTCATGATAACATGGCATTGATTTAAACATACAACATATACATATGGCATAGCAAAAATATTGCATAGCACAACATCACACACATGATGAGAACATTCCACTTAAGAAACAAACCAAGATGGTTAGTCAACATCATAAGCCTAGAGAATGGTTCACCCTCATGTTCAGCTTGTTACATAAACTCATTACCGTTCTGTTAGTCGAATGAGTAACTTAACTCAAAGATGGATCAGATATTGTGATCCGAACACACCACACACACACATATTTCCCCCTAGACCGATCATCAGTCAGAATAGGTAAGCTTTGGATGAAGCTAGTGGGAGATCGAATGCCAAGAAGGGGAACAACCTTAACATTAAAAGAGTCGAATCTGATGCAGATATCTACTTTTATACAAACACACGCGACCGGACATCCGGATTCCTTACCCCCCAGTACACTGGTTAGAAGTCCCATTATCGGGGCTTGACACAATAATTCACAATAGGATTATAGGTCCCATTAGACAAATAAAGAGGATGAGATATAGGTCGTTAGTGCAAACCACACCCAGTTTATACATACCCTAACACTGGTTAGCTAGCGAATAGTTACGCATTTCGAGGTTACCGGTATCGGTACGCACACACCATAACTACACAACGACTATAAACTCGTTTCATGATTTAATCTTATAAAGTCATAAACACACAGAAAACAAACAACACACAAGCCGGTGTAAACCGGTAGGCAACAGACTGCAAGAAAACCATACCTTGGTCCTTGCTGCTTTGGTTTTCCTCCGTAGGCAACTCCTATACACATTTAGTAACGTCGGTTTATTAACTTATTAAATCTCCGGTTTACTGAGCTTTTTACATGATTATATGACAAGCTTTAATGTCTAAACTGTCCCGTGATTACCTTCACTATACCCCCTAGGGTTAACTTCTTAATCCACTCTTTGTTTGTTTTTTTTTACAAGTTTTGGTCCGACCGACCTTACACAAGGTCGGTCCATTCCAGTGACTTCCGGGTTTGAAAATTTACACTACGACCGACCTTACAACTCGGTCCCATGGTCGGTCCATTCCAGAACATATCGCCGTCAGAAAATTCTACTTCGACCGACCTTGCAAGTTCGGTCCACAAGGTCGGTCCATTCCAGAAACAATTCCCATTCAAAAATGTAGACACGACCGACCTTGCAAGTCCGGTCCCAAGGTCGGTCCATTCCAGAGACTTAATTCGTACCAAAAATACAAGCCCGACTGACCTTGCAAGTCCGGTCCCCAAGGTTGGTCCATTCCAAAAACCGTTTCTGGCAGGGTAAACTGGGCTCGACCGAACTTACAAGTCCGGTCCCTAAGGTCGGTCGGCTCCAGACCTTTGTTTCTACATTCCTATTTGACTCCAAACTTCACCTCATTGTGCCCTAGTATGTTCTAACCACATTTGGCACTTCAAATAACCCTTAAGACATCCATTAAACTCCTTAAATCATTCACTAAAATCCTCCTCAAGCATTACACAAATTCTTATAAAATGGTTAACACTCGTAATGTTTTTCACTAAGTTTCTATGTGGTGTTTTATACCTATAACTATCACTATTCCCAAATGTTTTCGCACCACTACAACATCATCTCTCAAGCATCTTTTCTCACCAACCAAACTCCTTGAATATCTCCACAAGCTTATAGCTCCTTCATGCAACACATCACTTCCTCCTTGTTCACTAACATTGTATAAGTCCTAAGCACAATCTCACCATGATCTTGAAGTATCCCAAAACGCTCATTTGCATTCGAAATCCTCTAAGATATTGACTAAGTCCTTTTTACATCCTAGAATACCTTAATGCATGTTTCTTTCACTAGTAGAACACTTAATCATTTCTAATACTTCCTAATTCACAAGAGCTCATTTAAACACATAGGACTCCTTATACATTATCTTTATTTCGACATGGGTTCTCCTAGCATCTTGTTACACCAAAACACAAAGCTTTCACCATTAAACATTCAAAACACCTAAATCCACCAAGAACATTCTCACACACAAAACTTCACCCAAACTACACTACATCATAATATAGTGCATTATTTAAATTTCTTGGCACTTAGGCCCTTAAATAACATGGCTCTTAGGCCCTTAAATTGCATAAATCTTAAACACTGAATCTCCACATTATATTTGCCTTTGACCTGCAAATACACTTAACATACAATATGCCCTTAATAATCTCTTTACGAGTTTTTACTAACTCATTCACCATTGGCTCTTTAGGTAGTTTATGAAATACCCCAAACCTTAATATATTGTTTAAACACTTAAAAATGGTGTATTAAGACTAAAAAGAGTCTTAGAAACATTAGTAAGCAAATTTAAACAAAAGAAAACACAAAACGTGCTTTAAAGTCAATAAGAGCCAAAATGTGCTCTAAGCTTGGGATAAACTTGGTTAAGACCTAATGAACTTACCAAGACCTCATTTATACACTAATGAACATATTAAATCAATTACCAAAGAAAACCAAGCTTGAAAACAAGTTTAAACACAAAATGTGCTTTAAGGAGTCTTAAAGCACATTTTTGAAAAATTGTCTTGTAAATGAGTTTTGAGTGGCTAGATGTCCATCATTACTCTTAAATATATATATGTGTACTATATAGTATCACATTTGGGTGTCTATATTAATGGGAAATCAAAAATTTCACTTCTATGTGCCTTGTTTTCATGAATAGTGATTTTTATAAGCTATTTTGTAACATATGTTTGTATAAGTAATTAAATTGACAAATAAAGACTATATTACCCTCATGCTACTATTTGGGGCCGGTTTTTAAGGTTGGTGACACACCACCTTTGTTAGCTTGTTAAGAAAATAAATAAGACTACTTAAGTACCTTTTTACTTTATTAAGTATAAATATCTTCAAAAGCAAATTCTATCTCATTCTCTCATTTCTTTCCTTCATTTCCCACGGTCCCAAACACTCTCTTCAACCTCTCTTCTTCATTCTCTCACGGTTTGCAATAGTACTCATCACCATTTCCATCTTTGATCTCTTGTAAAATCTTGCTCACTTGTTCAAATCAAAACAAACACCACCAATCTCTTCCTCTCATTAAGCTCTTCATTTCTATCTTCTCAAAACTTCAAGACCACCATTTCGGTGCCAAGGAGTTCCACCATTGAAGGAGCTTGAGCTTGTATTTTTACATATTGTTACTCTCCTTTACTTCTAGGTAAGGAATCTCAAATAAAAACTCCATTTCCTTCATGTTTTTGTGGTAACCGAAAATACATATTGAAGGAGCTCTTTGTGTGACCTTGTTCTAGCTTCATTCCAACTCTTCATGGACTAGGTGGAGTCCTCTCTTGCTAGATATTCAAACTCTCTTCAAAGAGCAAGGTAAAACAACTACATTAATGTTTTTGAAACAATGTAAAATTAGGGTTTACAATGAGATGAAGCTTATAGCTTGAATACTCATTATAATGTTTGTATATTGTTTAGAACTTGTCAAAGAATCAAATACCCTACCGGTTTTCTAAAGGAAACAAGAAAGAAGTTGTTTGGAAAAGAGGTAAATCTACTAACCAAATGTTGTTTAATGCCTTAGGAGAAATGAGCTTATAATTCTTGTTAAAACTACCTAAAGAGCAAATGGTGAATGACTTAGTAAAGTGTTCCCAAGAGCTTCGTAAAAGGCATATGTGTTGTTGAGTGTATTTGCAGGTTAAAGGCAAATATATTGTGAAAATTCAGTGTTTATGATTTATGCATCTTAAGGGCCTAAGTGCCATGCAAATTAAATTATGCACTATATTGTGATGTAGTGCTTTGTGAGTGGAGTTTGTGTATAATAAGTGCTTGATGGATTTTTAGTGTTCTTGGTTGTTTGTTGGTAAAAACAATGTGTTTTGGTTTAGTAATGTTCTAGGAGAACCTATGTCAAAATTTAGGTAATAAATGAGAAGTTCTAAGTGTTAAAATGAGTTTGATAAGTTAAGGAGTATTTAAAATGGTTAAGTGTTGTTCTTGTGTAAGAAACATGCATTAAGGTGATTTGGGATGTAACAAGGACTTAGGCATGAGCTTGAGATTTTAGTATGTACCAAAGTCATTTTGGACTTAGCTAAAGACTTAGGCAAACTTTGGTAAAATAAGGAGAAGGTGTAAACTTGGAAAAGAATTTCAAGAGTGACATAAGGAGTTTTGTAAGAAATAATGCTTAAGAGATGATGTTAGGATGAGGAGAAAGCATTTTGGGATAGTAGTTATGATAGGTGAGAAACACCATTTAGAAACCTAGTACAAATGTTGTAAGTGTTAAGGAACCTTACAAAGAAATAAGTAAAGGCTTAAGGAATTAGAAAATGAGTTTCATGGATGTTGTATGTGGAAATAAGGTTACCAAATGTTGTTAGGAGGCATTAGGAGGCCTTAGGAGAAGTTTGGTGAAGATTTGGCAAAGTTTGGGTAAGTTTAGAAGACGTCCGACCCAGGGGTCCGACCCAGTTTTGGGTCGGACAGCCTCTGTTAGACGTTAGGAATGTGTTCTGTAATGGTCCGACCCAAAAGGGTGGGTCGGACATGGGTCGGACGGTCATATTTCAAAGGAGGAAAATGTTTCTGGAATGGTCCGACCCAGTCGAATGAGTCGGACATGGGTCGGACGGGTATGTTTATAAGGCGGTGAAAGTTTCTGTAATGGTCCGACCCAGAAGGGTGGGTCGGACATGGGTCGGACGTGTATGTTCTGAAGTCGAAGAAGTTCTCTGTAATGGTCCGACCCAGTCTAGTGAGTCGGACTTGGGTCGGACATGTCTCTGGAATGGTCCGACCCAGAAGGTTGGGTCGGACATGGGTCGGACATGGTAAGGTTTTTTAGACCCGAAAACCACTGGAAGGGTCCGACCCAGTTGTGGGTCGGACGGTGGGTCGGACATACCTAAACTTGTAAAAAAAAAAACGAAAAGAATGTGACCTATGTAGTTAACCCTAGGGTATATAATGAAGGTAACCTAGGGTAAGTTAGACATTAAACATGTCAAATAATTATGTTAAACACTTAGTAAATTTGGAGGTTAAATAAGTTAATTAACCGACATTCTTGAATCATGTATAGGAGTGACCTACGGTGGAAACAAATCAAGGCAAGGACCAAGGTATGGTTTTCTTGCAGTCTGATGTCTAGCGGTTTACACCGGTTTGTGTGTTGTATGTTTTTCTGTGTGTTTATGACGTTATAAGATTTAAACATGTAATGAGTTTACAGTTGTTCATACTATTGTTATGTTATGTTGTGACTCATTTCCCTCGTGTGTGTCTAACATGACTTACCACCTATCGTGTGTTGGATGTTAAGTTCCACTATGAACTTCTAACAAGTGTTAACTGGGAAGTGAGGAATCCGGTTGTCTGGTCATGCATGTAAGTTAAGAGTAGATATCTGAATCAGATTCGACTCTTATGTTGTTAAGATTGTTCTCCTTAATTTGGCGTTCGATCTCCCGCTAGCTTCTTCCAAAGCTTACCTATTGACTATGATCGTTTAGTGGGAACGTGTGTTTGTGGTGTGTTCGGGTCACTAAATCCGAACCATCTGTGACTTAAGTTACTCGTTCGTCTAACAGAACGGTAATGAGTGTGTTTAACGAGCTTGACATGAGAGTGAATCACTCTCTAGGCTCTTGTGTTATTTGACCCTTGTGGTTTGTTATCGTGGAGTAAAAATCCACTGTGTATGTGTTGTTGTGCTGTGCACCATTGATGCTCAACATATGTTATGTTATGTTATGTATATAAATGAATGCCATGTTATCATGACAAGTAGCTGCGCGTATCCCGGTAGCCGATGGGCTGCGCGTTAGCCATACCAGCCAAGGGTTGCTGACCCCCTCGGGGGATCCATATTTCTTATACTGCAGGATGAGGATCGAGGAAGCGGAGTGGCTTTAGATCCTAGGGTGCAGGTTTACTTTTGTATATTTTTGGATGTTGGCCCGGGATGCGCCTGTGCTCCTGTGGCGTTATATACATTTGGTTATTGCAGTTAACAGTGATGTGATTCAGTGAAGAATATGTAAACACTCGGTATTGTATATGATGTATTTATGGATTAGTTTTATGCTCGGGAGTCTGATCATCAGACCGGTACAATTGTGTTTATTCTGCCTTGTCAACCGCGTGGGTGGTTGGCGGCGTTGTAGCACCGAAGCGTTAGTTACTGTTTAGTTATTTATTCCGCTGCGATTTCATTTAGTGACATGTGCGTAGTCGGGGTGTTACAAAAAGTGGTATCAGAGCGAAGTATCGCTCTGATGACTAGAATACCGAGCTTAGGAATATACCGAGTTAGGAAACCTAACTACAGTTACTTCAGTGAACATTATGGAAAGGTTAACCACTAACTAAGTGTGGAGATACCTTATTGTCGGGAAGCGTTACAACCGTTGGACCGATAAGTGTGCAAGCATATTGCTAATGAATATTCATGTGAATACAGATGGCAGGTAGACCGTGCGGTAGAGGCCGCGGAAGTGGTACCGGTACTGTGGGTGACCAGGGCGAGAACACTACGGCTCAGGTTATGGCTGAGGCCGTAGCAGCCGCTGTGGCCCAGATGGTACCCCAGCTAGTAGCTGCGATACAGCAGGGGCAGATGCCCGGAGTTCAACCACCACCGGCACCGCCACGAGAGACCAACTGGGTCAAGGCATTGGCAGATCTGAGACCCCCTTCATTTCATGGGGAGACCGACCCACGTAAGCTGGAGGCGTACATCTCCGAGTTGGAGACCGCCTACGAGACCTTGGCTGTACCCGCAGAGGCTAAGGTCCGTCTTGCCGCTTACTATCTGAAGGGTTCGGCACAAAACTGGTGGAAGCTTGTGAGAGAGGACCGGATGGCGGATCCTCAGTTTGGATGGAGGGAGTACACGGCTCTGCTGCGAGCCAAATACTACCCGGTGCACGTTCAAGAGGCCAAGCGCCTTGAGCTGGATAGTCTGAGGCAGGGGGACAAGGTGTCGGTTGATGAGTATTACACTGCCTTCACCGGCCTTGTCCACCTGTTACCGGACCTGGGATACTCGAACCGGGTGGTAAACCGTTTCTATAACGGTCTCAGCCACCGTCTTCGCTATGGGATGGGGCCAGCTGAGTATACTACCTTGCAGGTAATTTAAGTAAAGAGTGATGTGAATATGTGTAGTCTACAAGTGAGTATTAATGTGAGTTAGTGAGTATGTATTGCGGGGCATGACTGACCATCCTAAATTCAGGAGTGCTATCATGCCGCTGCTAAGGTGGAGATCACCGTCCGTCTGAGGGACGAGGAGAATGCGCACAAGCGCAAGGCCACGAGCGAGGGCCAGAGTTCGCAGGGGTATGGGGGAGGAAAGAAGAAGAAGAAACCTTATCCCCAGCCCCAGAAGAGTCAGCACCAGGGTGACAAGGGCCAAGCCCAAACCACCACAGCTGAGGAGCCACTGAAGCTCACATATGCTTATGCGGCGAAGCCCCTATGCTCGTACCCACCTAAGGGTAATTATTTAATCTTGTGTGTGATAAGTGAAGTGTATGTTGATGAGTTGTGAAACAAGTACTGAGTGTATATTGTGTTAGCAGCTAGCACGGGCTCTGGACCGGAGCGCCACTATTACTGTAAGTGGTGCAATGGAGACCACCCCGGCAAGGACTGCAAGGGAAATGAGGTGCAGTGTCGTTACTGCGAGAAGTGGGGTCACCGTGACCACGAGTGTTACCGGAACCCCAACAGCAGAGTTAACAAGCCCAGAGGGCAGTGGAAGGGTAAGGCCACACCAGCTATTGATGGCCCGAAGACGGCTAACCAGCCACCCACTGATCAGAGGCATACTGATTCCCAGAAGGGGAAGGGGTCGGGACCTAGCAAGGCCACCCTGAATGTGGTGGACCGGTCTGAGGCGCCAGGGCCCTCTTCTAGACCAGGTACCGCCTAAACTGTTGAATGTAATAAGTGATTGCGTGCCGCATTTCATGCTTATGTGTATTAGTGAGTTCAAGTGTATTGTCATGTGAGTAAGGAGTTAAAGTATAGTGTGAAAGACACCTAATTAGATAATTCTAAACTTAAAGGAACCTTCAATATATGTTATCCAATCCCACCCACACCAAACCCTGAAGAAACCACCATCAATATCACCGACTTTCCAATGGAGCAATGTCAGGTTATCCAGCCAGGTATGATACTTTTAAATGGATACCTGACACCGGAAGCACAAATCCATGTCATCAGACGATGCGACGAACTTGGAGCTAAACCTGGAGGTTTCTACACACCTGAATATCCGAACGGATCAAGAATGCAATTGAAGATGATGTGCATGGGTAAGGACTGGAACCCTTACACCAAGTCATATCAAGAAGTGCGAGCTGAAGATGGAGCAATAGTACCAAGTATACCTGAGGAGTTCCGTGCGGTCGTTAACCACGCCGTGGGAATTGCTCAACAAGTTGAAACGGAATCAATTCCAAATGTGGAAGCAGATTTGTGTATTGTGAACTTCTACCAGAAAGGTGGACGGTTAGGTTTAACCAAGATAAGGACGAGTCACCCGAGTCTCTAAGTAAGGGAGTACCCGTGGTGTCTTGGTCCATTGGTGATACCGCAGTATTTGTGTATGGCGAGCAGAAGCGTGCTGATCTCGCAAGGAGGTTAATACTAAAGTCAGGAGATGTGTTAATCATGGGTGGGCAGTCAAGAATGCTATATCATGGCATCAGGAAGATCAAATTGAATACCGCACCGTCGGCAGTGATCAATGCCACACACATGAAACCCGGACGTTTGAATTTGACCTTCAGACAATTCTAAAGCCTTGTATACTTTTGTAATGTGTTAAGCCAGTATATGTTAAGGGAGTTACGTATGTCTTAAGTTGTATCAACCATGTAAACCAACAATGTTGTAAAGAGGAAGTGTTAATGAATAAAGTGGAGTTATTGAAGTATATCAACCGTGTTGTTACCCAGTACTTATTAGTTTGCCAATGAATTAGGCTGTGCACTCGGAACGGGAGGTACACTGAGTGTCTGCAATGAGGCAGAAGCCGGCAAGAGCGGCACAATCCTCACCGGTACCTTTCCAGTGAATGGCGTGGATGCATCGATCTTGTTCGACTCTGGAGCCTCACACACATTTTTTTCGCTATCTTTTGCGAAGAGGCTGGGGTTAGATGGAGAGGAGATGCCAGACTTCTTGGTCACTCTCCCATCGAAAGAGCGGATCAGGTGTACCCGCTACCACCGAGATGTCATTGAGAATCAGGGTGAAGAGTTCCCGATCGACTGATAGAGTTCGACGGACTTGGATTTGATGTGATTGTCGGGATGAACTGGTTGGAGCGGTACAAGGGCAGAATCCTGTGTGCCGAGCATCGACTGCTTCTTCGGAGTCCATCTGGGGTTACCATATCATACCGCCAGAGGCCCAGGGAGCCTTCGACACAGATCATCACCGCCATGGCCATGTATCGTGAGTTACGACGAGGGAGTGATGTATACCTCTGCTATGTCCAGGACATAGAGAGAGACCCTGAGTTTAGCCCAGATGTGCCGGTAGTGTCGGAGTTTCCTGATGTATTTCCTAAGGAACTGCCGGGCATGCCGCCAGCACGAGAGGTTGAGTTTGAGATCGACTTAGTTCCGGGCACTGGACCCATTGCGAAAGCACCTTATCGTATGGCTCCAGCAGAGATGACAGAGCTCAAGGAGCAGCTGAGAGACCTACTTGACAAGGGCTTTATCCGCCCTAGTGTTTCACCATGGGGAGCGCCGGTCTCTTCGTGAAGAAGAAGGACGGTAGCCTCCGCCTGTGTATTGATTATCGGAGCTGAATGCTGTTACGGTGAAGAACCGTTACCCTTTACCACGCATCGACGATCTATTTGATCAGCTGAGGGGAGCATCAGTATTCTCCAAGATAGACTTACGTTCCGGATACCATCAGATTGCCATCCGTGACAGTGATATCGAAAAGACAGCTTTCAGAACGAGGTATGGGCACTATGAGTTCACAGTTATGCCGTTTGGCTTATCGAATGCACCAGCTAAGTTCATGGACTTAATGAACCGCTTGTTCCAAGATCAGTTGGACAAGTCAGTGGTAGTCTTCATCGATGATATTCTTGTGTATTCTAAATCAAAGGTGAGCACGAAAGCCACCTGAGAAATGTGTTACAAACTTGAGGAGGAATCAGTTGTATGCAAAGTTTTCGAAATGTGTTTTGGTTGAACCAAGTATCCTTCCTTGGACATGTGATTTCTGAGGCCGGGATCGCTGTTGATCCGGCAAAGATAGATGCAGTGCGCACCTGGCCTAGGCCGAAGACAGTCACTGATATCAGGAGCTTCCTCGGTCTGGCAGGTTATTATAGGAGGTTTGTGAAGGACTTCTCCAGTGTCTCGAAGCCGATGACTTCCTTAATGAAGAAGGATGCACCATTCGAGTGGACAGTCGACTGTGAGAGTTCTTTCGCGAGTCTCAAGGATGCTCTGACATCTGCACCAGTCCTGACTATACCAGACGGTCCAGATGGTTTTGAGGTCTACTGCGACGCATCAGGCAGAGGTATGGGTTGTGTATTGATGCAGCACGGGAAGGTCGTAGCATACGCCTCCCGTCAGCTGAAGAAGCATGAGGAGAACTACCCTACCCACGACTTAGAATTGGGTGCCATTGTCTTCGCATTGAAGATATGGCGACATTATTTGTATGGGGTAAGTGTGACGATTATTCTGACCACAAAAGCTTAAAGTACTTGTTCACTCAGAAAGAGTTGAACATGAGGCAAAGAAGGTGGGTTGAATTTCTGAATGACTACGATATTAATCTGCAATATAAAGAGGGTAAGGCAAATGTGGTAGCTGACGCACTGAGTCGCCGAGCACACTCTCTCCATTCGCTAGTCTCTCATACTGGCTTGGTTGAAGAGGTGCGGAGTGCTCAGATGACGGATCAGTATATGCTGGAGATCCGGCAGAAGCTTATTGATGGCACATTCGAGGGTCAGAAGTACGACTTCAGACTCCACGATGATGACCTGATTAGGCTGAATGGCCGATTGTGTATACCTAGGAGTAGCGCTGAGTTGAAGGAGCGCATATTGAGTGAATCCCATTGTTCTACTACTTCGATTCACCCCGGAGCTTCAAAGATGTATAAGAGTATGAAAAGGTATTTTTGGTGGACTGGAATGAAGAAAGATGTAGTGATTATGTGTTGAGGTGTCTCACTTGCCAGAAGGTCAAGTTTGAGCACCGACGGCCTGGTGGTATGGTACAGCCAATGCCAGTGCCTGAGTGGAAGTTCCATGATATCTCCATGGACTTTGTAGTAGGGCTTCCGCCTACAAGGGGAGGTCTGAATATGATATGGGTTGTAGTTGACCGACTGACCAAGGTGGCCCGATTCATTCCGATGAAGGACACTTGGAAAGTGGCAAGATTGGCAGAACTTTGAAAGAAATTGTAAGACATCATGGTGTACCGAAAACGATTGTATCTGACAGAGATACCAGATTCTTATCCAGATATTGGAAGTCTACACGAGAGGCATTGGGTACTGAACTGAAATTGAGTACAGCGTTTCACCCACAGACCGATGGTCAGAGTGAGCGCACCATTCAGACACTTGAGGATATGCTACGTGCTTGTGCACTTGACTTTCAGACCAGCTGGATTGATAAGTTACATCTGATCGAGTTTAGTTACAACAACAGTTATCAATGCTTCGATCAAGATGTCTCCCTTCCAGGCCTTGTACGGTAGACCATGCCGCACGCCATTATGCTGGGATGAGTCGAGTGAGACGGTCATTATAGGACCAGAGTATCTTGAACAAGTTCAGGCAGAAGTTCGCCAGATCCGGGCTAACATGAAGGCAGCTCAGGATAGACAGAAGTCGTACGCAGATGTGCGCAGACGTGACCTGGAGTTCGCCGTGGGCGATCAGGTATTTTTGAGAGTATCCCCCATGAAGGGAGTATTTCGTTTTGGCCAGAAGGGCAAGTTGAGCCCAAAGTATGTGGGGCCTTATGTTGTGACGGAGCGGATCGGCCCGGTAGCCTATAGACTAGACCTACCCGCCGAGCTGGGCAAGGTACATGATGTATTTCATGTGTCCCAGTTGAAGAAGTATATGTCTCATCCGTCTCATGTGCTTCAGCCTGAAAGGCTAACCTTAGAGCCGACCATGCGATCAGTGGAGACTCCGGTACGGATTCTGGATGCTAAGACTCGAGACACTCGCCATAAGTCCGTGAGACTGGTGAAAGTTCTTTGGTCTAACCAGGACGTTGAGGAGGCCACTTGGGAGCTGGAAGATAAGATGAAGGCGAAGTACCCGTCATTGTTTACTTCTTAGTCCTTATGTGTATAGGGTACGGGGCGTACCCCTTTTTAAGGGGGGTAGAGCCGTTTCGGTTATGTGTGTACGACGTGTATTTGAATACATCGTCTATGTTATGTTGTTATTACAGACCGTTGTGTCTGAATGATGTGGATAATGTTGTATGGACCTTGTGTCCAATGTTATGTACCCGATGTTATGTTGTATGGACCTGGTGTCCAATGTTATGTAAGTGTGTTGTTAATGATGTATGGAAGTATTGTTTATAAGTGTTCCCGTGTTCTAATATTTAGGATATGTGGAAGTATGAACTTTGAGGGCAAAGTTCTTTTAAGGGGGGTAGATTGAAATACCCCAAACCTTAATATATTGTTTAAACACTTAAATATGGTGTATTAAGACTAAAAAGAGTCTTAGAAACATTAGTAAACAAATTTAAACAAAAGAAAACAAAAATGTGCTTTAAAGTCAATAAGAGCCAAAATGTGCTCTAAGCTTGGGATAAACTTGGTTAAGACCTAATGAACTTACCAAGACCTCATTTATACACTAATGAACATATTAAACCAATTACCAAAGAAAACCAAGCTTGAAAACAAGTTTAAACACAAAATGTGCTTTAAGGAGTCTTAAAGCACATTTTTGAAAAATTGTCTTGTAAATGAGTTTTGAGTGGCTAGATGTCCATCATTACTCTTAAATATATATGTGTACTATATAATATCACATTTGGATGTCTATCAATGGGAAATCAAAAATTTCACTTCTATGTGCCTTGTTTTCATGAATAGTTATAAGCTATTTTGTAACATATGTTTGTATAAGTAATTAAATTGACAAATAAAGACTATTACCCTCATACTATTGGGGCCGGTTTTTAAGGTTGGTGACACACCACCTTTGTTAGCTTGTTAAGAAAATAAATAAACTACTTAAGTACCTTTTTACTTTAAGTATAAATATCTTCAAAAGCAAATTCTATCTCATTCTCTCATTTCTTTCTTCATTTCCCACGGTCCCAAACACTCTCTTCCTTCTTCTTCATTCTCTCACGGTTTGCAATAGTACATCACCATTCCATCTTTGATCTCTTGTAAAATCTTGCTCACTTGTCAAATCAAAAACAAACACCACCAATCTCTTCCTCTCATCAAGCTCTTCATTTCTATCTTCTTAAAATTCCAAGACCACCATTTCGGTGCCATGGAGTTCCACCATTGAAGGAGCTTGAGCTTGTATTTTTACATATTGTTACTCTCCTTTGCTTCTAGGTAAGGAATCTCAAATAAAAACTTCATTTCCTTCATGTTTTTGTGGTAACCGAAAATACATATTGAAGGAGCTCTTTGTGTGACCTTGTTCTAGCTTCATTCCAACTCTTCATGGACTAGGTGGAGTCCTCTCTTGCTAGATATTCAAACTCTCTTCAAAGAGCAAGGTAAAACAACTACATTAATGTTTTTGAAACAATGTAAAATTAGGGTTTACAATGAGATGAAGCTTATAGCTTGAATACTCATTATAATGTTTGTATATTGTTTAGAACTTGTCAAAGAATCAAATACCCTACCGGTTTTCTAAAGGAAACAAGAAAGAAGTTGTTTGGAAAAGAGGTAAATCTACTAACCAAATGTTGTTTAATGCCTTAGGAGAAATGAGCTTATAATGCTTGTTAAAACTACCTAAAGAGCAAATGGTGAATGACTTAGTAAAGTGTTCCCAAGATCTTAGTAAAAGGCATATGTGTTGTTGAGTGTATTTGCAGGTTAAAGGCAAATATATTGTGGAAATTCAGTGTTTATGATTTATGCATCTTAAGGGCCTAAGTGCCATGCAAATTAAATTATGCACTATATTGTGATGTAGTGCTTTGTGAGTGGAGTTTGTGTATAATAAGTGCTTGATGGATTTTTAGTGATCTTGGTTGTTTGTTGGTAAAAACAATGTGTTTTGGTTTAGTAATGTTCTAGGAGAACCTATGTCAAAATTTAGGTAATAAATGAGAAGTTCTAAGTGTTAAAATGAGTTTGATAAGTTAAGGAGTATTTAAAATGGTTAAGTGTTGTTCTTGTGTAAGAAACATGCATTAAGGTGATTTGGGATGTAACAAGGACTTAGGCATGAGCTTGAGATTTTAGTATGTACCAAAGTCATTTTGGACTTAGCTAAAGACTTAGGCAAACTTTGGTAAAATAAGGAGAAAGTGTAAACTTGGAAAAGAATTTCAAGAGTGACATAAGGAGTTGGTTGTAAGAAATAATGCTTAAGAGATGATGTTAGGATGAGGAGAAAGCATTTTGGGATAGTAGTTATGATAGGTGAGAAACACCATTTACAAACCTAGTACAAATGTTGTAAGTGTTAAGGAACCTTACAAAGAAATAAGTAAAGGCTTAAGGAATTAGAAAATGAGTTTCATGGATGTTGTATGTGGAATAAGGTACCAAATGTTGTTAGGAGCATTAGAGGCCTTAGGAGAAGTTTGGTGAAGATTTGGCAAAGTTTGGGTAAGTTTAGAAGACGTCCGACCTAGGGGTCCGACCCAGTTTTGGGTCGGACAGCCTCTGTTAGACGTTAGGAATGTGTTCTGTAATGGTCCGACCCAAAAGGGTGGGTCGGACATGGGTCGGACGGTCATATTTCAAAGGAGGAAAATGTTTCTGGAATGGTCCGACCCAGTCGAATGAGTCGGACATGGGTCGGACGGGTATGTTTATAAGGCGGTGAAAGTTTCTGTAATGGTCCGACCCAGAAGGGTGGGTCGGACATGGGTCGGACGTGTATGTTCTGAAGTCGAAGAAGTTCTCTGTAATGGTCCGACCCAGTCTAGTGAGTCGGACTTGGGTCGGACATGTCTCTGGAATGGTCCGACCCAGAAGGTTGGGTCGGACATGGGTCGGACATGGTAAGGTTTTTTAGACCCGAAAACCACTGGAAGGGTCCGACCCAGTTGTGGGTCGGACGGTGGGTCGGACATACCTAAACTTGTAAAAAAAAACGAAAAGAATGTGACCTATGTAGTTAACCCTAGGGTATATAATGAAGGTAACCTAGGGTAAGTTAGACATTAAACATGTCAAATAATTATGTTAAACACTTAGTAAATTTGGAGGTTAAATAAGTTAATTAACCGACATTCTTGAATCATGTATAGGAGTGACCTACAGTGGAAACAAATCAAGGCAAGGACCAAGGTATGGTTTTCTTGCAGTCTGTTGTCTAGCGGTTTACACCGGTTTGTGTGTTGTATGTTTTTCTGTGTGTTTATGACGTTATAAGATTTAAACATGTAATGAGTTTACAGTTGTTCATACTATTGTTATGTTATGTTGTGACTCATTTCCCTCGTGTGTGTCTAACATGACTTACCACCTATCGTGTGTTGGATGTTAAGTTCCACTATGAACTTCTAACAAGTGTTAACTGGGAAGTGAGGAATCCGGTTGTCCGGTCATGCATGTAAGTTAAGAGTAGATATCTGAATCAGATTCGACTCTTATGTTGTTAAGATTGTTCTCCTTAATTTGGCGTTCGATCTCCCGCTAGCTTCTTCCAAAGCTTACCTATTCTGACTTATGATCGGTTTAGTGGGAACCTGTGTTTGTGTGGTGTGTTCGGGTCACTAAATCCGAACCATCTGTGACTTAAGTTACTCGTTCGTCTAACAGAACGGTAATGAGTGTGTTTAACGAGCTTGACATGAGAGTGAATCACTCTCTAGGCTCTTGTGTTATTTGACCCTTGTGGTTTGTTATCGTGGAGTAAAAATCCACTGTGTATGTGTTGTTGTGCTGTGCACCATTGATGCTCAGCATATGTTATGTTATGTTATGTATATAAATGAATGCCATGTTATCATGACAAGTAGCTGCGCGTATCCCGGTAGCCGATGGGCTGCGCGTTAGCCATACCGGCCAAGGGTTGCTGACCCCCTCGGGGGATCCATATTTTTATACTGCAGGGCTGAGGATGCAAGGAAGCGGAGTGGCTTTAGATCCTAGGGTGCAGGTTTACTTGTGTATATTTTTGGATGTTGGCCCGGGATGCGCCTTGTGCTCCTGTGGCGTTATATACATTTGGTTATTGCAGTTAACAGTGATGTGATTCAGTGAAGAATATTAAACACTCGGTATTGTATATGAGTATTTATGGATTAGTTTTATGCTCGGGAGTCTGATCATCAGACCGGTACAATTGTATTTATTCTGCCTTGTCAACGTGTGGGTGGTTGGCGGCGTTTGTAGCACCGAAGCGTTAGTTACTGTTTAGTTATTTATTCCGCTGCGATTTCATTTAGTGACATGTGCGTAGTCGGGGTGTTACAGTTTATTAAGCAACATAAGCTCATTTTCCTAAGGCATCACAAGCTACAATAGGTTAGCACATTTACCTCTTTTCCTTCACAAGTTTTTCACTTAATTTCTCCTTGCTCTTCCTTGATTAAAACCGGCAAAGACTTGTTTTGCTTGTCAAGTTTCTAATCAATATACAAGCAAGGTAATAAGTATTCAAGCTTCATGCTTAAGCACACTTATAAACCCTAAGTTTTACATTGTCTTAAAACATTAAGATAGTTTTTTTTACCTTGGTATTGGAAGAGAGTTTGAATACGTAACAAGAGAGGACTCCACCAAGCCCTTGAATGATTGAAATGAAGCTAGAACAAAGCAAGAGAAAACACCATGAGGAGGTGATTTTCGGTCAACACTAAAACATGAAGGAAATGTTATTTTCTTGGTTTTTCCTTACCTTGAAGCAAAGGTGATCAACAAGGCATAAAAATATAAGCTCAAGCTCCTTCAATGGTGGATCTCCATGGCACCGAAATGGTGGTCTTGAAGATTTGAGAAGACAAGGTTGAAGAGTTTGATGAGACTAGAAGAATGGTGGTCTTAGTTTTTGATTTGGTAAATGGAGCTAGGAATTACAAGAGTTTAAAGATGGAGAATGGTGCTTGGGCTGTAGCAAAACCATGTATGGAGAGAAGAAGAAGAGAGGTGGAGGCGTGGGAAATGAAGAAGAAAGAAGAGAATGAAGATAAGTTAGCTAGTTTAGATATTAAGTAGTAAAGCAAATAGTACCTTTTACTTTATTACTTTACTTAGCTCATTTTAGCATAAGTGTGATGAGTCACACAAGAAAACCGGCCCCCATATTATTATAAGGGGGTACTTTAGTCTTTGTTGACCAATTAACTCACTTATATTGACTTATGTTATAAACTTGAATTTGGTTACTATTCACAAAACAATGCACATATTTGTGAAATTTTTGATTTCTCATTGATTTAGACTTCCTAATGTGATACTAAGTAGTACACATGTTAATTAAAGAGTAATGATGGACATTTAGCCATTCAAAACTCATTTACAAGACAATTTTCAAAAATGTGCTTTAAGACTCCTTAAAGCACATTTTGTGTTTTAACTTGTTTTCAAGCTTGGTTTTCTTTTGTAATTGGTTTAATATGTTTATTAACATATAAATAAGGTCTTGGTAAGCTCATTAGGTCTTAACCAAGCTTATCCCAAGCTTAGGGCACATTTTCGCCCATATTGACTTTAAGGTATTTATTTGTGTTTACTGTGGTTTAAATTGTCACTAATGTTTCTAAGGCACTTTTAGCCTTATTATACATATTTTAATGTCTAAACCACATACTAAGGTTTGGGGTATTTCATAAGGTGTACCGAAATTATAAGGTAAATTACTAAGGTAAATCCTTGAAAACATCTTGTAAATCTACTTAAGATCTATATCAGTATCTAACTCCTAAACCCCTTCCTCCTCATGTATAAATACCGAAATTGGGAGCTACAATTTCCATTGAAGGAAGCTTGGGAATCCAAGAGGAGTCCAAGTACTTAATCATCCTTGATTAAGTGTAAGTTTATTAAGTTAATTCTTAATGTTCTAAGCTTGTTAAGCTCATAAATTTTGTACAAAAATGATATACACTTCCTCAAATAATTAAGGCCAAAATTGGGAAGTTATTTACCAAGAATAATAATTATAACTCTTAAACTAAAGTTATTTCCATAAGATATAATTTTATATCACAAAAAAATTATTATTGATGAGTTATTATATGGCCGAAAGTTCTAAGGGAAATTTTCTCCATTTTTAACTAAAAATCATTTCAAGGCATTATAACAATTTTAGAAGAGTTATATGACTTATATGTTTATATATAATTATGATAAGTTATAAATCAAGCTTAGAAACCATATGGTAATTTATTATATGGCCGAATTACCTAGGGGTAAAATGCTCCATTTTGAGCTAATAATATGTCTAAGAACTTATTATAATTTTTAGACAAATATTATTACTTATATATATTAAGGTATAAGGATTATAAACTATAAATCAAGTTTTAGAAAAACTGTATATTATGAAATTGTTATTTCCGAGAGCTTATAAAGAAAAATGGTTATTAAAGAGTTATAAAATATATAAACTTATATTATGAATTTATGGTGAGTTAAAAATAATTACTTGTGTTTAAATGACTAGTTAATAAGTTATGTGGTAAAATGTAATTTTTAGAAAGATATGGGGATATATAGTAATAGCCGAAATTAATATGTGTCATTGGCATAATAATGAAATAATATAAGGTAGGAATTAAGATTATGAATTTTAGTTAAATTAAACAAGTGCTTAAGTGTTGAAATAACAATTTATAATGTTTTGGGCTTTTTTGTAATTTCTGGAAAAATTTGGTGTATAACCGAATTAAGAATGATTTTCTGGGTGCAATAATGTATCAAGTATGAAATTAGGCTTTTGTCAAAGTGTTGACCAATACCTTGAGTTTAAAATGAATTATGACATAAAAGATTAAGTTTATAAAAGTTTTGGGGTGAAATCGTAATTACAAAAGTTTATAACTAAATCTGGAATTTAAATAGGGGCGGATGCAAATTAGAAGAAATATAAGTGTCCACTTGGTTATTAGGAAATTAATATTAAAACTATAGTTATAAGTTAATATATAACTATATAAACTATTTTAGTTTCTAGGGTTAAATGTAATTATAAGAAGATATATGTAAGGCCGAAAATCTATGTGGCCATTTGGTAAATTATAAAAGTTAAGGTGTCCAATTATAATTACCGAATTTATAGTTGTGGCTTTGTGAATTAATTAATTAAGAAAAATAAAACTATGTAATATCATATAATTTGGAGTATAATGTAAAGTTTAAAATATATGGGGTTAATTGTAATAACCGAGAGTATAAAGGTGTTCATTGGAATTAAAAATGTTATAAAGTCCTATGTGATATTTGATGGAATTAGAAAAGAAATTGTGATTTAAGGATTTATGAAATTAAGACTATATATTATATAAGCATAAGTAATTTATTTGTAAAGAAATAATATTATTTGGGGTTAGTTTGTAATTATAGAAGTTTTGGAAATTCCTAAGTCCTTGAGTGAATACTTGAAAATATAAGGAATTTATTAAGTTGAAATATTACTTAGACAACTATAAACATGTGCTATAAATATTACATGTGTAAATAAATACCTCAAAGGATTTTAAAATAAATCAAAGAAAATAATATGATATGATGTACATAAAATCATAAGGTAATTAAAAGGAAATACCACTCAATATAAGTCTTATAATTTAAGACTACATAATTTAAAGTAAATGAATAAATACCTTGATTATAATAAGGTTAGGAGGTTAAGGAAATTAATTAAACGTTAAGTTAAAACCCCACATGAAATTGCGAGAGTATATAACCATCAAATAATATTTGAGATATAGTATATTATATTTAAAGTTATGAGGAAATTGAGTAAACATGACCAATAAATGTCATTGACGGATTTATTAAGTTGTTTTGTCATTTGGATAAATACAACATGTCATATAAAACAATACTTGTATACATACATGTATAAATATATAAATATAAAAATATATCCAAGGGGATTAAAAAAACTAAGGAGAATAGTCAATGTGGCATAATACTAAAAATCATGGGAATAAATAAAAGTGTACTTCCATGCAATAATAGTCTTTTAAATAAAGACTACAAGATTTAAGGTATATACTAATTCCTTAATTATAAGTAAAGTTAAGAAGAGAAAGAAACAATGACAGTGGTAAATCAACCTCACAAAGAAATGACGAGGGATTACATAATCACTCTACGTTACGGTAACAATCTTATACAAGCGTAACATAAATTAATGCTCTCAGTTAATCCTATTCTAGGACCTTGTTTGACCAGACGTTGACCGGGAATTAATCAAGTACAATCTACGGTGAATGGTATGGGATTCTTGCAGCCTGTTTGCTATCGGATTATACCGGTTTGTGTGCTACCTATTGTGTGAATTAACGACCAAGATAATTACATGTTAAATGTTGTACTGCTCTTGTACACTGTTGTGTTATTTATGTGCATGAATGATATGCACTTTGTGTTGTTTAATGTGCGCGAACGATCACTAGTAGAATGTATTTTTTTGGTAACAACAAATAATCTAAATCGTTACTAATTTGAGTTATTGTAACGACAAAAGTCGTTACATGTCGTTACATGTGATGGTGTAACTAAAGATTAATTTATTTATTGTAACGACTTTTGTTTGTTACTAAAAATTATATCCTTACTAAAAAATATATTTTGTAATGAATATATCGTTACCGTAGTCTCAATTTTTTAAATCTTTAATACTATCTTTAGTAACAAAATACTTGTTACTAATAACAACTATGGTAACGATTTTAAATTGTTACCTGAACCTTGTAACAAAAAAAATCTGATTTCTACTAGTGGATATGCGCTGTTGTGTTGTTATATGTGTGTGAATGTTTCTGACTATAACGTGTATGTGCCACACATACAACACTACATTACCAGTGGATCAAATACCTACGTGTTGTTATACAGAGAACTTGTACTCAAGTTTCTCACTAACTTCCCTTATAAATAAACGTCGTTATCCTTAAACGCGATAACTGACAACACACAACAGTATGCTTGTTTAACGTCCTTGTGTGACATCTAACATATTCTATGCTACGAAAAGCAAGGAGCTTGATGTATCTGGCCATGCATGCAACTACGGGAGCTGTACCTGTCTCAGGTCGTCTTCCAACTAAATGTACGTCGCGACGGTGGTGGGAGAATACTGCATTCTTCCGTTGGGCTAAATACCCACTTTTACTTGTGGTGGAAGAACAGCACGTTCTCCCGTTGGGCTAAATATCCGTATACTTACAATAAGAGGCAGTTACATTAATCTCGGTGGGACCGATTCCCGGTTCCCCATGAAAATTCGCGAGAGTCCCATTCTCGCCTGAAGAGTTTATTAATACCTTTCCCACATCTTTTAAGTACAAGAGTTGACTACGTTCTCTCTGAGGGAACTTTACCCACCAACTCATACGAGAGTCCCATCTCGTCTAAGGGTTTATCATACCCGATCAATTTACTCTATGAAGATAGAGTTTAGCGAGGTCATTATACCTCCCTTATATTCACGTACCTTTGTACTATTGTTGGTCCCTTGTGTGGGCATGACTACTACCAATCAGCAACAGAACATCTAACTAGACCTTCTGGAGTGTTGATCTATGTGATATATTGTCCTTGCTATGACTACTTGTCGTGAATATTGCATGTTGTGTTTTACATTTATACAAAAAAATGAACTGCATGTATTCGACAAAATAGCTTGTGTGGGTTCCTAGCTTACAGCCTGCACGGTCTTCCTACCAGCATAGTTGTTGCTTAGCCCTTCGGGCACCCCCTATTTCCTTTCAGAGGTACATGAAGAAAAAGAAGTGGTTGCCCGACCGAGTGTAGGTGGGGTAGAGATTAAGTCATGGGGATTACCCTTGGTGTTATTACAAAGTTATTGTACTTTTACTATTGAGATTTCATTGTTATAGCGGTTTGTATTCAGGGCTCAGGCCGTATCGTTGTAAATTGTATTAGAGCTAGCCTTGTTAGTCACATGGGTGACTAACGACGTTGTAGCACCACTCGTTTTTATATATTTATTCCGCTGCATATCCAGTTGAAGTTGGCAGCTATCATCGTTCAGGTTGTGGAGTTTCGGGTTGGGGTGTTACAGAGGGAGTCAGTGGAGTGAATGATGTTTACCATGACTAGGTCTGGTTCTCGATCTCTTTTGGCACCCAGGGGTGAAAGATTTTGAGAACTACACTTGTTTTATGTGTAAGGTAGCAGGGATTTGAGTGTTAGTGTGTCATAGTAGTCTCAGTTTGTATCTAGGTCCTTTAGTTAAGACCGTCTGATGTCCTGTTGAAGCTTCTAAGCTTCGAAGTTAGGGTGTAATTTCTAGTGGTGGGTACTCTATTTCCTTCCTAGGTTTTTTCCCAATGGGTTTACCTTTGGAGGTTTTAATGAGGCCCAATATATACCACTTTCTTCTTTTAATAAAATGGCTTCAAGCCCTAATTATCAAAAAACATAATATGATTCATTAATTTTGATATTATAATTCATTAAAATTGATATTTCATTCATTAAGTAATAAGTGGTTAATTAGGTTACAAATTTTGGAACCGATAAAAAATCATTTTTGTTTTGTAGTATATTATTATTGTTGTATGGGGTATTTTAAACCTTATATGGTGAATCATGTATTTTCTACTTACCAAATATTATTTTGTGTTGCATTTTATTTTTATTTTTATTTTTATATGTTTACATTGATACACTAAAATGATGATATGATTCATTAAATTTGATAATATGATTCATTAATTTTGATATTATGATTCATTATCTAATAAGTGCTTAATTGGATAACAAACTTCGGAACCGATAAAAATTCATTATTATTTTGTAGTGTATTATTATTGTTGTATGGTGCATTTTAAACCGAAGGATTCAATCGATTGAACTATCGTGAACAGTGGAGAATATTTGGTGGTTCAACTTCTTCCATAAACTCAATGAAAGTTCTGCAGCGCCGACTATCTACGTGAAGATAGATCCATCATCTCGGTCATCCGGCGGGCCATCCTGCATATGCAACAATCCGACTGACGAACACGAAGTCTGTTTATCACGATTTTATATCTTCGTTGCAGATTCCGCTTAAAAAAAGAATATTTTCTGTGCAAATTGACCAGAGAAGTCATGTAAGTGATACGACAGGGGGAAAAAGATCATTTCCACGCACAACTTTATGACACTCTCCATCTTTCTCTCCATTCAGAGAACGCCGATGATGATATGGGGATCTAGGAAATGGGATACACGAAATGAAGAAGCACTGGATGAGGCGTTTGGTTCACAAACAACAGCTTTAGAACTCGGGAAAGATAGCAAGAAATGAGGAAAGGGAACGGGCAATGGAGAAACCGCAGGCACACAAACAACAAGAAGGATTTTAGATCTGGAGGGAGGCCAAGGTGGAAAGAGAGGCAAAAGAGCAGATCAAGCAGGCATGGAAGCAAGGAATATGAGAAGTCACAAAGAAGAGACATGAGCCAGACGTCCAGAAGAAGATACCCCATAAAAATATTCATCAACAATGTTAGTAAGGAAGTCTCAGAGTACCAGTTGGGCGGATAGTGATGAGAAATTCGCTAGCTAAAGGCGACTATACATTAGCAGGAAGCCTAGAGAGTTTGGTAGTTGTGCCTGCGCCTTCGAGGATGTGGACCATAGCGATGACGCCAAGAGAGTGATTGAAGGTATACAGGGATGGTACATAAATGGAAACAAGCTATGGGCACGAATGGAATATCAAGGTAGCAAAGAAAGAAGGCGAGGGGTATATGCAGGGAACCAATCCAGACAACAAAGAAAGCAAGATCGTCCATCCGTGTACTCCAAACAAGATAAAAGCTGGGGTCGAAAAGATAAAACCCATGCTCCTGCAACAACGAGGCTGTCAATAAATGTCCAGGCGGATAAAGGAATAAAATCATGTCTACGTACGTAATGACCCCCGAAACGGGTTAGAAGATAGGGTCGTTACACGCCGCGCACTATACTACCTCATATACACAAGGCTCTATTTGGAACTCTCAATCATAATGAAAAGGAAAACACTTGTACAAATATCGAAAGTTTACAAAAATGTAGTCCATGTATAATCAAAGTGTAAAACGTATAACGCCCGAGGGCTAAATGCTGAAGTCATTGTCGAATACAAAGTCAAAAACAATATAGAAAGGTTCCATGACCAAAGCGCACATTGAAGGAAGCATCTAAAACTCCAAGGCCATGATCTCCAGTAATAAATCAATCTGCAAAAGTTATATGTTGAAAGGTGGAAAGGGGTGAGCAACCACAGCTCAGTAAGCAGCGACCATCATCAATAAGGTTCGCTCAAAATGAAATCAGAAGCATAATCGGAAGGTATACAATTATGACAATAGTTCCCAAATCAGATAGAAAAGAAATAATGATCTAATAGTCAGAATGGAACACATGGGTTCCCAGTTAAGAAACATTCAGAGTTCGCAAACAGAAAGGGGACACTAGCACAAAGCATAACCCATCAGAAGGGTCGGAGACCCATAGATCTAACAGATTTCTCGTCAACGCAGAAATGACCCAGAAAGGGCCAAAGGGTTTGTCAACCACAAAACAGAATGGGAATGACCCTCGCTCAGAACGACGTCTACATGGTATACCACGGAATAGCTCGACCCTACCATTTATGGCTCAGAAGCAATGACTAGGTCCTAAAACAGAAAGATTACAAAACAGATGCAAACTTGCATTAAAATGCCCAAAACACAGAAGAATCAATAATACAGACTTAGGGAAATACAACCCGCAAATGGCTCGGAAAACGGGTGAGTGAGAACGAACAATTGGGCAAAAACAGAGGGGTGTCCGGACATGCGTCCGAACTTGCTTGTCCAGACATAATGTGAAATCTAAAACTGTGAGACGTCTGGACGCGTTGAAAAAATTCAGAAAACTGCAGCGCCAGACGGCCTGTCGCGACATACAAGTCCGGACAAACGTCCAGTCGTCGCAAAAACTGTAGTTTCATAGCGACAGAAAGCACACGAATACATAACAAACCATTCCCAAATTCAGTAGCAGTCACAGGATTTCAAAGGAAATTTATCATGTGGGTTTACAGAACCAAAATGAAATCAAAAACATCACCCGAAACACAATCGAAAACATTCATAAATCAGAATCTAAACCTCACAAACTAGTTCTCCCCACGGGTGAACTTCTACACCGAATCGAGTAACCACCTACCTCGAATTGGAGTGCAGAAAACCCATAGATCAACAGCAGTAGCAGCACCGAACAATTCACCAACCAGATGGGATCAACCAACCACTGAATCGACAATTCAAAGTCCCAAATCAGAAAACAAAGAAGGAGAGAACACCAAGCCAATTACAAAATTTGACAAACCCAAACCTGTAATCGAGGACTTGAATGCGCAGAATGGCAGCAGCAATCACCACCCGGAGTCGAAATCAACCAGCAGAGACACCAATATAGTAAAAACGCTCAAGAGAGAGGAAAAGAGAGAACTCTCGTTCAAACGTTGAAAACTGACGACGCTGCCACGTTACAAGACTGGCGATAATAACAAATGATCGAGTATTAGAATGTAATAAGGAGATCCTTTCCTTATTAACTGAATAAATAAATTACCTCCTTAGTTAAAGGCAATGACCTTCCCGCCCTTATGTTTTAAAAGAATGCCACCGACGTCCCAACTAACAAATGTTAAAGCAATCCACTTAGCAAAATAATATAAACAGGATATATAATAAAGTTACAAAATCCGGGTTGCAACATCACCTCCCCCTTAAAAGAATTTCGTCCTCGAAATTGACTTACCTCACTGATCGAAAAGGGAGGGAAACTTGGCACGCAGCTCATCCTCGAGATCCCACGTCGCTTCACGTTTGAACTGATCAGACCACTGAACCTTAACCATAGGCAGGGACTTGATGCGGAGCTGACGAACATCTCTAGACAGAATACGGGTAGGCACTGCCTCATAACTGAAATCCTCACGAAGCTGCAACTGACTGTAATCAATCACATGGGACGGGTCATGGAGGTACTTCCTCAGCATTGAAACGTGAAACACATTGTGAACTGCCGACAGAGATGGAGGCAAAGCTAGACGATATGCCACTCGACCAATCCTCTCCAAGATCTCGTATGGTCCCACAAACCTTGGACTGAGCTTCCCACGCGACGCCTCTGACTGGGGAAACTCTTAGGTAGATGTGGTCGCCGACATCAAACTCAAGCGGTCGACGCCTCTGATCTACATAACACTTTGCCTACTCTGAGCAACTAGCAGATGCTCCCGAATCATCCTGATCTTCTCTACTGCACCCTAACCAACCTAAGGTCCAACTAGGACTCTCCTTCAGATCGTCCCAACAGATGGGAGACCTGCACCTCCTACCATACAACGCCTCAAATGGAGCCATACTGATGCTCGTCTGAAAGCTGTTGTTGTAGGCGAACTCAATCAGAGTCACATGCTGATCCCAGCTACCTCCAAAGTCCAGTACACATGCTCGCAGCATGTCCTCCAGGACCTGGTTCATCCTCTTCGTTTGGCCATCCAGCTGGGGATGGTAAGCTGAACTAAACGATAGGCTCGTACCCAGGGCCTTACGCAGACTACGTCACAATCTTGATACGAAGCACGGATCTCGATCAAAAACTATTGAAGTAGGCACGCTTGAAGTCTAGCTATCTCATCTAGGTACAAGCTAGCCGAACGTTCCAAACTGAAAGTCTTCCTCACTGGCAGAAAACACATAGACTTTGTCAGTCGGTCAACTATCACCCACACAGCATCAAAACCCGAAGGTTTCCTAGGCAATCCCATCACGAAGTCCATACCCCTACTCTCCCACTTCCACTCAGGAATGGGAAGGGCTGAAGTAGACCAGCCAGTCTCTGGTGCTCAACCTTCACCTGCTGGCAGGTCTGACATCTCGAAACAAACTCTAAGATATCACGGTTCATCCCAGCCACCAGAAAGACTCCCTAAGATCCCGATACATCTTCACACCTCCTAGGTGTACTGAGTATGGGGCTCCATGAGCCTCCTGTATAATCTCCTTGTGTAGAACAACATCAACAGGACGCATACTCTACCCCTGAAACGCAGACATCCATCACTGGATATGCTGAAATCTGAACTCTGATCAGCAGACAACCCTTCTCGGATCCAACACAGCTCCGAATCTGAGTCCTGACCAACCTTGATCCTATCAACCAATGAAGACTGAACCTGCAGCGCCACTATCATCCCTGCACTGTCTGACCTGACCACCCAGATGCCCATATGCTGCAACTCCATGGCTGATCTTTGAACTTCTGACAAGGCACAAGCAACACCTAGAGCACCTTTTCGACTCAATGCGTCAACTACTACATTTGCTCTCGGGATGGTAGAGGATCTCTAAGTCGTAATCATGTAGTAACTCCAACCACCTCCTCTACCTCAAGTTCAGCTCCTTCTGAGTGAACAGATACTTGAGACTCTTATGGTCCGTGTAAACCTTATGCGACTCTCCATACAGATAATGCCTTCATATCTTCAACGCGAACACAACCGTTGCTAACTCGAGATCATGGGTAGGGTATTTCTTTTCATACTGCTTAAGCTGACGAGAGCCATAAGCCACTACCTTACCCTGCTGCATTAGAACACACCCAAGTCCCTGTGGGATGCATCACAGAACACCTCGAATCCCTTGGTCCCTGATGGAAATGTCAGAATAGGAGCGGTAGTCAGTCTCTTCTTAACATCCTGGAAGCTCTGCTCGTAAGCCTCACTCCACTCATACTTGACCTCCTTCCTCAACAGGCGGGTCAGCGGCGATACAATCTTAAAAAACCCCTCTACGAACTTCCTGTAATAGCCAGCTAACCCAAGGAAGTTACGAATCTCAGCCACATTCGTGGGCCTCGCCCACTCCATCGCAGCTCTAATCTTCTCAAGATCCACTGAGATACCGTCCTTCGAGACTACATGTCCCAAGAAAACTACTCGGTCCAGCCAGAACTCGCACTTCCTCAACTTAGCATAGAGCTCACGCTCTTTTAGCGTTTGCAAAACGATCCTCAAGTGATCCTCGTGCTCCTCCGCACTCTATGAAAATGACTACGAACTAATCCAAATAGGGCTTGAAGACCCAGTTTATCATATCCATAAACACCGATGGAGCATTAGTCAACCTGAAAGGCAGGACTAGGAACTCGTAGAGACCAACGAGTACTAAAGGCGGACTTAGGCACATCCTCGGCCTTAATCTTCAACTGATGGTATCCCGAACAAAGGTCTATCTTAGAAAACACTGTGGCGCCCGCCAACTGGTCGAACAAATCATCAATACAAGGTAGGGATAACAATTCTAGATGGTCACCTTGTTCAACTCTCTATAGTCAATGCAAAGCACGAAGGTACCATCCTTTTTCTTCACAAACAGCACTCGCACTCCCCAAGGTGAAATGCTAGGGTGAATGAAGCCCTTGTCTAGTAACTCCTGTAGCTGAACCTTCAGCTCCTTTAGCTCTGTCGGACTCATACAATAGGGGGCCCTAGAGATGGGCTGAGTCCCTGGCGTTAGATCGATGGTGAACTCCACCTCACGATCTGGTGGAAGTCCTGGCATGTTGTCCTGGAAGACCTCAGGAAACTCTTTGACAATTGGGATGCTCTCTAAGCTGGATCTCTTGCGAACTTCAGGCAGATAACACAGAACTCCCTGTCAGCTCTTCCTCAAGAAGCTGGCTGCCCGCATCGCCGACACCAACACCGGCAAGCAAGAGACTGAATTCCTAGAGAAGATGAAACAGGGCTCTCCCGGCAGCTCAAATAACTCTTCTCGGTGCATAGTCTATATGGGCATGGTGCTCTGCTAGCCAATCCATGCCCAAGAACACATCAAAATAGGCCATCCGCATCGGGATGAGGTCAGCATAAAAGGTCTTGTCCCAAACCACTACGGGACAAGCTATACACATAGAGTCAAGTAGACAGGGCACAACACCACCCAAAAGGCTACTCACACCCATATCAGTATCATTTGGCATAGCAGACATCCCCAAACTACCCACTAATTTTGAGCATACAAATAAATGAGTCGCCCCAGAATCAAACAAGCAAAATACATCCTGAGAATGGATCTGGAGGATACCTGAGACGATGCACTAGCACGATCACGCTCTCCTTCCATAGCAAATACGCGGGCCTTAGTCTGAGGCTTCTTCTGATCGGACTTCACCCCTGAATCTGAGCCGGTACCTCTGCTAGACTCCTGGGGGCACTGAGCAATCCTATGGTCCATCGACCCGCACTTAAAGTAGGTCCCCGTCTTCTTGTATCACTCCCTACCAGGATGGGAGTGGCCACAAGATCCACACTTCGCCCTAGACGACGAAGACGATGACACTCCTCGACGGTCTCTGAAATACCCCGTAATTAAAAATAGTGATTAATTAGGCTAATAAGTATTTAGAAGCTTAATTATGTCTAAATAATCATGAGGGAACAAATCCCGAAGAAAAGTGATCCTTAAAACGGATTAAAAACACAAACAAACCTTAAAGTGCGTTTTTCGAGGAACCGGGAAAATACGACTTTAGGCGGGTTAAATAGACTCGTAATAATTTTGGTCAACCAAATAGTCATTAATAAACATTAATGAAGGTCTAGGACCAATAAAATCAATTTAACGAGAAAATAGTAAAAACTGTAAAAACCAGGAAGTTGTGGCGTGAGAGTGTAAATAAAATAAACTAGTGTGTCCACTATTGCAAATAAAATTTTAAAACCCCATGTGAGGGCTGTGAGGGCCGGCTGCTTATTCCCTCCCTCTCTTAATTTTATTGTTCCTAATATGCTACATGACAAAGTCATAAAGCAAGTCAAAAGTAAAATTCATCTTCTCTCTCCTACTCCCTCACAAACCCACGTACTACACTCCCCCTCACTCTCTAATTTTCTTTCTTCTCCAAGCAAGCCAACAATGGCGATTTTGAAAACCCACACCAACAACTCACTTCTCTCCTCTTGTTAACTACTCAAACCTCCACCGAAAATCACAAAAATTGTACCATTGTGTTCCTCTCATCAAGGAGAGCATTTCCCTCTTTTCTAAATTCGAAAACAACCAACTTCATTAGAAGTTATAAGGAGGCTAAATAACGCCTTAGAAACATTAAGAAACATTTCTAATCAAGGAAAACATAAGGAAACACCAAAAGAGTAGTTTAAGCAAAAACATGCTCTAAGCTTGGAGAGACTTGGGTGAGCACCCAAATATCATTCTAAGACCTTAGTAATATCCTAATGGTCATTTTAAACCAATTACCAAAGAAAACCAAGCTTGAAAACAAGTTAAAACACAAAATGTGATTTAAGGAGTCTTAAAGCACATTTTTGAAAAATTGTCTTGTAAATACGTCTTGAGTGGCTATATGTCCATAATTACCCTTTAATTAACATGTGTACTAATTAGTATCACATTAGGAAGTCTAAATCAATGGGATATCAAAAATTTCACAATTATGTGCCTTGTTTAGTGAATAGTAACCAAATAATGCTAGTTTAAGACATTAGTCAAAGTAAGTCAATTAAATGGTCAACAAAGACCACAATACACCTTTTTTGACTAAGGGGGCCGGTTTTTAAGTGTGACTCACCACACTTATCTATCTAAGTAATGAATAAAGCAAAAGTAAGTAAAAACACTATTTACCTTTTAACATAATATCTTACCTTTAGTAGTCCTCTCTCCTCCTTTCTTCATTCTTCACCATCTTCATCGATTTCTCTTGCTCTCTTTCTTCTCTCTCACGTAAGAAGCAACCTCCATGTTAGCTCCATCTTCTTTTGCCCACATCTTGCTCATTTAAGCTCCAAAATCAAAACCAAGCACATGTATCTCTTAGTTAGCTCAAGCTCCTTCTTTCTATCTTTTCAAAACTTCAAGAGCCTCATTTTGGAGCCAAGGCAAATCGCCATTAGAGGAGGAAACTCAAGCTTGGAGACTCCATTAGCTTCTCCATTCTCTTAAGGTAAAGAATATGTAAGAAAATCTAGGTTTCCATCATTTCTTCCCTTGTCTGAAAATTTGTACTCATGGGACTCCATGTTTATGCCTTGTTCTAGCTTGTTTTCTACTCTCCAAAGGATAAAGGAGGTCCTTCTTGCTTCATATCCAAGCTTGTCTTGAGAAACCAAGGTAAAACAATCAGCTTAATACCTTAAAGCACATTTTTTAACCTAGGGTTTGTTCCTTAGGGTTAATGTATTATCTAGTACTCATTGGAGTCATTGGATTGGTTAGAACATTGGCAAGGAGAGTTTAAGTGGTGACCGAGATTAAGCAAGGAAAAACCTAAGGAAGAAAGTTTGTAAAGCTTGAAAAAGAACAAGGTAAATTACTTACCTTAAGGTGTTTTATTGTTTAAGGGAATGGGATTTAGATATGTGATGAGTTTAGTGTAGAGTTTACATTAGAAATGGGCTATATATAACCTAGGTGAAACAATGACTATGTTTGAGAACTTGTGACTAAGGAGCCAATGAGAAAAGAGATAGTCAAACAATGTTGAGATGAATTACAAGAAGCATTTTATTTCAATGGGAGCCTTGTTGTGTGTATTTGCAGGTTAAAGGCAACTATATGTGGAATTCAGTGGTTAAGATTATGTCTTTTAAGGGCCTAAGTGCCAAGCATTTTAAGTATATACACTATATGATGATGTGTGTAGTTTTGGTGTAAATTGTGTGTTAAGATGTTGTAATGAGAATTTGAGTGATCTTGGTTGTTTGATGGTGAAAAACCAAGTGTTTAGGTGTAACAATATACTAGAGAACCCATGGCAAAATTTAGTGGAGAACCTAAGTGTTTAAGATGTTCTAAGGAGATTTTGTGACTAGGATAGCACTAGGAAGTTAGAGGTTGTCTCGAAGGAAAAAGAATGAGTTTAAGGTGTTCTTGTGAGTTAGAATGACTTAGGCATCATCATGGAAGATTTAGGAATCAAAAGAGTGTTTTGGTATACACCAAAGGCAGTTTGGGAATGTGTTTAGGATATATGTAAGTCTTGTTAGGAGAAGAGGAAATAATGTGGTAAAGAAGAGGGAACAAACTTGAGAAGAAACTTCAAGCAACTACATAAAGGAATTTTAGATGGTGAGAGATGCTTGGGAGATGATGTTATAGTGGTGAGGAAACATTTGGCATAGTGGTTATGATAGGTATGAAACACCACTTAGAAAACCTAAGGAAAAATATTACAAGTGTTAAGAGATTATGTAAGAAATTGAGTCATAAGGTTAGAGAAGGAGTTGGGCAAGTTTATGATGTTATTTTGGTATTAGAATATGTTTTAGATCATGTGTGAAGATTGGGTGATTTATAAATGAAATACCCCAAACCTTGATATGTTGTTAAACGTTTAAACTATGGTATGTAAAGGCTAAAAGTGCCTTAGAAACATCAGTGAACAATTTAAACCATAGTAAAATGCAATAAAGCACTAAGATACAGTTTGAGCAAAAACATGCTCTAAGCATGGAGTGAACTTGGTTAGGACCCAAGAGCCTACCAAGACTTAATAATATTCAATTATGATTTAATAAGGCTAATTAAGTCCTTAGGAAACTTTGGTAGACGATTAAACCAAACAAAACACAAATAAATGCCTTAAAGTCAATATGGGCAAAAATGTGCTCTAAGCTTGGGATAAATTTGTATAAGACCTAATGGTCATACCTATACCTTATAAATATGTTAATGAACATATTAAATCAATTACCAAAGAAAACCAAGCTTGAAAACAAGTTAAAACACAAAAAGTGCTTTAAGGAGTCTTAAAGCACGTTTTGAAAAATTGTCTTGTAAATGAGTTTTGAATGGCTAAATGTCCATCATTACTCTTTAATTAACATGTGTACTATATAGTATCACATTTTGAAGTCTATATCAATGGGAAATCAAAAATTTCACATCTATGTGCCTTGTTTTAGTGAATAGTAACTAAAATAAGCTAGTTTGTAACATATGTTGTTATAAGTAATTTAATTGGTCAACTAAGACCAAACTACCCCTAATTAAATGATGGGGGCCGGTTTTTGTGAGGTGAGTCACCACCTTGCAAGTTAACAAATAAATAACAAATACTAAAGCAACTTACTATTTGCTTTACTACATAACATCTTCCAAAAGTAGAACCTATCTTCATTCTCTCATTTCCCTTCATTTCACACGTCTTCTTCCTCCCTCCTTGCTCTCCTCTACGGTTTGCTACAGCACCACCATCAACCTCCATCTTCCATTGTCAATTTTCCTAGATCACTTAACCAAATCAAAAACAAACACCACCCTTCTATTTGTCTCATCAAGCTCTTCATTCCTATCCTTTCAAAATCCCAAGAGCTCCATTTCGGTGCCAAGAGGAATCACCATGGGAGGAGCTTGAGCTCACCTTTTCACATATTATTGTTCTCCTTTGCTTCAAGGTAAGGAAACTCAAAGAAAAATGATGTTTCCTTCATGTTTTGTGTTGTCCGAAAATTCACCTCACAATGGTGTCTTTACCTTGCTTGTTTTAGCTTCATTTGAATCTTCCAAGGGCTAGGAGGAGTCCTCTCTTGATACTTATTCAAGCTCTCTTCCAATTCCAAAGGTAAAACAATTACCTTAATATGTTAAGATAATATATGTAACTAGGGTTTACAATGAGATGAAGCTTAAAGCTTGTATACTCATTATATTATTTGTATAATGTTTAGAAGTTGACAAGCAACTAAAAGCCTTGCCAATTTAGTCAAGGAAACAAGAAAGAAGTTTGTGAGGAAAAGAGGTAAATGTGCTAACCTAATGTGGTTTAAAGTCTTAGGAGAAATGAGCTTGTATTGCTTATGAAAATGATTTAAGGAGCCAAGGGAAAATGACTTAGAAGAATGCTCTCAAGGGCTTAGTAAAAGGCATATGTAATGATTGAGTGTATTTGCAGGTTAAAGGCAAATAAAATGTGTGGGAAATTCAGTGTTTATGATTTATGCATCTTAATGGCCTAAGAGCCATGTTATTTAAGGGCCTAAGTGCCATGCAATTTAAATTATGCACTATATGTGATGTAGTGCTAAATGTGTGAAGTTTGTGTATAAGAATGTGTTTGATAGATTTTAGTGTTTTTGGTTGTTTGATGGTGAAGACAATGTGTCTTGGTTTAGTAATGTTCTAGGAGAGTTCATGTCAAAATTTAGGTAATAAACAAGAAGTTCTAAGGGTTTAAAATGAGTTTGGTAAGTTAGGAAATGTTTAAAATGGTTAAGTGTTCAACTAGTGGAAGAAACATGTATTATGGTGTTTAAAGATGAAAAAAAAGGGCTTAGGCAATGTTCTAGAGGATTTAGAATGCAAAAGAATGCTTTGGGACATTTCAAGATTCATGGTGAGATTGTATTTAAGACTTGTGTATTGTTGGTGAAAAAGAGATGAAGTGATTTGTTGCATGGGAAGCTATAAGCTTGTAAAGATGTTCAAGGAGTTGTTTAGAAAGAAAATATGCTTGGGAGATGATGTAGTAGTGGTGAGGAAACATTGTTGGCATAGTGGTTATCATAGGTATGAAACACCACTTGGAAAACTAAGGAGGAAATAACATAAGTGTTAGGAATTTCAGTATGAAATGAGTAAGTGTTTAATGTGATAGATAATGAGTTTCATGGATGTTGTATGAGGATATAAGTGTATCAAATGATGTTAAGATACAATTGGAGGCCTTAGGAGAAGTTGGAGAGGATTTGACAATGTTTGGGCATATTTTGGTGGCGTCCGACCCAAGTTTGGGTCGAACGGCCTCTGTTAGACGTCAGTATTAGGTTCTGGAACGGTCCGACCCAGAGGGCTTGGGTCGGACATGGGTCGGACGTGTGTGCTCCAAGTCTCTGGAATGGTCCGACCCAGATGGTTGGGTCGGACATGGGTCGGACAGGTGTATTTAAAAGACGGGAAAAGTTTGTGGAACGGTCCGACCCAGTTGTGGGTTGGACGGTGGGTCGGACGGCCCAAAGTATGTAAAAAAAAAATTTGTTAAAGGTTATAGGATGATGGGGATTATTTAGTAATGATGTTATAAGATTGTTAAGGACATGTTAAGTGAGTTATAATGACAATTTAGTGGAGGAAAAGTTGTATTAAAATGTAAAAGTAAAACAAGTTAAAATGTGAAGTTATGTAACTAAGTTAACGGGGAAAAGTTATAAGCATTGGACTTTAAACAAACATGTTACCCCGATGTTAATAAAAGTACATGTAATGTTATCAGTTGTTCGAGAGTTGCCCGAGGAAAATAAGTGGACATGATAAAGTGGACTCCGGCGACAGGTATGGTTTTCTTGCAACCTGTGTCCTACCGGATTACACCGGCTTGTATGCCAATGTGTTTTCTGTATGTTTGCCACGTTGTAAGATAAAACATGTAATGAGTTTACAGTAATTCATATATGTGGCGTGTTCAACTCCGATACCATTTAACCTCGAAGGTGTTAAACCTTAGCTAACTGAGTCTAGGATCACATGAGAGTTCGGTATTCGGATTAAACGACCCGAACCATGGGGCGTTCTAACCATGGCTATGCGCGTGTTAATTGTGTGATATGTGTATGTGAATGTAGGGATCTCCCTTGTATGTCTAACCCAGTTGTAATACTCTATGGTGTGTAGATGTGATAGACTCCATAATGGGGTTCTAACTAATATCTAAAAGTAAGTATGTACTAACAGTGGTGAGGAATCCGGTTAGGCCGGTCGCGCGTTGTTTGGGAGTGGGTATCCTTTTTAGCCTTACCCTTCTCTCTGTTATGTTTGTTTCCCTCACGGGTTATGATCTCCCATTAGCTTATTCCAAAGCTTGGCTATTCAGACTTATGATTGGTTTAGGGGGAACAGTGTGTTGTGTGGTGTGTTCGGGCCACAAAACCCGAACCATCTTAACTTAAGTTACTCGTCCTACTATTAGGACGGTAATGAGTGTTGTATAACGAGCTTATCATGAGGGTGACATTATTCTCTAGGCTCACCAGTGAATTAACAATGTTTGGGTCGGTTCCTGAGAGAACCGTTCCCGTTATGTTATGTGATGTTGTTGTAATGCAATTTCTATTGCGATGTTATTATGTGCACGTTGAAACGTGAAAAGTGTTGTTATGTGTGTTATGTGATGCATGTTATATGTTGTAAAATGTGGAGTATGTGGATCATGGATATGAATACCAGTTTGTGATAAGAGGCATTTAAGGATAACCCGATTAATGGGTAGTTGTCGTCTATTAAGGAAGTAGCTCCATTAGAGAGAGAAACACTCTAGGGGTAATGAATACCATGAATGACTTATCAAGTATGGATATGTTATCTGTTTGTTGAGCCCATTGAGGCGGAATGATTCGTGTTGTGTGTTTTAAGTTACATGCATGATTTAAATATAATCAACAGCATGCTAAGATGACAATTAGTTGTGCGTGTGGCCCGGTAGCATGTGGGCTGCGGGATTACCATACCAGCAAAGGTGCTGAGCCCCTTGGGGGCCACCCTTTCTCTTCTTTTCCTATTTCAGGTACAAGGAGCTGGAAGCCGTTCGAGAGTAGGACGGGGTAGCCGTTGTACATGGGTAATCATTTAAGTTGTATATATACAGTAGGTGTAGTAAGACCGAAATTGTTATCGGTATTAGTTTCTGAATACTCGGTACAGTTGGAAGGTGTATGTTGTTTCTATTGTTAATGGAAGGGTCATTAATGTGTAGTTGCTCGGGAATCTAGTCCATCAGACCGGTACAATGTATATGTAATAGCCTTGTTAGCCACGTGGGTGGTTAACGGCGTGTAACACCAACGAGTTAAGTAATGTGATGAAACTTGTTTTCCACTGCAGTTTGTTATTAAGTGCATAAGTGTTGGATGGGGTGTTACAATAAATGAAGAGAACAAGTGTAACAACACTTAGAATCATACAAAAGGTGGAAATCTGTAGCTGGTCCGGGACTTAGGTCCAGTGTGAAGTCCCGGACCAACCCAAAAATAAGGCCGAGAGTTTTAGCATGTAAAGGTCCGGGACTTAGGTCTTGTAAGATGTCCCGGACCACCCCATTAAAAACCCCCGGGGATTTTAGCTTGCATTGGTCCGGGACTTAAGTCCCATACAAAGTCCCGGACCACCACATTAAAATAGCCGAGAGTTTGAACTAAGTATAGGTCCGGGACTTAGGTTGAGGACAAGGTCCCGGACCACACTAAAAATCATGTTTAAGCTCGGGAAGTGTTAGAAAATGGTGGAAATGATTTTGAATTGATGTTACGAAGTTACTAAGGGCATGTTTTGTGGGTGTAAAGGTTATTAGGTGGGTGAACAAGTATAATAGATAATGAGGAAGTGATGCGCTTAGAAGTTAAGTTAAAAACCATAAGGCTTCGTGAAAAAAAAAACAATGAGTAAAAGTTGATGTCTAGGGAGGTTAAGTAATTGTATTGAGTTGAATTGAATAATAACCTAAAACTGAATGAATGTCTTAGGATTGGTGAATTGGGACTTGGAAGGAGATAAACCAAACAATCGTCGACGGTGGGTGAACGGTACAATCTTTCTTGTGACCTGCTTGCTAACGAGGTGTCCCTCGGCTGTGTGCTATCTGTTAATTGCTATGACTAAGACAAGATAAAGCATACCGGTTATATTTGTTCTCGTTGTGAATGTGTTTTCTTTACACTAACCCACGAGACTTGAGATTGTTACTAACTAAGTTTAGTACTTACTGAGTTAAGGATAAGAGTTAAGTATTGGTGAATGTTGGTTAATACCCGATAAGGTTTAACTAACACTTGGTGGGTAAGATTTTTACTAACTGGAACTTGAGTGAGGAAACCCGGGACTGACTCCGGTCATGCATGCTAAGGAAAGGGGCACTGTATCTGAATCAGATCCGCCCTCCGCTTAAGGACTTGTCTTCGGACTTTTGCCTAGGGCGGTTGCCGGGCTCAGCTACGCTGAACTCCCGTCCAAGGTAGGTGGCATTAAGATGGTGCGGTAGGATCACCTAAATCCTAGGTTTGAGATTAAGCTACAACCATTTCCTTTCTAGGAACGGTTTGTATACTGAGGTTAAGTTAAGGTTGAGATTGAGGTAAGATAAGGCACTGAGAGTTAAGGGAATCAGAACTAAGGAGGGGGTTACTTACCCGCTTGATAAGGGAACGCTTGTCTCGTTCATTGTGTGTGAACTATGTATGTTCATCTGTGGATTGTTGTTTATTGCACTTCGTATCATGCTTGTGTACTTAATCAATTTCCATGCTATCGACAATTAGTCGTTATAGCCCCGTTAGCTTGGGGGCCATGAGAGGGAGTACCAGCATTCGTGCTGACCCCCTTTGGGGGCTTTTTTACACTTGCAGGTAAGAGGCCCATGAAGTCGCACACGAGAGTAGGAGCGGTTAGACCTAGGATGGGTTGTTTATTTTGAGTATGGGTTTGCGCTTGTGCTCCCGACTGTTTATATTGAAACTAATGTAAGTTCGTGGCTATGACTTAGATACTTAAACTCGGTTGGTGGTGGTATTTAGGATGGTGATGTTTTGGTCGGTTGTTTACTTTGGATAAGTGTTGTAATATTATAAGGCCGGTATGTTCTAACGATCAGACCGTGGCAAGGTCCAGGTGTTTGTTATTTCCGCTGCGACGAATTCGATTAAGTGTTAAGTTTTGCGATAACCACGACTGGCTTTGGACGGGGGTGTTACAAAAGTTGTATCAGAGCGTAGTTACGCTCTGATCAAGAAATACCGGACATAAGAAACCACCGAGTTAGGATAAGTTAAGAAATAAGTGAGGGTTAAGGGTGTGAGCAGTTAGAGTGAGTAGAGTCAGATGACCACTAATAAGTGTGGATCGTCTTTACCGTCTACGGACGTATAAATTCGTTAACCGAAACAGTGGTGGATATGAATCTAATGTGAGTTGTGATTGTTCAGATGTCAGGAAGGAGTGGCCGAGGCCGTCCCAGAGCGACGAGACTGAGATACCGGAGGGGCAGACGGTCGCAGAGATCGTAGCTGCCCGCATTAGGGCACATGGCCTATCAGCCTGGTGTGGGTGCACCACCTCCACCGCCACAACCCCGGGAACCGAATTGGGTGAAGAGTCTTGTAGACCTTCGACCCGCACACTTTAAGGGGGAGACCGATCCCGCCAAGCTTGAGGCGTACATCTCCGAGCTGGAGACCGCCTTCGAGACCCTTGACGTCCCTGCTGGGATCAAGGTGCGTCTGGCTGCTTTCTATCTGAAGGGGGCGGCAGGCGATTGGTGGAAGCTGGTGAGGGCCGAGCATGTGGCCAATCCAGAGTTCGGCTGGGAGCAGTACACCACCTTGCTACGAGCAAAGTACTACCCCGCCCATGTCAAGATGAAGAAGCGCTTGCAGTTGGATGCACTAAAGCAGACCGACAAGATGACGGTGGACGAGTATTACTCAGAGTTCACCGCCTTGCTCCGTCTCCTGCCAGGTCTTGGATATTCAGACCAGATCCTGGTGGACCGCTTCTATGGCGGGCTTAGCCATCGACTCCGCTACGGCATGGGGCCGACGAGTTACACTACCTTACAGGTAATGAGAATGATTGAGATTTGAGTAAGTAAATGAGTAAGATTTAGATTAGGAGAAATAAGAGTGACTAATACTGTGGAAAGCAGGAGTGCTATCATGCCGCTGCTAAGGTTGAGATAACCGTCCAGCTGAGGGACGAGGAGAATGCTAAGAGGAAGAGTGCCGGTAAGAGCACGGAGAGCCAAGGGGAAGGTGGGTACAAGAAACAGAAGTACCAGCCTCAGGCCCAGAAAAATCAGAACCAAAAGGGGAAGGAGGAAAAGGAGAAGGCTCTGGAAGAGCCATTGAAGTTGACGTACGCTTACGCAGCTACACCCCTGCGCTCTAGGGCGCCAAAGGGTAAGAGATTGATATTGAGAGAGTTAAGAGACAAGTAGTAACCGTTTGAGATGTGAATACTAATATTATGAATGATCAGGATCTGAGACTGAGAAGGGAGCCGGTGGTGGCTACCAGCGACGCTACATCTGTAGGTGGTGTCACAAGGACCACCCCGGGCTCGATTGCAAGGGGAATAAGGTGGAGTGCAACTATTGTGGGGTATACGGACACCGAGCATATGAGTGCTTCTGGAACCCCACTAGCAGAGCCTATAGGCCCGATACTAGGGGCAAGGGCAAGACCGATCAGGGAGCTGGATCTGACGGTCAGAGGAAGGTGCAGCAAGCTGCAGACAAGAACCCACGGGTGACCTAGAAGTCGGGACCCACACTACACTTGGTGGACCGGGACGATGAGCCTGAACCCTCATCGAGGCCAGGTACCGCTATAACCACTTAGTAATAAAATTACCTGCTTACCGCATTATCATGCATACTTGGTGAATGATTAAGTTAAGTAAGAATGAGTTGAGATTAGAACTTAAGTAAGATATGACCTACTACCACTTTGGGAAGCTTCAACATCTGCTATCCAATACCATCTACACCTAACCCGGAGTACACCGACATCGAAACCATAGACTTTCCAACCGAACAATGTCAGGTTATCTGCCCAGGTATGATTTTATTAAGGGGATACCTGACACCGAAGCACAAATAGCCGTCATCAGAAGATGCAATCAACTAGGAATGGGACCGGGAGGTTTTATACACCGGAGTACCCAGGGGGGCAAGGATGAAATAAAAAATGATGAGCTTAGGCAAGGATTGGAATCCGTATGCCAAGAACTACCAAACCACAAGGATGCAAGATGGAGTCTCACCACCGGGAATACCCGAAGAGTTCCATCCAGTTATTACACAAGTCGTGGAAATCGCTCAGCAGTTGGAAGCTGAACCGATTCCAGACATTCAAGCAGAAATTTGCATTGCGAACTTCTACGAGAAGGATGGGCGACTTGGACTACACCAGGATAAGGACGAGACAACGGAGTCTCTCGAAAGAGGGATACCCGTAGTGTCTTGGTCCATTGGGGATGATGATGCAGAGTTTTTATACGGCGAGCAGAAGCGTGCGGACCGTGCGAATAAATTGGTACTTAAGTCTGGAGATGTATTAGTTATAGGGGAAGAATCAAGGATGTTGTACCATGGGATTAAGAGAATCAAGCTGAATACAGCACCATCAGCAGTAATCAATGCGACACACATGAGACCAGGAAGATTAAACCTAACCTTTAGACAATATTAGTCATGTAATGCTTTAGTATGGGATAAGAAATGAGATGTAAGACTTAAGCACATGTTGTAAACAGGATGGTTATGAATAAAATAACAGTGTTGTTCATATAAATTGTTATGACTCTTGTTATACCATCAATACTCATGAAGCTTGTGAACACAATTAGGTTATGGACTCGGTACGGAAGGTGCGCTAAGCATACTTACAGAGGCACAGGCCGACGCCAGCGGTACTATCCTCACCGGCACCTTTCCGATAAATGGGATTGAGGCATCAGTTCTCTTCGACTCAGGGGCCTCGCATACCTTTGTCTCGGCATCTTTCGTGAGCAGATTGGGGCTAGACGCTGATGAGCTACCCGACTTCACGGTTACGCTCCCGTCTAAGGAGAAGGTTCGTTGCACTCGTTACTACCGAGGAGCCATTGTCAGAATTAAGGGGGAAGACTTTCTAGTCATTTTATTGAGTTCAGTGAGCTAGGATTTGATGTTATCTTCGGGATTACTGGTTGGAGTGGTACAAGGGTCGTATCCTCTGCGTCGAGCATAGACTGCTGCTCAGGAGTCCGTCTGGGGTAACAATATCATACAACCAGAGGCCTAGAGAGCCTTCGACCAAGATCATCACCGCCATGGCAATCTATAAGGAATTGAGGAGAAAGGAAGAAGTGTACCTCTGCTATGTATAGGACATAGAGAGAGACCCCGAGTTGGACCCCGACTTACCGGTAGTGTCGGAGTTCCCCGACTATTTCCACGGAACTGCCCGGCATGCCACCCACTCGGGAGGTAGAGTTCACCATCGAGCTGCTACCTGGTACCGGACCGATAGCCAAGGCACCATACCGCATGGCTCCGGCAGAAATGACTGAGTTAAAGGAACAACTAAAGGACTTGTTAGATAAAGGATTTATTACACCCAGTGTATCACCATGGGGAGCGCCAGTTCTCTTTGTGAAGAAGAAGGATGGTAGTATCCACCTCTGCATCAATTACAGAGAGCTAAATGCAGTGACAGTGAAGAATAAGTATCCACTACCCCGCATTGACGATCTGTTCGATCAGTTGAAGGGAGCATCTGTGTTTTCCAAGATTGATCTCAGATCGGGTATCATCAGATAGCCATTAAGGAGGGAGACATTGAGAGACGGCATTCCGGACACGATACGGCCACTATGAGTTTATAGTGATGCCGTTCGGTTTGTCGAACGCACCGGCGAAGTTTATGGATCTGATGATGAACGCTTGTTCCGGGAGCAGCTGGACAAGTCGGTTGTGGTGTTTATTGATGATATTTTGATATACTCGAAATCGAAGACTGAGCATGAGGAACATCTAAGGAGAGTACTGGAGATATGAGGGAGAACCAGCTATATGCTAAGTTCTCCAAATGTGAGTTTTGGCTTGACCAGGTCTCTTTCCTAGGCCATGTCATCTCAGATGCTGGGATCTCAGTGGATCCAGCAAGATTGATGCCATACGTACTTGGCCAAGGCCGAAGACTGCTACCGACATCCGGAGCTTTCTCGGTCTGGCAGGTTACTACAGGAGGTTTGTTAGGGATTTCAGCAAGGTCGCGAAACCGATGACCAGTCGATGATGAAGAAAGATGCACCGTTCTTGTGACGGCTGATAGTGAAAGATCATCCAGAGTTTGAAGGACTCACTGACCACTGCACCGGTTCTGACCATTCCAGACGGTACAGAGGGCTTTGAGGTTTACTGTGATGCATCCGGCAGAGGGCTGGGTTGCGTGCTCATGCAACATGGCAAGGTGGTGGCATATGCCTCACGCCAGTTGAAGAAACATGAGGAGAACTACCCCACACATGACTTAGAGCTGGGAGCTGTAGTCTTCGCTTTGAAGATATGGCGCCACTACTTATACGGGGTTAGTGTGACGATCTACACCGATCATAAGAGCTTAAGATACATATTTACTCAGAAGGAGTTGAATCTCAGACAGAGGAGATGGTTAGAATTCTTGAAAGACTATGACATTGACCTCCAATACAAAGAGGGGAAGGCCAATGTTGTAGCAGACGCCCTGAGCCGTCGAGCACACTCACTCCATTCGCTAGTTTCTTTCTCCAGCTTGGTTGATGAGGTGCGAGAGGCTCAGAGGACAGATGAGTACATGAGGGAGGTCAGACAGAAGCTGACAGATGGTACCTTTGAGAGTCAGAATATGACTTCAGACTTCACGACGATGATCTGATCAGACTTAAGGGCCGGTTATGCATACCACGGGGCAACACGGATGAAAGACCGTATATTAGGGAATCAATGTTCTTCAGTTTCCATCCATCCGGGAGCCTCTAAGATGTATAAAGACATGAAAAGATACTTCTGGTGGTCGGGGATGAAGACAGATGTTACCGAGTTCGTCTTGAGGTGTCTCACATGCCAGAAGGTAAATTCGAGCACCGACGACCGGGCGGAATGGTATAGTCGATGCCAGTTCCGGAGTGGAAGTTCCATGATATCTCCATGGACTTTGTAGTTGGACTCCCACCTGCTAGGGGAGGTCTCAACATGATATGGGTGGTGGTTAATCGCCTTACCAAAGTAGCCCGATTCATACCGATGAAGGATACTTGGAAAGTGACCAAATTAGCTGAGTTATTTGAGAAGGAATAATGAGACATCACGGGATACCAAGAACCATAGTGTCAGATAGAGATACCAGATTTCTTTCGAGGTACTGGAGAGCTACTAGAGAAGCATGGGTACAGAACTCAAGCTGAGTACCGCGTTCCATCCTCAGACAGATGGTCAGACTGAGCGTACTATTCAGACACTCGAGGACATGCTGAGGGCATGTGCCTTAGACTTCCAAGGCAGTTGGATTGACAGACTACATCTGATCGAGTTTTCATACAACAACAGCTATCACGCTTCGATCAAGATGGCAACTTTTCAAGCGTTGTACGGTAGACCATGTCGTACACCGCTCTGCTGGGATGAGTCGAGTGAGACGGTCATTATAGGACCAGAGTACTTAGAGCAAGTTAAGGCTGAAGTTCAGCAAATCAGGGAGAACATGAAAGCTGCTCAGGATAGGCAGAAGTCGTATGCTGATGTTCGACGACGGGACCTGGAGTTCGCAGTGGGCAACCAGGTATTTCGGCGAGTTTCACCGATGAAGGGAGTATTCAGGTTTGGGCAGAAGGGCAAATTAAGCCCGAAGTTTGTTGGTCCTTATGAGATTACGGAGCGGGTGGGCCGGTTGCATACAGGTTGAATTTACCTGCTGAACTGGGCAAAGTGCATGATGTATTTCATGTTTCACAGCTAAAGAATACATGCACCACCCCTCCCATGTGTTAGAACCTGAGAGGTTGACATTAGAACCGAGTATGAGATCCGTGGAGATTCCTCAGAGAATCTTGGACAGTAAGACTAGGGACACTCGCCATAAGTCAGTGCGACTGGTGAAGGTTCTCTGGTCTAACCAGGATGTCGAAGAGGCCACGGGGAATTAGAGGATAAGATGAGGGTGAAGTACCCTTCTTTGTTTACTGACTAGATCGTCTGTATAGGGTACGGGGCGTACCCCTTTTTAAGGGGGGTAGAGCTTCCTCGCTTTTCAGTAGGAAACGAGCATGTTTGTCGTTTGTTTGGTTGTGTAAGAGATGTGATTTTGTGTAAGTTGCTACACTTTGGAGATAAGTTTGAGTTGTGTATAATACTTATGTATTGTATTTGTGGTTGCCTTTGAGTCTTGAGATGTGTGAATGTGAATATAAGAGTGGTGTTAAGATTAAGAGAATTGAGTACCGTAAATGGTTAAGCATATATGTGAACTTTGGGGACAAAGTTCTTTTAAGGGGGGTAGATTGAAATACCCCAAACTTAGATATGGTGTTTAAGTGATAAAATAAGTTATAAGGAGGCTAAATAATTCCTCAGAAAACATTAAGAAACATTTCTAATCAAAGAAAACATAAAGGAAACACCAAAAGAGCAGTTTAAGCAAAAACGTGCTCTAAGCTGGAGAGACTTGGGTGAGCACCCAAATATCATTGTAAGACCTTAGTAATATCCTAATGGTCATTTTAAACCAATTACCAAAGAAAACCAAGCTTGAAAACAAGTTAAAACATAAAATGTGCTTTAAGGAGTCTTAAAGCACATTTTTGAAAAATTGTCGTAAATAGGTTTTGAGTGGCTGAATGTCCATCATTACCCTTTAATTAACATGTGTTACTAATTAGTATCACATTAGGAAGTCTAAATCAATGGGAAATCAAAATTTCACAATTATGTGCCTTGTTTAGTGAATAGTAACCAAATAATGCTAGTTTAAGACATTAGTCAAAGTAAGTCAATTAAATGGTCAACAAAGACCACAATACACCTGTTTGACTAAGGGGGCCGGTTTTTTAAGTGTGACTCACCACACTTATCTATCTAAGTAATGAATAAGCAAAAGTAAGTAAAAACACTATTTACCTTTTAACATAATATCTTACCTTTAGTAGTCCTCTCTCCTCCTTTCTTCATTCTTCACCATCTTCATCGATTTCTCTTGCTCTCTTTCTTCTCTCTCACGTAAGAAGCAACCTCCATGTTAGCTCCATCTTCTTTTGCCCACATCTTTCTCATTTAAGCTCCAAATCAAAACCAAGCACATATAACTCTTAGTTAGCTCAAGCTCCTTCTTTCTATCTTTTCAAAACTTCAAGAGCCTCATTTTGGAGCCAAGGCAAATCGCCATTAGAGGAGGAACTCAAGCTTGGAGACTCCATTAGCTTCTCCATTCTCTTAAGGTAAAGAATATGTTGAAAAAGAAAATCTAGGTTTCCATCATTTTTCCCTTGTCCGAAATTTGTACTCATGGGACTCCATGTTTATGCCTTGTTCTAGCTTGTTTTCTACTCTCCAAAGGATAAAGAGGGCCCCTTGCTTCATATCCAAGCTTGTCTTGAGAGAAACAAGGTAAAACAAATCACCTTAATACCTTAAAGCACATTTTTTTAAGCTAGGGTTTGTTCCTTAGGGTTAATGTATTATCTAGTACTCATTGGAGTCATTGGATATTGGTTAGAACATTGGCAAGGAGAGTTTAAGTGGTGACCGAGATTGAGCAAGGAAAAACCTAAGGAAGAAAAAGTTTGTAAAGCTTGAAAAGAACAAGGTAAATTACTTACCTTAAGGTGTTTTATTGTTTAAGGGAATGGGATTTAGATATGTGATGAGTTTAGTGTAGAGTTTACATTAGAAAAGGGCTATATATAACCTAGGAGAAACAATGACTATGTTTGAGAACTTGTGACTAAGGAGCCAATGAGAAAAGAGATGGTCAAACAATGTTGAGATGAATTACAAGAAGCATTTTTATTTCAATGGGAGCCTTGTTGTGTGTATTTGCAGGTTAAAGGCAACTATATGTGGAAATACAGTGGTAAGATTATGTCTTTTAAGGGCCTAAGTGCCAAGCATTTAAGTATATACACTATATGATGATGTGGTGTAGTTTTGGTGTAAATTGTGTGTTAAGATGTTGTAATGAGAATTTGAGTGATCTTGGTTGTTTGATGGTGAAAAACCAAGTGTTTAGGTGTAACAATATACTAGAGAACCCATGGCAAAATTTAGTGGAGAACCTAAGTGTTTAAGATGTTCTAAGGAGATTTTGTGACTAGGATAGCACTAGGAAGTTAGAGGTTGACTCGAAGGAAAAAGAATGAGTTTAAGGTGTCCTTGTGAGTTAGAATGACTTAGGCATCATCATGGAAGATTTAGGAATCAAAAGAGTGTTTTGTATACACCAAAGGCAGTTTGGGAATGTGTTTAGGATATATGTAAGTCTTGTTAGGAGAAGAGGAAATAATGTGTTAAAGAAGAGGAACAAACTTGAGAAGAAACTTCAAGCAACTACATAAAGGAATTTTAGATGGTGAGAGATGCTTGGGAGATGATGTTATAGTGTGAGAAACATTTTGGCATAGTGGTTATGATAGGGTATGAAACACCACTTAGAAAACCTAAGGAAAAATATTACAAGTGTTAAGAGATTAGGTAAGAAATTGAGTCATAAGGTTAGAGAAGGAGTTGGGCAAGTTTATGATGTATTTGGTATTAGAATATGTTTTAGATCATGTGTGAAGATTGGGTGATTTATAAATGAAGAGAACAAGTGTAACAACACTTAGAATCATACAAAGGGTGGAAATCTGTAGCTGGGCGGGACTTAGGTCCAGTGTGAAGTCCCGGACCAACCCAAAAATAAGGCCGAGAGTTTTAGCATGTAAAGGTCCGGGACTTAGGTCTTGTAAGAGTCCCGGACCACCCCATTAAAAACCCCCAAGGATTTTTACTTTTCATTGGTCCGGGACTTAAGTCCCATACAAAGTCCGGACCACCACATTAAAATAGCCGAGAGTTGAACTAAGTATAGGTTCGGGACTTAGGTTGAGGACAAGGTCCCGGACCACACTAAAAAATCATGTTTAAGCTTGGGAAGTGTTAGAAAATGGTGGAAATGATTTTGAATTGATGTTACAAGTTACTAAGGGCATGTTTGGTGGGTGTAAAGGTTTTAGGTGGGTGAACAAGTATAATAGATAATGAGGAAGTGATGCGCTTAGAAGTTAAGTTAAGTTAAAAACCATAAGGCTTCGTGAAAAAAAACAATGAGTAAAAGTTAATGTCTAGGAAGGTTAAGTAATTGTATTGAGTTGAATTGAATAATAACCTAAAACTGAATGAATGTCTTAGGATGGTGAATTGGGACTGAAGGAGATAAAACAAACAATCGTCGATGGTGAACGGTACAATCTTTCTTGTGACCTGCTTGCTAATGAGGTGTCCCTCGGCTTTGTGTGCTATCTGTTTAATTGCTATGACTAAAACAAGATAAAAGCATGCAAAAACCGGTTTTAGATTGTTCTCGTTGTGAAGTGTTTTCTTTACACTAACCACGAGACTGAGATGGTGACTAACTATAGTTTAGTACTTACGGAGTTAAGGATAAGAGTTAGTATTGGTGAATGTTGGTTAATACCCGAAAGGTTTAATAATACTTGGTGTGTAAGATTTTTATAACTAATGAACTTGAGTGAGGAAACCCGGGATGATACGGTCATGCATGCTAAGGAAAGGGGGACGGGTATCTGAATCAGATCCGCCCTCCGCTTAAGGACTTGTCTTCGGACTTGTTGCCTAGGGCCGGTTGCCGGCTCAGCTACGCTGGACTCCCGTCCAAGGTAGGTGGCATTAAGATGGTGCGGTAGGATCACCTAAATCCTAGGTTTGAGATTAAGCTACAACCATTTCCTTTCTAGGAACGGTTTGTATACTGAGGTTAAGTTAAAGTTGAGATTGAGGTAAGATAAGGCACTGAGGTTAAGGGAATCAGAACTAAGGAGGGGGTACTAACCCGCTTGATAAGGGAACGCTTGTGTCGTTCATTGTGTGTGAACTTTGTATGTTCATCTGTGGATTGTTGTTTATTGCACTTCGTATCATGCTTGTGTACTTAATCAATTTACATGCTATCGACAATTAGTCATCGTAGCCCCGTTAGCTTGGGGGCCATGAGAGGGAGTACCAGCATTCGTGCTGACCCCCTTTGGGGCTGTTTTTACACTTGCAGGTAAGAGGCCCATGAAGTCGCACCACGAGAGTAGGAGCGGTTAGACCTAGGATAGTTTGTTTATTTTGAGTATGGGTTGCGCTTGTGCTCCCGACTGTTTATATTGAAACTAATGTAAGTTCGTGGCTATGACTTAGATACTTAAACTCCGTTGGTTGGTGGTATTTTGTATGGTGATGTTTTGGTCGGTTTGTTTACTTTGGATAAGTGTTGTAATATTATAAGGCCGGTATGTTCTAACGATCAGACCGTGGCAAGGTCCAGGTGTTTGTTATTTCTGCTGCGACGAATTCGATTAAGTGTTAGTTTTGCGATAACCACGACTGGCTTTGGACGGGTTTACAAGAAGCCTCTTCTTCACCTTGTTGGTCTAAGGAAAAAAGAAATCCGAAAATACTAGCATTTTAGCCCTTATGTGCAAAATAGAAATTTCTAAGTCTTGAGTTCTTCTACCTTATTTGCTCAGCCGATTTTGGCATTATTTGGAGAGTGGAAATCTTGTTCTTGTTGCTACTCTACACTCCTTCTACATACTTGCAAGGTAATGCACTTCCTAACCCTAAAATTTACCTTAAAGCTTCAAAGATAATTTAAGGTTAGTTTGGTATTGAATGGTGGTGTATATCAAAGGGCTGTAGCTTTAGAGATTTGAATCTCCATAACCGGTGGGAGAGGAAAGGAAAGGAGAAGGAAAGAAAAGAAGAAGGAAAGAAAAACTAGAAGGAAGACAAGGTAAATTATGCTCACCTTGTGTAGTTTTGTAATGCTTCATGTAACAGATTTTTAGTAGCTTTAAATGTGTATTGTAAAAGGTATTGAGTAGTAGTATAATGTGGATGAAAACTAAACTGTTTTAAGGCTTTAAAAGAAACTTGAAAACTTGTGTAAACCTAGATTAGAATAGATGTTGAGTGCAGGAATTAAATGAGTGTTTATTGGCTAGTAATTGTCTTGGGGAGTTGTATATTGATGTTGTTTATAAACAGGGGAGATGGGTAGCATTATGTGAATAAAACATGTGGTGAGAATGTAAATTTTAGGGGATACTATGTCAAATTTTCTCTAGAACCTAGAACACTTAAGAAGTAGAAATAAGTGGAGAAACACCATGAAACAGATTTTTAAATGGATCTAGGTTGTGGGTAGGTTAAGAGAGATGGTTAATGCATTGTAAACCTTAGAAATGGTATTAGGAGAGGAAACCATGAGTGGAGGAAGTGAGAACCAAAACCTGTAGCAAAAGACAACTAGGGAAAATAATGTAAGTGCTGAAATGAAAACTTGGGAAATATGTGAGTGAATTGGTATGAAAATAAGTAATAAGTTAGTAATGGATTTAGACATGTTTAGGTGACTAATTAGGTGCTTAAATATGTGGGATTAAGTGTAGGAACAATGGGAAATTAATTAGGCAAAGATAGCATTGTAACAGATTTGGAAAACTTAAAATCTGTAGAAAGTTTAGCAGGGTCTGGGACTTAAGTCCAGGACTAAGTCCCGGACCAGTATACAAATTCAACCCGAGAGTAGAGAACAGAGGGTGGTCCGGGACTTAGGTCCCATACAAGGACCCGGACCACCCCTTGAAAAATGTCCGAGACTTTAGTAAAACATAGGTCCGGGACTTAGTTAGAGTATAAGTGCCCGAACCATATTAAATTTTCATTCGAGACTGAACACACCTACTGGTCTGGGACTTGACCCCTGTACAAGGACCCAGACTTGGCGTTAAAATGACCCGAGAGTTAGACCAGAGGGTGGTCCGGGACTTAAGACCCGGACAAGGTCCCGAACCAACCCAAACTTTTAAAAATAAGTTTATTAAATTGCTATTAAGGAAAGGTAATGAATGGTAATGATATTATAAGGTAATTAGTACTTAATTAATGATGTTTAAAGGTCATCAAGAGTATGAACAAGTTTTAAAAGTAATGAAGAGTAAGTAAACAATGTGTAAGTACAAGAATTGTAAAGAATAGTAAGTATGAGTTAGGAAAACGTAAAAGATAAATGAGTTAAGTTAATTATAGTTAATTAATCGCTCGATCACATGTATGTTATAGGACGAATTGTGAACACCAAAGGAAAGTCGGTTGCAAGTACGACGGTGAACGGTATGAACTTCTCATGCCCCGTATGCTACCTTGGTTACTCTAATTTGTGTGCTGTGTGCTAATTGATCACCTAATTAAGATAAGACGCACGAATCAGATTTATCATGCTTACTTGTGATTATATGATATTGTTCCTTGTTGAATATTATCTTTAATCATAGTTTGTATAATTCATGAAATGTAAGGATGATAATGAGTGTGTGTATGCTTTGTTACATTGTAGTGACCGAATGATATTGTGATGGACTTCTAACTAATTCCTAACAAGCTAACCAATCTAACTTAATAAATTGGTAAATTGGAATGAGTAGAAGTCCGATATAGTTTTGGCCACGTGTGAGGAGGCGGAGACACAGAGGTTGGATCCAAATCCTGGCTTTTAATCTTTTCCACGGCCCAAACCCCTTAAATGGGTAGCATCCTGGATTAGTGAGCCAAGTAAGCCCGGTGGTGGGACGGTGTAGTCCCTGCCGGAGGTCACACCGACTTAACATGAGTATGAGTATAGTAAGTAAGTAAGTATGGACAAGTAAGTAAGCATTGTATGAGTATGATTGTTTAAGTATTGTGTAATGAGTAAAAGAGTAACGAACATCCGATTAACCCGGATGTGTAATTGGCTAACCCTTGAAGAGGTAAGTACGGTGTATGGTATTGATATACTGTTTGACTTCTGTATTGTCTGCAGTTATGTGCATTGTAATGTGTATGAATGTGTTATGTATGTAAAGCATGTATGCATGTCTAAAATGAACCAATGTATAGTCGACCAAAAATAGTCGGCGTGCCCTCGTTAGCACGCGGTATATGCGAAGTTTATATGCAGTGTTTTGTTGAGCCCCTTGGGGCACTGTTTTTAATTTTACAGGTGCTCGAGAAGGGTGAAGATGGTAATGAGATCAAGATGATTTCTTTTTGTGTACTTAGTGGTTTTGAAAGGTGTACCAAGTTGTACATGGCTATAGGCCTTTTGTTAGCTGGTGTACCATGGGGTACACCCTTTTGGATATTGTGGGGGATTATGAATTGGTATAGATAAGTAGTTTGTTAAACTCATTATTTTTGGTAAACTTGAGAAGGGATGTAATTAACTATACTTTGATACTCGGTAATCCAGCAATGTAAGTAATGGTATTTTGTATTCGGTAAGTAATGTTTAGTAACCCGGTATTCTTTAGGCATCATACTGTTATTGTATGTAGTGTAAGCCTTGTAACGCCCCTATTTAACATAAATGCAGCTGAGAGTAAAATACTAAGGCGATTACAGATCATCGGGTTCCAAGCACCCGACACCAAACCTCACCAATTACAACTTATAAAATTATAACTGCTACGGTCTGAACTCGAGAAAACATAACATAATCCTAACATTAGAAAAATACGCCAACGCTCCACAAATCCTAATTCCCATCCCAATCACTCAGACTCTTCGTGGTCACCTGTATAACAACTCATACCTGCAAGATAAACCAAGCAGCCCACCCCGGGAGGGTGAGTCAGTTCCCTGGAATGGAACTGGTACAATCCTCACAACAGAATTAAACATAATCTTTAAACAATATAGAAACTTGGAAGAAACTCTTAAAAACCAAACAGAGGGACAAGGCACTTCAAAATCACCAAGTCAAAGCAACAAGCAAGAAATAGAGATAGTCAACAGTAAGGATAAAGTTAGTCAGTTAAACCACACCAGGAGTTAGTGAACATCCCATGCTTAAGTTAGATTAAGTTCCAGTAAGAGTAGAAAGACCCAAGTAGTCACAAGGACTAGGAAGGAAAGAAGAAATCCAAGAACCAACAACTCAAGGGTGGAATGAAACCAATTGGAAGAGATGGCTCGCCGTTGACTACGTCCGATAGGACAGGGATATACAGCCCCTCGCTGTTTACAACGTCCGACTGGACAGGGGATATACAGCCCCTCGCTGTTTACCACGTCCGATTGGACAGGGGATATACAGCCCCTCGCTGTTTACCGGTGAAGATGTGCGCACATCACAACAAAGACTCAGCTCATGGATGAAACAATATCCATAGTCAAAAGAAGAGTTTACCAAGATTGACATTTCCCATATTCCCAATAGATTAATAACTGCACAAGTGCAATACCAAAACACTCAGTCCTACAGAGTGCAGAGCGTAAACCCTCAACAGTTAATATCTAATGAGACAACTAGATAAGAGGAACCAATGACCATGTAAGTTTCACATTCAAGGCTCAGTTAGCCACATCAAGCTGAGTTAGTCACACAACAGTTCCCTTTCGAGATTCATTCAAGCTCAGTTAGTGTTTCTCAAAACATTCCATGAAGTTCGTCACCAAAAGTATCTGAGTACGAGAAATCCTGGTATATGTAGAAGCAGTAACCAAACTTGAAAATGCGAACTACTTCCACTAATCACCTATAATTAAAGTATTCCAAGCATTGACTAGTTAAGGCACATGCTACACATCCTCCATTCTTATTAGTCTATAGTTTTGTTTTACAGTTACTCCCCTCCTAAGGATCTGGCTAGATCTCGTAATTAAATCTTTAATGTATACTTACTTATTCCATTTACCTACTCCTGATTATAGGTTTAATTTAATTAAACCCTTTGGTTACGATTGGCTAACTTACTTTGACACCTATTTAAGGTTTAGGATGTGTATTTCCCCCTAATAGTCCACCTAGATGTCACATTAACATTTATATTTTTTAATTGTCACGTATGATTAGGTTTATCCCAATTTTTCCCTCTTAATATGTTTCCCATAAGGAAGGTTACTTCTTTTATTTACTTCTAATGTAATTATATATACACTTATATTTTCCTTAGGATTTATCCAAAATTCTTTAAGAAATTCTTATTTTAATTATATCTAATATCTTTTAGACATATCCACAACTGATATATGGTTTATAAAATAAAGTGTGTTCCCTAGCTTTAATTAAGCATATTAACCTCCATAATAATAATATGTAGTTTAGTTTAATACCTTGATTTAATATAAGTTCCTATTTTATTTCTCTCATATAAGTATATATATATGTAAACATCTTTTACTTCACTTAAAGATAATACCCAAAATATTTATAAACATACTGGTATAAAATGTTAATTTAGGTTTAATTATTTTCCCCACCTAAGAAGCTTATTAACAATCCATACTTTAATTTTTTTGTTACATTAAAAACCATATATTATAAGTTATTCTTATGAAAATTCCATAAACATAATTTTTAAACCCATTTTCCCTTGTCCAAAAATTCCCAAATTTAATATATAATAATATATAACATTTTAGACATATTATAAAATTTTTATTTCATAAAATAACTTTTTAAATTACCCAAATAATTCCATAATACTCGTAACTTGCAAAATCATAACTTACGTTTAAAAACTCAAAACTCATATTAATTTACATCAAAATAAACTAGGTTTTATAAGGAGTCTATGGTTAAAATTTCAAGTCAAAATACATTCGGGAAGGCCATTAAATAAATCTAGCAAGTTAGGACTTTATTCTGGAAAACATATTAACTTATTACATCTTAACCCCCACGATCTAATCTCGGCCGTCCATGTTTATTAACCGAGATCGGACGGCCCAAAACTCGCGAGTTCTTCAGGATTTCCGAATTCACACCCGAGTACTAATCACTCGATATCTCACAATCTACAAAATGAAATTCGGTTATTCTTGTTCCTATCGATTCGAAATCAAATGCCGGTTCTAATGGTGGCGTTTTCCCCAATTATCATGCAAAATTGAATAGATTCGAATCTGGGTTCGAAGTTAGGGTTCATATTTAGTTCGAATCCGATTTTGACAAATTCTCCTATTGTAATGCATAATAGACTAAATTGGTATGTGGGTTTGATCGGTGATGAAATTTCGAATGGAAACAATGGAGCAATTTGATCAGAAACTTACCGGAATTGCATTAACGGAGAGAATCCAAATCGGGATTTCTGGAAATCGGTATTTTATGTACAGTTCAGGTATGCCTCTTCTCGAATCAACTCGCACCAACTGAGAGAGATTTGATTCATGGAACCTATCACAATCCAAATTAGACATGTAATGCTAGATGTTAGTGGAAGAATCATTGAATTTGATGAACTAGGGAGAAAGTTACAGATCTCACAAGATCTGTGTTTACCTAGTTGGTTTCGGGATGAACTGGGCAGAATTACCACCGAGATCGAGTAGGCAACTTTAGATAGATTTATCTCCCAAACCAGTGCGAATCAGCCTTGGCCATCAACATGAAAGTTATAGAGGGATTAGAGATATTCAAAACAAGCTAAAGAACACGAAATTTGGATGAGAAATGAAGAAGTTATGGCGTGACGAAGTTTACCCGATTTCAGGAAAAAACTAGAATTCTGGGTTACGAACTCGCGAGGAGGCAACTTTGGATCAACTTTCCGGTCATTGTAGAAGGAGTTAGATAATGTGTGAGTAATGGTTGGAAAGAGGAAAAATAGGAGAATCGAATGAAATAAACGGCATACCAAATGGTGGAGTAGGAAAGAGATATAGGCGTCTAAAGATCGACCCATGACATGCCAAAACTGCTGGAAAATCAACCGATTAAGTTTACTTGGTGCTGACTGGGCGCGACACGTGTCCCGAGGCACGCGGCTGAGTCAGCTGGCCCTGGACACGTCAGCAACCTCCAAATTTTTGGCTCTAAACTTCAATTTATCATAACTTTGGCTAGGATGATCCGTTTTAACGTTCTTTTTATCATCTTCTTGGTTTTCCATAACCTTTTTATTGGTATACTTTTCATGGCCTGATTTGACCATTCTCAAAAAGTCAATCCTAGCAAGGCTTTTGAAGCTTAAGGTTTCCATGATTTTATTTTGACTTTTAAGCCTTAAATCAATGTTAAAAAATATTTCTAAAATCTTTATAATATAATTGGAGTGTCTTGAAATTTTCCCAATATTATTGACTCATAAATCTCACTATCAAATTCATAATACCATATAATAAATTAATATTTAATAGTATCATCTAGGATTTACTAAAAGAAATCCCCTAAATTAATTTAAATTAATTTATGGGGTATTTTAGTCTACCCCCCTTAAAAGGAACTTCGTCCCGAAGTTTAACACCAACTAATAGCTACACCACATCAGGTGTGCTGTCAAGAATTACCAGAATGTTCATCCAATAACAATTCCACCGAATTCTATACCAATTGTGATTTTTCTCCCACAATCTATTTCCACTCATTTCCATTTCCATATTCCACGCAAGATTACCCATCGTCAGACGAAAACCAAGATTTTTCATAGATAGAAATCAAGAATCATACAATGTATAAATCAAGTACATGCATACACCTCTCCATCATTCTACTAACAAACAAACAGGGCATAATCTGGATGAGGTGACGAAGAAAGAGTATGCACTACCCCCCCCCCCCCCCCCGAAAAGAGCCAAGGTACGCCCTCGTACCGCTATGAACAAGAACCCAGTATAGGCAAGAATACAAGGAAATATCATGGGAATAGGTGTGGGTACTTCCTCTCACTCTCATAGAGTCCTCAGTCTCCCAAGTAGCTTCTTCAACCCCATGATGCTCCCAAAGAACCTTCACCAGCTTGACTGATCTGCCTCTCGTTTCCCGGACCTTCGTGTCCAGGATCTGAATGGGAGTCTCCTCATATCTCAGTGTAGGTTCAATCTCTAATCTCTCTGGCTGTAGCACGTGAGAAGGGTCAGTTACATACTTCTTCAGCTGAGATATATGAAACACGTCATGTACCTTCCCCAACTCCGCTGGTAGGTCTAGTCGATACGCTGCTGGGCCCACGCGCTCCGTAATCCTGTATGGACCAACATACTTAGGGCTTAACTTTCCTCTCATCCCAAATCTGAAGATGCCTCTCATCGGAGACACTCGTAGGAAGACCATATCACTGATCTGGAATTCAAGCTCTCTGGTACGCTGATCCCCGTAAGATTTCTGCCTAGACTGCGCCGCCCTCATGAGCTGCTGAATAACCCTGATGTCATCCTGCAGTCTCTGAATATACTCCGGACCAATCAAAACTGTCTCAGCAGGGTCACTCCATGATAAAGGTGTCTGGCACGGTCTGCCATACAGAGCCTGAAATGGTGCCATGCCGATAGACGAGTGATAGGAGTTATTGTAGGAGAACTCTACCAAGTGTAGACGCTCTACCCAGCTCCCCTGATAGTCTAAGGCGACCGCTCTCAACATATCTTCCAGTGTCTGAATCGTCCTCTCGGTCTGCCCATCTGTTTGAGGGTGGAAGGCTGTGCTAAGTCGCAGCTGAGTACCAAATGCCTCTTGCACCTTACGCCAAAATCTACTAAGGAAACGTGCATCACGATCAGAGACGATCGTCTTCGGTACCCCATGGTACCGGATGTGCTCTGTGGTGAACACCTCAGCTAGTTTGGGCACCTTCCATGTGTCCTTGATAGGTATGAACTTAGCTGTCTTAGTTAACCTATCGACTATCACCCAAATTGTGTTCAATCCACCTCTGGTTGGAGGGAGACCGACCACAAAATCCATACTAATATCGTCAAACTTCCAGCACGGTACCGGTAACGACTGAATCTGGCCTCCTGGTCGCCGATGCTCGAACTTCACTCACCTTCTGACAGGTGAGACATCGCGAGACGAAGTCTGCTACATCCCTCTTCATCCCGCTCCACCAGAATAACTTCTTTAAATCATTGTACATCTTGGTGGCTCCAGGATGTACTGACAATGTAGAGGAATGAGCTTCAGAGAGAATCCTGGTCTAAAATTCTGTCGCATCCTGAGGAACGCAGAGTCTGCCTCTGACTCGAAGGTGTCCCTCGCTGTCTAGCTCGTAGTCATACTTCAGACCATCAGTCAACCCATCTACTAATTTTTGCCTGATACCCTGTAGATACACATCACTGTCCTGAGCTGCATATACCTCCTCAGCTATCGTGGTCGTCTCTATGAGAGCAAGAAGTGAATGTGCTCTTCTGCTCAGAGCGTCTGCCACGACATTACCTTTACCCTCAGTGTACTGGAGGTCGATATCATAATCAGCAGTAGCTCGATCCACCGTCGCTGTCTCAAGTTCAGCTCCTTCTGGGTCCAGATGTATTTCAAACTCTTATGATCTGTCATGATTCGAACATGGCCCCATACAGATAGTGTCGCCAGATTTTTAAGGCAAAAACTATGGCGAGGAGCTCAAGGTCATGTGTGGGATAATTTTCTTCGTGCTTCTTCAGCTGTCGAGAAGCGTAAGCCACGACTCTGCCATTTTGCATCAATACTCCACCATCCCCTTGCCTGAAGCATCACAGTAAACCTCGAATCCCTCATTTCCCTCGGGGATCACCAATATGGAGCTGTGGTCAGAGCATCCTTCAGTGCCTGAAGGGAGACCTCACATGCCTCTGTCCATACAAACGGACTATCCTTCTTCATCAGAGAGGTTAAGGGCTTGGCTAGCCTGGAGAAGTCCTTCACAAAGCGTCTATAATAGCCAGCCAACCCAAGGAAGCTCCGAATCTCAGTCACTGAGCGAGGTCTGTGCCAGCTCTTCACTGCCTCAATTTTAGCTGGGTCCACTGAAACTCCCTCAGCTGAGATCACATGACCAAGAAATGATACTTGTCCAGCCAGAATTCACACTTGTTGTACTTGGCATAGAGTTGCCTCTCTCTTAGCGTCTCCAAGACTATTCTCAAATGCTGCTCATGTTCCTCCCTACTCTTGGAGAAGATCAAAATTCGTCTATGAATACGACCACTGACTTGTCTAGCTGGGCTTGGAAGACCCTCTGCATCAGATCCATGAATCTCGTTGGTGCGTTAGTCAGTCCAAACGGCATCACTGTGAACTCGTAGTGGCCGTATCTGGTTCGGAACGCTGTCTTCTCTATATCTGGTTCAGCTACTGCTATCTGATGGTATCCGGAACGCAGATCAATCTTGGAGAACACCCTCGCTCCCTTTAGGTGGTCAAATAGGTCATCGATCCTGGGCAGTGGGTACTTGTTCTTGATCGTGACATTATTCAACTCCCTGTAGTCAATACATAATCTCATGCTTCCGTCCTTCTTCTTGACGAACAGCACAGGAGCACCCCAAGGTGAGACACTGGGTCTGATGAAACCCTTATCTAGTAACTCCCTGGAGTTGTTTCTTCTTCAATTCCACCATCTCCTCCGCAGGGCCCATCCGGTAGGGTGCTTTGGCAATCGGTCCTGTACCAGGTATGAGGTCGATTTGTTTCCTCAACCTCCCTCAATGGTGGTAGTCCAGGTAACTCCTCCGGAAAAACGTCGGGGTACTCCGACACAACAGGTACGTCACTCTTGAACTTTGGATCTGTCCTCAGATCTTGGGCATAACAGTAGTAGGCGGTCGCTCCCTTGGACACCTCCTTCATCAGGGATACTACCGATACAACCTTCACAGTCGGCTGCTTGGGCTGCATTCGGTATGATACTATGATCCTTGTAGCTGACTTCAAGAGGAGACGATGCTCTGCACAGTGTAGCCTACCTCTGTATCGCTGTAGTGTGTCCATGCCCACAATTATATCAAACCCCATGCCAAGGAAGACAATGGTATCAAAGCGGAAATCTGCTCCCTTGATGTGTATGTTCAAGTCCTTACATTGCTTACTGCACTTGATTAACTCCCTGGATGGCAATAAGACTGAGCAGTCATGGATATCTTCTGTAGGGGCATCTATCTTAGCATGGAATGCCTGGGATATGAATGACTGGGAGGCTCTAGAATCAAACAGAACAGTGGCTTCCACCTCATTAATTAAGAACGTGCCTAAAACCACAGAGTAAATTCTAAGATTCTCAGGCATCACTTTCAAGGTAATAAATCAGGCTAGTAGTTATACCTGTGATGACCATCCCATTGCTCTTCGCTTGATCCTGGTTCAACACAGTCAACCTGATCTCTGAGTTCCCAACCCCTACAACGACGAAACAAACTCATAAGATTTCCATTCTTATTAAGGTCTTCATGAGCATTTTAATGATTACAATGCTGAAATTGCATAAATTACAAGGCTAGATCTGTCTAAAGGTCAGGTTTAAACGGCCAGGTTTCATGTGGGTCTGGTTGATGATGGATGTGGGGGCTGTGTGGGGCTTAATTCTCTTCACCCCATGGTAGATAAGTCTGGCTGCTCCCCCGAATATCAGCACATCACCCGACTTCAGGAGGATCTTTGTAGCAAGATCCATTCTCTTCTGATCTCCAAATAGGAATTCCGCGTCGTCTCCAAGTGATATGGACACCACTGGAACTCCTCTGGTGATGGACTCTAGAGACTCGTCCCTATCCTGATGCATTCCTAGCTTACCTTCTTTCCCATAGAAGTTGATGATGCACACGTCTGAGGTTAGGTCTGGGACGGGCTCATCCTCCAATTCCTGGGCTGCTTTAACTGCAGCTCCAATGATGGTCTGCAACTCTCCTGGAATTGGTGGCACCTCCACCTCTTCATAGCTTCCAGTGGTGTGGTCCCACTTCTTACCTAGGCACATGATCTTCACCTTCATGGTGCACCGTTCTTGAAGGTAGGGGTGTAAAAGTTTCCTCCTTTCACACCTAATTCTCTGATCTTGAGGATCAATGCATATTGGTCAGCTGGGGTCAAAAATTCTCGTAATAAGACCATCCCAGGTCTCAATATCTCACACTCTGGTGGGTGTGGTTTGGCTCAAAGGGAATGGTGGGTGTGGAAATAGGCAATACAGGAAAGCAAATATCGAAAGCTGAAAAAAAACAATTGCCATTAAGTAAACAAGTCAAGGTTCAAACTGGTCTGAGCACAAAGATGTAAAAGAAAGAGGGATTTATAGTTCATCCCTTTACAATGTAAAGGAAAAATTACTTGAAGAAATAAAGTGAAACGAAGGTCTAAGCTTCTTCAGTAGGAAAGTAGTCCTCACCAGGTGAACTCGGTCATCACTCGCTGATTCGACACGGTCCACCAGGTTGAGAGTTGGTGCTTTGCCTGGCCTCTGAGGGTAGCTCTGGGCAGGGCGGTTGGTAGATGGTCCTGCACCTCCTGTGCCACCTCTACCTCCTCCTCCGGCAGCATTTGTAGCTGGGGCTTTAGCCGCCAACCCGGTGTGTGGCTTGTAACTCTTGGAGTCCGGGTTCAAGAAGCATTCGAATCCCCTGTGCCCCTTCTTACCGCAGTAGTGGCATTCTACCAGGTTCCCTTTACAGTCCTTGCCTGGGTGATCCTTCTGGCACCACCTGCAGAAATACCTTCTCACCGGGTTGTCTCCTGTTTCAGTTCAAGGTTAGTAATGTGATAGCAAAATAAAGCTACATTGTAGATTCTATCTTTTCTCACCCCTAGGTGGCTCATAGCGGAGAGGCTTAGCATCAGCATGGGAAGGAACGATGGCTTTCTCATTCCCTCCCTTGAAAAATTTTCCCCTCTTTCATGATTCTGAGAGGATCCTCTTCCATTTCCTCCTCCATTATCATTCCTCCTCTTCCCTAGCACAGAATCCTGTATGCGATGGTGGTTTCGCAGTCATTTGCATCATCAGCTAGTTCCTGTCGTTACAACAACGTGTTAGTGGGGAATCCAAGCATGCCAGAAATTCCATAGTCATATTTCATACCTGTAAAGTCTTTCCTCTGGTGGAACCGATCATATTCATGATCCTGAAGTCCAAGCCGGTATGGAATTTGTCCACCAATACCTCGGAGCGTAAGCCCCCTCGCCAATGACGGCAAGCAACTCCACAAACTTGTCATAGTATTCAGCAACAGAGGAAATACCTTGTTTCAACTGCTCAAATTCACTTCTCATCCTCTTCTATAGGTAGATGGGTAGAACTTAGCTCTCAGGGCCACCAGAAAAGCTTGGAAATCAAAGTTCGCTTGGGCGGTCAGCTCGGCTCTGGCTGTCTGCCACCATCGATGAGCGGGGGAGACCCTAGTAGGCCGCTATGTCCCTTGGCGTTCTGCTGGAACATGTAGAGAGGTAAAAGCCTTTTGAATCTCAACGATGTATTTCTCCAGAGCTTTCGGTACTGGCTGGCCTTCGTATACTGGGGGACGAAGATCGTTGACCGCTTTCAACCAGTTAAACTCCCGTGGACCATTGGGTGGTGGTGGCGGTGGTTGAGGGATCTGAGCCTGCTGCTGACCTATGCAGCGGTCACAATCTGAGCTATGACCTCAGGGGTAACAGCGTCGGGTCCGTAACCACCTGGGGGTCCCGCTCCTCGTCCTCCTCTTCCTCCGCGTCCGCCTTTTCCTCCTCTTTGAGACATTTAGCTGCTAAAGGATGGTGTTTGTTGTTCAGAAGTTGTATATTAATTCTAGATATCTATGTAGTAACGTGTGAAGTGTTTCATAACTACCCATGGACGGTATGTAGTTAGAGTGTTCATGAGTAATGTAAGTAAGGCAAAGTATGGGGTAAGGGTAACGTGCCTTTCTGGAATCCTCACTTCCCAATTCTACCCCATTTCCCCAATTTTAAGGGCACCTATATTCTAAGTATTTCACTTGGCTTATTTTCTCGGGCTCAGAGCGTAACTACGCTCTGATACCACTTTCTGTAACGCCCTTATTTAACATAAATGCATCGGAGAGTAAAATAATAAGGCGATTACAGATCATCGGGTTCCAAGCACCCGACACCAAACCTCACCAATTACAACTTATAAAATTATAACTGCTACGGTCTAAACTCGAGAAAACATAACATAATCCTAACATTAGAAAAATACGCCAACGCTCCACAAATCCTAATTCCCATCCCAATCACTCAGACTCTTCGTGGCCACCTGTATAACAACTCATACCTGCAAGATAAAACCAAGCTGCCCACCCCGGGAGGGGTGAGTCAGTTCCCTGGAATGGAACTGGTACAATCCTCACAACAGAAATTAAAACATAATCTTCAAACAATATAGAAACTTGGAAAGAAACTCTTAAAACCAAACAGAGGGACAAGGCACTTCAAAATCACCAAGTCAAAGCAACAAGCAAGAAATAGAGATAGTCAACAGTAAGGATATAGTTAGTCAGTTAAAACCACACCAGGAGTTAGTGAACATCCCATGCTTAAGTTAGATTAAGTTCCAGTAAGAGTAGAAAGACCCAAGTAGTCACAAGGACTAGGAAAGGAAAGAAGAAATCCAAGAACCAACAACTCAAGGGTGGAATGAAACCAATTGGAAGAGATGGCTCGCCGTTGACTACGTCCGATAGGACAGGGGATATACAGCCCCTCGCTGTTTACAACGTCCGATGGACAGGGGATTACAGCCCCTCGCTGTTTACCACGTCCGATTGGACAGGGGATATACAGCCCCTCGTTGTTTACCGATGAAGATGTGCGCACATCACAACAAAGACTCAGCTCATGGATGAAACAATATCCATAGTCAAAAGAAGAGTTTACCAAGATTGACATTTCCCATATTCCCAATAGATTAATAACTGCACAAGTGCAATACCAAAACACTCAGTCCTACAGAGTGCAGAGGCGTAAACCCTCAACAGTTAATATCTAATGAGACAACCAGATAAGAGGAACCAATGACCATGTAAGTTTCACATTCAAGGCTTAGTTAGCCACATCAAGCTGAGCTAGTCACACAACAGTTCCCTTTCGAGATTCATTCAAGCTCAGTTAGCGTTTCTCAAAAACATTCCATGATGTTCGTCACCAAAAGTATCTGAGTACGAGAAATCGTACCTGGTATATGTAGAAGCAGTAACCAAACTTGAAAATGAGAACTACTTCCACTAATCACCTATAATTAAAGTATTCCAAGCATTGATTAGTTAAGGCACTATAATGCTACACATCCTCCATTCTTATTAGTCTATAGTTTTGTTTTACAGTTACTCCCTCCTAAGGATCTGGCTAGATCTCGTAATTAAATCTTTAATGTATACTTAACTTATTCCATTTACCTACTCCTGATTATAGGTTTAATTTAATTAAACCCTTTGGTTACGATTGGCTAACTTACTTTGACTCCACTTAAGGTTTAGGTGTGTATTTCCCCCTAATAGTCCACCTAGATGTCACATTAACATTTAATACTTTTAATTGTCACGTATGAATTAGGTTTATCCCAATTTTTCCCTCTTAATATGTTTCCCATAAGGAAGGTTACTTCTTTTATTTACTTCTAATGTATTTATATATACACTTATATTTTCCTTAGGATTTATCCAAAACATTCTTTAAGAAATTCTTATTTTAATTATATCTAATATCTTTTAGACATATCCACAACTGATATATGGTTTATAAAATAAAGTGTGTTCCCTAGCTTTAATTAAGCATATTAACCTCCATAATAATAATATGTAGTTTAGTTTAATACGTTGATTTAATATAAGTTCCTATTTTATTTCTCTCATATAAGTATATATATATGTAAACAACTTTTACTTCACTTAAAAGATAATACCCAAAATATTTATAAACATACTGGTATAAAATGTTAATTTAGGTTTAATTATTTTCCCCAGCCTAAGAGGCTTATTAACAATCCATACTTTAATTTTTTTGTTACATTAAAAACCATATATTATAAGTTATTCTTATGAAAATTCTATAAAAATAATTTTTAAACCCATTTTCCCTTGTCCAAAAATTCCCAAATTTAATATATAATAACTATAACATTTTAGACATATTATAAAATTTTTATTTCATAAAAATATCTTTTTAAATTACCCAAATAATTCCATAATACTCGTAACTTGCAAAAATCATAACTTACGTTTAAAAACTCAAAACCCATATTAATTTACATCAAAATAAACTAGGTTTTATAAGGAGTCTATGGTTAAAATTTCAAGTCAAAATACATTCGGGAAGGCCATTAAATAAATCTAGCAAGTTAGGACTTTATTCTGGAAAACATATTAACTTATTACATCTTAAACCCCCACGATCTAATCTCGGCCGTCCATGTTTATTAACCGAGATCGGACGGCCCAGAACTCGCGAGTTCTTCAGGATTTCCGAATTCACACCCGAGTACTAATCACTCGATATCTCACAATCTACAGAACGAAATTCGGTGATTCTTGTTCCTATCGATTCGAAATCAAATGCCGGTTCTAATGGTACCGTTTTCCCCAATTATCATGCAGAATTGAATAGATTCGAATCTGGGTTCGAAGTTAGGGTTCATAGTTTAGTTCGAATCCGATTTTGACAAATTCTCCTATTGTAATGCATAATAGACTAAATTGGTATGTGGGTTTGATCGGTGATGAAATTTCGAATGGAAACAATGGAGCAATTTGATCAGAAACTTACCGGAATTGCATTAACGGGGAGAATCCAAATCGGGAATTCTGGAAATCGGTATTTTATGTGCAGTTCAGGTATGCCTCTTCTCGAATCAACTCGCACCAACTGAGAGAGATTTGATTCATGGAACCTATCACAATCCAAACTAGACATGTATTTCTAGATATTAGTGGAAGAATCATTGAATTTGATGAACTAGGGAGAAAGTTACAGATCTCAAAAGATCTGTGTTTACCTAGTTGGTTTCGGGATGAACTGGGCAGAATTACCACCGAGATCGAGTAGGCAACTTTAGACAGATGTATCTCCCAAACCAGTGCGAATCAGCCTTGGCCATCAACATGAAAGTTATAGAGGGATTAGAGATATTCAAAACAAGCTGAAGAACACGAAATTTGGATGAGAAATGAAGAAGTTATGGCGTGACGAAGTTTACCCGATTTCAGGAAAAACTGGAATTCTGGGTTACGAACTCGCGAGGAGGCAACTTTGGATCAACTTTCCGGTCATTGTAGAAGGAGTTAGATAATGTGTGAGTAATGGTTGGAAAGAGGAAAGATAGGAGAATCGAATGAAACAAACGGCATACCAAATGGTGGAGTAGAGAAAGAGATATAGGCGTCTAAAGATCGACCCATGACATGCCAAAACTGCTGGAAAATCAACCGATTAAGTTTACTTGGTGCTGACTGGGCGCGACACGTGTCCCGAGGCGCGCGGCTGAGTCAGCTGGCCCTGGACACGTCAGCAACCTCCAAAATTTTGGCTCTAAACTTCAATTTATCATAACTTTGGCTAGGATGATCCGTTTTTAACGTTCTTTTTAAATCTTCTTGGTTTTCCATAACCTTTTTATTGGTATACTTTTCATGGCCTGATTTGACCATTCTCAAAAAGTCAATCCTAGCAAGGCTTTTGAAGCTTTAAGGTTTCCATGATTTTATTTTGACTTTTAAGCCTTAAATCAATGTTAAAAATATTTCTAAAATCTTTATAATATAATTGGAGTGTCTTGAAATTTTCCCAATATTTATTGACTCATAAATCTCACTATCAAATTCATAATACCATATAATAAATTAATATTTAATAGTATCATCTATGATTTACTGAAAGAAATCCCCTAAATTAATTTAAATTAATTTATGGGGTATTTCAAGCCTTGCTTGCCGTATGGGCGGTTAGCGGCGTTGTATCACCCGCCGTAGTATTAGTATTTCCACTGTGAGTAGTAGGATGAACGGGACAATTAGACGGTAAGTAAGGGATTAGCGGTAGGGGTGTTACAAAAAGTGGTATCAGAGCGTAGTTACGCTCTGATGGCTAAATATTACCGAGTATAGGTATTACCGAGTTAGGATTACAACCGTTTTAAAACGGAAACTTAGAAACCTAACTAGGAATTACCGTTGTTAACAACGGATACCCTTGACGTCCTTATAGGCGGTACCTTTGCTTGAATTCACGACCATTGGTCAAGGTGTTACAAAGCCTAATGTAAATGTTACATGTTCAGATGTCAGGATGAGGTCCAGGCCGACCCAGAGGAGGGGCAAATGATGGACCGGGCGCACAGACGATAGCAGAGATCGTCGCCGCCACGGTAGCACAGATGCTACCTCAAGTAATCATTGCAGTCCAACAAACTCAACAAAACCAGCAGACTCAAGCGGGACCGATCCCTCCCTCTCCACCCAGAGAAGCAAACTGGGTAAAATCAGTAGCTGAACTCCGACCTCCGTGCTTTCGAGAAGAGAGTGACCCGGCAAGGCTAGAAGCCTACATCTCCGAGATGGAGACAGCCTTTGAAGCCCTCGAAGCTCCTACTGGAGTTCGAGTGAGAGTAACAGCATACTACCTCAAAGACGCTGCCATGGATTGGTGGAAGTTAGTCAAACACGAGCATGCTGACGACCCCACATTCGACCGGGAATCCTTCACCTCTTCCTCCGATCCAAGTATTATCCAGAGCATGTCAAAACCAAGAAACGTCTAGAGCTTGACGCCTTGAGGATGACAGAGAAAATGTCTGTCGATGAGTACTACCGCACCTTTACTTCTATCCTTCGTCTTCTACCCGACCTTAGGTACACCGGCCAGGTGTTGGTCGATCGCTTCTATGGCGGTCTGAGCCATCGCCTTCGGTACGGCATAGGCTACACCATATTTACGTCCCTTCAGGTACATATCGGTCGAACCCTTAGTACCATTGTAAATCCTTAAACCTTTATCTTTTGAGTAAGAATCCCATTTAATGCCTGAAACTTCAGGAGTGCGATCACGCGGCATCTCGCGTTGAGATCACTTGCCAACTAAGGGATGAGGAAACGGCGCTTAAGCGCAAGGCCAACAGCAAAAACACCAGTGCTGAGGAGCAGGACCAGGGCAAGAACTGGAAAAAGAAGAAAGGGAAGTTCTTTCAGCAATCCCAAAAGAACTCCCCAAGTGAGAGCAGTGCCCATGCTGAGAAGGGCAAACCAGCTGAGCCTCTTCAGCTAGGTTACTCTGGCCCGGTGGCAGCGAAGCCACTGCGATCACACCCACCTAAGGGTAAACTTATAAATTCACTCGTATATGTGTAATTACCTTAACTAGCATTCCCGCACCAATGTGCTAACGCTCAAGCCTCATGTTCTGGCACCGGGTACAACAAAAACTACTCCGATGGTCGCAGCTACGTTTGTAGGAAGTGCAACCAAGACCATCCCGGCATGGATTGCCATGGGAGAGAAATCAGGTGCTACAACTGTCAGAAACCGGGACACAAAGCTAATGTGTGCCCAGAGAATGCCAAGCCCAAAGGAAACTTCCAAAGCTACAAGCAAAGAGAAGGCAAGGAGGTCGCATCTCGTGATGCACTAGCCCCACAGGCCCCGCAGGGATAGGGATCCCGAGGTCCTCAGAGGGGCGCACCTCAGAGGCAGCCTGTCTTGCACATTATCGACCGAGACGGGTCCGGTTCTAAGTCCGGCCTAGGTAATTAATTGAACCTTGAATCCTTGTGATGCATGCCTACATATTGATGTAATTGTTTGAATGGATGCATGCGTAAATGAATTGAAGTATGTTTTGAGCATGGAATGAATTAGTAAGACTAGAACTCACCGTAGATGAAATTTACAACCATAGGTAGATTTGATATCTGCTACCCGATACCTTCAAACCCAAATCAAGAGGAGACACATCACCAACCACTATTACTCCAACGAGCAGTGTCAGGTCATCCGACCAGGTATGATTCTGTTAAAGGGATACTTGACACCTGAAGCACACATTTCAATCATCCGACGATGCAACGAACTAGGAACGGGTCAAGGAGGATTTTATACACCCGAATTCCCCGGTGGAGCGAAGATGAAGCTGAAGATGATGTGCTTGGGAAAGGATTGGAATCCTTACACCAAGACATACCAAGAGACATGGATGCAAGACGGAGCGACGCCACCAACAATACCCCCAGAATTTCAGACGCTTGTTACACAAGCTGTAGAACTTGCACAACAGTGTAAGGATGATCCAATCCCCGCACTTGAAGCGGACCTCTGTATTGTCAACTTCTATGAGAAAGAAGGACGACTTGGGTTACACCAAGACAAGGACGAGACAGCGGAATCTCTTGAGCAAGGAGTACCCGTAGTGTCTTGGTCCATTGGTGATGACGCCATATTTTTGTATAGCGAGCAGAAGCGTGTGGACCTCGTAGAGAAACTGGTATTGAGATCAGGAGATGTCCTAATCATGGGTGAAAAATCTAGGTTGTTGTATCACGGTATCAAAATGATCAAGTTGAATACGGCACCGCCAGCAATAATCAATGCCACACACAAGAAACCAGGATGCCTGAACCTTACCTTTAGGAAGTATTAAATTCATAGTATCATGTAATGTATTAGTAACGTGTATTAGAGACACGGTATGTATGATGGTTGGTTTATCAATAAAGAGCAGTGTTGATAATTAAATTCCACTTGTGTCCACCATCATTATTTACGAACTTGTGAATCCAATAGGTTATGGACTCGGTACCAAAGGTAACCTGAGTATCCTCACCGAAGCACAAGCCGGTAAAAGCGGCACCATTCTAACGGGAACCTTCCCAGTGAACGGCATTGAGGCCTCAGTATTATTCGACTCTGGCGCCTCTCACACCTTCATTTTGCCATCTCTTGTGAAGAAGTTAGGGCTAGATGCGGATGAGCTACCAAACTTCTTGGTTACTCTCCCATCGAAGGAGTGAGTACGATGTACCAAGTATTACAATTCAGCCACGGTCCGAATCAAAGGCGAAGTGTTTCCCATCTCCTTCATCGAGTTTAATGGGTTAGGATTCGACTTAATAATCGGGATGAACCGGTTGGAACGGCACAAGGGGCGAATCCTCTGCGCCGAGCATAGATTGCTGCTCAAGAGTCCTTCTGGGGTTACAGTATCTTACCGTTAGAGACCGAGGGAGCCTTCGACAACAGTCATCTCCGCTATGGCTATGTACCGGGAGCTTAGAAAGGGACATGATGTGTATCTGTGTTATGTACAAGATCGGAGAGAGACCTAAAGTTTAGTAATGATGTACCGATTGTATCTGAATTCCCCGATGTATTCCCGAAGGAGCTACCTGGTATGCCACCTCAGAGAGCAGTAGAATTTGAAATCGATATTGTACCGGGTACTGGTCCCATTGCTAGGGCACCGTACCGTATGACACCAACAGAAATGACAGAGCTCAAGGAGCAGTTGCACGATCTACTCGACAAAGGGTTTATACACCCGAGCGTATCACCCTGGGGAGCACCGGTCCTCTTCGTGAAGAAGAAGGATGGTAGCCTCCGACTTTGCATTGACTACTGTGAGTTGAATGCTGTTACAGTCAAGAATAAATACCCATTGCCACGCATCGATGACCTATTCGGCCAGCTAAAAGGAGCTTCAGTCTTCTCCAAGATTGACCTCCGATTTGGGTATCATCAGACTGCGATCAGAGAGCGAGATATAGAGAAAACAGCATTCCGTACCAGATATGGCCACTATGAATTCACAGTCATGCCATTCGGTTTGTCAAACGCACCAGCTAAGTTTATGGATTTAATGAATCGACTATTCAGTGAGCAGTTAGATACTTCGGTTGTTGTCTTCATCGATGACATCCTCGTGTACTCTAAATCAGCAGAAGAACATGAAATTCACCTCAGAAAGGTACTTGAGACTCTGCGCGAGAACCAGCTTTATGCGAAGTTCTCCAAATGCGAGTTCTAGCTAGATCAGGTATCATTCCTCGGTCATGTCATCTCGAGCGTAGGCATTTCAGTTGATCCATCTAAGATAGAAGCGGTACGATCATGGCCTAGACCTAGGACTATTACCGACATTCAGAGTTTTCTTGGTCTAGCCGTTACTACCAGAGATTTTTAAAGGACTTCTCAAAAGTCGCTAAGCCCATGAGTACATTGATGAAGAAAGATGCACCGTTTGTATGGATAGACGAGTGCGAGGTATTCTTCCAGAGCCTAAAGGACTCATTGACCTCAACGCCCATCCTTACTCTTCCAGAGGGCACAGAGGGATTTGAGGTATATTGTGATGCATCAGGCAAGGGAATGGGAAGCGTACTCATGCAGCATGGCAAGGTTGTAGCCTATGCCTCCCGCTAGCTAAAAAAGCATGAGGAGAATTACCCGACACACGACTTAGAGTTAGGAGCCATTGTCTTCGCCAAGAAGATATGGTGACACTATCTCTATGGGGTAAGCATCACCATCTACTCTGACCACAAGAGCTTACAGTATGTATTCACGCAGAAAGAATTGAATTTGAGACAGAGAAGGTGGATGGAGTTTCTCTCAGACTACAACATCGACCTGCAGTATAAGGAAGGGAAGGTAAACATTGTAGCCGACGCCCTGAGTCGTCGAGCACACTCACTCCATTCGCTACTCGCTTCTTCTAGCTTGGTTGACGAGGTGCGAGACGCTCAGTTGAGTGACCCTTACATGACCGAAATCACAGAAGATCACCGATGGTACATTCGAGAAGAAGAAGTATGACTTCAAGTTACATAAAGATGGTTTGATTCGGCTGAATGGCAGGTTATGCGTTCCCCAAAGCAATGCTGAGCTGAAGGATCGCATCCTGTGAGAGTCACACAGTTCTACACTATCCATCCATCCAGGAGCATCCAAGATGTACAAGGACATAAAGAGGTACTTCTGGTGGTTTGGAATGAAATCAGATGTGACAGAGTATGTATTGAGATGCTTAACATGCTAGAAGGTGAAGTTTAACATCGTAGACCGGGCAGAATGGTACAATCGATGCCAATTCCGGAGTGGAAATTTCACGATATCTCCATGGATTTTGTTGTTGGACTCCCACCTGCTAGGGGAGGACTCAACATGATCTGGGTCGTAGTCGATCGCCTCTCCAAGGTTGCCCGATTCATACCGATGAAGGACACCTGGAAGGTAGCGAAGCTCGCAGAGCTGTTCGACAAGGAGATTATCCGACACCACGGAGTCCCGAAGACTATAGTATCTAACTATGACACCAGATTTCTTTCGAGATACTGGAGAGCTACACGGGAAGCGCTGGGTACAGAATTGAAGTTGAGTACCGCCTTCCATCCACAGACCGACGGTCAGACAGAAAGGACCATCCAGACACTGGAGGACATGCTTAGAGCATGTGCCTTAGACTTTCAGGGGAGTTGGTTACATAAGCTTCATCTTATCGAGTTTTCATACAATAATAGCTATCATGCTTCGATTAAGATGTAGCCTTTCCAAGCTTTATACGGTAGACCTTGTCGTACACCCTTGTGTTGGGATGAGTCGAGTGAAGCGGTCATTATAGGACCGGAGTATTTAGAACAAGTCCAAACAGAAGTGCAACGGATTCGAGCTAACATGAAAGCAGCCCAAGATAGACAGAAATCCTATGCAGATGTGCGACGACGCGACCTTGAGTTCGCCGTGGGCGACCAAGTGTTCTTGCGCGTTTCACCTATGAAGGGCGTGTTCCGATTTGGCCAGAAGGGCAAGCTGAGCCCGAAATTTGTAGGGTCATACATTATCACCGAGAGAGTTAGATCCGTAGCCTACATGTTAGCACTACCTGAGGACTTGGGGCGTGTCCATGATGTCTTTCATGTGTCACAACTCAAGAAGTACATCGCCGATCCTTCTCATGTCCTAGAGCCCGAGCGACTATCCATTGAGCTGACCATGAGATATGTCGAGACTCCTGTTCGAATCCTTGATACGAAGACCAGAGACACTCACCACAAGTCGGTGCGAATGGTGAAGGTCTTGTGGTCAAACCATGATGTCGAAGAAATGACATGGGAGTTAGAAGATGCCATGAAGGCGAAGTACCCACAGTTATTCATAGACTAGATAGGCTAGTACTTAGTGGATACGGGTACGGGGCATACCCCTTTTTAAGGGGGGTAGAGCCATTTTGCTTTTGCATTGCTTCGGGTTAGAATTGCATAGTGTGTATGTATGGTGTTATGCTTTGATGGCACATGTAGTGCGAAGTGTATTGGGTATGTATGTGTAATGTGTAATGTATTGGTGTAATGTGTATTATGGAATGTATTGGTGTGTAATGTATTGGTGTAACGTGTATTGTGGAATGATGTGTATGGAAGTTGTGTATTGTGTATGATTGTGGAATGATGCGTATAAAAGTTGTGTTTTGTGTATAGTAATTACGTATGATGCTTGATTTGTGTATGCTTGCAATGTGGAGGAAGTAAACACCTCATGGGTGGTAGTAAGACCCATTATGGCAATTGGTTTGCCTAATGAGTAGAATCATTAAACCATTAACCTTGAGCAACTTTGAGGGCAAAGTTCCTTAAGGGGGGTAGATTGAAATACCCCGTAATTAAAAATAGTGATTAATTAGGCTAATAAGTATTTTAGAAGCTTAATTATGTCTAAATAATCATGAGGGAACAAATCCCGAAGAAAACGGATCCTTAAAACGAATTAAAAACACAAACAAACCTTAAAGCGCGTTTTTCGAGGAAACCAGGAAAACACGACTTTAGGCGGGTTAAATAGACTCGTAATAATTTTGGTCAACCAAATAGTCATTAATAAACATTAATGAAGGTCTAGAACCAATAAAATCAATTTAACGAGAAAATAGTAAAAACTGTAAAAACCGGGAAGTTGTGGGGTGAGAGTGTAAATAAAATAAACTAGTGTGTCCACTATTGCAAATAAAATTTTAAAACCCCATGTGAGGGCTGTGTGAGCCGGCTGCTTACTCCCTCCCTCTCTTATTTTTATTGTTCCTAATATGCTATATGACAAAGTCATAAAGCAAGTCAAAAAGCAAAATTCATCTTCTCTCTCATACTCCCTCACAAACCCACGTACTGCACTCCCCCTCACTCTCTCATTTTCTTTCTTCTCCAAGCAAGCCAACAATGGCGATTTTGAAAACCCACACCAACAACCCACTTCTATCCTCTTGTTAACTACTCAAACCTCCACCAAAAATCACAAAAATTGTACCATTGTGTTCCTCTCATCAAGGAGAGCATTTCCCTCTTTTCTAAATTCGAAAACAACCAACTTCATATCCATGGGTGTTCTTGGTTTTGAAGATGAAGACCACCATTAGAAGCCTCTTCTTCACCTTGTTGGTCTAAGGTACAAAGAAATCCAAAAATACTAGCATTTTAGCCCTTATGTGCAAAATAGAAATTTCTAAGTCTTGAGTTCTTCTACCTTGTTTGCCCAGCCGATTTTGGCATTCTTTGGAGAGTGGAAATCTTGTTCTTGTTGCTACTCTACACTCCTTCTACATACTTGCAAGGTAATGCACTTCCTAAACCCTAAAATTTACCTTAAAGCTTCAAAGATAATTTAAGGGTTACTTTGGTATTGAAATGGTGGTGTAAATCAATGGGCTGTAGCTTTAGAGATTTGAATCTCCATAACCGGTGGGAAGAGAGGAAAGGAGTGTTTTGATGATGGCTTGGTCAATGGGAGAACCTAGGTGTTTATAGTGTTGAGTAGAGTAGATTAATATCCTTGTAGTGGTAGATGGAGAATGGATTTGAAAGATGTAAAAATCTATAGTAAAAGTTGATGTTTTGGTGGTTTAAAATTCTAGGAAAGAGTTTAGTATGTGTGACTTTGTAAATGGTGAGTGACTTAGGTATTGAGAGTGCAAAAGACTAGGAATGAATGTGGTATGGTCAAATGGTAAGGAGAAGGTTAAAGCTATCATGGGAATGGTTTGAGGGAGCACTGATGTGCAAAGTGTGCAGAGAATGAAAAATATTGATTTGAAATTGTAGAATTTGAGTAAGAGTTTGGCCCATGATTTGAGGCATCTTTAAGGAGTGTTTTAGTGTGTTTGAACATGTAGGAAACATGTGGAAAGTTTAGGGAATGATAGGAGGTGAATTAGGGGTTGAAAAGAGGTCAAAAACTGTCAATTTTATCACCTACAGACATGGTCCGGGTTTGTAAACAAGTACACAAACCTGGACCACATCAAAAACGCCCCAGAAAGTGTAATACCCCAAATTTCTAAATTGTGATTAGGGCCTTACTTAACTGTAACCCTTAGGAAACCCTAATTTCTAAAGATGGAGAAGGTTATAATTAGTTGGAGGTGCTTGGTGAACATTAGGAACCTTAGTTCCCGGAGTATCACCCGGTAAACTTTAGTTTCGCAGGATTCCTGAAATTTCCAAAAATTACTAAATTCCTTAGGAACTGAGAGTGGTTATCAACCCTAGGAAGAGTGTTAGATACTTTTGAGAGTGTTTTGAGGGAAGAAACATTCATATCTTTCTTCTTTTAATATAAGACAATCCAGTTTCATGTTTCAGTATTTAGTGGTTCTGGGCAAACGAGGCTTCGGAAGAGCTCAGAAGTGACCCGAGGAAATTCCTGAAATTTGATAACCCACACTATTATTAACATATATACATATATAGTCTTAATACCCATGAAAATCTCAAACCAAACATGGCCTAAGGTGGTGGCCAAAAATATCAAGGAAAGGAGAGAAAATATCTCGGTTATTATTCACCACTATTCACACCTCCTTACTATTTGCAATGATGATCAAGGCAACTTGCCCCCTCCTTATCCATTCAAAGGCAGTTATGTATGGATGGTTAGGATGGGTTTTTGACACTTGACACAAATCAATGGCTATGGACAATTCTAGAAGTAATGATTATAAGTTAAAGGATAAGGATGAAATTTAGTATAAAAAGGGGGGGTGGAGGTCGGCCATGGTAGGTGAGCAAGGTGGCCATTCTTCTTCATCTACCTTGCTTCTCCTAAGCTAGAAAACACCATTGGAGCTTAGGAAACAATACTCCTCCATTAGAAACACAAGTTTAAGGTAGTAATTAAGCTAAAATCAAGGAAAAAGGCAAGTTTAAGGAGTGGAAACCAAATTCCAAGGTGGGCGACTTGGTGGGTGGAGATTTTGAGCTCAAGCAACTTATAATCAAGGTAGAAGAACATCAAAATGTCTAGGAGAGGACAGGTAACATCTATGCACATCACTTTCACCCTTTAAGCTTATTTTCCTTCTTAAGTCATTCTATTTGGTTACCTACGAATCCTATGTCCTATTTTCTTAAAATTTTTACAGTAATATAGGGATAAATATTTAGTGATTATCCTAGAAAATAAAGTCTAAATAAGGTTGGGAAGTAGGAAAACTCTAAAGAACTTTGAAAATGGAGAAAAATGAGCTTTAAGCTTTAGGAATTGTTTGGTTGGGTTTCCGACATGGGTTTGAGCTAAAATTTTGAGGGTAGTCTTTAATAGTTAATATATGGTTATGGTGGAAAAGTCAAGTCGAATGGAGAAATTTAAGTCGGTTAGACAAGGTAAAGAAGCTAAAAATGAGAAAATGTGCTTTAAGCCTTTCTGAGTGGTTGAATGGGTTTCCCAATTGATCTTGAGCTGAAATTTTGGGGAGATACTTGTGTGGTTGATATTGGATAATGGTTAAATGTTTAGGCCCAGAATCCTTTGGGAAGTTATTTAAGTTGGTGAATAGTGATTTTGGTCAAAAATGAGTTTTTAAGCTTTCTAAGGTGGTTTCTTGGAAATTATTTGATTCTCTGATTTATTGGAGCTTGAATGGTATTTTTATGATGTTATTGAGGTTATTTTACTATGGTGGCTTGATTGAATTACTACTTGTGGAAAGCTTAGTTAGATATCTACTCATGGTTTGTAAATGTGTTTTAAGGATAACCTCTTGTGGTGGTGGTGGAAAGTGTTGTGTGATGTTGATATCATGGTTATCCTAAGGCTATGTTTCTTGTGAGAGCCTTTAAGGCCAAGCCGACGTTCCGGCAACAATATAAGCTCCTACTAATGAATTGGAGCTGCCACTATGATCTACTCCTATTGGGCAGAAGTTTTCAATAGGGGGTGTGCACACTTAAGGACATAGGGTGGGTGGTGGTGGAGGTGGACTTCATTTGGAAATATCTTGTTTATGATATTAATTATCTCTGGATAATTCTTGGTACAGGTAAATGGTGTGTGATCTATTCTGATTTGCTATATTGTTAATATTTGTTGGAAAACAAAGGTTTTAAAGAGAAAATAAGTTTTTACGAGGTGTGGTAGTGTTACTCAGTTTTTACTGATTTTATTTGTTGTGTTTTCCTGTGTATATGAACTCTGGGTGTTCAGGTTAACTGGGATGGTCACCTTCTCTGCACTGAGGACGAGTCCACCGATACTTTCTATATTTTCATGTTTGTCACCTACCGTAGAAGTATACAGCCTGGGGTCACCGAGATAGTGCTTGCGGAGTGGAACAAGAAGATACAGGGTTTTAGGCACCCGGAGAATGGCAGTAGTCAGTCCATCACCTATGAAGTTTCCGCTGTTTATGAGTACATGGAAGTAGTCCCATGCTAAGATGCTAGCGATGTAATAGTCTTTTGATACCCCTTGCTTTTGGTGTAAAATAGGAATAGGAGCTAACATAGTAGTTGGCTGGAAGGGGTCTTTTGGTACTAAGGTGTAAAGTGACGGGTTGGTTGTGTCAATCTTTTGGTAGGAGAACGGCGTTGTAAGATAGCTAATGTAGGGGTGGTGGTGGTGGTGGTAATAGCCTTACACTTACTAGTTTTTAGTGAGTGTGGCGGTAACCCCCGGGGCTGGTATTAGGGGACGTTATGTAAAAAGACTGACACATGTATAATATAAGTTGTTATTTCAGTTATAGCATGTCCCTAAAGAATAAAAAAAAATGGTTAAGTATACGGTGGTGGTAAACTGGGGCATTACAAGTGGTATCAGAGCTATAGGTTAGCTGGAGGGGAAATTTGTGTTTGGCTAGGAAGCAAGGTGACCCAGGCTTAGGTTTAGGATACTAGGAAGAACCATGTGGTTGTGAAAATATGTTTGCTGTGATATTTGTGTGTTGTGTGCTTGATTGATTATAGTTAACTATTTATATTGCAACTAACATATCTGTGTGTAGAATAATGGAGAGGTGAGTTGACGGAGTAATGGAGAGGGGAGAGGACAGATGGATGAACTGAGGGAGTTGACACTGAGTATGGGAAGAATCTTGGAATAGCACGAGGCTAGAGCTGAAATACCCAAGGATTTCTCCCGAAGGATAGCAGGTATGAAACCCAGTACTTATTCGGGAGAAGAGGATCCAGTGATTCAGGAAGAGTGGATCAGAGAGTTTGACAAAATATTTGATATCATTGATTGCCCTGAAGAAAAGAAGGTAAGTGGGGCTGTATTTTATTTTAAAGGAGAGGCTGATTTGTGGTGGACTGCAGAGGAGGAAAGACTCAAAGGAAATCCGGGTTTTGGGTGGAATATATTGAAGGATGCGATGAGGAAATGATTTTATCCGGAGCATGTAAGGTTGCAAAAATATCAGGAATTTACTGGATTGAGGCAGCGGATGGATGATGTTAAAACTTATCATGCTAAGTTTGTGGAGCTTGCTAGATTTGCTCCGCATGTGGTACCTGATGAGACTGCTAAGGTTCAACGTTTCTTGGAAGGGTTAAATTGGGATTTACAAGAAGCTCTGAGTGTAATACCTATAAGTACTTTACAAGAGGCATACGATAAGGCTGCTAATCTTTATAGGGTAGAACAGAGGAGGAAGGAGGTACAAACGGTGCGAAAAAGAAGAATGGAGACTCGTAAGGCCGAGAGCTTTGATAAGAGGGCTAAAACAGAAGTTAGACCAAGTGAAGGAGCCAGACCCAATTACCCGGGACGGCGATTCAATGATAAAGAAACTAGATACTTTTATTGCAAGATATGTGAAAAGAACCATCCAGGTGAAGATGGTGAAGGAAGGTTGGTGAAGTGTTTTAATTGTGGAAGGTTAGGACATAGAGCCTTCGAGTGTAGGTATGGGAAGGATAATGGAGGTAAGAGTGGTGGAAACGCTTATCAGAGTAGCGCAGCGGAAACGTTGTGGACCCATAACCACAAGAAAGGCGGTGAAGATACTAAAGAATCTTCATAGGATTCAGGAAGTTATCATGGTTAAGGTTAATTATTAAGCTGTAGATGGAAACTTCTTTTTAAGGTTAACAATTAAAGTTTCAGGAGAAACTTTCTTTTTAGGGGGGGAGAGTCGTATTGTAAGTGGTGAATGTCTATTAGTATCTGTGAATGTTTGTTGGTGTGTGAATGTCTATGTTTGTTGGTGCGGGAAATGGTTGGTAATACTTGAATGTTATTTTGGGAGTTGTCTTCTTAATGATTTGATATATGTGGTATCGTTGAATTTGTGAATGGTTTATGTTGTGTGATGGATGGGATTGGTGTGTCTAAGGTTTTGTGAGATGTTGCTGAATCATCTGTGGTTGATAAAGTTACCTGGGAATTATTGTGTGGAATATTGTTTTAATTTCTTGGAGTATGTGACTGTATTGTTGGGTGTGATGAATTGAGCTTCGAGGACGAAGCTTTGTTTAACGGGGGGAGGATGTAATACCCCAAATTTCTAAATTGTGATTAGGGCCTTACTTAACTGTAAACCTTAGGAAACCCTAATTTCTAAAGATGGAGAAGGTTATAATTAGTTGGAGGTGCTTGGTGAACATTAGGAACCTTAGTTCCCGGAGTATCACCCGGTAAACTTTAGTTTCGCAGGATTCCTGAAATTTCCAAAAATTACTAAATTCCTTAGGAACTGAGAGTGGTTATCAACCCTAGGAAGAGTTTTAGATACTTTTGAGAGTGTTTTGAGGGAAGAAACATTCATATCTTTCTTCTTTTAATATAAGACAATCCAGTTACATTTTTCAGTATTTAGTGGTTCTGGGCAAACGAGGCTTCGGAAGAGCTCAGAAGTGACCCGAGGAAATTCCTGAAATTTGATAACCCACACTAGTATTAACATATCTACATATATAGTCTTAATACCCATGAAAATCTCAAACCAAACATGGCCTAAGGTGGTGGCCAAAAATATCAAGGAAAGGAGAGAAAATATCTCGGTTACTATTCACCACTATGCACACCTCCTTACTATTTGCAATGATGATCAAGGCAACTTGCCCCCTCCTTATCCATTCAAAGGCGGTTATGTATGGATGGTTAGGATGGGTTTTTGACACTTGACACAAATCAATGGCTATGGACAATTCTAGAAGTAATGATTATAAGTTAAAGGATAAGGATGAAATTTAGTATATAAGGGGGGTGGAGGTCGGCCATGGTAGGTGAGCAAGGTGGCCATTATTCTTCATCAACCTTGCTTCTCCTAAGCTAGAAAACACCATTGGAGCTTAGGCAACAATACTCCTCCATTAGAAACACAAGTTTAAGGTAGTAATTAAGCTAAAATCAAGGAAAAAGGCAAGTTTAAGGAGTGGAAACCAAATTCCAAGGTGGGCGACTTGGTGGGTGGAGATTTTGATCTCAAGCAACTTATAATAAAGGTATAAGAACATCAAAATGGCTAGGAGAGGACAGGTAACATCTATGCACATCACTTTCACCCTTTAAGCTTATTTTCCTTCTTAAGTCATTCTATTTGGTTACCTACGAATCCTATGTCCTATTTTCCTAAAGTTTTTACAGTAATATAGGGATGAATATTTAGTGATTATCATAGAAAATCAAGTCGAAATAAAGTTGGGAAGTAGGAAAACTCTAAAGAACTTTGAAAATGGAGAAAAATGAGCTTTAAGCTTTAGGAATTGTTTGGATGGGTTTCCGACATGGGTTTGAGCTAAAATTTTGAGGGTAGTCTTGAATATTTAATATATGGTTACGGTTGAAACATAAAGTCGAATGGAGAAATTTAAGTCGGTTAGACAAGGTAAAGAAGCTAAAAATGAGAAAATGTGCTTTAAGCCTTTCTGAGTGGTTGAATGGGTTTCCTAATTGATCTTGTACTGAAATTTTGGGGAGGTACTTGTGTTGTTGATATTGGATCATGGTTAAAGTTTTATGCCGATACTACTTTGGGAAGTTATTTAAGTTGGTGAATAGTGATTTTGGTCAAAAATGAGTTTTTAAGCTTTCTAAGGTGGTTTCTTGGAAATTATTTGATTCTCTAATTTATTAGAGCTTGAATGTTATTTTTATGATGTTATTGAGGTTATTTTACAAGTGGTGAGCTTGATGTGTGAATTACTACTTGTGTAAAGCTTGGTTATGATATCTTACTCATGGTTTGTAAATGTGTTTAAGGATAACCTCTTGTGGTGGTGGTGGTGGAAAGTATTGTGTGATGTTGATATCATGGTTATCCTAAGGATATGCCTCTTATGAGAGCCTTTAAGGCCAAACCAACGTTCCGGCAACAATATAAGCTCCTACTAATGAATCAGAGCTGCCACTATGATCTACTCCTATTGGGCAGAAGTTTTCAATAGGGGGTGTGCACACTTAAGGACATTGGGTGGGTGGGTGGTGGTAGTGTACTTCATTTGGAAATACCTTGTTTATGATATTAATTATCTCTTGATAATTCTTGGTACAGTTAAATGGTATGTGATCTATTCTGATTTGCTATATTGTTAATATTTCTTGGAAAACAAAGGTTTTAAAGAGAAAATAAGTTTTTACAGGGTGTGGTAGTGTTACTCAGATTTTACTGATTTTATTTGTTGTGTTTTCCTGTGTATATGAACTCTGTGTGTTTAGGGTAACTGGGATGGTCACCTTCTCTGCACTGAGGACGAGTCCACCGATACTTTCTATATTTTCATGTTTGTCACCTACTGTAGAAGTATACAGCCTGGGGTCACCGAGATAGTGCTTGAGGAGTGGAATAAGAAGATACAGGGTTTTAGGCACCCGGAGGATGGTAGTAGTCAGTCCATCACCTATGAAGTTTCCACTGTTTATGAGTACATGGAAGTAGTCCCATGCTAAGATGCTAGCGATGTAATAGTCTTTTGATACCCCTTGCTTTTGGTGTAAAATAGGAATAGGAGCTAACATAGTAGTTGGCTGGAAGGGGTCTTTTGGTACTAATGTGTAAAGTGACGGGTTGGTTGTGTCAATCTTTTGGTAGGAGAACGGCGTTGTAAGATAGCTAATGTAGGGGTGGTGGTGATAATAGCCTTACACTTACTAGTTTTTAGTGAGTGTGGCGGTAACCCCCGGGGCTGGTATTAGGGGACCTTATGTAAAAAGACTGACGCATGTATAATATAACTAACGTTTACGGTGCTACTTCAGTAATGGTATGCCTTTAAGAAATAAAAAAAAATGACTAAGTAAATGGTGGTGGTAAACCGGGGCGTTACAGAAAGATATTTTTACATGTGGTCCGGGTTTGTATCCAAGTACACAAACCCGAACCAAGGCAAAAACATCACAGATTGTTATTTCCGGGATTGGTCCGGGTTTGTAACCCCGGACACAAACTCGGACCAGTCCAAACATGCACCAGAAAGTGTTTTTAAGTGTGATTATGATGGGGAAGTGAATGATAATGGTTTTAGATGATGTTTAGGCCTTGTTTGGTGAGTTTTGAAGGCCATTGGAAGTATAAACAAGTGTGAGAGTGAATGTGTAAGTTGTGAACTTTAGATCACATAAGTAAGTTAAAGATAGCGGGACAACGGGGTAAGTACGGGAGTAACATTAGCTTACATACCATATGATCATGATGTAATAAAAACATTTGAAATGCTACCAGTTGTTCGAAAACTACCGGGGAGCGTGAGGTGACGCGTTGAAGTGAACCCTCGATGACACGGTAGAGTAACCCATGGTGTAAGGTATGGTTTTCTTGCAACCTGTGTCCTACCGGGTTACACCGGCTTGTATGCCAATGTGTTTTTCTGTATGTTTGTCACCTTGTAAGATTAAGCATGTAATGAGTTTACAGTAATTCATTTATATGGCGTATTTATTTCTGACACTGTTTAACCTCTAATATGTGTTAAACTAAGGCTAACCGACTTTAGGATCACATAAGAGACCAGTGTTTGGACTTAACATCCCAACCTATAGAAACATTCTAACTACGGCTATCCTTGCGTTAGTTGTATATTGTGGTTGGGTGTGTTGTGTGTTGCCTTTGTTTAGTATATCATTATTTAACGAATGTTGTTGTCCATGTTTGTCGAATGGGATATTACCTCCTTGTGTGTGATTAACCAAGTTTGTAACACCAAACGGTCTCATGATGTGATAAGTTCCATAAAGGAACTTCTAACTAATATGTATATATTATGGGGGTGAGGAATCCGGGGTGTCCCGGTCGTGCACGTGTGTTTGGGAGTAGATGTCTACAGTTGCTCTAACTCCCTCTCTGTTATGTTATGTTATGGTTGTTTTCCTTCTTGGATTACAACCACCCGCAAGCTTAACCAAGGCTTACCTACCTCATTATTATTCGGGGCTAGGGGGATTTGTGTATGGTGTGATCGGGTCTATATTAAGACCGACACATCTAAGTAATGTTATTGTGTATGGTGTGATCGGGCCTATATTAAGGCCGACACATCTAAGTAAAGTAAATGTGTACGGTGTGCAGACCTATACTTTATTCGACACACCTTAAGAAAAGTTACGTTTTCTAGGCAGAACGGTGTTATGTTGTGTGTATGTTATTATGCGGCGGGTGTTGATATGTTTGTGTACGTTGATTACCGAAATCAACCCGGTGTTAAATAAAGAGGTAAATAAGTATAACCCGATTAAATGGGTATGTGTCGTCTAACAAGGAATAGCACCATTAAGGTAGAACCCGCAAGGGTCAAGGAACACAATAATGATCTAACTAATGTGATGTGTTAACCTTATGTTTGTATCCCTTTGATTGGATGTATGTTTATTATAAGCATGATATGTATTTAAAGTCTCTATGTATGATTTAAAAATAATCAACCGCATGCTTAGACGACAATTAGTTGTGTGTGGCCCGGTAGTATGCGAGTTGCACGATTACCATACCAGCAAAGGTGCTGAGCCCCTTTGGGGGCCCCCCATTACTTTTCAGGTACAAAGAAGCTGCCCTTCGTTCGAGAGTAGGACAGGAATGGCGAAGCATGGGTAGTGTATGATGTGTTAGGTGTATTTGTTAGTAAACTGAGACCGAACTTGTTATCGGTAACGAATTGTAATAGACTTGGTACAGTCGGATTGTAATTGTGTTGGTTTTCAGTTTAGATACGGATTGTAATGTAAAGTATAGTGCTCGGTAATCTAGTCTATCAACCGGTACATTGTGTAAGTATTAGCCTTGTTAGCCACGTGGGTGGCTAACGGCGTGTAACACCGCCCCCTTGATTAGTGTTTATGATGTGATTTCCGCTGCGATTAATGGCTAAGTGTACAGTTTGTAGTTGGGGTGTTACGTTATATGATATTGTTCCTTGGTGAATATTATCTTAAATCATAGTTTGTATAATTCATGAAATGTAAGGATGATAATGAGTGTGTGTATGCTTGTTGTACATTGTAGTGACCGAATGATATTGTGATGGACTTCTAACTAATTCCTAACAAGCTAACCAATCTAACTTTATAAATTGGTAAATTAGAATGAGTAGAAGTCCGATATAGTTTCGGCCACGCGTGAGGAGGAGGAGACACAAGAGGTGGATCCAATCCTGGATTAGTGAGCCAAGTAAATCCCGGTGGTAGGACGGTGTAGTCCCTGCCCGAAGGTCACACCGACTTAACATGAGTATGAGTATAGTAAGTAAGTAAGTAAGTAAGTAAGCATTGTATGAGTATGATTGTGTAAGTATTGTGTAATGAGTAAAAGAGTAAAGAACATCCGATTAACCCGGATGTGTAATTGGCTAACCCTTGAAGAGGTAAGTACGGTGTATGGTATTGATATACTGTTTGACTTGTGTATTGTCTACAGTTGTGTGCATTGTAATGTGTATGAATGTGTTATGTATGTAAAGCATGTATGCATGTCTAAAATGAACCACATGTATAGTCGACCAAAAATAGTCGGCGTGCCCTCGTTAGCACGCGGTATATGCGAAGTTTATATGCAGTGTTTTGCTGAGCCCCTTGGGGCACTGTTTTTAATTTTACAGGTGCTCGAGAAGGGTGAAGATGGTAATGAGATCAAGATGATTTCTTTTTGTGTACTTAGTGGTTTTGAAAGGTGTACCAAGTTGTACTGGTACATGGCTATAGGCCTTTTGTTAGCCGGAATACCATGGGGTACACCCTTTTGGATATTGTGGGGATTATGAATTGGTATAGATGAGTAGTTTGTTAAACTCATTATTTTGGGTAAACTTGAGAAGGGATGTAATTAACTATACTTTGATACTCGGTAATCCAGCAATGTAAGTAATGGTATTTTGTATTCGGTAAGTAATGTTTAGTAGCCCGGTATTCTTTAGGCATCAGACCGTTACTGTATGTAGTGTAAGTATTTGTATTTCCGCTGCGAGTAGTAGGATGAACGGGACAATTAGACGGTAAGTAAGGGATTAGCGGTAGGGGTGTTACAGTCTCCATAAGACTGCTTCTACTGAGGGGGAGCAGACTTCTTCTTCTGAGACTCGTCCGCTCGCATCTTCCCCTTCAGGTCTCTGCCAGACTGCCTGCCCCTGATGTCAGCCTCCAGCAGCAATGCGACATCTGCCACGTCTCTGAAAGTCCGGTGACGTAGGGGTGTCACAACAGACCTGATGTCCGGCCTCAGTCCGCTCTCAAACTTTCTGGCCTTCCTATTCTCATCAGGCTTAGGTGCGTACTTCGAGAGGGTCATAAACTTCCTCACGTACTCCACAACGGTCATGCCTCTACCCTGGAGCAACCGGTTATACTCGTTGATCTTCTGATCCTTGTACCCATCCGGGTAGAACTTCTTGTTGAACTCCAACCAGAACTGCTCCCAGGTCCATGGCTGAGGGTGCTTACCCATCACCATCTTCCACCACTCCTTCGCCTCCCCCTTGAAGATGAATGTGGCAAAGTCTACCTTCTGGTTCTCCTCCGAACCCATGACTCTCAGTAAGTCCTTCATCTCGCTGATCCAGTGGCTCGCCTCCTGGGGGTCACCACAGCTGTAGAAGGTAGGGGGCTTCAACTTCATGAACTCTGGAGGGCCTTGACATTCCGGCCTCCCGCTACCTCTACCCCAGCTTGGCCTGCAGCACCACCACCACCAGCTCCCTCAGCAGCTACCGTCTGCATGTGCTGCGCTACAAACTGCTGAATCATCTCAGCAGCGTCTCCCTGTGGGGTAGTCAATGCTCTTCGTGGTGGCATTCTAAGACAAACAGTATCCAAAACTTGTCAGAATTAATCCAAACTCCAAGCAACTGACCAAAACCAAACTTTACACAAGAAATCACACCCATAGACACCAAAGAAAGCCAAACCTGGCTCTGATACAACTAAATGTAACGACCCCCGAAACGGGTTAGGAGATAGGGCCGTTACAAGTCGCGCACTATACTACCTAAGATACGCAAGGCTCTATTCTGAACTCTCCATCATAATGAAAAAAAAACACTTGTACAAATATCGAAAGTTTACAAAACTATAATCACAGTATATTCAAAGGGAAAACGTATAACACCCGAGGGCTACAAATACTGAAGTCATTGTCGAGTACAAAGTCAAATAACAATCTAGAAAGGTTCCATGACCAAAGCACAAATAGAAGGAAACATCTAAAACTCCAAGGCCATGATCTCTAACAATAGATCAATCTCTAAAAGTTAATATGTTTGTGGAAAGGGGTGAGCAACCACAGCTCAGTAAGTAGCGACCGTCATCAATGAGGTGGCTCAAAACAATTGAAATCAGAAGCAAAATCGGAAGGTATACAATTATGACATTAGTTCCCAAATCAAACAAAAGAGAAATAATGATCCAATAGTCAGAATGGAACACACGGGTTCTCGGTTCAGAAACATTCATAGTTCACAAACAGAAGGGGGACACTAGCACAAAGCATAACACTCAGAAGAGTTGGAGACCCATAGATCTAACAGATCTCTCGGCAACGCAGAAATGACCCAGAAAGGGCCAAAGGGTTTGTCAACCCACAGAACAGAAAGGGAATGACCCACACTCAGAACGACGTCTACATGGTATACCACAGAATAGATCGACCCAGCCATTCACGACTCAGAAGCAATGAATAGGTCCCAAAACAAAAAGGTTGCAAAACAGATGCAAACTTGCATTAAAATTCCCAAAATACAGAGGAATCAATAATACAGACTTAGGGGAATACAACCCCACAAACGACTCACAAAACGGAGCGAGAACGAACAATTTGGGCAAAAACAGAGGGGTGTCCGGACATACGTCCGAACTTGCATGTCCGGACATAAATTGAATTAAAAAACTGTGAGACGTCTGGACTTGCGTCCGACCTTGCAAGTCCGGACGGAGTTCGAAAGCGAAAATACGGAAGTAACAGAGATTATGTCCGGACTTGCGTCCGACCTTGCAAGTGCGGAGGGAGGGAGATTTCAAAAAGTCTGAACATGTGTCCGAACAAACATGTTCGGACACATGCCGAGAACATTTTATAAAACTTGGGGCATGTCAGGACTTGCGTCCGACCATGCATGTCCGGACTTGCGTCCGACCTTGCAAGTCCAGACGGGTTTTCGGGAAAAGACGGGGTGATGTCCAGACATGTGTCCGAACATGTAAGTTCGGACATATGCCGAGAGCAAAATCTGAAAAACATTTGTGAGGCATTCGGACTTGTGAGCCCGGTGATATTGGTGCAAGCACCTTACGACTAGAGGGTAAAGAAAGGTCTGGTAGAAGAACATCTTCATGTAAAAGAGCGGGCAGGGCTGTCCGAGTACTACTAGGGTTGTCTGTACCCTGTGTGATGCATGAGAATGGTGTACACTACTTAAGGGAGTCAGTGAATGATGTTTACCATGACTGGGTCTGGTTCTCGATCTCATTTGGCACCCAGGGGAGAAGGATTTGAAAACTATACTTGTTTTATGTGTAAGGTAGCAGGGATTGGAGTGTTAGTGTGTCACAGTAGTCTTGGTCTGTATCTAGGTCTTTTAGTTAAGACTTGCTGATGGCCTGTTGAAGCTCCTAAGCTTCAACGTTATAGTGTAATTTCAAGTGGTGGGTACTCTTTTTCCTTCCTAGGTTTTTTTCCAATGGGTTTTACCTAGGGGGTTTTAATGAGGCCCAATATATATCACTTTCTTCTTTTAATAAAATGGCTTTAACCCCTAATTATCAAAAAAATAATATGATTCATTAATTTTGATATTATGAATCATTAAAATTGATATTATCATTCATTAACTAATAAGTGGTTAATTAGGTTACAAATTTCGGAACCGATAAAAAATCATTGTTGTTTTCACTAGTGGAAAAAAAGTCTTATAACACAGGGCTTTATAACACGGCTGAGAGGGTTCCGTGTTATATAATGTTATATAACACGGCTCTGTTGACCTTATACCACGGCTAAAATTTACCGTGTCATAAGACACGTCCTCAACTACTCCCGCGAAAAACAAAATGTCGAAACGACGGCGTTTTTTTAGCTTTATAACACGGCTCAGGCGAGGCGTGTTATAAAGTTGTGAAATCGAAGACCTTTATACCACGGCTCTATTTAACCGTGTTATAAAGCTATAAAACGATACCGTTTTGCATGTGTTTTAATTATTTCTCTAGACTATATGCCACGGCTCAGGTTAGGCGTGTTATAAAGTTGTGAAATCGAAGACCTTTATACCACGGCTCTATTCAACCGTGTTATAAAGATATAAAACGATACCGTTTTGCATGTGTTTTAATTATTTCTCTGGACTATATGCCACGGCTAATATGAGCCGTGTTATAAAGTATGTCTATGTATTATCGGCTTCTTCTTCCTCAACCCTTGTAGCGCCTCTTTCATTCCCGCTCTGGATCGAAAAAAACCCCGCCGAGCTCGTTCGTCTTCCTCTCGCCTTCACCTTCTTCGACCGCCACCGCGAACCTCTCGCCTTCACCTTCTTCGACCGCCACCGTGAACCTCTCGCCTTCATCGACCGCCACTATCTTGTTCTTCCTCGCGTCTCGCAAAGAAGTTTGAGGAAATTGGAGGTCTTCTTCTCTCTAAATTTCGGGAGAACTGGTAAAGTTTCCTCTTCTATGTGGCTTCAATTTAGCTGTGTAGGTATATGGTTTCAATTGACTTCAAAATTCTCCGCCCAAAATCTGTCTATTTGCTTCAGTTAAGCTCTAAATTTTGTGAGCTCTACTAGTGCTGATTTTAAGATTCGAAGCTCTGTGTCAAAATTTCTATTGCTGTTGCATTATGTCTCTGTCTCGATGATCTGAATTAGGGTTCTTGTTAGAATTAGATCAAAATTATTGTTAATAAATCCTATGTACTACCAGCGGTTGCAATATGTCCATGATGTCCATCGATCTGCAGTACATGTGTGGCTATAGACTAAACTTTCTCCTAATACAGAATTGATATCTATCCATCCGTAAAGTAAATACCAGTTTTCTATGATTATTAATCTTTGGTCAAATTTTCTGTTGGATCTGGTTGCTATTTTCTTTTCAAGTTCTGGATAAAGATGCTTCTGTGTTAAAATTCATAGAGACTTAATGTGTAACCCTGCTAATGAACCATTAACACCTTCGGCCTGATTTTAACGGTAACATGAAAATTTGCTACACTTGCTTGCTTTAAAAGTCTTTATTTCATGTCTGTTGCACAAGCTTTTACAGGAAACCTCTCTCAATCTGGATTAAACATTTTAACAAGAGTTTTTCTTTCAATTGTATTGACGATAACTTCTCCAGTCATAATCTGTTACACAGTCTGCTGAACTTGATCTTCATTAACGTGCAACAGTATTCTTGAGTTACTTGTACTTTGGCCATAATAAGATGATGAGAGTCAGTATATAAAGTAAAAAATTTCTTTGAAAACTTTCTCCGATTTGGGCACTGATGTTGTTACTAAATATGTTTACATTGTTCAGACCTTTTTAGAAACTGTCGTATGCCTATTTAAATACGTTTTCCCTAAAAATACTGGTTTAATTATGTAGAAATAAGGTGAATTATTTCATTGTTTCTGTTTAATAATATAAACAAAAAAAGGTTTCAAATCAGGATAGATGACATGTAATCACACCACAAATCAGCACTAAGAAAAATTAGATTTCGGAAGCTTGTTGATCAAGGTAGTTATCTGATTTTTTCTTGTCATATTCTTGATAATTTCTCTAGATTCCTACAGATTGATGGACTTCCTTCCTTCTCCTAAATTCTCCAGCTCTTGCACCTTATTTCTTCCCCTTTAACTTGCGTAAGACAACATATATACTCATTTTCTTCTTGTGTGTATGTGCCTCACAACCAGATTGAAAGCAAGCTCCAGATGGGCTGAAGTCTTTTACTCGACCATCACCACCAAATTGAAGACGGCCTGAAGTCGGTAATATACTCGAACTTACATCTTGTCTCTGCGATGGCGAACAAGGAACATATGTGCTCATTCAGACTATCATAATTTTTCCACTGGGAATGCTTTGACCACCTTTCTGTTCTGCCCTGCTTTCTTTTATTGCTTGTTATATCAGATATTAGATAATATTGCTGTATAATATTGATGGCCGTAGTAACTAATTTTGTTTCCGATCTGTCTTAACCTGTCCAAAACTAACAAGGGCTAGCAACAAAATATGACATATGTTATCCCAATCGAGAAACCGGTCAGCAATCCCCAAAAGAATTCCTCACATCTAAATCACAGCCGACTTACTTTTCAGGCAGTGAGCAGTCTTATTTTCTGCAGCTCTGCTTACTGCTTACATCTCCCCTCTGCTCTACGATTAATGAATTAGCGCATTATTTTGTCTTTTTTCATCAGAAATGAGAATCTATTTTGTTGGCTTGTCTTTGCCCGATCTTCCTATTTTCCTTTCCCGGAGAATTATTACTCCCATTTTCATCTTATCTTTCCACATATTGATGACATTGCCATGTCGGTAATGATTCTTTGTTCGATCGAGTCCGGTTTTTGATGCTATTGGCTCTGATTTCATTTACTTTTGCAGCCAAGGCGTGCTGCAGTTACTTGCCTTTAGAAAATCTTCTAAGAAACATGAATCTCTCTAGTTGTCATAGATTCATCATCCTGTAGGTATGCTTTTAGGGAAAAGATCAATGAAACAATATTCTTCAAAATTCTGTTCTTTAGTTGATTAATTAATCTTCTGCTGTTCAGCTGCCTAATTTTTTCAGCACATTCCGTTTGTTCTGCTTGAATTGCAATAATGATATACTTGAACTTATGCAGAGATAAATCTGCGGAAATCCTCTTGCAAGCATCTCACAGACACTGAAAAGAATTTGTAGAAGCGTGAGTTTTCTATCTTCTTTTTCATTATGCTTTTTGTTTGTGATTGTTCCTTTTTTTTTTTTTGCAATCTTGGAATGGAATTGGCGGTTAGAACAAGTTGAGAAAGATTTTTGTGAAAAATATTTTCTCTTTTCCAGGTATAAACCGGCTGAAGACTGCACGGATGATGATGATGACAAGATTGCCATTTCTGCGTTGAGGAAGAGCATTGTCAAGGAATTGAAAAGGCACGATTCTTTTGTACAGGTTTGCTTTGTACATTTTCTTCCTTCTTGATAGTGACCTTGAAATTGAATTGATTTGTCGGAGTATCTTTTATGATGTGATATGTACAACTATTTGGAGATAAAGTTTTTTTGATTCTTGTGACATGCTGGTATCCTAAGCTACCGCAAGTGACTATAAAAATTGGATTGTAAATTTAAACTTAGCATTACCAGAAAAGAAAGACTCCTTGCCATGGTGAATATGTCTTGTGCATGCAGTTTCAGCAAGTAGTGGGTTCGTTTGAACAGCATAAGAGATCGCTGAGTAGCAGCCCCATTTTCAATGGCTAGTCTTTCCATGAGCTTAATAAATGCACCGAAGATTAGGACATGGTCTGTTATAGGGCATAAAAATTATAAACATTCAAATATCAAAGCCAAAATCAGCCACATAAAGTGCAGAATCAATAACAAAACTACATCGAGATAAAAACAGAACAAAACTATAAACTGAATCATTTCATCTTATGCAATAATCACAAGAAATTTAGATATGCATAATCATTGAAGGAAAAAATTCTTAATTTTCTACCAGTCTACCTAAGCATCTATCAGCTATCTATAGTTTAATGAATGAGGGTTGTTCGTATATATAAGTGTAGATTTTATATTTTGGGAAATTGATGACGAAATGATTCTAGTCTCATTGCATATTTTCTGCAGTGAGTATACCACTTGTTAGGTAGAATGGGTAGACTGATTGATGGTTCAATGCAGCAGTGAACCACGCACTACTATTTTGATTTGTTTGCTGAACTGGAACATATTTAATGCTGCTGCTATTGGTAGTGCATTGGTCCCTGAATGGCATGATGAGTAGCTTCATCCTTTTATTTCGGTGAGTTTTATTTCAGTCGGATGAACTTTTGAAACTTGTGCTGAGACAGTATAATCGTACCATTACACTTAAATTTAAAACAAGGTGTTAAGACGCAAAGCTGCATGTGCAATTGGAGGGTACTTCCTAGAAAATTAGGTTAAAAAAAGGACATGTTTTTTGACCTATTGGTGGACTGTTAGCTTTCTTGTGGGTATTAACTCATGCATCTTACAGAAACTGCCATAGTTTGCGTGGGTAATACTGTCTGAGTCGTTGCATTTTGTGGTTACTTTTCATCTTTGTTCTACTTTTTTTTTCTTTAATGAGTAAGTTAAGAGTGAGCTGAGGAGAGACAGACAGAGGGGAGTGAATCACAACGACAGAACAGTGCAAACAGATGAACCTTTCAATACAGATTTGAGCTTCTTCAAGAACCCATTCTCTTCATGTTAATATGTTGCTGCTACTGCTGTTTTTTAGTGGTGCTATTATGTTTACATGTTGCTGTTGCAGTTTAACGTGCTATCATATCTATATGTTGCTGCTGCGGTTAGTGCGCCATCATATTTAGAGAATGGTTTTGAATATATAATCCATGAACAGAGATGGAAATGCAGACAAAACATAGCAGCTATCAACTAAAACATTAAAAAATGAAAGACAATAACTACAACATTTCAGACTATGAGGTATTTCTTTCTCTATGTAGTATTCACCGTTATATAACACATACTGAAGGTGCAATTATGTGAAGCTCAATCCACATCCCACACACAAAACTATTCAACTTGTACTCAAATTGTTTAGTACTGTAACAGATTACTACTATTTAATAACAAAGTATATGTACTGCAACCCAATCTCAACTACTGTTTTCTTTTCTGATTTAAAATGTTATTGCTGCTGTGATAGACTTTACTCAAACGTGCGATAAGGAGAATATACTATGCGCTGCTCTTCATTCTCTTCTTCTGTTTGCTCTTATGCAGAGATAAATCTACATAATCACTCTTGCAAAGATAAATATGTGGATTTAGCGCTGCTCTTCATTCTCTTCTTCTGATTACATCACTTGAAGTGTACACTTCCTATTCAGTAAAAGTGGACTCCTAGAGTTACTGAGGTAATTTGATGTTAAATTATATTTTGATTCATAGCTCATCTTGTTACTAGGCAATGTTTCACTTGCCTACTGCTTTTGATTATCTGTGCTGCTGTTCATTCTCTTATTTTTTCACCTTTCTAGAGATTAGAATCTGTGGAGCTCTGCATCATCTGTGGAACATCAATGCTCTTCTTCCGGAACCGGTAATATACTTGAAATTATCTTCTTCTCTCTTTCAACCAGGAACATTACTACACCATGCTCTTTATTCTCTTCTTCATACTATTACTGACAGCAAGGAACATAATAAATCTGCGTTGCACTTCATTCTCTTCTTTTTTCTCCTTTCTAGAGATTAGAATCTGTGGAGCTAATGCATCATCTGTTGAACATCAATGCCCTTCTTCCGGAACCGGTAATATACTTGCAATTATCTTCCTCTCTCTTTCAACCAGGAACATTACTACACCATGATCTTTATTCTCTTCTTCATACTATTATTGGCAGCAAGGAACATATATAAATCTGCGTTGCGGTTCATTCTCTTCTTTTTTCACTTTTCTAGAAATTAAAATCTGTGGAGCTACTGCTGAATCTGTGGAACCCCTGCTGCAAAGATAAATTTGTGGATTTAGCGTTGTTCTTCACTCTCTTCTTCTGAAACCGGTAATATACTTGAACTTATCTTCTTCTCTTTGGTTCTGGATAATTTTTTTTCGTTAAACTTTGGTTGATGAAATCAAACATAGTTACCCGTCCAAGATATATCCAATAGGGGTATATCTTGGGTAGTCCCCGTTGGGACTGTCCATGATCGTTAGATCTTATCACTTAGGATGTGAATGGGCATCTGATATGTAAAGGAGATAAAATTTCGGTTCTATCAGAAACTCGCTCACAAGTGGGATCTGGCGTGATTGGATGGGTTTAGGTTGAAAAATATGTATAGTACAAATAATGTTGATAAGGACCCTGCATGATCCATGATGACAAGTATCTTGGTCACATATGAAAGGCAACGATGGATCGTTCGTGGATGTACCAGAAAGAACTTGGCGATGACTATATTGAAGGGGTAAGGGAATTTTGCAGAGTTGCTGAACAAAATCTGCGCCCTGAGGATTGTGGCTACATTCTATGCCCTTGTAGAAAATGCAAGCTTGACTTGAAGTATAATAACCGCCAAATCTTTGACCACCTCGTTCGTTACGGTTTCATGGAAAACTACACTGTGTGGAAGTGGCACGGTGAGAGTTCTGATAATGTGCATATGTCTGATGAGAGACATGAAGAACAACCAGATATTGAACCTCATGTTGAGAACTTAGAAGCGGATGATATTGATTCAGAGCTAAGTGAGGCAGATGAGGATCTAATTGATGAAATGCTACAAGATGTTGAACAACATTATTCAGGAAAACCGGGTGCGTCTGAAAATTTAAAAGAGTCAGCTAAGACACCGTTGTACTCCGGATGTGACCCGTTGAAGTTGAATAAACTTAATGTCGCATTGAAGTTGATGAATCTGAAAGCACAGCACGGTGGAGTGACGTAAGTTTCACTGCTTTGCTAGAACTGCTGAAAGATGTTCTTCCAGATCCAAATGAATTGCCCGTGTCCACGTACCATGCAAAGAAATTGTTGTGTCCAATGGGAATGGAATACAGAAAAATTCATGCTTGTCCGAATGGGTGCATACTGTACTGGAAAGATAATGAAGATGCTGATAGTTGTTCCGAGTGTGGAGAGGCTCGTTTCTGAAACAAAAACAAAAAGATTGTGACTTGACGACAGCTAAAGTACCGGCAAAGGTGTTATGGTACTTGCCAATTATCCCTCGTTTTAAACGTTTGTTCGCAGTTGAGAAAGATGCAAAAAATCTAAGATGGCATGCAACAAATAGAAAGAAGGACGAAAAACTTAGACATCCTGCAGATTCACCACAGTGGAGAAATATCGATAGGATGTTTGATGAGTTTGGTCGGGATGCAAGAAACTTAAGACTTTGTTTGTGTAGACGGGATGAACCCTTACGGTACATTGAATAGCATACACAGTACCTGGCCAGTTTTGTTGGCTATATACAACCTTCCCTCTTGGTTATGTATGAAGCCACGCAACATTATGCTTACCCTTCTGATCTCTGGACCAAAACAACCTGGAAATAAAATAGATGTGTTCCTTGCCCCATTGATCGACGATTTGCAATTACTGTGGAATGAAGGAGTTATGGTTTACGACTCATATGCAAAGGAGACATTCAATTTGCGTGCAATGTTGTTCTGTACAATAAATGATTTTCCTGCCTATAGTAATCTTTCTGGTTATTCGTGCAAAGGAGCAAAGGCGTGCCCTATATGTGAGGATGACTCAGTTGATCTTCGACTGAAGCACTGTGGAAAAAATGTCTATCTAGGTAGACGATTTCTATCAATTGGCCACAGATACCGGAAAATGACAAAACAGTTCAACGGGAAAACTGAATTTAGTGTTGTTCGTAATCCTTTATCTGGTATTGCTGTTTTCAAAAGGGTTAAAGATATTGCTAACAATTTTGGCCCTCATTAAAGCGACCAGTAAAAAGTATTTGGAAGAAGAAGTCTGTGTTTTGGGAACTAGAGTACTGGAAACATCTACAAGTGAGACACTGTCTGGATGGAATGCATATAGAAAAAAATGTGGGAGAAAGTTTGTTGGGGACATTGCTCAACATTAAAGGGAAGACAAAAGACCACATGAAAGCGCGAAAAGATATGGTAGAAATGGGAATACGTGCAGAACTAGCTCCGCAAGAACGCGGAAAGCGTATATTTTTACCCCCCGCTTGTCACACCTTGTCAAAACAGGAGAAACATAGTCTCTGCAGCAGTCTTCATAATACCAAGGTTCCAACTGGATATTCATCTAACATACGAAGTCTTGTTTCCATGTCAGATTTGAAATTGGTTGGAATGAAATCACATGACTATCGTGTAATAATGCAACAACTCCTACCAATTGCAATTCGTGGTATATTGCCTGCAGATGTAAGGAAGACAATCACAAACCTTTGTTTCTTTTTCAATGCTATATCAGCAAAGGTTCTCGATGTGGAGACGTTAGACAAGTTGCAAGCTGATGTTGTCCTAACATTATGTCAGCTTGAGATGTTCTTCCCTCCATCATTTTTTGACATCATGGTTCATCTAGTTGTTCATTTGGTTAGAGAAATTAAAGAGTGTGGACCAATGTATCTTCGATATATGTACCCGTTCGAAAGATATATGGGTATTCTTAAAAAAAATGAAAAACCGTCGATGTCCAGAAGGAAGCATCGTTGAGGGATATACAACCGAGGAAGCAATTGACTTTTGCACTCACTATTTGGAAGGGGTGGATCTCATCGGTCTTCCAAAAGATAGACATCATGGAAGATTCCAAGGAGTGGGTGTGAAGGGGAAAAAATGTATAAACCTGATGTCGAATTGCTCAATAAAGCACATTTACTGGTTTTAAAGCATTTAGAAGTGGTTGAACCATATTTTGAAGAACATATGGCTATCCTTAGACTACAAAATCCAACAATGAGCGTTGTTAGGTTAATGAAGGAACAAAATCGAACTTTTATTCAGTGGTTGAAGGAAAGGGTGTTTTCCGAAGATGCTGTTAATGTTCCACAGTTGTTGCAGTGGTTGGCAATTGGGCCAAACCTTGATGTCATATCTTACGAAGGATATGACGTCAATGGGTTCACATTCTACACCGAGCAGCAGGATCGTAAATCAACAGTGCAAAATAGTGGAATCAGTGTTGTTGCATCTCAGGAATTGTACCTAAATGCTCGGGATCCTGCTCCTACTGTAGACACTAAACAATATCATGGAGTTATACAAGATATATGGGTCCTTGACTACACAAAATATGATATTTGTTTATTTCATTGTAAATGGGTGGACAACAAGCATGGTTACCGTGTTGATGATTTTGGGCTGACACTTGTTGATCTCAGTAGAACTACTTCAACCGCTGATCCATTTGTTGTTGCAACTGATGCAAAGCAAGTGTTCTATGTAAGTGATCCATGTAACTCAAAATGGTCAATTGTTCTTCAAGGCAAAAGACGTGTGCTTGATAATGATGTTGAAGATGATGTTGAATTGATGGAAGACACTCCATCATTGCCGGTTCAGTCGTCTCATATTTCAGCTGACGACGATGATCAAATTAAGACCGTTCAATATGTACAGTCAAACCATGATGAAGGGTTATGGATTCAAAAATGATGTGAGATGTAAGTTTGGAAACAATTAATATATTTGGATTTTTCTTTGTGTATATTAAACTGTAAATACTTTTGTTTATGTAAGTACATTTGTTTTGACAAATAATCTAACTATACATATTATTTGTTTACAGTTGTTGTCTATTATGGATGAAGCCCATGATGAGCCAGTTACCGATGATGAGGCAGTTACCAACGATGAGGCAAGGGCAGTTGAGGGTGAGGAGCATACTGAGGGTCAGAATGACGAAGGGCCTTTTGATCATGGTAGTTCCTCATTATCTAAGCGAAAGGGTCGGGGACCTACTAGAGGGTTGAAAGCGAAGAAAACGAAGACATGTGATCTGGTATGGGATTCTTACCTTAGACATGGGGGTGGGTCAAAAGATCAGTTTGCTAGCATGTTGGGCACACTATCCAAGACTAACTGCAACATCAATTCATGTTGGGATGACATTGATGAAAAGCGCAAAGATTTGATGTGGGAGACAGTTAGAGATAAGTATAGCATACCTGAAGATCTGAAGGATAAGGTTTTGTCTTTGATTTGTGAGAAAGCTAGACAGTTTAGACATTCACTAGTCAGACGTTACATAAACCCGGAGACACGAAACCCAGAGCTTAGACCTCCATGGATCTTATATGAAGGGATGATCTCACAAGCTGATTGGGATTTGTTTGTCGCAAACCGCATCACTGAAGAATTCAAGGTATTTCCTAATACTTATCTTATCTAACGTAAAAGAAATCATTGTATGTCAAATTCAGCCTAATGTAACTAACTTTGTTTTTCCGATAAATATGTCAATAGGAAATCCAAGCGAAGGCGAGGGCAAATCGAGAAAAAAATCTTTATCCACATTATATGGGCAAGAAGGGATACACAGGGTCCATACCTATATGGAAAGATGAGGGTCTGCTAAAAAAGATCAATGAAGACGGGCAAGAGGAAGACATTCAGTCAACTGATGAAGCAGATAGAGGTGACTGCTTTTTGTTGGGGCGACAAAAGAAAGATTCTGAAGGACATCGATACTTTCCGGTTCGTGAGACGGAGGAGCTTGCCAAAAAAGTTGTAAGTAATCTTACTTTTTGTGTGAAAATTGTAAACCGAGCATGTATAAAATAATATTTGCTGAATCTTTAACATATTTATCAAAAGGACAAGTTAAAAGAAATGAGAAGAAATAACGAATGGACCCCTGCTGGAGAAGATGATATACTAAATAGAGCATTTGGGAGAAAAGATCATTGTGGCCGAGTCAGAGGGATGGGGGGGCAAGTCCGTAAGAGGGATGTTTTTCCTAAGTCTGGAACTCATTCCGGTATGGGGAAAGTAGATGTAGAGGCACTTGTGGATGCACTTGTGGAGCAAAGACTTGAGCAAAAATTAGTTGAGGAAAGACATGCCAATGACCAGAGGACGCAACAACAAATTCAAGCCATATTATCACAATATGGACTTATACCAGCTAATAGTACTCCACCGCCTTCTACAGATCTCTCACAGTCTTCTTCTCAATCTCATTCCCATCCCCATCCTCATCCTCAGTCTCAGCCCCAACCCTGCCCCTACCCCCGCCTCAGCCCCAGCCCCAGCCCCAACCTCCATCTCCACCTTCTTCTCTACCTTCTATTCAAACTCGTTCTTTATCTTCTTCTCAACCTCTTTCCCAACCTCTATCTCAAACTCCTCAACCGACTATGATGAATCCATATCCATTCTCCGACATTGAGGTTTGTGTACATTCTAATACGTGAATAATACCTGAGAACCATTTTTGAATAAACATTAATCATATGTTTTTCCTAATGTGTAGGAACCAAGACCTTGTTGCCTTTCGCTCTGCATTGATAATGTCGTTGTACATGTAGCTGATGGTTTGTTGTTGAAATCTGCCTCTTCTTCTACTCTTCATCAAACTCCCCTTCGTCCCTACTATGTCCGTGTGTCACTCGACACGATCTTGGCGGGCTTCGAGAATGTTAATCTCCCGGTACCAATCAACAATTGGGTAACATTGATTCAAGCAAAATCTTCTTTTGTGCCTTGGCCGCTGAGCATGATATCGGTCGTCAATAAGGTGCAATTTACTTTGTTCACTTTGCAATTTTTTTCTTTGTTGTAGTCATTAATTTTTTTCTTCAACTTAACTTTTAAAGGAACATGCAAAAGTAAATAAGGTTGTGCAAAGAACTACTCAACCACGACCTCAGTTAGCTGTTGACCCTACTATGGCAAATCGAAGAAGACCGCTTCTAATGAAGGCCAGTTACAAGAAGCTAAGTGCTAACTTAAGGAAGGTCTACGACCAGATTATGTTGCTTCCACCATCCGTGATCAACATCCCTTTGATATTGCCTGCACCGTTCTTTCATTATAAGGAAGATCGACACACATCAATTGGATTTGAAGAACTCAGAGATATGATGGAGTGGAAGTGGATCGTGTTGACCTTAGTGCAAGCATATATATTGTAAGTGTTCTCCAAATTTTCTTCTTTGTGTTTATCTTTCATTTTATATTGTTAATTATTTTTAAAATTTTGGTAAGGCACTTGAGTCAGAAGCTAACTCAGAGGGGGACTAGTAGAGTAGTACAATTTCTTTGCCCGCAAATAACTTCTTGTGAGGAGGCAAAAAGGGATCGCTTGGGTTTTATGGAGTATGTGGAAAAAGCACTCAATGTCGCTATGACGAGAAAGAGTAAATTCGTGCTGATTCCATATCATCAAATGTGAGTCATTTTAAGTATGTTCACACATAGCTATTAGTTATCTATTTTAATTTTGCTAACTTCAATACGTCTTATTACATTTTAGTAACCACTGGATCCTTCTTGTTGTCACAATGCAAAAACCTGGTTTGTTGGTGCTTGACCCTATGGGACAGTTATCTCATGAAATTGAGGTTAAAGACATGATTAGGAGGTAATGAAATATAAATTTGATTGGTTATCATTTAAATCTTTTATCTATATATATATACTGTTATTAATAAATAATAAATTGTCTGCAGCTCCTTTATTAATGCTCAACTTACATATATGGAGCCTATTCCACCTCAAGATTGGGAAGTGCTTCTTATACCGGTAAGTGTCTCTTAATTTTTCAACCATATGCACTACATGTTATTTTTATTAGCACTTATCTACAATTATATGAAATGTGTCCTTTTAATTTAATAGGTTCCTACGCAGTCAGACTACAACACATGTGGTTATTACATGTTGAAGTTTATGCATGTTTTTTGTTCTAACCTTGGGCAGTTTAAAGATGCCAAAACGGTATGTATTGTATCTTTCAAGTTGATAGCATTTACTAAAGTGACTCATATTCAAACAATAACTTTTGTTTCTTTTCTGTAGGTGCATCAATATTTTGACAGCCAACCAAGTACTTACACCAAGAAACAACTAGATTTTGTAAGAGAAGACTTGGCAATATTTATACTTCAGCACTTGTAGGAATTGTATCCTCAGGTATGGTTTCGTGATACAGTCAACGCTATCCTATTTTCTTTGTTGTGTATTCTGTTAGTTATTCTCTTCTTCTTTTTGCATCCCTGTAGAGATAAATCTGTGTATTCTGCTACCGGCCAGTTTTGTGTTTGCAGTTTCTGCAGTTTTTCAGTTCTGTATAAGAAAGTTTTAGGAATGTCAACAGTTTCTGCAGTTTTTCAGTTCTGTATAATTGGGTAAAAACTTCTGAATTGTTGTTGCTATTGTTTCACTAAATAGAGATAGAATAGTTCAACTAGACAATGTTAATAAAAGCTTTCAATTAAATGTGTCGTATACTACACTAGAAGCCTCCACTAAAACAGTCATTACTCTGTTAGGCAAGTCTGCTTGCAGTCGCTTTACTAGCCCTCATCATTAGTCATTGCGTGGCGAATCATGACATCCATCTATTTTTTTCCCTTTCTTGATACTTACTCTCATTCATTGTTAAATTATATGGATTGGGAAAGTCAAGTCTTCAGATTTAGGGTACTTGCGTATTAGTTCATGGCGTTTGGGTTGTATAGAAACACATATATTGTCTCAATGTGGCAGTAAAAATAATGTGTCCAGTTTCTTTTTTTTTACATACTGCTCTGTATTGATGTTTCTTTGTTGATAATGTGGCAGTAAAAATAATAACCTACTTTTCTAAGTGAATGAAAGCTTTCAACTGAGACTTCATTTTCTCTCCTATTAATTATCTTTGCAGATATCTGCCTGAGGAGATGAGAAACCCTGCTACTTTTAAATGTAGGTCCATCTTCTATTGGCCTTTTTGCTGAATAGGTAAATTTATAGTTATCAATCTTATATATGCCTTTGACGATCACTAGTCTGAAAGATCCAAACTTGGAGCCTCCAATCAGATATTCCTCTGCTTGTAATTGGTTTTTGCATGAGTTCAGTTAATTGTTTCCTCCAGAAAATAATCTTTCTGCTAGATTTAGATGCTCTATCACTTGTAGTGGATTAGGGCTAGCCCTTGCATATGTGGCATGGAAGATGCTTACAAAAGTCAGAGCAACATTTGGATTAATTCTGCCTCTAATTTAATATGAGCTGTACAGAAAGATTCATTCAGCTACCATTTTTTTCCTGTTACATGCTCGTCTTTGTCATGTATTGACCCTGATTTTGATGTATGCATTTATTTCTTGTGCTGCTTCTCAGGGATGCTACAAAATCCCGAATACCGGAAGCAATTAGAGGATATGTTGTGAGTTTTTCTTTCGCCTGTACTATTTCCTATATTCCATTGCATGGATTCTAGGTTCATGTGTAATCTGGCTATGTTCTTCCCTATTTTAGCCCATCTGGTTCGAAAAGAAAAAGGAAGAAACGAAAAAGTTGATTTCTTTGCTTTATAATATGATGAGATATATGTTATTTCGTGAACGGGTTGTGAATCTAGTATCTTCCAAGTTGTTAGCATTTAATAAAGTCTCTCATATTCTAACTACTTTTGTTTCTTTTCTGTAGGTGTATCAATATTTTGACAACCAACCACATACCTATATCAAGAAACAACTAGATTTTGTAAGTGAAGACTGGACGTTAGGAATTGTATAATCTTTGGAATAGTAGATATAAATGAAGCTTTGTTTAGACTTTTGATATTGGAATGAGGTGTTGATATGTGGATAACATTTGAGTAGACGTTTTGTAAATGTGCATTTTGTTTGAGAATTATAAGGTATATGATGACCTCTAAAGATGGTCTAGTTGTTGTGATACGATATTGGGATGTCTTAAGTGAATGTTATACAGGTTATGTTCTGTCAAATGTGAGGAACAGAAGCAAAAAACGGAAAAATTATTAAAAAAAAACTGTAACTTTATAACACGGCTCATCATAGAGCGTGTTATAAAGCTTCATAATAGAAAGGTTTTATACCACGGCTACTGGTAAGCCGTGTTATAAAACGTTTTGATTTTGGCGGGATCAAGGATCTTTATAACACGGCTAAAGCAGTAGCCGTGTTATATAACATGCTTTTATACCACGGCTAAGCGGGAGGCGTGTTATATAATAAGACTTTATACCACGGCTAAGGGGAAGGCGTGTTATATAATAAGACTTTATACCACGGCTAAACACCAGCCGTGTTATAAAACGCTTCGATTTTGGCGGGATCAAGGGTCTTTATAACACGCCTATATTCTAGCCGTGTTATAAAGTCTTATTATATAACACGCCTAGACTGTAGCCGTGTTATAAAACCATAAATTTGGGCGCGTAAAAGAGGTTTATAACACGGCTAGCCGTGTCATATGATGCGGTTTTATAACACGGCTTTACAGCCGTGTTATAAAGTCTAAAGTATATACGACGCGCGCATATAACACGGCGATGAGCCGTGTTATAAGACTCATTTTTAGCCGTGGTATAAAACATTTTTTCCACTAGTGTCTAGAATATAATTTAGACAAATTATTATGCTACATTACCTATATCTAACTCATACGGTCTATAAACTAAGCAATTATATTGAATTAATAATTAAACAGAATTACTGTTACACAAACAGATAATAATTAGACTAAACAACTACATATAGTAAATGTTATTTAACTAAACCATTTATAATCATCTAGAATATAATTTAGACAAAGTGTTATGCTACATTACCTATAACTAACTCATACGGTCTATAAACTAAGCAATTATATTGAATTAATAATTAAACAGAATTACTGTTACACAGACAGATAATAATTAGACTAAACAACTACATATAGTAAATGTTATTTAACTAAACCATTTATATCATCTAGAATGTAATTTACAGAAATTGTTATGCTACATTACCTATAACTACCTCATACGGTCTATAAACTACGCAATTATATTGAATTAATAATTAAATAGAATTACTGTTACACAGACAGATAATAATTAGACTAAACAACTACATATAGTAAATGTTATTTAACTAAACCATTTATAATCATCTAGAATATAATTTATAGAAATTGTTATGCTACATTACCTATAACTAACTCATACGGTCTATAAACTAAACAATTATATTGAATTAATAATTAAACAGAATTACTGTTACACAGACAGATGTATACAATCCAAATAATACCAAACAATAATAAAATTACTTATACTAATCATATACAAAGAAACTATAATTATTGCATCGATTACCACTATATCAAATATCTAAATACACTAAAAATGTAAATTATTACACTATACATTAGTTAGTAATACTAACCGGGTCATTGGAGGCATACGCAGCAGATATAGTGTCGTCTGCAAACTGAACGGCTGCGACTCCACCGGACCATGCTCACCCATATCATATTGATCCGCCATACTATAGTTCCTATGCAAAGAGAGTGTTTAGAGGAGAGGATTTGGATACTTCTTGAGGTGTTTTTTAAAAAATGAGGCTTCCATCTCTACCAACTCACGCGATGCGGCCTTATATAGGCTTTGTAAAGAAGCCGATAATTCATTTATCGGCTTCAGTAATGCCGATAAATGAATTATCGGCTTCTCTACAAAGCCTCAACGGTTGAATTTCTGGTTGTAAAGAAGCCGATAATTCATTTATCGGCATTACTGAAGCCGATAAATGAATTATCGGCTTCTTTACAACGGGTAAAAAAAAACCCGAAATCAGGAATTACAACGGAAAAAACACTTGCATGGGAAATGAGGGGGCCAAACACCCGTTCCCGGGAAATTTTCCAATTATTCTTAAGCTTATAACTTTGACATACATTAAACGATTGTCAAATGTCAATAGGTTGCTTGTCCATGTAAATAAGTCTTCTATTTAATCTTCTAGACAAAACTTCTTTCGTTTAAAGAAACGTCTAACCTTATTAATTTATATAACATTGTCAAATGGACTGCCATCCAGTATTTCATCATTAGAGTAATTTGCACTAACGAAGCTTACCTTTTTTTATAAAGAGAGTACTAGTTGAAGTATAAAGAAATATATGTTAATTCCCAGATGCTATGAATTTGGTCGAATTTATTTACTACTTTACACGTCGCTAGCGCTCGAGAACTCATGGATAAGTGTCCAAGCCTTCCGGTGGGATGTGGAGTTGGATTGCATATTATGATCCTACCTATAGTGATCTACGGCTACTAAGTTTTATGTTAGTAAGGAAATTCCTAATCCCATCAAGCTGAGCTTCTCTCGTCGGGGATCACGGAGTGGGAACATTTTCCTTGGCAAGTGGAGCGATCTCTTCGCCCCCGATGCCCGCCTCACCCGCTACATCCATACTCAACAACATCTTCTCCCACTGCTTGGCTGGTTCCTGGAAATGGAGACAAACAAACACAAAATGCCGATTTGCATCATCAGATATCTCTACTACTGCAATTGGAATTCAATAGACTCTATATATGAAAAAAATACAGTTTATAAATAAGGAATGCTGAGCGAAAAGAAAAAAAAATACTCCCACACATAATAAATGACAACTAAAAAGAGACTAAATATAGACTATTTTACTCTTAATTTTTGTAACTCAAATTGAAACAGAGATAATAGAAATTGAATAGAAAAAATAGTTAAGACATTAGATTTTGAAAAAGTAACAAATGTCAAGTCATGTATTTAGAATAGGAGTTGAGTAAAAACAGTGTCAGTATGTAAGTGAGGCGAAGTAAGGCCACTCCACAAACCTTCCAAGAGAGATCTTGAGCCATGCAGTTCTGAATCATCTCCTTTAGTGCAGGAGTACCATACGTTCCAAGTGCTCTTTTTACAGTTGTGGACAGAGCAGCTACATCAGCTGGATCAATGGCCTCACACTGACAGTGCATGCAAAAATTATGTATGCGTATACTGCTAATAGTAGATAACATGAGCGGACAGATTAGTTAATCTCTGCAAGAAGAATCCCTTACTTCGACTCCGAAGCTGCCCATCTGGAATCCGGTATAGCCTTCCTTAACAGTGTCCATGAGTCCACCGGTGGAGGCTACGATCGGTACCTGAGTAATCAAAGGAGGAAAAAATTAACGTATTCTGAACGTTGATAGAAGGGCGAAACATGCACCTGCAACATTAATGGCAGATCATCAAGCATGATGAGATAAGCAGAGACAAATGTTTTTAAGTCCATACAGTTCCATATCTCATGGCATGCAACTGAATAAGGCCACATGGCTCGAATCTGCTGGGAACCAGAATATAATCAGCCCCAGCAGTTATCATGTGGGCTAAAGGAACATTGAATTTTGCCACTCCTCTGGCTTTCTCAGGATACTTTATCTCCAGCTCTTCAAGCTGCTTCTCCATACGTTTCTTCCCGGTTCCCTGCATATATGTTCGCATATAACATCGATCCATTACGGGCTGATATATATGATCTTTGATCTTCAATACAAACTATAGCACCTACGAGAAAACAAGAAGCTCCTAATGTAGCCCGTAAAAAAAGCACTTACCAGGACTACTATTTGAACTTTTTCTCCAATGAAATTTGGAATCGCTTCTGCTAATATATCTGAACCCTTTTGCTCTTCAAGCCTGCCAATGAATCCAATAAGTGGAATGTCTCTATCAACTGGTAAGCCGACCTCTGCCTGAAGAGCTTCTTTCAAGAGTGGCTTAGCTTCCATCACCTGCAGGTAGCAACAGAGGGTTAACATCTGCTTTGCTTGCACTTCAAGAATTGACATGACGACACCAAAAAGACCAGATTGCTAAATAGATCTTACAGTAGTCTCATCATATTTAACATCGAGGTATTTGTCAATGGCTGGATTCCACTCTTGCACATCCATCCCGTTCACTATACCCGTAATCCCAGTCTTACGAATGATGCCATCCAACTCAACACCTTTTGCTTCACCAGAGACAAGTTCCTTGGCGTAGTAAGGACTTACTGTCAAAACCCTATCTGATTCCAGGATACCAGCCTTCATCCAGTTAATCTTCCTTCCGCTGACTGGTTTATAGTGACTGCAGTACAGAAAGAGAGGGAAATTAGACAAAAGTGATTGCAGACAAGCAGAAACAGAACGCAAAATAATAATTCAGATTCATAGACCAGGCAACACCTACCCATCAAGAAAATCAAAAGAGCCTTTAAACTCGTCAGGCAGACCAAGTGCAGAGAAGTCGGAAAATGCAAATCTTCCTTGATATGCAATATTGTGAATACAGAAAACAACCTGCAATTACATTGTCAAGCTCATTCAGATTTGCCCACCTGTCTCTGAATTGTCAGGATAGAGTAAGTATACGGGAAATCCACCTTAGCATTCTGGTAGATACCCCTAGATTTGTACATATACTTCAAATAGCAAGGAAGAAGAGCAGTATGCCAGTCGTTTGCGATAAAAACCACATCCTCTCCTGCACGTGGTACCAACCAGATAATTATTCAAACAAATTAGAAACATGGTTCCAACCAGGTAATTTGTTGAATTTCAATAATATGGCGTCGTAGTAGCAGTGCTTGAACCAGATCGATAGGGTAGTTACCATATGGTCCTGAGTGGTGCGTGCCATTGTTCAGATTTAGCACTCTTGGAGCCTCCAGAGCAGCCTGAGAGTAAATGAGGTTGAGAATAACTTTTATCAAAATGATTATAATAAAAAGAAAATGTGCAATCAAACCTAGTTGAATGATTATGATTTCATTTTAGAAAAAGAAAGCTTTATGAGGTAAGGAAGTATTTAGATTGGCTAATGGCTATGCAGTCCTTAACTAGTGGAGATAGAATACAGTCATTGTACCATGCACAATAAGCTGAATCTTTTTTGATTGTCCTTATAATCAACCCCCGTTGTGGGTCCATAAAGCTTAGGTCCAGTTTTACCCCGCACCTGTGACAATAATAAGCAGAGTGATTAGAAAGGCAAGCGTTTTTTATCTTTCACCTGTAATAATACTATATAAACATATAAGCATTTTCTATTTGTCAGGGGAGGGGGAGGAGGGGTGCAGAATCGAAAGTTTCTGTAAAAAGATAAACTTCAGCCTAGCAATGAAGAACGGCATTCAGATACAGATCATATGCTTAACCTTCTCAAGAAACAGTGGATGGTCCACGAAAACACGGTCCACTCCTCTTTTGCGGCAATGGAAAAAACGTACAGTCTCAGTCTCGTTGCCAATCTTAATCTGTAACATATGCAGCATAGTGATAGTGAGATAATGAAAATAGGCCCCAGATCACTAGCATTCAACAATGAAACATTATCATCATGAGTTTACCTCTGCTAGTACATTGGTATCCCATCCATCTTTGTATTGATCATAGCGAGGGGAAATGGTCATAATTCTGTGTCCTAACGCCTGTGAAACAAAAGCAAGACAGTTGAGTTAGAAAAGAAACCAAATACTCCAGAGACCCAACAGATATCGAGAAAGGATAATTGGAGTATTAAGGAGACTCACAGCCATGGCCGGGGGTAACCCTCCAAGGACATCACCAAGCCCACCTGTTTTGCTCCAAGGAGCCACCTCAGTTCCCACAAAGACAATGTTCATCCCGCTTGCGCACATGATAGAGGAGGGGGACCCCGAATTGCAGGCTTTGACAGATTTGCATCTCATATGTTTAGAAGTATTTGATCTTAATTTCAACTTAAAGTCAATCATGTCCAGTTGGTTGAGTGGCCTCAGCCCAGAATGAGGCTTCTTGAGTTCAAGCAGGGAAAAGTTTGCTTTGCTTTCTGGGAGTGAAGCGCCATGGGCACATCTTGAGACAAAATGGGAGGCAGTTACACTTGCCATTGTTTCTTTGTAGTGTTACCCTAGTACCCATGACATCGAAAATTTCAAACATTTATTAGGTAGAGTATAAATGTTCCATTATGTCTCATACAAATACATACTCCTTCCGGTTTTAATATTTGACGGTACAGAGATGAATATGGACTGATTATTCAAAACCGGAGGGAGTATACAGTATAGGGTATGAACCATAGTGCCTGTGTGAGTACAGTTTGCGTCACTGTTCTGTCCAAGAAGTTCTCATATACTTAAGTGATTGATGCCCGTTTGGTCAAAAAGTTACATCCATTACATTCACTCATTTCATCCATGACTTGCAATTTGAAGTGATCTAGGAGATCTCGTGTCAACCACAGGTAAAATGTTTAAGATCGCAAGGAAAAGATACGCTTCGATGTTGGAACATTCAGATTGATGGAGTAAAGAGACGAGAGATCAAGGATCAACTGTTCTTCTATTGTGAAGATAAAAGTACGAGTAAGAAAAATCAGGTCCTTGATTGTTCATGGATGGGTAAATAGATAGATATACTCCTTTGGGTAAATAAATTGTCAATTTGGTGGGTACAAAGTTGTTCATTGATTATCTAGCAAATATGGTAAACATATGATCAGATCAAACCAGAAAGTCTTTCACCACGGAATAAATGGAAAGAAAGTTGATGACGAGTGGTGAAGAAAAGGCAGGCAAGAACCAAGGTAACAAGAGAGAGCTACAGAAGATTACAGTCAAACGTAAAAAATCAGTTGGGAAAGCACAGGGCAGTGACCGAGACTTGAGAGCGGCGAAATAGATTACGGTCATAACACATGCATTCGGTTTCTAAACTTGAAAAAAAAAAAACAAGAATAGTATCAACTTTTGGTGGCCACGGAGACGAAGAATAAGAATCGGAGCATCAACAATCGAATTTGAAAAATCGGCAATCAGAAGAAGCAATATTAATAATGAATCCAACAGGGCGAGAAGAAAAGGAGCATTATACCTGAAAGCTGAAGAAGACCAAATACCTAGATCTAGATTTGGGGTACAAAATCTAGCTAGGAGGTGGAAGAAAGGATCAGCGATGATGAAGTTGGCGGACGAGCAATGGCTATAAGGGTGGTTGTTTGGAGTCGTGAGGCAGTGATTACTAGCAGAGTAGAAGGAATGCGGTTATAAGAACGACGGAAGAGGTCAGGGGATTCACGTGCAAGTGACACGTGGCGCGACGACAGCGGTGAAGGCCTATATCTGGAGCCCCACACTGATTGAAAATCATAAATTTAAAACCCCGAGGACGAATAGCCACGATATTATTAGGAGAAATAAAAGAATTGGACGAGGGAATGAGGATGTTGACTTGAGGACTCGCCTCAGCCTTGTTAATTATATTTTAACTTATTGGACGATCCATTTGATGAGTCTGGCTTGGTATGGTTAAATTCTACTACTAGCAATCATCCCAAATTGTCTAATTTTATAGTTTTTTCTATCATCCCTACCACAGGGGGATGCGGAGGGGTCGGGGTTTAGCCCCTACAAAATAATATTCTTATATATTTTTAAAAAAATGTAATATAGTATAATGTTTTAAAAAATAATAGTGTCACCAAAAATTTTAACCCCTCTAAACAAAATTAACCCCTAAACAAAATTCCTAGATCTACTGATCCTACTACCGTATACTTCGATCATAATCTTAGGGATGTATTGTTCTAAAAAAAATTAGGGATGTATAGTTGATTGTTTTTTCTATAAAACTCTATAATTAATCAAAATATACAAAAACAACTAAAAATCATGAAATCAATTATAGAAAAATACATAAAAAGGTAAGAAAATTTAAAATACAGTTAACAATCATATCAATTTGGGAAACTAACAAAACATGAAATAATAACAAAAAAACTATCATAAATTTCAAAACAGTTATCAAGATAAGTAAAACCATAAAAAATTTAAAAGTACATGTAATTAATTTCATAAATTATTACAATATCAAAAATATTCAGAAATATAAACTTGCAAATTTAACTAATTTTATTAAAATCTAATAAACTTGCTAAAGTTCTAAAACTAAATAGATAAAAATTCATAAATCTTATATCTCGTAGTCTCCATCATTTAGCTATAACTTATTGTTAACAACATAACTTTTTAAAATATCTGTTAGTTTCTTTAATTTTTTTATTTTCAAAATATTAGTTATATTTTATTACATTTTAATGGATTTAATATTAATGTATATTCCATATTTCTAAATTTTTCATATAACTTTATTACATTTATATTTTTAGTCGCTTTTACAATTTTTTATAATTTATATTTTATTTATGTTCTTTTCTTTCATTTATAAAAGATTTATGATCTCTTGTTACACTATTTTAAAACCAATTTCATTTGTTTATTCTATTCTCATTTTTTACTTTTATAATTTTTGTATTTTATGTTATTGTTTTTAAATAGATATAATTTTTATTATTTAGTATCTTTGTTAATTATTAAAATATATATATATATAAAATATATATTATATATATATAAACTGAATAGCATACCTGTATAGTTATTGCTATATAATGCAAATGATAATATAAGAATATAAAATAACCTTATTATAATTTAAGGGAACGGTTGTTCTATAAAAGAAAGATATAAAAAGAATATTTTTATAGTAAATTATTAAAATTAAGAGCATTCGGTTTAGTATAATTTATTTGAACAAACATCAATAATATTCCATTTGACTGTCCAAGATTTTTTGAAACAAACAAAGATAGATACATTAACTGCATAATTGTCTAATACATAAGTGAATTGCGCGTATGCAAAAACCATCACCATCACCCCTCTAGCAACGTCCAACATTATTCTAACCGCTCGTCCGTCGTAGCCAGCCATGTGATGTGTTCACCGATCTAGGTCTGTTGGTCTGATGTACTCGCGGAAGAAGACAAGACAGCGACCTTGGCAAGTGGTAAGGTAAATGCATGCCTCATGTGTGCAGTGGGCCGTATCTCAACATGACTTATGTTGGTTAGTACAGCCTGGTCTATTTTCATTAGGCCCACCAACAACCATAAATGAAACACTGACGGCTGAAACTGAGTGCCGAGCAGGGTAAGGGGGCCTGACGATTATCATTCACTAGTCCTATTTACGGTACACTACTAATTAGTACAGTACAATGTACAAAGTTTCTAAAATTACCCTATTAGATATTTACGTTTTTTTTTTCGGCATGTCTTAACTACTACATCTGGATGTAGCAATCGTGGACCCAGAACTTTTATTTAGGGGTAAAAAAATTTTGACACTATTATTCTTTAAAACATTATGTTATTTTATATTTGTCAAAATTTTATAAGAACATTTTACAAATTTTCAAAAGTTTCAGGGGGCCGGTGTCCCCCCACAACCCCCCTTGCGTCCGCCACTGGTAGCAATCCATCCACTGATGTGTCAACTGATTTTTTTTTTTTTACAGAAAAGTATAATGGATGCTGTAAGGGTTATAGTGCATATAACATAAAATAAAACTTGTATGAATGATCATACAAACATGTACAAATATTCATTAAAATATATACATCCTCACATAAAAACATGTATATCCTCGCATTAAAAACATACAGATAGTCACATAAACATATACGAATCATTAAATATGTACATTCTTAGATTAAAACGTGTACATATAAGGGAGAAAACTTGTACAGATGGTCATACATACTTGTACAGATATTCATTAAAACATATACATTCAGATAATTGAACATGTACATTCTCACATTTTAATATGTATATCTTCACATAGAAACATGTACATTCTCACATTAAAATATGTACATCATCACATTAAAGTATAAAAACATCGAATTCACCACTTATTACTTAATGAATCATAATATCAATTTTAATGAATCATAATACAAAATAATGAATCATATTATCATTTTAGCGTATCATCATATACATGTAAAAATAATTTTAAAAAAAGTTGTCAAAACATATCCATGACTGATCTTGTTTTAAAGAGCTTGAATTTATATGAACAATGATATAATAATTTTCATTTTGGACCTATATATTAAAAGTTACAATAATTTAAAGGTTTTATGATAAAAAAAAAGAAATCAAACGCATGCGTGCTCGCTCGGTCCCCTCCCTCACATATCTCTTCCTGGATGTAGCGAAGTTGGCTATAGTCAGCTATAGCCATGAATTATTTTCCCTTCTTTCACATCAAACATAACCCACCACATAACCCACTTTATTCAAGAAAGGCCCAGACAAACAGATTTTGTAAACATTGAAAAAAAATGTTTCTAAAAGGTTTCAACCGTCTAATTTGAATTCACAAAATTGATTGTTTTTAATATTTAAATCATATTTGTTTAAAAATTAAATCTTTTAAAATATCTATATAATCTTAGATTTTAACTAGTATGATATAATTAAATAGATTCTTAATCAATAATTTTAATTTGCGAAATTTTAATGAGATTCTTAAACTATACGTTTGATTTTCTAAATTGAGTATACTTTATCAATTATATTTTTTATCATTATATCTATGTTGCAAAAAAATTTGAATTTGCCTTTTTTTCAATAATAATGTAATTAATATGTATGGTATTTATATTTATCTTAAAGTGTACACTAGCAACGGTGGTCATTGACCTATGGTCGGTGGTGTTTGACCATTGACCAGCAGCTGTTGACCGGGTCATTTATTTCTTTTTCTCTTACACAACAAACAATCATGAAAATCAAAGTGATTTCTTTTCTATCCATTTTAGCCCCCTTTCTTCATTTCACTTCATTTGCCCACCCAAAACAAATGTATCCTTAACTTTTGATCTAAGATTTGTGCTAGCAGAAATATGTGTTACTATACTTCTACCTAGGCAGTGTACCTATCGTTTTACGGAATAGTGAATTGAGTGGGGGTTGTCGATCTCAGGGATCTCGTTCAATTAATTGACAATTTATTAACTAACTGAGAAGCTAAACTAAGAAAACAAGAAATGTCACTTTTTCAAGTTTTACTTAATTTAATAAAAAGAAAGACTCAACAAACAAATATAAAATAACACAATAATAAAACGGTAAAAATAAACTAAATAAAGAAATAAAGATTGAAACTTTAAAATAAGGAAGCACCCAGATTGTTCTAAACCTTCGCTTTATTAATCTATAATAAACTTTCCCTAATTCTGGAATAAACTCAGAAATCTTAATAAACCGTTGACCGGTCCCTGTAAACGAATTCAATGGTAGAAATAACAAGCCGTAAACCATGCCTAAGTCAATTCTAACCAATCGCATTATAACCAATTGCTATTAGAGACAGATTAACCTATAAGCAAACCATGCTTTTAGCCGTTAATCTGGTTTAACTTCCTATGTCTTGTTAACTAATCTTAGCACCGCATTTTGATTAGAAAACTACAAATATTACTTTAATAATTAGCTAGAGAATTAAAGCGCATGAAGAATAGGAATTAAACTACTGCAATTATAATTGGAGAACAGATTACAAAATAAATGTAAAGATCCGGTTTGCTACCCCAATCCGGGGAGCTAGTCTAACTACTCAAACATAAACATAAAAAATAATATAAATAAAAGAGAAAACATTAATAAGTAACGAAAATAATATGTGGAAATGGTGGTGGTATGGTGATGTGTGGTGGTGGTGATGAATTTATGGATGGACGTAGTGGTGTGTGATGAAGGTGTCGATGGGTGATGGTGGCTGATGAGTCGTAGTGAAGAGAATGGTATCTGGTATGTAAACGTGGTGGTGATGTTGTATAAGAGTGAGCTAGAGGAGAGAGCCTCTCTCTTGGGGACGTGAATAATCGATGTATCTCGTCCATCCTCGTTATATAGAAGCAGCGATCCACTTTAGATAAAAGAAATTATTTACCTTTTAAACTTGATAAAAATGTGTCGGGACTCTTCTGCCGGTCGCGTCTGGACTTGCGTCAGGATGAGCAAGTCTAGACGTCTCTGGAAAATCTTCATCGATTGCTTAATTGGTCGCGTCCGGACTTGCGTCCGGCTGAGCAAGTCCGGATGTCTCTATAGGCGTCACGCAGAAAGTTTCCTTCTAGTGGCGTCCGGTTGTGCGTCCGAACGTCTCTAAACATCTTCCTCCTTGAAGCGTTCGGCTAGGCGTCCAGCTAGGAAACCTGGATGAAAGTGTGTTGTCCGACCCAAGTTGTCCAGACGGAAGTCCAGACGTGTCTAACACTTGTCTCAGCCTGCTAACTTCGACGGGGCTTAGATTCTTCGTTTTAGCTTCGTTTTGCCCCCCGTTTGTTGCGTTGGAATCCTCATGAGAAAATCTATACATTTTATAGACTTTTCACTGCATTAGACACATAAAATGTATCAGTTCACATCAAAATATAAATATGAGGAAAAACATATGATAAGTGAGAAATACGACATGAATTGTTATGAAAATGGGAAGAATTAAAGCCCTAAAAATAGATGTATTTCACACTTATCAATTTTTTGATCTGAAGACAATGAGTTGATGCATGCGCATTGAAAGGGAGATTATTGTCACCCAACATCTGGCTGCATATCTCAGTTTCTGGTCTCAACCAGCCACTACTCATAGTTTAAGGTGCAGATAAGGTAGAATTTGATGACATAAATGTAGAAAGGAGAAGGACAACATGAACAACAAGTATAGGCCTACTATTTCTTCAGCTCTGATACCATGTCGAAACTGCTGGAACAGTGGCGACTGAGATCCCAAGAAATAAATTATTTATATTAAATGTTCTCATACATGACCTAGTTGTAAAGTATTTATACTAGTGTACAAGGCATCAAAACACATAGTAGCAATTACAAATTACATCAGGATTAGTTGAGCTTTGTTTCCAGTCATCATTTTATTGAATTGGGTTCAGTTTTATATTGAGCTTTTGTTATCTCGCAATTATGCCCTTGCGCTCCGAATGAATGCAAGCCTGGTCTAGAGCAAAGAATTAAGAAATGAAGAGATGACAATGGCTTCAGCAGCACATCTGTAACTTGACCAGCTTCATAGATACAAGGATATTTGAAGAGATCGATTGTGCACATGTTCATAGACAAAATAGAAGTCTAAACCAATGTGCTTGGCTCGAGCATGAAACTCCTGATTCGCTGCGCGGTATGTGGCTCCCAATGTCGCACCATAGCATAAGAGATTGAGGTAAGCGAATTCTTAACTTACCGAGGAGGTTTTATAGCCATATTACGTTGCATGTAGCATAGGCCATGTCTTGGTATTCAGCTGTGGTAGTGGATCGAGCTACCATAGTTTCTTTTTATATTACCATGAGATTTGAGATTTGCTAAAATAAACACAATAACTGGTGGTAGATCTTTTGTCTGTGATGTCACTTGTCCAGTCAGCATCAGAAAATGCTTCGAGTTTAGCAGGTGTAGCAGAAAAATATGTCACTACCTCTGCACCTAGGTAGTATACCTCACCTAGGTAGTATACCTATCATTTTACGGGAAAAGTGATGAAGTGGGTTGTCTATCTCAAGGACCTCGTTCAATTAACTAAAGAGCTCCATCTCCATTTAAGCTTCACACCTTATTCATCGCCATTTCTCTCTCTTATCTCCTCTCTACTTCTATCATGCTTGAGTAGTCTCGTTGTAGCTAGGGATTAGGATTTTGCCCTAAATCCCTAAACTCCATTGTATTTAATTCCTTGTTCTTAATTAAAGATGATTATTGAGCGATTATGGTCTTTAAGCTTGTCTTTGTTAAATTAGGAATTTGATTAGGGTTTGCTCTAATCAATTGTCATTATATTGAATTTGTTGGTCTGATATCACCGATTAGTTTAGCGTTAGTGTGAATTTCTTTGGACGGGGTTTCCAGAAGTAGAAATCAATACTGTTTGGATTAAATCAATGTTAGCCGGTTTTCAACGGATTTTTGAGAAGATATTCTCATTGCAACTTAGGGTAGATTTGTGCTTAATGCTTAGGTGAAATACCCCAAACCTAACTATGATTTTTAGATGTTAAAATAAGATATAAGAAGGCTAAAACATGCCTTAGAGACATTAGGAAAAAATTTAAACCATAGAAAACACAAGGAAACACCATAAGAGCAATTTAAGCAAAAACATGCTCTAAGCTTGGAGTAACTTTGATTAACACCCAAATATCCTTCTTAGACCTTAGTAACATGCTAATTGACATGTTAAATCAATTACTAAAGAAATAAAACATCAAAAACAAGTTAAAACACAAATTGTGCTTTAAGGATTCGTAAAGCACATTTTTGAAAAATTATCTTGGAAAGAGGTTTTGAGTGGCTAAATGCCCATGATTACACCTTAATCAACTTGTGTACTACTTAGTATCACATTAGAAAGCCTAAATCAATGGGCCTAAGAGCCAAGTCATTTAAGGGCCTAAGTGCCAAGCAAATTAACTTTATGCACTACATTATGATGTAGTGTAGTTTGGATGTAAATTGTGTGTAGAGAAAGTTGTATGAGGATTTGAGTATTCTCGATTGCTTAAGGATGAAAAAAACTAGATGTTTTGGTTTAAGAGAGTGTTAGGGAGACCATGTCAAAATTTAATGAAGAAACAAGATGTTTTAAGTGTTTAAATGAAGTATTATGACCTAGGTTGTACTAGGCACCACTAATGGTTAAATGGGTGGAAATAAATGAGTTAAGGTGTTCATTGGGTGTTAGGTTGACCTAGAGATGTCTAGGAGGAACTATAAGATAGGATGGTGAATTTAAAGTACCAAAACCATGATAAGAGAAGTTGTAAAACTAGTGTAAGGTTTGAAGTAAAATAAGGTATAATGTTTTGTGAAAGTGTAAGTGTGAACTAAGGTGTATAACCTTGGGAATTTTGAGTAAAGGGAGTGGGAATGAGAAATAATGCTTGAGGAGTAGTTATTTTGGTTTAAAGTAAAGATGGATGAACAAAGATGCTTATGAAGTGGTGGAAATGGCATAAAAGGAAACACTTTGGTTAGTTGAAGTTTTAGGAAAATTGAGATGTTGGAAGTGTAACGAGCTAAGTGTTAAGTGTTAGAAATTCTTGTAAGAAGTTGAGGAAATGATCAAGGGATTTATTGGAAGGTTTAGCAATGAGTTAGGAGAGAGTTTAATGTGCCAAGATGATGTTAGAATATACTAAGACACTTGTGGAAAGAATTAGAGTGGATTGAGCATTTTGGGAAAAGGTCTACAGTGGACCGACCCTGGCTAGGTCGGTCTGACTATGATTTCCAAGGGGTGATGTTTCTGACTTCGACCGACCCAAGAGTGTTGGGCCGGTCGTGGGTCAGTCGAGTGTAAGATTTCAGTCAGAGAAGTTTCTGTCTCCGAACGACCCAAGGGGGTTGGGTCGGTCGGTGGGTCGGTCGGCCCTTATAAAAAAAATAGAAAAGAAAGAGTGGCATTAGTAGTCCACCATAAGGAGGGTAATGATGATTAGAAAGGTAAGCATATAAGAACTTAAGGAATTAAGCTAAGTAAAATGAATTAAGTGTTTAAGGTTAAGTTTATAAGGACTTAGTGGTTATTAGTTGGGGATCATTAATGGCTAAGTAAGCTAAGTAATTTGGAAGTAATTAACAACCTAAGTTGGATGAATGTTTAGGATTTGAGAGTTTGGACTCAGAAGGGGATTAAAGAACCGAACAACCGATGGTGTACGGTATGGTTTTCTTGTAGCCTGCTTGCTAACGAGGTGTCTCTCGGATTGTGTGCTAATTGTTTATATGTTTCGACTAAAACAAGATAAAGCATGCAACCGGACTATTAAGTTTCTTGTGTGTTTGCATAGTACTAACACACTTGACTTTGAGGTTAGTTACTAACTATGTTTGGTAAACAATGGTTGAGATAAGATTGCACTTCCTAATTGTTGGTTGGTTAATACCCGAAAAAGGTTTAACTAACTCTTCGTTTTTAAGACTTTCTACTAACTAGAACTTGGGGGGATTGAGGAATCCGGGACTGGCTTTGGTCATGCATGTTAAGGAAAGGGGGTCGGTATCTGAATTAGATCCGACTTCCGCTTGAGACTCGTCTATGACTTGTCGCCTAGAGTCGACATATAGACTCGACCACCTTGGATTACAGTTCAAGGTGGGAGGCCAGATTAAGATGATGTGGTGAGATCTCTTAAATCCCAAATTTAAGAAATGATGTTTATTTAAACCAATGAAGTTAATAGCTCATTGGCTAGGGTTACTTTTGACCCAACAAAGATAAACAATGAGTTAAGAAACAACCAATTCTAGTTAAAGTGTAACACCCCAACTACTAACAACACCCTTAACAACACCTTGCAGCGGAAATCATAACTCATAACATAACTTAACTCCTTGGTGTTACACGCCGTTAGCCACCCACGTGGCTAACAAGGCTAACATACACACATTGTACCGGTCTGATGGACTAAACTCCCGAGCAACTACACATAAATCCCGTTCCATGTCCAACAATCATTATACACTTACATTACAACTGTACCGAGTAATTACCAACTAACGCCGATACAATTTCGGTCTTACTACACCTACAATACTTACACAATTTGCATGAACGCCCACATACAAAACAACTACCCCGTCCTACTCTCGAACGGCTTCCAGTTCTTGTACCTGAAACAGGAAAGAAGAAAGGGTGGCCCCCCAGGGGCTCAGCACCTTTGCTGGTATGGTAATCCCGCAGCCCGCATGCTACCGGGCCACGCACAACTAATTGTCTTCTTAGCATGCGATTGATTTTATTTTAAACATACACAACTACACACATACTTCATGCTTAAAAGCAAACATCCATTAGTAAGACACAAACACAAGATTAGTACACTCAACATAACAACACCTTCACTTGATAACATACACACAACTTAGTTCCGTTCTTCTTAGAGAACATAGACTTCACTTAGGGAGTGCCGGGGTGATATAAGCCCGAGCACAGCATACATACATTTTCTTTACTTAGGTGTGGCGGCCTCATATAGGACCGATCACACCTTACACAATTTCCCCCTAGCTCCAATAATGATGAGGTAGGTAAGCCTTGGTTAAGCTTGTGGGTGGTTGTAATTCAAGGAGGAAAAACAACCGTAACATAGTAAAGAGGGAGTCGAAGCGAACATAGGCCTCAACACCCTACCAACATTTCACATAATTTCCCCCTAGCCCGATGTGGAGGTCGGGTAGGTAAGCTTTGGCTAAGCTAGTGGGAGGTCGAACATCCAAGAAGGATAAACAACCCTAACATACCAGAGTGGGAGTTAATTCACATATATTCATCAACTCTCAAACAACACGCGCGACCGGAACGACCGGATTCCTCACCATACATAACATACTTATTAGTTAGAGGTTCCGTTATGGAACTTATCACATACATACATCACATTGTGTCACTAACTCGGTTAGACGCATCAGGGAAAATCACATTCCATTTCAACAACATGGATAACAGTATCCAATAACAACAACATACTGAACAAGTCACATACACCACAAAGTCACCACATACACTAACGCACGGATAGTCGTAGTTAGAACGTTCCCGTGGGTTGGGACGTTTATTCCGAATACCGATCCTTTATGTGACCCTAGAGTCGGTTAGCTATGGTTTAAACATAATTAAGGTTAAACGGCATCGGTGTTAGTTACGCCACATTAATGAATTACTATAAACTCTTTTCATGCTTTATCTTGCAAGGTGGCAAAACACACAGAAAACACATTGGCATACAAGCCGGTGTAATCCGGTAGGACACAGGTTGCAAGAAATACCTGTCACCGTGGGGAATTACTTTACCGGTGTTCTCACGTTCCTCGATTCACACTTGTTCTTCATGTCACACTCTTGAACCACTATTTACATGTCAAATGGTTCAATTAGTATCAAGGTGTTACGGTAGGCACGTAATTACTCCCGTACTTACCCCGTTATCCTGTTATTTCGGTTTAACTTTGTGTACTTAAACTCACAACTTTCTCAATCATTTCCAACACTTGTTTACACTTCTTAGGACCTTTAAAAGTCACCAAACAAGTCCTTAACAACATCCAAAACCATTACCCATCAATCCCCCACCTTTGGAACACTTTAGAACACCTTTTAGGCAATTTTTGCCCTGGTCCGGGACTTGGTCCGGACCCAAGGTCCGGACCACTTCTTGAAATCACTCTCGGCTTCATTTTTGACATTGGTCCGGGACTTGGTCCTGGACCTAGGTCCCGGACCACCTCTAAACCCAACTCTCGGCGTATTTTTAAGCTTGGTCCGGGACCTTATACAAGGGCTAGGTCCCGGACCCTGCTAAAAAGCTGATAAAAGTCCATTTTTCAACCCCTAAACCAACCTTAATCCACACCTAATCATTCCATAAACTTTCCATAAGTTTTCTACATAATTAAACACCTCAAAACATTCCTTAAACATTCCTAAAACGTTGGTCCAATTCATCACCCAATTCTTGCTCAAATTCAACAAACTCAATTTCTCACATTTTGCATTTTGCACTCTTTTGCAATTCTAACCTCTTCTTGCTGGTTTTTACATCCTAGCAACCTCACCAAATGCATCAATGACCATTACACGTCATTCCTAAACAGTTGCATCCTCTAAACCCAAGTTCACTCCTTGTTTCACAAGTTATCGACACTAATTCTTCTTCTTGGAATTCTAAGTTCCTACCACCATTATGCTACAGATTTTGCACCCCTCCACCTATCATTCTCCATCTACCATTACAAGGTCATCGAGTATCTCAACTCAACCACATACACACCTAGCTTCTTCCTTTAATAAAAACACTCAAGTCCAAAATCTCCTAAACAAATTTTGACAGCACTTGGCTACTTTCTTGGCATTCTCACCACACTTAAATAGCTCACAAACACTTCTTCTCCCCTGTTTGGTTTAAACATCACAACCACATCAAATTCTCATTTATTCACCATCTAACTAGCTTAGTTCACAAGCTCATTTCTCACACTTAAACAACATTAAACATTCTCATTCCCACTCAATATTATTGTACCATGACTACACCAATTCAAGAGAATTAATCCAACTCTAAAATCTGTTCCACAAGTCAAATGAAACTAACTCAAGGTAAGCTCATTACCTTGTTATTCTCGGTTTTCTTCCTCTCCTTCTCTTTCTTTTTGCTCCATCTTTCTTTACTTGTTTTCACAACACACCAGGGGGTCTAGATTGCCATCTACAATCATATCCCCATACACACATAACAACCTAATTAATTTAAATTCTCCACACAAAAACTAGTATTTCAAGAACTAGTTTTTTTTTTTTGGCTCTAGCTTAGATTTACCTTAGAGTATCCAAAAGGAGAGCTTAGCAATCAAAATGATGAAGTTCCACCACTCCACAAGGACATAAGGAAACCGGCTGAAATGGAGAAAATATTCAACGTGGAGGAATTTTTCCAAAATTGGAAGAACTAGCTAGAAATGGAGAACTTTTGACTTTCTTTTTACCTTTGAGTATCAAGAAGATGTTGGAGACTCAAAAACACCTCTTTAAGCTCTAAAATGGCCTACCTCCATGGAGATGAAGATGAATGTTTCAAGCTTTTGAAGGGTGGAAAACGTAGCCCTCGTCGATCGAATCTAACGGTAGTATTTTTGAGGTTTGGTGAAGAGATGCGTGAGTTAATGGAGGAAGAAGGTGTGGGCTGTGTGCTCACTTGTGAAGTCGCCGATTGACAGAGGAGGAAGAAGGAGTTCTGGTTGAAGAAGAAGAAAAACGTGGGAGAAGGTGGGGAATAGGAGAGAGAAAAGCAAAAGTAATATTTGTACTTTCTTACTTTACTCTTTTGACTTAAAAGCATTCAAAATAAGAGAGGAGGAGGACAAAAACGTGTGGGTCTGTGTAAAAGAGGGGAATCATTTTATTTTACAAGTTAAGGGATTACTTTACCCTTATTACGGTTTACACCCCAAATGTTCCCGGTTTTTACACTATTCACCAATCCGGCCCGTTTTCCGGAATTTTCTTGTTTTTTAATTTTAATGGTTATTGTACTCCCATTAATGTTTAATTGTAGTTATATAGTCAACTATAATTTTTACGGGGTCGTTTAACTGTTTAAGGTCACGTTTTCGGGTTTCCTCGAAAAACGCGCTTTAAGACTCCGTTAGCGTTTTAACGCATTGTTTGGATCCGTTTTCTTCGGGAATTTTTCCCACATGTTCTTAGTGTATATTTAAGGTATAAAAATATATTTATAGCCCTAGTGAAGGTTATATACCTCCTAAAATAATTAAATACGCGTTTCCACGTTTTGTGACTTTTACGCATTTTCTTTTTCTTTTTGGTTTTTATTTCTTCACCAATAATCTTAAGGACTTAATTAGCCTTAGAAAATTATAATTACATAATTAATTAACATATTAAGGTTTGGGGTATTTCAATCTACCCCCCTTAAAAGAACTTCGTCCTCGAAGTTCACACTTCCCACACATCGTTGGTTAGAATACGGGGATTACTTGCAACATATAACTTCCATAACAACATACTTTACGTCACACCCTCGGACTTAACAGTCCGGGTAACACATCCATACATACATAACATACTTACTTAGTAACCTCGGACTTAATGGTCCGGGTACCTTAACAACATTTGCACATACATAACAACCCTTAGACTCTTGGGTCTGGGTAACATAACAACATTTAGACTCGTAGGTCTTGTTAACATAACAGCCTTCAGACACATAGGTCTGGGTAATATAACACTTTCAGAACTCAACCACCTTAGGACTCGAGGTCAAAATAATATTTATCACATATACCACACAACATGTCTTAGCATGTATACCAACCAGAAATTCCTTTTCCATCTCTTCATGGGTTCGAGACCCATGTTGAGTACATATACACTGTGATCCCGCAGAACCCGGTCGCGATGGACACCTTCTGGTCCCCGTTCCTTTGGGAATCAAAACAATTGCGTACATCTTTAAAATATACTTCTCATGTCACCGGTCCGAAGACAAAGGCTCATACGTCCTCAGCTCGTGAGCAGTAATAGGAAAATACTCTATATGAGGTTAAGTGTAATGAAATCCTTATTGGAAAATACCAATTGAAGATCCTTTTACAAGGTCAGTAAAAGTAGTCCTTCCGTTTGAAAATACCAAGAATCTTAGGGATATTAATTGAAAATCTGAAATCACCAATTTAAAATTCTTTTGAAAACACAATACAACTCCAAGTCCAATTATTGCTAACTGCATCTTATTCCTGATGTGATTATTTGTGACCACTTATAGGGAGTTTCAAGAATCATCCAACCCTGATGTGATCAGCATCAGTGTTGAACTATCTTTCCACCCCAATTTGTGTTCGGCTTCCCTTGATCTCATGATAATCAAGTTTCACCTCCCACTTCAATTTCAAACAGCAACTAATTCAACATATACCATTTTCTATCTTTTTAATCCAGTCGTAATCATTACATCTCCAAGGATAGAACTCCGTCTATCAATCATCTCCATTCACTTTAATCCAGTTACCTAGGGAATCTTATTCTCACTAGGTTCTATGTCGGTTTCATACCCTTCCATAGATCACTATATTGTATATACATATATTTTATCAAAATACAACACACAGTTTTTTTTTTACATTTAGTATCATATAAACATATACTGTCGGGGTTCAGTTCCCCGGGAGTTTTTCTACTCCCTTATACTTATACTTTCACACACATCCGTTAACAAAACAACATACTTATCACAGTGGTGTTCGCATCTTCTGTGCGCAATTACCACAATTACATGAATGCGTATGTTTATGTAGCACACGCACCAATCATCAACCAAATCATTTGTGCTATGCACACCATAGTTCACGTACACTTGTACGGTAACAGACATTAAGTGGTTTTGCGCTCTACCCCCCTTAAAAGGGATTACGCCCACGTACTCAATCACTTAATCACTGGTTTATAAACTCCTAATAAACCGTCGTGAGTGTTGTATCTCCACACGGTTTATTATACAATGTGTTCTGGTTGTGGATCTTAGCCATATTGGCGGTTTTAGTCCCTACCCAAGAATTCTCCTTAGAGTTTATTTAATTCATAACCAGTTTCGATTCTGGCCTATGAAACTTCTAGGCGTTAACAATTAGCCTTTTACGCATATTCACTTGAATCGCTGGCTCACTAGTTTCTGCTGCGTGACTCTTGATAATCCAGGTCTTAGTTTGTCCCATACATTATTCTTACTATATTGTACATCCTCGATTATCACCTTTATCTTGGCAATAACAGTTTCTCTACCGACGCGTGGTATCACTTACCATGAGCGAACTCGGTGAGTTACAGACTTACTATTCACCTCCATGATAATTCACTGTATTCCACAATGACTTACTTGATTTCTTCCGACTTACTGTCGGTTGAGTTTGAGTTACTACCAATTGTGTAGTACTCTGTCGGTTATTTCCAACACTTGAGGTATATTCCATACCGATATTTAATAATCGTGTTACTGTAGTCACTTATGCCAATCAAGTACTCTTTGATTGGTACGACCGTGCTTCTCTTATGCATCGGTTTTATCACACCATAAGTCTTGTTCTTCCATCACAATTGACATTACCCAAACTTCCTAGCTATCTCACTTGATCATTACCGCGCAAGCGCAATACCAAAACACTCAGTCCTACAGAGTGCAGAGGCGTAAACTCTTGACAGTAAATCTCTTATGCGATTGCAATAGGAATTCACACTGTGTTCCTTATCACATAGCATCAACTACTGGCTTATTGCTCAGTCTGTGTGTCATCACTTATTTGTATGTCCCTTGAGTTTGACTCATAACTGGTCCTATTTGCCACATTATTATTTAACAATACTTATACAACGGTCGCTTACTGCGGTCCGTGCTTCCACTCATTGTATAACATTAACTTACACTGCATCCGCCATTATATTAGCTTCCACCATTCCACTGTGTTTCGCCATTTATTTGGCCGGTTACTGAATACGCTATTCTTCGAGTCTTTATGCTCCTTGAGCGTTGTTCATTACACATTTAGCATCCCACACCTATGGTGGTTGCTATCTGACTTATTGCTTTCCCGGTCTCCACAACTGGTATAAGCGCTACTTTTCGTATTATTCTCATTCACATCATTGTCGGTTAATAACGACGTAGTCGACCCTTAACTACCGCTGTTGCGTCTCACCATCTTAAGAGGTATCCCCACTCTTAAAGCAGTGATTCGTTATCCGCTTTACTTACTTATACAACATAAACTTCCGTAATCAATAAAATTTCCTTAACACATTTTACCTGTGGCTTATAAGCCCTATTGCCTCGAGCTCTGCTCATTGTAGGCTTTCCACACGCATTTACTTCTCCGTACAATATTACATGGTTCCTTTCATGGGATGCCCCTTCAAGGATGTCAGACTTCGTCCTGACGACTTATATTTAAACTGGGTGTTAGTTTCAACCCTTGCGTTTCTGCCACGTATTCTCGTTCAACCATTGTTGGTCCAAACACCCTTTTAAGGATAGTTCCTGGGTGTTACTAGGTTATGCCATTACATCTGGCTTTCACTTATGAGTACGTTTAAGTAACTACATCGCCTTGCGTTCTTGGCTGGGTTAAATATCCTCTCCAGTGAGATTGATATCCCTAGTGATCATTTCGGGAGCCTCATCCCGATCATTGCACATTGACGTGCCTTGCTATACTTAGGCTGGGTACTTATTCCAGCTATTACGCTCATCCATCCAGATCCTTGAGACATATGCTATGTCTTTACTTACTAATCAGTGCACTTCGCACATCCGGACTCTTAAACACTTCCTTGAAATAAACTCACTAATTCCTTTAGCCTCCTTAGCTTAACTGGGTTCCTTCACTTCAGCCATTCGATGTAATCCATTACTCTTGTTTGAGTTTTACTGCGAACCGTAGTATGGAGTCGACTATTTCTCGTGTTCCAGACTCCACTCGTATACATATATGGGGTATCCTACTGATACATTGCTACTTACCCGACTAACCCATAAGAAGGTCTGTCAGGCCCACAAGCTCCTATCGGAGTGCGGTCGTCCCACATTACTGTTGGTACACTCGTAGTGTCCGTCACACGCCTAGGTGAAGTATTCTGTTGTTAACTCCCTTATATTATCCCGTGATAATATGCATTCCGTGCTTCCCGAACTTAATCCAGGGAAAGCTTATCCACCGTTGTATTATTATGAACTCAATCCATTCCTCGGGTCGTTACCCTTGGGTTTACCGGTTTCCATCCGGTTATTCAAAGTAAACTGGGTATAACTTACCTACCATGTGGCACTGAGGCCGGTGTAGGTTCTGGTCTGGTTTTAAAAGAAGAATTAAAACAGGTTGGGTTTGAAAGAAAATTTGGTTTTGGAAAAAGAGTTGAAAATAAATTTAGGTTGAAAGAAAAATTCTCGTGGCTTCACAACATTCTCTCGCCTTAACCAAGTCTAGCTTCTTGCTGACTGGTGTAATTCCAATTACAGAGGTCAGGCTGCTAAGCCTTTCCACAGTTATGATGATCTCACTTTACTTCATGGTACTTTACTAAGTACTTTATAGTTGCTAATAATTTGTCGCCAGCCTTGTTGTAGCAGCACTTGCCTTGGCAAGTGCGCCATGCTGACTGGCTACTGGTTCAATACACATCGGTTGCGGTACTGCTTTGACCCGCTCTAACATCCGTGGCCTTGATGGCCCTTGCTTGATCTTACAATCTTAACAACAATTTCTTGGGTAGTTCTCTCTGTCTTCACATGATAACCATTAACTAGGGTGTTTCCCATTCTGGGAGACCCCTTTTTACTTAGTATCGTATCCTCCTCGCACAACGTTGCAGTTCCTTAGTCCGGTTGGTATACCGTTGGTGTATTAGTTAACATTGTAGTCCCGTAGACACTCGTCTCGGGTTTCATTACGTCGCTTCTTGCCTGTTGCACGGTTAGTGCTTGCAAGCTGGTTATCCTCGACTGCTTCGCATGTCGACCCAGGTTGCCGGAAATTCTATTTTCTTATGCTTAAGTTCCTTTACTCATCGCTACCTCATGCGGTAGACACTGTTAAAATGGAGGCCGTCTTCGAGATTCACACCTTTCGGGATCTACCGTGTGACAGGTCCTCCGTGCTTATTAGGACATTTAATAACAGCCAGATCGGGTATTCCCGAGTAAGAGGGGACTTTCCTCTCTCTGGGTTCTTCCCGAGTTATAATATAGGGTTTGTGGAGGGCGGGATGGATGTCGTAGGTAATCCAGTACACATTGGTATTTCCTACTAGCGTACTTTCTCACGCTATCCCTCAACCCTAACCCCATACTACATCTTAACTCGGGTACTTTCCTAGCTCGATAATTTCAGTCATCAAGCGATACTTCGCTCTGATACCACTTTTTGTACACCCCAACTACTAACAACACCCCTTAACAACACCTTGTCGCGGAAATCATAACTCATAACATAACTTAACTCCTGGTGTTACACCCGTTGCCACCCACGTGGCTAACTAGGCTAACATACATACATTGTACCGGTCTGATGGACTAAACTCCCGAGCAACTACACATAAATCCCGTTCCATGTCAACAATCATTATACACTTACATTACAACTGTACCGAGTAATTACCAACTAACGCCGATACAATTTCGGTCTTACTACACCTACAATACTTACACAATTGCATGAACGCCCACATACAAACAACTACCCCGACCTACCCCGTCCTACTCTCGAACGGCTTCCAGTTCTTGTACCTGAAACAGGAAAAGAAGAAAGGGTGGCCCCCTAGGGGGCTCAGCACCTTTGCTGGTATGGTAATCCCGCAGCCCGCATGCTACCGGGCCACGCACAACTAATTGTCTTCTTAGCATGCGATTGATTTTATTTTAAACATACACAACTACACACATACTTTGCTTAAAAGCAACATCCATTAGTAAGACACAACACAAGATTAGTACACTCAACATAACAACACCTTCACTTGATAACATACACACAACTTAGTTCCGTTCTTCTTAGAGAACATAGACTTCACTTAGGGAGTACCGGGGTGATATAAGCCCGGGCACAACATACATACATTTTCTTTACTTAGGTGTGGCGGCCTCATATAGGACCGATCACACCTTACACAATTTCCCCTAGCTCCAATAATGATGAGGTAGGTAAGCCTTGGTTAAGCTTGTGGGTGGTTGTAATTCAAGGAGGAAAAACAACCGTAACATAGTAAAGAGGGAGTCAAAGCGAACATAGGCCTCAACACCCTACCAACATTTCACATAATTTCCCCCTAGCCCGATGTGGAGGTCGGGTAGGTAAGCTTTGGCTATAGCTAGTGGGAGGTCGAACATCCAAGAAGGATAAACAACCCTAACATACCAGAGTGGGAGTTAATTCACATATATTCATCAACTCTCAAACAACACGCGCGACCGGAACGACCGGATTCCTCACCATACATAACATATACTTATTAGTTAGAGGTTCCTTTATGGAACTTATCACATTGTGTCACTAACTCGGTTAGACGCATCAGGGAAAATCACATTCCATTTCAACAACATGGATAACAGTATCCAATAACAACAACATACTGAACAAGTCACATACACCACACAAAGTCACCACATACACTAACGCACGGATAGTCGTAGTTAGAACGTTCCCGTGGGTTGGGACGTTTATTCCGAATACCGATCCTTTATGTGACCCTAGAGTCAGTTAGCTATGGTTTAACACATAATTAAGGTTAAACGGCATCGGAGTTAGTTACGCCACATTAATGAATTACTATAAACTATTTTCATGCTTTATCTTGCAAGGTGGCAAACACACAGAAAACACATTGGCATACAAGCCGTGTAATCCGGTAGGACACAGGTTGCAAGAAAACCATACCTGTCACCGTGGGGAATTACTTTACCGGTGTTCTCACGTTCCTCGATTCACCTTGTTCTTCATGTCACACTCTTGAACCACTATTTACATGTCAAATGGTTCAATTAGTATCAAGTGTTACGGTAGGCACGTAATTGCTACTCCCGTACTTACCCCGTTATCCTGTTATTTCGGTTTAACTTTGTGTACTTAAACTCACAACTTTCTCATCATTTCCAACACTTGTTTACACTTCTTAGGACCTTTAAAAGTCACCAAACAAGTCCTTAACAACATCCAAAACCATTACCCATCAATCCCCCACCTTTGGAACACTTTAGAACACCTTTTAGGCAATTTTTGCCCTGGTCCGGGACTTGGTCCGGACCAAGGTCCCGGACCACTTCTTGAAATCACTCTCGGCTTCATTTTTGACATTGGTCCGGGACTTGGTCCTGGACCTAGGTCCCGGACCACCTCTAAAACCCAACTCTTGGCGTATTTTTAAGCTTGGTCCGGGACCTTATACAAGGGCTAGGTCCCGGACCCTGCTAAAAAGCTAATAAAAGTCCATTTTCAACCCCTAAACCAACCTTAATCCACACCTAATCATTCCATAAACTTTCCATAAGTTTTCTACATAATTAAACACCTCAAACATTCCTTAAACATTCCTAAAACGTTGGTCCAATTCATCACCCAATTCTTGCTCAAATTCAACAAACTCAATTTCTCACATTTTGCATTTTGCACTCTTTTGCAATTCTAACCTCTTCTTGCTGGTTTTTACATCCTAGCAACCTCACCAAATGCATCAATGCCCATTACACGTCATTCCTAAACAGTTGCATCCTCTAAACCCAAGTTCACTCCTTGTTTCACAAGTTATCGACACTAATTCTTCTTCTTAGAATTCTAAGTTCCTACCACCATTATGCTACAGATTTTGCACCCCTCCACCTATCATTCTCCATCTACCATTACAAGGTCATCTAGTATCTCAACTCAACCACATACACACCTAGCTTCTTCCTTTAATAAAAACACTCAAGTCCAAAATGTCCTAAACAAATTTTGACAGCACTTGGCTACTTTCTTGGCATTCTCACCACACTTAAATTAGCTCACAAACACTTCTTCTCCCCTGTTTGGTTTAAACATCACAACCACATCAAATTCTCATTTATTCACCATCTAAACTAGCTTAGTTCACAAGCTCATTTCTCTCACTTAAACAACATTAAACATTCTCATTCCCACTCAATATTATTGTACCATGACTACACCAATTCAAGAGAATTAATCCAACTCTAAAATCTGTTCCACAAGTCAAATGAAACTAACTCAAGGTAAGCTCATTACCTTGTTTATTCTCGGTTTTCTTCCTCTCATTCCTCTTTCTTTTTGCTCCATCTTTCTTTACTTGTTTTCACAACACACCAGGGGGTCTAGATTGCCATCTACAATCATATCCCCATACACACATAACAACCTAATTAATTTAAATTCTCCACACAAAAGCTAGTATTTCAAGAACTAGTTTTTTTTTTGGCTCTAGCTTAGATATTACCTTAGAGTATCCAAAAGGAGAGCTTGGCAATCAAAATGATGAAGTTCCACCACTCCACAAGGACATAAGGAAACCGGCTGAAATGGAGAAAATATTCAACGTGGAGGAATTTTTCCAAAATTGGAAGAACTAGCTAGAAATGGAGAACTTTTGACTTTCTTTTTACCTTTGAGTATCAAGAAGATGTTGGAGACTCAAAAACACCTCTTTAAGCTCTAAAATGGCCTACCTCCATGGAGATGAAGATGAATGTTTCAAGCTTTTGAAGGGTGGAAGACGTAGCCCTCGTCGATACGAATCTAACGGTAGTATTTTTGTGAGGTTTGGTGAAGAGATGCGTGAGTTAATGGAGGAAGAAGGTGTGGGCTGTGTGCTCACTTGTGAAGTGGCCGATTGACAGAGGAGGAAGAGGATTCTGGTTGAAGAAGAAGAAAAACGTGGGAGAAGGTGGGGAATAGGAGAGAGAAAAGCAAAAGTAATATTTGTACTTTCTTACTTTACTCTTTTGACTTAAAAGCATTCAAAATAAGAGAGGGAGGAGGACAAAAACGTGTGGGTCTGTGTAAAAGAGGGGAATCAGATTTTATTTTACAAGTTAAGGGATTACTTTACCCTTATTACGGTTTACACCCCAAATGTTCCCGGTTTTTACACTATTCACCAATCCGGGCCCGTTTTCCGGAATTTTCTTGTTTATTTAATTTTAATGGTTATTGTACTCCCATTAATGTTAATTGTAGTTATAAGTCAACTATAATTTTTACGGGGTCGTTTAACTGTTTAAGGTCACGTTTTCGGGTTTCCTCGAAAAACGCGCTTTAAGACTCCGTTAGCGTTTTAACGCATTGTTTGGATCCGTTTTCTTCGGGAATTTTTCCCACATGTTCTTAGTGTATATTTAAGTATAAAAATATATTTATAGCCCTAGTGAAGGTTATATACCTCCTAAATAATTAATACGCGTTTCCACGTTTTGTGACTTTTACGCATTTTCTTTTTCTTTTTGGTTTTTATTTCTTCACCAATAATCTTAAGGACTTAATTAGCCTTAGAAAATTATAATTACATAATTAATTAACATATTAAGGTTTGGGGTATTTCATAAAGGATGGTTGGTGTAATGAGACTGGGATAAGACTTGAGATAAGATAGGAATGGATTGAGATTAAAAGAAATAAAAACTTTAGGAGTTAAAAGTTAACTCACTTACTTAAGGAAAGCTTTTAAGTCATTCATTGTGTTTGATCTATAATTGTTCATATGTGGTGTGGTTTTTATTGAACTTCTTATTTATGTTGTGTTATTAATTAACTACATGCTATCGACAAGTAGTTGTAGTAGCCCCGTTAGCTTGGGGGCTATAAGATAATCGTACCAGCGAAGGTGCTGAGCCCCTCGGGGCATCCATATTAATTTTGCAGGAAAGAGGCCTCAGAAAACCCACCTCGAGAGTAGGAGTGGGTAGACTTAGGATGGTTTATTTGAGCACGGGTTGTGCATGTACACCCGTCTGTTGATATTGGAACTTGTGATAAATAATGTCAGTCTTTGAGATACTTGGAAACTCGGTTGGTATGTATTTTGGATAAATGGTTGTAAATATTTAAGTTCGGTGTATTCTGGTAAATCAGACCGTAGCAAGGTCCTGGTGTGCATTAAATTCCGCTGCGACATTTATACATATATATATAATAATATTATATATATATATATATATATGTTGATAAGTTACGATAACCACGATTGGATTAAGTTGAGGTGTTACAAAAAGTGGTATCAGAGCGTAGTTACGCTCTGAACAAAGAAATACTGAACTTAGATAGCCACCGAGTTAGGATATGAGTTAAGACATAAGTTATGGGATAAGGGTGTGAGAATTTAGAGTGAGGAGAGTCAGATGACCACTAATAAGTGTGGATCGTCTTTGCCATCTACGGACGATATAAACCGTGAACCAAGACCTTTGTAAACAAAAGCCTAATGTGCTTTATGCTTGTTGAGATGTCAGGAAGGAGAGGAGGCGTAGGCCGTGGCCGAGGTGATCAGGCAACTGAGATATCGGGAGGGCAGACGATCACTGAGGTCGTGGCTGCCGCTTTAGGGCATATGGGCTATCATCCTGGTGCACCGCCACCACCACCACCACCACAGCCCCGGGAACCTAACTGGGTGAAGTGTCTTGTTGACCTTCGACCCCCACCGTTCAAAGGGGAGATGGATCCCGCCAAGCTCGAAGCATACATCTCCGAGATGGAGAATGCATTCGAGACCCTTGACGTACCTGCTGGAGTCAAGGTTCGACTTGCAGCGTTTTATCGAAAGGGAGTGGCGGGTGATTGGTGGAAACTGGTAAAGGCCGAGCATGTGGCCAACCCAGAATTCGGTTGGGATCAGTACACGGCTCTACTACGAGCCAAATACTACCCCGCCCTTGTCCAGACGAAGAATCACTTACAGTTGGATGCGCTGAAGCAAACGGACAAGATGTCAGTGGACGAGTACTACTCTGAGTTCATCGCCTTGCCACGTCTTCTACCGGGACTGGGGTACTCGGACCAGATCCTCGTGGACCACTTTTATGGCGGGCTGAGCCATCGACTCCGCTATGGCATGGGCTCGACGAGCTATACTACCTTGCAGGTAATGAGAAAGGTTGAGATACTTATAAGCGATTAAGATTTTATACTATGAGAATGAGAGAAACTAACACCTTGAAAGCAGGAGTGCTATTATGCCGCTACTAAGGTGGAGATGAGCGTCCAGCCGAGGGACGAGGACAATGCCTCCAAGAGGAAGGCTGCTGGGAAGGGGTCCGACAACCAAGGGCAAGGTGGGTACAAGAAAGCAAAGTACCAGCCTCAGACCCAAAAGGGCCTGAAGGAAAAGGGGGAGAGTGAGAAGGCTGCTGAGGAGCCACTTAAGCTCACTTACGCAATAACTACTAAGCCCCTGCGCTCGAAAGCGCCAAAGGGTAAGAAAATACACCTTAATGTGAGTTAACAATATATTAGCAACCATTGAGATACAATCACTAATAATGTGAACAATCAGGGTCTGAGTCTGGGACGGGAGCCGGTGGTGGATACCAACGTCGCTATATCTGCTCTTGGTGCCACAAGGACCACACCGGACTTGACTGCAAGGGCAACAAGGTGGAGTGCAACTTTTGTGGAGTACTCGGACACCGAGCCTATGAGTGCTTCCGAAACCCGGAGAGCCGAGCCTTCAGGCCCGAGTGGAAGGGCAAGGGCAAGACCGGTCAGAACACTGGATCCGACGGTCAGAAAGCGACACATCCTGCAGCCAACAAAGGACCCCGGGTAGTCCAAAAGTCGGGACCTACTCTCCACATGGTGGATCGGGATGATGAGGCTGAACCCTCATCGAGACCAGGTACCGCTGTAACCATTAAGTAGTGAAAATTGCCTGCTTACCGCATTCATGCATGCTTGGATGAATGACTGAGTTAGATAAGACTTAGTATATGACTAGAACTTAAGTAAGATATAACCTATTACCACCTTAGGAAATTTCAACATTTGATATCCCATACCTTCAACGCTTAACCCGGAGGAGACCGACATCCAAACTCGAGAGATCACACAAGAGAAATGTTAGGTTATCTGCCCAGGTACGATTTTATTAAGAGGATACCTGACACCCGAGGCACAAATAGCCATCATAAGGAGATGCAGCTAGTTAGGAGTGGGACCGGGAGGTTTTATACACTGGAGTACCCTGGATGAGCAAAGATGAAACTAAGGATGATGAGCTTAGGCAAGGATTGGAATCCGTATGCCAAGACCTATCAGAACATGAGGGCACAAGATGGAGCTTCACCACCCGAAATACCTGAAGAGTTCCATCCAGTTGTTACACAAGCCATGGAGATCGCTCAGTAACTGGAAGCCGACCCGATCCCAGACATACAAGCAAATATGTGCATTGTTAACTTCTACGAGTAAGATGGGCGACTCAGATTACATCAGGATAAGGACGAGACAGCGGAGTCTCTCAAAAGAGGGGTACCCGTAGTGTCTTGATCCCTTGGAGATGGTGCTGAATTCCTATACGGCGAGAAGAACTGTGTGGACCGTGCCAAGAAGTTGGTATTGAAGTCCGGAGATTTGCTAATCATGGGTGGAGAGTCGAGAATGTTATACCATGGGATTAAGAAGATCAAACTGAACACAACACCGTCAACGGTAATTAATGCGACATACATGAGACTAGGACGGCTGAACTTAACCTTTAGACAGTCTTAGACATGTAATACTTTAAGTATGATGTAAGGGAACAAAGGCACATGATGTAAAAAGGATGGTTATCAATAAAATAACAGTGTTGTTCATCTTAATCGCTACGACTCGTGTTATACCATCAATACTCATGAAAAATTGTGAAATACATAGGTTGTGGACTCGGTACAGAAGGTGCACTAAGCATCCTCACAGAGGCACAGGCCAGCGAAAGCAGCACAATCCTTACCGGCATCTTTCTGATCAATGGCGTCGATGCATCTATGTTTTTCGACTCAGGGGCCTCGCTGTAGACACCAAAAATTCTCACCCCATAAAGCAAATTCCCAAAAATAAGAGGGGTCGTCGCCTTTCTTTTTCAAAAAAGTATCAACGTGCGTGCCAAAACAAAACCATCGTTTTTCTTGACAGAATTCTTAATCATTTTTCAAAGCGTTTCAGAAAAACCCAATTTTTCGAAAATGAGTTTCAAACAATAATATGTCTTAAACCTACCCTTTTGTTTAGTGACCTATTTAATATTGTCAATTAAATTTCCGTAGTTGTGAGCTTGTCATTTTTCATGATGATATTTTTACTATCTCATTTTAGTCAGACAGGCCTGGTTATAATCTAGTCTTTGGCTGAACCCAACTTAGCCCAATATCCAAGGCCCATATGATCACTTGCTCCATCTTGACAAACATAGCCCACATCCAAAGGCTGCCTTTTAAAAACAAAAAAACACTATTGTTCCCGGCAGATCGATTCACGGTAGCGTCTCCCACTCTCTCGTTTTTCCACATCTAAAACCCCGTCGATTGTCTGACCATGACCACCTTCTCCGATCTCAATCACGGCCTCACCTCCCCTCTGCTTCGGAATCCTTCACTCATCCTCAACCTACAACCGAATCTCTCCATTCTCTTCTACCTCTCTTTATGTATCGTTTTCTTCATCTGCTTCACATCTCACGATCACCGGCGGCTCTGAGTTTCCATTCTTCCATACACTCAATTCTCTCAATATTTCACACGAAGACCCAAATGAAATCGGCTGCAACTCTATCCTATTTCCTTTTATCTTCTCTCGGTGGTTCACTCTCAACAGCCTCCCACAATCCTCCTCGGTCTAGTCGTTGAACTCCAGTCCCTCCTCATTAGAGTTCCTACATTGAAACTCACGGCGATAACCCTATTTTTGTGGTTCTCAAAAGCCACCATGGTGTTCTGCTTCGGGATCCCGTTCTGTGCCTGCTGATCTCGACCCCGACCCCCTTTTCCGGCCTTTTAAGGGTTCGTCGGCGGTGTCCATTGAGGATATCATCCCCATCTCTATCGAATCAGGTTGTGGGATTTGCTTTATGTTCTACTATCTCTGCTCAAATATGTCGCTTCGCATTGTTTGTTAGTTGGGAGTTTGTTTCTTTAGGTTCAACCCATTTCCAATTTGATTCATCTGAGACTTTACAAGGATAACTCCCTGTTGACTACATCATTTTCAGATCGCGAGCTTCACACCAGTTTTGAGTTTTATGTGTTTTGTTTATACAATATTCACCATTCTACGTTATGGTTTGGTTGCTGGAGTATTCCATGCTTTGGATTTTTATCTCTCTATTGCCCTGATGCTATTGTCTGAACGGAGCTTGACAGGTTTTATTTGCTACATGTGTTGTTGCCTGGTCTGGATGTTGTAGAATCTTGGTTAATCTCTGTGGTATTTTCCCTGGTCATTTCGATTGCACTTAGGTCCTGGAATCGATTTAGTGGGCAACGCTTTCATTTTTCTATATTGGCTAGTATGGTCATTCGATCGTGCTTTTAATCTCCCGATGGCTTGTTGGTGTGGGGTTTTTGTAAACCTTGTTGCAGAATTTCTCTTCATGCAGGTTGTTCAGCTGATCAGCGATTGTGTATGTTATAGGATTCTTTCGTCGTTTTGAGTGTGTTTCCATTTCTGGCAGTGAACTAATGCTCACTTACTGTGTGATGGCGGGATCTTATCTACTCTACTTCCAACTGATTTTCTCTGTTGCCCTGAATTGTGTGATGACGGGAGTAGATTAGCTTAATCTACTCCCAACTGGTTTTCTCTGTTGCTCTGGATTGTGGGGTTGAACAATCGTACTCGATGTTGACCAGCTATGTTGATTTGTGAATTGTTTACTCATCTGGTTAGATTAATGGATGAAGGCTCTAATTAGTTATCTGCTCGGCTTGAGAAATCTATCTCGGCAATTAGTTTGTACAAATGAGGAAGTTTGTCGCCTCCTTTCCTGCTACCACTAGGCTTTCACCCGGTCTGACTGTACGAACCTGGTGTCTCTCTTGCGTGGGGATCTTGGTTACCTATTTGATTGGTCTCTAGCCAAGTTCCATCGATCATTGATGTCGGTCTGGATCATGGGGAGCTCATTTTGTTTGTATCTTCCTTCAGTATACGGTTGGTGTCACCGATTGATAAAACTCCCGCTATGAAATCAATTTGACTTCTGCACATTTGCTGTTATTCGTTTACTCACTACTATGCTCTATGACTTGTCTGAGGTACATGTATGCGACTAAAAATTGGCTGCGGTTTTGCTTGACATGGGCTACGGTCACTTGGCTTGGAGGTTGACATTGGAGTCATACGAGTTGATTTTGCTGATGCGTTTTGGGCTTAGAACTTTCTCATTGGGTTTGGAAATTCTAATCTCTTCTTTCTCTAATTAACTGCTCCTTGCGCATAGATATTTGGTTTGGAAATCAGTTGGAAACTAGCACATGATTTGTCCTTTGCGCTTTAGATAAGAACATGAATTGAGTGATAGTTGCCCGAATATTATGATCGTTAAGATAAATCATTTGTTGGCTGGTTGGTCTTTATTAATTATTCATCTTAGAGGGAAATGATATAAACCCTTGTAGGTATGACCCCACATGACTCACAACCCCACATCCTTGATACTACATTTCGTTTTGAGTTGCAATCTAAGATGTTGAATTAATCTGCGTAGCAACCCCAATGTTTGATTTATCCTACAATTCATAGCATTCGTTGGCAGCTTGAAACTCTTTTCTATGTTCTCGGTTGGGGTGTGGGAGATGATTAGATTGCCCCCTTTCCTCCCATTGAGAGGGGCCGTATGATCCCATTGCACACATCCCAACCCTCTCCGTTCTTTGACTAATGCAGTTTGCCTCTTTTGGTTGTGTTTTTGACATGTACATAATGCTCGTGAATCGGGAAACTACCCTAAGACTAAGGAACGGGATCTTGACTTGGATTATCGGGGTCTCTGCTTCAAACATATGTAACGGTTGGTGCACTTCTTGCTGATCTTGTCAGCTCAAGTGAGGCGGCGTCGATGCGACCCCCCATAGCAGCTCTTTAATTAAGATTGTTATCCTATTTTTTGTATTAATTTGTAATTTGTTTATTGTTCTTACTTTTGGTTGTCTTTGGATTTATTTATTTTTGTAATTTAATTCATTCTTTGCATGTGAACAATTTTAGCATGTTATATCTAGCTGGTTTTGTTATGTTATTCTAGTGCTTAGTTTACCCCTTCTACATATGGATTTGAGCTTGGAAATTAATTTGAAATCTTGTAGGATTTTTGCTGATGTTCAATCACCAAACTTTTGTACATAACGTTTACACTTCATTTTGCTTCTCCAATGTTTGTACCCTATGTGAGATATTTGCGTTGCTGCTTTGTGATTTATGCCCCTTGCTCATTGCTTATTGATGTCTTAAGCCCTAGTTATCATCCTCTAGGACCCTTTAACTAACAGAAAAGTTTTGGATGTATTATTGCTCCACACCTAACGGGTCTCTCATTCGTTTTGTGGAGCGATAATTTCCTATAACTTCATAAAACACTCAAACCACCTTTATATGTTTATAAGAACAAAAACTTCAAAAAAGCAAGCCCTTAAGGCTATTTTAGGAGGGCTTAGGATGCAAAACCACCTCATGCCTAGCGGATCTCTCATCCGTTTTATGTGGGTGGAATCCTCCTTTGCCTTCGACACACCCCTAATCAAGAGTTAATAAACAAACCAATAAATCAATTCCTCTCACTTGTTAATATCTCACAAATAAAGCCCACAAAAAAGGGGTCACTTCAGCCAATCCAAACAAGGCCCAATTGTGGCCCAACTTCAAGCAAGGCCCTTTTTCGGCCTAACTCTAGATAAGGTCCAAATTTTAACCCAATTTCCAACAAAGCCCAGAACGGGCCCAATTTAATTCCTAGGCCCAATTCAATTCCCACTTCAGCCCGAATCAAAAGGCCACTCTGAGACCCAATTCAAAACCCACTTCATCCCACAGTTCATAAATCCCATTTCAAGGCCCAAGCCCATGTCGAGGCCAAAGCTCAAACAAGGCCATCAAGCCCACTCGGCCCATCAAGCCCACTCAGCCCAAGCCCAACCCAAATTCGGCCCAAGCCCACACAAGTCAAACCAAGTCCACCAAAGTCAAACCTTGACCAAAAAGCGTTAACCTTGACCAAAAAGTGTTGACCTTGACCAAAAAGTGTTGACCTTGACCAAAAAGCGTTGACCTTGACCAAGAAATGTTGACCTTGACCCAACTTTGACCCAACCCGAAATTCAATCTAGTTCAAGCCCAAAACTCAATCCAAACTGAACTCAAACTCAATCCAAACTGAACTCAAACTCAATCCAAACTGAACTCAACCTCAATCCAAGCCGAACTCGACCTCAATCCAAACCGATCTCGACCTCAATCCAAACCAAACTCGACCTCAATCCAAACCGAACTCCAGTTCAACTCAAACCTATTTCATCCAGCTCAATTCAACTCGAACCCGAATACATTTCATCCAATCCACACTCAACTTGTAAATTCCTTTCAAAACCCAAAAACCAAAAAAAGGATTTCAAACAGAAACCATTTTGTGGAATTTTAAAGGAAAAACTCTTCTCACAACAGAAAACTCTTCTCAAATACGGAAAGTTCTTCTCCACATATACAGAAAGTTTTCTCCTACAACATTCCTCAAAATCAGCGTTTTCTTACCGAGAATTCCGAACAACTTTAAAAGTTTTCAAAACTAGTTTCCAACTCAAATAAACGTTTTCGGGGAACAAGAAACGTCTGACCCCTTCAAAACATTTCCTTCATGGTTAGAACATCACTTGTTTCCCTTTCCAAAATAAAAATCCGAGGCGGGGCGCTGGGGTCATAACCTCTCTTGTCGCAGTCTGGATCTATTTAGGCGGGGCATTAGGGTGACAAACCTCCCCTAATTGCAGCCTAGATTTTTACAAGGCGGGGTGCTAGGGAAGCAACGGCCTTCCTAGTTGCAGCCGGGATTTTAAAATCGTCTAACTCTCTTCCACTCGATTTCAATGTTTTCAGTTTCTCACGTTTTAAAACCCGGGAGTTAGAGACGTTATTAGGGTTTGACCGAGAACATCTCATTCATGGTGTTTCTCTCCAAATCCTATTTTCGACATAAATACATTGCCCTATCTTTCGAGCCTTGACACTTACCATTAATTAGGTGACATGTTCGAGGGGGTACATAGGGTAATCCCTCGGGATTATCCACCCTTTTACAACAAAAATGATTTTCGGTTTAAAAAACTTTAAGAGAGACAATTTTGACAATCATTCCTCCAAACAATTCAGTCCATCATCATCTCACTCTAAAATTGAAATATCCTAAAACCTCAACCCTTTCAGAACCTGAAACCTGAAAAACCGGGATCTCCACCCAAATCCCAATTGCCTCACACACACTCGAATCATCTTCCAAACTTCAAATCACTTCAAACTCAAATCCTCTTACAAATTCCAGCTTTTCTCAAACCTCCAAAGTCTCACAGGCCCGAACGTCTCACAAACTCGAACACCTCAACCTCTTCACCATATTAAGATTCAAATGTCTCACAGACCCGAGCGTCTTATAGACTTTGATATCCCGTACCTCCCACTACATAAACATCCCAAACGTCTCATAGGCCCGAGCGTCTCACAGACTAACACCTCAAAAACCTTCAAAAAACCCCAAAATCTCTAAAACCCGAAAATCCTGAACTACGTAAGGTCTGATCTCAACAGGGAGTTGAGTACGTAGGCAGCCCATCTAGGGTGCGACCCCATTCCAAACAAAAAACCCCTTTGCCTCTCTGAGGTGGCTCTCATATCTCTCAAAACATTTAAACCTTCTTCGGTTCCCACAAGCTTCAAACCATCAGACTCCAAGTCTTGTCCATTCACTCACCCTCAGACTCTTCCCAAATCTTCATTCTATACTCATCTGAGTTCGCCAACTCCTCCCCTTGGCGCTCGCTTGGCAGAAAAGCTCGCCTCATCCACTCTCTTTCTCTCTTCCTGTCCTAATCCTATCCTTTGGCTTTAACTGAATCTCTCTAATAAGGTTTTGAAGGAAGGCAATCCCGACAATTGGAGACCGAGGTTTCCTCGGGCACCAATCCGAAGTCGTGGTCGTTGCCACTTCTAAGGGGTGTAACCCAGTGCGAACCCACAATCGAATCTCTGGCTTGATCAGGTAATTCCTATCCATAGGCAACAATCTCAGAGTCAACTAACGGTTCTTAGAACCCTCCTCTTTCCTTCCTAGTTCCTTAGGTCAAACTAGGTGGCGACTCTAGTCAATTCCGCCTTATAGAGGCATAAGTCCGCGTGGAGCCCGTTGAGAGCGGGTGTAGTGTTCACTTGCACTCCCCTTTATGCTTTCTGGGAAAGACGGACGATTTAGTAGGTATTTGAGGGATGTCAAAATAACGGGTTTTCACCCTCCACAGAACGGCAATTTCTAGGATCTAGACTTCTTAGTTAGACCATTTAGATAGACCCCCTCTAATACCGAAAAATCACCCTCCACAGAATGGCGACTCTGCTGGGGAAAACTTGAGTAAGTTTTTCTCATAAACTAGGTCAAGGAAGAGTGAACTCCATTCAAGATTGTCAGGATTTCCTAACTTCTTTCATAACCTTCAAAAGATTCATTCCAAGCCTCTAGGATTATTCTACTCCACACTCAGAGTGTGTGCCTGATGAGGACAGCTAGGACATGTTAGATCCTCAACAAACATTACAACAATTGTGTAACACCCCTCTCCATAATCACGATATAATCTCTCACGTAGCAATAAATAAAACGTCTCGCAGCGGAAAAATAAATAACAATTACAAAACTCACTCGGGTGTCACCGGCAGTTACTCGCCCATGCGAGCAACGCAGCCAAACTACATCCAACTTCCAATACAAATAAACTGCTAACCGCAGTGATAACGAGAAATTCCTATACATCATACTAAATCCATAATCCATAAACTTCGACCAGTGAGCGTCTACCCAATCCTGAAAAATACATAACCTTACCATAAGACCATACACCATCTTCATTACTATACAACATCTCCAATTACCCTGTTCCTACTCTTCAGCTCCGACAATGATCAACAACCTGAAATGGTGTAGTATCAGCGATAGACGCTGAGTATGCCGGGCCTGGACCCTAATGGTCACTTGTCATTTTAACCATCTTATTATTAGGTCGGTTTCATGCTTTACCATTTTACAGTTATAACAATACTGAAATAAACATGTATAATATACATATTCATCCATCCAAATATTCATAGATATTCAACCATCCATCCAATCCACAATCATTTAATAACACAATCCACAACTATATATCGAACAATAACAATATAATGTACAATGTACATTCGCCGTAGCGTACAATGTTCATATTTAATTTACCTTGGCCTTGTAGGCTCCATCCAACCATCAACACACATTAAAATAACCACTAGTATAACCAATGAACAACAAAGCGAAACAACGAGAATAATAAACAAGTATTTAGTCTCGTCCATGGTATTGTTCGCCACTGTATAAGTCTCAATTGTTTTAGTTGTTCAGTTATACCTAGTGACAATGTCTCGTTAAAACGACATGTCTCTAGTTACCCATATATTATGGCGGGTCACCCACGGCAGTAGCCACTCCAACGGTTGAGTCTCCGACCAACGAGCCATTCTAGCTCACGGGAAATTTTCTTGATACTTACGGACCCGTACCGGACATCCTGGTATCGTTTTTGTGATCACAGCGCGCACCAAGAGCCCATCCTCTTGGCTTTACTTTCATTCCATTAATAATAATTATACCATCGCATCGCATTACCAAATTTTCAACACACAACTAAGTCATTCTAGCCATCCGGAGTCTGTAAACTCGGGATCCAGTGTTAGATACGAGAGCGGCGTATGAACCAATGCTCCGTAAAAGTCTCAGATAGTATGTATATGTTATTATCATAGTGCTACACGTTTTTCTACGTTCCTTATATTTCAGTATAAGATAGCACCCATAGCCCTAGTTCGTTTTATATATAGGTTCATATACGAAACCAATACTGTTAACTCAACAACCAGTAAATATAAGCGCTATATATACAAGTCATGCATATAATTAACAACATTCAGACAACAATCTTATCACAGATCACACAGAAGTCTGAACTGAGAAAGCCCTCAGAGACAATCAGAGACTCATAACAAAATACAAGTTATATCAACCAAATCCGAGCCCAAGGAGCAACCTTAGGACAACTCGGATCAAACCCCTTTACATACCGTTCACCCTGACTGTATTACGATGGAGTATGAATCAGCAAGATCCTACGCTCCGTGTAGTCCGTTAGCTCGTCAAGCGTCCTTGTCAGAAGTATACTCTAAACGGTAATAAAACTATAAGTCAGTCTCCATGACTAACTACATCCGGTATTTCCGAATTATAAGTAACCCCGACAGTTCACCCCTGTTTTCTACAGTTGTTTGTTACAGGTTTTTTCTAAAACAGCCGCTTTGTTACTTAAAACGCGTACGTCAAAACTATTTCAACTGTTAAGTTTAATTCCTTATATTTCTTTTAATCTTATCCACATCTAGTTTAGGTACGTAACCTATAGTTGCATGTATGCATGCATTCTTATTTAATTGCATTCTAAAATTCATACTTATAGTTCGTAACTATATTTATTTATTTTAAATAACCACCACCCTTAAATCATATGGTTTTCAACCAAAATATATATCCATTATATACATTATTCTTGTGTATGTATATATATTTTTACCACGTAGGTAATTCTCATGAGTTTCATAGACTCTTATATTTTATGTTACATTTTATCATCCTTCATTAGATGATTATCCCCATTAGTTGTATTATATACAACTTATATTAAGATTATTATCCAAATATCATATAACATTTTATGATGTATAATTACAACTCCTAAGGTTTATTCCATAAATACCTTAGATTATAATCCCCTTTATTTATAGTTTGTCATCATTTTATGTGAGTACCCTTCCTTATATTAATTCCATTAAACCACCTTAATACCATATAATTGTCATAACATTTATGACATTGTAGACCATAGTCTAAAATTCATTTTCCAATTCTTATTAATTCGGTATAGCCCTTGAATTTATTTAAATTCCCTTTTTGACCACATAACATTATGTAATGTTATACCAAATTCTAATATCATTTGATATGATATTTTTATTCCCTTTAATTTATTCCTATAGTTTTTATACAAAACTATTGTATTTGCCTCGTAGGCATATATTAAACCTTAACTTTTCCTTAAACCATAATTTCCTTTATTACAAAATCACCCCCTTTCTTTTACCATGTTATATATACCATTCAATATAACATTTCTAACTTAAAAGAAGTATAACCTATGGTTATTTTTGTAAATTTCGAACAGCCCTTGTGCTATTCTATAATTGCCATTTGGCTCTATTTATAACATATAGTTTTACCATATCATTAAAATCATATCTTATACACATATCTCAATAGACACTCTTATATAATTCTAAAAATCTCCAAATTTTACCAAAGGGTTATAAATATCCTTATTAACCCATATACTCTTGGTATTTACCATTCCACCATCTATTTTTCTCCAAAGTGTCATAATGACATAATAACTATATATTATACATATATAGTTCATTTTAAATTCCAAAATCCACCAAATAAATTCCTAAAAATTCATAATAGCCCATGGGTGTTTAAAATACCATTGTACACCCTTTATTTTCGGTAATAACATATTTACCACATATGTTATAAAAATATTACCTTAAGATACTTATCTTATTATAACACCTTAAATAAGTTATTTAACTTATCTAATTTGGTCAAAACCTATCATATGGTCAAGGTTGACCACCTTAATATTTCCTTGACCACCAATTCCTTATAATTACGGTTTGCACCCAAACTTTCTAGAAATCACCATTTAAACCCCAAAACTTTATAAAATCTTATAAACTTTATTTTAACTCCTTTTTACCTCTAATTTTCGGCCTTATTTTTATAAAGCCCCTAAATTTAATTTATTTACACTTAAGACCCCATTTCATTTCGGTAATAATTATATATCACCTAAACTTAAATAAAAACTTGTAAATGCATAAATAAAATGGCCTAAAATACATGGCCTTATTACAAACATTGGCTTGCAAAATAAATTACACATAAATGTCCCAAAATACATATAAATTTTCGGCCTCACCATATAATTTTCATTTATTTACCAAACTTCCACATAATGTCTTAAATTTGACATTTATGCTTGTTTAATTAGTTATAAAATTTATTAAACCATTTCTTAATCATTTTAAGGTCAAACATGACCTTATTTTACTTCTTCACTCACGGCAATAATTATAGAAATAGCTTAGAACATTTTAACTTAGCAAAGTTAATGTTTAAGTGATTTATACCTTGATTTAGCTTAGGTAATCCTTGTTTGGATTCGCCACCTTAAGGAGAATTTCTCCAAGCTTCTCTTACATGTTTTCAAACAGAAAACAAGGCCTAGTTAGTCTCCAAAAAGATCTAACCATAAGAAGTAATTTAAGTCATGAAAATCATGGATTTTTACCTTAGATCTTCAAGCTTGGTATAGATCTACTTAGGCCCTATTTGTCCAGAAGAGAAAGAGTATCAAAACACTCTCAAGAACAAGGTATAAACCATGGGTGAATTAGCTTGGAAGATAGTTAAGTTTTTACCTTGTTTAGATGCCAAAAATGGTGTTTTTGGCTTGGATCTAGCTACTCCTTGTAGATCTTGGTATACCAACTGAATACATGAAAATGAGAAGAAAGTAAGGCTAGGAACAAGGTTTCACAGCCGAATTTGAAGGGAATCAAAAGATATGAGCTTAAAGCACATTTTTGTACCTTAAGAACAAGTTTGAGTTTCTCAACCTTCTTCCCTTGTTATGGCCGAGATTTTTCCTTCATTTAACTTCCAAAACAACCTAGATTCATGGATGGAAGTGGTTGGAGCTTAGATCAATCGAAAAAGGAAAGAAAGATGAAGAAAATGGGCATTTTCATGCCTTAGGAGCTTACCTAGAGCTTGAGCTCTCTCCAATAGAGCTTGGAGACTTACCTACGGTGGAAGAGGAGCCAAGGAGAGAGTTTGGGCAGGAGTCCCACGTTTGGAATGGGACTAATGAGAAAGAATGACCTAATTTGCTTAAAACACATTTTTTTGCATTTTTTATGACTTTAGTGAATTGATGACTCATCATGTCTGATTGGGGTTGAATAATTGGAGATAATTCGGTGGAGACAAGGAGGAGACAATGACAAGGGCAGCCTTCCTTGATTGACAAAGGTGGGTGGTGTTTGATTCCAATTTGATTGAAAATGGAGTAAATAGTTACTTTAGTCAACAAGTGTAAGATGAGTCATCCTAGCTTTTCTTGTTCCTGCTTGGAGCACCGAAATACAAGTGAATGAGGGGCTCCAAAACCGGCTGGCTTCACATGGGTAAGGTAAGTGGAGCCCCTTTTTTGTTTTATAAGGTAAAGTATGTCTTTTTGTTATTTTATGCAAAAGTAAAGGACTATATTTAATTGTCACATGGGACTTGTCTCTTGGTCTGTTAAGAGACTTAATTATCTGATTTTATGTAGTCCATTTCGTGGTCAATGGTCAACATTGACCAACTTAGTCAATGTTGACCCAAACGGGCCCCACATTAGGGTTTTATTAATATTTTAATATTAAATTTGTAAAAATTCATAAATTCTTGGAATTAAATTCCTAATATCATATAATATGATATTTTATTATATTTAAAGGTATTTATAACCTTTTAGCCCATTTAAGACCAATTTAGAGAAGACAATTACACAAAAACGTGCTTTAAGGAGTTTTAGTGCACATTTTGTGTCGCAAGGCGTTTCTGAGCTCTGTTTTCTTTGACAACGGTTTTGTTGTGTTCCTTACATGATATTTGACCATGGTATCCAATTTTATATCATTTAGAGGTCATTAGACCTTTAAGGTATTCTTAGAGCACATTTTTGCCCTTTTTGACCTTGAAGCATGAAAGTGCTTGTTCTTTGTGTTGGAGTGTTGTCCAACCATTATAATATGTTCAATATTATGTTAATAAACTTAGGACAAATTTTTAGGTCCTAAGAAGTTCATTTGGGTATTTATTTACCCTTAACAGTCAAAGGGTGCAACATCTTGTTTTGTGTTGACCGCTGTTGTTCTCAGTTGACTTTTAAGGCATGTTTAGGCCTTAATTAATGTGATTAAATATTTAATCCATGTTTTATTAATTTGGGGTATTTCAATCTACCCCCCTTAAAAAGACTTCGTCCCGAAGTCTCTGAATCAAATAGGTAAGTATATATAAATGTATAACTACCCATTGTTCCCATAATGTATATCTATGTAATATATCATTTACACACATCGTATTGCGCTTATACAGCACATAGCCATCACGTTGTGGTGTTAGTTCAATCATATATGGATATAGGTGATCCATCAGCACCACCATTTCCTATCAGTTCTACCAACCCTGACAACCTCCCCGAGGTGTCCATAACATTCCATTGTTCCACACTCCATATCTAATGTTTCATTTCGTATCTAGGCGATACCATATGTAATCATTCTATAAAGCAATATGAATACATATCACAAATAGCATAAGAAAAGTACTACACACATGGTGTACATACAATCATTCAAACAAGTATCTCATAAGATACATACATACAAGTGTACAATACACACAAACAAACCAAACAACGCACGCCCCGCATACCAACCATAACCACAAAACCAATTCACTGTATGCCATGCATACAGAATAATTCACTGTATGCCATGCATACTAAACAAACAACCTCGTATGCCCCGCACACCACCAATTCTTTGTATGCAATGCATACGAAAACAACAAAATTAGTGCACACATGTGCACAGCCAAGAGGCTCTACCCCCCTTAAAAAGGGTTACGCCCCCGTACCCCACAAGTGAAATACCCCAAATCTAAATAATATTATTAAATCATTATTTATTGGAATATAATCCAAACATAAATCAGTTCACGTACGCATGCAAACCCATGCATGAAAACGTTACGTAAAAATAGTCGTTTCACCATAAACGCTAAAACGCCTTAGAAACATGTGATCAAGCATGACCTTGTATAACCTTCTAAAACTAAAACCAAATGGTCATACACTCATTATATGAATATATAATATATTCCCTAAGCTATATTCAGTCAAATACACAAAACGCTCGGGAGTGCTCACGCGCGCCCCTTAAAGCAAGAAAAGCTCGGAGGAGTGCCGAGGTGGCACGAACTCCTATAAATTAATTCCTAGAGTTCCTAATATCATTATTTACCATTCTAAAGAGAACCCACGAAGTGGTTTCTCAAAATTCAGCAAAAACCACAGAGAATTTCTTAGCGCTCCTTTTTGGCCCGGGAGTGTCCCGATGGCCCGTAAATTATGTCACGGGTTGATATAACCCCATATAACTCAATGTAACATCTTATTATATGTTTATTTACTATAATAAGTGTTTACAAACACTTGGAACTCATAAAACAATTGGTTTCCCAAAATTTCCTTAGAGCACAAAAACACACCTTCGGGTGTCACGAAAATGCGTTTTACGCAATTACCTTGTAGTTTTTGACATGCCACGAATTGGTAATCTTAAATAGGGTTAAAATGACCTTCTAAATAAGTTGGTGTGACTAGTCAACAAGGCTCTCTATAGGGGCCGATTTTGAGAGCAAATACTAGTATAAAATTTGCCTTTAAAGTTTAAAAAAGGCTTAAAACATAATGACTCATCATCCCATGTGCTATAATACTTAATGGCAAAGAAATGTGTGACTCATTTGACCAGAGAGCTGTCGAAATTATGCTAGAGAACATGGCCAAGTTGGCTAGACAAAAACAAAATGCAAAAAGATAAAAAGTAGATCTAAGATTCCTTTCTTTTGCTTTCTTACAAACTAAGTAATCTTCCATGTTCTTCCTTGGCTATTCATGGCCGGTTTTTGAGCTCCATTCAGTCCCTAAATTCGTGACTCTACATGAGGAAGAAGACAACACAAACTTAGAAAAATCAAAAGAAGATACCTTACCTAAATTTCCTTGTCTTCTAGTTCACATTATTTCTTCCACATGCTCTTGCCTTGTCACACTCCTCATGGCCGGTTTTCAAGCTGGAAAAGAGGTCATTTATTGAGCCAATCAACCATGAAATAAACTAAGAAAAAGTATAGTCATTTGTCATTAAAAATTGACAAAACAAAAATCAATTCCAAAGTGCAATTCCTTACCATTTACGTGAGCTAAGTCTCACTTTCTTCCTTGCCCTCTTCATCCACGGTTTAGGTAAGCTCTCTCCTCTCTCTTCTAGCTTCATCTTCTTCCTTTGAAGCTCTTAAGTCCATTAATGGAGTTTTAACTTCTATCTTCATCTTTAAGGTAATTTCCTAGCATTTCTTGGCAAGTCTTGAAGCAAAACTCTTCCTAGCATAACAAGGTGTGTTCGGCCTCACTTAGTTCTCCAAGGAGATTGTCCAAACCAACATTAAACCAAGGAGCATCTCAAGGTTATCTTAAGGTAGGTTTTAAAGCTTGAAAATCCTTAAAACACATTTTTGTGTGTAACCAAGTTCTACCTCTTCTAAGTCTCTTTTCTTCTTCATTTTGATGAAGGAAAACTTGCTCTTCATCTACCTTTGGTGAGCCGAAATTATAAGAGAAAAAGTCTAAGGTAAAGTATTGTAAAACTACTTACAAATCTACTTAAGATCTTTGTTGAAGATCTAACTCCTAAACACCTTCACCTCTTGCATAAACCGAAGAGGAGCATCAGGTTTACCTAGGAGAAAGCTTGGAGATTCAAGAAGAAGTTCAAGCACTTAACCACCTTTGTTAAGAGTAAGTTTACTAAGTAAATCTTTATGTTATAAGCTTTGTTAAGCTTCTAAAAATTGTACAAAAATTATGTACATCTCCTAGGCTAAATAATACCGAAACTATATGGTTTTATATGCCAAAAATATAATCTATAACATATATAGAAATATTTACCTTAAGACACATTTTTGTATCATAGAATTTGTTTATGTTACAAATTAATTAAGGCCGAAAAGTCTAGGGCAAAAATGCTTTATTTTAAGCTAAGAATCAATATAAGACATTACAATAATTTTTACATGAGTTATATGACTCATATGAATTTATGTACATTTATTACGACATATAAATCCACTTTTATATACTATATGGTCACTAAATAAATATGGCCGAATTACCTAAGTGTTAAATAGGTATTAATGACCTACTTAGGTATATAAACTTATATCATAAAGTTTGGTGAGTTAAAAATATTTTATTAGAGCTTAAATGACTAATTAAATAAGTTATGGGGCTTAAATGTAATTTTTACAAAGTTTGGTGCACTTATTGTGAAAACCGAGAGCTAAAGGGGTATTTGGTGTAATTATAATATAATATAAGGTTAGGAATTAAGTTTAAGAATTTTAGATAATTTAAACAAGCTTTGAAATAACCTGTTATAAAGTTTTGGGCTATTATGTAATTTATAAAAGTTGTTATGCAAGTTTAGAATTTATTAGTGGGCGAATTCATAATTAAGAGAATTATTAGGTTCACTTTCAAAATTTTAAGGAATTAAATATTTAGACTATAGTTTATAAATTATTAAGATACTAATATAAAGTTTTGGGATGAGATTGTAATTAAGGAAAAATAAATGACATAGCCGAATTACTTTGGGGTTAGTTTGGTAATTTAAGAATTTATATATATATTCGGCATTATGGAGAATTAAATTAAAACTATAGTTTATAAGACATTATGTAAAGATTATAAGATTTGTGTGGCTAAATTGCAATTATAGAAAGTATATAAATATATGCCGAGATTTTGAGGGGCTAAGATGTAATTCTTGAAAGTTATAATATTTATAAGTTATGTCCAGAAGATTAGTGGTAGTTTTGTAATTTAATTAGATGAGGAATTAAAATTATGTTATATAAAGAGATTAGAATTTAAGTGTAAAGTTTATGAATTAATGCGGTTGTTTTGTAAATAACTGTAACACCCCGTCCTAAGCCAATCGTGGTTATCGCAACTTAACAAACTATACTTAACGTCGCAGCGGAATAAAGTAACACCAGGACCTAGCTACGGTCTAACCAACAAGAATTACCGTAATTTAAATATTTACAACCGTACATCCAAAATACATACACCATCCGAGTTTTAAGTATTCTCAAACCATAATATATCTCATATTCCACTACTAACAGACGGGTGCACAGGCGCTACCCGTACTCAAAATAAAGTCCCACCTAGGGCTACCCGCTCCTACTCTCGTGGTGTGACTTCATCGGCCGCTTACCTGCAAGTGTAAAAACAGCCCCCAAAGGGGGTCAGCACGAATGCTGGTACGACCCTCCCATGGCCCCCAAGCTAACGGGGCTACGACGACTAATTGTCGATAGCATGGGAGTTGATTACATGATAAGCATAAATAGCGCAATAAGCTTAATATGAAGCACAACAAACCAACAACCACAATGAACATAATTAGCTCATAAGCAAACGAACGACTCAGGCGTTCCCTTAATAAGTGAGTTAGTCCTTAACCCCTTAGATCCACAATCTCCTTAACCTTATACTTGCCAACCGCTCCACTATTAGATTGGTTAGCCCTTAGTTGGTTGCTTATCTTTGTAGGGCTTGGTTAACCCTAGCCGGTAGCAGTGCACTATCCGACGATAAGCTACCTTTCTTTTTATTGGGGATGTAGGCTTGATCCCCCCACGCCATCCTTAATGTGCCTCCCACCTCAAACAGTAGCCCGGGTGGTCGGGTCGATTTGTTGACCCTAGGCGACGAGTCTAATGACCAGTCTTATTTGGAAGTCGGATCTGATTCAGATACCGACCTCCCCCAATACACATGTGCCGGTACCATTCCGGATTCCTCACTCCCACCCCAAGTTATGGTTAGTGAAAGCCTTAATTACCAAGTGTTAGTTAAACCTTGACGGGTAAAACCAACAATCACCGATACTTAGTTCTTAACCTTAACTCAGTGAGTACCAAACTTAGTTAGCAACATTCTCAAGTCTCGTGGGTTAGTGTGGAGTAAACACATTCACATCGAGAATAAATTTGACCGGTTGCATGCTTTGTCTTGTCTTAGTCATAGCAAATAAACAGATAGCACACAAGCCGAGGGACACCTCGTTAGCAAGCAGGTCACAGGAAAGACTGTACCGTTCACCGTCGATCGTTGTTTGACTAATCTTCTTCGGGGTCCCAACTCACAAACCTAAAACATTCATTCATTCTTAGGTCATTAGTTATTTGCACCTCACTTAACTCACTTAGTCCCTAAGGACTTCCACTCAATAACCTCTCAAGCCTTTATCACTTAGTCTTACAACTTAACTTTAAACATTAAAACTTATACTTAATCTTAACTTAATTCCTTAAGTTCTTAGGGTCCCAATCATTACTACCCTACCAAGGGCATACCTCATTACCCATTACCTTTCTTAGAATTTGAAATTTCTTTTTTTTTTTTATTTCTCGACCGGACTTACCGACCGGACTTGCCAAGTCCGGTCCATTCCAGTACCCTTTTACCGTTGGAAAATTCACTCCGACCGGACTTACATGTCCGGTCCTATGTCCGGTCGATTCCAGAGACTTATAACCGTACAAAATTCATGCCGACCGGACTTGACAAGTCCGGTCCCATGTCCGGTCCATTCCAGAAACATTTTCCCTCACAAAACACAAGTCCGACCGGACTTGTAAGTCCGGTCCCCCAAGTCCGGTCGATTCCAGAAACATTTTCCGGTAGTGTAACAGAGCCCGACCGACCTTGCAAGTCCGGTCCGGTCGGCTCTAAAAACTTGTTTCTAAATTCTTTCAACTCCAAACTTCTCCTCTATATCCTAATATGTTATAACCTCATTTGGGCACCTCAAATACACCTTAAGCCCTCCTTAAAATACCTTAAATCATCCACCAAGATCCACCTTAGTCATTATGCATTTTCCTTGTAATAATGCTAACACTTGTAATGCTTTCCTCTAGGTTTCTAGGTGGTGGTTCATACCTAGTGTAACCACTATGCCAAATGTTTTCTTCACCACTATAACATCATCTCCCAAGCATCTCTCACTATCTAAAACTCTTTTAAACATTTACTTAAAGTTCCTTAACAAGTCTAAACTTCCATCATCATCACATTATTTCCTTCCTAGTTGTGCACAACATTTGCCTAAGTCCTAAACCAAATACATTCTCTTGATTCCTAAATCTTCCATGGTGATACCTAAGTCATCATAAGTCATTAAAACACCTTAACTTCACCCTTTTTCATCAAGACAACCCATAGAACATTCCTAGTACTTCCTTAGTCATTAAATTCCCTTAGGATATCTTAAACACTTAAACTCTCCTTTAAATTTTGCCATGGGTTCTCTAGTATATAGTACTTCCTAACACATGGTTTTTCTCCATCAAACAACCAATACCACACAAATTCTCATCACAACTTAACACCCAATTTACACCAAAACTTCACCACATCCATATAATGCTTAAACTTAAAATGCTTGGCACTTAGGCCCTTAAATACAATAATCTTAACCACTGAATTTCCACATAATATGCCTTCAACCTGCGAATACACTCAACAAGGCTCCCATTGAAATAAAATGCTTCTTGTACTTCACCTTTATATTCTTAAACTATCTCTTTTCTCATTTGCTCCTTAGTCACAAGTTCACAAGAATAGTCATTGTTTCTCCTAGGTTTTATAGCACCTTCCCAATATAAACTCTACACTAAACTCATCATATACCCACATCTCATTCCCTTAAACAACAAACACCTTAAGGTAAGTAATTTACCTTGTTTTCTCACAAGCTTAAAAGCTTTTCTCCTTAGGTTTTCTTTGTTCAATCTCGGTCACCAATGTGATTCTCCTTGCCAATGTTCTAACCAATATCCAATGACTCCAATGAGTACTAGATAACACATTAACCCTAAGGAACAAACCCTAGGTTTAAAAATATGTTTTAAGGTATTAATGTGATTGTTTTACCTTGGTTTCTCAAGACAACTTGGATGTGAAGCAAGAAGGACCTCCTCTCTCCTTTGAAGAGTAGAAACAAGCTAGAACAAGGCATAAACATGGAGTCCCATGAGTATATATTTTCGGTTATGTGAAGAAAATGGTGGAAACCTAGATTTTCTTACACTTTCTTTACCTTAAGAGAATGGAGATGCCAATGGAGTCTCCAAACTTGAATTTCCTCCTCTAATGGTGGTTTGACTTGGCACCAAAATGAAGCTCTTGAAGTTTTGAAAAGATAGAAAGGAGGAGCTTGAGCTAACTAAGAAGAATATGTATTTTGTTTTGGATTTGGAGCTAAAATGAGCAAGATGTGTGCAAGAGAAGGTGGAGCTAGCATGGAGAGGAGCTTCACGTTAATGGAGAAGAGAAAGAGAGCAAGAAATCGTGTGAGACAAGGAAGAATGAAGAAGTGAGGAGAGAGGTAAGCAAATGTGATATTTATCTTAAAAGGTGAATAGTACTTTATGCTTTATAACTTACTTATTTTGCTTTCTCTTTACTTAGCTAGATAAGTGTGGTGAGTCACACTTAAAAAACCGGCCCCCTTTAGTGAATGAGGGTAGTTTAGTCTTTGTTGACCAAATGTCTCACTTATATAGACTTATGTTATAAACTAGCTTAATTAATTCACTATTCATCAAAAACAAGGCACATTGTTGTGAAATTTTTGATTTCCCATTGATATAGACCTCCAAATGTGATACTATATAGTACACATATTAATTAAAGAGTAATGATGGACATTTAGCCATTCAAAACTCATTTACAAGACAATTTTTCAAAAACGTGCTTTAAGACTCCTTAAAGCACATTTTGTGTTTTAACTAGTTTTCAAGCTTGGTTTTCTTTGGTAATTGACTTAAAATGACCATTAGGATATTACTAAGGTCTTAGAACAATATTTGGGTACTCTCCCATGTCTCTCCAAGCTTAGAGCACGTTTTGCTTAAACTGCTCTTTTTGGTGTTTCCTTATATTTTCTTTGATTAGAAATGTTTCTAAGGCATTATTTAGCCTTCTATATCTTAGTTTATCATTTAAACACCATATCTAAGTTTGGGGTATTTCAATCTACCCCCCTTAAAAGAACTTTGTCCTCAAAGTTCACACATGTGTTTAACCATTCACGGTACACAGTTCTCTTAATCTTAATACCACATCTTATATTCACATTCATACATCTCAAGACTCAAAGGTCAATCTCAATACAATACATAAGTATTATACATAACTCAAACTTACACCAAAGTGTAGCAACTTACACAAATCCACATCTTAAACAACCAAACAAACGACAAACATGATCGTTTCCTAACTCAAAAGCGAGGAAGCTCTACCCCCCTTAAAAAGGGGTACGCCCCGTACCCTATACAGACGATCTAGTCAGTAAATAAAGAAGGGTACTTCGCCCTCATCTTATCCTCTAATTCCCACGTGGCCTCTTCGACATCCTGGTTAGACCAGAGAACCTTCACCAGTCGCACTGACTTGTGGCGAGTGTCCCTAGTCTTTCTGTCCAAGATTCTCTGAGGAGTCTCCACGGATCTCATATTTGGTTCTAAAGTCAACCTCTCAGGTTCTAACACATGGGAGGGGTGGTGCATGTATTTCTTTAGCTGTGAAACATGAAAAACATCATGCACTTTACCCAGCTCAGCAGGTAAATTCAACCTGTAAGCAACCGGGCCCACCCGCTCCGTAATCTCATAAGGACCAACAAATTTCGGGCTTAACTTGCCCTTCTGCCCAAACCTGAATACACCCTTCATCGGTGATACTCGCAGAAATACCCGGTCGCCCACTGCGAACTCCAGGTCCCGTCGTCGAACATCAGCATACGACTTCTGCCTATCTTGAGCAGCTTTCATGTTCTCCCTGATTTGCTGAACTTCAGCCTTAACTTGTTCTAAGTACTCTGGTCCTATAATGACCGTCTCACTCGACTCATCCCAGCAGAGCGGTGTACGACATGGTCTACCGTACAACGCTTGAAAAGGTGCCATCTTGATCGAAGCGTGATAGCTGTTGTTGTATGAAAACTCGATCAGATGCAATCTGTCAATCCAACTGCCCTGGAAGTCTAAGGCACATGCTCTCAGCATGTCCTCGAGTGTCTGAATAGTACGCTCAGTCTGACCATCTGTCTGAGGATGGAACGCGGTACTCAGTTTGAGTTCTGTACCCAACGCTTCTCTGGTAGCTCTCCAGTACCTCGAAAGGAATCTGGTATCTCTATCTGACACTATGGTCTTTGGTATGCCGTGCTCATGATTTCTTTCTCAAATAACTCAGCTAATTTGGTCACCTTCCAAGTATCCTTCATCGGTATGAATCGGGCTACTTTGGTAAGGCGATCCACCACCACCCATATCATGTTGAGACCTCCCCTAGCAGGTGGAAGCCCAACTACGAAGTCCATGGAATATCATGGAACTTCCATCCGGAACTGGCATCGACTGTACCATTCCGCCCGGTCGTCGTGCTCGAATTTCACCTTCTGGCATGTGAGACACCTCAAGACGAACTCGGTAACATCTGTCTTCATCCCCGACCACCAGAAGTATCTCTTCATGTCTTTATACATTTTAGAGGCTCCCGGATGGATGGAAACTGAAGAACAGTGTGATTCTCTAAGTATACGGTCTTTCAGATCCGTGTTACCTCGTGGTATGCATAACCGGCCCTTAAGTCTGATCAGATCATCATCATGAAGTCTGAAGTCGTATTTCTGACTCTCAAAGGTACCATCTGTCAGCTTCTGTCTGACCTCTCTCATATACTCATCAGTCCTCTGAGCCTCTCGCACCTCATCAACCAAGCTGGAGAAAGAAACTAGCGAATGGAGTGAGTGTGCTCGACGGCTCAGGGCATCTGCTACAACATTGGCCTTCCCTTCTTTGTATTGGAGGTCAATGTCATAGTCTTTCAGAAATTCTAACCATCTCCTCTGTCGAAGATTTAACTCCTTCTGAGTGAATATGTATTTCAAACTTTTGTGATCGGTGTAGATCGTGACACTAACCCCATATAAGTAGTGGCGCCATATCTTCAAAGCGAAGACTACAGCTCCCAGCTCTAAATCATGTGTGGGGTAGTTCTCCTCATGTTTCTTCAACTGGCGTGAGGCATATGCCACCACCTTGCCATGTTGCATGAGCACGCAACCCAGCCCTCTGCCGGATGCATCACAATAAACCTCAAAGCCCTCTGTACCGTCTGGAATAGTCAGTACCGGTGCAGTGGTCAGTGAGTCCTTTAAGCGCTGAAACGATCTCTCACAGTCATCTGTCCACAGAAATGGTGCATCTTTCTTCATCAGACTGGTCATCGGCTTCGCGACCTTGCTGAAATCTCTAACAAATCTCCTGTAGTAACCTGCCAGACCGAGAAAGCTCCGGATGTCGGTAACAGTCTTCGGCCTTGGCCAGGTACGTACGGCATCAATCTTTGCTGGATCCACTGCGATCCCAGCATCTGAGATGACATGACCTAGGAAAGAGACCTGGTCAAGCCAAAACTCACACTTGGAGAACTTAGCATATAGCTGGTTCTCCCTTAATATTTCCAACACCCTCCTCAAATGTTCCTCATGCTCAACCTTAGACTTTGAATATATCAGAATATCATCAATAAAAACCACAACCGACTTGTCCAGCTGCTCCCGGAACAAGCGGTTCATCAGATCCATAAACTTCGCTGGCGCGTTCGACAAACCGAACGGCATCACTGTAAACTCATAGTGGCCGTATCGTGTCCGGAATGCCGTCTTCTCAATGTCTCCCTCCTTAATGGCTATCTGATGATACCCCGATCTGAGATCAATCTTGGAAAACACAGATGCTCCCTTCAACTGATCGAACAGATCGTCAATGCGGGGTAGTGGGTACTTATTCTTCACTGTCACTGCATTCAGCTCTCTGTAGTCGATGCAGAGGCGGAGACTACCATCCTTCTTCTTCACGAAGAGGACTGGCGCTCCCCATGGTGACACACTTGGTCTAACGAATCCTTTATCCAACAAATCTTTCAGTTGTTCTTTTAACTCAGTCATTTCTGCCGGAGCCATACGGTATGGTGCTTTGGCTATCGGTCCGGTACCAGGTAGCAGCTCAATGGTGAACTCTACCTCCCGAGTGGGTGGCATGCCGGGCAGTTCCCGTGGAAATAAGTCGGGGAACTCCGACACTACCGGTAAGTCGGGGTCGAACTCAGGGTCTCTCTCTATGTCCTGTACATAGCAGAGGTATACTTCTTCCTTTCTCCTTAATTCTCTATGCATTGCCATGGCGGTGATGATCTTAGTCGAAGGCTCTCTGGGCCTCTGGCGGTATGATATTGTTACCCCAGACGGACTCCTGAGCAGCAATCTATGCTCGGCGCAGAGATACGTCCCTTGTGCCGCTCCAACCAGTTCATCCCGAAGATAACATCAAATCCTAGCTTACTGAACTCAATGAAACTGACTGGGAAGTCTTCCCCCTTAATTGATGGTGGCTCCTCGGTAATAACGAGTGCAACGAACCTTCTCCTTAGACGGGAGCGTAACCGTGAAGTCGGGTAGCTCCTCAGCGTCTAGCCCCAACCTGCTCGCAAATGATGCCGAGACAAAGGTATGCGAGGCCCCTGAGTCGAAGAGAACTGATGCCTCAATCCCTTGATCGGAAAGGGGTGAGGTGTACCGTGAGATATACGCTACATCGTCCGTGCCTCTTGTAGTATGCTTAGTGCACCTTCCGTACCGAGTCCATGACCTAATTGTGTTCACAAGCTCCATGAGTATTGATGGTATAACAAGAGTCGTAACAATTTATATGAACAACACTGTTATTTTTATTCATGACCATCCTGTTTACAACATGTGCTCAATCTTACATCTCATTTCTCATCTCATTCTAACATTACATGGCTAATATTGTCTAAAGGTTAGGTTTAATCTCCCTGGTCTCATATGCGTCGCATTGATTACTGCTGACGGTGCCGTATTCAGCTTGATTCTCTTAATCCCATGGTATAACATCCTTGATTCTCCTCCCAAAATTAATACATCACCTGACTTAAGTACTATCTTATCTGCACGGTCCGCACGCTTCTGCTCGCCGTATAAAAACTCCGCATCATCTCCAATGGACCAAGACACTACGGTATCCCTCTTTCGAGAGACTCCGTTGTCTCGTCCTTATCCTGGTGTAGTCCCAGTTTCCCATCTTTTTCGTAGAAGTTTAATGCAAATGTCTGGTTGGATGTCTGGAATCGGTTCAGCCTCCAACTGCTGAGCGATTTCCACGACTTGTGTAATAACTGGATGGAACTCTTCGGGTATTCCCGGTGGTGAGACTCCATCTTGCTCCCTCATGGTTTGGTAGTTCTTGGCATACGGATTCCAATCCTTGCCCAAGCTCATCATCTTTAATTTCATCCTTGCTCCCCCTGGGTACTCCGGTGTGTAAAAACCTCCCGGTCCCATTCCTAGTTGATTGCATCTCCTGATGATGGCTATTTGCGTCGGGTGTCAGGTATCCCCTTAATAAAATCATACCTGGGCGGATAACCTGACATTGTTCGGTTGGAAGTCCATGGTTTTGATGTCGGTGTGCTCCGGTTAGGTGTAGATGGTATTGGGTAGCAGATGTTGAATCTTCCTAGAGTGATGTAGGTTATATCTCACTTAAGTTCTAATCTCACCTTATTCTTACTTAACTCATTTATTTCACCAAACATGCATGATAATGCGGTAAGCAGGTAGTTTTATTACTAAATGGTTATAGTGGTACCTGGCCTCGATGAGGGCTCAGGCTCATCGTCCCGGTCCACCATGTGTAGAGTGGGTCCCGACTTCTGGGTCACCCTCGGGTTCTTGTCTGCAGCTGGTTGCCCCCTCCTCTGACCGTCAGATCCAGATCCCTGATCAGCCTTGGCCTTAACCTTAAAACTGGGTCTGTAATTCTTACTCTCCGGATTCCCGTAGCACTCATATGCTTGGTGTCCAAGTACTCCGCAAAAGTTACACTCCACCTTATTCCCTTTACAGTCGAGCCCGGGGTGGTCCTTGTGACACCACCTACAGATGAAGCGTCGCTGGTATCCACCACCGGCTCCTTTCTCAGTCTCAGATCCTGATCATTCACAATGTCAATATTCACATCCCAAATGGTTACTAGTTGTTTCTTAACTTATTTAATACCAATTCCTTACCCTTTGGCGCCTTAGAGCGCAGGGGTGTAGCTGCATAAGCATACGTCAGCTTCAATGGCTCTTCCGGAGCCTTCTCCTTTCCCTCCTTCCCCTTCGGGTTTTGATTTTTCTGGGCTTGAGGCTGGTACTTTTGTTTCTTGTACCCTCCTTGCCCTTGGTGTTCCGCACTCTTCCCAGCACTCTTTCTCTTAGCGTTCTCCTCGTCCCTCAGCTGGACGGTTATCTCTACCTTAGCAGCGGCATGATAGCACTCCTGCTTTTCCATGGTATTAGTCATACTTATTCTCATAATCTAAATCTTATTCATCACTTACTCAATTCTCAATCATTCTTATTACCTGCAAGGTAGTGTAACTCGTCGGCCCCATGCCGTAGCGGAGTCGATGGCTAAGCCCGCCATAGAAGCGGTCTACCAAGATCTGGTCAGAATACCCTAGACCTGGCAGAAGACGGAGCAAGGCAGTGAACTCTGAGTAATACTCGTCCACTGTCATCTTGTCCGACTGCTTAAGCGCATCTAACTGCAAGCGCTTCTTCGTCTGGACATGGGCGGGGTAGTACTTTGCCCGTAGCAAGGCGGTGTACTGCTCCCAGCCGAACTCTGGATTGGCCACATGCTCGGCCCTCACCAGCTTCCACCAATCGCCCGCCGCCCCCTTCAGGTAGAAAGCAGCTAAGCGCACCTTGATCCCAGCAGGGACATCAAGGGTCTCGAAGGCGGTCTCCAGCTCGGAGATGTACGCCTCAAGCTTGGCGGGATCGGTCTCCCCCTTAAATGAGCGGGTCGAAGATCTGATAGACTCTTCACCCAGTTTGGTTCCCTAGGTTGTGGCGGTGGAGGTGGTGCACCCACACCAGGTGATAGCCATGTGCCCTAAAGCGGCAGCTACGATCTGCGATCGTCTGCCCTCCAGGTATCCCTGAAGTATCCTCACCCGGCCGCGACCTCGGCCTCCTCTAGGGCGTCCTGCCATATGAACAAGCATAACTTACATTAGATTCGTACTCACCATTGTTTTGGTTAGTAAATTTATAACGTCCGTGGACGGTAAAGATAATCCACACTTATTAGTGGTCATCTGACTCTACTCACTCTAACTTCTCACACACCCTTATCCCATCACTATTCCTTTCTTATATCCTAACTCGGTGGTCACTCAAGTCCGGTATTCTTGATCAGGGCTAACTACGCTCTGATACCACTTTTGTAACACCCCGTCCTAAGCCAATCGTGGTTATCGCAACTTAACAAACTATACTTAACGTCGCAGCGGAATAAAGTAACACCAGGACCTAGCTACGGTCTAACCAACAAGAATTACCGTAATTTAAATATTTACAACCGTACATCCAAAATACATACACCATCCGAGTTTTAAGTATTCTCAAACCACATAATAAATCTCATATTCCTACTAACAGACGGGCGCACAGGCGCTACCCGTACTCAAAATAAAGTCCCACCTAGGGCTACCCGCTCCTACTCTCGTGGTGTGACTTCATCGGCCGCTTACCTAAAAGTGTAAAAACAGCCCCCAAAGGGGGTCAGCACGAATGCTGGTACGACCCTCCCATGGCCCCCAAGCTAACGGGGCTACGACGACTAATTGTCGATAGCATGGGAGTTTTATTAACATGATAAGCATAAATAGTGCAATAAGCTTAATGTGAAGCACAACAAACCAACAACCACAATGACATAATTAGCCATAAGCAAACGAACGACTCAGGCGTTCCCTTAATAAGTGAGTTAGTTCTTAACCCCTTAGATCCACAATTTCCTTAACTTATACTTGCCAAACCGCTCCACTATTAGATTGGTTAGCCCTTAGTTGGTTGCTTATCTTTGTAGGGCTTGGTTAACCCTAGCCGGTAGCAGTGCACTATCCGACGATAAGCTACCTTTTTAATTTATTGGGATGTAGGCTTGATCCCCCCACGCCATCCTTAATGTGCCTCCCCTCAAACAGTAGCCCGGGTGGTCGGGTCGATTTTTGACCCTAGGCGACGAGTCTAATGACCAGTCTTATTTGGAAGTCGGATCTGATTCAGATACCGACCCCCCAATACACATGTGCCGGTACCATTCCGGATTCCTCACTCCCACCCCAAGTTATGGTTAGTGAAAGCCTTAATTACCAAGTGTTAGTTAAACCTTGACGGGTAAAACCAACAATCACCGTTATTTAGTTCTTAACCTTAACTCAGTGAGTACCAAACTTAGTTAGCAACATTCTCAAGTCTCGTGGGTTAGTGTGGAGTAAACATTCACATCGAGAATAAATTTGACCGGTTGCATGCTTTGTCTTGTCTTAGTCATAGCAAATAAACAGATAGCACACAAGCCGAGGGACACCTCGTTAGCAAGCAGGTCACAGGAAAGACTGTACCGTTCACCGTCGATCGTTCGTTGGACTAATCTCTTTGGGGTCCCAACTCACAAACCTAAAACATTCATTCATTCTTAGGTCATTAGTTATTTGCACCTCACTTAACTCACTTAGTCCCTAAGGACTTCCACTCAATAACCTCTCAAGCCTTTATCACTTAGTCTTACAACTTAACTTAAACATTAAAACTTATACTTAATCTTAACTTAATTCCTTAAGTCCTTAGGGTCCCAATCATTACTACCCTACCAAGGGCATACCTCATTACCCATTACCATTCTTAGAATTTAAAATTCTTTTTTTTTTTATTTTTAGGCTCGACCGGACTTACCGACCGGACTTGCCTAAGTCCGGTCCATTCCAGTACCCTTTTACCGTTGGAAAATTCACTCCGACCGGACTTACATGTCCGGTCCTATGTCCGGTCGATTCCAGAGACTTATAATCCGTACAAAATTCATGCCGACCGGACTTGACAAGTCCGGTCCCATGTCCGGTCCATTCCAGAAACATTTTCCGGTAGTGTAACAGAGCCCGACCGACCTTGCAAGTCCGGTCCTAAGGCCGTCGGCTCTAAAAACTTGTTCTAAATTCTTTTTCAACTCCAAACTTCTCCTCATATTCCTAATATGTTATAACCTCATTTGGGCACCTCAAATACACCTTAAGCCCTCCTTAAAATACCTTAAATCCTCCACCAAGATCCACCTTAGTCATTATGCATTTTCCTTGTACTAATGCTAACACTTGTAATGTTTTCCTCTAGGTTTCTAGGTGGTGGTTCACCTAATGTAACCACTATGCCAAATGTTTCTTCACCACTATAACATCATCTCCCAAGCATCTTTCACTATCTAAACTCTTTTAAGCATTCACTTAAAGTCCTTAACAAGTTTAAACTTCCATCATCATCACATTTTCCTTCCTAGTTGTGCACCAACATTTGCCTAAGTCCTAAATACCCAAATACATTCTCTTGATTCCTAAATATTCCATGGTGATACCTAAGTCATCATAAGTCATTAAACACTTACTTCACCCTTTTTCATCAAGACAACCCATAGAACATTCCTAGTACTTCCTTATTCATTAAATTCCCTTAGGATATCTTAGACACTTAAACTCTCCTTTAAATTTCGCCATGGGTTCTCTAGTATATAGTACTTCCTAACACATGGTTTTTCTCCATCAAACAACCAATACCACACAAATTCTCATCACAATAGCTTAACACCCAATTACACCAAAACTTCACCACATCATCATATAATGCTTAAACTTAAAATGCTTGGCACTTAGGCCCTTAAATAACAATAATCTTAACCACTGAATTTCCACAAATATATATGCCTTCAACCTGCGAATACACTCAACAAGGCTCCCATTGAAATAAAATGCTTCTTGTGCTTCACCTTTATATTCTTAAACTATCTCTTTTCTCATTTGCTCCTTAGTCACAAGTTCACAAGAATAGTCATTGTTTCTCCTAGGTTTTTATAGCACCTTCCCAATATAAACTCTACACTAAACTCATCATATACCCACATCTCATTCCCTTAAACAACAAAACACCTTAAGGTAAGTAATTTCCTTGTTTTCTCACAAGCTTAAAGCTTTTCTCCTTAGGTTTTCTTTGTTCAATCTCGGTCACCAATGTGATTCTCCTTGCCAATGTTCTAACCAATATCCAATGACTCCAATGAGTACTAGATAATACATTAACCCTAAGGAACAAACCCTAGGTTTAAAATATGTTTTTAAGGTATTAATGTGATTGTTTTACCTTGGTTCTCAAGGCAACTTGGATGTGAAGCAAGAAGGCCTCCTCTCTCCTTTGAAGAGTAGAAACAAGCTAGAACAAGGCATAAACATGGAGTCCCATGAGCATATATTTTCGGTTTGTGAAGAAAATGGTGGAAACCTAGATTTTCTTACACTTTCTTTACCTTAAGAGAATGGAGATGCCAATGGAGTCTCCAAACTTGAATTTCCTCCTCTAATGGTGGTTTGACTTGGCACCAAAATGAAGCTCTTGAAGTTTTGGAAAGATAGAAAGGAGGAGCTTGAGCTAACTAAGAAGATATGTTTTTTGTTTTGGATTTGGAGCTAAAATGAGCAGATGTGCAAGAGAAGGTGGAGCTAGCATGGAGAGGAGCTTCACGTTAATGGAGAAGAGAAAGAGAGCAAGAAATCGTGTGAGACAAGGAAGAATGAAGAAGTGAGGAGAGAGGTAAGCAAATGTGATATTTATCTTAAAAGGTGAATAGTACTTTATGCTTTAACTTACTTATTTTGCTTTCTCTTTACTTAGCTAGATAAGTGTGGTGAGTCACACTTAAAAAACCGGCCCCCTTTAGTGAATGAGGGTAGTTTAGTCTTTGTGACCAAATGTCTCACTTATATAGACTTATGTTATAAACTAGCTTAATTAATTCACTATTCATCAAAACAAGGCACATTGTTGTGAAATTTTGATTTCCCATTGATATAGACCTCCAAATGTGATACTATATAGTACACATATTAATTAAAGAGTAATGATGGACATTTAGCCATTCAAAACTCATTTACAAGACAATTTTTCAAAAACGTGCTTTAAGACTCCTTAAAGCACATTTTGTGTTTTAACTAGTTTTCAAGCTTGGTTTTCTTTGATAATTGACTTAAAATGACCATTAGGATATTACTAAGGTCTTAGAACAATATTTGGGTACTCTCCCATGTCTCTCCAAGCTTAGAGCACGTTTTGCTTAAACTGCTTTTTGGTGTTTCCTTATTTTCTTTGCTTAGAAATGTTTCTTAATGTTTCTAAGGCATTATTTAGCCTCCTCATATCTTAGTTTATCCTTTGAACACCATATCTAAGTTTGGGGTATTTCAATAACCGAAATACAAGTTTAAGAATTTAGATTTAAATAAATATAGGTCCTATATGGATATTTGGAGGATTTAGAAGAAAGAATTTGATTAAAGGAATTATGGAATTAAAACTATGGCTTACATGGTTATAAGGAATTAAAAGATAAACAATAAATATTATTTATGGTTAAAAGGAGATAATAAAAACTATAAGAATTTTATGTCTATGTATGACATATAAATATAGTTAAGAAATTATAAGTTGTTATGTCACCTAGACAAATAAAATAAACAACAAATGCAATGAACACATATATGTGCATTAAAGGATGTATAAGTAAATCAAAAGGAATAACAAATAAGTTATACATTAAATCATGAGGTAATTAGAAGAAATAAACCTCACATGAATAACAAATACGAGATTTGTTAAATGATCCAATAGAATTATTATATAAGGGTAACATAAATTAACCCTCTCAGTCAATCCTAGGACTCTGTTTGACCAGACGTTGACCGGGAATTAAACGAGTACAGTCTACGGTGAACGGTATGGGATTCTTGCAACCTGTTTTCTAGCGGATTACACTGGCTTGTGTGCTATCTGTTGTTTGAAAAACGACCAAGATAATTAATGTAAAATGTTGTTTTACTCTTGTGCACTATTGTGTTATTTTATGTGCGTGATTGTTGCTGACTACAACGTGATGTCCCACGCATACAAACACTACTATACCAGTGGATTAAATACCTGCGCTTCAGTATACGAGGACTTGTACTCAAGTCTCTCACTAACTTCACTTTATGACAAACGTCATTATCCTAAACGTGATAATTGACAATACACATTGTGTTTTTTTTTTTAATGTCTTATATGACACTTAACAAATATATACTTCGAGAATGAGGAGCCCAGTTGGATCTGGCCATGCATGCTACGGAGTTGTACCTGTCTCAGGTCGTCTCCTACTACGTCGCGACGGAACATTCAGTTGGGAGGAAGACTTTATTCCTTCCGGGATTCAAATGCCCTTCAGTTCGAGGAAGACTTTATTCCTCTAGTGGGTTCTTATTTCCCACGCCATTCAGTTCAGGGTTTAACTACGTTATCTCCTGGGGTTTTTATACCCAACCTTTTCTCTATAACGAGGTCACTATACCTCCACTATTTCAGATATTCAGTTATAACTGTCAGTCCCATTGTGTGGACCGACTATCAGTAAGGAATTTCAGTTCAGCTAACTCGACCTTCTGTGTCTTGTCTATGTGGACATTATTGTCCTTGTATGGATACTGTTATTATCAGATATGCTTGTTACAGCTTTATAAAAATGAACTGCATGTATTCGACAAAGTAGTTGGTGTGGCCGGTAGACGATGGGCTGCACGTTTTCCATACCAGCATTGTTTGCTGAGCCCTTTGGGGGCACCCCATTTTTCAGGTACCTGAAGTTGAGGAGATCACCACACTGAGTGAGTGTGGGGGGTAGACCAAGCTTTGGGAGTTACTATTAGTTAATTGTTTTATTTCAGTATTGTACTTTTGAGTTTGATTCCTAGTATCTCGGGTTGTATCTGTATTCCAGACCGTGACATTGAGGATTGTATTTGGACTTAGCCTTGTTGGTCACAAGGGTGGCCAACGGCATTGTAATACCGCCCGGTTGTTGTATTTATTTCCGCTGCAGTTGTATTTTATTTGGGAGTGATCGCCGTTCAGATTATTGGATTTCGGGTTGGGGTATTACAACAAGTATACAACAGCGCTCAATAAGGAGCGCTGGATACTTGGCTCTCAAAGAGTTCACCAACTCGTGAATTATCCTCATATCGGAGAGACGGGTATGACTCTAGCCCTTCAGGGCTCCCTAATACATAAAGGTGAGGCACTGCTCTATTTGTGCTCTCTCCCAAGTTCATTCTTATGGGCCCACTCGCTCCGTATGAGGTGCAGACCCATGAACATAGGCTCAATTTGCCTCTTTTTTTTCCATTGCTGTGAATCCACTCGTTGGATCACTAGCATACATGCGTGTGTCTTCTCTCACTGATATTCAGCTTGAAATGTAATATGACATTGGCTACTGTTAGTACTTAGTGCTCTTTGCACTTGTCTTTGTAATATTAAGACGTACCAGCCTATATGTCCACAAAGATGATGTTTGTCATCCATGTCTCCTGGTGGTTTTGTTCCGGAGTAACACACTGTTGTAGTTCTCTCTTTTTTTTAACACACTCGTGTTGATATCCACTTTATCTTTCTGCATTCCCACTAGATTAATAACTGCACGAGTGCAATACCAAAACACTCAGTCATACAGAGTGCAGAGGCGTAAACGCTCAACAGCTAATATCCAATGAGTCAAACATAAAAGATGTGCGAATTATCCTGTGAGTGGTACATTCCAAATCCACTGTTCCTTAAGCAAGGTATCTGCTATCATATAGCTTTATCTTTTCTCCTCGCGTATTCACGCGTTTATGTCCATATCATCTGGTAGATTTCCTCTGGATTGCAAGAATTTACTCGATCCTTATGAGGATTCTACATATTATTCATCCATAATGGGTTTTCCTGTTTCTTTTTTTTTTTGGGTTCCTGTCCTTGAACTGTTTCCCTGTCTTCTCTGTATACTGTCTACTGTTCTCTGTTGAAGGTTCTCTCTCTCTTTTTTTTAGCCCGTTGGTTTACTACGGCTCTTCTCGTCCATCTTCGAGGTAATATGTCTTACTGTCCGTAGAATGGAGTTGACTACTTCTCGTGTTCCTAACACTACTTGTCTACTTGCATGGGGTACCGTACTGATACATTACTACTTACCCGACTAACTCATAAATAAGTCTGTCAGGCCCACATGCTCCTAACGGAGTGCGGTCGTCCCATGTCTCGTTTAGTAAACTGGTAATGTCTGTCACACGGTTGTTGTGAAGTATTCTTTTGTCAATCTCCCTCTGATGGATATCCCCCTTTTTTTCTTCTTCTTCTTCCTTCTTTTTTTTTGTCCTCTTTTTGCTTGCCTTTTTTTTGTGTATTAGTTCATGTTTTCAGTTATCCTGTAATAAGTTATTGCCTTTGTGGCATCCGTGGTAATTTGTGCCATAGACTGGTATTATTCAACTCGGTGTAAGTAAAATCCGTGCTATATTAGCAAACTTGTTTCTCTTTTTTTTTATCTCATTGAGTACAACACATTTTCCTTTTCTCCCTGTTTATCATGATCACAACTCTTCCATAGTTCACATTCTTTCCCTCATCCGTTTAATTGGATGTATTGCAGATTGCATACTAGCTTGAGCAACTTGGCTCTTCACTTCCCAACCATCCTCCCTGACGGTGGTGCTTCTACAAAGGGTATGCTTGTCCATATGGACTAAACATTCATCACTAATAGTGATTAGCATTAAATGCGGGTATACACTGATGGTATTTGGCTAATAAGCCATGTCTGAACATTCCCAAACAATTAAACTGGTGTGGTTTACCATTACAGTGGCTGTAAAATTTCCTCCAGTTGCAGTGGTTGGACTAACGGTCCTTCCATAGTTGCATAGGTTTCTAATCTCAGGGTTTGTGTGAAAACGTTTGAAAAACATCTTTTTTTTTGGTATATGTATAATAAAAGACTAAAAAGTAGTAGTTGTTGCAGTTGCATTTGCAGTTGCTGTTACTGTTGCCGTTGCTGTTGCTGCACTTGCTATAGCAAGTGCGCAAGGCAGATGGAAATTTCAGTGGTTTACTGGTCATAGCGCTTGCATTAGCAAGTGCGCCATGCAGGTGGAAATTCTGGTTCAGTAATTCCCGGACTCATTGACTCTACGTCATTTGAGTATTGCTACATGATAATGTAAGCATAAACATCCTGTTCATATGTATATCCGTCAAGGTTTAAAGCTTATAGGTACTGAGTACACACAACTAATCCCAAAGTCTTACACAAAAGGCGAGTGGTCAATGACACACTCCCACATTCTTATAACATAGTTCCTTCTAACATCCAAGGTAAGCACACAACATAGTAAGTAAACAAAGTCTTCCACCAGCGGTCTCATGGAGTTAGGGGACTCATGCCCTATCTACTCCCTTGCCCTTCAGGGCTCCAGCATCAGTAGATGTCTGGCCATCCTGACCGCCTCGTGGTACTCCAGATCCTCCAGCTGAGGTCTTCTGAGTATTCTTTGGTGGCCTGTAATTACGGCTCTCAGGGTTCATCCAGCACTCGAATTCCCTATGGCTCTCTTTCTTGCAGCACCGATAGACAACTTTGCGGCCTTCGCAGTCGACCCAGGATGGTCCCTCCCACAACGCTTACAGTAAAAATGGCGTTGGGGCTGTCCGGTGCCTGATGATGGTATTTAGTTTAAGTGAATATCTGTTGATATAAAGGTTAAGGTCACAATTGAATTTTAAGAGGTAGGCGTTCTCACCCTTAGGAGGTGCAGATCTCAAAGGCTTAGCGTCTATAGTTGGGCCGGTCAACCGAAGGACGGGCTCTTTCCCTTTCTTTCCCTGGTGACCCTGCTGCCCTTTCTTTTAAAGAATTTCTTGTTAAAGGTTTCGGGTCAGCATTCCTAAAGGTATTTAATATGGTAAACAATTTAGAATGGGATAAGTCCTTACTTCCCCTTCTTCTGGCTATTGCCTGAAGATGCTCCTCCATCCTCAGACTCTCCTTCGGGGTTCTTTCTCTTCTTTGCCCCAAGAGTCTCTTCCCGAGTCTGGAGCATTAGCTCCGTCCTCGAGGCAGCCTCATAACACTCCTGGAATCTCCTTGGTAAGTTCTCACAAAGTTAATTGGTAATGTAGTAAGTAAAGAATTTCATGGCTTTCATGTTAGTACTTGGATGGTAGTGTAGAGGGTAGCACCCATCGCCATCTGAATGCGAAATAATAGTCCTCCCCGGAACTTATCGACCTTCACGGTCTCTGAGTAATCCACACCGGGAATGGAGTCCAGCGAACCAATGAATCGAGCGTAATACTCATCCACGGTCAGACCTCCTTGGGTCAGTGTCTCTGACTCCTGGCGCTTCTTCTGTTTGAGATGTGCTGGGTAGTACTTCCCTCTCAGCAACTCGACAAAGGCAGCCCACGAAAAGTCGGGCGTAGCCAGGTGATGGTCCTTGACCAATCTTCACCAAGTACTGGCTGCAATGGCGACCCTCTTGTCGTCAGGTACCTGTAAAGCTTCGTATGCTTTCTCATGTTCAACAATGTAACGCTCCAAAGCTACGGGGTCTGGTTCCCCAGAATATGTAGGTGGTCGGGTCTCGCTAACTGACTTCAGCCAGTTCGTTTCCCTGGGCTGTGGCGGGTGGGCTGGTGCTCCTCCTATTTGAGTACCCAGCTGTGCAAGAACGACTGTAACCGTCTCAGCAACTCCTGTAATGCCGGGGTCACGCCTCCACCTCTTCCAGTACCACGCCCTCTAGTTCCACCAGACATCTGTAGTACAGTATGTCACATAAATACTCGGTAAATTACCGTACACAACCAATGGATATTAAGTTGCCTTAAGGCTAACCTGTCACGCAATTTGCGTTACTAGACACAGTATCTTTCTAAGACGAATCGTCTCGTACTTCCCAAATGTTTCCCATAATTTCCCAAGTCCTAAGCTCACTGTCTTAACCTATTATCTCGTCATCAGAGCGGTACTCCGCTCTGATACCACTTTTGTAACACCCCTCTCCATAATCACGATATAATCTCTCACGTAGCAATAAATAAAACGTCTCGCAGCGGAAAAATAAATAACAATTACAAAACTCACTCGGGTGTCACCGGCCGTTACTCGCCCATGCGAGCAACGCAGCCAAACTACATCCAACTTCCAATACAAATAAACTGCTAACCGCAGTGATAACGAGAAATTCCTATACATCATACTAAATCCATAATCCATAAACTTCGACCAGTGAGCGTCTACCCAATCCTGAAAAATACATAACCTTACCATAAGACCATACACCATCTTCATTACTATACAACATCTCCAATTACCCTGTTCCTGCTCTTCAGCTCCGACAATGATCAACAACCTGAAATGGGTGTAGTATCAGCGATAGACGCTGAGTATGCCGGGCCTGGACCCTAATGGTCACTTGTCATTTTAACCATCTTATTATTAGGTCGGTTTCATGCTTTACCATTTTACAGTTATAACAATACTGAAATAAACATGTATAATATACATATTCATCCATCCAAATATTCATAGATATTCAACCATCCATCCAATCCACAATCATTTAATAACACAATCCACAACTATATATCGAACGTATCGAACAATAACAATATAATGTACAATGTACATTCGCCGTAGCGTACAGTGTTCATATTTAATTTACCTTGGCCTTGTAGGCTCCATCCAACCATCAACACACAATAAAATAACCACTAGTATAACCAATGAACAACAAAGCGAAACAACGAGAATAATAAACAAGTATTTAGTCTCGTCCATGGTATTGTTCGCCACTGTATAAGTCTCAATTGTTTTAGTTGTTCAGTTATACCTAGTGACAATGTCTCGTTAAAACGACATGTCTCTAGTTACCATATATTATGGCGGGTCACCCACGGCAGTAGCCACTCCAACGGTAGAGTCTCCGACCAACGAGCCATTCTAGCTCACGGGAAATTTTCTTGATACTTACGGACCCGTACGCGGACATCCTGGTATCGTTTTTGTGATCACAGCGCGCACCAAGAGCCACATCCTCTTGGCTTTACTTCCATTCCATTAATTAATTAATTATACCATCGCATCGCATTACCAAATTTTCTAACACACAGACTAAGGTCATTAGTCCAATCCGGAGTCTGTAAACTCGGGATCCAGTGTTAGATACGAGAGCGGCGTATAGAAAGGCCAATGCTCCGTATAAAAGTCTCAGATAGTGTATATGTTATTATCATAGTGCTACAACGTTTTACGTTCCTTATATTTCATATAAGATAGCACCATAGCCGCTAGTTCGTTTTATATATATAGGTTCATATATACGAACCAATACTGTTAACTCAACAACAGTAAATAATAAGCAGCTATAATATACAATTCATGCATATTAATTAACACATTCAGACAAACAATCTTATCACAGATCACACAGAAGTCTGAACTGAGGAAGCCCTCAGAGACAATCAGAGACTCATAACAAATACAAGTTATATCAACCAAATCCGAGCCCAAGGAGCAACCTTAGGACAACTCGGATCAAACCCCTTTACATACCGTTCACCCTGACGTATTACGGTGGAGTATGAATCAGCAAGATCCTATGCTCCGTGTAGTCCGTTAGCTGTCAAGCGTCCTTGTCAGAAGTATAATCTAAACGGTATAAAACTATAAGTCAGTCTCCATGACTAACTACATCCGGTATTTCCGAATAATAAGTAACCCCGACAGTTCACCCCTGTTTTCTACAGTTGTTTGTTACAGGTTTCTCTAAAACAGTCGGCTTTGTTACTTAAAACGCGTACGTCAAAACATTCAACTGTTAAGTTTAATTTTATATTTCTTTTAATCTTATCCACATCTAGTTTAGGTACGTAACCTATAGTTGCATGTATGCATGCATTCTTATATTATATTGCATTCTAAAATTCATAACTTATAGTTCGTAACTATATTTATTTTTTTTAAATAACCACCACCTTAAATCATATGGTTTCAACCAAAATATATATCCACCTTATATACATTATCTTGTGTATGTATATTTTACCACGTAGGTAATTCATGAGTTTCATAACTCTTATATTTTATGTTACATTTTATCATCTTATTAGATGATTATTCCCATTAGTTGTATTATATTATACAACTTATATTAAGATTATTATCCTAATATAACATTTTATGTTGTATAATTACAACTCCTAAGGTTTATTCCATAAACACCTTAGTTTATAAATCCCATTTATTTATAGTTTGTCACATATTTTATGTGATACCCTTCCTTATATTAATTCCATCTAAACCATATAATTGTCATAACATTTATAACACTATAGACCTTAGTCTAAAATTCATTTTCCAACTTGTTAACTCGGTATAGCCCTTAACTTATTTAAATTCCTTTTGACCACATAACATTATGTAATGTTATACCAATTCTAATATCATTTGATATGATATTTTTATTCCCTTTAATTTATTCCTATAGTTTTTATACAAAACTATTTTATTGCCTCTTAGGCATAAGAAAATCTTATTCTTTTCTAAACCATAGTTCCTTAATTTACAAAATCCCCCTTTCTTTTACCATGTTATTATTCCATTAATATAACATTTCTAACTTAAAAGAGTATAACCTATGGTTATTTTTTGTAAATTCGAACAGCCCTTGTGCTATTCTAATTGCCATTTGGCCTATTTATAACATATAGTTCACCATATCATTAAAACTATATTTTATACACATCTATAAACTCTTAATAATTCTAAAAATCACCAAATTCCACCAAAGGGTTATAAATATCCTTATTAACCCATATACTTTATTTACCATTCCACCATCTATTTTTCTCCAAAGTGTCATAATGACATATAACTATATATTATACATATATAGTTCATTTTAAATTCCAAAATCCACCAAATAAATTCCTAAAAATTCCTAATAGCCCATGGGTGTTTAAAATACCATTGTACACCCTTTATTTTCGGTAATAACATATTTACCACATATGTTATAAAAATATTACCTTAAGATACTTATCTTATTATAACACCTTAAATAAGTTATTTAACTTATCTAATTTGGTCAAAACCTATCATATGGTCAAGGTTGACCACCTTAATATTTCCTTGACCACCAATTCCTTATAATTACGGTTTGCACCCAAACTTTCTAGAAATCACCATTTAACCCCAAAACTTTATAAAATCTTATAAACTTTATTTTAACTCCTTTTTACCTCTAATTTTCGGCCTTATTTTTATAAAGCCCCTAAATTTAATTTATTTACACTTAAGACCCCATTTCATTTCGGTAATAATTATATATCACCTAAACTTAAATAAAAACTTGTAAATGCATAAATAAAATGGCCTAAAATACATGGCCTTATTACAAACATTGGCTTGCAAAATAAATTACACATAAATGTCCCAAAATACATATAAATTTTCGGCCTCACCATATAATTTTCATTTATTTACCAAACTTCCACATAATGTCTTAAATTTGACATTTATGCTTGTTTAATTAGTTATAAAATTTATTAAACCATTCTTAATCATTTTAAGGTCAAACATGACCTTATTTTACTTCTTCACTCACGGCAATAATTATAGAAATAGCTTAGAACATTTTAACTTAGCAAAGTTAATGTTTAAGTGATTTATACCTTGATTTAGCTTAGGTAAATCCTTGTTTGGATTCGCCACCTTAAGGAGAATTTCTCCAAGCTTCTCTTACATGTTTTCAAACAGAAAACAAGGCCTAGTTAGTCTCCAAAAAAGATCTAACCATAAGAAGTAATTTAAGTCATGAAAATCATGGATTTTTACCTTAGATCTTCAAGCTTGGTATAGATCTACTTCGGCCCTATTTTTCCAGAAGAGAAAGAGTATAAAAACACCTCAAGAACAAGGTATAAACCGTGGGTGAATTAGCTTGGAAGATAGTTAAGTTTTACCTTGTTTAAGATGCCAAAAATGGTGTTTTTGGCTTGGATCTAGCTACTCCTTGTAGATCTTGGTATACCAACTGAATACATGAAAAGAGAGAAGAAAATAAGGCTAGGAACAAGTTTCACAGCCGAATTTGAAGGGAATCAAAAGATATGAGCTTAAAGCACATTTTTGTACCTTAAGAACAAGTTTGAGTTTCTCAACCTTCTTCCCTTGTTATGGCCGAGATTCTTCCTTCATTTAACTTCCAAAACAACCTAGATTCATGGATGGAAGTGGTTGGAGCTTAGATCAATCGAAAAAGGAAAGAAAGATGAAGAAAATCGGCATTTTCATGCCTTAGGAGCTTACCTAGAGCTTGAGCTCTCTCCAATGGAGCTTGGAGACTTACCTACGGTGGAAGAGGAGCCAAGGAGAGAGTTTGGCCAGGAGTCCCACGTTTGGAATGGGACTAATGAGAAAGAATGACCTAATTTGCTTAAAACACATTTTTTGCATTTTTTATGACTTTAGTGAATTGATGACTCATCATGTCTGATTGGGGTTGAATAATTGGAGCTAATTCGGTGGAGACAAGGAGGAGACAATTACAAGGGGCAGCCGTCCTTGATTGACAAAGGTGGGTGGTGTTTGATTCCAATTTTGATTGAAAATGGAGTAAATATGTTACTTTAGTCAACAAGTGTAAGATGAGTCATCCTAGCTTTTCTTGTTCCTGCTTGGAGCACCGAAATACAAGTGAATGAGGGGCTCCAAAACCGGCTGGCTTCACATGGGGTAAGGTAAGTGGAGCCCACCTTTTTTGTTTTATAAGGTAAAGTATGTCTTTTTGTTATTTTATGCAAAAGTAAAGGACTATATTTAATTGTCACATGGGACTTGTCTCTTGGTCTGTTAAGAGACTTAATTATCTGATTTTATGTAGTCCATTTCGTGGTCAATGGTCAACATTGACCAACTTAGTCAATGTTGACCCAAACGGGCCCCACATTAGGGTTTTATTAATATTTTAATATTAAATTTGTAAAAATTCGTAAATTCTTGGAATTAAATTCCTAATATCATATAATATGATATTTTATTATATTTAAAGGTATTTATAACCTTTTAGCCCATTTAAGACCAATTTAGAAGACAATTACACAAAAACGTGCTTTAAGGAGTTTTAGTGCACATTTGTGTGTCAAGGCGTTTCTGGCTCTGTTTTCTTTGACAACGGTTTTGTTGTGTTCCTTACATGATATTTGACCATGGTATCCAATTTTATATCATTTATAGGTCATTATACCTTTAAGGTATTCTTAGAGCACATTTTTGCCCTTTTTGACCTTGAAGCATGAAAGTGCTTGTTCTTTGTGTTGGAGTGTTGTCCAACCATTATAATATGTTCAATATTATGTTAATAAACTTAGGACAAATTTTTAGGTCCTAAGAAGTTCATTTGGGTATTTATTTACCCTTAACAGTCAAAGGGTGCAACATCTTGTTTTGTGTTGACCGCTGTTGTTCTCAGTTGACTTTTAAGGCATGTTTAGGCCTTAATTAATGTGATTAAATATTTAATCCATGTTTTTTTAATTTGGGGTATTTCAAATTGGGTTAATGATTAGCTCACGATTAGAAAGAGACACTTAGGAGTGAATGAAGCTAACTTCCCTTTAGGTTTATAACAACCAACTTGGATTCACTAATCTCAAGATAAAACTCTTAGTACATAGGTTGGTGCTAACTTCATTTGATTTATTTACTGCTTTCATATTTATATTGCGACTGTGGGGTGCATGGGGTGGGTAGCTTAGGACATGCATTCCTCTATGTCACCCAATTTACCCATGATGTCACGGGATCCCCAACCGGTCCAAGGTTGATTCCCCATGAGCTAGGGTCACTCTCTCAGTGAACAAACCCACGAGGTGGTACGGTCTCCGACCAACGCTTTGAGCTCATGATCCAAAAATATCCTTCATTATCCGAGTCAAAGCCAGCATATAGTGAACTCTGAGCCTTCAGTGTCCAACAACCTGGTCTGGTGTCTAAGGCGGGTTTTATGGGTAGTCACCCCCTTGTATGCCGTCTGTCTGACCACCCTTTGCCTTACCCTGAAGATTGCATGGGCTCAGTTCTCCATGATTCCTCTGCACCACGGGTGTCTGTAAAGCCCAATGTCGCGCTACAAATTCATAGCGGATCCCGTATTTACAGATACCCATACATGACATAGTGTAGTCAGCAAATAATTTGGACTTTAGACACACTTCATCGTGCAGACGAGGGGAAACCCGTTCCCATGCAGTACTTCCCCAAGTTTCCCAAAAGTGAGTATGTTGTGATAATCCCCGGCCGTGGCTCGTGTGTCTGTATCACTTCGGGTATCCTGACCTTTCGAACTTAAGCACTCCGGACTTTCTTGATGACATGCCCCACAAGGCATAACAGAGATAAATCCCGAGAGATGAACAGTGAAGGGACGATGGTTCCCCCGGTGGTATGGAAGCATTGATTGACCTGGAAGGTGATTATCCCAATCATTCACACTCAGCTCCACATAAAATCAGCCACGATTTTTACTTTGCACTTACATCTATGTGTGAAAACGTTGTAAATTAGCAAAAATCAGAAAATGAATCATGTCGAACACTCTAATGAAATATCTTCAAAGTCGTCCTCGAATGATTTCAAAAAAATAATGATTTTCAAAATTGTTATTTCCAAAATAGATTTCAAAACGGTTTCAATCAAACTCTTCCAAAAAATAAACTTTGTCAAACAGTTTGCAAAGAACGGATTTCAAAATCTACTGTTTATAAATGATTTTCAAACATCACTTCTCACAAATGCTATTTCAAAGACTATTTTCAAAAACAGATTTCAAAACCCTACTTGTTACAAATGAATTTCAAACAACATTTTTCACGGATTTTATTTTAAAATAGTTTCAAAAACAGTTTTCAAAGTCGGTTTCTTAAATGTATTTCAAAATAAATGATTTAGTCCCCATGTTGTGACCCGCTATTTTTGAAGTTCAACCAACCTTCAAGAGCAGCGGTTATTACCGTGGAGTGTACTAATCATTTCGTGTTTTCACAAAAGTGGTGGATTTTGACAAAGAATTTGTGCTCGATCATTCACCTTTCCTTTCTAAAAAAAAGCCCCTCATTTTCCTTGTTGGAGCAAGTGGAGCACATGAAGATCAATAACAGCAGTTGAACCAAAAATCAGAGGAACACCAAACCCGTTTTGTTTGGTCACAATACTGCTCCGCCGCAAGAGCCCGAAGACGAGCGAGCAGCCAACCAGGAGTCCGAGCGTGAGCAGTCAGCCTGAACCCCGAAGACAGACCAGAAGAAGTTTAGCTCAAAACTCCCCCATTTAATGACTTTTAGATTGGATGTATAGGCTTTCCCCTAGCATTCTTTTCTCTTGTCAATTTCTGAATAGACTTTGTGTATAGGTTGTACATTCCCTTTGAATTTATTTAGATCAATGTGTATAGGGTTCCCCACTCCCTACTTCATTTGCGAATGACTGAGTATCAAAATTCCTACTGAGAAAATCCACCACTTCGAAAACACGTGTTTTCAAAACTGTTTTTCTATAAACTTGATTTGTTTAGCACATATGACTTGCTTCTTCCCATTTTTGGTCATTTTACATTCATCAATCATGCATGAATCACACCCATCTCAGAAAAATTGTATAATCACATGTTGCATTCCCAACACATCACACACAAGCATTCATTCCATTTTTTCAAAGCATGCTAACATTCACATTTGTCATATTATTTTTTTTGTTATAATGACTGTGTCTGTAGATGATTAACCGCGTTTGCCCACGAGTGAAAGCGTGACCCTCGAAGTGATAGCAAGAAATACCAAGGATTCAAGCATCTTCCCATTCGGCATACCATGTACATAGAGACCAACAACCACAAAAAAGCCAATCCCCAAAAAAATCATATTCCAAAAAAAAATCCAAAAAAATGCATACATTCAAAAATCCAAAAAAAAACCATATATCAAAAAAAAATCCAAAAAATGTAGTGACTGTCATGTCGTGGGACCACCATGCGGGAGTGGTCACTCCCTAAAAGTCCCAAAACTCCAGAAGCCAATCATCAACCGAATATCTTTCTGACACAACCTCTCTCACATCACACCTAACAGCTTCTCTCACATAGACCATCTTCGGGGCTTACAATGACGGGATGAGCTTCATAGACCATCAATTGGAAACGACTCAAGCGAGACTAGCCATAACCTTACCACTCATGCATTGCGTCCAAAAAAAACATTCAGTCAACCATCTTCATTCATCATTTTCAGCATTTCATGCATCCTATACATAATAATTCCATATTACCACAATACATCGCATGGTAGATAATTGCATTTGCATACTCCCATATCGAAATGACATCTTCGGAAAATCTTAAGAGATCGATTGAACAGAGTGCTTGAACCACTGAACTCTCGACCCGTCAATGAACACAAGGGTCTAATCAAAATCGGCACCACAAACCAAGTGAGTAGTGTGTGAAGAGCAGTATTTTCTCTCAAATTTCAAATGAGGGTATTGGACCATCCACTGAGCGATGAGGGAAGATAGAGCGAGTCCATAGAGGTAAAACCATGAGTGACATGTGCATTCCTTCATCACATGGAGAGACACAATACATAGTGAGATCAATGTCGATATACAGGATACGAACTGTGATTCATGCAAAGATCTGAGAATAGTAAGAAAACAATCATTGACTAATGAGAATGACGAGGCACTTAGGAATCAAAATCTCCACAAAACCCAAAAAAGCTCTGACTGCCCTGTACATAATCCCTTAGTGAGCCCCGCTGAGCTTTTCACGATAAACCTTTTTCTGTGAACTCCACATCATGCCAACTCACATACACATATTTACTCACCCCTTGCAATAGAGGATCTCGAAGGAGCCCGAGCCATGGTCTCTCCCCCACCATCTTCACAAAAACAACAAATGAAATGCTTGAAGAAATCAGTGAGTCAATGCAACTCCAAAGCCAAACACCAAAAAAGAACACCAAAAATGTTCAAGAAGATCGATGAGTCAATGCAACTCTAAAGTTGAAAGCCAAAATACAAAGCAGAGAACGCTTGACAAAGTTGATGAGCCAAATGCAATTTCAAAAAACAAAATGAGAAGAAAGTTCAAATCGAACACCAGAAGAGGCAAGAAGGAGAAATCCAAATCAGAAGGACCAATGATGTCCCGTAGAAACCAATAAAAGGTTATCAAAACCCGTCCATTCATTCCACCCATGGAAAAGGCGAAACACGTCCTCTATTGCACAAAAGCTCCACAATTCCCAAATAAATCCCACAGTCCCGTGTGACATACATCATACCCCTCAATCCCATTACAACCCAATAAAGACCTCTGACTCATAAGTTAATGAGCGTTAACTGAAAGTATCGGATCTGAAACATGAATCATAAGCTTCATACTTGTTATCAACATGTCCCGTCTTTCCAAAGGGACCATGAGCGAATGAGTGTGACCTTATCTCACAAGGTCTTCAGAGTGCGAGTGACTCATTGATTAAAGCACCACACATAAACAGCCTACCCCGTTGCAGGTGAGGAATTTGTAAGGATCGGAAAGTCCAAAACCTCGAAAGAAATTCTTAGGGAAATACTGCTCCGACCATTGAGAGCATCATCACGGCATTAGCACACACAAACATACTCATGAGAGATTAACCCGCATCCCTCCATGAAAGGAAAGTGATTCACACATTCCAGTTCAACAATCACTCAAGATCGAACCGAAGATGTCTTATATTCGTAAACCTCATAGCAATAGAGATAGAATCATACCTTCTTTTCAAAAAACGCATATGCATTTTGCATCTCTTCTAGCAGTTAGCATTTGCATGCATCATAACCACTTCATTTTCAACATCCGACTGGTAAGAACCATGCCTAGTCTCGTGGAAGGTCGACTTTAGTTTCCTACTATCGAAGCTCAACTCAAAATCAAAAGAAATCAAAACCGAGGCCATCCGGAGCCATACGACGATCTTCCCGGAGCCATCCAGCGTCATCGGGCCTCATCAACACCATATCCAAAACCAAACTAGAGCCATGCGAGAGCCATCCTCAAGCATTAAGACCGTCATAGAGACCTCAGGACTACACAGGAGCCATTTCATCACCGGGGTCTTGCCTACACAGTTTCGAACTACGTATGGTCTGATCTCAATACGAAATTGAGTACGTAGGCAGCCCGCTCAGGGTGCGACCACCTCACAGGCGAAAGTTCCCCTTTTTCCTCTTAATCACCAATGGAGCCATCCCGTAGCCTCCCAAGAGCCATCCCGAGCTATTTCGGAGCCATCAATCTGAAGCCTTAACTGACCATACCAAAGTCATTCATCTACAAAAAAAGAAGACTGTCAACCACATCAAAATACGTCAAACACAACACAACCCACCAATCACATCAACCCACCATTCGACTCAAAATCCAAAACAAATCGAAACCCACCAACCATCCCGAAAATCTCAATCCAAACCGAAACCTATCAACCATCATAGAGTCGTTGCTCACAAGGGAGTCACATATCAAACCGGAGCTATCTGATCGCACTGGAGCCATCCAATCACATCGGAGTCATCTGAATATACCAAAGTCATCCAGTCATATCAAGACCATCCAGTCCCCAAAGTCACTCCTTCACAAAACCTTCCTTTCGAAAACGACCACAAAATCACAAAACCAAAACAAAAACTCAGGAGCCATACCGAAGCCATCTCGAAACTCCGGAGCCAAGAGTCCTACCAAATCCCTAAACTATAATGCACATCGGGCGAGACTGTCAAAACATAACCAAAACACAAGTCCCACACTGACAAAGTCAAGGGCCACATCAACAGAAGACATTTGTCTATCACATCCCTCACAAAACAACCGAAAAACATCCAATCCCGGATCATTCCACAATCAAGGTCATCCTCAAATCAATCTACCACCACAAACAACTTCAGATCAAACTTTCACCACAGCGAGTTTCGTACAACTCAATCAAAGTATCATAGGCCCGTCATAAGTCTTATAGCTAGATGTCAAGAGGTCTAGTTGAGGCCCGTCATTAGTCCTCATGCATAACCCTTATTTCAATTGCATTCTAGGCCCGTCATAAGTCCTAGAGCTAGACACCGAGTTCTAGTTGAGGCCCGTCATTAGTCCTCATGCATAACCCTTATTCCGATTGTATTCTAGGCCCGTCATTAGTCCTAGAGCTAGACACCGAGATCTAGTTGAGGCCCGTCATTAGTCCTCATACATTTCGAAGATGCATTCTAGGCCCGTCATAAGTCCTAGAGCTAGACACCAAGTTCTAGTTGAGGCCCGTCATTAGTCCTCATGCATAACCCTTATTCCGATTGTATTCTAGGCCCGTCATTAGTCCTAGAGCTAGACACCGAGATCTAGTTGAGGCCCGTCATTAGTCCGCATACATTTCGAAGATGCATTCTAGGCCCGTCATAAGTCCTAGAGCTAGACACCGAGTTCTAGTTGAGGCCCGTCATTAGTCCTCATGCATAACCCTTATTCCGATTGTATTCTAGGCCCGTCATTAGTCCTAGAGCTAGACCGAGATCTAGTTGAGGCCCGTCATTAGTCCTCATACATTTTGAAGATGCATTCTAGGCCCGTCATAAGTCCTAGAGCTAGACACCGAGTTCTAGTTGAGGCCCGTCATTAGTCCTCATGCATAACCCATATACCGATTGTATTCTAGGCCCGTCATTAGTCCTAGAGCTAGACACCGAGATCTAGTTGAGGCCCGTCATTAGTCCTCATACATTTCGAAGATGCATTCTAGGTCCGTCATAAGTCCTAGAGCTAGACATCGAGTTCTAGTTGAGGCCCGTCATTAGTCCTCATGCATAACCAATATACCGATTGTATTCTAGGCCCGTCATTAGTCCTAGAGCTAGACACCGAGATATAGTTGAGGCCCGTCATTAGTCCTCATACCATCAATCACCGCAATATGGGGCCCGTCATAAGTCCTCACACACCCGCACCCATAAGAACAAATCATAAACCGCAGTGAGAATTTTTGGCGTCCCATCAACCTTGATCCAATTCTGCAGGGGTTTGCAGAATTGAATCAAGGGGAGCCATCTGTAGACACCAAAAATTCTCACCCCATAAAGCAAATTCCCAAAAATAAGAGGGGTCGTCGCCTTTCTTTTTCAAAAAAGTATCAACATGCGTGCCAAAACGAAACCATCGTTTTTCTTGACAAAATTCTTAATCATTTTTCAAAGCGTTTCAGAAAAACCCAATTTTTCGAAAATGAGTTTCAAACAATAATATGTCTTAAACCTACCCTTTTGTTTAGTGACCTATTTAATATTGTCAATTAAATTTCCGTAGTTGTGAGCTTGTCATTTTTCATGATGATATTTTTACTATCTCATTTTAGTCAGACAGGCCTGGTTATAACCTAGTCTTTGGTTGAACCCAACTTAGCCCAATATCCAAGGCCCATATGATCACTTGCTCCATCTTGACAAACATAGCCCACATCCAAAGGCTGCCTTTTAAAAACAAAAGAACCCTACTGTTCCCGGCAGATCGATTCACGGTAGCGTCTCCACTCTCATTTTTCCACATCTAAAACCCCATCGATTGTCTGACCATGACCACCTTCTCCGATCTCAATCACGGCCTCACCTCCCCTCTGCTTCGGAATCCTTCACTCATCCTCAACCTACAACCGAATCTCTCCATTCTCTTCTACCTCTCTTTATGTATCATTTTCTTCATCTGCTTCACATCTCACGATCACCGGCGGCTCTGAGTTTCCATTCTTCCATACACTCAATTCTCTCAATATTTCACACGAAGACCCAAATGAAATCGGCTGCAACTCTATCCTATTTCCTTTTATCTTCTCTCGGTGGTTCACTCTCAACAGCCTCCCACAATCCTCCTCGGTCTCGTCGTTGAACTCCAGTCCCTCCTCATTAGAGTTCCTACATTGAAACTCACGGCGATAACCCTATTTTTGTGGTTCTCGAAAGCCACCATGGTGTTCTGCTTCGGGATCCCGTTCTGTGCCTACTGATCTCGACCCCGACCCCCTTTTTCCGGCCTTTTAAGGGTTCGTCGGCGGTGTCCATTGAGGATATCATCTCCATCTCTATCGAATCAGGTTGTGGGATTTGCTTTATGTTCTACTATCTCTGCTCAAATATGTCGCTTCGCATTGTTTGTTAGTTGGGAGTTTGTTTCTTTAGGTTCAACCCATTTCCAATTTGATTCATCTGAGACTTTACAAGGATAACTCCCTGTTGACTACATCATTTTCAGATCGCGAGCTTCACACCAGTTTTGAGTTTATGTGTTTCGTTTATACAGTATTCACCATTCTGCGTTATGGTTTGGTTGCTGGAGTATTCCATGCTTTGGATTTTTATCTCTCTATTGCCCTGATGCTATTGTCTGAACGGAGCTTGACAGGTTTTATTTGCTACATGTGTTGTTGCCTGGTCTGGATGTTGTAGAATCTTGGTTAATCTCTGTGGTATTTTCCCTGGTCATTTCGATTGCACTTAGGTCCTGGAATCGATTTAGTGGGCAACGCTTTCGTTTTTCTATATTGGCTAGTATGGTCATTCGATCGTGCTTTTAATCTCCCGATGGCTTGTTGGTGTGGGGTTTTTGTAAACCTTGTTGCAGAATTTCTCTTCATGCAGGTTGTTCAGCTGATCAGCGATTGTGTATGTTATAGGATTCTTTCGTCGTTTTGAGTGTGTTTCCATTTCTGGCAGTGAACTAATGCTCACTTATTGTGTGAAGGCGGGAGGTTATCTACTCCACATCCAACTGATTTTCTCTGTTGCCCTGAATTGTGTGATGACGGGAGTAGATTAGCTTAATCTACTTCCAACTGGTTTTCTCTGTTGCTCTGGATTGTGGGGTTGAACAATCGTACTCGATGTTGACCAGCTATGTTGATTTGTGAATTGTTTACTCATCTGGTTAGATTAATGGATGAAGGCTCTAATTAGTTATCTGCTCGGCTTGTTGAGAATCTATCTCGGCAATTAGTTTGTACAAATGAGGAAGTTTGTCGCCTCCTTTCCTGCTACCACTAGGCTTTCACCCGGTCTGACTGTACGAACCTGGTGTCTCTCTTGCGTGGGGATCTTGGTTACCTATTTGATTGGTCTCTAGCCTAGTTCCATCGATCATTGATGTCGGTCTGGATCATGGGGAGCTCATTTTGTTTGTATCTTCCTTCAGTATACGGTAGGTGTCACCGATTGATAAAACTCCCGCTATGCAATCAATTTGACTTCTGCACATTTGTTGTTATTCGTTTACTCACTACTATGCTCTATGACTTGTCTGAGGTACATGTATGCGACTAAAAATTGGCTGCGGTTTTGCTTGAATTAATCTGCGTAGCAACCCCAATGTTTGATTTATCCTACAATTCATAGCATTCGTTGGCAGCTTGAAACTCTTTTCTATGTTCTCGGTTGGGGTGTGGGAGATGATTAGATTGCCCCCTTTCCTCCCATTGAGAGGGGCCGTATGATCCCATTGCACACATCCCAACCCTCTTCCGTTCTTTGACTAATGCAGTTTGCCTCTTTTGGTTGTGTTTTTTACATGTACATAATGCTCGTGAAACGGGAAACTACCCTAAGACTAAGGAACGGGATCTTGACTTGGATTATCGGGGTCTCTGCTTCAAACATATGTAACGGTTGGTGCACTTCTTGCTGATCTTGTCGGCTCAAGTGAGGCGGCGTCAATGCGACCCCCCATAGCAGCTCTTTAATTAAGATTGTTATCCTATTTTTTGAATTAATTTGTAATTTGTTTATTGTTCTTACTTTTGGTTGTCTTTGGATTTATTTATTTTTGTAATTTAATTCATTCTTTGCATGTGAACAATTTTAGCATGTTATATCTAGCTGGTTTTGTTATGTTATTCTAGTGCTTAGTTTACCCCTTCTACATATGGATTTGAGCTTGGAAATTAATTTGAAATCTTGTAGGATTTTTGCTGATGTTCAATCACCAAACTTTTGTACATAACGTTTACACTTCATTTTGCTTCTCCAATGTTTGTACCCTATGTGAGATATTTGCGTTACTGCTTTGTTATTTATGCCCCTTGCTCATTGCTTATTGATGTCTTAAGCCCTAGTTATCATCCTCTAGGACCCTTTAACTAACAGAAAAGTTTTGGATGTATTATTGCTCCACACCTAACGGGTCTCTCATTCGTTTTGTGGAGCGATAATTTCCTATAACTTCATAAAACACTCAAACCACCTTTATATGTTTATAAGAACAAAAACTTCAAAAAAGCAAGCCCTTAAGGCTATTTTAGGAGGGCTTAGGATGCAAAACCACCCCATGCCTAGCGGATCTCTCATCCGTTTTATGTGGGTGGAATCCTCCTTTGCCTTCGACACACCCCTAATCAAGAGTTAATAAACAAACCAATAAATCAATTCCTCTCACTTGTTAATATCTCACAAATAAAGCCCACAAAAAAAGGGGTCACTTCAGCCAATCCAAACAAGGCCCAATTGCGGCCCAACTTCAAGCAAGGCCCTTTTTCGGCCCAACTCTAGATAAGGTCCAAATTTCAACCCAATTTCCAACAAAGCCCAGAACGGGCCCAATTTAATTTCTAGGCCCAATTCAAATCGTACTTCAGCCCGAATCAAAAGGCCACTTTGAGGCCCAATTCAAAACCCACTTCATCCCACAGTTCATAAATCCCATTTCAAGGCCCAAGCCCATGTCGAGGCCAAAGCTCAAACAAGGCCATCAAGCCCACTCGGCCCATCAAGCCCACTCGGCCCAAGCCCAACCCAAATTCGGCCCAAGCCCACACAAGTCAAACCAAGTCCACCAAAGTCAAGCCTTGACCAAAAAGCGTTAACCTTGACCAAAAAGTGTTGACCTTGACCAAAAAGCGTTGACCTTGACCAAGAAATGTTGACCTTGACCCAACTTTGACCCAACCCGAAATTCAATCTAGTTCAAGCCCAAAACTCAATCCAAACTGAACTCAAACTCAATCCAAACTGAACTCAAACTCAATCCAAACTGAACTCAACCTCAATCCAAGCCGAACTCGACCTCAATCCAAACCGATCTCGACCTCAATCCAAACCGAACTCGACCTCAATCCAAACCGAACTCCAGTTCAACTCAAACCTATTTCATCCAGCTCAATTCAACTCGAACCCGAATACATTTCATCCAATCCACACTCAACTTGTAAATTCCTTTCAAAACCCAAAAACCAAAAAAAGGATTTCAAACAGAAACCATTTTATGGAATTTTAAAGGAAAAACTCTTCTCACAACACAGAAAACTCTTCTCAAATGCGGAAAGTTCTTCTCACATATACAGAAAGTTTTCTCCTACAACATTCCTCAAAATCAGCGTTTTCTTACCGAGAATTCCGAACAACTTCAAAAGTTTTCAAAACTAGTTTCCAACTCAAATAAACGTTTTTGGGAAACAAGAAACGTCTGACCCCTTCAAAACATTTCCTTCATGGTTAGAACATCACTTGTTTCCCTTTCCAAAATAAAAATCCGAGGCGGGGCGCTGGGGTCATAACCTCCCTTGTCGCAGTCTGGATCTATTTAGGCGGGGCATTAGGGTGACAAACCTCCCCTAATTGCAGCCTAGATTTTTACAAGGCGGGGTGCTAGGGAAGCAACGGCCTTCCTAGTTGCAGCCGGGATTATAAATCATCTAACTCTCTTCCACTCAATTTCAATGTTTTCAGTTTCTCACGTTTTAAAACCCGGGAGTTAGAGACGTTATTAGGGTTTGACCGAGAACATCTCATTCATGGTGTTTCTCTCCAAATCCTATTTTCGACATAAATACATTGCCCCATCTTTCGAGCCTTGACACTTACCATTAATTAGGTGACATGTTCGAGGGGGTACATAGGGTAATCCCTCGGGATTATCCACCCTTTTACAACAAAAATGATTTTCGGTTTAAAAAACTTTAAGAGAGACAATTTTGACAATCATTCCTCCAAACAATTCAGTCCATCATCATCTCACTCTAAAATTGAAATATCCTAAAACCTCAACCCTTTCAGAACCTGAAACCTAAAAAACCGGGATCTCCACCCAAATCCCAATTGCCTCACACACACTCGAATCATCTTCCAAACTTCAAATCACTTCAAACTCAAATCCTCTTACAAATTCCAGCTTCTCTCAAACCTCTAAAGTCTCACAGGCCCGAACGTCTCACAAACTCGAACACCTCAACCTCTTCACCATATTAAGATTCAAATGTCTCACAGACCCGAGCGTCTTATAGACTTTGATATCCCGTACCTCCCACTACATAAACATCCCAAACGTCTCATAGGCCCGAGCGTCTCACAGACTAACACCTCAAAAACCTTCAAAAAACCCCAAAATCTCCAAAACCCGAAAATCCTGAACTACGTAAGGTCTGATCTCAACAGGGAGTTGAGTACGTAGGCAGCCCATCTAGGGTGCGACCCCATTCCAAACAAAAAACCCCTTTCCCCCTCTGAGGTGGCTCTCATATCTCTCAAAACATTCAAACCTTCTTCGGTTCCCACAAGCTTCAAACCATCAGACTCCAAGTCTTGTCCATTCACTCAACCTCAGACTCTTCCCAAATCTTCATTCTATACTCATCTGAGTTCGCCAACTCCTCCCCTTGGCGCTCGCTTGGCAGAAAAGCTCGCCTCATCCACTCTCTTTCTCTCTTCCTGTCCTAATCCTATCCTTTGGCTTTAACTGAATCTCTCTAATAAGGTTTTGAAGGAAGGCAATCCCGACAATTGGAGACCGAGGTTTCCTCGGGCACCAATCCGAAGTCGTGGTCGTTGCCACTTCTAAGGGGTGTAACCCAGTGCGAACCCACAATCGAATCTCTGGCTTGATCAGGTAAGTCCTATCCATAGGCAACAATCTCAGAGTCAACTAACGGTTCTTAGAACCCTCCTCTTTCCTTCCTAGTTCCTTAGGTCAAACTAGGTGGCGACTCTAGTCAATTCCGCCTTATAGAGGCATAAGTCCGCGTGGAGCCCGTTGAGAGCGGGTGTAGTGTTCACTTGCACTCCCCTTTATGCTTTCTGGGAAAGACGGACGATTTAGTAGGTATTTGAGGGATGTCAGAATAACGGGTTTTCACCCTCCACAGAACGGTAATTTCTAGGATCTAGACTTCTTAGTTAGACCATTTAGATAGACCCCCTCTAATACCGAAAATAACCCTCCACACTCGCATACCTTCATCTCGTCATCATTCGCGAGGAGGTTAGGGTTAGACGCTGATGAGCTACCGAACTTTACGGTGACACTCCCGTCTAAGGAGAAAGTACGACGTACTCGCTTCTACCGAGCAGCCACCATCAGAATCAAGGGAGAAGACTTCCCGATTACCTTGATTGAGTTTAGAGACTTGGGGTTCGATGTTATCTTCGGGATGAACTGGTTGGAGCGGCACAAGGGTCGTATCCTCTGCGCTGAGCACCGACTTCTACTCAGGAATCCGTCTGGGGTTACAATATCATTCCGCCAGAGGCCCAGAGAGCCTTCGACCAAGATCATCTCCGCCATGGCAATGTTTAAGGAGTTGAGGAGGAAGGAAGAGGTATATCTCTGCTATGTTCAGGACATAGAGGGAGACCCCGAGTTCGACCCCAACTTACCGGTAGTGTCGGAGTTCCTCGATCTTACCACGGGAACTGCCTGGCATGCCACCCACTCGGGAGGTAGAGTTCACCATTGAACTGCTACCTGGTACCGGACCAATAGCTAAGGCGCCTTACCGCATGGCTTCGGCTGAGATGAACGAATTAAAAGAACAACTGAGAGACCTGCTTGACAAAGGGTTCGTGCAACCTAGTGTTTCACCATAGGGAGCGCCAATTCTCTTCGTGAAGAAGAAGGATGGCAGTATCCGCCTCTACATCGACTACAGGGAGTTGAATGCAGTGACTGTGAAGAATAAGTATCCACTACCTCGTATTGATGATTTGTTCGATCAGTTGAAGGGGGCGTCTATGTTCTCCAAGATTGATCTCAAATCGGGGACATGATACGGCCACAATGAATTCACAGTGATGCCGTTAGATTTGTCGAACGCACTGGTGAAATTCATGGATCTAATGAACCGTTTGTTTAGGGAGCAGCTGGACAAGTCGGTTGTGGTCTTCATCGACGACATTTTGATATATTCAAGGTTGAGAAGTGAACATGAGGAACATTTGAGAAAAGTATTAAAGACACTGAAGGAGAACCAGTTTTATGCTAAGTTCTCCAAATGCGAGTTTTGGCTTGACCAGGTTTCTTTCCTTGGTCATGTCATCTCGGATGCTAGGATCTCTATAGATCCAGCAAAGATAGATGTCGTACGCACCTGGCCAAGACCGAAGACAGTTACCGACATCAAGAGCTTTCTCAGTTTGGCAGGGTACTATCGGAGGTTTGTTAAGGACTTCAGCAAGGTCATGAAGCCGATTACCAGTCTGATGAAGAAGGATGCACCGTTCGTATAGACAGATGACTGTGAGAGTTTATTCCAGAGCTTGAAGGACTCATTGACCACCGCACCGGTTCTAACCATTCCAGACGGTACGGAGGGCTTTGAGGTTTATTGTGATGCATCCGGCAGAGGGTTAGGTTGCATACTCATGCAGCACGGTAAAGTGGTCGCTTATGCCTCACGCCAGCTGAAGAAATATGAGGAGAACTACCCCACACATGATTTAGAGTTGGGAGATGTAGTCTTCGCCTTGAAGATATGGCGCCACTACGTATACGGGGTTAGTATGACGATCTACACCGACGATAAAAGCTTGAAGTATATATTCACTCAGAAGGAGTTGAATCTTAAAAAGAGGAGATGGCTAGAATTCTTGAAAGACTACGATATTGACCTCCAGTACAAAGAAGGGAAGGCTAATATAGTAGCTGACGCCTTGAGCCGTCGAGCACACTCACTCCATTCGCTACTTGCTTCTTCGAGCTTGGTTGATGAGGTGTAAGAGGCTCAGAGGAACGACGAGTATAGGAGGGAAGTCAGATAGAAGCTGAAAGAGGGTACCTTTGAGAGTCAGAAATATGACTTCAGACTTCATGATGATGAGCTGATCAGACTTAAGGGCCGGTTATGCATCCCACGCAACAGCATAGATCTGAAAGACTATATACTACGAGAATCACACGGTTCTTCAGTTTCCATCCATCCGGGAGCCTCTAAGATGTACAAAGACAAGAAGAGATACTTCTGGTGGTCGGGATGAAGGCAGATGTTACCGAGTTCATTTTGAGGTGTCTCACATGCCAGAAGGTAAAATTCGAGCATCGACGACGGGACGGAATGGTACAGTCGATGCCAGTTCCAGAGTGGAAGTTTCATGACATCTCCATGGACTTCATCGTCGGACTCCCGCCTACCAGGGGAGGTCTGAACATGATTTGGGTTGTAGTAGATCGCCTGACCAAGGTAGCCCGTTTCATACCGATGAAGGACAGTTGGAAGGTAACGAAGCTTGCAGAGCTGTTTGATAAGGAGATCATGAGACTCCACGGGGTACTGAAGACCATCGTATCCGATAAAGATACTAGATTCCTTTCGAGGTACTGGAGAGCGACACGGGAAGCGTTCGGTATAGAATTGAAGTTGAGTACCGCATTCCATCCTCAAACAGATGGTCAGACTGAGTGTACAATTCAGACACTCGAGGACATGCTGAGAGCATGTGCCTTGGACTTCCAGAGCAGTTGGATTGAGAATTTGCATCTGATCGAGTTCTCTTACAACAATAGCTATCATGCTTCGATCAAGATGGCGCCTTTCCAAGCGTTGTACAGTAGACCATGTCGTACACCGCTCTGCTGGGATGATTCGAGTGAGACGGTCATTATAGGACCAGAATACTTAGAGCAAGTTCAGGCTGAGGTTCAGCAAATCAGACAGAATATGAAAGCTGCTCAAGATAGGCAGAAGTCGTATGCTAATGTTTGATGATGAGACCTGGAGTTTGCAGTGGGCAAACGAGTATTTCTACGAGTCTCACTGATGAAGGGTGTGTTTAGGTTTGGTCAGAAGGGCAAGCTGAGCCCGAAGTTTGTGGGTCCGTATGAGATTACGGAGCGGGTGGGCCTAGTTGCTTATAGGTTGAATTTGCCTGCTGCGTTGGGTAAAGTGTGTGACGTCTTTTATGTTTCACAGTTGAAGAAGTACATACACCACCCCTCCCACGTTTTAGAACCTGAGAGATTGACCTTAGAGCCAAATATGAGATCAGTGGAGACTCCATAGAGAATCTTGGATACTAATACTAGGGACACTCACCATAAGTCAGTGCGATTGGTGAAGGTTCTCTGGTCTAACTAGGAGATCGAGGAGGCCACTTGGGAGTAAGAGGATAAGATGAGATCGAAGTACCCTTCGTTATTTACTGACTAGATCATCTGTATAGGGTACGGGGTGTACCCAGGGGGTAGAGCTTCCTTGCTTTTGAATTAGTAAACGAACAATGTTTGTCGTTGGCTTGGGTGAATGTAAGATATGGTTTTGTGTAAGATATTACACTTTGTGGTAAGTTTGAGATATGTATAGTACTTATGTATTGCACTTGTGGCAAACCATTTGAGTCTTGAGATGTGTGAATGTGAATATAAGATATGGTATTAAGAAATTTGTGTATTGTAAATAATTAAGTATATATATGAACTTTGGGGACAAAGTTCTTTTAAGGGGGGTAGATTGAAATACTCCAAACCTAAATATGATGTTTAGATGTTAAAATAAGATATAATAAGGCTAAAAAATGCCTTAGAAACATTAGGAAACAATTTAAACCATAGAAACCACAAGGAAACACCATAAGAGCAATTTAAGCAAAAACATGCTCTAAGCTTGAAGTAACTTTGATTAACACCAAAATATCATTATTAGACCTTAGTAACATGATAATGGACATGTTAAATCAATTAATAAAGAAAACCAAGCTCAAAAACAAGTTAAAACACAAATTGTGCTTTAAGGACTCTTAAAGCACATTTTTGAAAAATTGTCTTGGAAAGAGGTTTTGAGTGGCTAAATGCCCATGATTAACACCTTAATCAACTTGTGTACTACTTAGTATCACATTAGGAAGCCTAAATCAATGGGAAACCAAAAATTTCACAAATATGTGCACTAATTATGAATAGTAACCAAATAGTGCCCAAAAGAGTCTTAAGTCAACCTTGCTTAATTAATTGGTCAAGATAGCACATAAATATCTTCAGTAAGAGAGGGGGCCTGTTTTTAGGGTGATTACTCACCATAATACCTCAGCCAACTAAAGAAAGAAGAGGGAAAACTAAAGTAGAATACTATTTACTTTTTAAGGAAATATCCCTCCTTTAGCTCACCTCTCTCCTCTCTTCTTCATTCTCTTCTTCTTCCACAGATTTTTCTTCTTCTTCCTCCCTAATAAACTGTAAGTTGCAGCTCCATTCTTCCTCCACCTTCACTTGCTCACGAAATACTCATTATTGCTCCAAATAAAAAATAAACCTTAGGTTATTGTTAGTTGGAGCAAGACCTTCATTCCTATCTTTTCAAATCTTCAAAAGCTCAAGTTTGGTGCCATGTAGAAACTCCATTGAAGGGGGAAAATTCAGTTTGAAGAGCTCTTTTTCTTCTCCATTCATTCAAGGTAAGAAAACTTAAAGAAAAACTAAGTTCCCTCTATTTTTACCTATGGCCGAAAATCATCTTCTCATGGAGTTTTGTTTTACTCCTTGAACTAGCTTGTTTTAATCTCTAAGGGACTAGTGGAGGTCCTCTTTGATTCATTGCCAAGTCCATCTTTAGACTCCAAGGTAAACATCCATTTTTAATGCCTTAAAACACTTTTTAACCTAAGATTGAATTCTATGAGTTTAGGCATGTTGCTTAGTACTCATTAGATTATTTGATTGTGGATTAGAACATTGGCAAAAGAACTAAATTTACTTTCCGAAAATCAATCAAGGATACCAAGGAGGAAAGTAAGAGAAGTTTGAGAAAAATAAGGTAAATTACTTACCTTAAGGTGGTTTATTACTTTAAGGGATGGGATTTAGATAGATGATAAGTGTATCTTAGATTTTACATTATGTAAGGGCTATAAAACCTAGGAGAAAGAACATGATCATATTTGAGAACTTGTGAATAAGGAGCAAATGAAAATTGGGATAGTTAAACAAACATAAGGTGAATTACAAGAACACTTATATTGCTATGAGAGCATTGTTGTGTGTATTTGCAGGTTAAAGGCTATTATATGTGGGAAATTCAGTGTTTAAGTTTATGTCATTTAAGGGCCTAAGAGCCAAGTCATTTAACGGCCTAAGTGCCAAGTAAATTAAGTTTATGCACTACATTATGATGTAGTGTAGTTTGGGTGTAAATTGTGTGTAGAGAAAGTTGTATGAGGATTTGAGTGTTCTTGATTGCTTAAGGATGAAAAAACTAGATGTTTTGGTTTAAGAAAGTGTTAGGGAGACCATGTCAAAATTTGGTGAAGAAACAAGATGTTTTAAGTGTTTAAATGAAGTATTATGACCTAGGTTGTACTAGGCACCACTAATGGTTAAGTGGGTGGAAATAAATGAGTTAAGGTGTTCATTGGGTGTTAGGTTGACATAGAGATGTCTAGGAGGAACTATAAGATAGGGTGGTGAATTTAAAGTACCAAAACCATGATAAGAGAAGTTGTAAGACTTGTGTAAGGTTTGAAGTAAAATAAGGTATAATGTTTTGTGAAAGTGTAAGTGTGAACTAAGGTGTATAACCTTGGGAATTTTGAGTAAAGGGAGTGGGAATGAGAAATAATGCTTGAGGAGTAGATATTTTGGTTGAAAGTAAAGATGGATGAACAAAAATGCTTATGAAGTGGTGGAAATGGCATAAAAGGAAACACTTTGGTTAGTTAAAGTTTTAGGCAAATTGAGATGTTGGAAGTGTAATGAGCTAAGTGTTAAGTGTTAGGAATTCTTGTAAGAAGTTGAGGAAATGATCAATGGATTTATTGGAAGGTTGAGCAATGAGTTAGGAGGGAGTTTAATGTGCCAAAATGATGTTAGAACATACTAGGACACTTGTGGAAAGAATTAGAGTGCATTAAGCATTTTGGGAAAAGGTCTGCAGTGGACCGACCCAGGGGACCGACCCTGGCTGGGTCGGTCGGACTAGGATTTCCAAGGGGCGAAGTTTCTGACTTCGACTGACCCAAGAGTATTGGGTCGGTCGTGGGTCGGTCGAGTGTAAGATTTCAGTCGGAGAAGTTTCTGTCTACGACCGACCTAGGGGGTTGGGTCGGTCGGTGGGTCGGCCGGCCCTTATAAAAAAAAGTAGAAAAGAAAGAGTGGCATTAGTAGTCCACCATTAGGAGTGTAATGATGATTAGAAAGGTAAGCATATAAGAACTTAAGGAATTAAGCTAAGTAAAATGAATTAAGTGTTTAAGGTTAAGTTTATAAGGACTTAGTGGTTATTAGTTGGGATCATTAATGGCTAAGTAAGATAAGTAATTTGGAAGTAATTAACAACCTAAGTTGGATGAATGTTTAGGATTTGAGAGTTTGGACTCAGTATGGTTTTCTTGTAGCCTGCTTGTTAACGAGGTGTCCCTCGGCTTGTGTGCTAATTATTTATATGTTTCGACTAAAACAAGATAAAGCATCCAACCATACTATTGAGTTTCTTGTGTGTTTGCATAGTACTAACACACTTGACTTTGAGGTTAGTTGCTAACTATGTTTAGTAAACAATGGTTGAGATAAGATTGCACTCCCTAATTGTTGGTTGGTTAATACCCGAAAAAGGTTTAACTAACACTTCGTCTTTAAGTCTTTCTACTAACTGGAACTTGGGGGGAGTGAGGAATCCGGGACTGACTCAGGTCATGCATGTTAAGGAAAGGGGGTCGGTATCTGAATCAGATCCGACTGCCGCTTGAGACTCGTCTTTGACTTGTCGCCTAGAGTCGACATATAGACTCGACCACCTTGGATTACAGTTCAAGGTGGGAGGCCAGATTAAGATGGTGCGGTGGGATCTCTCCTAAATCCCAAATTTAAGAAATGATGTTTATTTAAACCAATGGAGTTAATAGCTCATTGGCTAGGGTTACTTTTGACCCGACAAAGATAAACATCGAGTTAAGAAACAACCAATTCTAGTTAAAGGATGGTTGGTGTAATGAGACTGAGATAAGACTTGAGATAAGATAGGAATGGACTGAGATTAAGAGAAATCAAAACTTAAGGAGTTAAAAGTTAACTCACTTACTTAAGGAACGCTTTTAAGTCGTTCATTGTGTATGAACTATAATTGCTTATATGTGGTGTGGTGTTTATTGCACTTCTTATTTATGTTGTGTTATTAATAAACCGCATGCTATCGACAAGTAGTCGTAGTAGTCCCGTTAGCTTGGGGGCTATAAGAGAATCGTACTAGCAAAGGTGCTGAGCCCCTCGGAGCATCCATATTAATTTTGCAGGAAGGCCTCAGAAACCCACCTCGAGAGTTGGAGCGGGTAGACTTAGGATGGTTTATTTTGAGCACGGGTTGTCCATGTACACCATTCTGTTGATATTGGAACTTGTGATAAATAATGTTAGTCTTTGAGATACTTGGAAACTCGGTTGGTATGTATTTTGGATAAATGGTTGTAAATATTTAAGTTCGGTGTATTCTGGTAAATCAGACCGTAGCAAGGTCCTGGTGTGCATTAAATTCCGCTGCGACGTTTATATATATGTTGATAAGTTGTGATAACCACGATCGGATTAAGTTGGGGTGTTACATTCCGGTTAAATTGGAGATTCGAATAGCATTCAGTTTCCATCTAAAATGGTTAGGATTAATGGACCAAGATTTGGCTATTAGTTAAATTCTGGTTGTTTAGATATTGATCAAAGATTCGATAATTGGTAGTAAAGGGTTGCGGGTGCAATTTTCCATCTCGAGCTACACCTATTCTAGATTAGTTAGTTTAGCTTTATTATTTTCTTTTATTTCTCTAATCAAAACCAAAAACCCAAAAACCCCCAAAATTACATTTATGCACTTTTGTTTATATTATTGCACATTCATTAAGCATATAATTGATTAGATAGTTACGAAGTCCCTTTGGATATGACACAAGTTTTACTACATTGACTGGGTTCACTACTCATTAGTTAGCAGAATAGTTTCATCTCAATTTTGCACAACAAAGAAACAAACATCATCAGAATGAGCCATGCTCAAAACGTTTTTTATTGAACATAATTATAAGTATATGTAGTCACGCCTATAATTCAAGTCACACCTAAATAGAACATAATCTTTTACACAATAGAGCATTATCGAAAACAATGTTTTGAAGGGACCTTAGTTTAGAGCATACAAAATAGGTCTAAAGACCTCAGATAACAGAATGTGTCTGAAAACCTAGATAACATAATGGGCCCATCGACCCCAGATAATAGATTGGGAAAGTGTCTGTGATAACAGATATAGAAGGACATCTAACGCATCGCGCTACAAGATAACTCGACCCATTAATCCACAGCTCAAAAGGCAATAAAACTAGGTCCCAAAATATATTGTTTAGTTTATATCTAAAATTAAACTATAATTCTTACACATATAAACATATATATATATAATATATATATATATATACGTATGTGGCAAATGTATACAATTAACCAATATCAAAGTGAGTAGGGATGCAATTGGTTGGGTTTAGGTCGGTGGACCATCACCCGCACCCGTCACCCGACTTCACCTGCTCCACCCATACCCGACGCGTCACCCATTACGTATCACCCTTCACCCGTTTCACCAGTCTCCCATGGGTGAAACGGGTGAACCCGATTAGCCGTTTATTTTTTCTTGTTTCTTGTTCGGTGTCAGTTAGGTTTGAAAAATTGTTGTGAGTGAAGAGAGAACATGGAGGCGCAGAGCATATATGTTCCATGTTTGCTAGTTAGGGTTGTAAAATTACCTTAAGAGAGGAGAATGAAAAATTGTACAGAGCGTGTATCCATGTTCGTTAGTCAAGGTTGTAAAATTACCATGAGTGAAGAGAGAAAATAGAGGTACAGAGCATGTATGTTCCTTGTTCGCCGGTTAGGGTTGTCAAATTACCTTTAGTGAGGAGAATGAAAAACTGCACAGAGCATGTAAGTTCCTTGTCCTCCAGTTAAGGTTGTAAAATTACCGAGAGTGAAGAGAGAAATAGAGGCGCAAAGCATCTATATTTCATGTTCACCAGTTAGGGTTGCAAAATTACCTTAAGTGATGAGAATTAAAATCTGCGCAAAGCATCTATGTTAGGGTTATGAAATTAGCGAGTTATGAGAATGAAGAATGGCGCAGAGCATGAATTTTCCTTTTTCACTAGTTAGGGTTGTAAAATTACCGTATTAAAGGAGAATGAAGAATAGTTAACAACTTAATATAATAATATCTATTTATTTTATTTATGCTGGTGATCAGGTCGGGTGAGCGGGTCGGGTGATGGGTGATAAATGTCTACCCATCACCCGACTCACACCCGCATCCGCTTCACCCATCACCCATTTTTCACCCAGTTTAATGGATTAGGTGGCCGGGTGAAACGGGTACTCGTGGACCCATTGTCATCCCTAAAAGTGAGGGTACTAACTATGTTCTAGGAAAAGTATACACTATTATATACAATCATTAAATTCTCTTTGCAACCACTAATTTAGTGTAAAACTATACGCGCAAAGCCGAAGAAGTAAGCGGTGTTGAAGAGAAAGAATTTTGTGACATGATGAGTGCTAGGGTACTTCAGGGTTTAGGCTCTTTTACAAGAGACATATATAATATAGTAGTAGCAAATAAGTTATAATTAATTATGATCCTTTTTTTCGGTAAGTAACATATTTCCAATTATGGGATGACCTTTTCAATTGTTGTTTGACTCATTTTTATAAGGATGGAAGTTGACAAGACTAGTTTGCAAAATTTTCAAGTTTGATGATAGGAGATGAGTTGTAGAAGGTGGTCGGTGACCTATATATGTGTGATCTATTCAACGGGAACTAAATCAAACACAATGGTGACTTGTTAGTTCCCTATGTCTTAGATGATCGAGACACCTTTTTATTCATGTTTGTGGTGATTCAATGAACAAAGATAGCACCACTACTTACTTTCCTTCTACTTGATGAATTATGATACAAAGTACCCTTAGCATTAATGTTGGTGTCGCATCAAAAATGAGAATTAAGGGTGGGCTTTGGTGGAATCATTGTGATTGCACTAGTGTCAACTAACAAGCCAAGTTCAACCACTCCATCGACAATAGAAGAAGAAGTTTAACTTCAGGTGTTAGAAATATATTGATTAGGGTACCTACCTTTTGAGCGCAGCAGAATGATATGGATTGTTCTTTTGCTCATTGTTAACCGAATCGTCCTTCCCCTGACAGCAACTGGTGAATCTTCATAGCTACCAGGTGGAGGAAGCCACAACAACACTCCCCACACTATCCACGACCTAAGAACCCTAACACGGCTCTCTCTATATTTTGTGGGAAAGTATCTGATAGAGTTTCTATCACTTCAGTCAGGTTACTAATCCCTATCCCTCAATATATAATAGTAAAGAGAAATATAAGAATAACAAATATTCTTATTTATATTTATTTGACGTTGATTGAAACCAATATTTAACAAATAAATACTATCTTGTATGTATTACTAAAATAAAATAACCAACATTTCCCAATCAACCAATGGTCAAATTAATACTTGAGAGCTTTCGTGTTTCATACAAGCAAATAGGTCGTGCGACCTGGCAACACACCTGCAATGTGGATAACTCCAAACCAAACCTCTCAGGCTAGAATGAAGCATCCAAAAAAATTTGCCTACACGCCAAGTCCAATTTATGTTCAACTAATCCAAACTCAACCCAGATCCTTCAACATATGGATGAGCAGGATACCGTGACCTATCACTATAACTACTAAAGTTACTGGCGTCAGCAGCAATTGTCACTTTAGTCTGAACTACTCTTGTAAACTTTTCTTCTTACTTGGTATCGTATTTTAATGGTAATAATCGCTTTCCCAGAATGTTACACTAAAACCGTAAAAATCATGGAATCTTGGTAATCCTTCCAAAGTAGCAGCATCATTACCACCATTACAACCCAAGTCAAAAGGTCAAAAGGTGCAAATATAAAAAATATTGACTCACACAACGAAGGAGCAAGGATCAGTCCATACGCTTCAATAAGGTCACTAGCACATACCGTATGAAAGTACATTGTGGGAAGTTCTTTTACATAGAGGATGTCAACTCCCACCTACACGAGTCTAATAGGTTCACATAGACACCCCCACTCAGAAAAAAATGAACTTACATGGGTACAGGAACCACTGTTAAATATCCCAAGAGGTTAACCAATAACCCTTTTAATATAGACTACAAAAGTTTCCCGTTAACTTTGAGTCACTAAGGCAAAGTCAGCATTACTTCATGATAACATATATCTAATGAAGCTGGCTACTTGGGTGAGAAAGTATGCCTTATAGTTCAATGACATCAATACACAACATGATATTTTGACAAACAAAATGTCGAAGAGAATAATCATTATTATTAGAATTGTCCAACAAATTAACATTCTAAAAACATTTTATAAGTCCTAAAGATCTAACATGATCCTGGTAGGGTTTAACAACAATAGGCTTTGTTAGCGGATCTGCTACCATATCATTAGTGGATACATGATGTAAGGAAATCTTCCTTTTCTCATAGAAATCTTTCACATAGTGATATCTAATTTGGATGTGTTTGGTATTTCTATGATACTTGGGATCTTTCACATAAGCTAGTGCAACCATACTATTACTTAAAAGGAGTACTAGCCTCTTTGCACCTTTGATAACTCCCAAATGTTTCAAAACCTACGTAACCAAACAGCCTCTTGAGCAGCTTGTGACAAAGCTACATACTCAACCTCCATAAGCGCCACACAGGATTGATTTTTACTACACCATGAGATAGCTCCGCCATTTAGCAAAAATGCATATCCAGAAGTGGACTTGCGCTCACCCAGATCTCCTCCCTAATCAGCATCAGTGTATCCAACAAGGTTCAAATTACCATCACCATAGCATAATACATAGTTTGTTGTGCCCTTAAGGTAACGAAAAATTCTCTTGACAGCTTTCTAGTGTTCAGGACCTAGATTTGTGTGGAAATGACTAACGAGTCCAACTGCATAGAAGATATCCGGCCTGGTGCACATCATGACATACATCAAACTACCAACAGCACTGGAATATGGTACAGTCTTCATATAGGTCTTTTCTTTTTCTGAGCTAGGTCCCATATCCGCACTAAGCATAGCACCTTTCATAATAGGAGTGTCAATAGGTTTACAATCACTAAGATGGTATCTCTTCAAAATATTATTAAGCTAGTTATCCTTAGACAAACCCAAGATCTTTTTCTTCCTATTTCTTAATATTTTGACTCCCAATACATAACTGGCTTCACCCATATCTTTCATGTCAAACTAGCTTTCATAGTAGAAAGTAGATCCAAGTTATTGCTGGCTATTAGGATGTCATCTACATACAAAGTTAGAATGACAAATCCTTTTTGTGCATGACTTACATACACACAATGGTCTTCATTTATAATGGAAAACTTGTCCTTGACCATTGCCTCATGAAATCTAATATTTCATTGTCTGGATGCCTGCTTAAGATCATAAATGGATTTACGAAGACGACATACCTTCTTCTCTTAACCCTTAACCTCAAACCCATGAGGCTGGTCCATATATATATATATCCTTAAGGTTTCCATTGAGGAAAGCAGCCTTTACATCCATCTGATGTAATTCTAAGTCCAGACGGGCAACAATAGCTAGAATAAGTCGGACGGACCCAAATCTCACAACAGGTAAGAACGTCTTATCATAATCGACTCCCTCCTTTTGAGTATAGCCTTTGGCTACTAGCCTGGATTTATACCTTTCAACTGATCCATCCACACCTCTTTTGACTTTAAGAACCCACTTGTTCCCAATAGTCCTTTTACCAGGCGGAAGATCAACCAAGTCCCAAACTTGATTATTGTGCATGGACGCTAACTCTTCTTCCATTGCTTTCATCCATTCATATACCTTAGGACCTGAGACAGCGTCTCTAAAATTCCTAGGCTCCTCTTCATCCATCACAGTGGTTATGAAGGATTCATAATGAATTCCTTCTGGAGCGGCCATGTTTGCCTCAGAGTCAATTTGAAAGCGTCTTTTGGGAACTCGACCCCTTTCGTTCCTCCTAGGCTCATGTAAATTATGTTCCTCCTCCTGAACTTGAGGATTCAAAAAGAACATCTTCAACAACCATATCATTTTGATTGCTTAAATCAGGTTGTTGATCAGGATCATCTAGTTCATAGAACTCTTGATCCCTGGTTGCTCCAGAAATTGATGGATAATCATCTTCCAAGAATGTGGCATCACGAGAATCAATTCCAGTTCTTTTTCCACTTTCATCTTCACCTAAGAAGACATACCCTTTGGAATTCTCACAGTATCGTACAAAGATACATTTCTTTCCCTTTGGGCCAAATTTTCCAAACTTATGAAAGGGTAAGGTAATGTAGGCAGCACATCCCTATGGGCTCAGATTACTCACATCTCGTTGTCTCCCAGTCCATAGTTCGTGTGGTGTTTTAGAAGCTGATTTTGTAAGAACCTTATTCAAAATATAGGTTGTTGTTAACAAGGTATCTCCCAAATACGAAATTGGTAGATTCGCTTGTGCCATCATGGATCTAACCATATCCAATAAGGTCATATTTCTTCTTTCAGCCACACCACTATGTTGTGGGGTGTGAGGAATAGTTAACTATCTTGCTATTCCTTTTTCTTCACAAAATTCTTTGAACTGATCAGAGAGGCACTCTCTACCTCGACCTGTTCTCAAGCACTTAACTTTGAGAGCTAATTGATTCTCGACTTCATTCACATACTTTTGGGAGCAATTAAGAGCTTCTGATTTATGTGAAATAAGATACACATAACAAAAACGTGTCAAGTCATCAATGAATGTGATGAAATATCTAGCGCCATGCTTGTCAATCACACTCATAGGGCCATAAATATCCGAATGGATTAGCTGCAACGGTTGAACAGCTCTTTCTTCTTTAGAGAATGGTTTTCTAGTAGCTCTCCAGCTAAACAAGACTCGCACCTGGCAAGTTTTAGCTTTTGAGTTCCACCAAGGAGCCCTTCTCTTGCTAGTCTATTCATTCGGTCAATTCCAATATGACTGAGTCTAGCATGCCAAAAGTTCTGAATCGTCACAATGAACTACATAAGTTGAAGAAATGTTATTGTTTGAATCAACATTGGCATTTAATACTATGAAACCATCCAATAAAGAGCTAGTACCCAAAATTGTACCATTATGAAACAACTCAAAAGTTGATCCTTCAAAAACAAATTTGAAGCCTGTCTTAAGAAGAGACGAAAGGGAAACTAAATTTCGCCTTATTTTAGGGGCATACAAAAGACATTTTGTAAGCACAGAGATTGACCACCATGCAAAACTAATCTACATGTTCCAATCCCGTGCACATCTATGCTAGTATCATTACCCATATAAATCTTTTGCTTCCTCTAGGAATCCGGTGACACTCTACAAAAGATGTCTGATCCCAAGCCACATGCTCTGTTGCTGCTGAGTCTACAATCCACACAGAACTTGTATTGGTTAACATATAACATGAAGCAACACAACAATAGCTTAAGTTATGACTTTTATTCATAGAGAATGTTTATTCCTTGTTAAGATCCGCTTCATTACTCTTCGATTCGACATCCATCTTACAAAAAAATAATGTCAGTAGCAGTTGTGTATTACATGTGTACATAGCACCACTTGTTTATAGTATTATTAAAATATTTATCTAAGTATAAGAAACAAAAATATGCTCCACGCATACAATCAATTTCAATACTTAGACTTACAAATTAACACACCATAAACACGCAACAAATGCATCTATAATTTCAGGAAAAATTGAAATCATATCGGTTCCTAAAGCTTATGAAAAATAAATGTTCAGTATTATTATTCCATTAATAAATTCCTACGAAAAGAATTATTAAATTAATTAATGTCAACTAAAGACAATCTATACAAACTAGATTAATTTAAATTATTTGAACAACTTATTGTAACACCCCAACCATAAAACCATCAATTAACAGTAATCGCAGCAGAAAATCCTTAACATAAACATTAACAAAAGGGGTCGGTGTTACACGCCGTTAGCCACCCATGTGACTAACAAGGCTAATACATACAAGTTGTATCGGTCTAATGGACACAGACTCCCAAGCATTAGTTACTAACATCTACATACGTACAAATTGAAACTATACTGAGTGTAATGTGAAAAAACCGTCATAGTAATTTTGACGCTACCAAAATATACAACCATGAGAGCACAAGCGCATCTCGGGTCCAACATCCAAAATAAAAAAAAGTAATTCTTTACATCCCGAGGCTAAAGCGACTCCGCTTCTTCAATCCTCATCCTGCAAGTAAAATATGGTGCCCTAAGGGGCTCAGCAACCCTTGGCTGGTATGATTAACGTGCAGCCCGTCGGCTACCGGGATACACGCAACTAATTCTCATGATAACATGGGATTTATTTTAACATACAACATACATAAACATAGCAACACTCATTGCATAGCAACAACATACACACAACATAATAGGAACGAATCACTTGAGGAAACGATCCAATCAACGGTTAGCCAAACTTGGTAAGCCTAGAGAATAATTTCAATCTCATGTTAAGCTTGTTACATAAATTGTTACCGTTCCGTTTGTCGAACGTTTAACTTATCCCAAGGTGTGTTGGTTATAGTGATCCAAACACACCGTACACAAATTCCCCCTAGCCCGAACTAAAGTCAGGATAGGAAAGCCATTTATTAGACTTGTGGGTGATTGTAATCCAAGAAGGAAAAACAACCAAAACATGGATAAAGTCGAATCTGATTCAGATATCAACTCCCGAACATACATGCGCGACCGGACACTCGAATTCCTCACCCCCCGGTTATACACTTGTTAGTAGTTCCGTTGATGGAACTTAACATATTAATTAAACTGTAAGTGTTCAAGCCCAGTTAGGCACACAAGGGAGATGGGATACAATGAACAACATAATTCACATTTAACACATCGATAGTCGTGGTTAGAATGTTCGGTTAGTTGAAATGTTAAAAACCGAATACCGTTCTCTTATGTGATCCTAACATTGGTTAGCTAACGGGTTAGCACATATTCGAGGTTAGACGGTATCGAAACTCACACGCCACAATAAGACAATAATCTTAAACTCATTACATGCCTTTAATCTTACAAGGTCGTAAACACTCAGAAAACAAACAACATACAAGCCGGTGTAAACCGGTAGCAAACAGACTGCAAGAAAACCATACCTTGGTCCCTTCTGCATTCGTTGACCACCGAATGTAGCTCCTATACATAATTAGTCATGTCGGTTAATTACCTTATTTAACTTCCGATTAACTAAGTACTTTACATGATTATATGACATGCTTTCACATTTAAACTTACACTTGTTTACCCTCATTACACTCACTAGGGTTTACTACTAATGCCACATTCCTTTTCTCATTTTTTATAAGGTCCGACCGACCCTCCAACTGATCCAACCCCTGGGTTGGTCGGATGCAGAAGACATCCGGGTTTGAAAATTTTTACTCGACCGACCCAGATAGGGTCGGTCCTAAGGTCGGTCCATTGTAGAAACATTCTGGTTCATTAATTTTAGCCTGACCCACCCAGACAGGGTCGGTCCCCTGGGTCGGTCGAATGTAGAAGCATTCCAAGCTAGCTATTACAGTCCGACCGACCCAGCCAGGGTCCGTCCCCTGGGTCGGTCGACTGTAGAACCATATCTCAAAATTTCTAGTTTGCTCCAAACTCTTCCACAAGTTTCCTAGTATGTTCCAACATCATTTAGGCACCTTTACATCCCTTTCAACTCAAGATCAAGCCTCCATTTAACTTCTTTGATCACTTACTCAATTCTTACCAAAATTTCTAACACTTGTAACATTGTTCCTTAGGATTTCTAAGTGGTGAATTATGCCTACAATATCAACTAACCAAAGTGTTTCCTCACAACCATTTCAACCACTCCCAAGCATCATTATTCATCTTTTTCTCCTTTACTCAAAATTCTCAAGGTTATACCTTCTAGTTCACTCCTTAGTTATTACAAGGCATAATACCTCATTTACTACCAACTTTTGCACAAGTCTTAACAACACTCATTCCATGACTTTGGTGTGTCTAAACCACTCATTGATCTCTAAATCCACCAAGACAATTCCTAGGTTATCCTAGCACTCAAGAGCACCTTAAACACCTTACATATCAATTTCCACCCATTTAACCCTTAACAATCCCTAGTACAACCGAGGTCACAATACTTCATCAAAGCACTTAAAACTCTTAGTTTTTCAACTAGATTTTGACATGGCTTCTCTAGCACACCTTACACTCAAACACTAAGTTTTTTTCATCATTAAACAATCAAAGACATTCAAATCCACAATGAATGTTCGTTACACACAAACTACACTTAAACTACATTACATCACAATATAGTGCATAAACTTAAATTGCTTGGAACTTAGGCCCTTAAATGACATGGCTCTTAGGCCCTTAAATAACATAAATCTAAACACTGAATTTCCCACATCTATAATGCTTTCAACCTACAAATACACACATCAATCTCATATGCCCTTATAATCGACCTTGTGGTTATTTTACTAACTCATTTTCCTTTGGCTCTTTAGATTGTTTATAAAACAATACAACTCAATTTCCTAAGGTACTAAACTACATTAGGATAGGTCATTTACCTTTTTCCTCTTCAAGATTTTCTCACTTGTTTTCTCTTGTTTTTCTTGATTGCAAACCGGCAAGGGATTTTATTCACTTGTCAATCTTTCAATCAATATACAAATAAGGGTAATGAGTATTAAGCATTATACCTAAACTCCTGAACAACCCTAGATTATAAGAAGTGTTTTAATACACTAGAATTGGTGTTTACCTTGGAATTTGAAAGAGAGCTTGGTAAGGAAACAAGGTAGGACTCCTTCTAGTCCTTTGAAGATTGAATCAAGCTAATAAAAAGAGCAAGACAAGGCATCACAAGGTGATTTTCGGCCATGTACAAGAATGAAAGGAAATGTGAATTTTCTTTGGCTTTTCTTACCTTGAAGCAAAGGAGAGTTCCAAGGTGCAAGAAGATAAGGTTTTCCTCCTTAAATAGAGATTCTCCATGGAATCAAACTTGAGTTCTTGAAGATTTGAAAAGAGGGAAATGAAGGGCTTGGTCTAACTAGCACAAGTGTGGTCTTAGAATTTGATTTGGAGCATGGAGTTGGATTTGGCAAGAGAATGAAGTTGGAGAAGAGATGTGTGCTGTAGCATAACCGGTTTTTGCTTGGGAGGATGGAGGAAGAAGACGGCGGGGAAAGGAGGGAATGAAGAAAGTGAGGAGAGAGGTTGAATTTAGAAGATATTTAACTTATAAAGGTGTATAGTCTTTTTACTTATTTTCCTCTTCTTCCTTAAATAAACTAACAAATGGTGATGACTCAACATATTGAAAAACCTCCCCCCTCCACATACTTAGGATATTTATGGGCTAGTTTGACCATTTAATTAACCAAAGTTGACTTAAAGCTAAATTAAGCACTATTTGAGCACTATTCATAATTAGTGCACATATTTGTGAAATTTTTGGTTTCCCATTGATTTAGGCTTCTAAATGTGATACTAATTAGTACAAATGTTGATTAAAGTGTAATGATGGGCATTTAGCCACTCAAAACCCATTTCTAAGACAATTTTTCAAAAATGTGCTTTAAGACTCCTTAAAGCATAATTTATGTTTTAACTTGTTTTTGAGCTTGGTTTTCTTTGGTAATTGATTTAAAATGTCCATTAGCATGTTAATAAGGTCTTGGTAAGCTCCTTGGGTCCTAATCAAGGTTATCCCAAGTCTAGAGCAAGTTTTTGCTAAAATTGTCTTTATGGTGTTTTATTGTGTTTACTATGGTTTCAATTGTTTACTAATGTTTCTAAGGCCATTTTTAGCCTTATTATATCATAGCTTAACATTTAATTAACATATCTAGGTTTGGGGTATTTCACTTATGTTCAATATTAATTAACAAATTTATTATTCAAAAAATAATAATAGAATAAAAATTATAATATTATGGAACAATAATATTCATTACAAAAATGAAAAAATAACGTTAATCTTACAATTGTAAGAATTTAATGTTACAAAAACATTATAACAACCTTTATATGTTACAAAAACATATATTTATAGTATTATATAAATACTATTATATAACTTACTACCTCCGTCGCGTCATAAGTGTCCTGTTTGCTTTTTGGCACGTTTTTCCTCCTCAATATTAAACATATAAAATAAAATAATTTTTAAAAATTAAATTGTATAATATATAGTTTTTCACATAAAGATTCTATTGTAAAACATAGATTTATAAAAATATTATCTTATATGTTAAATATTGAAGTCAAACGACACATCCAAATAGTAAACTGGACGGTCAAGGTGGGACGGAGGGAGTATTACATATCCCAATATATTCGATATTATTACGCGTTGGAAATTGACCGAATATGTAACATTTAAATCGCTCACCGAGAGAATAAATATATCACGTAGTTAATAAACATAATATCGATCTTCAGTATAATAAATAAGGAAAAATTACACTGCCCACCCACCAAGTTTAGGGAATTATCACAGCCCACCCATGACATTTGGAATTTAACATTGCCCACCCATAAGTTTTCACTTATATTTCTTCCGTCATCCACATTAGTTGTTTCCGTCACTTATTGGTTAAGTTTGACTAGTTCATTTTAGTTGACCAAACAAAATTAGAAGAAGGTATGTGTCTCTTCTTGTTACTCTAGTCTTCGACTCTTCTCCTCGCTTCGGACTGAACCAACCCCGGTGGTTCCTTTGTGGGTTTGAATCTTTCTTCTTCATCGCCTTCCCTATTAAGGTAATGAATTCGTCCCCGTTCTTCATCCCTTTGATTTCGTCCTCATTCGTCTTCCCTTTCGCCTTTGCTTCTAAGGTTTGAATTTTGGGGAAATATTGTGAAATACCCCAAACCTTAATGTGTTAATTAATTATGTAATTATAAATTTCTAAGGCTAACTAAGTCCTTAAGATTATTGGTGAAGAAATAAAAACCAAAAAGAAAAAGAAAATGCGTAAAAGTCACAAAACGTGAAAACACGTATTTAATTGTTTTAGGAGGTATAAAACTCTCACTGGGATTATAAATATATTTTATACCTTAATTACACATTAAGAACATGCGAAAAAAATTCCGGAAGGAAACGGATCTAAACAAGGCGTTAAAACGCTGACGGAGTATTAGAGCGCGTTTTTTGAGGAAACCCGAAAACGTGACTTTAAACAGTTAAACGACCCCGTAAAAATAATAGCTGATTTTATAACAATAAAACATTAATGGGAGTTTAATAGCCATTAAAATCAAAGGAAAGAGGAAATTCCGGTAAACAGTCCCGGTTAGTGAATAGTACTAAACCGGGTAATTAAACGAGCGTTTTCTGTCAAAAGACGAAAAACGCTCCAGCGTGTTTATATTGGTGGGCCGGTTTTATTTATGTAGACAGCCCACTCACATGTGACTAGTTAACTAATTAATTAAGTCAAGAGAGAGCCAAATAACAAAGGGCACAAATACCCCTCACTCTCTCTCTCTTTCCTTATTTCCTTTTTCCCCTCTCTCTCTTCCTCTCTTTCCTCTTTCTCTCCCAGCCGGTCTCCTCCTTCTCTCTGCCGATGGAACTTCCCAACCAAGCCAACAATGGCTTCCTCCATTCTTCTTCATCCCCAAGCTCCATTTGAGCTCCAATCACAAAAATAACTACATATCTTCTTCCTCTCATCCTCCTCTATCATCCTTCTTTTCAAAATTCCAAAAGGATGAAGTTGACCTCCATGGGTTTTCCCCATTTGAAGAGAAAATGACACCAATGTGGAGCTTGGAGTCTCCTTTTCTTCTAAGGTAAAAATTTCCAAGAAAAAGTCATTCCCTCTTCATCTCTTGGTGTAATTGATTTTTCCACCATTTTTGATACCTTGTTTTCTCCTTGTTCTTGAGCTCCAAATTTATCCTTCAATGGTGGAGTAGTTTCCTTCTTGATTCAAGGGAGAAAATCCCTCTTAAAAGCTTCAAAAGGTAAACCCTAATTCTAGCCCTTTGATTAAATTGAGTTTCTAAGGGTTTAGATAATTAATTGTGTATGTTTTGTGTTCTTGGGTGTTGGGATGGAGTTTGGAAACTCCATACCCTCTTAACCGATTTTTGGAGAAGGTTTGGAGCAAGAGGAGAATTTAAGAGACTTGTGAAATTTAAGGTAAGAAGAACTACCTTAAACTTTGTTTATAAATTGTTTAAGTGTTTGGGATGGGTAAACAAATTAATGAACCCAAAATTATGGATTGGAATATATGTTGGAATGTGTTTAGTTGGTTTTGGAGGAATTTGTGAATTGATGTTGAGTTGAGGGCCTTAAGAGCCAAATTTTGAGTTGAGATTTACATTGTGGTTGTGGAGAGTTATGGTGATTATGTTGTTGATGATGGAATTGAGGAATTGTGTGCTGTTAGGACCTTGAAAGGGTGTGGCTAGATTAGGAATGTAGGGTTGTGTTTTGATGATAATTGATGAGGATGAATGTGTAAGGTTATGGGGAAGTTATGGCAAATTTTGGATGGAAAATGAGTGTTGATGATGGTTTAATGGTTGAGAGGATTTAGGTGTTGATTTGGGATGTTAATGTGGAAAGGAATGGTTGTTGTAGCTTGTGAAATAAGGGGGTGAGTGTAGGTTTAATAGAAGTGCAATTTGGGAAGAATTTGCCTCTGTTTGCTGAATTTTGGGTACGTCCGAACTTCCGTCCGGATGGAAGTTCGGACATGCCCCGTCGTTTTCTAAATTTTCCGAGTTTGAGTTGTGTCCGAACTTCCGTCCGAACTTGGAAGTTCGGACACTTGAAAAATTTTCCCAGGTTAATTTGCTTCGACTTGTGTCCGACCTTCGATGTCCGGACACAAGTTCGGACGCCCGTAAATTTTCTTCAGTTTTGGCCTCGACTTGTGTCCGAACTTGGAAGCTCGGACACAAGTTCGGACAGGTAGAAATTTCTTCAGTTTTGCCTCGACTTGTGTCCGAACTTCAAAGTCGGACACAAGTTCGGACATTCACCAGTTTCACCCATTGAGTCTCGACTTGCGTCCGAACTTCAGAAGCTCGGACACAAGTTCGGACATAGTGTAATTTTGAGCAAAAATTTTGTTTAAAGGTAGGATGATGATCCAATGATGGGGATTAAATGTGATGATGTTATAAGGTTGTTAAGGATATGTTAAGTAAGTTGTAATGGTAATTAAGTGGTGAAGAGTTGTAATAAAATTGTGAAAGTAAACAAGTTAAAAATGTAAAGTTATAAAACTACCGAACGGGGTTAAACAGGGGCGCATTAGACGTTAAAAATTATATTACCCCGATATTAATGAAGATAGTTATAATGTTACCAGTTGTTCAAAGATTTTCAAGGAACATGTGATGGCACACTAGAGTGCACCTTCGGTGACAGGTATGGTTTTCTTGCAACCTGTGTCCTACGGATTACACCGGCTTGTATGCCAATGTGTTTTCTGTGTGTTTGCCACCTTGCAAGATAAAGCATGAAATGAGTTTACAGTAATTCATTATTGTGGCGTAATTAATTCCGATACCGCTTAACCTTAGTTATGTGTTAAATAATAGATAACCGACCTTAGGTTCACATAAGAGTTCGGTATGCGGAATAAACGTCCCAACCCATGGGAACGTTCTAACTACGGCTATTGCGTTAGTTAGTGTGTGTTGTGATTATGTGTGATGTATGCGATGTTTGGTATGTTGTTGTTGTTATCGGATACAGTTATCCATGTTGTTAAAAGGGATATACCCCTTATGTGTCTAACCGAGTTAGTAACACTATGTGATGTATGTATGTGATAAGTTCCATAAGGGAACCTCTAACTAATAAGTATATGTTATGTATGGAGAGGAATCCGGTTGTTCCGGTCGCGCGTATTGTTTGGGAGTTAATATATATATGTAAATTAACTCCCATCCTGTTATGTTAAGGGTTGATTTCCTTCATTGGATTTCGACCTCCCATTAGCTTAGCCAAAGCTTACCTACCCGACCTCCATATCGGGCTAGGAGGGAAATTATGTGTAATGTTGTTAGGGTGTTGACGCCTATGTTGCTTCGACTCCCTCTTGTTATGTTACGGTTGTTTTTCTCTTGGATTACAACCACCCACAAGCTTAACCAAGGCTTACCTACTCATCACTATTGGAGCTAGGGGGAAATTATGTATGTTGTGTCGGTCCTATATGGGCCACCAAGTAAAGAAATGTATGTATGTTGTGCTCGGGCTTATATCACCCCGGCACTCCCTAAATAAGTTATATGTACTCTAAGAAGAGTGAAATTAAGTTGTGAGTTTATAAGTGAAGTGTGTTGTTATGTTGGGTGTGCTAACCTTGTGTATGTATTAATGGATGTTGCTTATAAGCATGATGTGTGAGTTGTGCATGTTTGAAATAAATCAACCGCATGCTAAGATGACAAATAGTTGTGCGTGGCCCGGTAGCATGCGGGCTGCGGGATTACCATACCAGCAAAGGTGCTGACCCCCTTGGGGGCCCCCATTACTCTACAGGTACGAAGGAGCTGCAAGCCGTTCGAGAGATTAAGGTTGTATTGTTGCACCTGGGTGGTCTTTCAAATTGAGAGTGTATTGTAGGTGTAGTAAGACCGAAATTGTTATCGGCATTAGTTTGTAAATACTCGGTACAGTTGTAATGTAAGTGTATAATGGATATTGGACATGGAACGGGATTAATGTGTAGTCGCTCGGGAATTTAGTCCATCAGACCGGTACAATGTATGTATGTTAGTCTTGTTAGCCACGTGGGTGGCTAACGGCGTGTAACACCAAAGAGTTAAGTGATGTTGTGAGTTATGAACTCCGCTGCGATATGTTGTTAAGTGTGTTGTTAGTAGTTGGGGTGTTACAAAAAAATGGTATCAGAGCGAAGTATCGCTCTGATGACTGAAATACCGAGCTTAGGAAGTACCGAGTTAAGAGTTTAGTACTTTGGGTTAAGGGTTGAGTGATAGCGTGAGAAGTACGCTAGTTGGGGAACACCAGTGTGTACTGGATACCTACGGTATCCATCCCGCCCTCCACAAACCCTATAACACAACTGGGAAAGAACGCCAGAGAGATGAAAGTCATCTCTTACTCGGGAAAACCCGATCTGGCTGTTACTATGTATCTTTATAAGTACGGAGAACCTGTCACACAGTAGATCCCGAAAGGTGTGAATCCAGAAGACGGTCTCCATTTTAACAGTATTAACCGCTCTTGTTAGCGAAAAGTGAAGAATCTCATGCACGAGAGAATGGAATTTCCAGCACCCTGGGTCGACATGCGGAGCAGTCGAGGACAACCAGCTTGCAACGCACCAAGCGTGCAATAGGCAAGGAGCGAGATAATGAAACCCGAGACGAGTGTCTACGGGACTACAGATGTTAACTAATACACCAACGGTATACCAACCGATTAAGGAACTACAATATAGTACGAGAAGGATATGATACTAAGTAAAAAGGGGTCTCCCAGAATGGGAAACACCCTAGTTAATGGTTATCATGTGAAGACAGTGAGAAGAACCCAGAAGATTTGTTGTTAAGACTGTAAGGTCGAGTAAGGGCCAGCGAGGCCACTGATGTTAGAGCGGGCGAAAGCAGTACCGCAATCAATGTGTATTGAACCGATAACCAGATTGCATGGCGCACTTGCTATGGCAAGTGCTGCTATAACAAGATTGTACGAGAAATTTTAAACAAATACCGGTACTTAGTAAAGTACCATGAAGTTAAGTGGGGTTATCATAACCGTGGAAGGGCTTGTTAGCCTGACCTCAGTGCTTGGAAACACACCAGTCAGCAGGAAGCTAGACTTGGATAAGGCAAGAAACGTTGTAAAACCACGGAAATTTTTCTTTAAACCTAAAATCATTTTCTGTCAAAACCGTTTTCAAAACCAAATTTTCTTTCAAACCCATTTTATTTCCAATCTTCTTTAAACTAAACCAGAAGGCCTACACGGGCCTCAGTGCCACATGGTAGGTAAGTTTTACCCAGTTACTTTTAAATAACCGAATGGAAACCAGTAAACCCAGGGGTGACAACCCGAGGGAATGGAGTGAGTTCATTATAATACAACAGTGGATACACTTCCCTTGATTAAGTTCGGGAAGCATGGAATGCATATTATCATAGGATAATATAAGAGGAGTTGACAACAGAATACTTCACCTAGGCGTGTGACGGACACTACGAGTGTACCAACTGAAATGTGGGACGACCGCACTCCGATAGGAGCTTGTGGGCCTGACAAACCTTCTTATGGGGTAGTTGGGTAAGTAGCAATGTATCAGCAGGATACCCCACGTATGTATACGAGTGGAGTCTGGAACACGGGAAGTAGTCGACTCCGTACTACGGTCCGAAGTAGACGTCAAGCAGGAGCAATGGATTACCAAGTATGGTTGAAGTAAAAGAAACCAGTCAAGTTAAGAAGACTAAAGGAATTAGTAAGTTTATTATAAGGAAATGTTTAAAGGTGAACAAGTGCGAAGTGCACTGGTTAGTAAATAAAGACATAGCATATGTCTCAAGGATCCGGATGAGTGAACACAATAGCTGGAGTAAGTACCCAGCCTACATATGGTGAGGCAGATGCCTACTATGATACGTTAATGTGCAAGGATCGGGATGACCCCCGAGATAACCACTAGGGATATCAATCTCACTAAAGAGGATATTTAACCCAGCAAAGAACGCGGGGCGAAGTAGTAAGTTAAACATACCGATAAGTGTAAGCCAGATGTAATGGCATAACCTAGTAACACCCAGGAGCTATCCTAAAAAGGGTGTTTGGATCAACAATGGTTGAACGAGAGAACGTGATAAAAACGCAAGGGTTGAAACTAATACCCAATTTAAGCACAAGTCGTCAGAAGGAAGTCTGACATCCTGGAAGGGGCATCCCATGAAGGGAATAAACCATGGAACCCAATACAACCTATAAACCGTGTATTATGTACGGGAAGTAAATGCGTGTGAACAGCCTACAATGAGCAGAGCTCGAGGCAATAGGGCTTATAAGCCACAAGTGAAATGTGTAAAGGAAATGTTATTGACCACAGAGATTTATGTTATATAAGTAAGTAAGTGAGCGAAGGAATCACTGCTTCAAGAGTGGGGATACCTCGTGATATGTGAGACCGCAACAGCGGTAGTTATGCGAACAAAGTTCAGGGAATACGTTAAGGGTTGACCACGTTGTCATTACCCAGGAATGATGTGAGTAGGAATAAATGGAAAAGAAGTATTTGTACCAGTTGTGGAGATCAGATGAGTAAAAAGTCAAATAGCAACCACCATAGGTGTGGGATGCTAAATGTGTAATGAACGACGCTCAAGGAGCATAGAGACTCAAAAACGATAGCGTGTTCAACAGTCAGCCAAATAAGTGGCAAGACACAGTGTAATGGCGGAAGCTAATATAATAGCGGATGCAGTGTAAGTTAATGTTACACAATGAGTAAGGGCACGGGGCGCAGTAAGCGACCGTTGCATAAGTGTTGCTAAATAATAATGTGGCAAATAAGACTAGTTATGAGTGAAACTCAATGGGCATACAAGGTAAGCGACAACAAACCGACTGGGCAATAAGCCAATGGTCGGTACTATGTGATAAGGAACACAGTGTGAATTCCTATTGCTATCTCATAAGAGACTTACTGTCAAGAGTTTACGCCTCTGCACTCTGTATGACTGAGTGTTTTGGTATTGCGCTTGCGCGGTAATGATCAAGTGAGATAGCTAGGAAGTCTGAAAATGTTAAATGTGATAGAAGAACAAGACTTATGATGTGATAAAACCGATGCATAAGATAAGCACGGTAGTACCAATCAAGGGTACTTGGTTGACATAAGTGACTCAAGTGTTGGAAATAATACTACACAATAGGTAGTAGCTCAAAAGTAACCGACAGTAAGTCGGAAGAAACCAAGTAAATCATTGTGGAATACAGTAAGTTATCATGGAAAGGAATAGAAGTTTGTAACTCACCGAGTTCGCTCACGGTAAGTGAAACCACGCGTCGGCTGAGAAACCGTTATTACCAAGGTAAAGGTGATAATCGAGGATGTACAATACAGTACGAATAATGTATGGGGCAAACTAAGCTCTAAATTATCAAGAGTCGCGCAGCAGAAACTAGTGAGCCAGCGATTCAAAATGTTGAATGTGTGTAGTGAACATGAGTGGATGGCTAATTATTAACGCCTATAGTCTCACAGGCCAGAATCGAAACCAGTTAAGAGTTAAAATAAACTCTAGTGAGAATTCTTGGTTAGGGACTAAACCGCCAACATGGCTAAGATCCTCAAACCAGAACACAGTGTATAATAAACCGCGTGGAGTTAAAACACTTCACGACGGTAGGACGTTATAAACCAATGATTAAGTGATTGATTACGTGGGCGTAATCCCTTTTAAGGGGGGTAGAGCGCAAAACCGTTAGTGTGTTTTACCGTACAAGTGTACGTGAACTATGATGTGCATAGCACAAAATGAATTGTTTTGATGATTAGTGTGTGTGTTACATAAACTGACACATTCATTCATGGTTAATTGTGGTAATTACGCACGGAAGATGCGAATACCCTTGCGATAAGTGTGTTTATTGTGTCAACAAATATGTGTGAAAGTACAAGTATAAGGGAGTAGAAAACTCCCGGGGAACTAAAACCCCGACTATGTATGTTCAAATAGTACTAAATGTAAAACCGTGTTTTGTATTTTGATAAAAGTATATATATGTATATATACAGTATTGTGATTTATGAAGAGGTATGACACCAATAGAACCTAGTGAGAATTAAATTCCCTAGGTAACTGATTTAAATAAATCGGAAGATGATCGATGGACATAATTCCACCCTTGGAGATGTAATGATTACGACTAGATGGATTAAAAAGATAGAAAATGGTACATGCTTGAAGTAGTTGTTGTTTGAAAATGAAGTGGGAGGTGAAACTTGATTATCATGAGATCAAGGGAAGCCGAACACAAATTGGGGTGGAGAGATAGTTCAACACTGATGCTGATCACATCAGGGTTGGATGATTCTTGAAACTCCCTATAAGTGGTCATAAATAATCACATCAAGAATAAGATGCAGTTAACAATAATTGGACTTGGAGTTGTATGGAGCTTTCAAAAGAATTTTAAATTGGGTTTCAAATTTGCAATTGGTATTTTCTAGACTTCGATAAATATTTTAAGATTCTTAGGTGGTAATTTCAAAGGAAGGACTACCTTTATGTGACCTCGTAGAGGATTTTCAACTTGTATCCTTCCAATAAAGGATTTCATTATACTTAACCTCATAGAGGGTACTTTCCTACTACTTGCTCACGAGCTGAGGACGTACGAGCCTTTGTCTTTGGACCGGTGACATGAGAAGTATATTTTAAAGATGTATGCAATTGTTTTGATCTCCCAAAGGAACGGGGACCAGAGTGTCCATCGCGACCGGTTCTGCGGGATCACAGTGTATATGTACTCTACATGGGTCTCGAACTCATGAAGAGATGGAAAAGGAATTTCTGGTTGATATACATGCTAAGACATGTTGTGTGGTATGTGTAATAATTATTATTATGGACCTTGAGTCCTAATGTGGTTAAGTTCAGAAGGTGTTATATTACCCAGACCTATGTGTCTGAAGGTTGTTATGTTATCAAGACCTATGTGTCTAAAGGATGTTGTTATGTTACCCAGACCAAGAGTCAAAGGGTTGTTATGTATGTATAATGTTGTTAAGGTACCCGGACCATTAAGTCCGAGGTTACTAAATATGTTATGTATGTATGGATGTGTTACCCGGACCATCAAGTCCGAGGTCATGATGTAAAGTGTGTTTGTTATAGAAGTTTTATACTACAAGTAATCCCTGTGTTCTAATTCAAATGACGCAAGGGAAGTGTGAACTTCGAGGACGAAGTTCTTTTAAGGGGGGTAGATTGAAATACCCCAAACCTTAATGTGTTAATTAATTATGTAATTATAAATTTCTAAGGCTAACTAAGTCCTTAAGATTATTGGTGAAGAAATAAAAACCAAAAAGAAAAAGAAAATGCGTAAAAGTCACAAAACGTGAAAACACGTATTCAATTGTTTTAGGAGGTATAAAACTCTCACTGGGATTATAAATATATTTTATACCTTAATTACACATTAAGAACATGCGAAAAAATTCCGGAAGGAAACGGATCTAAACAAGGCGTTAAAACGCTGACGGAGTATTAAAGCGCGTTTTTCGAGGAAACCCGAAAACGTGACTTTAAACAGTTAAACGACCCCGTAAAAATAATAGCTGATTTTATAACAATAATTAAACATTAATGGGAGTTTAATAGCCATTAAAATCAAAGGAAAGAGGAAATTCCGGTAAACAGTCCCGGTTAGTGAATAGTACTAAACCGGGTAATTAAACGAGCGTTTTCTGTCAAAAGACGAAAAACGCTCCAGCGTGTTTATATTGGTGGGCCGGTTTTATTTATGTAGACAGCCCACTCACATGTGACTAGTTAACTAATTAATTAAGTCAAGAGAGAGCCAAATAACAAAGGGCACAAATACCCCTCACTCTCTCTCTCTCTCTTTCCTTATTTCCTTTTTCCCCTCTCTCTCTTCCTCTCTTTCCTCTCTTTCTCTCCCAGCCGGTCCCCCTCCTCTCTCTCTGCCGATGGAACTTCCCAACCAAGCCAACAATGGCTTCCTCCATTCTTCTTCATCCCCAAGCTCCATTTGAGCTCCAATCACAAAAATAACTACATATTCTTCTTCCTCTCATCCTCCTCTATCATCCTCTCTTTTCAAAATTCCAAAAGGATGAAGTTGACCTCCATGGGTTTTCCCCATTTGAAGAGAAAATGACACCAATGTGGAGCTTGGAGTCTCCTTTTTCTTCTAAGGTAAAAATTTCCAAGAAAAAGTCATTCCCTCTTCATCTCTTGGTGTAATTGATTTTTCCACCATTTTGATACCTTGTTTTCTCCTTGTTCTTGAGCTCCAAATTTATCCTTCAATGGTGGAGTAGTTTCCTTCTTGATTCAAGGGAGAAAATCCCTCTTAAAAGCTTCAAAAGGTAAACCCTAATTCTAGCCCTTTGATTAAATTGAGTTTCTAAGGGTTTAGATAATTAATTGTGTATGTTTTGTGTTCTTGGGTGTTGGGATGGAGTTTGGAAACTCCATACCCTCTTAACCGATTTTTGGAGAAGGTTTGGAGCAAGAGGAGAATTTAAGAGACTTGTGAAATTTAAGGTAAGAAGAACTACCTTAAACTTTGTTTATAAATTGTTTAAGTGTTTGGGATGGGTAAACAAATTAATGAACCCAAAATTATGGATTGGAATATATGTTGGAATGTGTTTAGTTGGTTTTGGAGGAATTTGTGAATTGATGTTGAGTTGAGGGCCTTAAGAGCCAAATGTTTTGAGTTTGAGATTTACATTGTGGTTGTGGAGAGTTATGGTGATTATGTTGTTGATGATGGAATTTGAGGAATTGTAATGTGCTGTTAGGACCCTTGAAAGGGTGTGGCTAGATTAGGAATGTAGGGGTTGTGTTTTGATGATAATTGATGAGGATGAATGTGTAAGGTTTATGGGGAAGTTATGGCAAATTTTGGATGGAAAATGAGTGTTGATGATGGTTTAATGGTTGAGAGGATTTAGGTGTTGATTTGGGATGTATAATGTGGAAAGGAAATGGTTGTTTGTAGCTTGTGAAATAAGGGGGTGAGTGTAGGTTTAATAGAAGTGCAATTTTGGGAAGAATTTGCCTCTGTTTGCTGAATTTTTGGGTACGTCCGAACTTCCGTCCGGACTTGGAAGTTCGGACATGCCCCGTCGTTTTCTAAATTTTCCGAGTTTTGAGTTGTGTCCGAACTTCCGTCCGAACTTGGAAGTTCGGACACTTGAAAAATTTTCCCAGGTTAATTTGCTTCGACTTGTGTCCGACCTTCGATGTCCGGACACAAGTTCGGACGCCCGTAAATTTTCTTCAGTTTTGGCCTCGACTTTGTGTCCGAACTTGGAAGCTCGGACACAAGTTCGGACAGGTAGAAATTTTCTTCAGTTTTGGCCTCGACTTGTGTCCGAACTTCAAAGCTCGGACACAAGTTCGGACATTCACCAGTTTTCACCCATTGAGTCTCGACTTGCGTCCGAACTTCAGAAGCTCGGACACAAGTTCGGACATAGTGTAATTTTGAGCAAAAATTTTTGTTTAAAGGTAGGAAATGATATCCAATGATGGGGATTAATATGTGATGATGTTATAAGGTTGTTAAGGATATGTTAAGTAAGTTGTAATGGTAATTAAGTGGTGAAGAGTTGTAATAAAATTGTGAAAGTAAACAAGTTAAAAATGTAAAGTTATAAAACTACCGAACGGGGTTAAACAGGGGCGCATTAGACGTTAAAAATTATATACCCCGATATTAATGAAGATAGTTATAATGTTACCAGTTGTTCAAAGATTTTCAAGGAACATGTGATGGCACACTAGAGTGCACCTTCGGTGACAGGTATGGTTTTCTTGCAACCTGTGTCCTACGGATTACACCGGCTTGTATGCCAATGTGTTTTTCTGTGTGTTTGCCACCTTGCAAGATAAAGCATGAAATGAGTTTACAGTAATTCATTATTGTGGCGTAATTAATTCCGATACCGCTTAACCTTAGTTATGTGTTAAATAATAGATAACCGACCTTAGGTTCACATAAGAGTTCGGTATGCGGAATAAACGTCCCAACCCATGGGCACGTTCTAACTACGGCTATCCGTGCGTTAGTGTGTGTTGTGATTATGTGTGATGTACGGATGTTTGGTATGTTGTTGTTGTTATCGGATACAGTATCCATGGTTGTTAAAAGGGATATCACTCCCCTTATGTGTCTAATCGAGTTAGTAACACTATGCGATGTATGTATGTGATAAGTTCCATAAGGGAACCTCTAACTAATAAGTATATGTTATGTATGGAGAGGAATCCGGTGTGTGCCGGTCGCGCGTGTTGTTTGGGAGTTAATACATATATGTGAATTAACTCCCATCCTGTTATGTTAAGGGTTGTTTTCCTTCATTGGATTTCGACCTCCCATTAGCTTAGCCAAAGCTTACCTACCCGACCTCCATATCGGGCTAGGAGGGAAATTATGTATAATGTTGGTAGGGTGTTGGAGCCTAAGTTCGCTCCAACTCCCTCTTGTTATGTTACGGTTGTTTTTCCTCCTTGAATTACAACCACCCACAAGCTTAACCAAGGCTTACCTAACTCATCACTATTGGAGCTAGGGGGAAATTATGTATGTTGTGATCGGCCTATATGAGGCCGTCACTCCAGTAAAGGAAATGTATGTATGTTTGCTCGGGCTTATCACCCCGGCATCCCTAAGTAAGTTTATACTCTAAGAAGAAGGAATAAGTTTGTATGTATAAAAGTGAGGTGTGTTGTTATGTTGTGTGCTAACCTTGTGTTTGTGAACCTTTAATGGATGTGTGCTTTTAAGCATGATATGTGTGAGTTGTGCATGTTTGAAATGAATCAACCGCATGCTAAGATGACAAATAGTTGTGCGTGGCCCGGTAGCATGCGGGCTGCGGGATTACCATACCAGCAAAGGTGCTGACCCCCTCTGGGGGCCCCCATTACTCTACAGGTACGAAGGAGCTGCAAGCCGTTCGAGAGTAGGTTGGGTAGTTGTTGCACCTGGGTGGTCTTTCAAATTGAGAGTTTATTGTAGGTGTAGTAAGACCGAAATTGTTATCGGCATTAGTTTGTAAATACTCGGTACAGTTGTAATGTAAGTGTATAATGGATATTGACATGGAACGGGATTAATGTGTAGTCTCGGGAATTTAGTCCATCAGACCGGTACAATGTATGTATGTTAGTCTTGTTAGCCACGTGGGTGGCTAACGGCGTGTAACACCAAGGAGTTAAGTGTTGTTGTGAGTTATGAATTCCGCTGCGATATGTTGTTAAGTGTGTTGTTAGTAGTTGGGGTGTTACATATTGTCGAATCGACATTCTTCAACGTGGTTCGTTCTTCTATTGGCATTTTCTGATGAAATTTCTTACTGATTTTCGCCCTTGTTCTTCATCCATTTTGCCTGTGGTTCCAGGGTTTTAAATTTGGGGAAAAAATATCGGCTATTACGACGGGAAATTTTGTTGGTCACTCTCGATTGTATATATATAAACTGGTCAATTGCGCTTTGATTTCGTCCTCTTCACCAGTTGTTAGTTTCTGTCCAGATTGTATATATACAAACTGGTTGCGATTTTAAGCTTGGAAAAGATTGACATATAGTTCACTATGTCACCATCTATTCGATTATATGTTCCTGTTGTTACTGGTGAAGAAGTGTGATATGTTCTATGTGTTCTGAGGTGAAATTGTGGAATGGGATTTAGGATTACTTATGATCACTCTTGATAGTAGTTTCTAATATGTTTGTTTGACTATCTTGTGGTTAACAATTGTGTACCTTTTCTGTTGGTAACATTGCAGGAATGCGAGGCAAAATACTGGTGGAACTGTACTGTTACAGTTTGACTATGTGGAAGCTGTTTTTTTAATGGTGTGTTGAAGTTGTAGTGTTGCTGTTTGATTGTTAGAGTTGTACTGCTGCTGATTTTCAAGCTTTTGTAGCATCTCGAGTATACAATGGTGATTGTTTAGCTGCTGAGGTTGTACTGCTGCTGAAATTGTATTGCACAATACTCTTAAATATACCTGCTACTTTTATAAGTTCAATTGGATACAAGATGGTTTTTTGTTCCCTTTTTACAATTACAGCAATATGATTACAACAATTGAGCTCAGCACTAATGGTTTTTTGTTGTTACAACAGTAGTATGTTACAGCAATAGTATTTTATAGTTACTTATAGTCGGGACCCTTTGTTACTGCATGATCATTTGTTGTTACAATTGCTGTTACAGCATGATCATTTGTTGTGGTGTCTATTTGCTGTTACGGACTTGTTGAGTGGTGTCCATTTGCTGTTACAATTGCTGTTACAACATGATCATTACAGCAACACCTTTTCATCATCAATTATATCTTTGATTAAACAAAAACATGATTAAAACGTAGCTGTATGGGCACAATAGATACATCAATAAACTTGTTGCAGCAGTAACATTCCAAATACAAGAATATCATTAAAGTAGTACCATTAATAGTTGTTACAATAATTAGATTAAGAAGCTGTAGCAACCTGATTTCCTACCCCATACATAACATGCATCCAAATATTACACAAGTGAAACCCATACAAAAAACAGTGCTAACACTACTACAATAGATGATACAAACACTATCTTGATTTTCTCCATTTCCATTCTGCTCACAAAACCATCATTGAGCTGATTCAATCTTCTTTCTCCATCTTTTCAATCTTGGTCACCAAACAAGCATTCAAAGTCTTCAACTCGAGCAACATAGACTCAACGCCACTCAATTTGTTCATTTCGTGTATTTCGACACCAGCATTAGAAGAAGACATCCTGCATTGATCATCAAATGAAAATGCAATATCAAGTGTAACATAGAATTTAAGCTCAGATAGGTCCATATGGCCTTCATCACTGCTTTTTAATTAGGTTATAACTCTTTAAATGCAATATATCTATGGAGCAACCCTATCATAAACCGCTTCAACGCATTCAAGCGGAGCAATTAGATGAAGGGCCCCTTCTACACAGATCATGCACATCAAAGCGCAATCGACCAGTTTGTATATATACAATCGAGAGTGACCAACAATATTTCAGGTTGCAATCGCCGACAATTTTTCCCCAAAATTCAAACCTTAGAACCTCAGGCGAAAGGGATGAAGAACAAGGGCGAAAATCAGTGAGCAATTTCATCAGAAAATGCCAATTGAAGAACGAATCACATTGAAGAATGTCGATTCGACAATTTTCCCCCAAAATTCAAACCCTAGAACCATAGGCAAAAATCAGTGAGAAATTTCATCAGAAAATGCCAATAGAAGAACGAACCACTTTGAAGAATGTCGATTCGACAATTTTCCCCCAAAATCAAGCCCTAGAACCACAGGCGAAAATCAGTGAGCAATTTCATCAGAAAATGCCAATAGAAGAACGAACCTCAAACAAGTTGTCGAATCGCCCCCCAAATCCGAACCCTAGATCCACATGCGAATAGGGATGAAGAACGGGGACGAATTCATTACCTTAATAGGGAAGGCGATGAAGAAGAAAGATTCAAACCCACAAAGGAACCACCGGGGTTGGCTCAGTCCGAAGCGAGGAGAAGAGTCGAAGACTAGAGTAAGAAGAAGAGACACATACCTTCTTCTAATTTTGTTTGGTCAACTAAAATGAACTAGTCAAACTTAACCAATAAGTGACGGAAACAACTAATGTGGATGACGGAAGAAATATAAGTGAAAATTTATGGGTGGGCAATGTTAAATTCCAAATATCATGGGTGGGCTGTGATAATTCCCTAGACCTGGTGGGTGGGCAGTGTAATCCCGCGTAGGTCGGCAAAGCAGGTTCACAAAATAATAGTTAAAACAATTTAACCCTAGTGCAAGTGAGTTACCGATCAAACATATATCAATAAGATGAAATTAATCACCGTATATGAAATTAACCTCAAAGCTCTAAAGATAACCCAATCATGCTCGCAAATTTTAGTTTTAACCAGAAGTGATTCGCTTTCTCAAATACATTAAAAAATTGAAACTCGACAATACATGCCAGTGAAAAGAATTGCTTTCACATGCATAGCCAATCTATGCATACCAGCGAATGATGTTGTAAATACGCAGCCATGGAATCATAATAATCAAAGACGGATTATAAATTTATTTGTTCACTGTGTTCTATCAATTAAGATTATTAACACACAAACCTGCACCGACATAATCAAGATCCTATTTTTTGATTTAATACCAAAAATATCACATACAAAGTTAGGGATTCGACATAATATTTTTTCCCACTCAAAGTTATATTCTCGTCGAATTGATTACTATCGGCAACTAACAATCAAAAGAACGAGCGTAGCAGAATGGATTGTTCTTTTGCTCGTTATCAACCAGCTCGTTCTTCCCTTGACAGCAACTGATGAATCTTCACAACTACCAGATGGAGGAAGTCACAGCAGCACTTCCCACATTATCCATGATCTAAGAACCCGAACACGACTCTTTCCGTATTTTGTGGGAAAGTATCTGATAGAGTTTCTATCAGATTAGTCAGGAGACTAATCTCTATCCCTCAATATATAATAGTAAAGAGGAATATAAGAATAACAAATATTCTTATTTATATTTATTTGACGTTGGTTAAAAGCAATATTTAACAAATAAATAGTCTTTTATAACCGGCGAAAAATCATGAGTTTATTCTCACCCTTGGTCGTGATTCATTAGCAGTCTACATGGATCGTAGTCGGAGGAGGTTATTTGCTTTCTGAATGATAAAAATTTTGGATGAATAAAAAAGTTTGCAGTATTAGTTTTTATTTTTACGTATATAGCTAACGAATTCTCTGAACTTGATTATCGCCTGATGAGAAAAGAATACAAGCCTTCCAACTATCCTCGTACCAAAGAAATTTTAGCTACTAGGAAGGAGGATAGGGATGCGGATATATCCTTGGCGTTTTAAGGACTTCCTCCAATGAATAGGAGGGACTAACGTAATCTATTGGTATACATATGGTTTGCAGTACTTAAAAAAATGGTCTGCGCAACGAGACAATTACTTACATTTGAGAGCCCATATTGCTTGCTTGGGTGACTTGGATGAGTGTTCTATCATAACAAAATACCTTCCAACTCTTGCCGTTGCAAGCAACCTTTCTTAAGTTGTGCCAAGCATATAAAAGGCACACTTCGAGAATGGATTCTCCAGCGTAGAGTGTTTGGAAGGTGATAGAAGGATATCCTTCTCAGCTGCTTATGCTATATACGAGTAGTAGCTTTGCCAATAACAATCAGTGCTACCAACAATGACCCAAGGGCGTTCTTGCATAGCTAGCCGTTAGACAGATTTTCCAGACATTATTCAAGACCAATGTCTAGGCCATTGCCAACGTAACTGCATACCTAAAAATCCAAGAAAAAGTTACAGGGCTTCTTGCTACGCTACTTAATAAATTTCTGTTTCATATATATATGAATAGAAAGATAGATCTATCCATCTATCCTATCTGATTTCTTTCCATTTTGATATCTAAACGTTTGATTCAAAGAACTACTGCGCTTAGCCCCCCCCCCCCCCCCCCCATGAAACGGCTTTGCTGCAATGGATGGCAGAGGGTCCGTAGTACCCAAAGCAGACAAAGTAGTTCAGTAATCTATCCCAAACCAAAGAGGAGGAAATATTGTCATCTATTTGTATCGTTTTGGCGATATGGCCGAGTGGTAAGGCGGAGGACTGCAAATCCTTTTTCCCCGGTTCAAATCTGGGTGTCGCCTGATCAACAACAGACCCGAAATCCCTCTGTTTTTTCTAATATAACTCGCCAAATTATTTCTGAGCAGAAGCGTGGAAAAGGGCCTGTTGATATGTGCTTGATTCTAAGCATATGGAAGTTATAGAAAGATCTATCCATTTTTGTGTCGAGGATTCAAAGAAAGATTTTCATATTAGCGGGGAATCAAAAAATCTTTAGAACCCTTCCACTACTAATAAAAAAGGCTTAACTCGTCACAAGACTAGGGTGAAAACTATATAATCAAACATCCCTCCCATCGATCTTACCTCCGCCGGCAGAATTTGAGTATTCTATATCGATTGGGTTGATGGTATGTGAGCCTGAAAGGACTCAGATGGCTGAGCTAGGTTAGCGATACTATCTAACTAAAGGTATTTATTCCTTACTAAAGGCTCCTTCGGCAATGCGAGTAGGAGTGAAGTGGGATCTGTAAGCCCATGCATGGACTAGTCAACCTTGGCTATCACAGCAAGTTAGGCTATGAGAAGGTTCTGACTCCGGCATGAGTGCTGGTACTTTGGTTAGTGGGAAAGATCCAGACTGGAATAAAGGGATTGAGAATGCCCTTGCGGGGGTATAGGGACTTAGTTTGTGACTCAATTCCCTTTTCCTGCAAATAGAACTCCAGATCCCTAGAAACATACTCCCCCCATTGTCAGACCTCAAGACCTTGATGTTGGCATCAAACTGGGTCTTGATCATTCTATGAAACAATTGTTTAACAGAAGAGACTTTTGAAATCGAAAGATTCAATATATGTGCAAAGGATAAAAGCAGTTTACAAATACACGGGGCATACCCGGGATCAAAAAAAGAATGGTTCGCAGTCAAAAGCAGGTCTATAACGCCTGACCACTGCAGGCATCATCATCAGGAGCAGCATCTCTCGGTCTAGCGCTGAAGTAACCCATGCCATACTCCCAGGAAAAGCTCGAACGACCTTCAACAAAGGGGGAGAGAATCGACCGAAACCGCCACAGGTGGGTAGGTAGAGAATACCTAGGGGCGCGAGACAACTCTCTCTAAGGAACTCGGCAAAATGACCCCGTAACTTCGGGAGAAGGGGTGCCTCCTCACAAAGGGGGTCGAAGTGACCAGGCCCGGGCGACTGTTTACCAAAAACACAGGTCTCCGCAACTACGTGGAAGTATGCTTCCAAAAAAAACAAATTATTATGCATTAGGTAGAATACTAAGCTACACAATGGCGGAATCTTTGGCCAGCCTCTGCAGTGATGCAAGTAAATGAACATCCACCGTAAGGATTATGAAAGCTCATTACAACAAATTAGGGAAACCAACTCAGGCAAGCTCCTATTATCAAATTGTCACTAGGCTATTAGTAAGACGATAACATACGACATATCATAAATCAAAGACTGAAAACCCTTAATGAACTACTGCAAAATGGGCAACAGCAGTCACCAAGGCCCGAAGGAAAACAGAACCTTCAGCTGATTTGGCCAGAGAATTCTGCATCCACCCACTTCACCAACTGTAAGCATCACAAATCAAATTACCTAACAGGCTATGCAAATTGGACGGTGGGGGATCAAAGGATATAGAAACATCACACAAGCTCTTTCTCCTTAGGTTGGAGAACAGGAGGCTCAATATCAATGCCCATGTTAGCAGCAGTTCCAGCAACAATTCTCATTGCGGATTCAATTGAAGTACAATTTAAATCTGGCAGCTTTTCTGTGGCCACAGCACGTAATTGCTCGAGTGTTATCTTTCCAACCTTCTCCCTTTTCGGGTCTTTCGAACCTTTCTCTACTCCTGCATGGAGAGAAAAGAGGAATTAAAAGATATTGTCAGTAGACTAAATTCCTGCAAATGCTATGAAAGTTGGATCACATCTGCTGATCAATATTTTACTCCCTCCTGTTCTAAATATTTGATTTTCTAGCTTTGGGCACAAGAATTAAGGAGAAAAAAAGTAGACTATTTTACCCTTAATTTTTGCATTGAAAATTGAAATAATTTGAAAAGTAGAGTTGAAAGATAAAAGATGAGGGGTAGAATTGGAAAGTAGATGACAAAAAAGGCTAAAACATCTTATATTTTGAAAAGAGTGAGGATCCAAAAAATCATACATTAAGAACATGAGGGAGTAGCATAACCAGGTAACAAAATCCATAGATGATATATAAATGTTATGAAACAGATACTCCTTATAATGAAGACACATAATACCCACATCACTTGCAAGCATCTACAGCTTCTTAGCATTCACTAGAAAGAAAAAGAAAGCAAGTCCTATCTATCATCCATTCAAACCTGACCACAAGGAAATTGTTATGAGCTTTCAAGCATTTATCTACTTTTCTTGTTCTATGACTTGAGAAAAAGAACAGGCATTGACATCTAAGGATGAAAAAGCAACGCTACTTGGTAGACCAGCTGACTCAGAATGGAAAACTTGATCTGTCATCTAATCAAAATCCTAGTTCTGAATAGATTAGGAGTGAGGGTGAACCCATTACAAAAGATATAATTAAAGCAGTTACTAAAACAGAACCAGGCGCACGATTCTCTTTTAATTTGAACTCCACATTGCATCTTTATACACAAAGATTACTAGGCAAAAATGGGACCAAAAGTCTTACAATCTTCTAATTGATTAGTCCAAGGACAGGTCAAAACACATGCACCAGTACTTTTAAGTTTTGATAGCACGATTCAAAACCAAGCAGATAGGCAAAGAAATTAGGGAGATAACAGGGGGTAGGATGAAGGAACACACTAACAAGACTTTACATGAAATCCTAATAAACTACTTATATAAAAGAAATCACGGCATTCACGGTTAAAAGAGGAACTATTACTACCAATCCAGAAGCGTTGCAAGTGTAACAATCTTCTAGTAGTGAGATACTAGCAAAGGTCTAGAGTCGAGACAAAGGAAGACTACGAGTATCAGAAAAGGTCATTTAAGGAATGAGACAACAATTGAGCAAATGATCATTACTCACGGTGTTCCTGATAAACTGATTCGCGTAAAATGAAACTATTTCAGAAACACAAACACAAAGTACAACTTCCAGAATGACAAGGGTGAAACTGCATGTGGATGAATGGTATTGTTGGGTTTTGATATCAATTAATTACACACCCGCAGCCTTCATCAGGAGAACAGAAGCAGGAGGTGTCTTCAAAATGAACGTGAAGCTTTTGTCCTGTAATAATCACAAATACATTTGAAGCAATCTCAATCCCCAAAATGATTCAATATGAATTCAAAAGTAATGTGTGACTTAATGTAAAAGATAGAAACAAATACAAGAGAGACTTTACATCATAGACAGTGATCTCAACGGGAATCACGAAGCCAGGCTTGTCGGCAGTTCTAGCATTATAGTCCTTACAAAAGGCTACAATGTTAACGCCCTTTGACCCGAGGGCAGGTCCTACAGGTGGTGCCGGTGACGCTTTTCCAGCTTCCAGGGCCAGCTTTATCAATCCAATCACTGAGAACCGCAACAATAATCCATCAACGATTCATCATGCTAGCCATAAGAGTTATTTCCCACAAATCGTCATGGTAACTTAATTAAATTCCACAAACGCCAACATACAGTACTAGCATTATTTATATTCTAGAAGATTACCTTTTTTGGGCTTACCCCCTGGTTTAGGAGGAGCCATGGCCACTATGGAGAGAGGTTCCAGTGAAGAAATAGCATTGGATAAAAGAGAACTCCTGCCGCTTGATTTGGGAATTTGAAGGGGGGAGCCGGAAAGCGAAGCGGCAAAGCTCAACGACCAACTTCTTACTACTCCACTGTTGCATCCCGCGCAACAATTCGATGACAGAAAAGATGAGGCGGCCATTCAAAGAGCTTGGTTAAGACAGAGAGAGAGGCGCAAGAGAGATGAAAATCCGGGAATTTATCAAGACTCTATCCAAAATGGAGTGTACTTTGCGCTTGAAAGGATAGCATGTTCTCCACTATTTCTGCTCTCCGTAAAGGCACATCGTTGGCGAAGCCATTTCGGTGAGTTTTTTTATCCGCCATCTAAAAATTAGTAATATCTTATATTATTTAAGAAATTGACTATTCGCAATACAAAATTACTAATCATTGTAGTATAACATTTTTTAAAATCATATTAACGTTGTAAATATGTAGTGACATCGCGTCGTAAATTTTATTTTTTAGAAAAATCATTTCATCACCGTGAACTGTAAAAATGGTTCTCGTTGTATTAGAAGACGTTAAACCAGTTTTTATTGCGTTTGAACGTTATAGTTGGGACTTGACATTAGTAAACGACGTTTTACGTTACATTTGATTAAATTACAGACATTGTTAGAGTTTTAGAAACTTTGTACTGAAAACGTAGTTGAAAATGCCAAAATTTCGGGTAAAAAATGCTCTCGTTGTAGTAAATGCTGTTAAACCCGTTTTTTGTTACGTTTGGACGTTATAATTATGATTTTATGTTAAGATATTGATGTTTTCCTGTATTTACTATGAAATGACGTTAATATGTTGAAAACGAGTCAAAACAAGTGTTTTTTTGCAAAAACGCTCCAAAACGCGCACGTTATATATAAACGGGACGTGTCTCATATATTCATTTCTCACGCACGCACTATCTCTCCTCCTAACTACCTCGCCGGAATCCTCTCTTCCCGATTGCCGGAGCCACCGTCGGACCGTCGCCGGACCACCGGCACACCACCGCCAACCACCGCCAGAAAAATTTTCCGGTGAGTTTTTCAATTTTTTTATTTGCAAGTTATAGATCTTGATGTGGTGAATTCATATTTGTTGTTAGAATTTAGAAACACGCATTAAATTAGCCTAGATCTACAAAATAAAAATCTGAAAAAAAAACCTAATGGAGTTTCAGTCACCTTCCCAACCGACACTACTCTACTCCGCTCGCCTTTGTTCCCGACACTACCCGGTGCTGCGCCTCACCTACAGACACGAGCTGGCCTGACTCGCCTCGCCTCCTGAGGTGTCCCCGAGCGTCTCGCCTTTGTTGTCGACACGAGATGGTCGTCCTCGCCTCGCCCACAGAGAAGACGGCGCTTTGCCCTGCCTAAAGACACGACACGCTGGAGGTCGCCTTTACTGGTGACACGAGTCAGAGGCAGTCGCCCTGGCGGCGGACACGAACCGGGGAGCTTCGCCCCGCCTAAAGACACGAGTCATCGGATGTCGCCTTTGCTGGTGACACGAATTGGGGCAGTCGCCCTGGCGGCGGACACGAACTGGTGAAACTCGCCCCGCCTGAAGAAGCGACTCCTTTTTTTATAATAGTAATGTTTTTATAATGGTTTATAATATATTTATCTTTATGAACTTATATTATTAGTTTTTCGTAAGTTAAAATAAGGTTTAAGTACTTAAATGACAAGTTTGTTAATTTTGGGGTTAAAGATTAAAATAAGGAAACTAGGGTGTACTTGCTATATAAAATGATTCATAATGACCTAAATATACTTATAAACTTATTTTACAAGTTTTGTGTAATTTAAAATAAAGTTTAAGTGACTAAGTAACAAGTGTAGTAAAACAAGTGGCAAAAAGGTAATTTTCTTAGTCATTTTACTAAGCTATAGTTTTGTGCTTTAAGGTTTTCATGCTTAAATCACCATTCCCTCTTAGATATACTAAGGAACTAACTTCCTTCATGCTTTCCTAGTGTTGGCCAAAATTTTGAAGGAGCAAGACCACCATTTTGACACTCTAAGGTAATAATCCAAGCTTAAAACTCATCTTTGTGCCTTAAGCTTTTACCTTGGATTATGGGGTGTGTATAGTTCTATTTTTTGAACTTTCTTTTTCCTTGTATTATGGCAGGAAATTGGAGCTTAGGAACCCCTTAAAATCGCCAAGAAAAACAAGGGAAACAAGTGTGGAAAAGTCCATCTTTGTAAAGGTAAAAACTCTAAACTAAACCTTGAAATTAAAGAGTTGATTAAGCTTCAAATTTGTACCAATAATCTAAGTGAAACCCCTCTGTAAATAGGGCCGACGAGCAAGGAAAATTTCAAGCTACAAGCCTCTGAAAATCAACTTTTGGGCATTAGGAGGTAAACTCCTTAAGTTTGTGTTTAATGTCATTTTAATGGTGTTTTGGTGTTGTAACAATTAAGGCCGAATCCCTACTGTTTTATTTATTGTATTTTAACTTTATAATGTGTTTAGAACAAATTTAAAGAATTAGAAAGAGTTAAAGGGCTTATAGGTACAAAAGGATAAGTAAAAAGGGGCTAAAATGCAATTTTTGAAAACAAAAGGGTTAGTTATGTATAGGGCCGAATTGTTTCTGTTTATAATGATATATTTATGTTTATGAACTTATATTATAAGTTTGAGTAAGTTAAAATAAGGTTTAAGTACTTAAATGACAAGTTTGTGAAATTTTGGGGTTAAAGAGTAAATGAGGGAACTAGGGTGTACTTGCTGTATAAAATGATTCATAATGACCTAAATATACTTATAAACTTATTTTACAAGTTTTGGGTCATTTAAAATAAAGTTTAAGTGACTAAGTAACAAGTGTAGTAAAATAAGTGGCAAAAAGGTAATTTTCTTAAAGTTTGGGGTATGGTTGGTAAAGGTCCGAAAGTCTACTGTAATTTAGAGATAATATTGACCTAAATATGATTATAAGGTTATATTATAAGTTTTGGCTATGTTAGATAAGAGTTAAGGATTACAATGATGAGTTTGGAAAGTTTTGGGACTATATTGTAATTTCAGGGAAATTTAGGGGTATAAGTTGTAATAGGCCAAAAATTAGGATCAATTAGGTAATTAAATCATCTTGGGGGACTTAGGAAAAATATCTAAGTGATTGGAAGTAGTTAGGAAGTTTAAGTGTAAGACAATTACCTAAGAGAACTTATAGGCTAATATGATAAATTAAGCAAACCTTGGGCGATGAAAGATTACAACACATGGAGGAATTTAAATTGGGGGACTAGGTTGTGGTTAGACTAAAAATATAAGATTAGTTTGGTTAGGAAAGAGGGAACTAGGATTGTTAAGATTTACTATGATTTTTAATTGATTTAAGAATCTCATCTTTCTTATGAGTTTGTCAACTTTGAAAAAACCAAGACAAACTAAGATGTGTAAAGGTGTAAATACATAAAATTATTGTAACACCCCCGAATCACGACCAACAATAATACGACGCGCCTAAGTTAGCGGGAGAAGCCTACGCAGCGGTTTCAAACTCTGTTCGGATGCTACAGACGCCAACCACCCACGTGGTTGACAGACCACATCACTAACACCAAGTTACGGTCTGTATGACTGGAAGTCCAACCTTAACGAAGTCCAAATACAACATAAAAGATACAAACCGAGTACCGAGAGTCTACAACATAAGTTCTTAATCCAACAACATAAACCGATAGTACAACCCATACATTAAAAGCATACTACTAAAAGTCTTGCCATAGTGGACTACCCCCATGATAGTCCTTCACCTACACTCCGTCATGATCCAGATGATTACCTGTAAAAATAAAGGACTCAGCAAACTATGCCGAGTATGAACGTGTGAAGCCCGCATGTTACCGGGCCACACGACTACTTGGTCGAATATTATTAAGTCATTTACATGCTATATTAAAGCAGTAAAGCACATCACATTACATCATAATATCAAACACACTTCAAGGTAGCATAGCAACATCAACAAACATCCAAGCATAACAAGCTGGCATCATAGCCCATCAAAACGCAACCAAGCACAACAAGCTGCTAATATAGCAACAACAATCATGTAAGTCATCAGACATTTGCATAGGTATGTTTACCAATGATCCTCACTATGGGATCGTTCGAGCGTTGTGTGTTTCATTTCTTTTCTCTTGTTCCCATGTGTATTTTCTTTTTCTTTTCCTTGCACCAGGTCTGGGGATATAGTTTAGATCCCGTGACCATATCATATTGGTGCCAATCTTTTCTTGTTTCTTAAAGAATCACATTTGTGAATTTTCTTATTTGCTTGGTCTCATTACACATGTTTTCCTCTATTCTCTGGCACCGAGTCAGGGGTATAGATTAGATCCCGAGACTTTGTTATGTAGGTGCTATTCATTCCTTGTTTCTTTAAGGGTTATTTGTGAATTCTCTTATCACACAATTGGAGTACATCTTGTCCATAGCTAATCCTCCACTCCCGGATAGCTCTTTCTCTCTCTATTGTTTTAAATGTTACTGGCCATTGCCCCAGATACCAAGGGTCCGTCTCCTATTCCTTTTTCCATGTTACTAGCCTCTGCTCCGGATTCAAGGGTCCGTCTCCCTATTCCTTCTCAATGTTCTGGTCTCTACCCCGGATACAAAGGGTCCGTCTCCCTATTCATTCTCAATGTTACTAGCCTTTGCTCCGGATTCAAAGGGTCCGTCTCCCTATTCCTTCTCAATGTTATGGTCTTTACCCCGGATACAAAGGGTCCGTCTCCCTATTCATTCTCAATGTTACTAGCCTTTGCTCCGGATTCAAAGGGTCCGTCTCCCTATTCCTTCTCAATGTTATGGTCTTTACCCCAGATACAAAGGGTCCGTCTCCCTATTCATTCTCAATGTTACTAGCCTTTGCTCCGGATTCAAAGGGTCCGTCTCCCTATTCCTTCTCAATGTTATGGTCTTTACCCCGGATACAAAGGGTCCGTCTCCCTTTTCATTCTCAATGTTACTAGCCTTTGCTCCGGATTCAAAGGGTCCGTCTCCGTATTCCTTCTCAATGTTATGGTCTTTACCCCGGATACAAAGGGTCCGTCTCCCTATTCATTCTCAATGTACTGGCTTATCATCATCTTGATAACTCGACACCATAGTGGGTGTCTTTAGAGGTCCTCTATAGTTAAGAGGGGTTTTCCCTTTTTATAGCTCTTTTGTTTTGTCTACGTGGTTCGTCATGTCTCACCAAGGAGACTTGCTCTTCATTATGATTAATGAATAGACACCATAGTGGGTGTCATGGTAGTCCTCAATGGTTTAGAGTGGAGTTCCCCTTATGGAGTTTTCTTTGTTTTCATAGTTCGTAGTGGTTCGTCTCAAGTTCCATAAACGAGAAAGGGACTAAACTACTGTGTGCGCGCAATGATATACACAATGATATAGAAATCACACAACATGATAAACAAGCAATCCAATTTCATGCTTTGATCTTAAAGTATTTTCACACATAGCACACAGCACACAAGGCAAACAAGCCGTGTAACACGGCAACATACGAACCACACATGTCCATACCTTTTTCGCTAGTTCGAGTCGTCTCACACTCGGAGTTCCGGTCGGAGCACGCTACGATCCTAGAGTTAATTAAAGAAATGTGTCAGCTCATTATTTTATGTGACCACACTTTATATCGTATGTTATCCCTTAGGTATGTTGTTACACGCTTAGTTTAGATTGACTCTTAGAATCCCACATGCATTAACCCTAGGCTTAACTTACTCCTTGGATATTTCATATCTTTATTTACACGTTAATCAAGCCCTTTTTCCTTAGTTAATGTCTTAGGGCGTTTTAAGAGATAATTATGTAACAAGTTTGTGTAACGTAGATATGACTTATCTAATGTGTATTCCTTCCTTAGGTAAATAGGTGAGAAGAGCTTTAACCCTTGTACAGTGGTAGTATAGACCATAGAATACCCCTAAACCCATTTATACAGCAGTCCCAAAAGTTTTAAAATCTGAAACACAAGTCCCTTGTAATACCTTATCTAACTCCACTTTTAATGTAGTAATTGGTGTGTAACTCTCTCCATATGCTTCGGTATCTTAGTTATGTTCATTAGCTATTATTTGAGTTCATTATTAAGCTAGAATCACACTTATAATACCCTAGTAATACCGTTATACAGAAGCTACTTATTATCGAAAATCTGAAACCACAATGTATATCTTTCTTCTTGCTTCTTGTGTTTAGTGAGCTCAACTGATGTTTTAATCTTCACAAAACGTTTTTCTAGTCTAGCTGCAGTTATTAGCTATGATTCGGGTTTATTTCTTAACCATCAACACACTTATACCACCTCTGGAAGTTGACCGAACTGAGGTACAAATCCTGAAAACTGAAGTACTGATTCCATGCATACCTCACTCGGTTTATTTGTCAATGTATTAGTTTGTTTCCTAATTTCCCTTAACATGTGTACATCCTTAGGTGGGGGTGTTAACAAGGTTTTAAGATCATTTTTAACCCAATACAACACTCATATATCTTCTGTGCTTAATTACTCAGAAACAGCAAACCAACGCAAAACTGAAACAAAAAGAACAGGACTCTTCTTCTGTCGGTTATCAGACTGACTTCTAATTTCCAAATGAGCATACTCACTTAACTCCCTCTCTTAGCATGACTTGGGTTCCATCCTTAAGCCGCTACAACACCCCTAGTATCTCTGTAAGTTATTTCAGTTATACAGAAATAACAGTTTATCGAAATCTGAATCGACATCAGTGTTTTACTCCTTCATTCCTTCCTTCTAGCTCAGTTAATAGCTTCTAATCCCACTCAATTTTGTTTTACAGACTTACTTAGGTGCATGAGCTAGGTTTTGGGTTTAACACAAGCCAATACATCCCTCTCACTACTTCTGTGACATCGTTAAACAGAAGCCACAAGGAGCTGGAGCACTCTTCCTGTTGGCTACTTGTTTGGTTTCAGTTTTAGTTCAGTTAAGCAGGTTTCTAACCTTCCTAGAGTGTATACCAACTTAGGTAAGGGAATTATGAATATTTCAGGACCATTAGCAACTCAATACCCTTCTTTTACCCATCTGTAAGCAGTTATACAGAAGCTCAGTTTTTCAGGAAAACTAGGAAGCTGACATACCGAAATCTGAGGTTCTTTCTTCCTTTCTTTTCTGTTTGTTTACAAATTGTATTTCAAATCTCTCCCAAAGTGCTTCACTATTTAGGTAGATATCCCAGCACAATTCAAAACTCGAAAACAACTCAAACAGCAAGAATTCAGCCTAAGGAAGGTCATTATACAGAAGCTAAGCTTAAACTGTAACATAGGACTGGTATCTCCATTTCTATCTTTCTTTTCTGTTCCTCATTCTGGTTTCCAGTTCCCCCAGGTTGTCTAAGTACCTAGTTAATCATTTTAATATAGTTTCATCCCTAAAATAGATCCACAATATCATTGGTGGCTCCACTGGGTTCCCTTATACAGAAACGAAGCTAACTGCAGGAACTGAAATCTGAAACTGCTAAATTCTTTTTGGTCTTTCTGTTTTATTATTAACCTGACCTCTAATTTTCCCCTAAGGTGTTCATACCCTACCTGAGTGCATTAGGTGAGTTTTAGGTTCATTAACCACTCAATGCAACCCTTGTAAAGCCTCTGTAACTTAGTTATACAGAACTCATGATTTCAGGAAAAAGAAACGAAACGGAAATCTGAAATGCAAAGTCTGTATGTTTCTTCTTTATTTCTTCTTTCAGTGTGTTCAACTAAATTCTAATCTTCCAAGTGTATATGCCCAACTTATTTACTCCTGTAGTCAGGTGTTTTATTAGAATTTGACTCCAAACAAATCCTAAAACAACATTGTTAATACCACTGAACATTGCTTATACTGAAACGAGAATTTATAGAAACTGAAAACTAATCCTGCTCACTTTGGTTGGTAACCTCTCTTTAAACAAGTTAATTGTCTTTTCTAGCATTACCAGTTTATTAACAATCTGTCTAGAGTATTAGTAAGCTTCTAAATTTATTACTGAGCCAATACAACCTTTAACAGGTTTCTGAATTCGGTTTTACAGAGGAGGAGAGTTGCAGAATTTTTTGCTCGTTTCTGCACTGATTTGTTGTTAACTGTTTTCTTTCCTAACGTCCCAGATTACTTACTACTTAGGTAGATGTGTTGGTGAGTCTTTTAGATTAATTACCAACCCTATATATCCCTTTGGATTGCTTCAGAAATCCAGTTATGCAAAGGTGAGGGTTGCAGAATTTAAACCCATGTTTCTGCACCAGTTTTCGTTAGTTACTTATACAGGATTTCTGAATCCTTTTAACTGATTGTTTTACACTGAAGTAACTGGCACCTTACTTACTCGATGCATCAGAACTTGCTAGCTATTATCCTAGAGTAGTTTCCATACATATTCGACACTAGGAAACCCCAAGCTTCAACCCCAAATACACTAGTTTCTCTGCTGTTACTACAGCAGCTAAAGCACCAGATTTTTCCTTGGACATTTCTAGTTCATTCCTCTAGGATTTGATCTACATGATTTCAGCATTATTTGTCCTCTGTTATTGATGTCTTCTGTTTTAATATGCCAATAGTTTCTCCTATATCATCTAGCCATCTGGTTACGCACCTTAATATAGTTTTAGTTTTAAAACAGACCCAACATTAGTATATGCACCACTGAAACTTCTTACATAACCCATGAACTGAAACTGAAAAACAAAGAGATATGAACCGTTGTATCCTTTCTGTTTTCTTCTTTTTTTTTTTTTGTACCCGACACAGACCCAAAGGAAGATTATTCCTCCTGAAGCTTGTCTATACTGAAGCATAAAATTGTATGGACTGAACTAGACTGATATACTCTTTCCTAACTCTTTTTTTTTGTTTGTTTACAGATCTGATTTTCAATTTCTTTCCTCCCAATTTGTTTATACTTAGCCTCACGATTCAGCAAGCTTTTAGATGAAACTTGCCTAAGACTGAAACAAGAACTCGTGAAGCTGAAACTTAAACCTTAAAACAGACCCACCACATTATGCATGGTAGCTCTGGGTTTTGTTATACAGAAAAGGATAAGTTTAATCTGTACAGCACTTATGCAGCTCAATACCTTGCGTTAAGAGGTGACCTCCCTTAGTTTTCCTTGACAGTTTTTCTTACACAGGAGTGCTTGGCCTCTCGACAGATCTAGCCCACCAGACAGAACCCGCATTAGTTGTTGAATCATTCCTAGAAGTTGTAACAGATTTTTTTTTCTCTTTGAACATGCGCAAGGATCTAGGGGTTCTTACCTTAGAACATGTTCAGGGGCAGTTTGTACATATTTCCCCCAAGGAGTTTTCAGGCCTTCAAGCGTGAGGTTGCTTGGAGAAGACAAGCAGATCAAGCAGAGGAAACTGATTGAGTGTCTTAGCATTTTCGAATACAGAAACATCTGTGAGTTGATGTAGAAATAAAACTATTTTAAGGCCTCACCTTGATCTGAGGTTCAACCAGAGTATCGGTGTCTCTGGTCTGGTTGTTTTGTAAGAAGGTGCAGGTTATCAGTTCGTTTTTTTTTTTGCATGAAAACACAGTAGCCTGTAGCGGCTTGGATGTACTGCAGGAGTCGCGTTTTGATCAGAAACAAGACAGGAAGGAACGGTAATGGAAGAAGAAGGAAGAGCACATTGCAAACAGCAGCGGTTACCTTGTGTGCAGAAGAGAAAGCAGAGGGGGAACGAGGGAGCTCCTGTATGTGTAGAACTGGTGCATGCAGAAGAAGGAAAAAGGATGGCCTGTTTCCCCCTGAATCGACTGGCACAATGCCGGAGGATTAAAACGCAGGGAACCAAATGACTGTGAGTGGAATACGTTTCCAATGAAAGCTTTCGTGGGAGTTTGGAAAAGAAAACAAGGAAGTTAGTGCCACTTAAAAGAAGAGACAAGCTAATTTTGGTTGAGCAATCTGCGCTCTGTACCGGGCAACAAGGAGGAGGAATTGTTTGGTACTTGCGTGGGTGGTGAAACAGTACTCAGCGCACTGAACGCCATATATAAATCATGGGGTAATTTAGTTTGTTTGTTTAATCTAGTAACGTTAGTACTACTAGATTTAATTCGCTAGTGTATATTACTGAATTTAAGTGTAGCTCAACCGGTTAAAGCGTTCTGGGTAGGTACGGGAGGTACAGGGTTTGAACCTTGGTGGGAGCGTTTCTGCTCCTTTTTCTCTCTCTTTTTTTGTATAAGTTAGACTTGCTTATTTAGATACGTAAGACGATATAATATACCGCGTTATGTTTATTTATTTATTTGTCACAAATTACGCGACGTTATCATTTATATTACAACGTTACGATGTTATGCAACGTTACTATTTATTACGTACGACGTTATAGTATGATAACATTTCGTGTATGTATTTATTTTTTTATAAACGTACATGTATAAGTACGTGACCGGCATAGTATATAACGTTGCCATGTTTTCGGGCATGTATATATGCCCGCGCTAAATTTAATTTGTCATACGTTATCATATGTTCGAGTTATAAAACGCGTTTAATATTTAGGGGTATTTCAATTATTCTTTGTTCGTTGTTGTGGCCGATTAGTGTGAGGTTTTATGGTCTGTTTTTTGTGTTTTCTTAGAGATAATTAAAGTTAATATAGGTTATATAATGTTATGTTATCTGTTGGTTTAAATTAATTTAGTATCACAACTTAGCTACAATTAATTGTCATGGAAAGGAAAGGAAATTAACTGTTATTTGGTTTTCTGTTGCTCATGTAAGTGTGCTTTCTAATCAGTTTTTCGGCGTCGATTTATCACTTGGTTAGTTAACTTGTTGATTATGATTGTTCTATTGATTTATTATTACTTACTTGTGTAGCTTATCTTAACTGGGTTGCTTCAACTTGTGCAGTGATGGATAGGTTAAAGAGTGCTTTGGTGAACATCTACACCAAAAAAAAAAGAAGAAGGACAGAAATGTGGAGCAGGCAATGACTGCTTCGTTCCGTTGTGAGCGTGGTGCCGGAGTTGATCTCCACGACACTCGTCTTACCAGCCACAGCAGGGTCATGTTGAGCCTGCACGACACTCTTCAGTTCAGCCACAGCAGGATCATGCTGAACCGCCTCGTCACTCATCATATCACCCACAACAGTAGCCCATCATGGACCCATCTATTACCCAGTCATTCCATGATTCTGACCCAGTCGCACACATACCTAGGAGGAAGATGTCTGCAGCTTCATCCTCTGCAGATGGTTGGTCATCTGATGATCTGGCCGAGCTCCGTAGCTCCAATTACAATATCGAGGGTCAGAGTAGCCACCACGTGGGGCATGTGGAGGCACAGACTTCTGCTGGTGGTAGCTATCACCGTGTGGAGCATGCGGAGGCACAGACTTCTGCTGGGTGTAGCTATCATGACCCCCAGACCCCTCCTGATGTTGCAGCAGCCGTTGACATGGACATCGATGAGGAGGAGGCTGAGGAGACATCTGAGGATGAGGGCCTGGACGAGGACGACCCTGATCATGAGAGCGCGAGTGATGAGGAAGATGCTCTCGCTATGGAGCCCGTTATTCCCACTTTCTGAAGGCTTAATGAAGTGCCAGTACCCGATGGCCCACTATTAACTAGTATCATCACCAGCTTCAGGGGCATGCCGCCATTGACCTTTGGTCAATGACTAAGATATGTATTATCTTATCTTTCACTTTGGCAAGTAGATTTAATTATTTCTTTATGCGTGCGTAAAATTTGTGGTAATTGTCTAGGACCGGTGTAACACCCCTCTTAAAATAAACATGTAATAGTCACTCACGTTAACAGAAAATAAAACGTCTTACAGCGGAAGAATAAACAACAACATTAAAACTCACTCGGGTGTCACCTGCCATTACTCGCCCATGCAAGTAACGAAGCAGAAACTAAATCCAACACTAAAACAACAACACTACTAAACCGCTGTGACAACGAGATATCTCCTATACATCTTACTAAGTCCACATCCATAACAGTCGACAAGTGAGCATCTATCCAAATCCCAAACAAATACAACTGTACCGTCATACACCCACAACTGATATTGTTATACAAATAAATTCCATGTACAGTAATTAAAGTAATCCTAACTACCTGGTACCCGCACTTCGGCTTCAACGTTGATCAGCAACCTGCACAATAAGTGTAGTCTCAGCGATAGACGCTGAGTATGCCGGGCCTGGACCCTATTGGTCACTTGTCATTTTTAACCATCTTGGTATTAGGTTGATTCAGCTTTACCATTTTACAGATATAAGAAATACTATAATAAGCATGCATAAACACATGACCATCCACATACCAGATAATCCAAACAATCATTATAAATATAAGCCAGCACATTCACACATACAATACAATAGCATTGATAACTCATACGTCTATAATACATCATCACGTATTACACATTCGGCCCCCCGGGCCCTCGCATATCATTTGATTTGGGTTGCACTTCGGGCGTCAATTAGGACAACCCGAATATACTCCTTGGACAGTAGTCCCACTACACACAAGTGCTCATCACTGCCCTGATCATCCTAAACTCCTGGACTATTTCACTTTGCCTTGTAAAGACGTCCATTTAGGTGGCCAAAGGCCTGGTGTCAACGGTAGCACACTCCGCCTGACATCTATCCAGTTCGTTCAGGATTAACTAAGGGAAAACCCGATGCGGGATAACCCAAGAGATCTCTACGCGCGACCAGCAGCCGGTGACGTCTAGATTAGGTACACATCACTTTCATTCACACTCCACTGTTAACTCGTTAGTTTAGTATTCATTACAGTTTTAATTATGGAGAACATCACTTATTTTGTGGCTGTCCTGTGGGTCTTACGCATGCCTAGAATGATTCTAGGTAGTATTTATGTTTGAGTCGAAGCTCTAGAGACCGACAATGTCGTGTCCTTCCTAAGTGTTTTACTTAGGTTATACTACATACTTGTATACTTAGTGTATTAAGTCAGCAACGGTAATCGCAGTCACACAACTCGTATATGTTTTAGTTTATATAAGTCGATCTATAGTCGACGTAGTATTAGTCCCGTAGGACGTTCGTGCATAAATAAATAATGCAGTAAACACATATATCCATCACACACATAGTCACACACATTTCAAAACAAATCGAGCCCGAGGAATTCCTCAGGACAACCGGATCAAACCCCTTTACATACCGTACACCGTGTCAAGGTCGCGCAGTGTAGACCGCTAAGGCTATCGAGCGCGCACGTCTGAAGGGCGATCTAGAAATACAAGGAACGCTAATGTCAATCCACATGACAGTCTGATTCGGTATTTCTGAATAACGTCTGAAATCCCGGTACTATGCCCCCGGGTTTCCAACTGTTACTAGTTGAAGTATAGTTATCTTAAAAATTCCTTACTCGTAGTAAGTATTAATATTCGGCTTAACCAAGACGTCGGTTTCTATACGAACATCATAGTTAACGTTTTCAACTTAGGAATTACAGCTTCCAACCGTAGTATTTAATAAGCGTTACGCTTTATATAAGTCCGTTCGTTCACGAATATTTTAATTCACCATTATATTGCATGCGTAAGTATTATTATAACCTATAGTTGCATGCATGGTTTTATTTTATAACCCATGGTTGCATGCATTCCCTGCAACGGTACTTATAAGGTATGATAGATTATTATTCTTGATATACCTTACGTTACACAACTTCTTATTTATGTAACAAGTTGTATTCATTTAAAACTTTATGACATTATAGTATATAATTATACTTATAAGTTAACATTTATTATTTACTATTATATGGTTTGTAAACCATATTATATATGCATGTCACTTGCGCCAATATACATATGTGTACATATATACCTTGTTTTCTTAATGAAATAAGGAACTTTGTATTTTGTACATATTATTCCTTATAACTAGGTTATTTAAACCATTCCAAAATCATGTATTAACCATAGTATTTATGTCATTGTATACTATAGTTTATATCCTCATTTATATATATATATATATATTGCGCTAGCATGATAGTTTTTAGTAAACTATACTTTTGACCACATAATATTATTTAGTGTTACACCCATATCATAATATTATAGCATGATATTTTACATGCCATTAACTTATAACATATTGTTTTGGTAACTAATATCATTTACCGAAAATAATATACATATATTACACTGGTTACATCTTTATCCATATAGTATTCATTAATTATTAAATAATCACATACCTTATACCATGTTATAGATGCCTTATTTTATAACATCAAAACTTGTAATAAGATATAGTCTATAGTTTTGTAATATTTCCCCTTAATTGCCGAATATGCATATATTTAATATTTCATTTCCTTTCCAACCCCACACTTTATAATTATTACAATCTCACCACAATTGTTATAACATACTTAACTTACCATATATTATAGCATTTAAATCATATAGTATGTACACTATATAGCTCCAATATTTCCGAAAAATACCAACAGCCCCCTAGTTTCTGTTTTTTTTTTTTAACCCTTAACTTCCCATATTTATACTTTTACCACAAATCTTCTAATATTTTACATAACATATGTTATATCATTCCAAACATTATATTATTTATAACATAAAGTTTTTATATGTCATTTCTTATATATTACCGAACAGCCCATAGTTGTTTGGTATATTTATTTTCCAGCCACAATATTTTCCTTATTTACATAATAACCACATACATTATAACAAGTGACATATATAGGTTATATTATATGGTTTTAATATTTATTATCCATATAACCTATAGTTTTATGTTACTATATTCCAACGGCCCCCAAGTTGTTTCTAATCTCCACTTCCGGCCACATTCTTTTTTTCCCTTTATGTACATTTTGACCCCATCTTATATAATATGTTTTCATATGCCATAAAACTATATACTATACACTTTTATTAATATACCCACTTATATAACTCCAAAAATTCCCAAATTTAATACTTAGGATATAAATCATCATATTAACCGAACCAACCCTTTACTTTCGGTATTTACACTCTACACCCCAAAACTTTCATAAATTCCACATTTCACCTTTAATGTTACTATAAGTTCATAAATTAATTATTTATGACATTAGATTTGGCCAACCCTCCTAGTATGGTCTATATTGACCTATTTATTTTAGTTTGACCAGAAGTTTGTATATTTACAGTTTGACCCCTATAATTTTCACAAATTACATTTTTGTCACAAAACTTTATTAAATTTTTATATAACTCATAAAATAACTCTTTTAACATATAGTTTTCGGTTTATTAATATTCAGCCTCTAAAAATTTTATTTAAATTGCAAACAAGTCCCAAAACCTTACGGTAATGTTTATTATTGTTTTAAATTCATTTTTTTAACTTAAAATAACAATTGAATAAATTGGCCTAAAATGCTTGGCCTTATTACAATAATTAGCATAAAATAAAATTACATATAAATGCCATAGAACTATATTGTTTACGGTTTATCATATAGTTTTTCTTTAATGTTTCCTAAAATTATTTAAGTAATTCCCATGACATAATGTGTCATCTAAACCTTGTATTATCAACTAAAAATGTTATAAAACATTATAATACAAGTTAAGCTATTTTAAGCTCTATTCACTCACGGCTTGTATTTAAATAACATATAAACTTTATCATATACTAAGTTTAGTATACTTACAATGTTTTCAAGCAATCCAAACCAGCCAAAACTCTCCAAGGCTCACGGCTAGGTTAACAAAATTCCTTAAGTTAGTTTTTTTTAATATAAACTAACACACAAGCTTAATAACATAGCATTTAATGGTGGATTTTCCCTTACTTTGTTAGGTATATCCTTAAGCCTCTCCTCTTCATTTTTTTGTTGTAGAGTTTCCCATGGTAACAACACCATGCGACAGCATTATATGCATTGAAACAACCTTGTATTAGTCTTTTAATATAAGGATAATTAAGGCTGATTTGAGCTTAGTATAAGCATGACCATTACCTTATCATGATGGGGTATTTGGGAGTGGTTCACGCCTGTTTTTCCAAGGCCAAGAAAAGAGTTAAAACACCACATAATTCCAGCATGTATAACCGGTAGAAAACAGAGCCAAACATGGCTGTTTTAAGCTAGAAAAATTGCAAAATTCTTACCTAGTTTTGGAGCTAGTTTTCAAGGTTCATTCACGCCTGGATTTAGTGAGCAAAAACAGGTGTTAACTGGTGCTTATACCCACACATATTACCGGTAGAACAAGGAGGAATTAATGGGGGAAAAACTTTACCGAAACATGGTACAACAAGGCGGTTATTGTTTGGGTTCTTCTGTTACATAGATCTGGGCACTTCTCCTCTGGTTTTACGTGAAGAAAACAACTTGAGCTGGGTGAGAATGAAGGGAAATAAACTCATCGCAGAGGGGAAGGAAGGAGGAGAAAGATGAGCCATAGAAGCTTACCTAGCTTGACGTAGCAGCCATGGAAGGTGGGTGGTGTTCTCGGTTCTGGAAAAGCAAGAAGAAGCTGGGGACTTCCACTGGTTGTTACGTGAAGGAAAGCAGAAGAAGAGCTTAGGAAAAGCTGGAGAAACTAACGAGATGTAGAAGAAGGAGTGAGCTAGTTTCATGAGGACTCTTACCTTAGCTTCTCTAATATAATTCTTCCCTTCCTCCTCTGGTTTTTACGTGAAGAGGAACCGGTAGAAAAGCTCAGAAAATGCTAGGCATATTACCGGTACAACAGGGGGAAACAGAGCCTGGTATTAGAGGTGGAAAGACCCTACCACAATGGATGAAGTGAAGGTCTATACTTGGAGCTTTTTCCTTCACTAAATGTTGGTTGTTCTCCTCTGTTTTTACACGTAAAGAGGCAAGGTTGAGCTAGGAACACTGGGCAAATACTACCGGAAATAGAGGGGAAGAGATGGGCATTTTTTTGAGTCAAAAGTACTTACCTACAGCAAGTAGCAACAAGCATGGAAGCTGGGAGTTGTTCACGGTTCTGGAGCAGCAAACGAAAGAAGAACACTGAGATGCTTACGTTGGAAGAAGAAAAAAAAGGAATCGCATTGAGAAGGAAGAAAGGAGATCGGTAATAATGTAATAGGTATGGGCTTGGGAAGTTTCCTATGTCTAATGTACTCTTATGCTTGCATGAACTGTCGGTCAAGTTGGGTAGACAGGATGGGTAGAAATAGGTAGTTTGTTTTATGTAATAGTGGTAAGGTAGGTAGTAGTAGTACCGTAGAAGGGACTGATTGATTTACTTATTATATGATATATATATATATATAATATCTATATATGTCATTAGACTTATGTTTATTGTGTGTATTCGGTGGTTTCTGCAGGTACTGCAAGTAGATAGGGTGAGTTAGATAGGCAGCGGCAATTGGTGTACAAGTGGGCTGGTGGGTTATTTAATTAATGTGGTAATGTGTAATAACTTACTTTAGATAAGTATATGTGATGAGTCACATTCAATTGGAAATGGGTACGGTGGCTTTTAATAGTTGCCCAGAGACTGCAAATGGATAAAATAACATGTCAAAGCAGGCGGTGATGATAAAGATGGGTGGGAAGGTATGAATTATTTATCTAATGACATAATCGGTTACTTATACTTACTTTGTAAAAGCAACCATACTGAGTCATGATTAGTTGTTTGGAGCCGGCTAATATGCTAGGGAGAACATTAATTAAACGGTGATACATGGTCATAGGCATAAGAAAAAGTTTGACTTGTAAAGGTAATAAGATAATATAAACCTTTACTTTAAGAAAGGTTATTCAAGGGTTATATAAGTATATAGGTGGCCGGTTACTTGGTATAGAGAATACTCCCATTTAAACGGCACATGGTGGTCAAGGTCAAAGTAAAGGGTTTGACCCTTGACTAGATTACAGAATTACATGTTATAAAAGTACTATTCATAATCAAGGCACATATATTTTTGTTTTTTTTACTTTGAATTAGGCATTCTAATGTGGTACATTATGTCACATTAGTATATTTAAGGGTGTTCAAGACCCTAAAATTAAATAGGACTCATTTTGGAGACAATCTCACAAAAATGTGCTTTAAGGAAGCTTAGTGCACATTTTTGTGTTCCAATGAATTCCTGAGCTTGGTTTCCCTTGTAAATGGTTTTAATGTGTTCATTTATGAGTTATAATGCTCAGGTTAAAATTTTAGGACAAACGGAGTTCGTTTGGATATTTAATCACCCTAAAAGATCAACGGGTGTATTTCTTGCTTTCTGTTAAACCTTGTTGTGTTTAACTTATTTTTAAGGCATGTTTAGGCCTTAATTTAATTGATTATATGTTTAATCAATATTAAATTAATTAGGGGTATTTCAACCTGGGTGTTTTGGGATTTAAACCCTGGAACCCTATAATCACGAACTGGCCGTTTAGCGGGGTTGCTTGCAAAAGGGCAAGGAATATGATTATGCACTCAGGGTTGGATCATCTGCAAGATGTCACATGGGGTTTCAATAACATGTCATTGATCTCGGCCTTTGTGGAGAGGTGGCAGCCGGACACCAATTCTTTCCATATGCCTTTTGGAGAGATGACGATCACACTTCATGATGTGTGGCAGATACTGAGGATCCCAATCGTTGGTCATCAGGTTGTGGGGAATCCATCAAATAGTGAGCTTAAGGAGATGATGGCTACGTTGCTAGATTTTGAGAACAGCGTTGACCAGATGACGGAATTCATGTGGCATACTGGTGCTATTCAGACATGCCCACTTATAGAGTGGTGTTCGACCAGCCCGAGGATACCTATGAAGTAGGCGTGCGGTTGGCTCTACTATGCTCTCGCTACTACCGTCTTTGCTAACATGGGGCATTCACGCATAAGTCCTCTGCCGTTCTGGTTAGTCACTCCCATGGGTAGACATATGAAGCTAAAGAGGTACGCATGGGGAGTAGGTACTCTTGCGTGGTTGTATCGCCAGTTGGGGATAGCATCTCGTGCTGATGTAATAGCATTGCTGGCTCTTTGACCCTTCTCGAGGTAAGTGTTTTAATGTACACCAATGTGTAATAAATTTTCACGAATTCACATTAATAGTTGGCATAATTTGTTTTTTTTTTAATTTATGTAGTGCTGGATATATGCGTACTTCCCCACTCTTAGACCAGCAGTTAGTGCTGACTGGCGTGATGGGGATGATAGAACGTGGGCTATGAGATGGGTCAGGTCCACCTCCCAGCAGAAAAATAAAGATTCACTGGAGAACTGCCGCAAGCATCTAGATGCTCTGACAGCAAGAAATATAAGTGGTACAACAATTTTAATTTGTATTATTTACATTATTGCTTATTATTGATGCTTACATTTCCCTGTGATCCAATGTAGATTGATTGGTTACCCTATGGTCGCGAGAAGGTAAATGAGAACAAGGGTTGCTCTTGGTACAGGGTATCTTGCAGTACATGACCGTGAATGAGCCATATATCCCGGAACGTTGTCTTCTCCAATTCGAGTACGTTCAGTGTATCCCATCTCCCCCTATTAGACCGAACATTAGATCCAAAAAAAGAGGGTGAAAGGGAACCCCCTATAGATGTGTGTACCCCCCCCCCCCCCCCATGTATAGTGTGTGGGACACCACATGTGAGTGTGGTCCTGCTCCGGGGTTCACTAAGACAACGGGCCCCTGCATGCAGGTGACAGAGATTATCTGGATTGGTACGTCAAACACACTCATCCGAAGATCATGAATCCTAACATGTACGAAAACACCTTCGTTCATCGGCCGGATCCCGCCTTAGTAAGTTGATCTCTTCCTTTGTATAATTTCAAACCAAGAAAAAGCATCTTTTCCTAGGTTTGAGGGGGGGGGGGTGTATTAGGATAATTAATAATTAGGATTTCTCTAGATATTCTGGTCTAATTCTCTTTTTTCCACTTTCCCCTTAATTTGATTTAGTTTCCTTATTGGAATTCTTCATACTTGTATATAATAACCCCTTTGGGTTATTCCTCTCAATACAACGATGGCCACTTTCTTTTACTATGAAATCTCTCTCGACTCCTTTCTTCTGTAAATCAATTTCGTTCTCTCTTTTGCGTTCGATCAACTCCATTTCTTCTCACTCACGATTTCCGCACACGAACAAATTCGCAACACAAGCAACAATATTATGCTTAAACTTCCAGAAAAGTAATTTAACTCTTGGGCTACAACGAATCTTATTAATTCTATCGTCTATCCCCTGCTTAACATCACTAGAAAAGGGACTGTTAGAATCATTAGAAGAAATAACTTATTTCCTATATTATATGGGACTTTTATAAAAAAAGCCTAAACCCTGGAGAGCACTAGCAGTCATCAAGTCACAAAATTCTTTATCTTCAGCGCTACTTACTTCTTTGGCTTCGCGTCCAGTGCAATCAAACCAAGCGAAAAGAAATTTGGTTGTGGTGAGTTCGGTGGAGATTTTAATCTTCGATTAATGTTAATTATAGTTTATAAATCGCAGTTGTCAGGATTTGGGACAAAGGTAGAGGTGATCATTTGGATAATTCGATTAATTGAAATCCAAATTGTAAAAAATAAATTGGATTTCGGTTATTTCGGTCAAAAACCAAATTATCCAAATTAAGATCAAAATCGAATTAACTATTATCCAAATTATCTGAAATCCAAATTTTTTGTAAGTGAAAATCCGAAATCCAAACTGAAATCCAAATTTTAGCTAGTTTGGATTTCAACTTACCAAGATTAGGGTTTATGTTTGACTATTTGTCACTAAAGACTAGAATTAGAAAATAGGATATTCTTTTGTAAAGAAAATTTGGATAATTCAGTTAACCGAATTAGACAAAGTCAAAACTAAATTATAATTAGGATAATTTGGTTAACCAAAATTTTCAATTCGGTTAGAAAATTTGGTTAAAAATCCAAAAACAAAATCGGTTAATTCAGGTTTTGGATAAATCCAAACTGAATGCTCACCCCTAACCAGAGGGAATAAAAAAGTGGTCTTTTTCCCGGTTCAGCAATTAAGATCTACCAGTTTGGTCATATTTTGATTAATCAGTGTTGTCTGGGTTTAGATTGTCTATCCGTTTTGACACCCACGGTATATGAATTGTCCCCACGGATAGAGATTCAAAAGGTCCAGCAAGAAGGATTGCAGTATCATTTTAGGGAAGAATTCATAATAATCTTTGATTATGAAGTAAGTGATAGATAAATACAATTTGGGGTGTTCACCCATAAATGTTATTTTGTATGATATCAACGCCCGCTTTGCTGGATATCAAATTTGCCTATTATTCCTGTTATTATAGTCAACAGAACTTCGATCGTGGAGCGTGCCCGCACTTCAGTCTGCACGGCCTATTTGACTGTTATATTAACTTTAAATGATTGTAACTTTTAAAATATAAGTCCAAAATGAAAAAAGTTATATCATTGTTCATATAAATTCAAGCTCTTCAAAACAAGACCAAACATGAATATGCTTTACAACTTTAATTTATTTTTATTTCATGTATTATTTTCTCATATCAATGATACTTATTTCACCATATACAATTTACATCATAGAGCTAATATATACCATAAAAATAATGATCTATTATTAGTTCAAATTGGTATGTGAGGAAAATATATAATTCACCATAAAAGGCTTATCATCATAATAATAATAATAATAATAATATAATAATAATAATACACCACAGAACAATAAAAGAGACAACACCAAATAATAATAATACACCACAAACAATAATAATTTTTTATCGGCTTCAAAGTTTATTATCTAATTCACCATTATTAATTAATGAATAATAATATAAATTTTAATGAATCATAATATCAAAATTAATGAATCTAAATGTATCATATCATCGTAAAACATATAAATAATACATCACAAAACAGTAACAAAAAATAATAATTTTTTTGGTTCTAAAGTTTGTTATTTAGTTCACAACTTATTAGATCATAATATCAATTTTAGTGAATCATAATATCAAAATTAATTAATCATATGTTTATAATAGCGTATCATCGCAAACATATAAAAATAAAAAAAATAAACAATAATACAACACAAGATAAGTAAGGCGCAAAGCCATTGAATTAAAATGAACTTAGTCACCCAAGAGGATGGGCAAAACTTAGGCCTCATTAAAACCCCTCCAAGCAAAACCCGTGGGAAAAAAACCAGAGGAAAAAGAGTACCCGCCACATCCAAATACAACCGTAAAAAACAAACCAGAAATCAAGTTCAATCCAAATATCAATGACGAACAACTACACGGGATTCCTACAGGTAGTCCTTCAAGGAAGAAAGACCTACAAAGGAGCTACAAGGAAGAGGAAGATCTTTCCACCATGTCTTCGTCCACCGCCATACTCCACTCTTGATCTAAATGGCGACACGACCAACCTCGAGAACATCCTCACGAAATATCACACTGTTTCATTGTATCCAAATATAATACACCCTATAACAAAAAGTAGACCTCCAAACACGACGAGCCTTAACAACAAGAGGAGAGAAGAACCAATCCATGTAGATATCTGCTATATTATCCCGAAATGTAAACGACACATTCCACCAACGAAATATGACTTCCAAAAGCTTAGCTATCACTGAACACTACAAAATAATACAACACAAAATAATATTTGGTATGTATGAAAAATACATGATTCACCATATAAGGTTTAAAATACACCATACAACAATAATAATGCACTACAAAACAATATTGATTTTTTATTGGTTCCAAAGTTTGTTATCTGTTTCACCACTTATTAGTTAATGAATCATAATCAATTTTAAATGTTAATGAATCATATTATCAAAATTAATGAATCATATTATCATTGTAGTGTATCATCATTAACATGTAAAAATTAATGAATCATATTATCATTTTAGTGTATCATTGTTAACATGTAAAAATAATTGGGAAAATTCACAGTATACCCCTATTTTCTTTCATAATTCACAATATACCCCTTTTTTGAAACTTTGTCACAAGATACCCATGTTTTCTTCGCTAATTCACAAAATGCCCCTTTTTAAAAACGGCGTCAAATATTCCGTTAGCCTCCCCTGGAAAATGACTATTTTGCCCCTGGCTCGTTTGTCTTTTTATTTTGAAAAATTCGTAGTTTTTTGGCTACTTTTTTTTTTTGAAAATTTTAAAATTTTATAATATACCCCTATTTAAGTTTGTTGTTCACAAAATACCCCTGTTTATGTTTTGAAGTTCACAAGATACCCCTGTTTATGTTTTGTAGTTCACGAAATACCCTTATCACCCTGATGCCCTGGTAAAGCATCATCTAGTTTTCTCTTGTTTTTCAAGTGCCTTCAACCTTTTTCATAATCCCAGGACAAATGTTGTTTGCATTCCAGTTCTCTGAGGTTTCTTGTCTCTTGGAATGTCTCACCAATAGTTGAGTACGAATCCCTGTCATTCACAATTAGACACAATTATAATATATGACCAGAGACAAACATGTATAGCATGGATTATTTACATAGTTAGGTAAATACCTTCAAGTAAAGAGTAGATTGATTTAGTCCTGTGGACAAACAATAATGTCACAGCATTGGGTTTAAAATGGCTACCTCTTGGTCGAACTCAGTAGCGGGCCAAAACTTTTGTTTAGGGGGGGGGATTTTTTGACACATATCTCTTTAAAACATTATGTTATTTTGATTTTTCAAAAATTTATAAGAGCATTTTGCAAATTTTTAAAAGTTTGGGGGGGGGGGGGCCATTAAGAAGATGATTTTGGTGCATTCAAATATCTGAGTGATATCCCATTAGAGGCTTGACCCAACTCAAGTTTGACCAGGGGCGGACACAAAGGGGGAAGGGCCGCCCCCCCCCCCCCCGAAACTTTTGAAAATTTGTAAAATGCTCTTATAAATTTTTGAAAAATACAAAATAACATAATGTTTTAAAGAACAATAGTGTCAAGATTTTTTCTGCCCCCCCTAAACAAAAGTCCTGGTCCGCTACTGAGTTCGACCAAGAGGTAGCCTTTTTAAACCCAATGTCTGTGACATTATTGTTTGTCCATATGACTAAATCAATCTACTCTTTACTTGAAGGTATTTACCTAACTATGTAAATAATCCATGCTATACTAGTTTGTCTCTGGTCATATATTATAATTGTGTCTAATTGTGAATGACAGGGATTCGTACTCAGTTATTGGTGAGACATTCCGAGAGACAAGAAACCTCAGAGAACTGGAATGCGAACAACATTTATCTTGGGATTATGAAGAGGTTGAAGGCACTTGAAAAACAAGAGAAACTAGGCGATGCTTTACCAGGTCATCAGGGTGATAAGGGTATTTCGTGAACTACAAAACATAAATAGGGGTATCTTGTGAACTTCAAAACATAAACAGGGTATTTCATGAACAACAAACTTAAATAGGGTATATTATAAATTTAAAAATTTTCAAAAAAAAAATAGCCAAAAAACTGCGAATTTTTCAAAAAAGAAAAAAGAAAAAACGGGTCAGGGGTAAAATAGTCATTTTCCAGGGGAGGTTAACGGAATATTTGACGCCGTTTTTAAAAAGGGGCATTTTGTGAATTAGCAAAGAAAACAGGGGTATTTTGTGACAGTTTCAAAAAAGGGGTATATTGTGAATTACGAAAGAAAATAGGGGATATTGTGAATTTTCCCAAAATAATTTTTAAAAAAATTTGTTAGAACATATCCATGAATGGTCTTGTTTTGAAGAGCTTGAATTTCGGTGAACAATGATATAATTGTTTTTCATTTGGACTTATATATATTAAAAGTTACAACTATTTAAAGTTTATATAGTAAAAAGACAATCCAGTCAACAAAAAAATAGTCTAATTAGCAGCTGACTGAAACTGTCAAATCACTAGATATTTGCGTAAAAGTCAAAGACATTATTTACGGAGGTGTGGTTTCCCTAAAGGACACTAAATTGCCTTTACATAAAGGCATTAATGTCAGCCATACTGAGAAAAAAATGTTAGCCATTTTTATAGGACAATATTAGCCATATATATATGAAAATTGATAGCCACTAGATAACTAATAATAATATTTTAAATAATTTGTTATTTACAGTTACAAAATTACTAAATGCACTTATAGGCTGTTGGCGACATAATACAAGCTACAACCTCAAAAATGATTTTTTAAGATTACTCTACACCAACATCACCCTATACCACAAACCATAAAAACCACTATATGATCGGTTAAAAAATACCGAAAACACTTTTCGAGTTTGTAATACAAGCATTATAAGACCCTGAACCATAAACCCTTTATACAAGCAATGGAATATTAACGATATACAACTTTGGCCAATACTTTATTTAGCTATGGCATACATATTTATGTATACATGGCTTACATATCTTAATGTCTATGGCAACAATTTTTTGTATATAGAAGCTTAAACTAATAAATAAAAGATTATTAGTTGTACATATACTTGAACATGTTAGTCAGCATAGATCTTAAATACCATCATAGGAAAGCTAAAACAATGAAAACCTATTATAGGGTATGTAGTGAAGGGTTTAAGGTCGTTACCACAAACCTTTAAAATGTGTCGATTCAATGACGACATTATAAAATATAAAACAAGTTAAAAAAGGATTACCCTACACCACACATCCTAAAAACCACCATAAGATAGTTTTTGTTCATAAACATTAAGATTCACTTAAATTTATTACTAACAATTATTTATATATTAAGATAGTTTTTTATATGATGGTTGTTATTTATATATAATCATGGCTAATATTATGTATACCCATGACATATATAATTTTATATCGATGGTATATATCAGATGCCTTTATCTAATCCTATCACTAATGATTTTCGTTGGTTAATATGATACTAATTGTCGCCGTCACTTTTAACCTTTTCCTTCATTATGGTCAGTTAGAGATCACTACTTTATGACGATGTTGTTTTCTATTTAGTAACATGAATATTACTAGGTTTGATCGTGTGCATATATATAGTCTTATATACTTATACACTAAAGTAGTAGTTGCTAAGGAAATTTAATGATCGTATATAATAGTGTATACTTTACCAAGAACATAGTTAGCACCCCTCACTTTGATACTGGCTACTTGTATACGTTTGCTACATATACATATGTGTATACGAATTATAGTTTAATGGGAATTTTCACCAAATAGCACTGAGTTTTTGCTTAATTCACGATATACCAATGTGTTTTAAAAATTACACAGGATAACATTAAGTTTTTACTTATTTCACCAGATAACACTTTATCTCATATTTTGTTAAATGTTCCATTAATATCCCTAGAAAAAAGACTAAACTGCCCATATAAATAGTTATACAAAAGTGGTCTCTTATGAAATTTATCAGTATGACAAATCACTTTGAAGTTGTTAATTAATAATAGAGATAATTTAGTCATTTTCCTAGAATATTAATGGAACATTTAATAAAATATGAGATAGAGTGTTATCTGATGAAATAAGTAAAAACTTAGTATTATCCTGTGTAATTTTAAAAACATAGTGGTATATCGTGAATTAAGTAAAAACTCAATGGTATTTGGTGAAATTTCCCTAGTTTAATTTTAGATATTAACTTTGTGATTCTAGTTTTGTGAAATGATATGTTTTGGGTCCTTGTTTATTGTTTTCTGAATTGTGGATAACTAAATCGAGTTATCCCATAGCGTGTTGTCCTGCATTCTTTTGTATCTGTTATCACGGTCATGGACACCTCACAATTCTGTTATCTGAAGTTGACGAACTTATTTTGTTATTCGAAGTCTTCAGACCCATTCATATTTGAGGTCTTCAAACCTATTAGGGTCCCTTAAAAACATTATTTCTAATAATGCTATGTTATGTAAAATATTTTGGTCTGCTAGGTGTGACTTAAATAATGGTTTCAGCTCTTGTGATTACATTACTATTTTGGAACATATACTTATAATTATGTTCAGTAAAAACGTTTTAAGTGTGGCTCATTTTGTTATCGTTTGTTACATACCAAACATGTGGTTGCTCATTCCTAACCACTTCAACAATTTACAGATTAATTAGTGACCAACTTGAGATGCTTTGCTCTTATTTGCATTTCAGTTATGCTGTTCTCAATCGCTGTTATTTGAACAGGTCATATATTTAATCTTAAACCCTATGTTTAGATACTTCGATTTATTTTATCAACAATATATTGGGTTTTATTAGTTTCTGAACTTATTTTATTCACTTATAGTTTATTGAACAATATACGTAATCTGAACTTTTGGAAGCCTGGTATGCTTTTAGAAGCATACAACAAATCTTGATTTTAGAACTACACCGATTTTAAGGTCATGACATGATCAATTGTTGCTCTACGAAACAATCACTTGTGTCTCCTTCAATTTTTTTAGATGATTAGTTAACCACTTTGGAGAAATTAATCGATATGACAAATGACTATTAGGTAGTTAACTAATAGTATAAGTATTTTAGTCTTTTCTCAAGAATATTAACATAGGAGTTACCAAATATGGGACACGCTGTTGGGATTAATTAAAACTCAAAATTATGTTGTATAATTTTAAAAACATGAATTATGCAAAAAGAGATACACACTATTATTTAAAAGGAAAAAAAATGAGAAATTGGCAAATTTAGTCGTTTGGTACTTGCAAATAGGAAACCATCAGTTTGAGATATAAATTATGAAAGCAAGTTCATCATGTCACCTGTCATTCCTCTCTAGCTCGCTTTCGGCGTCAAAACGTCATTTTTCTGAGGGAAAATTACATCGCCCACCCATAACGTTTGACGAAATTACACAACCCACCTATAAGGTTTCAAAAATTATTTTGTCCACCCATGTGGTTTTCACAATTTTACATCCAGCAATTTTGGACAATATTAAAGTGTTACATTTTGATAAAACGTGAAATCCAACGTTTTTTCAGCTCATATATGATCCGTGGGACCCGATGAACGTATCTCATGTTTCATTGGATCCCACGGATCATATATGAGCTTAAAAAACGTTGGATTTCACGTTTTACCAAAATATAACACTTTAATATCATCCATGTAAAATTTCATCAAATTTGGATATCATTTAACTATCTTTTAAGTTGATCAAATATTAGAAAAATTACTGGATGTAAAATTGTGGAAACCAAAGTAATTTTTGAAACCTCGTGGGTGGGCTGTGTAATTTCACCAAACGTCATGGGTGAACGATGTAATTTTCCCTTTTCTGACGAGTAACTACACGTACACATTAATTACAAAACAAGCCCAGCATCATGGAAAAGATAACCAAAATCTTCTGCACAAAACGAGTCGTCGTGTGGACTCTTATTAAAAAGAATAATACTCTTCACAACACGCACAATTAAATCAAAATGAAGTCGCATATAATTACTCGCCTTCAAGCCCAAGCTGTGCCATGCAGCTTCGTTCAAGCCCCATTAAGGAACTGTAAGGAAATTCATTGACAAGAGTAGAGAGAGCTACGTTATCAAAAAACGTATGGACTTTCTTTTTCACCTACAACTCGGCCACTCAGCACTACAAACTTCTATAGCTCCTTGTTTTTACTCCGCTTCATCTTTGCTTTAAATCGTGATTTAGCCATCAACGACTGAACAGTGTTTGCAAAGTTTCCAACAGCCATTACAACAAGCAATAACCCACAAAAGATGACCTGCCATGATTAATTATTTCAGCAATTAGTAGTCCAGAAAGATCACGCCCTATGGATCATTGTGTGACATACAAGGAAAGATCCTCACCTGCCACTCAGAGACAAATCCAACAAATGCTGTCCGGAGGAGCAGTAACCCAACATAAGCCTCAAAACCCTAACAAGGGAGTAAAAAAAGTATTTGGAATAGTAATTAATTCAGCTATTATGTCGAACATTCCACAACAGACAAGCTAAAACTGTAAGTATAGGTCTTGAATCAATGATAAGCTGGGGAAAAGTCCTCCATCCGTATTATGATAACTTAGAAAAATTAACGATTTATGAAAACCTGCAAAATGAATAGTATGGGGCACAGCAGCCACAGTTGCCCATCCACTCCAGCTGTTTCTCCCCAAACAACATCCATCCTTTTTGCCTGAAATCATGAACCTGAATTCTTCTAAGCAAGCAACAAGACTACAAACATGGACTAATATTACTGATCGAGAAGACAAATACAGATTATTCCACAAACGATTCAGCAAGAAAAAATAATTTATCAAGACAGTAGAGAAAATAATTCATGCGATGAAGGGAAAGAGCAAACAGTCCATCAAGATAGAGACTTTGATTAAGAAAAAAGTCAGCCTGAGATAATTGGTCCATATCTCATTTTTCCATAGCAAACACAGGATGGACTAAATCTGACTTATTGTAAAACAGGGACTTTATCCAAGGCTTTGAACTTAATTTTTTTATTGAGACAGTCCACATGGGGTTCATAAAGAGACCACTGACAGGTCTGGTGTTATATGACAGTTCGAACAAGAGCATGCAAAAAACTGACCTTTCCAAGAGCAATACGTGTATATAGCCTTTGTCTCTGATATCTATTCTGCAATAGCATTGCCACACCTTGCATCATAGCCCACTGCAGAAAAAGTTGCACCCCTCTCTGCAAAGAAATGTGAATCACTTGTTTACAAGAGCATACATCCTCCAGATATCTAGAGCGTAAGAGACGGTTCAACAAATTCATTGTGCATATCAATGCATCCACTAAAGTATGTGTGGTTTGCAAGAATGCACAATCTTGAGGTGATACGAAGATGAAAGCGGGAAGTAAATCACGCTTTCCCGATGGAGGAAAGGAATATGAACGTAGCACTAGTAATATTTGAATAGTTTCCTTAGTAGAGAGACCTGGGTGGAGAGTCTACACCTTCTCTACTCCCCCTCCTTACCTTCTGTCCTTATATCTATCATCCCACTTAAATATTCATCCAAACCAAGGTTTGGTAAATGTTTTTATCTAAAAGTGATCACTAATAAATTTTATGAAAGACATAAGAACCAATAATATTTGAGGACCTTGTGGATGGGTGAGCATAACATGATAGAACTTAGGAAGATTGGGGTAACCTTCCTACCAAACTACAATTGATAGAACTTAAGAAGATCGGGGTAATCTTCCTACCAATAACTCCTCAAAGAGGCCTACATTATCCAATGTCTCGATGCCCTTCTTACAACCCTTCCAACCCCTTAAATACCCACGTTCTTTACCGTAGTAACAAACTACAATAGAAAGTTTTTCCCCACACTAACCAAAACATCAAGTAACTGACTAACGTCAAAATCCCATAAAAGATCTTAGCTGATGGGTTATGTGGTGCAGTTGTTTTTATATATGCTCCCTGTGATTTGGACAGATAGGTGGGCGGGTGTGTCGAGAGACAAATTTCCAAGGCTATATCAGGTGAGCAATCAAAAGGATGCGCTTGTATCGGAGATGGGGAACTGGAATGATGAGGTTTGGTCCTGGAATCTTGGCGGGCGAAGGAACTTGTTCAGGTATGAATCTGATATGGTAATTGAGTTGTATAATATGTTGTCGAGTGTGGATTTAGTCTGCTCCAGACAAGACGAAATGGAATGGGTGGTCCTGGTCGGAGGTATACATCACGAGAAATGTATATGGAGCTGGTGCAGAGATAATGGGTGTTATTATGTGGCAACTTCAAAGTAATGTGGAGCAATCTGGCTGAACCAAGGGTGGAGATAATGGTATGGTTTTCAGTCTTTGGTAAACTGATTGACCTGATATTCAGAGGAGATGAGCTACTGAAATACAAGGTGATCCATAAGGCAAAGTTCGAAATGGAGATGGGTTAAAAGTTGGTGGATGGAATTTCCCATGCCAAGTGAGAGATTTATAAGTTCTAATAACTTGAAAGATGAATTATTGTTTTTGTAGGTGTGGACGGAGTGTGTAAGATCCGGTATCCAATACTCTTTTCCCTCTGTAGAATTTTCCCACTGGGTTTTGTCTATGGAAGGTTTCACCGGGCAGGTGCTTGGATCGGCAACAGTGCAGGGGTTGGTGTTACTTGTTAAGCACCGTTGCGAAATTTGTAATACTCTATTTCCTTCTAATAAAGCTATTTAATTATAAAAACATCTAAACAGTAAACTTTTTCTAACCATAAAAAGCAAGACATTAGCTACGGTAATATCCCAAACTTACAAACACTTTCCTAACTGATTATTTCCTTCTCCTCATGTAAGCATTGCCATAAATTTGTCTGGTACAGTCCTAACATCACTCCCCCCTGCCTCCCGAGGATGTCTGTCTTGCTGCTAACCGGTACACTGCACATACCATTTTGAAGAAAATAAACCAGTTTGCCATTCTTCCCTTCCAACTTCTGCTCTTCTTTCCCTTTCTTGCCTTGGACCCTTGAATTGCTAATTCGTTCTTGAAAATTCCGTCTCCTTCACAGGGAAGTACTTATCCCTGCTTCCATGTCAATCGGATCCCTTAACTCCTCCTGGTCCACTTTCTATAACTCCCCTGCTTCGCTATGTCAATCGTCCCGCCCAACTAATGCCTTTCCACTGCTTCCTAGTTTGATCGAAAAAACTCCAGATTATATTCAACGTGTTTTTCAAATCTTTCAAGCAACAGTTTCCAAAAATCTGCCCATGGAAGCTCACCGAAATGAATCCACACCCATTCAAACTAAATAAAATGCTTCCCCTACCAAACACTCGGTCGTGCTTGAAACAGAAGTATCAGGAATGGAGTTGACAGTGAAGTACTCCTCAGCCTTGTACAGCCAGTTATGTGGATCTTCTCCAATGAATACTAGAGGCCTGCACGTGTATATTGCCTCCATTGTTGTACTTTTTCTTGATCTTGAATGAAACCTTCGGTAAATCTTGCCCAACTTCCACGCCCAAGGCGTTGCTCTGATACCGATTGATAGAACTTGGGATGATTGGAATAATCTTCCTACCAATAACTCCTCAAAGAGGCCTACAATATCCAATGTCTCGACGCCCTTTCTTACAACCCTTCCATAGTAACAAACTACAATAGAAAGTTTCCCCCGGACTAACCAAAACAGTCTAGTAACTGAATAATGGTCAAAATCCCATAAATCCTTAACATAATACTAACTACATCTAAACAGTCAACTTTCCCTAACCATAAAAGCAAGACATTAACTATGGTAATATCCCAAACTTACTAAAACACTTTCCTTACTGATTATTTCCTTCTCCTCATGTAAACATGCCATAAATTAGTCTGGTAAGAGTCCTAACATCACAACATACATCAACTAGCAGAGCTTTTACGTTGTGATTGTAACCCATACATGGTGACAATTGAAGAGAGCAAAAAGAAATCAGAAGAAACAAGAATAAAATACTTTATATGCGAGTTTCTTTGGTAACTTGTTTCCATCCACTCCAAGCAATTAGTGAATAATACTTTCTAGTGGCAGGAAGGGCTTGATCATGAATGATACTCACATTTAGTCCCTCCATCATCTTGACTTCAAAACTTCAGATTGTTTTTCAAAATTCACTGCATATAGATGTTCAGTACAAAATGATAAACCTTGGAACTTCCAGATATTTTAAAAAATTCTTAGAATACCTTCACAGTAATGCCTCAGAATCATTAATCAATTTGTCTGGATAAATTACTCTGATTCTAGTATACAGTCCCATCCCATTGGATTCAGCAATAAGAACTAAACTTGACACATTATTCCTTAGGTATTCAATTTATCTACCAAATGCAAGCACAACAGTATCTCACACCTCTTTGTATTGGTATGGAGTACTTCAGTGGATCTCTGAGCAAAATGAATCTGAATTGCAACTTTAATTCTCATCCTAGATATGAAAGCAGGTATTAAGCATCTTAGCTTCACTGATGACTTGATCTTTTGTCGAGGGACTATTAAGTCTTTAGCCATTCTTACGGAAAAGCTGAATAAGTTTTCTTTAGCTTCAGGTCCGATGATGAATCGGCAGATGTGCTTGGTTTACTTAGGGGGCATGATGATGAAATAAGCAGCAAACATTACAGCTTCCAAACTTCAGCGAAGGCCAGTTTCTAGTTCGATATCTGGGAGTTCCTCTTTTGCACATAGATTGTTGGTTACTTTTTACTTTCCATTAAAATATAAGCTGACAGGACAAATTAGTCAGCGGTTTTCACAGAATCTGAGTATGCAGGAAGGTTGTGTCTCAGTAAAAGAGTGATTAATAGTAATCAACATTCCAGGGCTGATATTTGTGCTTCCTTAAGCTGTCATCTCTTACATTGACGCAATTTACAAGGGTTATCTTTGGAATGGAGGGAATACCAGCAGGTGTTTTGCCCTGTAGCTTGGTACTCAATTTGTATGCCTCTTGGTCAAGAAGAGTTACAAATGAAGGAGTTAGGGTGGAATAAAGCAGCTGCAATGAAAGTGTTTCTGCAGATTGAAACAGGTTGTATCACGTGTGCAGGTGAAATGGAATAACTGCAATCAGCTTACAGGATCTGTGTGGGATGGTGAGTGCATAAAAAATCAAGTGGGGTGGTGGTGCATAAAATTTAAGAATGAAATTTGCAAGCTGGCTTTAAAGGGAGGATCGAGGATATTTCTCAGTTCTCACAATGAACAGATCAAGACAGGTCAGATTTTCACAATTGTTTATGAAAGTAACGCGAAGGATGGGGAGTGGATAGAATTCTTTGCTCAACTGATTAACCCAGCTACTGCGCTAGCAGTGATTTCTGCTCAGAGGATGAAATCAGGGACCATTTTTTCTTTGAATGTGAGTTTCAAAGTATGTGTTGCCCAAGATCGTGTGTAGCTGGATGGGGTCTAAAGTTCCTTGCAAATATGTGAACTGTAGGAGGAGCTGAGACTTGCTGCAGCAAAGCAGAGCACTATGTTCACCTTGGGTACAGCAGGAATTGGTACCTGTTTATAAATTATACTTCATTTGAAGGCAGAGGAATGAAGCGTTTGGAGAAAAGAGCCAAATACCTAGGAGAGTATAACCACTGTAAAAACGAACTCTGACTCCGCGGGAGTGGAGCAAAGTTGAAGATGAATAGGAGGAATAGGATTATTCTAGCTAGGGTAGGCATCCGCCAGTTGGTGTCTGTTCTTCTTGATGCATTGCAATTTCTAGCTCTGATGGCTGTTGTATGTAAACTATTTTTTTCTCGGCCAAGCATCTAGTAATACCTCTTACCCCTTTTGAAAAAATTAAGCAGGTAGGAATGGAGGGATGTAGAAACATATGTCAACAGCTTTACGGATAAAAAAATGCTGGATCAGGGAGATTATTGTCACCTGTCTTGACCCTCCCACACTTGAGCAGTTAAAAAAGATCAAAAATGGCAGTACCGGGGAGTTTATTCCACTCATACTGTAGGAAATTGGGTCCTAATAATCTCAGTTATGCAGGCGTTTTATTCAAGCAATTAAAGGCCACAATGTTATATTGTTAACTGCTGTAGTGCTAGAGTGACTCATGTAATGCTTAAGGCCTTAAAGTGAATCTTGCCAAGGGTCAGATTTTCTAAGCTGGAGGGCATAGTAACTTTCCGTGTTCCAGATATGGACTTTGAATTGGTTTCAGAGGAAGCTTGGGGTATGACTAATCCTTCCAGAATATAAAGGAGGATTAATCATGAACCCGGGAATATGAATCTCGTTCAGAAAGTTTTATGGGCAGGAGAAGAAAGCACACACAAGATGCAGGAGCAGACTGGTTTCACTGAAGGATGCCTTTTTATCAGAAGGGCTCATTTCTGTAAGAATGCAACTTTCACCAAAATTGTTCTCAAGAACCTATAGAGATTGGGAGAGTTTTTAGAGGAAGTTTGACAAAATTCGATCACAGAGAATTTTGTGATTAGGGAGGAAAAATCCTCCACACTCTGCTAGTCTTTGTGATAATTCCATGGTGTAGTCTAATTGGATCCTGTTTCAAGAAACTAAAGGCTAGTAAGACTTCATTCATAGTTTTGGAGTATTCTCTTCTTATTGCCAGTCTATCATGTACTTAGACATCTATCAATTCACATCCCAATGACAACAATTTCCTCCATACTCTGCTAGTCTTTGTGACTATTTCATTATGTAGTTCAATTGGATCCTCTTTTTAAGAAATAGTTTCAAAAGGCTTGTAGGGCTTGATCATAGTTTGGGAGTAACTTCTTCTTTTGTCAGTCCACTGTGCACTTGGACATCCATCAATTCACATCCCAATGACAACAATTTCACCCCATAGATGTCTTGAAGAATGAATTCAACTCCATTCGGAATATATATTTTAAATTTTCTAACAGCTTTTAACTTTGGGGGGTGTTTAGTTTCATAAGCAACCAGGTGATAAGGAGAATTAATCTCATGCCAACTGGCCATGGAATTGGTGTGCCCACCACTTCGGGTCACTATCTCCTCCAATTTCCAAACTTTTGGTACATTCTAGTCTACATTACATGGCCTTGATCAATGTACAAGACATTTTGTAGCAAACCAACAAGCTGAGCACATCAAGATACAGCAAGAGTGACTTCGAGCAAATGGATGTTAATTTAATATCCATGGCCCATTGCAGATCAACATCAACAGAACAACTTTTATGAGGTGTGTATGTGCAGCGTCTTGGGATGGGCCATTTAGGGAAGGTTTACACCCTCTATGGTTGGAAGTAGCTAGCTTGTAGTTAGGGCCATGATTGCAGACATAATCAAATAGCTTGTTTGGGGTTTTGAAGTTGGGACTAAGATGGTTATGGATGCATCATAAGACCTGTGATTAGGACAACAAAAGCTAGGGGTATGACTAGGGAAATCAGAAGTGTAGGGTAGTTTACCCAAGGAACAGGGCTGCCCTTCAGCTAAAGGAATTTATGCCTTAGAGTAGAGCGGCAGTGATTGTGGTATAAGGCTTAGTTGTCCGCTTTGAGCTGAGTATTTATAGCCCCCTGGTAAGTGGATAATTATATGGTTATTATTGAGTGGGTAAGAAACCATAAAAGATAAGTTAATATATTGAAGAGCACCATACTGGTCTGCAGCAGGATATGCAAGTGGTTAGAAGTTGTTGCAGTGATAACAGCACTCCATCAGACAAAAGGTTCCTAGTATGAAGATTTGAATTTGGATAGTTTTGGAGAAGTCAGTCTACATACAATGAAGATACCGGTTTGGGGGAGAAGACCCTCAAGGATGTATCAACAGGGTGGAAAGGTATTACCAAGTGTACATGATTATAGCACGATTGGGAGTTGTACAGCAGCAGTTTTCATGGAAGGCCACGTATTGCTTGACCGATGATTTTCTTCAATTCGGGTTTATCCAGCTGGACAGAAATCAATAAAGGCCTAATCTTGAAGTTTTGTCCATCTAAATCGGGCGATCTCCATGGGAGATACCATGGCTAAGTATCGATACAATTTGACTTGCTTTCAGCCAATTCAGAAAGAGTCTCTGACACAATACTTGGAGTGCGTATATTGTTAGCAGAAATAATAATAATCCTAGCTGGTTGGTAACGTCACAATGGTGCAGAGGAATGAGTTTGTTAGCCGTGCAGTTTGCTATTGCTACTTTATTCTCTTATCATGTGCTGTTATTTCTGGTTGTTATGTACAGAATTGAGTTTGTTAGTGTGGGGCCTGTGGTGAGGTAGTCTATATAATAGGTGGGTGGCCTTCATTTGAAATCATCATCGAGTCTGTTGCTTGCTGTGTGGGTGCTCGCCCGAGGGTGGTTAGCAGATTGCCAACTCTTAGTAGCCATTTGTAGTTAAAGCAATATAGCCATAAATAAGAGAGTATTATTTATTGTCTTGCTCTATCATTTCCTTACTTTTCACTCTAACAACTTGGTGCGGTGAACGTTGTGCATGCCAAGCACGCGAATGGAGGCGAGACTAGAGGCACTAGAGAAAGGTTTGGAAAGAGGAGAAAGGGCCAATGATACCCTCATGAAGAGGTTGCACTTACCAGTCGTAAGGTTGAAGAATTCCAGGGTCAATTGCAGCGAACTGAGTAGATGCTTACCTCGTTGGCGGTGCACCAGGAAACGTCACTTTCAGCAGCGGGCTCTGGCTCTTCCGATGGCAGCGGTACCGGGGAAACTCGCGCTTTCATCTCCACTAAGAAGGTTGAATTACGGACTTTCAGTGGGAGGACCCTTTATTCTGGTTGGTGAAGGCGGAGCAGTACTTTTCACTTCAGGGTATGTTGGATCCGATGAAAATTCGCTGGGCACTAGTTTGTATGGAGCGCCCTGCTCTCCATGGAGCCCCTGGTTACAGCAGCAAACACCGGATCTGTTGTGGAACGACCTGAAATCTGAGTTGTTGCAGCGTTTCGCTTCACAAATTGCGATCAACCCATATGAAGCTTTGGCGGTGGTCCATCAGTGGGGGTCAGTCTCTTCCTATATTGACGATTAAATTGCTCGCTCTCTCCTGCGTTACGGGATTTACCAGAATCGCAATATATTGGTTTTTTCTTAAATGGTTTACGGGAGGAGATACAAATTAAGATTCGTTCTCATTAGGTGGTTGATATCTACCGCACCATAAATCTTGGTAGAGAAGTTAGAGCATTAGTATTATACTATTAACGATTGCACCTACTACAAGATCTGGATCCAGTACCTCGAAATCCATATTGGCGACACTATCTTCCTTTCCACAAAGGCCGTCTAGTTTTTCCTCCACCAATGTCACGACCCAACTGTCAAACCCTGGTAAGCCCAATTCTTCTTCTCCATCAATCGAGCAGTCCACGACATCCTCACAAACTCCTTCTCATTCCGAGCCACGTTTTGGCGCCTCTCAGCTTAGCACCGGCTGCTCTCGCACTATCCGCCTCTCAGTACTTATCATGAATATGCCGACCTTCATGCTCGATGATTGTGTTTTCGATGTCACCGACTATATTCTTCAACTCACCAGTGTCCAAACCGAGGCTTGCGCACCCTCATCCTCGCTGAGAACAAGGAACTCTCTCCAGTGGTGTTCTCCATGGATGCGACTGCAACAAAGCTGCTTCAATTGGATGTTCCAACCGATTCATTCGCTGAGAAATCTGATTCTTCTCCTACCTACTCTATTTCTCCCGGACCTTCTGCTGTCCTCTTTGATCAGCCCAAAACAATGAAAATCCACAGAAAGCTCGCCTGCAAGGATATAATCCTCATGATTGACAGTGGTGCCAGTCATAACTTCATGCTCAACATGCTGATATCGAAGCTTGGATTACCATTTTTCCCTACTAAACCGTTTGGAGTTCGGTAGGGCGATGCACATGTACGCTGCCTAACGGTGTTTGCAAGGATCTGAAAATTGATTTTGGGCAAGTTTCGATGTCTCTGGATGGATTTCGTTTTCCATTGCATGGCGTGGATGTTATCCTAGGCATGGCTTGGCTCAAGAGATTAGGAGATGTGGTTTCCAACTGGAGTAAGTTGACCATGGTTTTTGATTGGCAGGGACAATGGGTCCTCCTATCTGGCGATTCTTCTGTTACTAAGGCAGCACTTTCTCTCCACTCTGTTGAGAAATTCTGATTTAATGAAGACCAATTTGCTATTGTGGAATATCGGGGCAGAACAATCATAGTGTCAAGAACAGGAGCCATTGGCACCAGATCTGTTTGCACGCTATTACAATAATTTGAGTCAGTGTTTGGCAAACCTGTTGAATTACAACCAGAATGGGCAATAGACCACCATATTTCACTACTACTAGAGACGGTGGGTATTAATGTGAGACCATACAGATACGGTCATCTTCAGAAGGATGAAAACGAACGATTGGTGGCAGAGATGCTGTCTGCGGGGATAATTCAGATCAGTACAAGTCTATTTTCTAGCCCCATTTTACTTGCCAAGAAGAAAGATGGAAGTTGGAGGTTCTGCGTCGATTACAAAGCACTAAAGAAAGCTACGATCGATACCCTATTCCTGTCATTCAAGAACTTCTGGATGAATTGTATGGGACATGGTTTTTCTCCAAAATCGATTTACATGCGGGTTATCATCAAAGTGGCCACAAGGATGTTCACAAAACGGTTTTTTGCACCCATTCCAATCATTACGAGGTTTTAGTAAAGCCGTTTGGGCTCACTGATGCTCCTTCCACCTTTCAAGCTGCAATGAATGAATTGTTTGACCCTTTCTTTGCAAATTTGTCCTGGTATTTTTTTACATCCTTGTCTATAGCAGCTCTTGGAGTGATCACTTGGATCATCATGGCACTATTTTAAGTTGTCTCAAGAGTGAGCAGTTCTATACCAATGGAAGAAATGTTAGTTTGGACAAGTTCTATCGACTACTTGGGGCACATAATCTCTCAGGAAGGAGTTTCCATGGATCCCGTCCAAAATATCCAGCATTCTTCAATGGCATGTCCCCAGATCAATTAAAGCTCTTCGGGGATTTCTTGGATTAACCGGATACCATCGCAGATTTGTCAGCGGATACGGTATAATAGCCCGCCCTCTTCTCTGCTGAAGAAAGTAAACTCTCGCCCTTTCTGTTGGACCACCAAAGCACAAGCCGCCTTTAAGCAGCTGCAAAGGGCAAGGACCATGGCACTGGGTCTTTCCTTACCAGATTTTTTGTCAACAATTTGTTGCCTTGGGTACCGGCATCAACACAGTCCTAATGCAACAAGGCATAACCTCTAGCCTATTTTAGCAAGGATTGCAAGGGAGAGGCTGTCCAAATCCACATAGAGAAGGAGCTGATGGCCCTTGTGTTGGCCATACAACATTGAAGGCCATATCTGATTGGTCGAAAGTTCACAGTTAGAACGGATCACAGCAGCTTGCGCCACCTGCTTCAGCAGTCTATTACAGCTCCGGCCCAGCAAAACTGGTTGGTGAAGCTTTTGGGATATGATTTTGATATAGAATATATGTCTAATTGTTCCAACAAAGCCACATATGCCCTGTCTTGGATGGGGGAAGAGCAAGAGCTAAATGTTGTGTCTATTCCTTTTTGGCCTGAGGCAGCAACCATTATCCAAGAAGTGTAGACAGACCCTTTATTCCAGCGAATCATGGAAGACTTGGCTAAAGACCCGGTTAGCCGTCCTCCTTACCAGCTCATTCAAGGCACTTTATATATTGTAGGGTAAACTGGTGGTGAGTCAAATTCCCAGTGGATTCCTAAGCTGCTTGAAGAATTCCATTCCACTCCTGCAGGCCGTCTGATAGAAACCCAGATATTTGCAACTCAAACAACATATAATCCAGCATTCAAGACGACCTTTATATTAGGAAAAAACGAGAGCAAAAGCTCATTAGCTTACAAGCAAAGTATAGGAATGAATAGAGGAAGACGGATGGGGACATAAAGATAGAATCAAGAATTATTCCTGCCAAAATCAGAGCAAGGATCTGCCTAAAGTGAGTAACCCGTCTATCCACTAGTTTGGCTAAATGAGGTATACAATCATGGATGCCCACAACCCTAGTCCATACTTTCCTTAAATAGGCAGCAGCAGGAGGCATATACCTTGATAACAGGCATCCCCAGCTAATTCCCACTCTACCCTTAGCTTAAATAACTTCTTACTTGTCTAATGACCCAAACTGCTTTTAGCCCAAAGCCCAAACCCACGGTCTCATCATTCCTTCCACGTTAACAACCATCTTGTCCCCAAGGCAGTGCTCGCCAAGAAGAGTCTGTGCAAGTAGTAGGGTGTCACTGCTCATGTTCTCCAACTGGAGGTTCTCCTCTAAGTGTTGCAGCAAGGGTTACTGCCCTAGCATTTGTTTCCCCTTTCTCTGCCCTCTCTTGCTAGCCCCCAACTGCCCATGATCTTTCTGTGATATGGCTTCATCATCCCCCCTCATTGGACTGCCATGGACAAGGTGGTATACCAAGGAGTTTCGTTGGTTCTGAAGAAGTTTGAATATTTCAGTTGTAGATCTTCATGGAGGGGGCGTGAATTAGTAGACTCTGTTTCTGCCTAGATGTGGGGATATTCAGACTCCTTTCCTGTGAAAAGTTCATGACAATGGTCCTCCCTTAAAATGAATAAAACTTCAACTTTGATCCCAAAAGCTGGGAAATGAGATAGTGGGGCCATATTTTCATTTAATAAAATTGGCCAAGTTGAGTCCCAATTACAATTCCCGCCGCTAATCTCTTTAGCTGGGGCCATGGGTAATATTGGACTGGGCCCATTCAAGTGTCCAACCTGAGAGTCTATAAGCTTGACTAATAATATTTTGTTGTCCCCCACATGTTGAGCTCCCCTTTTTAATCATTATGTTTTGTGCCAACGTGTCCACGAGTGGGCTGATATCCAATATTAGCCCAAAACATTTCCAGCTACAACTCTCACCCTCTTCTTTAATTGCTCGGCCCTTGGCTAATATTAGGACTGGGCCTATCACTCGTATCCTTCTTAAGAAGGAAGAGAACCTAACAGCCTCGTCAAGCGACCCGCACACCTCATCTTCAACCCCTTGTCGCCAACCCACCTACGCCGTCCCTGTGCTTTTTTTTTATATCCTTCTCCCCTTTGGTTCAGTCGTTCAAAATTTTTTCCACCAATTCTCATTTCTCTTTTGCTGCCAAAGTGGTGAAGGTTTTCTCACGCTAGTGAAGGCCAGCTGGGTTGTCTCTAAACAGCTCCAATCCCCTATCATAGCTCTGGTTTTGAGTCTTTGGGACAAAGGCTGTTTGACCAGCCACTTCCATACACAATTTTCAGAGTGGCGTTGATCTCTGACGGGTGCCTTGTTCTGCCCCTTAGCACCGAGTGAGGTTTAGGTGATGGCTGGTATCCAGTTTCAAGCTTGGAGAATGACTTCATGCCCCGTCTTCTTGAGTCCAGCGTTTCTGCCAATGTCCTCCTTCATTTTGTATCCACCTCAACCTCCGCCGTCTTCTTCCCGTTCCAGCTTACTGCCAATGGAATTAAGGGCGCATATCCTTCGGTGTGTAGCAGGGATATTGACTCGTGTGGAACTTCTCCAACCTCCACTCTCTTGACATTAGTAACCCCTCCCCCCCCCCCCCCCCGGTTTGCCACCACCAACCTGGGTACTTGAGCACATTTTAATTTTTCTTTGTCCTTTTCTTCTCTTTCAACCCTTTTCTCTTCTCCCTCTTCTTTCCTTTGATCTTCCCCAGTCTTCCACTCTTACCAGATTCAACCAAATTCTTATTTAAACCAGAGTGTTGAACATACCTCACATGATGTTCTACCCTTGTACTGGTTGGTCTCACCTCCTTCCTTGTTTCGGTCTTCCTTGTTCTTCTCTTATTTCTTCTACCCTTCCTTAGCCTTCGAACAACTCTAGTCATTAACAGTTCCATTACCAATTCATTGATGATTGACTTCTTTAGGCACTTCCCTTCTCTCTCATTCTGATGCAACGGTGTTTCCTTTGCCTTCCTCAATGACACTTTGGATATCCAATGTGCAGTGAGTTGTCGCAACTTTCTCACTTTTCTCTCCAGTTTTTAGCAAATTTCACTAAGCGCCCGATGACTAAGCGCCATTTCTACCCACAAACAAGGCTCTAATACCAATTGATAGAAGCCCAGATATTTGTAACTCAAACAACAAGTAATCCAACCTTCAAGACTACCTTTATAATAGGAAAAACTGAGAGCAAAAGCTCATCAGCTTACAAGCAGAGTATAGGAATGACTAGAGGAAGACATATGGGGAGATAAAGATAAAATCAGGAATAATTCTTACGAAAATCAGAGCAAGGCTCTGCCTAAATCGAGTAACCCGCCTATCCACTAGTGGCTAAATGAGGAATACAATCATGGATGACCACTAGGGGTGTCCATTTGGTTAATTCGGTTAACCGAAAACCAAATTTCAAAAACAAATTCGGTTTTCGGTTATAACCGAATTAATCGAAATCCAGTTCAATAACCGAATTAACCAAAACCAAAATAACTAAAAACCGAATTTTTTTCTACCTAATAAACCGAAAACCGAACCAAAACCGAATTAGTTGCGGTTAACCGTAATAAATTCAGTTAACCGAATTTTTTAAAAGAAAACTTACAATTTTCATTAATATTTATATATTTAAATTTTAATTTTAAAAATAATTCAGTTATTCGGTTAACCGAAATATACTCTTCAATAACCAAAAACTGAACTGAAATAAAATTTGGTTAACCGAAATTTTAAAAAATGGTTATGAAAAACGGTTAAAAAAACAGAAAAAAATTCGGTTTTTGGTTATAACCGAATTAACCAAACCAAATGGACAGCCCTAATGACCACAACCCTAGTCCATACTTTCCCTTAATAGGCAGCATGGCACATGCCTTGCATAAGGGGCAACCCTAGCTAATTTCCACTCTACCCTTAGCTTAAATAACTCCTTACTTGTCTAGGACCCAAACTGCTTTTAGCCCAAAGGTCTTAAACCCACGGTCACTCTGGAGCTTACCGCACTTACCGACGTGTGGCGGCTAGTCTCAATTGGCCACTGCCAGTTCCGGCGCCTGAGTGGGAAGATATCCCTTTTGACTTCATAAGCGGCCTTCCCAAATCTCATGGGGTGGACTGCATTTTGGGAGTGATCGATAGACTGAGATAGTACAGTCATTTTGTAGGACTTCAGCACCCTTTTACAAGTTTGTTGTAGATTTATTTGTTAAGGAGATTGTAAGGCTACATGGTGTTCCCAGGTCGATTGTAAGTGACCGAGATCTCGTCTTTCTAAGCTGTTTCTGTTAGACCTGGCAATTTGGGTCGATGGGTCGGGTTGATATCAACCCTAATCTAACCCATTTAAAATATCATATACCCAACCCAACCCAAGAATGGATGGGTCAGAAAATCATAACCCTAACCCAACCCGTTTAAAATCCTTCAACTCTAACCCAACCTACCCAACCCATTTTTTAAGCATACAACAATTTAGATGGATTAGGAGTAGAAATTAATTTAAAAAACCAAAAACATCGAATGCTAGCTGGCACACTAATTAGGATGAAACAAAAGGAAGAGAGGTAATATTGCTTGATCGACCCAACTTTAAACGAATTCCATGTTATGCGAAGAATCTAAACCACTACACCAATTTCCCATGAATAGATTAACTCATACTTTTTCCATAAGTTTACTTTTATCAATATGAGCCTAAAGCTCTATCACTGTTGGGGAGGAATCCTATCTAGATATGCACATGATCCTAGTACCCTTAATAAAAAGGGGAACGAAAATGAAAATCTTCATTATGCATTAGAGAAATATACTAAAGACAAATCTTCTAAAGTTAGAAATAATTTATAAACTGAGAGCTCAAAGCCTCAAACTATGACTAATAGTTTTAAAATAATTACACCTATTTAAGCTGAGGGCTTATGCCTAAGAAAAGTACAATCACAATCATCTAATTGTTACTAACAGTTAAGAAACTTTTATGCAGCACGCTATCCGCATTGAATTCACTAAGAGGTCTATAATCAAGATCCTACTTACAAAAAATATATATCACCTACTTTTGTTCACCCTTCTAGATAATCTAAACATACCTATGTTCTCAAGAACGTAATAATAGTGAGAATAAGAAAAACAAACCTTGAGCAGAGACAAAGAGCGATATAGACATAAACAAGGTAGAGAAGAAAGATGGATGTGAGTCTGCAAGATGAGAGCATCAACATTAAGCTAAGGTCTGGTTGCACCCTTTGTTTAAAATGCAGCTGGTTGGGCCATCTGTTTAATTAAGATTGTGCGATATTATTAAAGGTTGGATAGTCCAACTGCACTTAGGCTTAAGACTAAGGTATAGTTTGATATGAAAATAATATATATATGTGAATTAATATTTTCATTTTTTAATTATTAACAAATATATTTTCAAGTTTCAGGTAGGGTCATGGGTTTAGATCATTACCCTAACCTAACCCAAAAATTAGATGGGTCAATAATCAAGACCCTAGCCCACAAAAGTATGGGTTGGGTTCGGGTTGGGTTTCGGGTTGGGTCAAAATTGCCATGTCTAGTTTCTGGAGTGAGGTTTTTGCTTCTCATTGAACAAAACTGAAAATGAGTAGCTCCTATCACCTGGAGGCTGACCGACAAACAGAGGTGATAATCGAAGTGTGGGCACTTATTTAAGATGCCTTGCTCTGAGGCAACCTAACCGGGGAGGAATGGTTACATTGGGCTAAATATTGGTATAATACCACTTTCCACGTCGCAGTAAAAATGACTTCATTTAAGGCTGTTTACGGCCATTCTCAATCTTTGTGTCAATATTTGCCAAGGAAATTCAGGCGAAGGTAGCCTTTGCACACCAGGACAATACAGAGATGTTAAGGCAGCTGCGTTATAACTTTGACAGAGCTCAATAGCGTATGGCAGCTGCAGCAAACAAACACCGCCGTGAGCTTGAGTTTCAAGTTGGGCATATGGTTTTTCTAAAGTTCAAGCCTTATCGCTAGGCTTTGGTTCCGGCCCGGATTAATCCTAAACTCTCTCCACGCTACCATGGGACATTTAAAATAGTGGCAAAATTCAGTCTCGTATCCTACAAGCTAGAGCTTCTACCTTCCTCTCGAGTGCACTCAATTTTTAATATTTCCCAGCTTAAGCGGGTGGTGGGGAGCATGTTGTCTCTCCTTCTCTTCCTGAAGGATCAACCACTAAAGCACCTTTGTTTGAACCATAAGAGATTTTAGCAGTATAGATTTGACCAAGAGAGCGCAGGTTACTTATTCTAGCCTTGTGGACATGGCTTGCGTGAGAGGGGGAGACTGTTGTTAGCAGAAATAATAATAATCCTAGCTGGTTGGTTTACCGTCGCAAGGGTGCGGACATTTGAGTTTGTTAGTCGAGCAGTTTGCTGTTGCTACTTTATTCTTTTATTATGTGCTGTTATTCTTAGTTGTTATGTACGGAATTGAGTTTGTTCGTGTGGGGCCTATGGTGGGGTAGTCTATATAATAGGTTGGTGAATTTCATTTGAAATCATCATCGAGTAGGTTGCTTGCTGTGTGGGTTGCTCACCCAAGAGGGTGGTCACCAGATTGCCAACTATTGGCAACCAACAATATAGCCATAAAAAAGAATTCAAATGAGATGCTTCAGACCAGTATGCCAAATGTGAGGATTCTTGAGTTGGCTCTTAGGATTGAACAGCTGTATGCTGAACTTCATCTCAAGGAAAAGGAAGCTTTGTTGGGGGAACGGTCATTGTTTGAAAGGTTCACTACCGCTGACAAAAAGTCAGTAGCTTGTAATTAGGGCATCATTATAGTCAATGGTTAATAGCTCATACTTAAGGTTTTCGTTTCGGCTCAAGGTAGTTATGGACAACTTGTTAGGTAAGATCAGTGATTAGGGTCAACAAAGGTTTGGGTACGAGGATAGTAGAAAGTTTAAGGGGTAGGGCATTGTAATTGAGGAATTGAATAAGGCTTTGATTGGAAAGGGATTTCACCCCTCGGTTCTGGTGCTCTGGCGAGTAAAAAGTAAGGGTGAATAGTCCACTTCCAAGTGAATAAAATATATACTCCCCTGTCCCAGTTTAGTGTCAAGTAAGGTTAACAGAACATATTTTCCCTTCAATATGTCACCTATAAAATGAGTTAATTATATGCTTTATGAGTTGGTAATCATGGTTTATTAACCCAGGCATTGGGCGGCAAATTACCACATAACAAAAAGATGTAGATAATGACAACCAATCTTGCTAAATGCTGTTAATAAATATCATTTGAGGTAGCAGTTTAACCTCTAAAAGAGCAGACTTATTTTCTATTTCTTAAAAGAAGTTTAAGTTCATACTATTATAAATGCTATAGGATTGATGGACGAATTGCTGTGTGTACAAGAGTTGCAAGATCTTCAAAAAGCTTATGCTCAATACTTTTCTGCTGGACAGGAAGAATATTGAAGCTGTACAGGATGAAAATTTAAGTGCTTTTCAATAGGAGTTCCAAGCTACTGATCAGATGGCAGCTGTGATAGCCTAGAATTTGTCTGATTAACTATAATTCATAGTCACTTAACAATTACTAGGTCATTAGAGTTTACTAATCAGCAGGGCTCACATCCTTCATATTTTTTCCTAGCACTGATTGGAATGGGTAGCTTCTGCATGCAGCTCATAATGAGGAGATAGAGAGCATGATTTTTCGTTCCTTTAATTTTTTCTTTCCCCTTAATAATTAAGAAAATGCAGAATCACCAAAATATAAACAGAACAGCATATAATATGTAAGCTTATACATATTGCGTGAGACTATAGAGAATATAACTAGACATCTAGCATACATGCACTGAAACAACATACCTGCTTTTGGACACATTGTGGCTGCCCCTTTACCTCCCATGTAAGACTAACAAGAGCCATCACCATAGCACAATAATGATGATATATCCACCTGAAAGGTTAAAATCAAAGATATCAAATGATATTACCTACATGAAAAGGGAACTACAAAAAGGAGCACTTCAGAGATATCTGTTCCGGAAGACAGATTCATCACCATGAGCGAATATCACTTCCATTGACCCTCAGAATATTCTCCCTCAAAGCTAATCCTGTATAAAGGAACAAAAGCCATGCCTGAAAAAGAATTTGAATACACAAACTAAGCATAGACTTTCAAGTTTGAAATAAGTCCACAAAGAGGCAGAATCCCAAAGAAAACAACACAATTAATGGGTACCTGATATAGTTGAACAGGAAATGCTGGCATGCATCCCTCCCAAATCCAAGATCTAAGTATCAGCAGCATTGATGGGAAAAGGAGAAAGAGGAAAGCAGTTCTATCCTGCTCAAGTATTCAATGGTCAGTTGTTCCTAATTGCAAGAAGAAGACCACTATGGATTCCATTGTTAACAGCCATAATTCAAGACAACAATGGTTCATGACGAAGATATAGAAAGTAGAACTAGCCCAAAAAAGCTGTGCACCAAGGATAATTATGAACAACAATGATACAAATAATAGGGCATACGATTCCACCAATTCAGCAAATTTACACTTAACTAAGTTAAAATTAGTAGGAATCCGACTAATGACTTCACATTTAAATCAAAGAATAAATATAAGAAATGGGAGAACGGTTTATAATGCACCATGAATCAGGGAGGTATAGAATGATATGATCAAGCACTAAAGTAGGTTACACTTAAATACCATCTATCAAAATGAAATAGCAATTTAGAGTAGAAAGCAACAGTTTCAGACCTGAAGACATTTTAAGGTAATTGTTAGGGAGAAAAAGGGAAGACTGAGGGATCAGGGAGACATATATACCTTAAAACTGTTGTATTCCTCTTTAACTTTCAACTGGATATCTTTCCTCGTAGCTCGGACATTGATAGGGCCAATAAACATCTTTAGAAAGCGCCCTGCATATAATTACATGCAGCGGTATACGGCAACAGTTTCTTTTTCGATATGAAGACGTAATGAATAAGGAGAGTAAGGACAAAATGAGAGAGAGAGAGAGAGAGAAAGATGAAGACGCTAACCCTGAGCTTTGCCGGGAAGAAAGGAAGAGGCGTCTCCATCGACTAGGATGCATTTAGCTCGGTTCAACTCGTCTTCGAGCTGCAGGGAGTAAAAAACAGCACGATTTGAAGATCGAACATCTAAGCAACCCTAAAAGTATCTGATTGCATTAAAATCTGACAAGTCAACAGAAAAAATAGGAATTTTGACGATAATAACAATAAGCAACCTTTTCCGCAAGCTTTGGATCTAAGAGTTTATCGAATGAAAGGGAATAAATGGAAGAACGAAGCTTGAGGATGGAAGCATCGAGCGCAAGGGCTCGCTGGCGGAGGGATTGCTCGTCTTTGGAGGCCTTTGAGATAAGAGATGCCGCAGCATCCTGCAACTCTTTAGCCTGCTCCAAGACACTCGAAACTTGCTCTTCTATTTTTGTTCTGCTCGCATCATCCCCCATCGAAGCAATAGCCAAACCAAAGACTGCTGCTTCTTTGTTCAAATCGATTGATTGATCGGTTTACTGACAGGCGGCAGATATAGAGTCGGGAAGATCGAATCCCACACAGCCAAAATACTATTTATCTTAATTCCTACAGCCACAACTTCGGGGGAGGAGACAGACAAATTGCTTGCAAAGGTTTAAGCAGAACGCCGGTATAACAAGACGAGGACGCTGGACGAAACGGCAATCACTCGAACACATCCACATCTTCTCTCCCCGCGCGAGTGTGGTTTCTGGTTGCTTGCCTCAGTATATTTTTCTTTTTCAAAAAAGGCATCTCCACATTTCTATTCCTCCTTCAATTTAGCACCTACATGTGGTATTTGAATCGATTAAAAATGATTCTATATCTAATTTTAAATAAATTTTATTTCTTGTTTATTAATTATCATGTTAGATTTTTATATTTTTCTGTTTTATCAAATAATGATTTAAATAGTATGAATTTCTTTTCTTTTTTTATACGTGAGAATCTGTAGCCCTATTTTTAGGGTGTATTTTAAGGGCGTGTTCGGAGTTTGTGTATAAGGCGTCGTTCGTTCAGTGTGAAAAAAAGCAGGCGTGACATCCTAGAGAAACCGTTACAGGTGTTGGACAAATATAGGTCCTTTTTTGCAGTGGAACCCACCAATTAAACCATCCTGAGCTAGTGATTGGTTAATTGCAGGTGGATTATTTGTAACGCAGTAATAGTTGCGTTTGGTGCTTTTTTTTTCGCCGACATCGAACGCTCCCTAAAGCTTGGTTTATAAGCTTTTGCTTAATCTACCAGCAGTTAACAAATTGTAACTTGACATATGTATTGAGTTAGAATATTATTCGATCAGATAGTGATATGTGTCTTCAAAAGTGGAGCAATTCGTAGAAGACCACGATTTATCGGGAGCGAACGACGCCTAAGTAAATCCATAGGGGTGATGCAATAGCTTGCATCCGAGAACGGGGGATTCTGAGGATTCGAACTCATGACATCTTTGATTAAAAGACGTGATTTAGAATCGTTGGTGTCAGCTCCTCTGCGGCAATAAGGTATTTTTTTTCTCTTCAATTTGAGGAGTATAGTCATAATTTCAACTTTCTATTATCTCCCTCTCACAAAACCAGACTTCATCCTTGTGGTACGCCCTTGCTTGATAATCGTTTCCCCTTATTTGGCATTGTGGATCCCGCTCTTCTATCTTTTCTCGTATTTCTTCTTCTACCTTTCAACCTTGATTTTCTCATTCTTGTTTTAAGTTTGTCGTTTTGCTTAGATTTGACAGTGAGGCATAGGAAATACATGGTCAACTTTGGCTATAGATGAAAAAGGTTCTGCCGAAGACGATTTGTCCCTAAAAAGCTTGTCAAAGTTAGCTCAAAGTACATCTACCTATTTTGTGTGTTAATCTATTTTTTGTTTGAACGCGTACAACGTTTCCACATTCACACAGTATAGCTTATATAGAAACTACTTTCGATTGGTTATGTATATATTGTCCTGTATATGTGACCTAACCTTCAATTATGTTTCTATATGATGCTAGATAACTCTTCAATTAAAAAAATCCAAAGTACACAAGTGTGACAAGTATAGTCCCTTGTTTTGACAAGCACAAACAGAGTGTGTAGCCTGCTAGAAATGTGCTTAATTTGGAAGAAGGGGTGGGTCCAAAAGAATATAATTAGGGCTAATTTAGTCAAGTGTTGGAAAAGTATGTTTTGATGCCACTACTGTACTGTGAAGTGTTGTAATTGGAGCAGGGGGTGCTTTAGATATGATGCAGAATTTTTGGATCACCTAAAGCCTAGAGATTTTGCCTCGGCTACAACGTGACAACAAAATGCACTGAGGGTAGCTATGTTGGTTGTTGCAAGAGATTGTCTCAGTTGAATTGTCACAAATGTAATCCGCCGATTTCTTCTTGTTGATTAGCACAACTAAGATCAATGGAGGTGGGACGTCAATGCAATGAATGTTAACTAGTAGTTAGGCTGGGTGGAGGTTACTATAGGAAGATAGTTCTAGTGTATGTTGTCGTATGTTTGGTTTCTAGAATCATAAGTATGAGATAATGGATGAAATAAGATGATTTTGTATCTTGCTACTATGTGATAAAGATGGTTTATTTTTTTAATGGCTTTATGCCTCTTAATTATTAAAACATACGAGGGAATTTTTTTTAAGAAGACAATTTGTCCCGTGAAGGTATCTGTTAGGGTGTAGTATGTGTTATAGGTTTAGATTAACTCTGTAGGGGTGAGATGATATGAGATATATGAGTTACGATTAATGATAATGAAAAAGACACAGAGATTTACGTGGTTAGATCTTGAATGATCTAGTCCACAGGGGTTGATAGAGGTTTTAGTAGAATTGTGAGAATATAAGTGAGGAAGAGAGTACAAGTGTGAGCATGTTTTGAACGTATGCTCTCTCCCCTTTCTAAACGGGGAATGGGCTGCTATTAAGAGGAAAAGGCAGGAGGGTTGTGAAATACCCCTAACTAATTAAACATTGATTAAACATATAATAAAGTACATTAAGGCCTAAACATGCCTTAAAAGTCTATTTTAAACAGCAATGGTCACCATAAAACAAAGATTACACCCTTTGACCATTTAGGGCAAATATATGCCCAAATGAACTCCTTAGGATCCAAATTTAATTACTAATCATATTAACTCATAAATGAACATAATAAAACTAATGGATAACACTCCAAAATCAAAGAACAAACATTAACATGCTTAAAAGTCACTTAGGGCAAAAATGTGCTCTAAAGAACCTTAAAGGTTTTGTGACCTCCATTAGAGTCCAAAGTGGATTCCTAAGCTTCATAATCAAGCAAGGAACATTATAACAAATCCCAGAGAAAACGGACCTCGGAAACAAGTTAAAACACAAAATGTGTCTTAAAACTCCTTAAAGCACATTTTTGTGTCTAGCTTCAAATCTATTGATCTCGGCCAACTTCTGAGACCGGAGCATGTTCATTAATTAAATCATGTGTGATAATGTACCACATTAGAAGTTTTAATTCAGAGTTTCAAAAAAATAAAAAATGATGATTTAAAGTGTGAATAGTACCAAAATAACACTTAATCTCTTCATCTAGTCAATGGTCAACACTTGTTCCTTGACCTTGACCATCCATTTCCGACCATATAAGGGGTCTCCCTTGACCTTATACAACCTCAAAATATCCAATAACATGTCATCAAAGACTATTGCTTAAAATGGGCATTTTGTCATATTTTACACTTAATCTAGTCAAAGGGTCAAGATAAGTGTTCTTGCCTTGACCAAGTACTTCCGCCTACTATAGAGGGTTTCCTTTTCATGAAGAAACCTCCAAATAATTATCTTACCAATCTAATGACTCGCCTAAGTATTATTCACTCTCTAATGCTATATTACTTTAAAAAGCAAAGTTAGTCTTCTTTCTTCACTTACCCTTTTTCCAACCGTATGAACACATTCAGAAGCTCCTCTCTTCCTCTTCAACCGTGAGAAATACCAATATTTCAAGGAGGAACTCATCTTGACTAAGGTAACCATTAAAGACATGGTATATGTCATTCTCTTCCCCTTTTCTCCCTCCTTCCAATGGTGTAATCCATTCCCATTTCCATCCATCATTCTAGGGTGAGTTGGTGCTCAAAGGGAGGTACTAATCTCAGCTGGAACACATAAATCAAGGGGAAGAAAGCTTAAGTAACATATTAAGGTAAAAATGTGTTTTAAGCTTGTAAATATTGTTCTCTTCATTTCCGGTTTGCTAGTTTCAATTCTCAAGCTTGTTTTGCTCCTCTTTATGTACTCTTTCAGTAGATCTATGTATCTCTTCAAGTCTTGGCTGAAATGATGCTAGAAACTCCATTAAAAGACATTTTTCTAAAGGAAAAAACTTAGCCCTTCCTACATTGTACATGCGGTTGCATTCCTTGCTTTGAATGGTGTTGTAACACCTCTTTTGGCTTCAAATAATCAGGCGTAAAGCAACCTACACAATCCTACTTTTATCAAGGTAAAATAATGACATTTTAAGCTAGTAATATACCTAAAATAGCTATTAATGTCATTAGACTAATGCAAGTGTTTTTCTTTGCATACCATGGTGGCGCATGGTTGTCTAAACCATGGGAACATTCTATCCAAATGCTAAAGAACAAGGGTGTAAGAAAGCTTGTCAAAGTAAGCTAAATCACTACCTTAATAATGTGTTAATCAAATGTATATGTGAGTTATGTTCAAAAAAACTAACTTAAACATATGTATATGTGTAGCCGTGAGCATTGAAGTTAGCTTGGTTGATTTAAGTGCTTGGAAATCAAGTAAGAATACTAAACTTACATATTATAAAGTTTTTATGTCATTTGTTACATTAAAATATTACCAAGAGCATTAAGGGTGTAAAATGACTTAAATATGTACTATAATATTGTATAACATTTGGCTAGCTTAATTAGCTTATTAATGACTTATAATGTCATAGAAAAATAATATAAGTGGCAAAGATATAATTTATAAATTATATGGATATAAACCATAAAAGCCATGAGTTTACAAGGCTTAAAATGACCAAACTATATATTAAAAGATTGTACAACATTTTTGGTTAGTTAACCTAATGTTTATGTGACATATAATGTCATAGGAATTAATTAAATAGTTAAAACACAATTTATAACATATCTAGATAAAATTAGTACCAAGCCATGAGTGTTTATGTCTTTTATGACATTTATGTGTAATTTATTTTATAAGTTAAGGTTTGTAATAAGGTCATGTACTTTAGGCCATTTGATTTTACGTTTATAATGAGTTTAAATTAAGTTTAGAATTTAAATTAAACATTAACGAGACCATTTGGGGTTAGTTTGGAATTAAAATAAAATTTAGAGGCTAAATATTAATTATAGCCGAAAACCATACCTTAAAAACTATTAAAATGAATTTTATTAAGTTTTATAAAGTTTAGGGTCAAAAATGTAATTTCTGAAAAGTATTGGGTCAAAACTGCAATTAATAAAACTTGTGGTCAAACTGGTAGTTAATAGGTCAATATTGACCATATTAGGAGCCTTGACCAAAACTAGTGACATAAATAATTAAATTATGATCATATAGTAACATTATAAGTTAAATATAAAATTTACAAAACTTATGGGGTATAAATGTGCTTTACCGAAAGTTTGGGTTCAAAAAAGTAAATATAACACTTTAACATTTGTATAAAGTTTGGTGATTTTTAGAATGATATAAAAGGTTATAACAAGAAATGTGTATAATATATAGTTTTTATAACATTAAAAAGTATGTATTATGAAAACTGGGTCAAAACCGTAAATAAGGGTAGTTATGGGGTGGAAAAATAAATTGAAACAGACCAAGGGTCTATTCAGAAATATATAGACCTAAAACTATAGGTTATACACATTATAAGTATTAAAATGGTATAACATATGATATATGTAACATACTATGAAACATGTGGTGATTATGTAAATATAAAAAGTTAGAATGATGGAAAATAAATAAGGATAGCCCCATAGGGTATGTTCACAATTTTAGAAAAAATATAACCATAGGTTATATTAATTATAAAGTTAAAATGATATAATATAAAGTATATGTTACATTATATAATATGTGTGGTATAATTGGAATAAAAGAAAAGTATGTGATATGAAGAAAAAATGAAGTTATAATATATGTGCCAAACCGGCAATATAAGTAGTTATAATAAAACTATAAGTTATATTTATTACAAAGTTTAAATGTTATAACATATGATATGTATAACATTATGTTAAATATGTGCCAATATTGTAATAATGGAAAAATATGAGGAGTTGATAAAAAATCAGGATCATAATGTATATGCCTTTCGGCAATAATGTAGTTTTATTAAAACTATAGGTTATAATATTTAATGTGATAAACATATCATATTATATGGTATAATGATATAAATGTAACATTGTATGATATTATGTGGTTAAAACATAATTTATAAAAAAAATGAGTGCTGTTGCGGAAATAATGGATGTTGGAAAATGAATTTTAAACTATGGTTTGCAATGATATAAATACCATAGCTATTATAGTATTAGTGTGAGTAAATGAAACAATTATCATTAATAACATTCACATAAAATAATGTGACAATTAATGAGAAAATGGAAATTATAAACCAAGGTTAGTGTAAAATAAACCTTAGGAATTATAAAGATATGTCATGGAATGTTACATAATATTAAGATGACGTTCTTAATATAAATTGCATAAAATAATGCAATAAATGGAAATAATCATCTTACATAAGATGATAAAAATGTGACATATAATATAAAAGAGCAAATGATATTACATTAATGGGTTTATAAAGTACAAGTTATTTAGTTTGAAATTAAATATAACTTGTCACAAGCCCTGTGTGTTATAATACATTGTACTATAATAAATGGTAAAATAACAATACCATATAACATTAGTGCATGCATTCATGCAACTGTATAATATATGCCTAAGTTCAAATGAGAACAACATTAATGCATATAATGAATTGTAATTATTAGTATACAAGTATAATATATCACATGGATTAACGTTGCATGTATACATGCAACTATAGGTTATAAATGTGTACTTGTATACCCAACCGAATTGGTTAAATTTAATACTTAAGTATAAACGTGAATGTATATTTATATACTCGTGAATATTATGGGATACAATGGAATAAATCCTAACATTCAAAAAACGCTGAGCTAAAACGTTTTATACAACCGACTCATTTAATTGAACCCGGACATTAGTAGCTACTACGAGTAACGAGTTTACGTAACGTTACCTTAAACAATTAACTGTTGAAATCCGGGGATGAATTACTAGCGTTATTTGGATGTACCGAGTTTAATTAAGTCATGTGGATTGACTTAGAGTGTTATGTTTGTTTAGGTCGTACTACCAACAGAGGCACTTGACGAGCTAGGGTTTTGCATCCTTGGTCTGAGGTGTACGGTAGTGGACGGTTTGATCTGAGATGTCCTGAGGGCTTCCTCGGGCTCAGATATGTGTGTTGTAACGTGTGTAATATATGTATGTATGCGTGGAATGTCATGTGATTTTTAACTGCTTCTTTTCTCGCACTAATTGCTTATGTGCGAGCGTCCTCTGGGGACTAATACTACGTCGACTATAGATCGACTTATATAAATATACATATACGAGCAATGTGATGTGATTGTGGATACTTAATATAATACGCTTAGTATTATAAGTATGTATATAAAATAACCTAAGTAAAACACTTAGGTACGAGATACGACATTGTCGGTCTCTAGAGCATGGTCTCGAACATGAATACGACCTAGATTACTTCTAGGTATGCGTAAGACCCACAGGGCGGCCAAGTAATAAATGTAATCTCCAAGACCTAAAACTATACTTTGGGTAACTGATTAATTTTAATCAAGTGTTGGAGAGTGGATGAGTGAGATGACATATATAAACCCAGATAGCCACCGGCTACTGGTTGCGTATAGAGATCTCTAGAGTTAACACCTGGATCGGGTTTACTCTTGTTAAATCCTGATTGAGCCTATATAGATCGTCAGACAGAGTGTGCTACTGTTGGCACCAGGCGCTTGGCCATTTGTGGACGCCTTTAAAAAGGAAAAGTGAATGTCCCGGGATCTCCTGATCCTCTGGGCATTATGAGCACCTTGTGTGTACGTGGGACCACTGTCCATGTGAGTTATCTCGAGATGTCCTAACTTGACTCCCGACAGTGCTAACTAAAATACAGTGTATGTGAGGGCCTGGGGAGGCCGGTTATGTTAATGTGAAATTACCCTTATAAACAACGGCGTGTCTATCTCTATCGACCTTGCTATTAATGTTATATGATTGAATACAAGACCGTTACTTAACGGCTACGTGTTTATCGTTGTTATGATTAAATGTGTTATGAATGTGATGTTGTGTGTGAATTGTAATGACTGCCTTAAGTGTTTCACTTTACCGCCACTCATGTATTTACTACTTTAATACACATGTACACCGTAAAAGTATGTAATGAATCTAAAATAATGGCGACCATAACGACTAAAGTGACCAATAGGTCCAAACCTAGAATACTCAGCGTTTATCGCTGAGTCTCCACGACATTCGGCAGGTTGATGAATATCGTTGAAGCCGAAGTGAGGGACCCGAGCAGTTAGAAGTTTTCATATTGTATTATGTCAGGTTTTAGTTTAATTTATGTCAAACGATGTTTTTTTTTATAATTGGGCATAAGCCATTTATGTCAAACGATGTATACAATCGGGAATGATTAGTCGCTCACTTGTCGTTAATATTACTTTGGGATTTAGCATGATGTATAAGTTAGTATCTCGTTATCACTGCGGTTATTTTATTAACAGTGTTGTTTATTTATTATTTCATTTCTAATTCTTTACTTGTATGGACGAGTAATGACATTTTTGGAATGTAGTATCCGGAATTTCCCGGCAATCAGCATAGCCAATATTCATCAAAGTATATATATATATATAGTAATTATAAAGGGATGAGCAAATGTTAAGGAATGTGCGCTGGTCAAAGGATTGAGCCGCTTCTACTCACTAATGCTACTGCTAGACTGAAGTGGACAATGCAAGAGTATTTTTCTTGAAACTCCTACGAACAACAGTTGTGATTATAAAAAAAGAGAGGGAGAATATCTTGTCAGGGTACGAAGAACACCACGATGCGGTTGTTTAGTAGATGATTTTTTGTTGCTGGACATGCCAATGGTTGGCAAGCGAAGAAAGAGCCGATGTAGAAAATATAAGTTGTTAACATTAAACATTTGGGTCGTCGTCATCTTATTTCTTTCAGACCACAGTTGTAATTGAAATTTGAATTGTTCTTCCAAGTGAATTTTAGACAAGCTGCATGCTTTTTCCGGCCCCAACTAATCTGACGGCCACGCTAAGTAAAGTCGTGTCGTACCAGACCTGCACGGAACTCGAAGGAATGGTTTGATTTCCAAAAGGGATGGCATGCAGTTGGTCAAGTCAACAATTGTCTAGTTCCAGTTTAAAATTAAGAGTTTAACTAATACTTCACTTATAACTAACTAATGCAGCGGTGCCGCTATTCCCCCAATACTGATTGTCCATCCACCCCGCGCCTCGTCTCAACAACAGTATAATGTTCCAGGCTCGTGCTTGAATCGTCAGTTTAAGAATTGAAAAGGAAGCAAAAAGAATTAGACGCGGTCCTGGCACATAACTTGAAGTAAGGCCAGATCAGATGAAGAAGATATCGATAACTTAGCTGGCCAATCGACTTGTTTACTACTGTTATGTGGCTTCTCCAGTCCAATATGATTTAACAGCGACAAGAATCTTCTCAGGATTGAAAGGGCCGCTCTCGTGATCCATTATTCGACTGTTCCATCTCATTCTATCGGCAATACTTTGTATCTTCACCAGTACCTCCACTGTATCCCGAAACACAACTGTTCCTTCAGGGCGTAAAATTCTATCCATCTCCAGCAAGATGTTGGTGATGTCGCACCTGTATTAATTTAACATCAGACAGTGTAAGTATAGTATAGTATTTATTAGCTGGAACTTAATAATGCGTGGCGTGCAGATACGTACCTGTCCCGATAGATGCTGAAAACTCCACCAGCGTGGATGAGATCGTAGGTCCTGGGATAGGTGGAGAAGGCCTCACACCAATCATGATAGGTCCCTATGAACCCACGCTCATAGATGACACCCAATGTGTCTGGGTTTGAACCGGCAGGAACAACATTCATTACCCACACTGGATAATTCAGCAGGGCTGCAGCAAACCCACCCAAGTATGCATTCATATCCATGACATTCCGGTAAACCCCCCTGGGAAGCCCACTTATAATGTGTTTGTAACGTGAAACTCTGTTCTTCCACATATCGTTGTCTGCTTTGTATTTGTCGGAGTCAAGGCCTGGGATTGTACCCCTGCTTATTCTGGGAGGTATTGCAAATGCCCGTTCAGGCCATTTCTCCAATGCACCACCAGCAACGTCATTTGGATTACTTACTTCTGGCATCGGGGTTATACATGCTTCCATATCCTTGTACCTTGAGTAACGGTGTGTATATACATACAGAATAGAAAGATCATTTTTTTTTTGTAAATAAAATACTACTGTTGTAGAATTAAAGAAGACAAATTAAATACAACAAGTGATTATTCTACTACAGTATATAGTAGTATAGCATTTACCAAGCAATATCGGTAGGGTTATCTGATTTGCAGATGTGAGGCGTATGGTATATCCTCCTATTCTGAGTGCATTCCAAGTGATTAATGGGCTTCTGCCATATTGCCAGGTCGCCTTGCTCTACCACTTTCTTCCAACAAATGCGCTTAGCCACATCTTCAATAGCATCTTGCTCCAGCTTTAGATCCTCTTGTGTCCTATCCCAACCTCTCCAGTGTTTCTTCCAGTGGATAGGAGGACCAGAGAGAATCCAATAACCACCAGGCCTTAGAACTCTGTCTACTTCGATGAGGTATAGTCCATCTGCATGTAATATATATGTGTGTGTGTACGACGGGCATGGTATTATTTTTATATATATATGTGCAGAGCATAAACTTATAAAGCAACAGGCATCATATCATATATGATGTGGCCATACCATATTTATACCAAGGTATTAAGCAACGAGAACAATGGGCCATGTCGAATGCCCTTGCTGGATAAGGCATCCTTTGGGAGCCCATCACGCCGATCATTGCAGGAACGCCTCTTTCTAGTGCGAACTGCACTTGGGCTTCATGTGTATCCCTTGGCGCAAACGACATCGTAAGGATGTCTTGCTTTAGTAGGTAAGCACCCCAGCTAGCAACCTGATTTTATAATAATTAACTGACATATCACTAGCTGTTAACGAAACAGAAATAAATATTATTATTAGTTCAAGACAGCTTTACGATCTAATAATAGCTCACCCCGCAACCAGTGTCAATGGCTGTTCGAACATTACCACCAGCCATAGGTATAAGGGCATTAATATCATCTATATAAACATCAGCACCGTGAGGGAACATTGTTCCACCCCCTGGGAATCTGAAGCGATCTGCTCCTTCCATTTGGATCCAGTTCTGCACAGCCTTCTCTATGCTGAGCTCTTTGTGAGGGATGTTGTCATACCAAGCATAATCTCTGCTTTGAGGCCACTTGAACGGTGCCTTGTACTTGGGAGGAGCTGGGATCAAGCAAAACAACATCTCATCTTTAGTTGGACAATGTCTTTCTCTGTATTTTAACATCTCCCTCTCGAATTTCCTACCCCTTGGAGGAAACTGACAAGGTGTGTATTCACTATAAGACATGTCACAAGGGGGGATTGGTTCCTTTGTGATCGCTACATCAGAATTGTTAATCTCCAATTGATGATGGCTCGCGAAATCCAATACAACTGGGGAAGTTAGGCCGGTAGATGATGTTGATAAAGGAGCTGGTGATACAACTTTTTGATCCTTTTGATTTGGAGGAAAAGAAGACCCACTGCAACCCTCATCTTTGTTGTTACTTTGTTGTTGCAGGAGAAATTTATTCGAAGCCAGAGAAGGAAGACTCGTGCTGTTCTGCCAAGCTCCTAGCACATAGAATAGAATGCAGATTCCACTCACTCCTAGGATCCATGACACACGTTTCTTTTTTGCTTCTACATAGTGATGAGGCTTAGGAGATCCCCCGCGCTCTTTAGCCATTCAATTTAATCTTGTTTCCTCTATATATAGGCGGGACGAAACGGGGGTACCTTGAAAAATATCCTTACGTACAACTACCCACACAATAATTTGACATTAACACTAGACACGGACATTTAGAGAGATTTCCTAGCAAATAAGGGGAAAGGATCACAACCCAGACCTTTAAATTAACGGGCTTTCACTGAAAATACAATATAAGGTGGTAGAACTTCAGCTTCATTCTGGCATCTTCAGTCGAACCTAACAAAAAAAAAAAAAACTCTAATCTAATCCTAGTTTTAATTTAGATACTCAACTCAACTTGAATGAGGAAAGCTTCCTTCTTCATAAAATTAGAAAATCAAAAAAAAGTAGGCAGTGCCAGTGAAGTTGACAAAAAGATGTAGGAAGGAAAAAAGAGACACGGTCTAAAAATGATATCTATATATAAATAAATAAAAAATGAGGTAAACTACAAATCCTCCATTAATTCAGCAAGAGAAATGGTTGGTATTTGATGACGCTCCCATGTTTGTCCTATTTGATCGTCATTTATTCTTTCCCTACCTTTCGTGAGTGAGATTTGAAGGAGTCGCGGTTCGTTATTTTCATTCCCGCATAAGGGGCTAAATACTATAGTATCGGTGCTGAACATCAAGGGCAAAGGCCCGTTGCAAGTGGCAAAAATTGCTAATCTCAACCCGACCATAGCACTTTCAAGTTGGATAAACTAATCATAACTGTTGGATAAGAGTACAAGTGTTCGTGGAAGGTCAGTTAGCCGGATAAAATGTTTACTATTAATTTGGATTTGAATTACTTCAGTAGCCAGGATAAATTGAATTGTACATTTTTTACTTAGTAAAACTTGTCTTATTATTTTGAGTTATATATGAATTGTTGCATTATTATATAAATATGTTACTACGCGCAAAATATGATTTCTATATAAGGTTTTAGTAAAAATAACAATTTATATATATAGGAACATATAGTAATTAATGGAAGAAAATAACTTGCCATTATTACTTGAAACGAGAAAACAAATCGAAACCAGCATTATGGCCTCATAACGAGTTATATAAATTTTTATTTGTGGTAATAAATTTAAAAATATTTAGGAGTTAAAATTTATTTCACGTAATGCCAAATAATTAATCAATCTTATGGAGGCAACTTTTATTGCCTCTGAAAACCAAACAATTGCCTTTGTAGGCATTTAGAGGCGACAAAACCATTACCTCTAGGTTACCTCTAAAGGGTCACCTCAGCTGATTATGGAGGCGACTGGCCTTGATTTTACCTATGGAGGCAACTTGTGTCGCCTCCATTGATCTTAACCTATTGGGGCAAGCACTATCTCGCCCCTATTGCTCTTAAATTACTAAGGCAAGTAGATTAGCTCGCGTGAGCTGTGTTCAGAATGGTCTGTGTAGCGAATAAGCAACGGAGACAACTTGCATTACTCGCCTCCGTTGGTCTATATAGAGAATAAGCAACGGAGGCAACCTGTGTTACTCGCCTCCATTGATCAGTGTAGAGAATAAGCAATAGAGGCAACCTTTGTTACTCGCCTCCTTTGGTCAGTGTAGAGAATAAGCAACGGAGGCAACCTATGTTACCGCCTCCGTTGATATACACAAACAAGGCAAGGCTATAAACTCGTCTCTGTTGGTCTATGTATAGAATGAGCAACGGAGACAACCTAGACCACTCGCCTCCGTTGACCTCTAACAATAGAGGCAACCGGAAAAGTCGCCCCGGTTATTCTTTTATTTTAAACAAAAAATTTAAAAGACTAAATTCCTATATAATGTCAACTATAATAACATATTTTAACTAATAACAATTTATAAATACACTCATAACATCAATATATTTGTCAACAACAAATATACAATGAAACAAAAGAAAAGAGTTAGCATTTAGTTATTATTATTATTATTTATCCCAAACATACACAAAAGTAAAATAATCTTCACACCATTTAATTGTTATTCCCCTTCTCTTGAAGCAATTGTTGGTAGAGTGCAGCTTTAGTTTAAGCCAGAGATAAAAGATTCTCAAGCATCTCACCTTAAAACAATGGCGTGCTCTGCAATCACTCACATAAAGAGCCGTACAAACAGAAATTCTAGGCATAAACAACAATCACAAATCACTGACGTCAATGAGCCCAGTTTCATCTCTGTTTCTCTAGCCATTATTTTCAAGGAATACAACACCAGTAAGAGGTTTTAACAGGTAAAATATCACAAAAAAACACAATATAAATCAAGCAAAATGCCCAACTAAAGTTCCCATGTACACTGCTAGCACCTAATTCTAGAATGAGTAGGAAAAAGTAGCGCACCACTTATGCGTGCGTGCACACACATAGCGCAGTCATTCAGATTCTTTATATTGTCAAATGAACTCGAAATCATGGTCTTGTCAAATGTAAATAAGAAAAAAGGGAAAGAAAGCACTTACAAAATACTTGGATAATGACCTGTACAACGAGCTAGCCAATAACAGCAGCTACTATGCCACCGACCCATGGAGCATCTTTGCTCTCAAAATGGCCTGGTATTTGAGAACAGTTTAACTTATTAATCTTTCCTAATATGGAGCTGCACAGGAATTAAGGAACATTCATGGTCAAACAGATGATGTTAAGTTACCTATGGCCATGTACTCTAGAGCAGCGTAGCCATAGGTTCCGATCACTCTAGCGAAGACATAGCTTTTATCACCATCCTGTCCATCTCTAGCTAGCCCAAAATCTGACACGTTTGTGTTGTAATGCTGTAGTAATTCAAGGCAACAACACAAAAAGATGAATTGAATACATGGTCCATGTACAACTCCAAGCTTTAATAAATTCTAGAGAAGATGAAAATTGAGTTAGAGAAAATATATCCAAGGCAGAAAACAAAGTTGAATTTTGGAAGAGGATATGCAGGTGTAATTATTGTGCCACTAGTAACACCCCGGTTGGACATTTTTCCCAGTTTCAAACACATCAACCCTTAATAAATTCCAAAATTGGTCAACGGATAATATGTACATAAACAAATACTGAGACAGGTTTGGTACATTTAAGCAGGAGAATATAGCTGAATTCTAAACTACACACATTCATTATCATGTCAAGGATGCTTAAACATATCTCTACCTCAGGTTCATGTATCATATAACACAAGCTATTGAAACATAACAAATTAAAACAAACATAAAACTGGCAAATATATTGAATTTAAATGGAGCAACTTAAAAACTCTCATCCATAACTATCATTATCAATGTCCAAACCTCCTAATGTGATTGTCACATCAGCCTTTAGTTAAGTAGAATGCACTAATAGAGGCTTTACCTGATCATAGAGAAGCAAATTCTACTAAGCCATATAAGTGTTGTCCCATTTTTTTCTAAGTGTTATCCCATCCTTGCAAGAGGTTACCAACTACTGCAGTAAAAAAATCAGAAAGAACAACTGCTAGTTTGAACATGGTATCTCACTTATAAGTAAACAACACAATATGTCAAGCACATGGCTAAAACTCAATAGCGAATTTCTGCTTTATTAAATATGAAGGAGGAAGTTCCAAATACAAGAAGGCCCTGTACCACAATGATTGAAAAAATACAAGAGAAATGTCATTCTTCCCATATCCCAGAGAACGTGAAACTTTCTTGAATGAATGGAATTTCTTGTCAGAAACATACAATTTTCCTGGTACACCTATCATTACCGATTTGGAAAAGCACAATATGACAACAAAATACAGAAAGCTGCAGCCAAGAAACATCAAGTTGTATGATGCATACCTAACCAATTTATGTCATCAATATCACTTTGTGAACAACCTAAAGAAAACAAAAACAGGATGTTAGCAGCTAAAGAGCATGAATTATATTTTTCAGAACTGAGTGAAACTGACATACGAATAAGTATCTTAACAAGAGGTGATTCATCTAAATTACTGTAAAATAGTAGAGCTGGGACAATGGCCAACAGTCCAAGACAAATAGGTAAACACACCTGATCCTTATTGTAACACCCCTATCGCTAATTACACCATTAACTCGTAATCATCCCGTTCATTATTACAATCGCAGCGGAGAAATCCATAAACAATGGGGGGTGATACAATGCCGTTAGCCACCCACGTGACAAACAAGGCCTAAACATTCACAATACCGGTCTGATGGACCAGAATACCCGAGTACTTAAACAAATACAATCATCGTCTCATTACTAAACCGAGTCATATACAATCCTCAATACTTACAATCCAATATACCGAGTCTTTACATTATAATTGTCGATAACATTGCTATCTTACACCATTACAAATACAAACATAATTAAATCAATCTACCCATGCATAACAGTAACCCCGTCCTACTCTCGAAAGGTAATCATCCATCGTACCTGAAATAGAATGGGTAACCCTAAAGGGGTTCAGCACCTTTGCTGGTATGGTAGACGTGCAACCCGCTACTACTGGGTCACACCCAACTAATTCTCATCTGAACATGCGATTGATTTTAAATCATGACATGAAATGCTGTAAACACGCAACATGCTCGCATTCAATAAGTATTCAATCAATGGAATACTAACAACAAGAATACACATCAATTTCATTAGATTAATCTCCTTCTTCGTTAGGCCTTGAGAATCCGTATCTCAAGTAAGCCTCATTCATTATTCACTCACTTATCCATTTCAACCGGATAGTTTGCTCGTCTCCTAGATCTATAGACTCTCGGTCTCGATCTAGTTTTCTCAATTATTCTTCTCTTGAATAACTTTTAAGTTAAGCCTCTTAGACCTCCGGGAAGAGACACATATAGATCTCACCACCGGGCTTTTATAATCTGCAGACGTTATATCGTGAGTGGATATATTGGTGTAATTAACATAAAATAAAAGAAAAGAAATTAAAACTCAAAATAAACGTCGGGCTGCAAACAAATTCCCGGTCGTGGTAGTATAGTAAAATGTAAGCGACCGGATATCGAACCGTGGGACTAATGTACATATTATAGTACCTAAGCGTGTCACAAAACGGGGGGGATTAATTGACTTGTTTTATATAAATAAAAACAGTAGATAAAATTAACTAAGTAAGCAGATAAACTAAATGGGACTCTGGTTCACGTTAATATAATATCTGCTCTTTCATGCTAGGTCTACTGGTTTAATTATAATTATTTGGCAAAATTCCTCTTATTATCTTAAGGTTTAAATCATAAACTCAAAAGAACTCGTTTACCAGAAAATGCAAGGTTCTAATCAAGGTTCAAGCAAATTATATGTAAACGGACGGTTTAGATATGAGGAATTATTTTTGCAACTGAAAATATTAACTTATTAAATCATAACAAGCTCTCTCCAGTTTTACAGCTTAATTAACCTGTCACCAGTCTGATCAAAATGGACTTAAAGCATTTTAATAAATTCATGAGGTTTATTAAAAAGATGCGTGAAACCATTAAGCGAAACAAACTTTATTAAAATTTAAATCAGTAAAACATATTGCATAATTAATACAGAAACATAATAACTATTCCCAGAGTATACGTAAACTAGCCTAACATATTTAATAGTGATCTGCTAATTAAATACGTGAGACTAGAGGTGAAACTAATAAGATGAAAAGAAAACAAATGGAGAAGCGGGAGATTAGAAATGAAATGAACGAGTGAGTGAAAGTGTAGTGGTACGAAGATGGAATGATGGTGTGAATTGGAACTCCAGGAGGAACCACGGAAGGAACCTCTGGAAGGACACTGGAGAAGGTAAATGGAGCGTTGTATTTATAGAGGAAGCAGAAGAGGCAGAGTTGCAGCTCATTGATTGAGCTCGTTGATTGCAGGGGACAGAAACAAATGCGTGAGTGATTTCAGGTAGGCACCGACTGCTTAAAGAATATGGCGGAGGCAAGTTGCAGAGCGAGTCGGCGAAGAAGATAACCCGTCGCGTTTATTTCCAGATCTGTATTTTTACACGCGTCCGCGTAGATGTCCGCATTATTTCATGCGGTTACGTAGGCGGTTGCATGGGCTGCATGTAGTCACGTCCGCCCTAATAGAGGCGGTAGTAGAGGCGGTCTCCACCTTCATGTTCGCCTTGCAAGGGGCGGTTGCATGGGCGGTTGCCCTAATTCACGTCCTTACTCACGTCCGCATGCAGTCCTCATGCATGTCCGCCTATTATGAGGCGGTTGCCTCTATGTGTTGTCCGCCTAACCCTAGGCGGTTACAGGGGCGGACACACCTCTGTTATGTGCTCCATGCGTGACCTTGTTTAATCCCTATAAATATATGTGTGTATTAGGTATTTTTCCTACATTTTAACACATAAAATACATCAGTTAATATAACAACATAATTATAGGAAAAACCCTAGATAAGTGAGAAACATTACTAAAAATGCTACAATTTATAAGGTGATTAAACCCTAATAAGTCTATATGTTTTGCACTTATCATAATCTCATAACGAAATTAGAAACTTCTCTCATGTTTCCTTTCCTTTAACCCATAATACCCAGCTTACCTCTTTAGATGGGTAAGCTCTGCCAATCTCATTCCAAATGGGCACCACTATGTGGCACACGACCCCGTAGAGCACCACTATGTGGCACATGGCCCTGTAACAAGGGAGTTCGACCATGGAATCAGAAACAAACGCTCTGTTGTTTCCTCTTCCTTGCACGCGTGACTCACTATCCCCCTAACCCACTCTTAGGGTTAGTCATAATAATATATACTCATATATATATATATATATATATTAGTCAGTAGCATCTCTCTTGATGCCATCTCACAATCTTAGGAGGTTTTCCTAATTCATTGTATTCACTGATTTAAGGGTCGCCCCTATACTTCCATTACTTAGAAGTTTTGGTGGTTTTCTCATACTGAGTCGGGTCCTCATATAAGAGGTCGACTATTAATTCGGAGGGAGTTCATTAGTCTCGTATATCTCTTTTCACATTTCAAGTGTGTTCATAAGTTTAAGTCATTGCTGTTCCCTAATCGATAGTCCTCATATGTTTCCACGTTAATTGTTCGTGGTCCGACACTTTCTATGAGTCACTAACCAATCGCTAATCATTTACGAGTCGGTCTACACACTCAGTTAGACCACGCATTCAAGCAAGGATGGTTAGTACACACAACATGCATCAGATATATATATATATATATCAATGCAGTAAACATTTTCGTGCTTTTATCTTATTAGGTCGGCACACATATCAAGCAGCACACAAGCCGAGCGTAACTTGGCAGGACACAAGTTACAAGAAAACCATACTGTTCACCAAGGATTTACTCTCGCGTGTCGTCTCACGCTCCTCGGATAATTCTTGCACAACTGATATCATTTCAAATGTTTCTATTAACATCAAGATCATACGGTATGTAAACTACTATTACTCCCATACTTAACTTTGTTGTCCAGTTAATCTTAACCTTGCTCAAGGGCTCTTAAGTCGTCACTTTCATATTTAATCTCATACTTGTTTAATCATCCTAATGGTCATTACTTACCACCAAACAAGTCCTAAACACCTTCTAATATCATTACCGATCAATTCTTCATCATCTAATGTCATTTATACACCTACTGTAACATTTCTGGTGTGGTCCGGGACTTGGTCCGGCCCTTAAGTCCCGGACCAACACTTTGTAAAACTCTCGGGAAACTTTTCTATATGGTTCGAGATTTTGTACCGGTCCTAAGTCCCGGACCAGGTCTTTACAATTCTCTCGGGCGCGTTTCTTAGTGTGGTCCGGGACTTGTATGCGACTAAGTCCGGACCAACACATAATGTTTTCTTGGCCCTTTTTTGATGTGGTCCGGGACCTTGTCTCTAACTCTAGGTCCCGGACCATAGCAGAAATCTGTCAATTTAATAGTTTTAAATCCTATTCCAACTCCATTTTTCACCCATTTCTTTTCTAACTTTTTCACATGTTTCCAAACATGTTATAACACCGTAAACATACATTAAACCCTCCTAAACCATTGGTCAAACCTACTCAATCTTTTCCAATTCTACAAGTTTTCACTCAACAATCTGCAATTGCACACTAGTGCATTACCACACTCTGATAGTTTACAACCTTCTACCAACCATTACCAATTTACTTGTTGACCATAACCATCATTCCTAGTCATTCACATTTCAATACTAAGTTCACTCACCCTTCACAAGTCAAACACGCTAGTTCATTACTACCATCCAAGGCATTCCTAGATCATGTTTGCTACAGACTTTCACACCACCATTTCCATCCTTAAACAAGCATTCTAGGGTGATTAACCCCAAATTCACCCCTTTCAACTCCTAGTTAGCCTTAGGTTCTCCAATGCTCATAAAGTCACCTAAACACTTAATTTCTACATAAATTTCACCATAACTTCCTAGAAATCTAACATGCCCAAATGCATCATTTCATCCTCCTAAATCAATACCTACTAGCCATATCTCTAGAGGATTCTACCAGCACGCAAATTCATCCAGATTTCACCAATCTCAATAAAATGCAATAATCTTAATGCTTGGCTCTTAGGCCCTTAATCACACTACAATCCACAATTGCATCAAACACAACCACAATTCTCTCTCATATCCACCAACCACATTTCCAACACAGATTTTTGTTAATTCTTTTATTTACCCATCCCATAATTCATAAGACAATTAGGATAGATTTTAAGGAACCTTCAATATATGTTATACAATCCCTCCCACACCAACCCCTGAAGAAACCACCATCAGCATCACCGAATTCCTGATGGAGCAATGTCAGGTTATCCAACTAGGTATGATTTGTTAATGGATACTAACACCCGAAGCGCAAATCCACATCATTCAACGATGCAACGAACTAGGAGTAGCACCTGGAGGTTCTACACACCGGAGTACCCGAGTGGATCAAAAATGAAGTTGAAGATGATGTGCATGGGTAAGGACTGGAATCCTTACACCAAGACATATCAAGATATGCGAGCAGAAGATGAAGCAGCAATACCGAGTATACCTGAGGAGTTTCTTGCGGTCGTTAACCACGCCGTGGGAATTGCTTAGCAAGTTGAATCGGATCAAATTCCGAGTGTTGAAACAGATTTGGGTATTGTTAACTTCTACCAGAAAGGTGGACGATTGAGTTTACACCAAGATAAGGATGAAACACCCGAGTCTCTAAGTAAGGGAGTACCCGTGGTGTCTTGGTCCATTGGTGATACCGCAATATTTATATATGGCGGGCAGAAGCATGCTGATCTCGCAAGGAAGTTAGTTTTAAAGGCAGGTGATGTATTGATCATGGGTGGGCAGTCGAGGATGCTATCACGGTATCAAGAAGATCAAGCTGAATACTGCACCTCCGACAGTAATCAATGCCACACACATGAAACCTGGATGTTTGAATTTGACCTTTAGGCAATTCTGAAGCCATGTGTAACCATGTAATGTGTGAAACCAGTTGTATGTTAAGTATGCTATATATTTAGCTATGTCGACACAATGTAGACCGACTTATGGTGTAAAGAGCGTGTTAATGAATAAAGCGGTGTTAAATTTTTGAGTATACCAACCGTTTTATTACCGTTGTACTTATGAAGTGTATGAAATAAATTAGGCTGTGCACTCGGAACGGAAGGTACACTAAGTGTGTGTACTAAGGCAGAAGCCGGCAAGAGCAGCACTATCCTCACCGGTACCTTCCCAATTAATGGTGTGGATGCATCGATCTTGTTGGACTCTGGAGCCTCACACACGTTTATCTCACTTTCATTCACGAGGAGGTTGGGGTTAAACGGTGAAGAGATGCCTGACTTTCTAGTCACTCTCTCGTCGAAAGAGTGGATCAAGTGTACCCGCTACTACCGAGATGCCACCGTCTGAATTAAAGATGAAGAGTTCCCGATCGACATGATAGAGTTCGAGGGGCTCGGATGTGATGTAATAGTGGGGATGAACTGGTTGGAGCGGTACAAAGGCCGAATCCTATGTGCTGAGCATCGTCTGCTTCTTCAGAGTCTGATTGGGGTTACCATCTCATACTGCCACAGGCCCAGGGAGCCTTCGACTCAGATCATCTCCGCCATGGCTATGTATCGTGAGTTACGGTGAAAGAATGATGTATACCTCTGCTATGTCCAGGACATAGAGAGAGAGAGATCCGGAGTTTAGCCCAGATCTGCCGGTAGTTTCAGAGTTTCCTGATGTCTTTCCTAAGGAACTATCGGGCCTGCCGCCAGCACAGCCAGTGGAGTTCGAGATTAATTTGGTTCTGGGCACCGGACCAATAGCGAAGGCGCCCTACCGTATGGCTCCAGCTGAGATGACAAAGCTCAAAGAGCAGCTGCGAGTCCTACTCGACAAGGGATTCATACACCCGAGCGTTTCACCCATGGGGAGCACCGGTCTCTTCGTGAAGAAGAAGGATGGTAGTCTCCGTCTCTGCATCGATTATAGAGAGCTTAATGCTGTTACGGTGAAGAACCGTTATCCATTACCATGTATCGATGATCTGTTCGACCAATTGAAAGGAGCATCAGCATTCTCCAATCGACTTGCGATCAGGTTACCACCAAATCGCTATTCGAGAAGGTGACATTGAGAAGACCGCATTCCGAAACCAGATACGGTCCTACGAGTTCACGGTTATGCTGTTTGGTCTATCCAATGCACTGACCAAGTTTATGACTTAATGAACCGCTTGTTCCGAGATCAGTTGGACAAGTCGGGTAGTTTTCATCGACTTTCTTGTGTATTCAAAGTCGAAGGGTGAGCATGAAAGCCACCTGAAAGTGTATTGCAAACATGAAGGGAGAACCAGCTGTATGCGAAGTTCTCAAAGTGTGACTTCTGGTTAGACCAAGTTTCCTTCCTTGGTCATGTTATTTCTGAGGCTGGGATCGCTGTGGATCCAGCCAAGATTGATGCAGTGCGCACTGGCCTAGGCTGAAGACGGTTACCGATATCCGGAGCTTCCTTGGTCTAGTAGGATATTATAGGAGGTTTGTGAAGAACTTCTACAGTGTCTCGAAGCCGATGACTTCCTTAATGAAGAAGGATGCACCATTCAAGTGGACAGAAGACTGCGAGAGTTCCTTCCAGAGCCTCAAGGACGCTCTGACTTCTGCACCAGTGCTGACTATACTAGACGGTACAGATGGTTTTGAGGTCTACTGTGATGCATCAGATAGAGGTATGGGTTGTGTATTGATGCAACACGGGAAGGTCGTTGCTTACGCCTCCCGAGAGCTAAAGAAACATGACAAAAACTACCCTACCCACGATCTAGAATTGGGTGTCATCGTCTTCTCCTTGAAGATATGGCGACATCATTTGTATGGGGTAAGCGTGACAATTTATTAGACCTCAAAAGCTTGAAGTATATGTTCACTCAGAAAGAGCTGAACATGAGACAAAGAAGGTGGGTCGAGTTTCTAAATGACTACGACATCAACCTTCAGTACAAGGAAGGTTAAGCGAACGTTGTAGCTGACGCACTGAGTCGCCGAGCACACTCACTCCATTCCCTAGTCTCTCATACTAGCTTGGTTGAAGAGGTGCGGAGTGCTCAGATGTCGGATCAGTACATGCAAGAGATCAGGCAGAAGCTGATTGACGACACATTCGAGAGTCAGAAGTACGATTTCCCACTTCACAATGATGACTTGATTAGGCTGAATGGCGGACTGTGTATTCCCCGGAGTAGCGCTGAGCTAAAGGAGCGCATATTGAGTGAATCACATTGTTCCACTACTTCGATTCACCCCGGAGCTTCAAAGATGTATAAAAGTATGAAGAGGTATTTTTGGTGGACTGGAATGAAAAAGATGTAAATGATTATGTTGTGAGGTGTCTCACTTGTCAGAAAGTCAAGTTTGAGCACCAACAGCCTGGCGATATGGTGCGCCATTGCCAGTGCTAGAGTGGAAGTTCCCTGATATTTCCATGGACTTCGTGGTAGGGCTTCTGCTTACAAGGGAGGTCTAAATATGATATGGGTCGTGCGACTGACTGACCAAGGTGCCCCGATTCATTCCGATGAAGGACACTTGGAATGTGGCAAAGCTAGTAGAGCTCTTCGACCGAGAGATTATATGACACCATGGAGTACCGAAGACTATCTTGTTTGATAGGGATACCATATTCCTCTAGAGGTACTGCAGATCTACACTGGGAAGCGCTTGGTACCGAGCTGAAGCTAAGTACAGCGTTCAACCCTCAAACAGATGGTCAGAGTGAGTGCACCATTCAGACGCTCGAAGATATGTTACGTGCATGTGCACTTGACTTTCAGACCAGCTGGATTGATAACTTGCACTCGATCGAGTTTAGCTACAATAATAGTTATCATGCTTCAATCAAGATGTCTCCTTTCCAGGCATTGTACGGTAGACCATACCGCACACCATTATACTGGGATGAGTCGAGTGAGGTGGTCATTATAGGGCCCGAGTATCTGGAGCAAGTATAAGGGAAAGTACGCCAAATCCAAGCTAACATGAAGGCAACTCAAGAATGGCAGAAATCATATGCCGATGTGCGCCGACGTGACTTGGTGTACACCGTGGGTGACCAGGTATTTCTTAGAGTTTCGCCCATGAAGGGTGTATTTCATTTTGGCCAGAAAGGCAAGTTGAGCCCAAAATATGTGGGGCCTTATGTTGTGACGGAGCGGACAGGCCTGGTAGCTTACAGGCTAGATTTGCCTGCTGAGCTAGGCAAGTTACATGATGTATTTCATGTATCGCAGTTGAAAAAATATATGTCTCATCCGTCTCATGTACTTCAGCCCGAAAGGCTAAGATTAGAGCCGACCATGCGATCAGTAGAGACTCCCGTACGGATTCTGGACACTAAGACTCGAGACACCCGCTATAAGTCGGTTCGACTAGTGAAGGTGCTATGGTCTAACCAGGAAGTCGAGGAGGCCACTTGGGAGCTGAAGGATAGTATGAGGGCGAAGTTCCCGTCGCTATTTACTCAGTAGTCTTCGTATGTATATGGTACAGGGCATACCCCTTTTTAAGGGGGGTAGAGCTGTTTCGTTATGTATGTATGACATGTATTGAAATACATTATGCGGAGGGTGATTTTTCGGTATGAGGGGGGTCTATATAAATAGTTCTAGCTGAGAAGTCTAGATCCTAGAAAATGCCATTCTGTGGAGGGTGAAAACCCACCACCTCGACATCCCTCAAATACCTACTAAATCGTCCGCCTTTCCCAGAAAGCATAAGGGGGAGTGCAGTGTGCACTATACCCGCTCTCAATGGGCTCCACACGAACTTATGCCCTAAGGGCGGAAATGGACTAGAGTCGCCACCTAGTTTGACCTAAGGAACTAGGAAGGGAGGATAAGAACCGTTAATTGACTCTGTAGTTTGTTGCCTATCGATAGGACTTATCTGATCATACCAGAGATTCTGTGTGGGTTCGCACTGGGTTACACCCCATGGAAGTGGCAACGACCATGACTTCAGATTGGTGCCCGAGGAAACCTTGGTCTCCAATTGTCGGGATTGCCTTCTTTCAAAACCCTTTTAGAGAGATTCATTTCAAAGAGCCACAAGGGTAGGATTTGGACGGGAAGAGAGAAAGAGAGTGGATGAGGCGAGCTTTTCTGCCAAGCTAGCGCCAAGAAAGAATTGATGAATTCGGATGAGTATGAAATAAAGATTTGGGAAAAGTCTAAGGTTGAGTGAATAGCAAGACTTGGAGTCTGATGGCTAGAAGTTTGTGGGAGACAAAGAGGGTTTGAGTGCTTTGAAAGGTATGAGTGTCACCTTAGAATGGGAAGGGTTTTTTTAATTGGAATGGGGTCGCACCCTAGATGGGCGCCTACGTACTCAACTTCCGTGAGATCAGACCTTACGTAGTTCAGGAGCTTGAAGGATGGCTGAGTTTTTTGAGGTAACGAGGGTTGGAAGTGCATAGGGTTTTGAAGGTGAGATGGCTGATAAAAATGGTATTTTGATTGATATGGGGTTGCACCTAGACCTGGCAAAAGTAACCCGAACCCGAAAAACCGAACCGAACCAATCCGATCTGAATCCGAATCTCAACCGAAAACTATAACTTGAAAAATGACCCCGAAATCCGAAATAAACCGACCCGGACCAAACCGACCGTATTATTGTAAAACCAAGTAAACCACTATCCACAATCAGCCGACCCGAAGTCATCCGAACCAAAATCAACCGAACCGAAGTCACCCATAACCCGACGATGACCGAAAACCGAAGTGACCCGAACCGAAACCAACCGAAAACCAACCGAACCGAACCCGAACCGAAACCAGTGTGACCCGAACTAATATATCCGATGTGACCCGAAAGAGATATATTTCATAATTATAGGGACAATGAGAATAAACAGAATGTTTATACCCAATATCTAGTTTAAATCAAATCAGTAGTTTAACATTTGTATCATACAACACCAAACAATGTCCCATAATACTTTTACAATTAATCATTACTTAGTAAGTGGCGTACTTTAAAAAAAGCATTAATAAACTTATATACACGAGAAATTATTTTAAATATCCACAAATATTTTGCACTATAAAAATTTAAAGTAATTTTATCTGCATTTTCATTAATCGCAACCAACTAAAATGAATTAATGATAATGCGTTACTCATCATGATAGATTGGTAAGAACCACAAAATATTTGTATATTTAGACTCAAATTTTATCACTATCATTAATTATTGTATTAATTATTCTATATTGAAGGTGTTTTTATTAATTAGAATTTTTCAAGCCTTTATCCAATCTTGTGAATAATTCTCCCTCATTAGCAATTTAGCATAAATGTTTAATATACTTGAAGGTTATTACCTCTGTAGCAAAATCTCATGCTTCGAATAGTTCTTCATCATTAACAGTTTTTAACTACCGTAAAAAAAGTCATCAAACTTTTAACTAATTCCATTCGCTAACTATTAATTGAAAATACAAGTTACTACACTTTGATAGAATTTTAATAATTATCCACAAACATACCTTATTTATACTCCTCTCAAATAATGAACTATTAAATAATCTAAAGCTACATCAATAATTATGATAGTTCAGAGTTAGTTGCTAAAGTATAACATGATGCAAATTATAATTATTTGTTTAATTAATCTTTTATATACATTTATACGTGTCGAGATTGATTGAAGTCAAATTTGCATATCATGATGATTGAGTTGTGGGATTCTGTATGGCAACCGAATTTAACCGAATAATTGATCGAATTTGACCCTAACCCGAAAAAACCGATGAACCAGAGGCTAACCCGAAACCGTAAGTTACCCGACCCAAGTCACCCTAACTGAAAGTCATCCAACCGAAAATCATCCAAACCGATCCAACCGACCCGAATTTTAACAAACCGAACTCAACCCGAACAAACCGAATTCAACCGACCCGATCCAATCCGAACCCATATTGAACGATTTGAAATCAACCCGAACCGAACCAAACCGAACCGAACCGAACCGATTGACCAAACTGCCACCTCTAGTTGCACCCTGTGTGGGTTGCCTACGTACTCAACTCCCTGTTGAGATCGGACCTTACATAGTTCAAGAGTTATTTGGATTTTGGAAGTTTTGAGATGTTTGAAGTTTCAGGATGTTTCAGGTTTGAGAGGTTAGTCTGTGAGACGCTCGGGTCTATGAGACATTTAGGATATTTTAGATAGCAAAAGAAATGTGATATCGAAGTCTATGAGACGCTCGGGTCTTTGAGACTTTTGAAACCTTGAGATGTTGAAGTTTGTGAGACGCTCAGGTCTATGAGATGCCAAGGTCTGTGAGACATTCTAATAATTGGGATGACAAAGTCTGTGAGACACTCGGGTCTGTGAAACATTCGAATCATTGGAATGACAAAGTCTGTGAGACGCTTGGGTCTATAAGACATTTAGAGTGTAGAAGAAATTGGAATAAAATTGAAATTGAATTGAAATCGAAGTATAATAGGGGTTGAATGAATATTGATTTGAATTGGAATTGAAATGAATTTGGATTTGAATGAGTTTGGAATTGAATTGAATTTGAATTTGGATTTGAATTGAATTTGGATTTGAATTGAATCTGGATTTGAATGAGTTTGGAAATGAATTGAATTTGAATTTGGATGAGTTTGGATTTGAATTCAATTTGGGTTGGGTTGGAAAACGGGCCGAGTTAAAATTTGGGTTGGTCAAAGTTTGGGTAAGGTAAAAGTTGGACTGATGAAAGTTTGGTCAAGGTCAAAGTTTTGGGTTGGTCAAAGTTGGACCGGTCAAAGTTGGAAGTCTAGACCTTGGTCAAAGTTGGACTTGGGTCGGATTGGGATTTGTTTGGGGTTCTAGAATGGGCCATGTTTGAGCTTTCGGGTCGAATTGGGCCTTATTTGAGGTTTCGGGCCGAATTGGGCCTTGTTTGAGGTTTCGGGCCGAATTAGGCCTTTTTTGAGGTTTCAGGCCAAATTGGGCCTTGTTTGGGTTTTGGGCCGAATTGGGCCTTATTGGATGTTTAAGTTGGGCTGAAGACTGTTTTTGGGCTAAAATGGGCCTTAGGCCTTATTATTGGATTTGAGGTGCTGTTGGGCTTATTTATTTTATTTTTTGAAATGAAATTGGGCTGGTTTGAGAAGTGGAGTTGGGCCGATTTGAAAAATGAGGTTGGGCTGATTTGAGAAATGAGGTAGGGCTGGTTTGATAAATGAGGTTGGCTGGTTTGAGAAATGAGATTGGGCTGGAATGAGCTATCAAACCAAATATGGAGTGGGCTAATGAGTTTTGGGCTAGACTTGGGTTTCAATTTTGGGTCTCATTTTCGAGCTTGTCAATTTGGGCTGAAATGAGCTTCCCAATTTTGAATTGATCTTGGACTTGAATTTGAATTGGATTGCTTTTCTTTTTTTTTGGGCTTGTTTTATTATTATTAACATAATAAGATGTGATTTGGGTTTAGGGTTCATCCAATTTGTTAGGTGGGACCATGACTCACCTAAATCTCTGGATTCGCCCACTATCCTAAGGCTTGGTCCTAAGGGATAATAGCTAGGGCTTACATAGAAAATAATAATGGATGAAACAATAAATTACGAAAAAGATACAAAAGTACATACGTGAAGAATGAATCAAATAATACGGGTGAATAGCAAGCCAAGCTGAGACGCAACATAACAAATTGTTGGCCAAGCTCTATGAAATCCTTTCTATTTTTTTATCGAATAAAGGCTCCAAAAAGTGAGAATCAGACAAGATATAACATACCCGATCCCCCAAGGTTGCTAACCACGTTTTATTACTCAGTTGGGGAATTTGCAAACCAACAAATAAAGAAAAAACCTAAACAACCGATTGAGTTTGAAAATTTCCTTGTTCAAAATAGTGAATTAAAAGAAACTGAAATCAAACACTAATGTTAAGGTTAAACAGATTAGTTTCATGTAGAGACTGAATCAAAACCGAGCTGAAATCAACTTCCAAAACAAGTTCATGCACAAGGACAAACCTCGGTCCTAGAATTGAAAACAAATGGTTAATCATAAACGAAAAGTGATGAGGAAAGTAAGTGCTGCATCAGCACATGATAGTCGTGAGACTTCATCCCTGCCAATTTAAGATCAGACATTGATACCAAACTTGATATGTTTGATGAGTAACCAGATGACACTTTAATATGACGAAGAGAACTACAAAAACTTATTTTCTCTTCTTTGGATAATGTATGACAAGCGGAAGGCAAGAATGTTTGTTTCCCTCTTTGTTGTGGCACGAGTTCTTCTCGTATACCCAATTCAACCAGATCTTTTCTACCCTTCAAATGGTCTTTGTCTTCCTTTCACGTTTAGTAGTGTCGCAGTTACACTTTCACAAATGTTTTTCTCCACGTGCATAACATCAATGCAATGTCTCACCTCTAAATGTTGCCAATATTCAAGTTCCCAAAATATTGATTTTTCTTCCAGATGCTCTTTTCAGTGGACTTTAATTGGTGGACCGAAGTTGTTCACCATTCTTCAACTGATGTAAGTCTCAGCAGCAGATAGTGGTGGTCGTGCGATTGCATGATCCATTTTTCCGTCAAACTCTTTTGTCATCTTACGGTATTTGTGACCTTTCAGGAGGAATTTCTGATGGCCTATGTACACATTTTTTCCACTGTGTTTTAACCGTATACTGCAACTTCTATCTCCACATATAGGGCACGCTAGAGCTCCTTTAATTGTGTATCCCGAGAGGTTGCTGTATGCAGGGAAATCATTGATTGTACAAAACAACATAGCCCGGAGCGTGAAGTTTTCCATACCGTATGACTGTCACACCTTCATTCCACAACAATTGTAAATCGTCAATAAGTGGTTACAAAAACACATCAATTTGTTTCCCGGTTGTTTTGGACCCGATATCAATAGAGAGAGGAGAATATGTCTGGGTTTCATACATAACCATGGCGGCAGATTGTATATTGTCAATAAAACAGGCCAAGTACTGTGTATACTGCTCAAAGTGCCATAAGGGTTCATCCCATCAGTGCATAAACCAAGTCTTAAGTTCCTTGGGTCTGAACCGAATTGAGGGTATATTCTGTCAATGTTTCTCCATTGTGGTGAATCGGTTGGATGTCTCAATTTACCATCATCCTTTCTACGGGTAGCATGCCATCGGAGGTTCTCAACATCTTTCTAAATTGTAAACAAACGTTTGAATCGGGGAATTATCGGTAGATACCACAACACCTTCGCAGGAGAACCCACTTTAGTGCTTATGTGGTTTCTCTCACCCTTTTTTACATAACGTGATTCCCCACATTTAGAGCAATGGTCATCCAACCCATTCTCCTTCCAGTACAACATACACCCATTTGGACAAGCATGTATTTTTTTGTATTCCATACCCATCGGACACATTAACTTCTTGCTTCATTGTTGTTGGGTATAACATTGTCCTTTGGTAGTACATCCTTCAACAGTTGTAAAAGATCTGTAAAACTGACATCACTCCATCCATGTCTCGCCTTCAGATTGAATAGTTTTAGGACAACGCTCAATTTGTTTTGCTTTTGCGTATCACATCCACTGTACAACGGTTCCTTGGATGCTTGCATCAGATTTTCGAATGTTTTGGGTTTGTTGGAAAAATGTTGTTCAACATTTTCCATCATTGTATTAAGGTCCTCCTCATCTGAATCACTAACTAGTGAATCATCTTGAGTATCCCCAAAATCGTGTGAAGCATCCATTTCTGATTGTTCTGCAACGACGTTATCAACGCATTCAAACACTTGTACTGAATGTTGACCATGCAGTATTTTTATGGTTTCATAATCTTCTGTAAACCCTCTACGAATCAGATGATTCTTAATCTTATCCACACCTCGGTATTTGAAGTCGTTCTTGCAATCGATACAAGGACATCGAATATATCCCTTAAGATTGTCAACAAGGACATTGCAAAATTTATTGACCCCTTCTAGGTACTTGATGTCCAATCTGTCACTGTACATCACTGAGCGCTCCACCTTCTTTTTCAACACACACCAGATGTCGTGAACTCGTTCCATTGATCTCCTTTTTTTTATTTACAAATTTAACAACCTAAACCTATCCAATCACCTTCGATCTCATCTAGGAACAAGTTAATAATATACAATAGTTCAGTGATAATTTTGGCAGCATTACCCTACAGTTCTCCTAGTATATATATATATATATATATATATATATATATGAATCATTTCAATCAATATATGTACACTAGAAGAACACTAGGGTAATGTTGCCGAATTATCACTGAACTACTGTATATTATTAACTCATTCACAACCTAGATGGTGAGATCAAAGGTCCTTGGACTCCCAACGGGACTATCTAAGACATACCTCTATCAGGTAAATCTCAGACAGGTAATTCTATGTTTGAATTGATTTCCATTGTTTAATAGAAAAACAAAATAAATTGAAACGTTTTTAAATATCAACCTGATGAGTACTGGATGGTCAGCTAGCGCAGACAACACAGAGAAGGAGAAGTAGGCAAATGCTCTTGCGCTTAGTATATAACACCTATTCAATGAAATTAGAATAAGGTTTTTTTATAAAAACTTGAATAATTGAACATATTAAACAATTAACAAAATTAGAATCAGCTTAAATTCTGACAAAATTTGGCATGACCTTTGCGTATTTTTAGATACTCCACACTTTTTTAGGCAAAAACAACACAATAGCAGCATCAGATCAAGGTTCAAGTGATTTTCAACACACACAACATTTAAGCATTATCAGACAAGGAACTATGTTGATTTCTTTATTATATTTCAAAAAAAACTAGTACTAATGGATCATACTCAGTAGTATTAGTGGTATAATTATACTGTGTCATACTCATACACATATATAAAATATATGTTGGAATTAATTCTCATGCCCAAACTACAACAATGACAGTAAATGATAAAAAAAATGCAACAGATTCGTACCTTGGCGGCGACAGAACGGTGGAGGAGTGGAGGCAGAGACGTACAGGCGAACCGGTGGCAGAGGTTGACAAGACAATAGCAGATAGTGTGACAGGTAGACAATACGACCGTGTGTAGTGACACCTATTCAATGAAATTAGAACATAAGGTTTTAATTTGAAAAAACATGAATAATTGAACAAATAAACAAACAAATATATTTGAACAAACCATGTTGTTGAAACATTATTAAAAAACTAACCTAATGAGTAGTGATGATCAACTCACAATGGGATGGAAGAGGGATTGTTCAACCGTAGTAAGACCTATGCAATAAAATTAGAATAATGTTAAATTCTGGAAAAAATTTGGCATGACCATTACGTATTTTAGATACTCCACACTTTTTCGTCAAAAAATCACACAATAGCAGTATCAGAATATAGTACCCATGAATTAATTTTAGCATAAGCATAATCAACTAATTAGAAAAGAGAGCAGAATCAGCTTGCTTCCCATGTTCATAGCTTAATTTAGAACTAAAATCCATAGAAAATTAATAAATATATTGGTGTTTAACCCACCCCACCACATCACACCACACCTCACTCTGTATACTATACACCCAATGTGTGTGTTCCTTCCTTCCTTCCAACCTCCGCCACTATACTACTATGTTCTCTACTCACTGTCACCAACCAAGAAGAGAGAGCAATATGACCCAACTAACTTCGTCTCTCAATACGCACCAACAATATACAACAATACTAGTATTACTTACTTGGTTTTCTTAATTTATTTTATTGTGGTTCTACACTAAAACTATACTAATTATCTATCCAAACTAGTATCACACATCTAATTCTCAAGGAAATACCCACCCGTTCAAACTAAACGTAGTACACACCCAATCAATCAAACCATTGGTATATTGTCCTCTAACATAATCACCACTCAAATAAAAATATATGATATAAAAACTCACATGGTTTGTCAATATCGCTTGCTTTTACCGACATCCCACTTCCACCACCACCAATAACCTCCGTTACCTTTCCAAAACGTTTTGCTTGTAGTAAACACCAAACCATACCTTATATTTAATCCTTAATTTATACAACTTGAACTTGAATTTGAAATTTTATCTCGTTACTGTATCTATCATAAAAAAGATCTAGTAGTATATAATATTCATCAGAAAAAGATAACCTATAGCCTGGTCCGGTTGTCATTTCATATGTAACAGACGTAAAGGCTACTACTACTTTATAATTGTATCATCTTCCAATTCAACAACATATGATTTTGATTCGGTACAGTCAAATAGTCAATCATACTTTATTTCATTACATACTAAGTAAACTATACAATATACTACTACTTATTTGTAATTAATTCTCATCCACTCCAAGCCAATGACTCCTAAGATTAAAAATTGGTTCCTCTCACTCTCACTCTCCCTCTCCTTCAATTTGATTATTATGAACCAGGTAAGCAACAAGTCGGTACCCAACAAGCATAACAGTCAAAACCCCAACATCAACCCACAAACTAGTCAACCCCATTGACTTCACAAACGGAACCTCACCAACACGACAATAAACACCACTACCTTCACTACACTCATACAAATCATTCCCATCATACTGCATACCCAACAACAACTTATAACAATAATAACTATAACTCAAATACTTCAACCACACAATAAACATAGGTACTGCACATAGGTAACGAGTAAATAACATACCTAGGCAGCGTTCAGGCAGGTGGTGGCTCGCGGCGCTGGTGGAGCTCTGGCGCGGCTTCAGACGGCAAACGACAGCGAGAGCAAGGGTTGGGGCGGTGGGGGAAGACGGGAATCGCACAAGGCGGCGCTAGTGGAGTTCTGCGGCTTCAGGCGACGAACTTCGAGAGCTAGGGTTGCGTACAGGGCGGCGGAGGAGGATGGCTCGACGGTGACAGGGCTAGCAACAGCAGGGCGACGACGGAGATGGCTCGACGGCGATAGGGGGAAGACGGAATCGCACAGGGAAAATGTGAGAAGCCAGGAGGAAGAAGAAAATGAGGCGTCGGGGTATTATTAAAATACTTTTAAACAACGGTTTATTTAGAAACCGTTGTTTAAAGCCTATGAGACGGGAGCAATAAACGACGGTTATAAAAGAAACCACGGTTTTAAATTTTTGGCGCAAAATATAAAACGAAGGTTCATCGAGAACCGTGGTTTATCAGGACTTTATACGACAGTTGTGTAGTGTTTGACCTTTTGTGTGTACTAGAAGTTCTATCGGAGCTCTCCAGGCATGCACCTGAGTGGTTAGGCACATGTCATGAACAGAGTACGCTTGCAACCTTGCATGCTAAGCCACTCATCTATCTGTTTATTTGAATTAAAAGCTCAACAAAAATATTAGATAAACAACATAGGTTTGCTATCATCAAAACTAAAGGATATTGACTTAACAATTTCCCCCTTTTTTATGATGGCGACCAATACAAAATTGATTGTGATCATATGTACTTGACAATTTATGGAAGTGAGAATATTCCCCCTAAGAGGGATTCCCCCTGAGTTCGTTAAGAGAAAAAAATAATCAAACGATGAACGATAACATGATAACAACACAACAGCCTTATATCGAGCCATAGTAGAGAATTTTTCATTAAGATTCAATTACATAACACAAGGATGATAGACATAAGTTCATAAGTACATATCTTTCTTTTCTCCTTTGCCATACAGCAAAATAGGAAGCAACTACACGACTCACGTTATTGAAAAGGCCATAACATTCCATAGATTATGGTCTACATTTGAAGGAGACAACTTTAAGAAGTGTGAAGCTTGGATGTGGCGGAGTCGGAAGAGTCTAGGCCACGAGAGTCATCAGCAGAGTAACTTTGATATCTGGAATCGCTTTTGGAGCAATAAGTTACTGACTGGGTTTGGCTGGCACTTACATTTGTGGACCATGCAGATGACACTTCGGGTTGTAGACGAAGATTAGATGGAGGGAGACCTTTCTTTTGTTTCATGAATTTTCTAATGGTGCAGAAAATAGTTTTCTCATTAGAGCTAGAAGAACTATAGTTTTCATGACTCATGACTACTATGAAAGAGAGTGTTTAAGGATGGTGAAATTTGACCGTGAGACCGACTTTGAGTGATGGTTGAGCGATTAATATAAAGATAGGCGAAGGACATCTCCCAATTCTCACTGTCTGGTCGTGAGGGTCTAATAACTGTGTATTAATAAGTTGGCAGTCCTAGGGAACCTGTCACGTGACAAACATGCACTGGTCGCATGAAAGGTATTGTCTATGATCAAGAGGTAGTTATAATCACGAATGAAGTAGCCAATTCAATAAAGTCATTCGTAAACAAGATTTGCATTCAAAATAGAAATGTAACAGTTACATTTAAGTTGATATCAAAAGTTGACGTGTGAAAAGATAGTCAATGGCACGAAAATAAAAAAGAAAAAAAATCTAACTTACAACTACAATTTCTCACAAGCTTCACTCGAGTCTTTAAGAGACATAGAACTCCAAGGCTATAGATGTGCATCTATGAAGTCTATTGCTCCTTGAACCATGTGGTGAACACTAGGTTCAAGGGAGACAGCCTGCACAGTTGTAAGAGTGACTTTACACACTGAAGAACGTCTCGAGCTGAAGTATCCAGACTGGTCCCCGACCTATTGTGGACTGGTGAGAGATGCGCTTTCTTTTGTGAGAAGAACTCCTGCAATTGGCTAGGCTCCGACCGCGAGTCCTCGCTTTTCGTAGGCTTTTGAGGGACCATAAGCTTCTCCCCTTGGGTTTTGATCACCATCTTGAATAGCATCTTTGAGCAGATGCAATCTTGAGCATGCACGTGGTAATGTCCTTGCCGATCAAGTTGTTGAGCAGAGCCAGAGCAACACCAAGTGAAAGACAACATGGTCGTCATATGTGGGTCAAGGAGAGGAAGTGCACGTGATCGAGCGGCTAAGCCAATATATGATTGGAGGGTGAGGCATTCGACATCACCGGTAGCATGCCCATATCTCAAGTCGACAATGATCCTACGCAGCAGGTCAACACCACTAGGTTTGCTTAATATAAGAGCAACTCAATCGTTCACGTGGCATCATCTTCTGGTGTTTCACGAGCATAAATGTTAACTATTTGACGTCGACTGTAGACCTTGGTTTGTGTTCCACTTCTACCCCGGAAGCCCCTCTTAGGGATAGAGATTCCCGCTATCATCATGATTTTGAAGATCTTAGTGGTCGTACCCTTGATCCCACTTTCGCATCAACGATTGAGGATCCTGCACCCATTGGGCCTAGGACTTATGTTCACCGTAAACATAGATGATGTAACTTTATAATTGTTCATTTTGTAAACAACTGAAGTTAAAGATTGTATAATTATTGTTTATACATTCTATCTTATAAATTGTTATCTTTGGTTTACATTTCAATTTCTTTTGCTTTTATTACATTACATTTGTGACGAACTCGTGGATTACTAACAGGTGTTGAGTATGCTAATTGAGTGGAAACTGCTAATATGTACAAGTTGTGTGTTGATCAATTGTAGTGCTACAAGCCTACAACACTGAGAAATTTGACCAAGTAATGTGCACATGTAAAATCGTCTACTCAAGAGACGATTTCATGTCAATTTGTGAAGAAACATTTTCAAGAGACGATTTCAGTAGTCTAAGCGTTAACTCTTGGAAAATTTGCCAAGTTTGGTAAACTGGTGAAATCGTCTCTTAAAAAAACGATTTTAGTAGTCCTAGCGATCAATTGAGAATCATCCGATTTTAGTAGTCTCTTAAAAAAACGATTTTAAAAAAAATTATCCATGTTTATGCATCCAGGTAATATACACACCGTCACATGTTGCGTTCTATGTTTAAAAATCAAAATCGATATTTTTCAGGTTAGATTGGCCTAAGGCTCCATTCAGTGTTGGTGTTTTTGTGTATAAATGTGATATTTTTAAGTTGACGTCAAAATATCAAAACCCATACTGCCAAACATAATTTTCAAAACAACCACAAATATTACAGTACAAAACCACAAAATAACCAACAATTTTTGCTGCAAAGAAATTAAATACCGTAAAAAGAGGAGGCCAAAAAACTGTAATAAGGGGCGAAAATATTTTAATAATATTAATTAATATATAAATTAATTTTAATAAATTAATTTGAATTTTCAATATTTATAATTATATTTATTTATTAAATTTAACACAAAAATTAAATTAAAATTGAAATATATAAAAAAGTTTGTTTTTTCTTTTTTTTTTAGTTTTTATAAGATTGGTATACTAAATTATAAATTAATGACAATAATAAAAAACAATAGTTTTAAACCAGTATATTTTCTAAAAACTTATATTAAAAATTATTTTGAGTAATTCTAATATTTTTTTTGATTATGGAATCTGTAATAAAAAACTAAAAAATATTTATATTATGGATAGAAAGTGTACATGATTACTTAAAAATATATAATAATCAGTTTTACTTTTGATTATATTATTAAAATAAGGAATAAAATCTAAATATTTAATCATATCTACATATATTAATATATAGTCAATATTTTTAATACTAAATTGTTATTTTTTGTATGATGTAAATATAATAAAGTTCAATAATTAATTATTATATTTTCATTTATTCAAATGTGAACAAGTAACTTGGTGTGTTAAAACCATGTATAGTTCAATTGTTATCCATTGACAGAATTATGTTTGATAATATCAATGATTTGTATAGACCTAAATTAAATGTTAACAAATTTATTATAATAAAACGTTATTTTTCTATTATAAATATATATATTAATCTATATATTTGTTAGTAGCTTCTTTATTTACATCTTTTAAAAAATTATTTTAAAATGTATATGAATTTGTAATATAACAGACAAACACCAGATAAAATCGCCACACTGTCAAATAACAGTTTTTAAAAAACCACAAATAACCACAAACAACCAGCAATATTTCATAAAACATCCAACCAAAACAACCAAACCAAACAGACACAAAACAATAAAAAAAACCATACCCAACAAAGCCTAACTGTTGCGAGAGGCTTAGACAATTGGGTCTCTATCCTTCCTATGACACAAGTGGCCAGATTCATTCAGTACTTTCTTAAGCCTCTCCGCGGATGCAGTTTGGTTCTTCCCCTCGTATACTTCAATCAGAGACTTCGCCGCTTGAAGTATCAGGTCCGTCTTCCTATGGATATTAAACCTTGCTTCTATGTCATCTTTTTCTTTGCCTTCTTCCTCTAGTGACGCACAGATAGCCTGGAACCAGCCTTCGAGGAATGGTATTTTCTACAACATCAAAGCAAGTGATAAACAACCAATACACTGGAGATACTATATTTCGTAGCAATGTAGCTGAATGCTGAGAATCTAACGAGTGATCATTACTTTTAGAAGAAATTCCTTTAGACGTTCGTCCGCACTAGTAGAGCATAAGCTAATTATATGCAGAAAGGTGGAAGTCACCTGCCAGGTTCAGAAAATCAGTAGACACTATGTTAGTCTAACATATACGTAAACTAGACATGACAGTTGTCGAGACCAGCCAGACATTTATCATAACTTTTTCTAAACTTCTGGAAATTTCATAAAATGTGACTATATATTTGGTTAATTTATAAAATATCACTAAAAAAAAATAGAAAGTCACATCACAATATTTTCGTAAAAATATATGAAATGTTACTATAGTCATTTGCCATATGGAAAAAAAAAAGAAATACTCTTACTCTGTTAATAAAGTATAATAACCCTAAATGTTAAAAAATTACAAAAATTCAAATACAATAAAATATAAAATAATATATAAACATAAAAAAATTTATAAATAAAAAATAAAAACATTATAAATATTAAAACAAAAAAATATTTCATTTTAAAAATTTACTAAATGTTCTAAAAATAATTTATACCAATTTTTTCTACCAATTTACCATAACTTATATCAAATAAGTACCATACATTTTAAATTATTATTTTCTACCAATTAAAATTATTTCTTTAAAGTAAATTATTTTCTATTTTAAAAATTATATTTAGAAATTTTTGTTTTTAAATTTATGTCCCGATAACTTAAATATTGTGATAAAGTTATCTGCAAAATAGAACATAAATTTTAAAAACTAAAATTATAAGAGATAATATAAAATAATTTACTTTTAAAAAATAATTTAACTTGATAAAAAATAATAATTAAAAAATATATAATACTTATTTGGTATAAAATATGATATTTAATTGGTAAAAAAATTGATATAAATTATTCATTTAGAACATAATATTCTTTAGTATTACTAAAATAAAGATTTTGTAACGGCCAACTCCACCTAGGATCTGATTGATTTCCATTAGTTTCTATTAGAAGAGTGAGGGAAGAGTTTGAAGAACAACAGAGGAAGAAAGTGTGAAACCGGAACTTTGATAACTCACGCTGTCAAGATACCACCCTAAGCCTTTGCTATAGCTCTCCGTTTACACTATTCGAGAGAAACAATACAGAGTAGATAATGAAAACGAGTTTTAGATAAAGAATCAGAATCCTAAATCTATCTTATACAAGTAAAAAATAACCTGGTAATCTAGCCTAATGTTGTTGTGTACTGATGGCAGATCACGTGAGCATGTTCGTGTACGGGTGAACGGTCCATGATATGGATTGGTTTTGTTAATTGGGTTGGGCTTAGCGGGTGATCTTGATCATCAAGGCTTTTATTGCAGTCATACCCATTCTTCCTCTACTAAGCTGTCTTGGATTTTTGCTCGAACAAATGACACTCGATTTCAATATGTTTGGTTCTCTTATGGAAAACTGGATTCATACTATGTGTATAGTGGACTGATCTGCTTTTTACTGATATATGCGTGATATTATCGACTTCAGTTCACTTAACCTACTAAGCCATGAAAGCTCTACTTTCACACACGGAGTAGAGAGCGATATTCAGCCTCCGCACTAGAAAGAGAGACAGTTCCTTGTTTTCCAAGATATGGAGGACTGTTTCAAAGGAAAAATTAATATCTAAACTCAAGTATTTCATTTCCTAGAACACGTGTCTCCCTCTTGTTCTTCTCTAACTTTAAAACATTGAAGTCTCCAGTGAGGGTCCACAGTTTAGACATGAAGATGCTTATATGGCTCAAGATCTTACCACAACCCTCCTTCTCTATAGATGTCTTCACATCATAACCAAAATGACAGCAAGGTACTGCCATTAACTTTGGAAACAGCAACTGATCCATCAAATAATTGCGTGTACATCCCATTGCAAGTCATCCCAAAACAATAATACGAGCCTTCTCAACATGATCAATGTTGTTGTGAGTTTTTCCATCTTCCAAAACTAAGTCTCTCTACGCTTTGCAATTTATTACCTAGCAACTTTGGTCTCCAAAATAGCTCTAAAAGTCGGATCATTCTCCTTATCCATCTCCTGGCCGCATCATGTTTATTAGGGGCAGTTTAGGTCCCCAGTATTCCAAGCTCGCTACTACTTGGGTCCATCATCATATTTAGCTTGGTCTGATTCACTATCTCTTTCATTTCAGCCTTATGATTTTCATTTGACTGCTAACGTAACCTCTGGATGTAATCCTCAATGGCGGGGATTATTCACTTTGATTCGGACCTTAGATGAGCTTTTAGCCAAAGACCACTAGTAGAAAACATTTTAACCATGGTTATTTTGCCTATACCACGTTTAGGAACCGTGGTTTATGCTCACTTCGCATATAGAAATTGCCTATATACCACGGTTGAAAACCGTCGTTCAAAAAAGACTATATACCACGGTTTTCTATACGTCGTTTAAGACCGTTTTGTGGACGCGGTCCTCACCGATTTTAAACGACGGTTAATGTCGAAACCGTGGTATAAAGTACCTTTTTTACGACTTTTAAAAGCCTAAACCGTGGTATATAGTTCCTTTTAAATGACGGTTAGTCACAAAACGTGGTATATTATGTATACTAATCAACGAATAAACCACGGCTATACATATAACCGTGGTTTATAGTCTATGAACTTTTTTTCAAATCGCCACGATTTAGAAGCGCCGCTTCACAGATCTCAAACAGAGCACAAAAGAGAATGAAGAGGCTAAGACACATGTATGTCCCTTGTTTGCGATTTAGGGTTGCAAAATAATGATTGAAGAATGGAAGCGTAGTATGTTCCTTGTTCACGGTGGGTTGCAAAATTACCGTGAGGTTGAAGAGAATGAAGAATGGGGCGTAGGCCATGTTTCCTTGTTCGCCGGTTATGGTTGTGAAAATTACAGTGAGTGGGGAGAGATGACAGAGCTGTGTTCCTTGTTCGCAAGTGTAAGCTGCAAAAATTACCGAAAAACAAGAGATGAGTGAGGACGGAGCATGTTCCCTTGTTCGCTGGTTATGGTTGCAAAATTACCGTGAAGTTGAAGAGAATGAAGAAGAGTTGCAGAGCATGTTCGTCGTTTGGTTCCAAATTACCGTGAGGTTGAAGAGAATGAAGAAAGTTGCAGAGCATGTTCATTCGGTTTGGGTTCCAAAATTACCGTGAGATTGAAGAGAATGAAGAAGAGTTGTAGAGCTTCGTCGTTTGGGTTCCAAAATTACCGTGAGATATGAAGAATATAGAGAAAGAGCCGCGTTAAGTTTGGGACGAAAATTAAAATTCCCGCCTAACTATATACCACGGTTGACCAAAAAACTGTGGTTTATATAGTAAGATGTTCAATATAAATGCGGTTGCCTAGGAACCGTGGTATATAGGTACCCTATATACGACGGTTCTCCAAGAACCGTGGTATATCCACTCTGGTGTCTATATACCACGGTTGCCCTGAAAACCGTGGTATATAAGTAACCTATATACGACGGTTCTCCAAAAACCGTGGTATATGCACTCTGGCGTGTACCTTAAATGACGGTTGCTATGAAAACCGTGGTTTAAACGCCGTCATTAAAAATCTTTTTTCTACTAGTAACTTTCCTTCTAGCTTTCTTTAAAGGGATACAAGTCCTCAAACCATCATCCACATTCACTTGAACTTGAGCTCTTTCCAACTACAATGCTGGTCAGAAGCATTGCTATCTTCCTTCTCCTTCCTTTTTAGTTTGGAAAGGAGTTCCCCACTTCTTTTTTCAGCTCGAGGTTCTCTGACCAAGATTTGCTTTGATTGTTGAAGAATCTGGTAAGGAGAACTCCTTGTAGCTAATAAATGAGTCCAATTCCCAGGCCAGGCCAATATTCCTTAGAAATCTATCCGCATATAAAAGGGTAGGTCAAGTCCTAGGACAAAACTCACTATCAAGTTTTTCCAAAATTCCATTTCACTTTGGATTTTCTTTTCTTCCGTTGTTATAGTTAGCTCTCCATCTTCTTCATTAGGCTTGATGTACTCAAGTTCAACTCCAATATGTTTCAGCCTATCATCGATGAACATACTTGCCCATGATTTTGAGGGATTAGAAGAATTCGGGATTTTTTGGATTGATAGAACATAGGAAGCTTAAGGTAAACTCCCTACCGATAAATCCTCATAGAGGTTAAGAAAACATTCAACTTCACAATAATCTCTTCTTATAATCCCCCTATCTTATTTATAACCACACACTTTCCATAATCCTAGTTATTCTCTAGGAGTAACTTTCCTAAAACTAATGATAATAACACAACAACTAACGGTCAAGATATGACTTCCTAATTAATCATGATGATAACTAACGGTCAAGATACTGTTTGACTTCCTAAATAATTATGATAATAACTAACGACAAACTTCTTTGACTTCCTAATTAATAACTACACAACTAACGATCAAAGACCCCTAGAACTTCCTAAACAATAACTACACAGTCCTAATGTTGACCGATTGGCTTGAGATTTCTCCCTACCTTTGGCTGGCGGCCAGATCAAATGGTGTATTCAGACCCTCCAAATCTGGAGTTCTCCTTCCTGAAAATTTCTGGCTAAGAGACTGTACTGGAGAAGCATGAACTCCGGAAGCTACAGAAAGTATTTCCTTTTCCTTCCCCCCTGTCGTGTGGCCTAGGAGAAGCTAGAGGATGGGAGGCTTGAGCTGCTTTTTCTTCGAGGAATTTGTTTCCATTGTAGGATCATCGCCCGCAAATATCCAGAGGAGAAAGAGCGGGTGGCCTCACTTTTGTCCTATGTAACACTTTACATGGGGTAGAAAAACTTACTTGCACTTATCTCTACTCTTTCTCTATGAACAATTTTAGTTATTCACGTGTAGTTGTTGAAACCAATATTCGATTTCTTATTACCGAGCCGTGACACTTTGTTGTTTTTTTTGTACATTTCACATTTTTATAAAGTTTTGACAAAAAATAATTCCGTAAACTTAAGAATAGGTTAGAATCTAGTTAGAGATATTCTATCAAGATAGATACAAAGATACCTGCTTCTCCAATGCAATCTTATACGGGAAATTTGATGGTAGCGTTGTTTGGTGGGATCCTAGACTTTCAATTACATGCTCTACACCTTGAACAACATCAGAGAATGATCTTCCATAATCTGCCCAACAAAGTAAGAAATTCATAGGTATTAAGCAATACATAATCAACTTGTGGGAAATATTATAGTAGAATGTGTGTCAATCATGTTACACTTTATTCAAATTGCGCATGCCCCAAATCTACGGGCATGTTCTCAAGCTATTAACAACCAGGTCATACAAAAATAAAAAAGTTGCGGTGTTGATTAACTTAGTGGAAGCTACAATTAAATCTAATTAATCAACACTTGACAAAAACATATCTGCACATCCCACCTAAAATGTTTAAAATATACCCTTCTATATTAGAATTGACTTTAAGCACGAACCCAGATAAAGCTTTGATAAGAAATATTCATCAATTACACCTATCACATCCGACCAATAATTACGAATCACCTATCAACTACAACTCCATACTATCAGCAAGGCACCTATATCACAGCCGACCACTAATTATGAATCGCTTACAATCAACACACTCCATACTATCCAGCAAGGCACCCAAATGAGTCAATGGCCAATAACCAACATCCAGGTAGTTACCCTATATAGAGCCTAGTATCTGTAGATGGGCCATTAAAGGGAAAAGTTTACTGTAATGGCCCAATTAATCTCTTTCTAGGAAGTTCAAGAACGCAGTACAATGAACTTTCGGATGTCGCACAAACACAGAACAAAAGGGTGTGTGGCTTCTGGATACCATAGCTTTGCAATGTTAGGGATCGAAAGACAAAAACTTTCACGTAGATGTAGATAGAGCCTATTAATGAGGGCCGAAAACCAGATGCTTTGATCCAGTAAAGTTGAACCATTGATATAACTTCAGGTGAAAAAAGGCATAACAAACAAGACATATAGCCACCAACCACCCAAACTGTCTAGAACTTCTGAAATAGCCTGGCATAAAGGAAATTTAGCAAGACAGTTTTCCTATGCTTTCTAAACGATTTCCAACATTCACAAAACCTTTTTATCAGAAGATGTCTAAGTAGATAATATAAAAAGATCAAAGAATTTTTGTTAGCTTACTTCTATTTACTTAAGAGGGATAGTTTAAACAAAGCATCATACCAAGCACTCGAGATGGCACTGCAAGAGCAGCAGCAGCTTGAATCCTAATTTTAAAATTCGAAGAATCACGGAGCAGTAGCAGTAGAACACTATACACAGATGGAGCCCTGAGAAAAAAGTAACTCCAATATTAATCATTAAAGACGATGTCCAACGAAACATAGAAATTGGATCTTGAGGGAAGGAAACGGAACAACCTTCATCTATAATAGGGCATGCTCATTTTGACAGCTTGCATAGTTATCTTAACTCTATTAAATTTATCAGTTTGCCTGCACGTGTTTCTTGTTTATTTTCTATTATTTTATATATGAAATGGTTTGGGAACCCCAGCCATCAACAGGTAAAACAAACTCAAGTATTCTTATCTTTATACTTCACATTCACAAGGATTGCGAAACCACGAAAAGAATCGACCTCAAAGCCCAAACAGGATTTCAAAGTGTTATAGTGTCCTTCATGCCGCTATTGAAGCTTCCCATAAAACGTAAGAACTGCTCTATCATCTCAACTGTATCTTATCAGGTTAACCTTTCTCCCATTCCATTAATGTAGATATACGAATGCCCGGTGGTTCTAATCAAGGGAATAATTGATAAGTTAGAACTTTTTTGTCTCACACTCCAATTCTCTTGGATTAATTGATAGGAGAGTAATCTACGAACAATTTCAGATTCCCCGTTATATAAAAAATATGATTAAAGTAGATGTCATGATATGGGTATTGATGAGTGAACAAATGAGCATATTTAGGAGTATACTCATGTGTTTTATCAATGCTCAACACTTTTGATGCTCATTTCTCCACTTTAGCTATTTTTACTCTAATTTTGTGTTTTATTGGTGCTCTAACACATTTATGCTTAAAGATGAAGAAAACCTAACTAGAAGCAAATTAGACAAGAGAGCAACGTGTGGACGTAAACGGATCTCATATTGGAGCTAACAAGAATCTGGGCTCTACAAGTGGTGTTCGGACATGCGTCCGACCCTGTGTTCAACACAAGCCGAGAGCAGCAATACAAAAGCTCGAAAGCTCGAAAGGTCTCCGGACATACAAGTTTGGACACCACTTAAAATAAAGCACATTTTCACGTTAACAGCAGAGAGAGAAAAGGAGTACAAGGGCACTCGAGCCCCAGCGCTTAAAATGATAGAAAAGAGGGAAAAAAAATAAAAGAGGAAGAAGAAATAGAAGAGGAAAAAATCTCACCTTCTTGGAAGCTCCCCTTCAATGTTTCTCTTTTATTTATATGCTCTAATGAAGGAATAGCCTTCTTGTACCCAGGGATGGTGATTTTGCCCCAAATCTCTAATACTTCATTGTTGAATCTTGACCTCCTTTATTGCTTTATTTTAGTTATTGTGTTAATGAAAATAATTATTGAGTTATGTTCTTAAGCTTGTCTACTTGTGATTTAAAGATTTGTTTAGGGTTTGCTCACTATGTTCTCTCTGTAGGTTTCTATGGACGGGTTTGCAGAAGTAGAAATCTAAATCGTGGGGCTAAATGAGTGTACTCGTTTCTCAAGGAATTTGATTAGAGACTACATTGCAACTTAGGAGAACTTGAGCTTAATGCTATCAATTGACTAGGTAAATGAATGACCCGTAGATTTCCAACTCAATTGTTAGGATTAGTAGACCAAGGTTTGACTATTAATTATTTAAGTGTTTCGTTGTTTAGCTATGAGTTCATAAATAGACAATTGATATTAAAAGGGGAGGGGTTATTCATCATGGGGTACATTTATCTTAATTAGTAAGTTTAGAGTTGTTTTCTTTGTTTCAGGTTATTAACCCAAACCAACAAAACTCCTAAAACATTTACTGCGCTTTATCTTTTGTGTATATATTTGTTTTTACATTATTAAATTGGTGAAAAGCTAGATAGTTACAAAGTCTCTGTGGATATGACATTTATTGTATACTTTGATCGGGTTTATTGCCCATTTAGTCTGCAAAATATATTCATTTATATTTTGTATAACAAGTTTCTTATTTACCCTTTTGTTATAAATTTTTTTTCTTTTTAGGTACCTTAATCTGATGGATGGTTACTACAATCAAGCAGAAGGTAGGTATGACTACTCTTATGAGCCAGAGAAAATCAATGGATTGTGTGTCATAGATGTAGAGGATACCATGAGAACTCTCCTTGTCTGGTTGCAATCTCTAGATTTGAGGCTTTAATGGAAGATTTGATCTCATCCATCAAGCTAAATCCATCAAGACACTAACCAACAGATTGTATGCCAAGAGTGTGGAGGAGAACATGAATATTTTCAATATCTGGTTGCAATCTCTAGATTGAAGAGTCTTATGGAAAAATGCATCTAGGTATACAATTCATACTTTGTAGACAAGACACCCTCAAAGCTGAAACAGAAACCATCATCACAACCAGCTTGAGTTCAATGCAAAAATTCAAACACAACTAACTCAGTTATCGTAACAACTTGAGAGTCAGATGGTTCATGAGTTGGAGTAGCCCACTAAAGATTTGAGCTACCCTACCTCTCCTCCTTTGTTAGAGCCAGAGAGTCCACCACCATTTGGCCCCCAACCTGAGTTTGAAGACAATCCATCAGAGGAAAGTCTCAACTTCAACTTCATGGAGCCCTTTCCTCCCTCTGAAGTTAACTATCATCACGGCTCCTCTTTTGTGTCTTACCAGACATTGAAGATGTCTACATCCTTGAAACTGAGGAGAAGCCATCACCTTCCTCTAAGTCCTCAAGCGCCACCATCAACTTCAAGGAGTCACCTTCATCTAACGTTGATTTCCGCCAAGGCTCTTCCTATGAGCTTCACCCAGTAGATGATGATGTTTACATCCTCAAAGTTGAAGAAGAGCCATCATCGTTTGATCTTCAATCAAGGCCATCTCCACCCGTGCACAATTGATGTTAGGTGGATCCTCAAGTTTCACCCGCTAAGTGCGGAGGCAGAATTTCTATTGATCCGAACTAAAGTGTGAAGACAAAGTTCACCCCGAGTTCTTCCTAGACCGCTCAATGTATGCATCCTTAATTTTGAAGAGGCCCCAACATAATTTGATCCTCGCACCAAGGGTCAACAACCTGAGCATACCACCTGAAGCAGATAGGTTGTTTATTATCAAATCTTTAGTGTTGAGGTAAGATTTCTCTTTGATCCGGATCGTTTCTCAATGATGCATGATGCCCACTTAACCCACGCGTTGAAGCACAATTCAACGTTTATATTTGATCCGGAATGACTTCAAGGTGGTATGGTTAGACATAAACCTTAAACAAGGGCAGCTCCCGAGAGACAACTCAGATAAATTTCACTTGTTCGTTTTTATTATTCTTTTAATTTTTAAGTTCTCCTTTGATTTTCTTTTTGCCAACTCTTAACCTTGTGTACAGCAGTCCACTCGTCGTCGAGCTAACCTAGTAGCTGAATCTTCTAAGGAATCTACAGAAACAATAGTTGAGTTAAGTTGCAGATCTGAGAAATTCAAGGCTTTCATGAAGACCCTTGAGAAACAACCAAATGGTAACTCATCTGGCAGCTATTCTCTCTCCTTCTCAAGAAATCACTTGGTCTCTTTATGCGGTAATGCCTCGCATAAACCCCAATCTAATAGCAGAACACTAGTTCCAGGAGGCATTGATCATACGACCTTTGCCAAAAACATTTCTATAACAATGATTCCTTCACAAAATAGAATGTTACAGCCAATGGTTCCCTTGCACCTGCTGCTTGACAAGGAACCTGTTTACCTCTCAAAGAACTTGGAACTAAAAGCAGTTTTAGATGCTCCTACCTTATTTGTTAACCTAATGTCCATTTCAAAGCTAACCAAGGATCTTAGATGTTATGTTAATTTCTCTCATTCTGAGTGTATTCTACAAGGCCTACAGTCGGGGAGGAAGATTGGTCATGCTAAGGAAAGAAATGGGTTATACTTTCTGAGGTGTTGGAGGAAAATCGGTCTCAAGCTTTATCCACCACCACCACAAACAAAACCATCTTGTTGTTTCATCAAAGATTAGGCCACCACCTTATAGCCTTCTTAAGCATATGTATCCTGAGTTGTTCAAAGGAAATTTTTTTATTTTATTTGTAAAGTGTGTACAAAAGCTAAACAACTAGGGGGAATGGAATGATATAGGGTGGGTTTGGAAACTATAGTGGCGTCACAACTTATTTGAATATGAAGAAATCATGGTTGTAGAACTGAGAGAGGCTTTAACTGTTTGTCATTCATCTGCTCATTGCGTTGACATTAGCTCCTGGGTTGTCAAAGGATCAACCTAGATATCAAAAGAAGTGACAACTACACTTAATGCAGCTCGAATTCTAGAGCAAACGGAGACCGGCTCAGACTTTCAACATATATGGTGGGGATTGTGCTCTCCAAGAGTTGAAATAGTTTTGTGGCAGGCCATCATGCGGGGCTTGCTGACTGGTGAAGCTCTGTTTGAAAGGGATGTAGTCTCAATTGGCGCCAGCCTGTGCCCGTGGTGCAAAAGAGAAATGGAGAAACTCGTGCGTGTGCTCATTTTCTGTCCGAAAATTGCAAGGGTGAGGGTTGATATTTTAACATGGTGGAACATCTCCTTTACTTTCAGGGAATCAGTTTTTGATACCTACGTTGACTGGTTTGCAGTCCCCCTTGGTACCAAAGGTAAGAAGATGTGGAAATAAACTCTTGCGTATGGTATATACTCGATTTGGATACATCGCAACAATGCTATTTTTAGATCGGAGACCCTAGATGTTGAAAATTTTTTGCTGCAAACCAAGCTTGGCATTTGGCAATGGACAAAAGAATGGTGGAAGGACTTTCCACTTACCGGCAATGCTTTTATAGGGGTAACATCCTTAAAGGATTACGTGTAAAGTACCAAGGTGCTAGTTTTTGGTATTCGCTTTTTTGGCTGTTCTGTGTGGCTTTTGTAGACTTTGGAGTTGGTATTCTTGTTTCTTGCTTTTATTTTCAGGTTGTAACTTTGGCTAATAGGTTGTAATTGGAGTTGGCGGGTACTCTTTTTCCTCCCTAGGCTTTTTCCCACTGGGTTTTGCCTAGGGAGGTTTTAATGAGGCCTAATATTTGCCACTCCCAATATTTTTAATAAAATGGCTATATGCCTTAATTATAAAAAAAACTAGGGTTTCCTTTCCTTTGAGTGATACAGAAAGTGCATCCCCTTTCCAACTCATTCATAGAGATGTTTGGGTCGTGCTCCTCTCGAAAACATTTATGGTACATTTCCTTCATTGATGATTGTACTAGAACCACATGGGTCTACCTTGTTAAACAAAAATCTGAAATCAGCAATATTATTCCGACCTTTTGCTCCATGATTCACAATTAAGTCCATACAAAAATTCAAAAGTCCGAATTGAAAACACCAAGGACTATTTTAACCACTCATTAACACATTTTTTCCAAACTCAAGGGATTATTCACGAGTCATCTTGTGTCTACAGCCCACAACAAAATGGAATGACTGAAAGGAAAAATCGTCACATCCTTGAAGTTGTCCATGCTCTCCTATTCCAAGCCAATGCACCTGAACAATATTGGGAGGAAGTTGTTCTAACAGCCACTTTCCTAATTAATAGATTACTTTCTTGTCATCCACTGCAATTTCCTCAAATAATTCCACCTTTACTTTCATTCATCTCCGGGACTTGAACCCAAAGTCTTTGGTTGCACTGCCTTTGTTCATATCCACAATACTCAAAGGGGGAAACTTGACCCTAGAGCTCTCAAATGCATCTTCCTTGGATATTCAACAACTCAAAAGGGATACCAATGCTACCATCCCACGGCAAAAAGAACCTATATCACCACTGATGTCACTTTCGATGAGACAACCTTTATTTTGCAATCCTACCACTACAAGAGATGAGTTATCATCTCCGACCTTTGAGTCACTTCAACCTTTAAGATTGTCACCTCAAGAATGTTCTTCAACACCTGACTTGACCAACAATCCTAACACCATCATTGAGAAACCAGAAACCTGTACCACATCATCTCACAACACATTTGAACAAACAGAAAAATTCACTCCACCGTTCCCATTTTTTCCTCCAACTTACAGCAGAAGGGCACCCGTTCCTGACCAAACACATGGCCAAAATTCCAACCTACAGGAAGGGCCTAAGCACGCAGCACCAGATATAGCGGCTTAAACAGCAATAGATTCTTCATCATGTTCACCCTCACCTCCACCTGATTCAGATCTTTATCTTCCTATTGCCCTTAGAAAAAAGTACCCAAGAGTGCACCAATAAACCCTTATACCCATTAGCCAAATTCACCTTCACGCACAAGCTTTCCCCTGCGCACTAGCTTTTCCTTAACAAATTTCAAAAGAGGAACCATACTTGGGATATTGTGGGCAAACCTGCTAGAAATAATGTAGTAGGCTACAAATGGGTCGTTACTTTAAAGTATAGATCTAATGACAGACTAGAAAGATATAAGGCTCATCTTGTGGCTAATGTTTTACACAAGACTATAGGATTAACTATGAGGAGACTTTTCCTCTGGTTGCTAAATTGAACAAAGATCGTATTACTCTTGTCGCTCATTTTGATTGGAGTCTATCACAGTTTGATGTGAAGAACGTCTTTCTCCATGAAGACCTTGACGAAGAAATTCATATGAAGACTCCACCAGGTTTTGCTCCACCTTCTGCAAACAAAGTCTGCAAATTAAAAAAGGCTCTTCATGGCCTTAAACAATCTCCTCGGGCATGGTTTGGCAGATTTGCTAACGTGATAAAGAATGCAGGTTACACGCGAAACAAATGTGACCATACCCTTTTTATAAAGCATTGATCATTAGCGGAGTAACGATACTATTGGTATACGTGGATGATATCATTGTTACACGCAATAATATGATGGGAGAGAGCAACTGAGCAAAAGTCGGAAGTAGAGTTTTGAAATCAAAAGCTTGGGCAAGCTGATATATTTCCTTAAAATTGAAGTGACACGATCTTCTAAAGGAATGTTCATCTCACAACAGAAATATCTTGTGGAGTGAGCTTGAGCATCACATGATCTCCAACTTTGAACTTCAAGTGCCTTCACCTAGCATCTGCATTCTTTTTCATTCGGTTGGAGGCAAGTTCCAAATTTTCCATTGCCCCTTAAATAATTCTTGTCGGTCATGGACAAAGTCATAAGTAACTGGATATTGCCCCGTTGCAGCTTGCTTCGCAGCTTTGCATGGGTTAGGTTGCCAGCCCATAACTAACTCCAAAGGACTCTACTTTGTGGCATTGCTTTTGCGCATATAGTAACCCAACTTTGTAGTGTCCAACAAGTGTAGTAAATTTTTCGAGAAGCCTTACCATAATACAAAAGATATTCCTCCATAAGCGCATTTATTCTCTTTGTCTGCCCATCCGTTTGCGGGTAGTTAGCTGTTGAAAATTTTAGTTCGCAACTGATAAGTGCAAACAACATCACCCAAAATTTGCTGATGAACCGAGTATCACGATCGCTGACAATGTCCCGAGGAAGGCCAAAATACTTGACCACATGAGCATAGAATAACTTTGGTGCCGTTTCAATCAAACAATTATTTGGTGTTGCAATGAAGACAGCATACTTCAAGAAATGATTAACAACCACCAACACTGAGGACTTACCCTTAACACTAGGGAAGACCGACATGAAGTCAAGGAAGATTGATCAAGAGAAGGCAAGGGGTTCAGAAGGCGTGCAACCTTCTTCCTCTCCACCTTGTCTTCCTGGTATATCAGACAAGACTTCACATATTTCTCAACATCCGGCATCATTTTCTTCAATTAGTAGTGCAACACCCAGCCAGGGTTACCTCCCACATCAATTGAAGTGAAGAACAAATCATTCATTATATGGGTCTCCTTGTTGTGACGTGCTTTGGGCTCGGAAACCCCAAGAACAAAACCGTGTGGCCTATGTGCCAGAGCGGACAACATCACAACAGTGGGTATTTGAGGATATTACATATGGTATGAGACTAGACCCAGGTTGGTGTGCTAGTGAACCCACGAGGCCTCTGGACACCCAAGGGGATGGAGCGTAACACCTAGTGACGGTTACCTCCACATCGATTGGAGTGAAGAATGAACTATTCTTTATATGGCTGGGAATACTTCTCCTTGTTGTGACATGTTTTAGGGCTACAAAATCCCGCGAACAAAACCGTGCGGTCTGTGTGACAGAGCAGACAATATCACAATAGTTGGTACTTGGGGATGTTACAAGTAGCTTCAACGGATTAGAGCAAAACTTCTATTAACCCTGATATGATCAGCCCACTTAGCATCATGAAAATCCCGCATTAACTTGATGTAAAGTTTACTAGCAGGGACCACAACTCGACTCCGCATGTTCAACAACTGCTCGTTAAGGTTGCCAGCATTGAATTTCTCATGAATCTAGTTGTATGTCGAGTCGGACTTCGATGCTTCCCTAATTCTTTCCATTGAATTACTTTCCACACGAGAGATAGTGTTTATCACTTCAACGCAATGCCGACAAAGAGTCGACAATAATAGTTTGTCAAACCTAGGAAAGAGCGGAGTTTAGATGTCCTTTGACGTGGTCCACTCTAGGATCATTCAAACTGTGGACGGGTCCATACGAAGTGCCCCGACGGACATGAAGTGGCCAAGAAAAACAAACATGTTGTACGAAAGAACAGTTTTCCCTTTTTCAATATAGCTCATCTGCACGTAATTGATCAAGTAACAATTCAACATGACACAAATGATCCTCCAAGGTAATGTTATACTCCCTCCGTCCTGAAATGACCGTTTTGTTAGTTTTACGGCACGTTTTTCCACTTCATTTGCAAAACTTAAATTTTAAAAATTATTTTATCTTATATGTTAAATATTGAAGTTAAACGACATGCCCAAATAGTGAACAAGACAGTCAATTTAAGACGGAGGGAGTGTAGAATAATGTCGTCAAGATAGACAACAAGATATTAAGATAACCAAACAAGGCATCATTCATTAGATTTCAAAAGGTAGCGGGAGCATTACATAGCCCAAAAGGTATTACAAGGAATTCAAAAGACCCATAACGGGTTACACATGTAGTCTTTCCTTCATCACCTTCTGCTATATGAACTTGTCAATATCCCGATCGGAAATCAAGATACGTGAAATACAAGGCTTTAGACAAACAGTCAAACAAGTCATCAAGTTTTGGAATGGGATGCTTGTTCTTTACAGTGACTTTGTTCAAAGCTCTATAATCAACATAGAGTCAAAGTGAGCCATCAACCTTCTTCTGGAAAGCATGGGTTATCCATACGGTTTTGTCGAGGGACAGATCTTTTCAGATGCCAGAAGCTTAAAGAGCTGCACCTTTAGTTCAGTAAGTTCCATTGGTGACATGCAATAAGGAGCCTATGCAGGAGGGGCAAACATTGGGACTAATTGAATTTTATGGTCTATGGCCCGCCGTGGGGGTAGCCTTTGGGTAGCTCCACAAACATCAAATTTGCGTACCTTTTAAGAAAAAGGCTTCATCTCCTAATTAACAACTTCACTTTATGTTCGTTTATGTGGTTAGACCACAACTAGCACAACAGCACCAATTCCGAATCCCCATACGGGTCAATTTATCCCACCAAGCCAGTAAGGCAACTCGGAGCACCTGATCTGATATGGACAGCATCAACAAAAAGAAGGAACGCATCCGTCATCCAAATGCCCTGAAGATGTATCACTAGTTCAGCCTTTTGACAAAACTGTAAAAGGTGATTCCAAGATCATGGAAAAGTCTTGGAATCTTTAACACCTCAAAAGTCTCAACTCCTATCCATATACCGACTTTTATTCATAATTCACACACGTTAAGAACGGGCATAACTCATTCATTCACGACCGTCGCAGCAGCATGCATTGAAGTCGCCAAAACTTTTGAGTGTCTTCATGACACTCAAGTCGAGGAAGTTGCTCGTAGCTCCTGTATAAACCATAGCCACAACAGTGTGACTTTGATTAATTTCTACCGCAACATATAGTAAATTAGGATACGGCCTAGGAGCGTAAAATGTAGAACGAACTACCTTAAACGGATGCAATAGGGAGTCGACAAAAGTTGTAGGGACAATATCCTAGCGCACGCTCTTTTTGGCAGGATTCAAGAGCGCAAAATATTCACTCGCTTGAGGTTGTAGCAAAGTGTGCAACACCACAAAAATAGCAAGTTGGAGTAAAGTAAGGTTTAGCCTTTTCCTTTCATAGTTCCTTCCAGGTAGATTTGTGGACCACTTACACTTCGGGGAGAAGGAATCTCCCTTCCTCTTCAAACTAGCGGACCCACCCTTGCCAGACGATGACTCGGGCCAAAAATCCACCAATCCATCTACGACTGCAAACCGGGGTGTATCAACATTTATCATGCTCATTCCTTCATTTTAGCTAGTTTTCATTTAGTTTGTGTTTTAATAGTATTTTTACACATTTATTAATTAAACAATATAAACTAGCTAGGAGCAAAGTAGACGAAAAGAACGAGACAGAGCAAATGGATCTCAAATCAAAGCTATAACAAAGAATCTGCGCCCTAAACAAATTGTGTCCGGACATGCGTTCGACCCTGTATGTCCAAATAGAAGCCAAGACCAGCAATCAGAAGCTCGCAAGGTGTCCGGACACAAGTCCAAACACCACTTAAAATGCAGCAGATTTTCACATTAAAAGCTAAGAAAGAAGAGTAAAGGGGTTTTCGACCCTCACGTCCTTGGAAGCAACCTTTCAACATCCCATTGCTATTTCTTATCAATTATCTTTTATATGCCCTAATGAAGAAATAGCTTCCTTGTACCTAGGGGTGGGAATTTGTTTTAAAATCTATAAAACTCCATTATTGAATTTTGAACTCATTTAATGCTTTATTTTAGTTCTTATGCTTAATAAAAAATATTTCTTCAGTATTTACACTCTTATGCTTATCTACTTGTAATTTGAAGATTTGCTTAAGGTTTGCTAAATGTGTTATCTTTGTGGGTTTCTATGGACGAGTTTGCTGAAATAGGAACCTAAACCGTGAGGATTAAACCAAAGTACTCGCTTCTCAAGGAATTTGAGATGAGACTAATACTGGGACTTAGGAGAGCTTGAGCTTAAAGCTAACGATTGAACAGGTAATCGAACAGCCTATAAATTTCTGACTCAATTGGATTATAACTAGTAGACCAAGGTTTAGTTATTAATTATTCAAGTGTTTTCATTGTTTAGCTATGAGTTCATGAATCACCAATTGATATTAAAGGGTGCAGGGGATAGAGATCCATACATCTTAGATTTGTTAGTATAGTTTTGGTGTTTTCTTTGTTTCAGTTTATCAATCCAAACCAACAAAGGCTCCAAAATATTTACTGCACTTCACCTTTTTCGTATATATTTATTTGTACATTATTAAACTGTTGAGAAGCTAGAAAGTTATGAAGTCTTTGTCGATACGACACTTGTTGTATTACTTCAAATAAGTTTACTACCTATTAATATACTAAATATATTTATATATATTTTACACAATAGGTGTTCAGATAAAAAAAAATCACTTATACGCATAGTATTAAATTAAAGTAAAGCTCGCCTGAATTCCATAATCAACCTCAAATTAACTGCTTGTTCAAGATTAGCCGTCATTCAAATAAAAACAAGAACATCAAAAATATAGTTCACTACAGAATCTTATCGACAGGCACGATCAGATTTAGGCAAGCACACAACTAAAGAAAAAGTGTAATCGCAAGCATAAAGCTGAATCATGTTACCAGTCCATGTGCTGTAGATCCAAATTCTCATTGAGAAATAATTTGCCCAAGGCGTAGCAAACATTCCACTGTACCTGATTTAACCCTCGTATTCAAGGATGGAGTAGCCACTTCAGCAGAAAATTGTCTCAAGAATAATCATTTTAAGGTAAGATAGACCACAAAAATTATTCTGGCTAAGGAATCAGGCTGACATGCGTGACGCACCTTCACATTCCCAGTGGTAATGCAGGAAAGAAATGCCTGCACAATTTGATCAAGCAAATTTATATCCATCCAGCAATTAGGCGCTCTGTAGAGGTGATCTTCCTGAAAATCTGTTGACATGAATTTTCGCTCGTGCTCTTGAAATGGATACATCTTGAAAGGCTACCCAGAGCTCTCACAGCATTTGCTTTTACCTAAACAGAACAGATTTCACAAGTTGAAACTTTTGTATGCTTATAGATATGAAAGTGATACAAACATATGAAAAGTTTGCATCATGCTTAAGAGCACAATCATGAAAACAAACACCAACTTTAGTAACTCCTGCCTCCAATTGCTTAATATTTACATTGGTGACACACAGAAATGACCCCGGGTTATGATGGTTTGAATCTAAGGAAGGGTTGTACTGGGAAAGTATACCACTTCCATGGTCAAAAAAGTAGGTGTCATGGGAATAGAGGCGGATGGGTTTTAGGAGTGATAGCTTTAGTGATCCAAATCCCGTGGTCCAGCTTGAGTACAAACACAGACCAAGAGGACTACATGGATAAGGGTGAATGGGAGCAAGGGCTGACAGGGTAGTTAGTGAGAATGTTTCAGAATAAAAGATATCCCCCAAACCGCACCACCCAAGTTCGAAGTGGTGTACCTAATCCAAATATTTGCCTCATTAAAACCTCTATAGACAAAACCGAGTGGGAAAAAAATTCTATAGAGGAAAAAGAGTACAAAATACCGGATACTAAACCCTTCTCCCTAGATCACAAGAACAATAAGTCATCTTTTATGTTGCTCGAGCTTACGAATCTCTCACTTGGCATGGAAAATTCCGGCCACCAGCACTTTGTCCATCTTCATACTCCGAGTTTGACTCTTTGCACCACCTTCTCCACCAGTAGTTCCTCGCCTCTAAAGACCAAATCATTTCTGCTACTCCAGATATTACACGCCCCGTAGAATAATGTGGAACGCCAGATTCTTCTAGCCTTTCTCCTCAACATTACAGCCATGCATCGTTGTATATATCTAGGGCAGTTTCTTTGAATATGAAAGTGACCTTCCACCAGCCTATTAAGGAACTCCAGATTTGCAAGGCTTCTTCACAGAAAAAAATGACATGTTCAGCTGTCTCCATTGATCTGCTACACAGAGAGCAGTAACATTGACCAATCAGGATGATATCACGTTCGAATAACCTGTCTCTTGTCATTAAATTTCCCAGCGCCAGAAACCAGATCATCAACTCCACTCTGGGTTCTGCTGCTTTATTCCACAGGAAGTTACAAGTACTTTCTTGGCTCATTGTGTCGTCTCTGTGCATTAGCTCCACATCTATTGCTCTAGATGTATACAATCCACCAGGTCTTCCCCATACAGACTCATCTTCTCGCTCCTGAGATGGGTTAGCAATTTGACAACATAGATATTAGTTCAGCTAGCATTACCACTTCATACTTGAATAAGGCCCTGCACCATTGAAAATTCCAAGGCCAGTTGTCCTCGATACTCCCATATGACTCTCGTTGTTTACTTACTTGAAACAACCTAGGGAATTTTTCCTTCAACACCGCACCTGGATTGCATATGTTAGTCCACAATTTTATGCACTCACCATCCCAATGTGAGCTATCAGTTATTCGTCCAGGATCTCTTGTATAACCGGGTTAGTAGATGTGGTTTGCAATATTGCATTCCACAACCCATTTAAGCTGTCTGACCATCGTGATTTAGTCCCACTATTGAAGCCACCAGATGTGTCATAAATATAGCAAATGCTCCTCTTCCATAGTGAATCCTTGTTTTGTGCGAATCTCCATCTTCATTTTGATAAGAAGCTAAGGTTCTTTGCTCTGAGGTTAGAAAACCCAATCCTCCCTCAGATTTTGGCCTACGTGGAATTTCCCTGTTTTTGCCCCAGAAGAACCTCCTCTGACTGGTAATCAATTTCTTCATAACCTCCTTTGGCATGACGAACAGACTCGCATAATAGCTAGGGATGTCCTCCAGTACTACTTTTACCATGACTGCCCGGCCTGCTTTTGAGAGGCTGTTAGCTTTCCATCTTGATAACTTTGACTCCACATTGTGAAATACTGGCTTCCATTTCTCCTGTCTTCTAGGATTGGCACCCAATGGGCACCCCAAATATGTTGTTGGTAGTGTCTTTACCACACAACCAAACGCTTCTTCCACCATAATTTCCTCCCTTTCTGATGTATCAATACAGTAGGCAACTGTTTTTTCCAGATTTAAGTTTAGTCCACTCATGTCGGCAAAACACCGCAGCACTAGATGTAACTCAGTGACTTCCTCCACTCTCACCTCGCTAAAAAGCATGGTATCATCCACAAATTAAAAATGGGACAAGGTGAGGTGATAACTTCCGATCTTTAGACCTCCAAATCTGTTCAACTCCATCGATCTCCTTATCATGCAACTCAAGGCTTCTGCAATGATCACAAATAATAGGGGAGAAAGTGGATCTCTTGGTCTCAGCCCTCTCTGTGGTTCAAAAGGCCTCGTTGGTGAGCCATTAATTAGAACTGAAATTTTTGAAGTAGTGATGCATTCCTTCATCCACCGTCTCCAAACTTCTCCAAACCCGAATCTTGCTAACATTCTATCCAAGAAATTCCAAGAGACACAATCATATACCTTCCGAAAGTCTATTTTGAATAGAAATCCCTTTTTCTTTCTTTTCTTCAGCCATATGATTGTTTCATTAGCTATAAATGGATCATGAAGGATATTTCTGCCACTAACAAAAGCGGACTGATTCTCTCCAATCAGACCTGGTAGCACCGCACTCAGCCTCTTCGCTAGCACTTTGGCTATCACTTTGTGCATGATCCTATCATGCTGATAGGTCGGTATTCATCCAAGCACACTGCCTCTGCCTATTTAGGTAATTTTGTATTCTTACCCGCTGGCAACTTGAGCCAGTGACAAAATAATAGAAGTGTGTTGGCTTACACAATTAAGCTATAAAGAATTCCGCAATATGCATGTTGTAGTCTATGCCTTTATTTACGTTTTAGTATTATTTATTTGGCTATAAAGTAAAAAGTAAATAGACATTATAGTATAGTTAGTTATATCTTCACAGGATAAGAATAAGAAACCACAAGAACTATCTATAGGGCTGCCCCCCTCGTTGATGATATGCACATTTCAAGAATGGCATCAACGTAGGATCGGTCCTCCCTCCCTCTTCTTCAATAAAGTCAGCCTACCTTCCCCCATCTTCAACCCTATGCACCAGCCTTTCTTTCCTCAACCTAAGCATTGCCTCCCATCTTGCCTCCCTTCATCTGGAAGCGTAGGCGCCGCCATCTGCTACTGCAAATCTAGGTAACAGCTATCTTTGTTCTTTCAAACTCAATGAGAACTTTCAAGCATTAACAGCACTTTTAAACAGATGCAACGTGTCATGGCAGTTGGTAGTCAAAAGAGCTGAATATCAGTATAACAAGCATATTCCTTGAGACTGCCAACGAGGTCTATGACTTCATTCTGTAATTATATTCTTATGCCAAGGTTGAGAATTTACAGTTTGATTTGACAGTTAAATCAACCACAACTTATCAGAGAGACAGCAGTCCCTTAATATGCACACTGCAACACTGGTGGTCAGGAATTAACCAATACTGCAGCATTAAGATGATTTGTCCTAAGGATGCGAAGCTGTCAAACAATTTGTTAACGAAGGTAGAGTGTATATTTTTCTAGCAAGTTTAAATCCTAACTATGATCAAGTTTGGGCTCAGATCCTTGGTTGAGAGCTTGCCTCCTTCAGAAAAAGTGATCTACATTCTGATGGCAGAAAAAAGTGTAGATGTGTCTTGCTGGAGCATAAACAGATGGAACACTGTTCAAGTATAGCACTCGCTAGGGAGGGATGAGAAGGGCAGAGATTTTGTAGTCACTGTAATGAAATATTTAGAAGAAGATATAGGTCAGGTAGTGTTACGATTCGAGGTGTAACTCCCTCCAAAACTTTTCTTCTCTTATTACTCAGCATGACAATTACAAACTAATCACTTTTCTTAAGTACTCTCCATTGGCCAGCAACTAACAGCTTAACAGCTTATTGAAAACAGATAACCACTAACGTCTTTGACGGTAAAACTAACAGAATTACACAACAGCATATTAATTCCTCCTGGTATAGACTTGACCAAAACGCCCCCGCCCCGTAGTAGTAATAGGTGACGTAACATCACCCCCTTCCTGAACTAACACCTTGTCCTCAAGGTGTAAAGATGGAAACTGCTCTTTCAGGACAGAGATTGGTTCCCAAGAAGAATCAGTCTCCGGACAGTCTGCCCAACGAACAAGTGTTTCCTGTTCTTCATTAGGTCGATGACGATAATCCAAAACCGCAGCTGGTTGAACAACCAACTCCAACTCACTGGACAGACCTGAAGGCAAGGGCGCAGGAGCCGAAACAGAGGGTGGAAGAGCTTTGCGCAGCTGTGACACATGCACTGTGGGATGAATCTGAGCTGTGGGAGGAAGCAGCAACTTATAAGCAACTTGCCCAATCTTTTCCACTATCTCGAAAGGCCCATAATAACGAGGGCTGAGCTTAGCATTCCTCTTCTTAGTAAGGGATCTATATTTATAAGGGTGAATCCTTAAAAATACCATGTCGCCAACAGCAAACTCAACATGTCTTCTATGCGAGTCCGCTTGGGACTTCATTCGTTGCTGAGCCTTGAGGAGATTTGCTTTTAGTTCATCTAAAAGCGCATCCCGTTCAGTCAACTGCACATCAACAGCATCAATCAATGAGCCAAGAAGGCTATAGCGCAACAAAACTGGAGGATCACGACCATAAAGTGCACGAAAGGGAGTGGTTCCAATACTTTGCTGAAACGTAGTATTGAACCAGTACTCAGCCCATGGCAACGCCTTCAACCACTGCTTTGGTTTCTGAAAACAGAAACGTAAATAATCTTCGAGACATCTATTCACAACCTCAGTCTGTCCATCCGATTGAGGGTGATATGCCGAGCTTAAACAGAGTGGTACCAGCCAGTTTAAACAATTCCTTCCAGAAACTGCTGATGAAAATTGGATCACGATCAGAAACGATGGTCTGGGGAAACCCATGTAATCTGATCACTTCCCTAGTAAACACAGCAGCCACCTCACGGGCTGTATAAGGATGCCTTAATGCCATAAAGTGGGAATACTTAGTTAAGCGATCAACTACAACAAAGATAGTGTTGATAGACTTTATTTTCGGCAGCCCCGTAATAAAGTCCATGGATATATCCTCCCAAACACGCTCCGGAATGGGTAAAGGCTGTAACAAACCTGCTGGAGTCAGAGAACTATACTTTACTCGTTAGCAAACTTCACATGCTGCAACAAATTATTTCTCGGTTCTGCGCATCCCAACCCAGAACACAACAGCCGCGATACGCTTAAAGGTGCGCAGATACCCGGAATGGCCACCAGCTGGTGTAGTGTGATATTCCAGTAAGATAGTCGGAATCAGCTGAGAAGTGCTAGATAGGACCAATCTCACATCTTGAAACAGATGACCGTTATGAAGGCAAAATGAAGGATGGCTGTCAGCATCCAGTTGCAACTCCTGAACAATCTTGCAGAGAAAAGGATCCTTCTCAACCTCTCCATCTACCATTTTCCATCCATCAAAGATTACCGACGACATGGGAAAAAGAGTGGGGTTGCCTTCTACACGTGAAAGAGCGTCTGCTGCTTTATTCTCCTTCCCGGCGCGGTAACAGATCTCGAAATCAAACCCCAACAATTTTGTTACCCACTTATACTGATACTCCGACATAAGACGTTGTTCCCACAAATATTTGAGACTTTTTCTGGTCTGTTCGAATCAGAAAATGTCGTCCCAAGAGATAATGTCTCCATTTTTGGACTAAACACCACCGCCATTAACTCCTTCTCATACACCGACTTAGACAAGGCTTTAGCCGTAAAAGGCTGGCTTAGAAAGGCAATAGGCCTCCCATGCTGCATCAGTACAGCACCTATACCCTTCCCGGACGCATCTGTTTCAACCTCAAATACTGCAGAAAAATCAGGAGGGGCCAAAGCTGGAACTGAGGTTAGAGCTGCCTTCAATTGGTTAAAAGCAGATTGAGTGGCCTCAGTCCAAACAAACGCATCCTTCTTTAATAAAGCAGTCAACGGAGCAGCAATAACACCAGAACCCCGAACAAACCGTCTATAATAGCCGGTTAAACCCAAGAAGGAACGCAACTGTTTGACAGTGGAAGGAGTTGGCCACGAAACAATACTCTTCACCTTTTCCGGATCAACTTCGACTCCATGACCAGAAACGATGTGGCCCAAATAGTCCAGCTTTGTCTTCAAAAAACTGCACTTTTTCATATTGACTTTCAGCTGATGTTGGGACAGTAAAGAGAGCACCTCTCGTAAATGGGCTAAATGGTCTTGGAAACTTCTGCTGTAAACCAGAATATCATCAAAGAATACCAGCACCGAACGACGTAACAAAGGCTTGAAAATCTGATTCATAAGGGACTGAAACGTGGCGGGAGCATTCTTCAATCCGAAGGGCATAACCAAAAACTCATAATGGCCCTCATGAGTTCTAAAAGCAGTTTTTGTTATATCCTCATCTCGGACTCTGATCTGATGATACCCGGATTTCAAATCCAGTTTAGAAAACACTTGTGCACCAAACAATTCATCCAGCAATTCATCTATAGTAGGCAGTGGGAACTTATCTGGAATTGTAGTATCATTTAAAGCCCGATAATCAACACAAAAACGCCAGTCTCCCGTCTTCTTTTTAACCAACAAAACAGGACTTGAAAACGGACTATTACTGACCTGTATAAACCCAGCTGCCAACAGCTCCTGAACAATCTTCTTGATCTGATTTTTCTGATAATACGGGTACCGATAGGGCCTTATATTTGGAGGGATGGAGTTAGGTTTCAAAGGAATATGGTGGTCGTGAAACCTCCGAGGGGGTAATGACTCCAGCGGCTGAAAAACCGCAGGAAAGGAATCCAACACCTGCTGCAATTCATTGCTTACAGTGGGGTTCAACTCCTCATCAGAAGAGGAAATCATATGCGACTGAGAAAGCAGACAAAACCAGGCCTCACCTTCGTCACTGATAGCCTTTAGAGTAGATTTAATTCCAGTTTCCAAAATCGAATAGGAAGGATCTCCCTGTAACTGAATCCAAACTCCCTTCCACCAAAACTTGATCGTCAACAGATTCCAATTTATCTGAGTTTCTCCCAAAGAGGATAGCCAATCATAGCCAAGAATCAGATCTACACCAGCAAGAGCAAACGGGAGGCAGTCTACTGTAAACTCAGTGCCTTGCAAACACAAATTCAGTCCCCGACAAATGCCACGACCCAGTATCGTCTCACCATTACCGATAGTGACACCAAATCGAGACGATTCATCTATTGGAATTCCCACCCTATCAACGAATTTACAGTTGATAAAATTGTGGGATGCCCCGCTATCCATAAGAACCAGAATCGACTCACCTTGAATTGTCCCCATCAGTTTCAATGTCCTCTGAGAAGCAAAGCCAATCGAGGAGAGTTGAGACAGTTCAGCTCTGAAACTTTTCTCTTCCAAATCTTCCTCCGGAGAATTCGGCATGATCTCATACGCCTCCTCCCCACCGTCGTCATTCTCCGTCAAGAGCAGCTGTAAACCAGCGATCTTGCATCGGTGGGAGGAATTCCATTTCTCGCCACAAATATAACACATACCCTGGCTTCTCCTCCGTTGTATTTCTTCATCAGAGAGTTGACGAAACCGATTTGAGTTAGCCGACGACAACGCTGAGGGAGCGGAGTGAGAACTGGAATTTGAATTCAACTTGGCCTGCTCATCGCGACCCGAAGAATTGGACAACCAGGCGACCGGCTTCTTAGCAGACAACTCCACGGTTCTGCTACTACTCGTGTGGCCCGCCCCCAACCCGCCAGAGGAAGAAATCCCTAATTTCTTGCCCCCAAAATTATTCAGTTCCTCGATTCGCTTTGCCGCTTTCATCAGATCTTGCAAACTGCTGACTTCGAACAAGAATAAGTCCTTCTTGATCTCGTCTTTAAGTCCACTACGAAAAATTCCTTTCAACGCTGGATCAGGAATGTCCGGTATGTACGTGGAAGAAAATACAAAGCGACGCCTGTAATCCTCGACTGTGGTCTCTTGTTGCAGATCGCACAACAGGTCCAATCTATCACCACCAGCCGTAGACCCGAAACGCTCCACCAACGCTTCTTTGAATTGTTTCCAAGGCGGTAATCCGGCGTAACACTTAAGCCACTCGAACCAATGCAGGGCGGCGCCGTCAAAACAAATTCCCGCCGAACGAACTTTCTCCTCCTCCACAATTCCACACAGGGAGAAGTACCTTTCCGCCTTGCAGATCCAGTCACGCGGATCGTCTCCAGCATAGATCGGTAGTTCCAACTTCCTGATTCAGACTTCGCGATTACTTCCTCTACCAATCTCCCCCGAAGACTGGGACTCACGCGGTGGAATCTCGTCTGACGTGTGCGGCGAACGACGAAGCAGAACTTGCAGATCCTTCTGCACTTGAAGCATCATCACAGAAAGGTTGTCCACTTTCCCTTCCAATCCATCGACGCGTACCGCCAGATTTTCATGTTCTTTCTGCAACGTCTCCATGCTAGTCTCTTTACCGCTTCTCGTCACCGCCATTCACAACTAGTCAACTAGTTACGTAGACTAGCTCTGATACCTATGTTACGATTCGAGGTGTAACTCCCTCCAAAACTATTCTTCTCTTATTACTCAGCATGACAATTACAAACTAATCACTTTTCTTAAGTACTCTCCATTAGCCAGCAATTAACAGCTTAACAGCTTATTGAAAACAGACGAAACCACTAATGTCTTTGACAGTAAAACTAACAGAATTACACAACAGCATATTAGTTCCTCTTGGTATAGACTTGACCAAAACGCCCCCGCCCCGTAGTAGTAATAGGTGATGTAACAGGTAGCACCCACGTAAATTACCCAATTTGAAGGAGTAGGTCTTGAAGTGTTAGAACAAACAGAGAGTGACTGATTACCTGACAGAGTAAGAGAGCACTGACCCACGTTAAAAGAAGCATTCTAAGGTCAGTCCAAAGAATCCAACAAACTATCGAGTTTCTTGGTCCCAGCTGAACTCATGATAGGCACTTCAGTCCGTTATTCAGATGCACTGGCTTGCTACGCCTGTCCATAACTTTGTATGTAATTGTTTTCTTAAAGATAAGGATTGGGCCTTTTGCATGACTTCCAATCTTTGATCCTTTCTTTCCCTCTTTAGCAACAAGTGAAAGACTCTCAATAGCATTTTCAATTTTATTCTCCAACATAATGCTTATTCTACTTTGATCTGCCAGCACTGTTGACATAATTTCTTCTAAAGGTGACCGATTTTGTAGCCATTGTAATGAAATATTTAGAAGGCTTGTGCATCTATAATACATATCATCTGTCACGGTATTGATATATCTTCAACCACCACACCCAGCACTTTTGTGACATTTTTTTTTCCTTGGTGAGTAGTAGTTGACTTAACATTCAGATCGAGCGACAGAAGTTCATCCTCCACGTGAGTGAGAGCGCTGATATTCTTGGCTGTTTCAAAGATAAACTGGTAACGCTAACGTTAGATCCAAGAGTTTTGATCTCAAATTGAGATTGCAATTGTTGCTCTAGTCTCTTCTTTTCTCGCTCATCACTTGCTGTCACAATAATATCATCAACATATACCAACAGTATAACCACTCCACCCGAGTGTTGAATAAACAGTGTATGATCACCTTGACTCTGATGATAACCAGCAGCTCTCATAACTCCTGCAAATCGCTCAAACCAAGCTCTTGGAGATTGTTTGAGACCATACAAAGCCATCTTCAGCCTACAAACTTTCTTCTTTGCGTCAAAAGCATCAAAGCCGGCAGGAATTTTCATGTAAACCTCCTCACGCAAGTCACCATAAAGAATAGCATTGAGCAAGCCCCCAATCAAAGTGAGCAGCAAGAGAAAGGATGATTCACACTGTATTGAGTTTAGCTACAGGAGCAAAAGTCTCTTGATAGTCTATCCCATCTGTCTGTGTGAATCCATTAGCAACCAGCCTTGCTTTATAGTGTTCCAATCTGACATCTGACCTGTATTTAACAGTAAAAATCCACTGCAATTAACAATATTCTTCTCTGGTGGTTTATCAACAATTTTCCAGGTTCTATTTTTCTCAAGTGCCCTAATTTCCTCTTTCATGACTTCTCTCCATTCTCTTTTAGCTAATGCTTCAGAAACAGTGGTGGGAATAGCAATTCTATTGAGATTTTGAATGAACAAGGCATAAGAGGGAAAGAAATGATCAAAGGAGACAAAATTAGACATAGGATAAAGAGGAGTTTGAGTGCACGTACGAACTCCTTTTCAAAAAGCAATAGGAAGATCAAGAGGATTATTGACTCGTAGAAAGCTGGAGTGTCTTCGGAATCAGCAACTGGAGCAGATTCTTGGTCCTGATTCTGCAGATCCATGGTCCCTACTCTCTTGGAATAAACCCTTATCAACGGAGGTTGTTCTTGTGCTGTGGGTTGGGGTTAGGACTTGGTTGTGGAGCTATAGGTGACGAGGTATTCTGTGGTGCTATAGGCGACTGTTGTTGTGAGGTTGGAGACGATGGCTCAATAGAGAGATCAAACACTCTATTACCTTCGGTTAGTGGTTGAGAGTTATTTTCCAGCCCTGGTTGTGAGGAATGTGAGTGTTTTTGTATAGAAAGAAACATCCTCAGCAAAAGTCACATCTGCTGACACATACATTTTATCTATGGATGGATTAAAACACTTGTAGCCCTTTTGGGTCGGAGAGTATCCTAGAAAAAAGCACTTGACAGATTTTGGGTCTAGCTTCCCACTGTGAGCATTGTGAACATGGACAAAAGTTGTACACCCAAACACCCGAAACTCAAGGTCATTAGAGACTTTAAAATCAGGGTAGACCTTCCGAAGACATTGAATAGGACTTTGATAATGAAGAGGCCGAGAAGGAAGATAATTAATATGGTGACATGCAGTAAGAACAGCTTCCCCCCAAGAGTTGACAATTCTTTCTCTTAGCTACACCATTTTGTTAATTATGCCCTTTGAATGGAAAAAACTGGTTAGGGACTGATTGAAATAGTCTTTGGCATTATCAGTTCGAATTCTTTTGATTTTTGACGAAAGTATAAAAAATAGGTATAATCTCACTTACATCACTCTTATTTTTAAGGAGAAACACCCAACTAAACCTTGTACAATCATCAATAAGTGTGGCAAACCATCGAGCACCGGATATATTTAGCACATTAGAAGGACCCCAAATATCACTGTGGATTAAAGCAAACGGAGTACTACTTTTATTATGAGAGGGAAACAAAGTGCGAGTGTGTTTTAGCTTGTTCACAAGGCTCATAAAGAAAACCAGAAACATCAACATCAATAAACAAATTAGGAAACATATGTTTCATCGCACCAAAGGAAGGATGACAAAATCGATGGTGATAGAGCCAAATGGCGGCAAATCCAGATAATAGAGACCGTTTTTCTGCTTAGCAGTTCCAATCGTCCTCCCCGAATTCTGATCCAGAAGTACACACCAAGAAGAAGAAAATATAGCAAAGCAATTTAGATCATTAGCCAGCTTGTAGCCAGAAGCTAAATTAGCTGACAAATCTGGAACATGAAGAGATGATCAGAAACAAAAAAGTGTCCCTGTCCAACAAGCTTGGCGGAAGAACCATTAGCTGTTGTTATATGAGAATTTAAAGAGCAAGACTTATAGATTTTGAAAGTTGGTGAGGAAGATGACATATGTGAAGTAGCTCCAGAGTCTATAATCCAATCTGGAGGAAGAACACCTTCTGAAGCATTTAAGCATGCTGAGAATAGAGAATTACCTGATAGAGTAAGAGAATACTGACCAACATTAGAAGAGGCACCATGTGATTTATCCAACAAATCCAGTAACTTTCTAAGCTTTTCTATATCAGTTGAACTCATGGCTGGAACTTCTGTTAGATTTGTCCATCCACGACTTTGATTATCTCGATTTTCTCGAAGATGTGGGTACAATTGCCAGTATTGCTCCTTATTATGATTGGACCTCTTGCAATGACTGCAGAACCTTTGTCCTTTCTTCTCTACTCTAGTAGTAAGAGTTGTACTCTCAATAGTATTCTTGACTTGTTTATGCTCCAGCATGACACTTCTTCTACTCTCTTCGGCCTTCACTGTGGAAATCACCTCTGCTAAAGAAGGCAACTTCTGTTGACCAAGAATCTGAACCCTAACTTGATCATAGATACGATTCAGACCAGCAAGAAAGACATACACTCTGCCTTTCTCAACAAATTTTTTGAAGGCTTGCACATCCTCAGTACACACCATCTTGACATTGCAATATTGATCAATTTCAGACCACCAGTTTTGTAATGTTGTAGCATATTTCATGACTGTTTTCTCTCCTTGATGAGTAGTGGATGATTTAACAGTCAGATCGAACAACAAAGCTACATCTTTGGCATGAGAGTATGATTGCTCGATGAAGTCTCATACCTCTTTTGTAGTCCCATGGAACATACTGGTGACACTGATAATCGGATCTATTGACTCCCACAGCCATGACATGACTATGGTGTTTGTTTCAGACCATGTTGAGTCATCACTGCTTTGGATTCTAACAGATACTTGACAACGCCTTTCCCAGTGAGATAAATCTTCACATATTAAGACCATGTAAGGTAGTTCTTCCCATTGAACTTAGAAGCACTATTAACGCTTAAAAGTTCCACCTTTTTGGGTTTAGACTGAGTTTTGTCTTCACCAGCCATACTAATTTTAATACACGACAGATATAAATTACTGGAAAAAGAAGATAGTTTCTAAATTTGATTGAGAGATGGAGTACGAAGAGAGATTCAGTGGAGGAATAAGGCAGTACGAAGAGAGATTTAGTGGAGGAATAAGATAGTGGCTGCAGATTTGCACGCCTAGAGATAGATGCGAAAAACGATAGCAATCGCAAAAAAAACGACAGCAGCGGCAGAACGCTCCCGCTCGATACCATGAAGAGTTTTATGAATCACGTATATACATAAATAGAGGCAAGGGCCTTATTTATACAGCCCTATAGATAGATTAGGGTTTTCTGATAGTTAGACTATAATATCTATCTTATTTATTTATTCTGTAACTAACAAAATTAATAAAATCTCTTCTAACTATTTACTCTCTAACAACCAGGGAAATAATATCTATAATATCTATCTAAATATCTATATGTAAGAACCAACCTATATTGTAGTAAATAAACAGAATAAGCAATACGGCAACAGATTTCAGTATACCAGAGCCGTTGGCAAAAAAGAGATTCAACACTCAGGTAGGTAGCTGCGGTGTAAGGTTGATTAGTTGGAATCCTCTTTTGTTTAAAAAAAGATATACCTTTTGATGTGTGTTCACATCAGATTATTAAGATCGATAACGCACTTTAATACAAAGTATAAGACTAAAGCTTCGACCAAGAAGCAGAGCATATCAGAAGTTGGTACTTTATCTGCATCATTGGCCAGTCGCATTGCACACTCTGATAACGATACTAAAATCTGGAACTTCAACGCAACATCTGTGAACAAACAGGAAATATTCATCACCCACTGCCTGCAGGTGTTGATACGAAAGCACACTTACTAGACTAATGAACAATTCAATAGCACAAAGCCCAGGAAAATGCAGAACTAGCAGCCTGACCTTGCATAGACTCAAAGCAGTGATGAAGAGATCGCATATGTTTGCAATAGCCCCATGTTGCTGGAATTCGAACCATAAACCAAAAAGTTGATATGGTACAGTACAAGACAATGAGTATTTATCGACATGTCACAGTACCGATATCAGTGATGATGGGTGTTTAGCTCATGGCATGGATAAAATTCTGAAGAATCTCTGCACTAAAGGATTGAAGGTATCACCATTAGAACGTGGCAAAACTATAATCATCAAAGTTATGCAGTTCCCAGGACTATTTACCTTTTTACAAAATGTCAGGAAGCACGTGATAACCCCAATGGCCCTACAGGGCAGCCGACCTTTACTGATGAACACATCTTTCGGTGGCAGCATCTACCTGGAAATTGCTTGATCAATTATCAAAGCATTTCAATTAAATACACCCATGCCAAATGACAAGACTTATGAAAAAACAGAAAGGCAAACTTACACAAGAGGAAGAAGGAAGGTCTTAGTTTCTTGTTTAAGAGAATAGAAGACTGGGGAGACTAAGCCGGCGAAACAGGTGATGGAAGCAGACCTAACCTTTTAATAGAAACATTACAATGAGATTAATATACGATCACATGAAACCGGGAGCAAGTAATTAGTCTGATTTCATGAGTGATAAATAAAAAAATAGCTTCGATAATTCAGCAAAAATACGTAATTAATTCTAGACTTTAGCCAAAGTAAGAACATCAGTACCGTAGCCATATACTTAGTGTCACTTATGACCCAAACTAGAAATTTTCTACAGTCTCAAAGGGGGGAAGTATCACATGAGTACATCAAGTCTGTCAGCCTCCTTCCTTTTGATTGCTTGTACACATAGCACTTCCTTCCAAACATATCTTCCCACGCTAACAACCCCAACACAGGAGCTTGAACACCAAAAACCACCCACAGACTGTAATCCGTAGAGGTTAAGACAAGGGATTTAGATGACTCCAACCAATCAGGAAGGAGTTGGACATGCCCTAGACTTCAATTACTGGTAAGCAACTCTTTCCTCTCAGACAACGTGTTTGTAACTTATGACAGAAAAGAGAGGATCTTTTTGATACAATGGCACCTCTACAGTTAGGGATTAATCTTTGGATAACTTAGAGAGCATGAGTGGGAAATGAATAGGGGAGATAAGCTGCCCAAGGGCCAGCCTCAAGCCTTCCTTATATAAGGGATAGCTTCCTTGTCACCAAAGATATCTATTCTTTTTAAATCTTCCTTCTTTAAATCCATAACTGATCAAATAAACCATCAATGATACAGTCACTTTATTGATTAGTTACCGTAGAAGAATATTCTTGCAAAGAAAATGAAACTCCCATGCCCAAGATTTGTCCGCGCAAACAGTAAAGAGAGGATAAGATCTTCTCGTCATTACCGAATACTAACAAACCCCCTTTAGTTAACGTATGTCCTCCTTATTTGTATCAGACCTCCTCTTGTAACATAACAAATAAATGTTAGTATATCTTTTCAAATTATAACAGTGAACAAGGACTCTTGTAAATCTTTTTAATCTTATTGCCTTTTATGTAAAGCAACACTTTTACTATAACTCACTTACCAAAATATCTCCATTAATTCCAATATACCATAAAGGCTATTAACCATACAGACAGGATTAAGTATATCAGGGTACACGATTTAACCATCATAACAATTGACCAAGGAAGGTAAAAGCCCACTTTTACCGAAACCCTAATTTTACTAGAGTAAAACCCTATTTGTGTTGCTGCGGCACCCACATACACCTGGATCTTGACGCTCACGTGTACGACCCAGCACACATGAGAAATACCCCAAAATTATATATCATAACGGTTTTGCGAGTATATTATATAGTTTACAAGTATATTATATAGTTCATTAGTACATTACATAGTTTACAAGCATATAAAAGTTTTTAGTAAGAGAAATCGTTTTAATAAAATAACCTGTTTTTAAAATAGGTCAGTTGTGACTTTTTAATGTCATGTTAATGATCCTTATGTTTTAAGATTAATTTGGTATATTTATTACTTTAAAACAAAGTTATGATAAATATTAAATGTATAAAGCAAAATCTAGGCACCCTGACCCTAATATCTGTATTAACAAAAGATATTCATGAAGAAGGGCATATAGATTGATTATTAAAATCCAGCAGACAGCCATTCAAGAACATGAAGTGCAAGAAGTCCATCAAGTTCAAAGTCCGTCTAACAACTCTTGCTTGTTGCATTTATCGTATCTGGTTCGCAAAGAATTGGTGGCTTTATAGGAATCAATCTATATCCCCTTCTTCTTGTATTTATCTTCTTAAAGCAGATATTAGGGCCAGGATGCCTAGATTTTTGAGTAAGGCCGGGATAGATGTCATTTATGTAAATAGCAAACTCTCACTTTCTTAGTCTTTTGGGTTCTTAGGTGGTAATTTCTTTTTCCCCATTAACACAAATATTCCTTGCCTTTTTCAAAAAAAAATGTTTTAAAGGCTATAACTGATTTTACTCGATTCAATCAATGTTACTTGATTTAATACAATAATTGTTGTTACTCTATTTTATAAGACGATTTTATCTTTATATATATATTGGCTCTATTTAATTAGTTGATTTTATCTTTCCATAGTTCCTGACTCTAATTAATAAGTCAGTTTTATCTTTTCATATTTCCTTACTCTATTTAATAAGATAGGTATTTAGACAGTCTAACTTCCCTTCAGTAATTAAACTAGTTCGTATTCCCTCACTGCCTTTCTATTTATTCCGATATGTCCGGCGGTTCCATTTGTCTGTATGTTATCCTCTATCACCTCTCTCCAATAATCTCACTCGGAGTCTTTCACTTCTTCCTCAATCTTTCATATCTCACCCTCCACCTTTCCCTCCCCTGCCATCACGACAGATAGAAAAGAAGAGATCCCTGTTATTGTTTATAGGCTTAGAATTTGTAGATGAGTAGTACTTGATTTCATGGTAAGTTGGGGCAAGTAGCCACTTGAATACCGGGTAAGTTACTATGTTCACTATTTTTTATTGAATATGTAAAAGTAAATTTTTACAGTGGATGTGAATTATGTGTGACCGTTGTTTGAGATTAATTGTTGAGTGATAATGATAAATGAATTTATTTATGGGACAAAATTATTTTGTAATGGACAATGGTGATTATTTGGTTATTCCTTCTAAAATAAATTAATGGGAAAATGTTGTGGAATCATTTATGAAAGAATATATGAAAAAGGAATTATTTAATTATGGCAATTAATTACACAATTTATTTTATCCTTGCTTGAGTGGGTTCTAACAAATTAAAAGATGGATAATAATAATCATCATTATGATTAAAGAATTTAATGAAGTGATAACCATGGTGCATGTGGGCCGTATTAGGACGCATAACTTTGAGATACTATAGAGTTAAGATTGTAATATCCTCCGTCAATTCAAACATAGCCACTTGGCAAAGTAGCGAGTGCTTTATAACTTAGAGATTATTGCCCCATGTATTGTAAGCTTTGTTATCAAGGATGATGCTTCACACCCCTTTACTCCTACACTGAGTAAACTACTAATCAACAATACTCACACTTGAAATAAGTGGTCAAAGAGTATCATCCTACCTCTAACCTAGCTACATAAAACCTCCAGCCCTAGGTCCACCACGGTTCCTTTATGCACCACTCCCCCCTTGAAGTAAAGACACCGTCATTCTATACCACTAAGGGATCTTGACATACACTTAGGGCCAATCATGCCATTCCTAGTCATTTTCTAAGCCTGTCCACTAGCTCTAGTTTGACATGATGCCAAAGGGGCACCTTTAACCTTGGTGACTTTCTTCGTTACATGACCAAGACAACTTCCTTGGTAAAGAACCCTACAACAACTTAAACTCTAATGATTAGGGTGGACTACCCGACACCTTCTGAGGTCCATGGAACTTGGATGTTAGGCTTGTAACAAGGACGTCAAGTTCTTCGAGTGAGGAGTATGTAATGCCCCCATCCTACATGAAGATATAAGTACTAATATAAGTGGTTTATACGGAAACATATTAGTTGACTACAACAAAAAGGCCTTCCACTTTTAAGCCCTAGTGAAGACAAAGAGTTTAAAGTGACTAGTATTCAAGCTTGAATAGCTTATGAGCTAGGTTGTTGGATAGTTGTTTATATGATGTTGTTATAGTTATTGTCCGCACCAGTGCCACCCATGGCAAGAAAACAAGCTTCCTTGGTCACTACAACTTTCACAAACAACAACCTAAGGGACAAGCAGTGGGAATAAAGCAATTATGAGGTTACAACTATACCTGGTTTTTCATCCGCCATGGGGCAGATCCCTAGGTTTTCTTGTGCACATGATCTCAAAACGACACTGCACTAATCACACATTCCTTATCTGCCTCCTCACGTGCTTGGGTAGGCCCACTCTTTTTCTTTCTTGAATAAACCCTCCACTCTTTTAACCCGAATACTAGGCCTGGATATGGGCTCCTAACATCCTGCCGCTCCTATTGCCTGACCATATGGGCTATCTCTAGAACGTTCTTTAACTCCAAGGATGCTCCAGTCATGGGCCTTTAGCCCATGAGCCACACAGCCTTCTTAACCCTAGAAATTTCCCTACTCATGTTAACTCATGTATCCATTTTGGTCCAACATGGATGGTGTTGATTTAGAGATACTACCGACTTTCTTTTGCACCCAAAGTCTACATGGGAGTGTGGTGCATCTACTGCATCACTCGGGACAACACACACTCACTTTACCTCCGCCTTGACACATCAAACATGGTAGAGTACCCATTGGGAGTGCAGGCCATCACAAAGGTTTTTTTTGCCTTGCCCTGGGATGAGTCCATACAACTTCCAGACGTGCATGCACCCTGCACCAAATGCCCAAGTTTTTTGCCCCATGATTGGGTGCCTTGCCCAGCCCACACTCGGGGAAGTGTTGCGTGTGTTGGCGCGGCACATATAATGTGCGCCGCTACGCCCCGTGCACTACGCGCCTTGTCTTAACGCCCGACGTCACTATTGCACGGGTATGCCGCTGATCATCTTTACTTTCCTTTCCAAATTGTGGAACTTCATACACAGAATCCAATTCACCTCTCAATTCCCATTCTCTTTAGGCAACGCACCTTGACCAGGAAAAGCTTTCTCGTTCGAGTTATGGACTTCTCCTCTGGTTTGGGGTTTCAACCCTACCAACTTCATATCACGCTCTAGGGGTTGTTTACGCCCTCTTGCATATCCCTCTGCAGCGCGATGCTCTACACTCCTGCGAGGATGCCCTGTGTCACTTCTGCCCTATGTCACATCAGCCCTGGTGCGCCGCTGAGCTTCTTCCTACTTTCCCTAGAAAAATGTGGAACTCCATGGGCAGAATCAGATTCGTCACTCAGTTCCTCATCCTCTTTAGACAATTCGACACCTGGCTAAAGCTCCTTGACCGAGAAAATCCTTCTCTTTATGTTGCCGACTTTTCCTAGGGTTTTGGGGTTTCAAACTCAGCCCAGCCAACTTTCCATCATGTTCCAGGGGGTTCTTCATCCTCTTGCACCAACATCAGCCCCGTCATGTTTATCGCCATCATCAACAAAAGAGACTGATCAAATCAGGGCTTTCGTGGCGCCGCCCACCAGCACCCCTCCTTTCTTCCTCTTCTTGCAACCTCTTGACCAATCTTGCTCCCCTTGACAATCCTTCACAGCTACTCGTAGGGCTCATCACAAAACTGCCACTAGCAAGGAAAGATTAGAACTATTCGTTGGAAAAAGCTTGAACATTTGTGTCGATGTAGGTTATTGATGGCTTTGAACTGCTTCAATAAAGAGCTTTGATTTGCTGCAGCTCAGATACCAAACTTGTCTCACAAAGTTTATACTCACTATGAAAGGCAAGAACTATACCAAGTCCCTGAGCCTCCTTCCCTATGATCCCTTGAAAAAACAAAGCACTTCCTTTCTACTAATCCAATAAACGTTTAATGTAGATGACAAACTATCCTATTCAACATATACTCCCTCTTGTTCTCAAAACATGCTTTTTTGGGTCCTAGCATTATTTTCAAAATATAATATGTTGTAGCCTTTTTTATCATCATCTTTTCCAATTCTACCCCTAATCTATTATTTCACAATACTGCTTTTCAAATTATTTCAATTTCCAAATGCAAAAGTAAGGGCAAAATAGTCTATTTTGTCTCTTTAATTCTTGTGTCTAGAGCTAAGAAATCAAGTATTGAGAACAGGATTGAGTAGCATGGAAGAAAGTTCTTAACAGAAGTTCCTATAAGAATGGTTTTAAGGACTGCGTACCTACGAAAAACTGTTCAGCATAATTAAAGGTAATTAAGGGTTCCTAATTTCAATTTCGATAAACAAGTGTTGAAATTATTCTCAGCATCGATCATATCCACATTAAGGTGCCAGAATAATTTAGCTTCTCACTCAAGTATAAAAGTCGTGATGTTAAATCAGAAGTAACATGAAGATCAAGAGTATAATAAGATTGCATTTGGTGAAAAATGCATCTATCAAGATAGATATGAATTTTCCTTGTGGCATGTAGTTGATTTATCACATAAGCTCCATGATTATAAGGCAAGCGAAGAAACCATAAAAATCTGTTACAGCTTTGAGAACTTTTTGAAGTTGGGAAAGAATACTACTGCATGATCCGAGTAACGAGAGAAGAACTTGTCACTAACCAGTCCAGATGTATGGCACAATGTAAATGGGAGGAGCTCTTCAAGTGCATCTTGCCACTCTATTAATCCAGGTGGACATGAGTTTGAACTTTCTGAGGTAGCTTTGGAGCTCCATGGAACATATGATGGAGCAGATGAAATTTTCTTACTTCTCACACAATCTGAGTAAAGGGAGGTTTGTACTAACTTCTCATCAAAAGCATCCTCAGTTCCCCTGAATCCGGTTCTTGCACGAAGAAACTCATCCAAAACCTGGAAAATGCCAAGAATAGATGACATGGTTTTAAGATCACACTCCCTAGATACAAATAGAAGGCATATCATGAGAGAACAAGTAATCCTCTAGAATCATGCTTATAAGTGAATATAAGTATGCCAAGCTCGCCCGCCCCCCCCCCCCCCCCCCCCCCCAACCAAACAGGTGGACATATGCTAAGCATAATTCTCTTCACAAGTTGTCTTTAGGTAACGCATCTTGACTCAAGGTGGCATTTTCTGTAGATGGCAGATAAAAAATTGCAAAAAGACATTGCTGGGAAAAAGGAAAAAATGATTTGTCAAAATAATGCTTTCCAACTTACTATAGCCTAATCTGAGTTATAAAATCAATGCCTAAAACACTATTTCCATCTGCCAGGATCTTAAAACTACTAAAGACAATCATCAAACCCTATACACTCTAGAAAACACCAGATGGGATACGATTGTTTCCTATCATCACCACACTAAATATATAATGTAAACGTTATTTAAGTAAAGATCTGTAATAATTTGAGAGAAAACAATCTAATTGTTCTTTAAATACAAAAAACAAGTGTGTGGTCAAGAGAAACCATTATGAAAAAGTAACAATAATCATACAAGCAACAGACCTTGACAGCTGCAGCAACAACTTTTTCAGGGCTTGATTCCTTACTACCAACAACAGTTCCTTTGTCTCCATAAGTTTCAAGAGGAGCAGATTCCAGAAAGCCCTTAAATATTCCCCAAACCTGCTCCCGAGTAGGAAGCACTAAATGAGGATAGTTGTGGTAAACGGCTCGGAGGGCCTGTAATGCAGTTTAACGAGGATGGCATCACTTTAAAGAGATTATAGACACATTCTTTGTGAGAAGGATAAGTAGAAAATGGAAAAGGAAATGTAGCACGAATAGTTGGAATTCTACAGTGTTCACGACTCTCATTTATCTTGTTTGGACATAAAGGCATAATCAGATTTATAATGACCTTTTTGTACAGTGCATGCCTGTTCAAATGGTGAAATTATAAAGGCTTCGTTTATTATGTAGGTCATACGTTTTCAGAGATCCATGAGATCTTATTATTATATTTTTCTAGTTATAAAAAAATGCATTGTTAAGAATAGTTCATATATCATAAAGAGTCTCCAAAAGATTAAAATGCACAGCTTTTTAAGCAGCAGAAGAAATAGAAGTCATGCTATGTAATCACTATGGGAGTTAATGGAGCCAAATACTGGTAGCAGCATGTTTATAGAAATTGCCAAAGAGGTCAGGGAGTTTATCCAGCAATCACTAGCATCCCGACATGAAAGTCTGCTGTTTGATCTAACAGCTAAATCAACCACTACTCATCAAGGTGAGAAAAAAAATAACTGGACATGCTACAACCTGGCAAAATTGGGGTTCTGAGAAGGATCAATACAGCAACATGAAGATGGTTTGTATACAGGATGCGGAAGTTTCCAAATGATTTGTTGAGCAAGGCAGATTGTATGTTTCTCTCACTGGGCTTAGTCCAATTTATGGTCAAGAGGTTCAGATTCTTGGGCAAGAACAACGATCTTTCTTTAAAATAAGAAACTTCCACAGTGAGAAAGGCAAAAAAAAAGTAGTGTCATGCTAGAGAATAAACCAATTGGGACTATTATGGCGAGTACTAAACTCACCACTACGGGATGGAAGAAAAGGCAAATGTTCAGCAGATATTGTGAGGGGTCCACCAGCCAAAGGTACCCCGACCAAGTCAAAGCCTTATAATGACATTGCAAATTGCGGCCAGGATAAAATATTGCCGAAAGTTACACCCTGACATGCTTCTTGCTAAGTTCCGAACCGCGAAGGAAACCTGGAGGATGGTGGTGCTCGCAAATGTGAGTGAAGAAATCAAACTTGAGCCTGTCCTTGAGGTGGATCGCTACTTGTTGATGGCCAAGCCAAAGATACAATTAGTGGTACATCTGATACGGATACACGAAAAGAATTGTTGACTCTCAAGATACAGGTTTAACAAAAATAGCAGACACCATTGAAGATAGAGGGAAGTCAAAAGCACCTTGTCCGAGCGGCTCCTCATTGGAACTCTCTCCGCATCCAAGGCCTTACATGTTGGGGTGGCTCCAGAAGGGGACCGAGACGCCTATGAAGCAGCAGAGCTAAGTCCATTTCGTAATAACAAAAAAAAAATTAACGATGATGTGCTTGATGTGGTGTCCTTGGCAACCAAGTGTGCTAGGTAATTCCTACTTATCAAACATTGACTTTGTCCACTAGCGTCGAGCCCAACTATGCGAATGGGTCAAAGAGGGAAGAAATACATCATTCACCCTACCTGATTCCAAATGGAGTGGACCTTGTGATAGTCACCCAAGTCAAGCGGTTACCCTACTGTTCAACCGGTCACTAGAAGAATCTTTTACAGATACTGCTCCTTCCCTCGCTTTACATATCTCTCAAGACACGTCCAAGTTCACTGAGCTCATTACAAAATATGCTGACCTGCTTTCTGAAATAGTTACCTTGCCTCCACATCAAGTTGTGGAGCATAAGACCCAACTTCTATCGGATGCGGTCTTGCCAAACCTCACCATGGTTCAGAACTTGGTCATTGAGAATGACGAGATCTACAATCAAGTGACAGAGTTCTTGGAAGTTGAGGTTATCAAACCGAATTGCTCAATTTAAGGCTCCCTATTATGTTGGTACCCAAGAATGAAGGGGTGGTGCATATGCATCGATTATCGGGCTCTTAATATGAACACTATTAAGAACAGGTACCCACATCACGTATTGATGGCTCTTAAATCAGCTAAATGACATTGTCATCATCTCCAAACTTGACCTTAAATCAAATATACCACCAAATTTGGATAGCAGAAGGTGAGACCTAGATGATGACGTTCAAGACGGACAAGGACAATATGAATGGCATATGATGCCATTTGTGTAGTGCAACGCCCCTGCTCCATACGACTGATGAATGAGGTATTTTGACCATTTACTAATTAGTGTGTCATTTTCCACCTCGACAACATATTTGTTTCTAGCAAATTTCGGGAAGAGCATCTCACACACATCCACCAAGTGTTTGAAGCTCTACGTTTAGAGCATCTATGGTTGAACAAAAAAACAAGTGAGATTGGCCGTGAGATGTTTAGCTATCTTGGTTTTGTGGTTGGCCAAGGAGAACTGCATAAGGATCGAGAAAATTTTGGGGTAATTCACCACAAGACACATCAATGAACCGTCACCATAGTTCAAAACTTCATGGTTGCTAGTCATATTTACGTAAATTTATTTGACGATTTTCCCTCATTGTCACCCTGCTGCACGACTTAACAAACAGGATGCACATTCAACTGAGGAGAAGAGCCCCAAACTCTAAAAAAGGAAATCAAAATAGCACCAGTCCTTGCACTACCTGATCTACGACAACCCTTCCAACTAGAGGCAAATGCATCCGTCTATGTGATCAGGGCAGCTCTAATTCATTTGCAGCCCTGACGGTGGCGACCAAGTATGGTTTTTTTTTTGGAAGCTCATACATCCAAACTCACCAGCCACTTTGGAGTTACTAAAACTGTACACAATCTGACACGTCATGTGCACCATTTGAAAAGAAAAAATAATAGTCAGAGGTTACTGAAGTAATCTAACGTTATCAGCTAGGATCCTTTTAACGACAATATATAACTGAATTTGAACAAAGGTCTAAAATATAGGTATAGGCCCCATGTGGATCATTTTTGCTTTATTCAAAGTGGTTAAATTCGATTAAAATAATCCTAAAGTGTGACTGATGTAATCTGGCATGTCATTCTTGTTTTTATCAAACACAAAATACTTCAAGTATAGATTGTTGATAGTTGTCTAAAAACAATGAGTTTAAAGAGAATAGTCCAACTGTCAACAATGAGCCCACTAATGAACGAAATCTTCCTAAGGTTTCAGGAAAGAAGCTGTGTACATGCACTCAAATGCCTCTTCCTTCCATGTTTGATGTCTCTTTTGATCATTTTTTACCTTTCTGTGCCGCTTTGGATCAAAATCTCAATAAAATCGCCAAGAGCTCTAGACAAAATAAAATGCAGGAGAGTTTGACAAATCATATTGAAGAATATTAATTGATTGTGGGTGCACTATTTGTCTTACAAACAGGTCAGACAGCAGTTTAGAGCGGTACAAAACAAGGTAGATTGAGAAGGACATATAGAACAGAAAACCAGAAAACATTTTCTCCTGGAGCTCACTAGCGGCTCAATTTCATAAGATCTTGCTCATTATGATGGTCCTGCTTCTGGTGTACTTTTGTTGTGTGTAGTTTTTTCTTCTGTCAGAGTGTAGTTGCAAAAAATGCATAGAAGGATGGTAGTACATGATGTAGATTTAAAAATACAAACTTTTGACTTTAAGACCACAAATAAGTACTACCCAAATGCCAGAATAAGCAATACTAAGGTCCTATGTAATGATTTTCTAAGATTCATTGTTGGTTGTTTCTCTATATGTTTTCTATAGCCTATCTCTACAGTAACTGATAGGAATATAATATGCATGGACAAAACCATACAAGTAACAGAATTTTATCGGATGTCCCCGAAAGAACGTACAAATAACAGAATTCTATTAGTACCTGTAAAGCCTCAAACTTATTTTAGGATTTTGTGATTGATTGGCAAGTTGAAGCAAAGTACTTAAAATACCATCTCCAGGCCTCCTCATAGTCAAACCTAGATGAAAATTAAAAACATATTACACATCATATAGAAGGATGTAAATAAATTGAGCTCCCGATCAGACGACAAAATGGAGCTTCATACTTGCAACTTTTAAGCAGAAATTTCATCTCATTTGTCATTAAACTTGACAGAAGTTCAAGCGAGTCAGATGTGTGTGAGTAGAGAGTGGTGTTGTGGAACTTATCAAACAAAAATAATGACGAAAGAAGATACACAGGAGCTGCACATGAGATTTTGAGATGCCAAATGGAAAACTCATTACACGACGCATTTTGGAAGGATAAACTTGATAATATAAGCAGATAAGAAGACCCAAAAGAGAATGAGGAGAGCAAGAAGAGAAAAAAAAAAAAGACAACAAAACCTCCGCTATGTTTAAACATGGAAAGTGCAAGATAAAAACACAGTTTCCTAATTACAAATTCCTTTCCCCAAAGATCTTGAGATCATAATTTCTAAACAAGGACATAAAATGACCCATTAATAATCAATCCTGGTCCACAAGAAATTTAAATATTGGCAGTATCGTAATAGAGCCCAAAATCCAAGATAGTCTAAACCTTAAATTAAAACACAGTATCTTGTCACTCTGTATGTTATCACTGATCAATATTTCAATTGAGAGTGACACCAAATTATGAGCCGCCAACGGGCGAACAAGTGACTTGATTTTAAAAGTGTGGGGCACACCAACTTCACTTGTTTCACAGGGCACTACAAGATGCCAGGATGATCTCGTAGCCTTGCCCGTCACAAGCTTTTTGCAGAACAAATAAAGGAAATTTAAGAGATGACCTCAGCACAACCCAAAGAATAACCTAATACATGCTAACACAAAATGATGTTCCAAGATGCACCTGAGGAGAATAGGCCAATGACTGGGGGACATATGTCTCATATTCATTTACGAAGTGTAGTTACGCCTCTGGCCCCTATAGATAGGATGTTTGGTCAAATTTATGTTAGGAGACGTCAGTTTGTGGAACATTTATGCTTTAGTTAGTTGTTAAGCTTTAAGGGCATTAACGTAATTCAATTAGTTGCCATTTGTGTTGTTTCAGCTTCCCAGCTTATTGGTTGGCTACAACTAGTGATTATTTTCATTAACCAGCAATTAGTAAGTACCTCTAAAACAATTTCTTAAAATATATGTTTTAAATTAGGTGTCTATCAAACGGTTAGGTTTTTATTTGTTTGGGGATTGTTTAAGAAGAAATTTGATCCCACTCTCAACACCAAAATGTTAGTGGTAAAATCAGTTCAACCTAGGCTAACACCGTACGCCAGCACTTGAGGGCTAAGGCTTTGGTTTTCCAATATGCGTGTGGGACAGATTTTAAAAGACAAATGAGCCAAACATTTATGTGCTTCAGTCACTTGGAAGACGACCTAGTCCATGGGTTTCAAGGAATCCCATAGAGGTTTTCACTATATACGAGCTAGTATTACAAGCCCAACTGAATTACAATAGAGAGAGAGAGAAGAGCTCAATAGGTGATTAAGATTGTTTTTATATCGAAGGATGAAGGGTTATTAGTCTCCTTGCATTGTAAGCTGGGGCGGAGCTAGAAACTTTTGGGGGGGGGGGGGGGACAGAATTTTTCTAATATCTTAATTAATATTAAAAATTAATTTTAACTTCTCAAATTAATATAAATTTAAAATATTTATAATCGTATTTTTATAAATTAATATTATATTAAATTTAATTTAAAAATTGAAATATATATTATATATAGACATTTTTTTTACCCTTTTTTACAAGTTTTAAAAAAGTTGTGGACTAAAATTTTATGCTAATGCCAACAATATAGAACAACAGTTCTAAACTAATAGCTTCTTCTAAAAACTTCTTTAAATAATTATTTGGGAAAATTATATTACCCACCCATGAGGTAATGCCCACCCTGAGGTATTGGGGAATTACAATGCCCACCCATGAGCTTTAGAAAATTACAATATCCACCCATGAGATATTAAGAAATTATAGTGTCCACCCATGAGTTTTAGAAAATTACAATGCCCACCCATGTACTTATCAAAAAGAGGTGAAACCGAATATGTAAAGTAAGGATTACCTTAAGAAACAACTTAGACAATGGTAAAAAAATTAAAAAACCCCTAAATTAATGTTATATGACCATTTAGAAGTCAAATAAATGAAAGATGCCTAAAAATAACAAAATAAAGAAATAAAACTAAATAAAATGAGGTGAACATATATGTATTCCTTGTAATTTTTGCATGTTTTTTCTTCATTTCATCACTCTAATGTTGCATGGTGTAAATTAGTTTTTCTTATTGTTTTACATAATTGAATTGATTAATCAATGTGAATTTTATTTAGATCTTTGATTTTCACCTCATTTTGATAAGTATATGGGTGGGCACTATAATTTTCTAAAACTCATGGGTGGGCATTATAATTTCTTAGTATCTCATGGATGGGCAATGTAATTTTTTAAAGCTCGTCGGTAGGCATTGTAATTCCCCAACACCTCATGGGAGGGCAATGTAATTTTTCCTAATTATTTTGAGTAATTCTAATATTAACTTAATTTGCAAATTTTGTAATATAAAGCGGAAAACACTTGTAGTATGGATAGAAGGGCACATAATTACTAACGCTGGCATAATAATCAGTTTAATTAAGACTATATTGCTAAATTAAAAATATTAAGAGTTTTCTTACCAAATATAGATTAGAAATGATTTTTATAATATAAATCCAAAACAAATATTACATATTTACAGAAACAAATTGACAATAATAGTAGTATGGTGATATTATGGAAATACTTTACAAATGTTAAGGGGCGGCCAATATTGGCTATTATGTTGTTCTTACCCCCCCCCCCCCCCCCCCCCCCCCTCCCCCCCTAATTGTACAGCCAAGCGCTTGTTATCTACAATCCCCACTTCCCTCAAAGAGACGAATAGGTAGGCATGTGTTGTACACTTGTACTTGTCACTTTGAGCCGCACCTCAAGACCTCTAGACGTTCAACTATGTGCGCTCCATATAGGCTATTGTCTCCCGGCTGGGGCACAACCTGACGCACTAGATGCGCAGCCAGACCCCGCTTTTTCGTTTGAGGAACAAAAAGCTCATGGCGATCTCCGTACAATTTTCAACAGCTACCTACTACCTAAGGATGCGCTGGCCAATGGGAGAACATAGCAGCTCTACACTTGTCGACTACCTTTTGCACTTGGCCAGCAGGCTTTGATTGTGGGGATGATCTTAGAATCTTCCAATATTAGTCGAGCAAGGTCACATTTGTTGGAGGGGTGAACGAAACAAGCCTTATAAGAGTGCAAACACTTGTTCATGATAGACGCGTTTTGAGTGGTGTACTTAGTTAACCCGCATAAACAAAACCGAGACGCTTCGGTCAAAACATACAATATCTACTAGCAACTTGAAACTGAATTGTTACACATTGTATCAAAGTTGGTGGTCATATTGGTGGTCATATTGGTGTGTCAGCAGCCAGCGAGGGAGCGGGGCTCACTCCATCGGGGGTGAGTGGTGTGCCATGTACGGCTCCCACATCGATTGAGGGGGCGAATGAAGCACGTCTTATAAGGGTGTGGTAGACGCATTTTGGGTGGTGTACCTGGTTGACCCTTAAAAACAAAATTGTGAGTCTTCAGTCAAAGCAGTTTGCAAAACTTCCCATGTGACAAGCTCCTGACACACCCTGCACTTGGAGCAATATTTCCCTTCACACTTGCAACTAGAACTTGAGTGCCTAGAGTAAGTGGTCGGCATGTCTGCACTTGCAGCTGGGAAAAACCCATGTTATTAATAAATTGGTATTTACACCCTAGGGGTCGATACCATTTGGGCTTCCATCTATGCTTCTCTCTCTTCTAGTATATGTGTTACTTTTCTCTTTACAACTAGTTGTTGGTTAGCAATCAATTATGTTTGTAAGTTGCTTACGTCTATATGCCAAGACTACAAGGACTCAATGAGAGTGTGTGAATAAGATTGGCCCTCTTACGAGTGAGATTTGGAAGGAACCTACTCTAACGAAGGACCCATACACGTTGGTATCAGAACAGCAGTCTAGGGCAAATTGTCAATGGGGGATACATGAGGTGGAAGTAAGGAGAGAGTTGGGGATTTAGAAAAGATCTAGTTGTGACAAATGTCCAGATAGCGGCAAAGCGGAAAGATCACCAATTATCATTGTAACATTATTGAATATCAACTGCAAAAAGTGTCATTTCTACCAACCCAAGTTGGAACACTTGGTCATTTGATTTCAGCCTAAGGTGTGGAAGCTGATACATCAAAAGTCAGATGTATGCTGGCTTGGCCAGTGTCATTTCTGTCAAGGAACTTCGAGCCTTCTTAGGCCTTGCTATTATAAGATGTCTGTCCGGAACTATGGGTTGATTGATGCACAATTTACTACACTATTAAACAAAGAATACAATCCAATGGGACTCTACAATTCAGGGGGTGTTTGATGCATTGAAATTTGCACTTTCTTCATCTGCCTGCATTACCAAAGTTTACTGTATTTTCGAGGTAGAAACAGATGCATCTGGTAAGGACATGGGTGCTGTTCAGAAGCAGCGAGGGCGCCCCATTGCCTTCCTTAGTCAGGCTTGATCTCCTACGGCCCAACTCAAGTCAGTTTATAAAACAGAACTTAAGACAGTGGTCTTGTTGTTTGGTCTATCCAACAGCCACTATTGTTGTAATTATTACATGACTAGTGCTGTAATTATTAAGTGTCTAGTGGCTGTTCAGTTGTAGTTAATTATTAGTGACTGTTCAATTGTAACTCTTCAGCTGATTGTAGTTCCTAGGCAGAATCTCTAGAATTCTCCTCTCTCTTACATAGTTCTAGAACTCTCTCCTCTCTTAGACATTCTCTCTATAAATATAGGGCTGTATCACTTCTCAAAAACAATCATCATATCAACGATTACTGCTGTAAACTTCATGGTATCAGAGCAGGTTTCAACCATAGCCACCACTTTCTTAAAACACTAAACATAGATAAAGGGTGTCTTCACCCAAATCTCTATTCCTAAGGGTGTCTCCGCCTAAACTCTATTCCTAGGGGTGTCTCCACCCTAAATCTTCTGCCTAAAAAGGTGTCTCTACCTTCTTCATCCACCCCACTTTTTTTTTCTTCTTCATCACTATGGCTGAGGAGAACAAATTTGATTCAAATGCTGTTGCATCTGCTGCTGCTGCTGCTATTACAGCAGCTTTGAAACCAAACAAGACTGATCTTGCTCCTATTGATTCAGCCTATAAACTGAATGGCAAGAACTACTTGATTTGGTCTCAGCTTGTCCTTACTCGTCTAGAAGGGAAGGAACTAGACAATCATCTCACTCAATCAAAACCAGCTGACACTAATGAAGGTGAATGGAAGAAAGTAGATGCCAACATACGGTCATGGTTATGGGATTCAATGGATCCAAGCATCAGCATCACATGTATGTTTCTGAAAACAGCAAAGGAAATCTGGGAATATATCCAGAGATCCTACTCAACAGCAAAGGATGCTGCCTTTATTTATGACCTCTGGCTTAGGTCAATGACCACCAAGCAAGAAGGACTATCAGTCTCGGAATATGCTACCAATCTTCAACGGTGGTGGTCGGAATTGGATCAATACCAAAGCATCAAGTGGGAGACCACAGGAGATGCACTTCTATATCAAAAGGCAACAAACCAGCAGCGTGTGTACTGTTTTTTGGCTGGTCTAAACCCAGAATATGACCAGGTTCGAGTTCAAATTCTTGGAAACAAGGATCTGCCTAATATAGAAGAGGTCATTGCTACTGTCAAATCAGAGGAAAGTCGCCGCTCAGTAATGCTGGAAAACAAGACAACTGAAAGCACTGCCTTTACTGCAAAAGGGGAACATAATGTTGGTAAAACAGGAAGGTGGTGCAGTCATTGTAAAAGGTCAAACCACAACAATGATCAGTGTTGGAAACTTTATCCCCATCTGCAGAAAGAACGCAAGAAACGAGGACAAGGGGATGGAAAAGCCTACACAACCACATCTACAGTTGCTGGTCCTTCGGATTCACACATCTCTCAAGAAGAACTGAAGCAACTTCGGGCTATGCTGAAATCCCTTCAATCTCCCTCCAGCACTGATCAATGCTCTCTCGCCCTACAAGGTAATACTTCACAATCTTTTTGTCTTAATGCTTCGGAACATGTCTTACGAGACTGGATTCTTGATTCAGGAGCTACCTCCCACATGACCTCTACTTCCTCTTGCCTTGATGATTATTCATCTTGCCCTGAAAAACTACAAATTACTACAGCAAATGGTACATCCACATCTGTTGCTGGCCAAGGAACTGCCAAAATCTCAAATGGATTGCACCTTAGTAATACCCTACATGTCCCCGGTCTTGCCATGAACCTTGCTTCAGTATATAAACTCACCAATGATCTCAACTGCTTTGCTGTTTTTTCTCCATCTTGGTGTGTTTTGCAGGATCTACACTCGGGGAAGACGATTGGAACTGCTAGGCAACGGAATGGATTGTACTACTTGGATTTACATCGTGTCTCACCTAATTCATGTAGAGCCCTTGTATCCGCTGCTGATAAAAATGCTACAATTTGGCTTTATCATAAGCGTTTAGGCCATCCCTCTTTCTATGCTTTAAAAACTTTGTTTCCTAATTTGCTTGTTGGTATTGATGTCTCTGCCCTCAAATGTGAAGTGTGTGAACAATCCAAACACACTCGTGCTTCTTTACCTCTCAGTACGGCAAAAAGCAGTCTTCCGTTTTCTCTTATTCACAGCGATGTTTGGGGTCCTTCTCCCATAGCTAATATCTCAGGTGCTCGATGGTTTCTTACCTTTATTGATGACTGCACTCGATTTACATGGTTGTTTCTACTAAAAAATAAGAGTGAAGTAAGTTCTATCATACCCATTTTCTGTAACATGATTCAAACTCAATTCTCCACCTCAATTCAAAGGTTTCGCACTGATAATGCTACTGACTATTTCAACCAAAAAGTCACAGCATTTTTTCAATCCAGAGGAATTATTCACGAGTCTTCTTGTGTCTATACTCCACAACAAAATGGAATTGCTGAAAGAAAGAACCGACATCTTCTTGAAATAGCTCGTGCTCTTCTTTTCCAATCAAACACACCTCAACGCTATTGGGGAGAAGCTACCTTAACCGCCTGTCACCTAATCAATAAGCTTCCCTCTCGTGTCCTTCAAAACAAATCTCCTCTTGAATGCTTAAGCCATTTCTTCCCTACTCACAAGATTTCCACAAACTGGACCTACGCGTCTTTGGGTGTACCTCTTTTGTCCACATTCACACTCCCAATAGAGGGAAGCTTGATCCACGGGCCGTTAAATGCATCTTTCTTGGATACTCTCCTACACAAAAAGGGTACAAGTGCTACAACCCTAACACAAGAAAAACCTATGTCACTGCAGATGTCACATTTCATGAGGAAACACCCTACTATCCCTCTACTGAACCTATTGACGTTCCTCCTCCAAGTACACATTCTAACCATGATAACCCTCCCATGACCTCCTTTGACATCTCCTTTACTCCTGTGACAAATCCAAACCAATCCGAATCACCACCAGCACCCTCCTTACCACCTTCACAACATGAATCATCTTCTCCTTCCACAAATTCACAAGATACACCACCAGCACCCTCCTCACCATCTATCCCATCTCCTCCTCCATTGACACATGTTTACTCCAGGGAACACAAGTCCAGACCATGGTTGATGGAGGACCAAGCGTCTGAACCAAGTGTTGATCCTGCACCAACAACCGATTCAGATCTACCAATTGCTCTTCGAAAAGGAGTCCGTAAGTGTACTTCCACCCCTCTTTATCCCTTGACTAATTTTGTATCCTTTGATAACTTCTCTCCATCACATTCACTGTTTGTCCAAAGCCTTAATCAGATTCCTATCCCTAAGACTGTTTCTGAAGCATTAACCAAAAGCCATGGAGGAAGAAATTCGAGCATTAGAAAAAAATAGAACTTGGGATATTGTTAATAAACCTCTTGGGAAGCATGTGGTTGATTGCAGGTGGATTTTTACTCTCAAATACAAAGCAGATGGATCACTGGAGAGATATAAGGCACGGCTGGTTGCAAAAGGATATACTCAAACCTATGAGATTGATTATCAGGAAACCTTTGCTCCAGTTGCCAAACTTAATACGGTTCGCATACTATTATCTCTTGCAGCTCATTTTGATTGGAAACTATTGCAGTTTGATGTGAAGAATGCCTTTCTTCATGGTGACTTGCACGAAGAGATATATATGCGGATACCTCTGATCCTTGGTCTTGATGCTGCAAATGATTCATCCAAAGTCTGCCGCCTTAAGAAGGCATTATATGGTCTCAAGCAATCTCCCCGTGCATGGTTTGAGCGATTTGCTTCTGTTGTATGTGCGGCTGGTTATAAGCAAAGTCAGGGTGATCATACTTTGTTTGTCAAGCATTCTCACCCAGAGGGGATCACCATCCTATTGGTTTATGTAGATGATATTATTGTCACTGGCAATGATCCCAAAGAACAGCAAAGATTGGAGAAACAACTTCAATCCAAATTTGAAATCAAATCTCTTGGGTCGTTGAAGTATTTCTTGGGAATTGAGGTTGCTCGTTCTTCTCATGGAATTTTTATTAGCCAGCAAAAATACATCACTGACCTCTTAATTGAAACGGGGAAGAGTGCTTGCCGACCTGCCACCTCACCTATGGATCCTAATCATAAGCTTGATTCAGCACAGGATGCACCAAAGGTTGAAGTATCTCGGTATCAGCGATTGTGTGGAAAACTAATCTACTTGTCTCACACTCGACCAGATATCGCTTATGCAGTAAGTGTCCTGAGTCAGTTTATGCATGATCCTAGAAAACCACATATGGAAGCAGCACACCGAGTCTTACACTACCTAAAGGGGGCACCTGGAAAAGGTATTCTATTTGAAAGAGGAAAAAGACTAACCCTCCAAGCATTCACTGATGCAGATTATGGAGGTTCACTTGTTGATAGACGATCTACTACGGGCTACTGTGTTTTCTTAGGAGGTAATTTGGTTACTTGGAGGAGTAAGAAACAGAGTGTGGTAGCCCGCTCATCTGCAGAATCTGAGTTCAGAGCCCTCGCTCATGGCATTTGTGAGCTTCTTTGGATTCGTATCATATTGTCTGACTTGAAGATCAAGTGGGAAGGCACAATGGAGCTCAGATGCGACAACAAATCAGCTATCAGCATAGCACATAACCCGGTTCAGCATGATCGAACCAAACACATCGAAATTGATCGCCATTTTATCAAGGAAAAGATTGAAGGAGGACTAATCAAACTAAGTCATATCACTTCAGAAGATCAAGTGGCTGATGTCTTCACTAAGCCTCTTCATAGTCCTAGATTTCACAACCTTATCTCCAAGCTTGGAATGCAGAATATCTACAGTCCAGCTTGAGGGGGAGTGTTGTTTGGTCTATCCAACAGCCACTATTGTTGTAATTATTACATGACTAGTGCTGTAATTATTAAGTGTCTAGTGGTTGTTCAGTTGTAGTTAATTATTAGTGACTGTTCAATTGTAACTCTTCAGCTGATTGTAGTTCCTAGGCAGAATCTCTAGAATTCTCCTCTCTCTTACATAGTTCTAGAACTCTCTCCTCTCTTAGACATTCTCTCTATAAATATAGGGCTGTATCACTTCTCAAAAACAATCATCATATCAACGATTATTGCTGTAAACTTCAGGTCTTTGCAGTACAAATTAAGGCATTATTGGATAGCACTCTATTATCATAACTGACCAAAGAGTTTGACATTGTTTACAAATCAGGGAGGGAGAACCAGGTGCTGATGTTCAATCTCAGTAGAATTGCCTGCTAATCTGTCCCCGGTGTCCAAGAGTAGTTAGAAGGATGGGGAAAATTGATGAAGCAGTTACCTGGAATGATAAATTAAGGAAAAACCATGTAGGATTTACTAGGGGATCCTAATCTGGTACCCAAAGTGTTGGAGGAATTTCACAGTACTCCAGTGGGTGGTCATTCAGCTTTTCTTCAAATTTCAGAGACAGGTAGTGGAGGTTTATTGGCAAGGAATGAGGAAAACAGTGAAGGATTTTGTTGCTTAGTGTGATACATGTGAAAGGGTATAGTACAGGTCTCTTTCTTCAGTTGGTCTTCTTCAACCTTTATCCATCCCTACAAAGGTTAGGGAAGATGTTTCTATTTGAATTTATTAGTGGTTTGCCAAGAGTGAAGAGAATTAACAAAGTTTGGGTGGTAGTAGAGAATTAACAAAGTTTGGGGAGTAGTTGAACGTTTGACCAAATATGTGCACTTTATTGGCTAGGTTGCTTGGATTCCCTAGCTCCATTATCCATATGGGGATCCAATTTTTTAGCAGCTTTTGGATATAGTTGTTCAAGTAGGTTGGGACATCACCATGCTTAAACTCCACTTATTGTCCTCAGTCTAATGGTTAAACTAAGATAGTAAAATGGTGCTAGGAAGAACATTTCAGGTGCTTTCCTTCATGAAGCAACGAGTTAGTTGGCTGCTTTACCATGGGCTGAATTCTAGTACAATACTACATTTTATCAACGCATTGCCGCTACTCCTTTCTATGCTTTGTATGGGCGAGATCCCCTTGTACTGCTGTGTTAAACCCCTTTGGGATCCCTTATCCAAGAAGTAGACACTCAAGAGCGAGGAATGCTTGACGAGCTCAGCGCCCAGCTAGCTATGGCAAAGCAACATAAGCTACATCGCGCCGAAGGGATGTTCAGTTCTAGAAAAGTGATATGGTTTTCCTACAGATTCATCCGTACAGATTTCAGTCCCTCGCCAAGATCAGCCCCCATTTCTTAGGTCATGTTCAGATTGAAAAGCGAGTCGGCCAGGAGGCTTACACTTGCACTGATCACAATGTCGTGATCATAACACTGTCCTTGTGTCTCAGCTGAAGAAACCTTTTGCCTAGCCCTCTAAACACCCGTCCATGTTCCAGATGATTAGGAGCTTAGGGTGAAACCTGCTGCAATCCCTGACCAGCACCACCTGACAGGAGAGGAAATTGAGATTCTGGTTTAGTGGGCAGAGTTTGTCCAACCATGAGGCTTTTTGGAGCAGGCTGCATGATTGATCAAAGAGCAAATTCCATACTTTCACTTTGAGGCAAGGTTTTAACCCAGGAGGGGAGTAATGTTACAACCTCTAGCCCCTAGCGATAGGATATTTGGTCAAGTGCATGTTAGGGGACGTTAGTCTCTTCATAGGTCATTTATGCTTTTGTTAGTTGTTAAGCTGCTTTATTGAAATCCAATGAGCAGTCATTTGTGTGGTCGAGCTGAGGTCCAGCTGACTGTGGTTTAGCTGGCAGTTATGTTTCTTAGCTACTTAAGGTTGTAAGCCTACATACTGGAAGGACTTATTGAGATTGTGTGAACATGATCTCTCACGAGTGGGACTAGGGAGCGAAACCAGCTCTACCCAGGGGACACTATAAAGAGTTGTGTATAATGCAAGTGTATCCCGGACATCATAATATCATGAAAGCATTTGACGCCAATATGACACAATGATGGAACTTTCAAGGAAAAACTAGCCCAAGGAACATAGGCAAACCTGTTGATATTTCATTTTGAAGCATCTTTATAACATCAGTGGAGGAAGGTGATGTAGACAAAGCTGCAGTCAAACAACTAACGGAAAGAGCCTGCAAGCATTCAAACTATTAGACATTTGAAGCAAAAGATCATGGTGAACTTACATCCCACCAAACTGACCAGCAATGTAGTCTGATCGCTTCTGTATGGAAAACCCTCAAAAAGCCTTGTTTGCAGAGAAGAAAGAACTGATGGGATCAACTCTCTGGGCATTCTAGAATACCTGCAGCACAATCATCATGAACAAATACATTAGGAAATATGCAGAAAGCATATACTCATCAGGGAACAACACTACATATATCACAATTCAGGATAATGGATTTCAGAAATGATTATCACCACGAGAAACAAAAATTAGCAGTTACTCTAATCATATGACAAGATGAAGGGAAGAAGTGTGATTACGGCGTCAAGGCTATCAAATGACTGAGAATCTTGAAAGAGGAGATCAGCAACCCAATATGTGTTTCATGTTGGATTAAGTGTAGAATGCCTATAGCACGAATAATAATAGTAAGAAAAAGAGATAGACCATTCAACACAGAATCACAAGTACCTCAATTCTACAAGTACAATGTTTCATCGGTACCTGCATGAAGCTGCATCAAAATTTGACCTAGAGAGCTTGAGAGAGACATATAAGAACCACATCGGAGAGAGTCCTTGTATTCAGCAACCTGCAAAACAACGGATGATGGACCATCCAACAGCGTTGCAATAGCTGATGCAGCTGCCAGACGTGCCTAGTAACCACCAGTGAAAAAGGAAAAAAAGTTGGATCAAAGGGTCTACAGATAGATACCAAGTCTCAGTTCTTGATTTTGGAGGTAAGAAACAATTTCAGAAAACAAGTCAACGAGCAGACTAGTGATAAGAATGAATACCTTAATATATGGATCGTATAACAAGCATGTCATTAAAGTCATCTCACGTTTCCTAGAAACACAACTAGCATAAGTAAGAGAACAGATTACATAAAAAAAATCATTATTATTCCAGAAGCAGAAGAGGTCAAAAAAGGAAGAAATTATGAAAGATGACGAGTCATCCATGAAAAGAAAGCATGGAAGTAGTCAGTGAAAAGCTTTGAAGATCATACATTCACTTGATTTAGATCTAGAGCAACACAGAAAAAATACTGATACACAAGGAAACTGCACTCCCCCCCCCCCCCCCCCCCCCAAGTGAAAAATGTAGAGATTCTTTATTGTCGGCTCAAAACAGCAAGTGTAATAGCTCACAACTTGTTCCCCATCTAGTTTTCCCTTGATGAGGTGCCTAAGATCACAATAAGCTGTTCCCAGTTACGCTGAACAGGATTATGTGCAATGCTTATAGCAGACTTATTGTCATATATCAGCTTTGTAGATTTTAGGGTGTAAATACACGATCAGCTAATAATAACTTAACCCCTGGCAACTCACAAAGTCTACATGCCAAGGCCCTAAATTCAGATTTAGCAGAAGAGTAACCCAGAACATTTTGCTTTTTGCATAATCAGATTCACCTCAAGAAACACACAATACCCACTCGTAGATTTTCAACCAAGAGTAGACTTGGCAATTCGGGTGATATAGTTGGAGTTTGGATCAACGGTTCGGGACACTTCCAAGTAGTTTAATATTTCGTACGGGTAGGATCAGGTTGAATGAATTCGGTTTTCCGGTTTGATTCAGGCGTATTTCAGTTAGGTGATGTAATAAGGTCTGGGTAGTTTCAGTTTGGATGCTATTGATTCATGTTAGCGTATGGGTCAACTCGGTTTTTGGGTTATAGGTCAGATTCAGGGGAATTATTCTGAATGGGTCTGGTTGTCACGAATTAGTGAGTGCCAAATTTAACCAACCTTAGTGATAGAAATTTTCTTTCATATTTGGCTCCCAATTTCTCACTAGCTCGTATTAAGTTAGGTCATGACTACTATTGGTATATGATGTACGTGTAGGTTCAGAAGCTGTACCAACCAATTCAAATGAAAGGTTAATGAACCAATGGTCACTATAAGGAAGCTCACTAATTAAATTAATTAAATGTAAAAAAAAAAGCATTAAGCTCAAAAAATTACATAATACTAACTCAAAAACCAGAAGAAAATTTACACGATAAAAAGTAGGTGGTTAGAAAAAAAGAGACCAAAGAAACCTGGAAGTTGATCCAAAAACTCTTTAACCACTAACATTAATATTAAAATTACAAACACTTATGATATGGAAATTGAGACCATGAGCTTTCGTATGTTTGAAAAGTCAAAAACCAACCAAGCTATCTTTAGTACAATGTAAGCATACAGAAAGCTAATGTAAATTTATTAATAAATTTACAATTATTATAGTACTACATATGTTTCATATCTGAAATAACTATGTATGAACCGTACATATGCTGCAACATATAGTTTTTAAATCTGTATATTTTGTGGACATATATTTTATTAACTATGCTTTAGTTTCCTTTTAAGGAAATGTGTGGATATATCAAGAGAAGAGGGAACAGGAAAGTAAGAGAATGTGAAGGGGAATGGTAACAGACTGATAATATTTGGTTACAAACTTAAGGCAGCTTATGAGAACACAAATGACGTTTGGATGTAAGGAGGAACACAAATGAGAAATATAATAATAATATTAAAGAGATTTAACAATATTAAATTTCTTTAACTACATGACAGCAGAAAAATGATAATGTTACAACCAGCTATAATAAAGAAATTCAGGTCATACTGGATTTCGATACAGGTTTCGTTTGATTTGGTTTGGGTTGCTCTGGGACCAGGTCATCATTAGGTTATAGGTGACTTTAATGTGGGTCACTTCAGTTTGGATTATTTCCGTTCGGGTCGTTTTGGGTCAATCTGGTTGCTTTTGGTTGTACCAAATCTCGGATGGTTTGGTTCGTCTTGTTTTGGATTTCGCTTCATTTTTCAAGTTGTAAAATAGAGATGAGATTTATTTTCAGTTCGGTTTGATTTGGTTCAGTTTTCATGTTCGAGTCACTTTTGCAGGTCTATTCAAGAGAGATCCAGCTGAATCTGCATCAGTAAAGGCTCAAAGATTCAACTTTTCCAGACAAATACAAAAAAGGCTCCTTTGCCAGGAACCGCTTTAAATAATACAACACTCTCTACGCTCGTTGTAGAAGTGACTACTCTCTACGTTCGTTTTAGATGTGACTCAAAATTAAATCCATGGCAAACTAATATATTTCTTAGGAATTAATAAACAATTTCCTAGATTAATTATGCCTGTTTGATATAGGCACAATAACAGAAATCTATCAAAGACTATGCAGATAATTGATGTACCTGATACATTTTTTTGATAGATCCTGGCAATTCAGCCATTAGTAACCGAGTCACAAAGTTGATAGAATTGAAACCAAAAACACCACCCAAAACAACCAATCCATTGCAGGGTACACATGATTAGGACTTCAGACAGAAACACTAGATTTGCTCACAGCCATGATGACAAACTAAAGCTAAGAATATAAAGAAGGCTACTATAATTATTAGGCCAAAACCAGGAGGTGAGCGGCAAAGAGCGCAAAATAAAAAGGATGGACTCACACTTCATGACAGGAAAAAAAAGTCTAACAAATGTGGCGGAAGTAGCAGACCGACCCAAAGCTTTGATATCATGAAGAGCTTTAGTAGATCTTACATTCATTAATTAGAATCTGGAGCAATAGGGAAAGAAGCCCTTACATACAGATCTAAAGATAATAGCTGAAATTCCAGAATATCTAATCTTATATCTCAAGGTTATAACTAATCATACAAAAGATAACAGAACAAATAAGAAAATCCAAAGTCCTACCTGTAACAATGATAGAAGAAATACATAAGAAAACTAACTGACTGTCAGCAACTGCAAGCAGGCTTTAGTATTGTTACAAACAATCAAGGGAATGACGCCTTTGTTCCCATAAAACTGAAAAGGCGCAATATAAGATTCAAGGGAAAAAAATCTAACCTTGGATGCAGGACATCATTTGTAGGTAAAAGCATCGTCCACTGGGCAACAAAAGCCTTAGGATCTGTGCTACATAGATCCTTTCGAAACATAATAATGCCAACAAAATTAGTTCAAAATTCAAACTTGTTGGTTATATAATATAGGATACAAAATAACCATGTCGACATCTACCTACAAGCTACTGTTAACCAATATGTAGTAAAGCCACTCCATTTACCCAGTTGCATTTCACATTCTACTTTCTTCAACTTAAAGTCAACAAGCTCAAACTCTTTGAAGCTATTGATGTCTTAAGATGTTCCTGAACCCTCAAACAACTACAGATAAGTTGGTTTACCCTACTATTTAGAATGATAGTACAACAAAAGAAAAATGGCAGAAGTTGGAGCCTGCTAACCTAGTCCTTTCATTAAAGAAGCCGGATATAGGACTTGAGTGGCTTATAATACATACCACTGATAAATATAATCTTTTTTATCACATTTTATTCATATTCCTTCTTTTATAAATGTTTAAAAAAAACTACTGGGAAAAGTCCTGTTTAACAATAGAATAACCTTCAGCAATAGAAGAAAACATATTACACCAAAATGCAAAGGCTTCCAAAAGAGTCATTGTACGAACTAGTGACGTATTCACACAAAATTACCTGAATACATGTAATGGCCGCTATTCTAGCCTTACATCCCCATACATGTTGCAAATCATCAGTTTGTCTCTCACTGTCACTGTACTCAGAATCTGATGAATAGAGTCAACAGGAGAGAGGACATGGTCTTGGAATGTCTTGAAGGTTTTTGACTCAGACTGCAGAAGCTTCTTGCGCATGTGAGGAGGTCTATACCGTCCAGAATTAGCTTTGTCTGACTCTGCTACACTCAAACAATTGCTTGAAACACTCGAATCGCAATTTTTTGGACTGAACACATGACTCAAATTATTAGAAATATTAGTTCCATATGTCAAGAACATCCGTAGCGTAGCAACAATGGCAGCCACCTGCAATCATATTAATACAGAGAAGAAAAAAACATCAGATGACCACACCGGACCACATATTTCCACAATCACTGAATCGAAGTCCCACCAATAAAGATACTTTAATCATTTGTAATTCAAAAGCAACTGATGGAACCCAGAAGTTACAAATCTCAATAGCTTAAGCAATCCACACCAAATTACCAATATATTGATAACATAAGCAAAACTTCAATTGTGTACAAAAAATTATAAGAACTTAATAAAGATAAGAAGAAAAGTCAGGATGTGTTCCTGCAAATAATCAGAGCTAGCCCCACCTGATCAGGATAAACTTGCCTAACCACAAAGTGGCCAAATGAGTGTCTATACCCTAGAACACTGGCTAGCCTTAACTTAAAAAGTATAGTAGCTTGTGGATGGTGTTACATTTCCTTCTCTTCAGTGCAATTGACGTTTAGCGAAGTGCCCCAATGTGTGAAGGTCTCCTAAGTATAAGACTCACTACTGGCTTTGGGAAGCCAGGCTTCGTCAGCAGACAGGGATGTCTTGAGGCCACACTAAAATATGTAGCCGTATCACAGAGAGTTGGTGCCACATGCAGTGATAGGCAGAGTGTGGACCCACTACAATTGAGTTAGCAGCTCGAGAGTAGCCTAATAAGGCTAAGGCGAGCAATGAGGCTTTGCCTACTGAGCCAAGCTCACCGTCAACATATAGTGGGTGGAAACAACCAAAAGGCTAGCAAAAGCGTTGTGACGGCATGTGGTTTCATAGTCATGGCAGTCACAAGCAACACTCAACCTAACATGGGAAGTGTCAGGGTTTTCGTGCCCAGGACATGACAAGGAACTTGACACTACGTTGTGGTAGAAGCCAAGACAACACTATGACATAGCTGAGAGGTGTCCTAATTAGGTCAGACATAGATCAAGACGTGCCTACAAGAGAATTTTCTTATATCAGGACCAAATCATGGCGTGAGTGGAACTTACTAGTAGCATGGTTGTAACAAACCACTTACAAAAGTCATGGCAACATGGGCCAAGGCAGTCACCCAGCCATAGGCGTTGTGCACCCTGCACCCAGGCTGGATGTGAAGGGTGTCAACTTTAAGTGTCGAGCATGTCCAACATTATGTGTGGGGTGTCGGCTCTAAGCGTCACGACATGAGCGTCATGTCTTGTGTGCTGGATGTGTACATGAACGTCGGAACATGGGTGCCATGTATCATGTGCGGACACAGCGCATCATTGTGTCGCCGGCGCCGTGTATCGAGTGCATCATGGGGGTCACATGTTGTGTGTTGCATGCCGAAGCTATGTGTGCATGTTGAACGCCACAGTTTATTAAAGGAAAGTTAGGAAATACTCCCTCCGTTCAACAATATCTATCATTTAGAAACTTGCACACTTATTAAGGAAAGTATAAAAATGACACATGTACCCCTATTTTTTACTTTTCCATATAGATAATAATTACTTCTGTGTTGAATAGTAGGGTTAAAAGTGAAAAAAAGTGTGTCAAAAAAATAGAATAAGATATATTTTTGAACAAGAATCACATTCTAAAACGACAGATATTAATTAACGGAGGGAGTAATATTTAAGGGATGAACTAATATCTTCTTTGGTAAAAGAAGTTAACATAAGTTTAATGGGTAATTAAGTTTTACCTATATATAAAAAACGGGCAAGGAAAGAGGGACACATGCATACACATGAATCATTCTAAAAACAAGTATGACCTATCTCTCTCTCTTTCTCACCTTGTGCCTCTCCTAATTTTAACAAGAAAGGAATAAAGGCTCTTCCTCCCTTGTACTTCTTTTGGGCCAGAGACGAGCAGCCATTACAAGTAGGGCTGAAATCAGCAGAGTTGTCGAAGGGTGGTATTCATGTTCATCATATCTATATTAATCTTTGAATGGCGTAAGAGCTAAAGGAAATGCGACGTTTCCAATAGGCAAGTCAAAGTGAAGATTTTGCCAGACAGAGAGGGGGTAATCTTTAGTTAATCCCTCTCCTTGTGCTTCTCTTCCAAGTTTAACAAGGAATAAAGGCTCTTCTTCCCTCATGCTTGTTTTGTGCCAGAGACGAGCAGCCTTTACAAATAGGGCTGGAAACCGCAAAGCTATCAAAGGGTGGTATTCATTGTTCATCATCTCTATATTCATCTTTGAAAGGCATAGTAGCTAAAGAATGTGATGTTTCCAATAGGTGAGTCAAAGTGTAAATTTTCCCCGCCAAAGGTGATCATCTTTAGTTAATTCTTGGACAAACAAATAACCCTTTCAGCCCAAACTTTCCTTGGGCCGATCTGCACCTAGGCCCAAACCACCCACTAAACTCCGATATCATCATTCCTCCCTCATTAACCATCTTGTCCTCATGGTGGTGCATGGAATTGAGTTTGATAGTGTTGAGGTAGAAACCATCAAACTGTAGTCAATGAGTTTCGAGAGTAGGTTCTTTAGGTGAAGCCAGCCTGGTCATACCACCATTCAGTCCCATGGTCGCAGCACATCCCTTCCACTGTAGACAATGACCTTGTACTCAAAGAGGTGCAATGACTTGTGTAGAAAAAAATTCAGAGTCCAGCTCTTGATGTAGTATCATCCTACTGGTTTGAGGGTTGAGTGTTGCAACTGATGGTTTTCTCAGTGCAACAATAGAGCATAATTGTCGTGAATCTTTCAGATCCAACTCTTGTTCAGATCTGCATATTTTTGATAGTTTCTTCTAAAAAAGATACTTCACCTTTTAGGTTGAAGACTAAAGTAAGAAGTTTTAAGCCTCAATTATTTTGGATAAGGAAACTAGCCCAATCAATGCCCAAACAAAAGTCTCACTTTCTTTTACATCTATTGAACTCAAAAGTAACATATGGCCTAGCCGAGTTGCTTATTTCTTCATCTGGAATAACTTATATCCCTTATCTAGTCTTCTTGCAATTCTGTAGCTGATCTACAAGCTGACCGACCTTTATTTTTCCCAACCCCATCTTCATTTTACATACTCCCATCTCTTATGAACACTACAAAGAGAACTCAAGAGGCTTCCTTCCCTAACCAGCACCTGTCATCTTATGTTGAGCGTAGTGGTCTACCTCATCTTCATCTCTACCAAGGCTTTCTACCTCCTCCACGGTCTCCTTTTTCAAAACTCTAACCACAACCTCATTGTACATTCTTGCCCCAGGCTTACAAGTTGGGCCCTTCTATTGAGATAGCAAGTTAACCCAACAAGCCCCCCTTGCTCAAAACAATGGTCAGCGTGCCAATGATCTCCTTGGTACAACTGGTTATCATCCCAAACATGACAATGTTGATCCATGGCTTTTCGTGCTCCTTGTTGGTACCCTCCTCCCTCCAAGAAATGTAGTGGTGCTCTTCTCCTCCTTCCAAGAAATGCAGTGGAACTCTTCTTCCTCCAGCCCTTTACAGCATAAACTTTGGCCGTGGTTTCTTCCGCTGTATGATAATTATCTGACCAAGATTATATGTAATTTGGGGAATCCTCTTTTTGAAACTAATCAGGTGTGGTTGGGGGAGCATGTTCCCCCTAATATTAGTATGGCTTGTAAGCTTGATTCGGATCTAGCATGACATGAGGGTTCCCTTGTACTTGCTATATGTTTTTAATATATGGTCACAATGTTTATCAAAAAAACCCTAGGAAGAACCGGTTGAGGCAGAACCGAATTAAGGTATTCAGTGTCTAACAGCACCAGTTTGAAGAAACTGTTTTGAACCAGCTGATGGTGCGTGGATATTGACGGACAGAAGATCACATTCATCAGAGCACCTTGCACACATATGGCGGAGGGCAATGCAGCCAAAGAAGGGCAATGTCATTGGGCTGCATAGGCGGACAGTCAACCAGGAGGAAGAAGAGCGCGTAGAGAAGGCAGTTTTCCGAAAAGGAGATCATCAGTCCAGCGTCGTTAGTCTGGTAGTAGTTAGGATCTACGTTTAGAGTATAGGGGGCTAGGGTTAGAGTTTGCGCGTGTTTCAAAAAAAATGGCACTTGATATCATGTTGTTAGAAGATACTTCTTATTGATGTGTGTTAACAAGAAGAATTCAATCATATTTATAAGGAAAGGTGGCTTAAAGAATAAGTTAACTAGCCTAATTTACAAGTATACCCTTAATTAGTATGTACAAGAAAAAGGATAAAAGAATAGAGCTCAACGCCCATTATATAGTTAAGTAGGTCTAATGACACAAACAATAAAAACATAGACAGATAGAAAATAAGGAACAGTTCATGCCAATAATCGGAGCTCGCCCCACCTGACCGAGATAAACTCGCCTATCCTCAAAGTGGTCAAATTAACATATCCATCTCGATACCCTTCAAAAACTAGCTAGCCTTTCCCTAAAAACCAGTAAGTAACATGGTGATTGGGTTATCTCTAGTTAATCCTTGACCAATAAACCCTTACAGCCTAAACCTTTTCTACAGCCCATTTGTCCCTAGGCCCAAACCATTAACTAGACTAAACTCATATCTCATCAGCAGTCTATTGAAACTGGATAGTATGGTAGAGATAGGACATAAATGAGCTTCCACCAGTTTTCACACTTACCTGATTTGAGAGAGAACCTTTCCGATTTGTAATCACAATATGAAGACAATCCAAAAGTGATACATAGTACCTGCAAAAGTGCATATCTCAGAGCTGAACACTATCTATTTACTTCCAGTAATTCACTTGAAAAAGCAAAGGATCTCAGTAGTTATCAAAAACTAGGTGAAATGAATATCTGTTCATGTTGTTACGGGTTATTAAGGCAATTCGAATAAGCACCTCAATCCTCAATACTGAGTGAAATATTATGAGCATTCATCCACAATGCATAGCAAAATCCTTCTAATCTTCACATGTCTAACGCTTTTAAGGCCAGAAATAATTAGTCTAATTATCAACAAACTCAGCTCTTTCTATGCTGACAGGTATATGCCTCCTCAAGCTATCCATTAAATGATTATATAACAGTAGCTTTCACCATTGATGCACTAACTATTTAGCTTGACAATGAGGAACTTTAGGCATTTACATGGTTAGCAAGATTGCTACAACCTTTTTAAGTATATTTGACACAGACACAAGAAAAAATGCATATGTAGTACACAAAAGTATATTCAATATCTAGTTCGATAAGTTAAACACCATATTACACTCACACACTTCTATTTGCTGGATGATCATCATCATGTCTTTCTTACTCAACAACTTTGAGGGTAAGTACAAATACAATGATAGGACACCCGGTTACTTCCAAATTTTCTATGCGCATTCAATTTTAGATTCCCATCAGAAACTCATCAGTAAAGAAATGCAGCTGTTTGAGAGTTTAGCAGCCATCGTGAATAAAAGGTCCTTTGTGTTTCATGCTGGTGAATGCTATCACTTTTCACACCAAGAAGGGTTGTGTCAAATTATAAACTAGTGATCAAAGAGCCAAGATCCTACTAGTGCAACGATACCATAATTGTTTAATGTTCATAATCATAATACATTGCAAGCCCTGATTAAATTGTCTACAATGTGCATTTTCGTTTCTTGAGATCACATAGTCATGAAAGGATATCAAGATTCAATACCAAGTTGCCTATTACCCACAACACATGAAGCAAGTAACTACAAAACTATAATTACAAATCCAGAGGCATGCAGTCAGGATGACACCTAGAAATATCACTATGCTTGGAAGAATGTTGAATAATAATAATATATTTCCATGACATATCAAGCTATTTATCTCATATAGTGACAAAGTCTAAAACTTTTATCCTAAAGTCATTGCACCAATTCATTAAGAGTGTAATTACTTTCTTTATGATTCAAGGGTATCTTTTTTCTAATATAAGCAAATAGGCACATAAATCATTAAAATAGTAAAAAAAGGCATAACTTGAGAATGAGAAGAAGGATACCGGGGCATAACAGCATCTTCTAAAAGAATGGCCTTTTTTGCTAATGGATCCATCACCTTCCTAAGTAACTATATTCAGAATAAGAACCAGCATCATTTGCTTGGCAAATTGAAGGATCATAGTCAGATGATATTTTTCAGTTTAGAAAAACATGAACAATTTGACGGCAATGACCTCAAGTGTTAAATGCCAAATTTCCACAGGCAGCAAGGACCCGTCCCTTGAGAACACTGCACCAATCATGGAGAATGCCACGGCTTGAATTTTCCATAAGCAACTCGACTTGGGAAAGTTATGTGCCCTTTCTTCAGAAGTTTCACCATCACATCGACGAGAAACAGATATATGTAGCTGAGCATGGCAGCAATTAACAACATGGAGAAGAGTTGAGTAACTGGACATTGTCCGAAAGTGATAATCTGTGGTCGTTTGAACCATGAAACACCTGATGCAATTGCATTTTGCTAGAGTTAGCTACGGTTCTCTGATGCAAAAGCAAGGAAGTTGAATCAAACTCTTTTGTTGGTCTCAAACTGTATAAGGGAATTATATAGCAACCTCGTAATATCCAGACAACTTAGCACTGCTTCAACCGTACCGGCTGAGCCCAACACGATATTAATTCTCCTTGAATTGAGAAAAAACGCCACCAAATTAGAGAAAGCGTCGAGCAACTGAGACCAAGCACGTGAGCTGAGTGGGAGAGCGACGGAACAAGCCACGACGTCATGGATCTGCAACAAGGACACCGCAAATGAGAACGAGGATAAAGATTATGTTCAAGTTCCTTCGTGATAATTAGTACCAGATAACAAACGCCGGAAAAACACAGAAGATCTCTGCGTCACCGTTCTCTTCACAAGCGAAAGCAGTACAAGAAGCGGCCACACCCAGTAGATATATCAGATCAGTAGAAACCTACACAAAGTTTGAATAAAGCAGATAAATACAGTCCAACCATCTAGAAACTTAATTTGCAGCCAATACATCAAGAAGAGAGGAAAAGCAAGAAGAAACTTCACCTCATACCGGGAGAGATGAGTGGAAGCAGCTACAAGTGAATGGCGATAGGGAAGGATGACATCGCGGATGACTGGTAGAGCAGAGGGTTCGGTCGGTGTTAGTGATTCGTCCCTGAGACTCAGAAAATGTGTCCTCCACAACCTCACCAACGAGACTGGTCCTGATTCTGAAGACATACGATTCAGACTAGAAACTCTCTTTCCCCTAGCTTCCCAAAGTAGATTACCATAAAACGCTGGTCCACTAGTTATGAAATGGGGTGTGCAGTGTGAAAAGTGATAATCTACCTCTGGATTATTGTATATCTCCTTTCAGAACGGAAACCAAATTCTCGTTTTCCCACAACTAGAGTCTCTAACGGCGGCCCTGCAAAAGACTGCCGCTGGTCGCCGGTGATTATACAGAAAAAAATGATTTTTTTTTATTATTTTTAGGCTTGTTGTTTTCGATATTGACATTGATAAGTTTGATGCAGCTTTAATAATAAAGTTTGTCCTTCTATTCATAATTTGTCAACTCAATAAAAAAATCTATCTAAAGATACATGTAGTTTCCTATTTATTAACCACGGTAAATACACTAACTCAATTTAGTTTTACTATAATCGCGGCAGCGCCAAAAGCATGGGAAAATTCAATTGCACCAAACACCAATTGAACTCGGGTTTCTATTGCGTTCTGAATTTAAAGGAATTTTATTGAATTACAATTATTTACCTAATATCAAACAATCAAATAGGACTTTGTTTTCAAATTTTTATAAATACACCTACATTTTCACTATTTCACCACTTTATTTCAAATTCTCAAAAACTCTTCTCTCTAAAATACTATGGCTTCTCTCTTGAATCAGGAGCGGAAGTGTGAGCCTCGATTTTAAACTCTATCCTATGTTGATTAAAGCTGATTAGGATCTAGTCGGGTTTTGGGTCCACTTATAACCTAAGATTAATAACTATGTCATATAACAATAATTATTAAAATCTAAGCTAGCTCACTGGAACCTATTATGAGTCGCCACCTAATTTTAACCTAGAGTAAATTAGGAAAGGAGAGTTCGGGTTCAGGGGCTTGGTATTCGACTTATTTAGGGTTCAATTACTTTCATTACCCCCAGAAGTCGTTTTTCCTCTACTTAGTTTAATTACGGCTTATTACGAGTCGTTTTTAACCTAAGTGCGCGCTTATGATTTTTTTGTATTTTTAACATTTTTTTACAGAAAATTAAAGTGAAATTAAAACTACCTAAACTAGGGTTTCGGAGGCAGAATTAGGTCAAATTTTGATTCCGTCCGTGGCCACGGACCTATTGTCCGAACCCACGGACCCCAGTTAACCTAATTACACAGAAAAGTCAAATTTAAACAGAAACGAGATTTTGAAAAGTCCGGGGCCACGAACAAGATGTCCGTGGGTCCGGACACGTTTTATAAAACCCTAACTTTTGAAAATAAAATATCCCGCCCACGTCCGAGGGCGTCCGGGACCCCGGACATGGCGTCCGTGGGTGCGGACCGCCCTCGGACGGCGGCGTTTGGTAGGTTCCCGATGGTGTTTTGAGCTCAAATTTTATGGGTGTGTAGCCTGAAAGAAAATAACTAAGGCATTGGCATGTTGCACATGCCTTTCTCTTCTACTGTTAGGGTCAGGGATGGTTGCTCACCTCAAACAGATGAACTACCACCTCTAACCATGGGTTCCATCAATTGTTACCCGTAATTTCAAAAGTAATTAATTAAAATCGGTCGAGGTTAGTCCAAAACCAATGAAATTACAATTCAGTTAAATGTGTTCAAAGTTAGTCAAAACCGGTTGAAATAGTTGATATCGGTCCATTAATTTCATTGTGGTTCAAATCCAGTAAGAATCAATTAAAACAGGTCAAAACTAATAACAAGTAATTAAAATTGGTTATGTTTAGGTCAAAATCGGTTAAAAACATCTAGAATTGGTCAAAAATCGGTCTAGCGGGCGTCCACGATTGCCCTTCACCATGCCTGTGGTGTGCCCCTTCCACTTCCCACATTGACGCCCGCCATCTCACCTCTTGTCTCGACGCTCGCCTTTTTTTGCGCTTATCGACGCCCACACTTTGTATCGCCCGTCGATGCCAGCCCACATTGATGCCTGCCCTCCTTTGCTCGTGTAGACTCCTGCTTTTTGGGGGCGTTGGTTTCTCGTATTTTGTTTTAATGTTTCTTGACTAATTTTGTTCTTATTCTCTTTTTATTATGAATTTAAATCTACTGAAAAACTGTAAATCAGATAAGAAAAAATACATGAAAAAGTAAATTTGAGCTGGCAATCGAACTCCACTATGACACTTAAACTCCGGCTTCCTGTTATACCCAAAATTTTAACCCCCCCCCCCCCCCCCGGAGTAGTCTCTAAGGCATACGTGTCAAAAAGGGCAAAATGGTCAAAATGCACCAATGCAGGATTTTCCTAGGACATTCTCGGATTTCTATTTTCATATGACTTGTTCATTATCTCCAAACACTTCCAAATATCATAGTCATTATGAAAGGTATTTCGTGATTTTCTGATAATATTTATTCTAGAAATTAAGCTTTTAATAAGCTAGTTTCTTTAATAATTAACACATGAAATAGCCTCAAAATAGAAATAAAAAGGTTTTCAAAATTAAAATAAAATTGTCACATGGTTAGCATGACTACATACAGTCATAAACCTGAAATTATTTAATCTTGGAACCTTAGCCCAAAATTTAAAAGAGAAATTCAATCATTTTTTGTAATTTTCTCTCTCCTTTGGAAAATACCGAAATCAAAACAAATGTCATGAAATTTTAACACAACATATAGGATGATTTTTAAAGACTAATTCCGTTGGATTTCGTTATTTCGACTTTCCAATAATAAGTTATGAATTATGGAGATTCCAGATTGTGATATTTTAATCTAATTGGTTATTTATCGAAATAACCTGATTCCAACTCTCAAAAGTCCTAAAATCGTCTTTTATCTTTGGTTAAAATTTCGGAATTTTTATCAACCTGTAGCCTGTTTTAAAAAATCAGATTCTCTTAGAGCACAAAATCAGGGTTTTAGATAAAAATCTTGTTCTATCAACTTGGCCATGCTCTTTCTATAAAAGGCCTTCCAAAAACGACCTAGGGCAAGAGAGAACACTTCCAAAGTCAGAAACACAGCCACAAACCTTCTCCCCACGTTTTTACACTTCCAAGCCTCAAATCAATACCGAAACACTACAGAAATCACCCCGAAACCACCAAAAATTCATCCTTTCTTCTCCCATTGAACGTCCAAGCACCAAAAACACAAATACACAGAACCAAAACGTGGTTAACAGCCCAAGGAAGAAGGGGTCAGAAGCTACTTTCGAACTCAAGCCAGAACCGAATCCGACGAAGCCTCGAAGGGCCCTTGATGTGAAGAATCCAATCGAATTCGGAGGTAAAACAGGTAGAAATCTGAATCTCCTAACTCCCCACAAAGTGTTTAATCTGGTGCTAAAATTTGACTTCGAACTGACTTTAAGGTCTCTGAATTGTCGTTTGTTTCTGTTTCTGATCATTAACTTCTTCATTAAGTTTCGTCCTTAATTTGTAGTCAAATTGAAAACTTTCAATCACTAACGTCTTGTACATCTTTCAGGCTACACACCCATAAAATTTGAGCTCAAAACACCGTCGGGAACCTACCAAACGCCGCCGTTCGAGGGCGGTCCGCACCCACGGACGCCATGTCCGGGGTCCCGGACGCCCTCGGACGGTGGCGGGATATTTTATTTTCAAAAGTTAGGGTTTTATAAAACGTGTCCGGGCCCACGGACATCCTGTTCGTGGCCCCGGACTTTTCAAAATCTCGTTTCTGTTTAAATTTGACTTTTCTGTGTAGTTAGGTTAACTGGGGTCCGTGGGTTCGGACAATAGGTCCGTGGCCACGGACGGAATCAAAATTTGACCTAATTCTGCCTCCGAAACCCTAGTTTAGGTAGTTTTAATTTCACTTTAATTTTCTGTAAAAAAATGTTAAAAATACAAAAAAATCATAAGCGCGCACTTAGGTTAAAAACGACTCGTAATAAGCCGTAATTAAACTAAGTAGAGGAAAAAAGACTTCTGGGGGTAATGAAAGTAATTGAACCCTAAATAAGTCGAATACCAAGCCCCTGAACCCGAACTCTCATTTCCTAATTTACTCTAGGTTAAAATTAGGTGGCGACTCATAATAGGTTCCAGTGAGCTAGCTTAGGTTTTATAATTATTGTTATATGACATAGTTATTAATCTTAGGTTATAAGTGGACCTAAACCCGACTAGATCCTAATCAGCTTTAATCAACATAGGATAGGGTTTAAAATCGAGGCTCACACTTCCGCTCCTGATTCAAGAGAGAAGCCATAGTATTTTAGAGAGAAGAAGAGTTTTTGAGAATTTGAAATAAAGTGGTGAAATAGTGAAAATGTAGGTATATTTATAAAAATTTGAAAACAAAGTCCTATTTGATTGTTTGATATTAGGTAAATAATTGTAACTTCAATATAAATTCTTTAAATTCAGAACGCAATAGAAACCCGAGTTCAATTGGTGTTTGGTGCAATTGAATTTTCCCATGCTTTTGGCGCTACCGCGATTATAGTAAAACTAAATTGAGTTAGTGTATTTACCGTGGTTAATAAATAGGAAACCTACATGTATCTTTAGATAAGATTTTTTTATTGAGTTGGACAAATTATGAATAGACGGACAAACTTTATTATTAAAGCTGCATCAAACTTATGGAAAATTTTCGCCGAAATACTATATGTCAAAAAAAATACTTGCGGTGGCTTTTTTTCAAAAAAATTACGCGGATGTACCAAAACGGGACATATAAACCGCATCAATGTAATGCAGCTTACCGTAAACCGCATCGAGTTAATCCATTTACCGGAAAAATTTGTCATAAAACGCACTGCATGAACGCCTCTTGCGAATAGATGGACTTACCCGATGCGGTTTATTTGCAATGAAGATCGATCCACAACTCGTCTGACGGGGCAATCCTGGGCGTCCATCTGGGGAGATCGCCGCCGTCGATTTTCGTTGGAAGCCCGCGATTTTTCGTGTTTTTCTCCCCCCGTTGCAAATAAACCGCACCACCTGAGCGCATTTATTAACATCCGAAAAAATTTGTAAAAAACGCATCCACCCGATGCCTATCTTCAAACCACATTTACCTCCAACCACACTCACCACTCTCCCTACGAAATTGAGAAGGTTAGTTTTAGTTTTTTCAATTTCAATTAGTTATTTTGTTTTTAATAACTTGTTCTAATATTTAGCTTATAGCATATTTGTTTAGTGATATTAATTGATGTTTTTTTGTAATTAATTTTAATGTGTAGGAATCTTTCTAATTGCTTCTTCTAATCCCATCCAAAATCTTTGAGGTTAGTATGTTGCTCTCTAATTTTAATTACTCATTTTTATACTAGATACTTGTAATGTTGGTATTTTTAGTTGTTTAATTAGTATTTAAATTCGTAATTAATTAATGCATTAATTTTATGACTTGTTTTAAGTTAAAATGGTGCATAAATTAGTCAAATAATTAGGTTGATATTATTATGTTATTGGAAGGAATTAATCTTGGTAGTTTTAGTTTGTTTATTTATTTAGTATTAAATTAAGTATTATTAATGCTTAATGTTTTTAACTTTTATGAACTTGTCATATAGTGTAAATATATTGTATAAATTTATTATAAATTATTGGTGATATTTTTATGTTATTGTAGGATTAATCTTGGTAGTTTATTTTAGTTGTATATTAGTAATGTTTAAATTCGTATTAATTAATGCATTTTATGACTTGTTGTTTTTAACTTAAATGGTGGTAAATTGCATAATTAGTCAAATATTAGGTTGATTTTTTATGTTATTAGAGGGAATTAATCTTGGTAGTTTTAGTTGTTTTATTAGTATTATATTAAATTCGTAATTAATTAATGCATTAATTTTATGACTTGTTTTTAACTTAAAATGGTGCATAAATAGTCAAATAATTAGGTTGGTATTTTTATGTTATAGGAGAGAATTAATCTTGCTAGTTTTAGTTATTTATTTAGTATTTAATTCGTATTTAATTATTGCATTAATTTTATAACTTGTTTTTAACTTAAAATGGTGCATAAATTAGTCAAATAATTAGGTTGGTATTTTTATGTTATTAGAGAAAATTAATCTTGGTAGTTTTAGATGTTTAATTAGTATTTAAATTCGGAATTAATTAATGCATTAATTTTATGACTTGTTTTAACTTAAAATGGTGCATAAATTAGTCAAATAATTAAGTGGGTATTATTATTTATTGGAAAAGTTTTTAAAAATGGTGTAAGTTGTTTTCGTACAAAAAAATGTATACTTTGCTTAAAAATATTTGCACATGTAGTTAATTCTGTAACTTATTTTTAATAAGTGTCTGTTGTTTATTGTCTACTGAATTGAAATATGTGCTTGTGCAGATGGCATTCCAGAGAGAAGTTGCTGGTGTGGGGCCAGATGATGCAACTTTGTTCACATACCAGACTACCCACATATCTGCAGCACTTTTTTCAGATGACCCAGTAAGTAAAGAGCACATGAAACCTCACCGTAATACGTTTTATGTTTTTAACTGAAGTTATGAACATCATTTATTTTATTGCTGTGCAATCTAGGTCATGAGAAATAGAAAATACACCGAAAGGAAACTACGTTCTAGGAATGTTGATGTGGAGCATCCACACTTGGCTTTGCATGGTTACATCCGAGATGCTGGTTTTCTTGGATCATCCTTTTAGAAGTTAAAGCAGACAATTCCATTGTCAGTGCATTAGTTGAGAGATGGAGGCCTGAAACTCACACCTTCATGCTACCATTTGGTGAGGTAACCATTACTTTGGAGGATGTCCATCGTTTACTTGGCCTGAGAGTTGATGGGGATGTGGTGATTGCACCTATGAACCTTTGTGGCTGATTTATGTTTGGAACTGCTGGGAAAGAAAACCAGATGAGAGCGCAATCAGGGGTCACAAGATCTCCTTGTCATGGTTGCAAAAGAATTTTGAAGTGCCTAAAAAGTTTCATGATAGCTTCTTCAGAGAGCCAGCTGTGTGCATCAACGGTACGCCCGTGCATTCCTTATGAGGCTAATAGGTGGGGTGTTGATACCTACCCAGGACAGTCGCATGATGGACTGTGGATACCTGGAGTTATTGAGAGACTTTGACGAATCAGGTCAATTAAGCTGGGGTTCTGCAGTGTTGGCACACACGTACCGTGGTCTGTGCAATGCTACCCAGTTCGACACTCCTTACATCGTTGGGGCGACGAAGTTAATCACACTGTGGGCGTATTCTCGAATTCCCACATTCTTTCCAGAGCACATTAAGGGGCTTTCTGATGCACAGATATATGGGGAAAGGTAAGGCGTGTTGTCAGCTAATTTTACTTATACATTTCATTTATGTGCATGCTCAATTTTCTTTAACATGTACAGGTGGGACAGTCCACATGTTCCCCAGGTTTCTTTACGAGATGCTCGTAACATACTTGATTCGATTCCAGTTCCACCCACAAACGAACAGGTATATTTGCATTTCAATAATTGATAATGTTATTCCTTATGTCATCACTTCTTAATTAATTTCAAAATTATTATGGCAGTGGGTCTGGCAGCCATATGATGACACTTCTGTGGACGAGGGTGCCATGGTTGTTCCTTTAATTTTGAATAACATCATAGAGGGTCATCAGCCGGACCGGGTTATGAGACAATTCGGCCGTGATCAACCGATACTGCAGCACCACTAGACTGTGACCGGCTACATAGCCAAAAGCGCACAGGTAGAGTTGAAGCAAATTGGTCTGCCATTAATGCGGTATACATAGAGTTATGGAATGACCGGGAACATAGGCGGATAAACTTGGAAGGATTTCCTCCTGCTGTTCAACTGACTACACGGTCCGAGTACATGATAGTACCAACAAAATAGCTTAAGATGGTATACTCAAGAAGCACGTCGACAGTCCATATTGGTATGCATTTACAATATATATTACTGTTTTTGGTATTATATAATAGGGTGCAGTACAATTGCTTACGTATTTACCTTACAACTTTGTATGTTCTGCCACAGGCTGATGGATTAGACCAGCTGCAACATTATGGACATGATGCTGATGTAGGACCTTATACCGAATATCTCTCCCAACAATCAGGGACAATGTATCACCAACGGTATAGACATGTCCAGCCTCAAGTTGATCATCATGCACCCCCTGCGTTCAATGTCTACCAACCACCCTTCTCATTGAATGACAACCCCAGCAGAAGGTCTACACGTCGACGACCAAAGAGTGAGTTACGCCGACCACCACAGGCTGATGAACCTGAGATTGAGGCTGCTCCCATTATCTTTCAATCTAGCTGGACATATCCTCCTCAACCTTCTTATCCGGTTAGCCAGCAAGATGCCCAGTATGATTATGATCCATGGTATCGTGCCCCTCCAACTGAGCAGTCAAGTATGTGGGGATCATCATTCGGCGGTCAGCAACTAGGTCAGTGGGGTCATCAGACCAGCACACACGAGTACTCAGTTGGCCAGACATCCACCCAAGGTGGATGGGGAGGTGAAGTGGGCACCCTGGATCAGTATGTGGTCAAACAAGTACCCAAGATCAGTGGGATCAATAGGGTGGTTCAAGTCAATGGGATCTTCAGATTGGTGGTCAGCCGACTCAGACGAGTCAGTGGGTAGTTCAAAATCCACAAGCTAGATGGGATCAACCACAGTGGAGTTCTTATTCAAGTTCGTACGTTGATCCCACACCACCATCCATCACACCATACGGTGAAGGGTCTTCAAGAGGGGTAGCTTCAAATGTACCGACTACGCAAGCTGAAAGGTCGGCACACATGAGTGCTACTTTTGCAAATCTTAATGTGTTTGATGATGAAGATGAAGACGATGCACTTCGGACTTCCATGGACGCATATGTTCAGTCCAACCCGGTTACTCCTCCACCACAGACTTCCACGTTTGACATGACTTTGAGGGGACCAAACTCAATGAACCCTCCACAGCGTTATACACCGAGTGAGTACGAACAACCAAGGAGAGAGAGTGCAGGTGGAAGAGGACGAAGGGGTAGAAGAGATAGAGACGGTGCTGCTTGATACTACTATGCATTGTTATTTTTACGTACTCATTTCATGCTTGTTATGGATATTGGAATTTTTATTCATATGTTATGTAACGAATATCGCTATGTCTCGTTATTAATCTTCCATGTTACGTAACGGTAGTTATATGTTCATGCGATTCGTAGTACTATGTACATGGACCAAAATTCAATTGCTTGATGTCTTACATTAGACTCAACCGACACCGTAAGCGCAAAGTAGCACCGTAGTAGTGCATTTTTTTAATATGCAGTTTTCACGTTTGTTAGAGACTTTGACTATTTTTTTGAATACGTAGCAGCTGTCCGTTGACCACCATTTTTTGCCACAATGAAGTGTGTAGGTAGTACTACATTCATACAAATTTTGGAACACAACGTGAATCGTTTGATAGTCCTAACGGTAAGCGCAAAGTAGCACCGTAGTGCAGTTTTTAATATGCAGTTTTCACGTTTGTTAGAGAATTTGACTATTTTTTTGAATACGTAGCAGCTGTCCGTTGCCCACCATTTTTTGCCACAATGAAGTGTGTAGGTAGTACTACATTCATACAAAATTTGGAACACAACGTGAATCGTTTGATAGTCCTAACGGTAAGCGCAAAGTAGCACCGTAGTGCAGTTTTTTAATATGCAGTTTTCACGTTTGTTAGGGACTTTCACTGTTTTTTTGAATACGTAGCAGCTGTCCGTTGACCACCATTTTTTGCCACAATGAAGTGTGTAGGTAGTACTACATTCATACAAATTTTGGAACACAACGTGAATCGTTTGATAGTCCTAACGGTAAGCGCAAAGTAGCACCGTAGTGCAGTTTTTTAATATGCAGTTTTCACGTTTGTTAGAGAATTTGACTATTTTTTGAATACGTAGAAGCTGTCCGTTGGCCACCATTTTTTGCCACAATGAAGTGTGTAGGTAGTACTACATTCATACAAATTTGGAACACAACGTGAATCGTTTGATAGTCCTAACGGTAAGCGCAAAGTAGCACCGTAGTGCAGTTTTTAATATGCAGTTTTCACGTTTGTTAGGGACTTTCACTGTTTTTTGGAATACGTAGCAGCTGTCCGTTGACCACCATTTTTTGCCACAATGAAGTGTGTAGGTAGTACTACATTCATACAAATTTTGGAACAAACGTGAATGTTTATCGTTTGATAGTCCTGACGGTAAGCGCAAAGTAGCACCGTAGTGCAGTTTTTTAATATGCAGTTTTCACGTTTGTTAGGGACTTTGACTATTTTTTTGAATACGTAGCAGCTGTCCGTGCCCACCATTTTTTGCCACAATGAAGTGTGTAGGTAGTACTACATTCATACAAATTTTGGAACACAACGTGAATCGTTTGATAGTCCTAACGGTAAGCGCAAAGTAGCACCGTAGTGCAGTTGAACTAGCCGTTGAGTTAGCCGTTTAACTAGCGTTTAAGTAGCCGTTGAACTAGCCGTTGAGTACACCCTTCAACTAGCCGTTGAGTTAGCCGTTTAACTAGCCGTTTAAGTAGCCGTTCAACTATCCGTTTTAGTAACCGTTACACTAGCCGTTTAAGTAGCCGTTTATAAAACAGGGTATTGGTTACCACCCCATTCATCCCACACAACATTATACAAAATCTTTGTAGTTCGGTAGTGAATTGATCATATCTTACCACGAACTGTCGTGTAAAAATCAAATGGAGTTTCCTTTCAGTTTGCACGTTAACTATGCAGCTACTTTCGGTCGTCATGGTGCGTAGTTTGATCGAAGGATGGGGCACAGACGCATAGAAGTAAATATGCCGTATCCTAATAATCTACGTGATCTACATCGACGAGTCATCCGTGCTCTGCAGTCAACCTTAGGCAGAATACAGATAGCAACAATGGTGTATCTGGGCTTGGAGGGCGACTACGAGTGGAATTTTATACACGTACGCAATGATGCATCTGTTCAACGAATGATGGAAAACTACATGGAGTACAATGATTTCATGGCACATATTCCACTACTAGTTATCTACGATCCTATTGAATCCGACGACGATGATTTCCAGGTGCAGGAGTCAATGTACGAGATGCGGCGTAACATAATAGCACAACAACTTGACAGACAGAGGTCAGGGAACAATTAGCACTAGTGGAAAAAACGTTTTATAACACGGCTAAAAAAGGGCTTTATAACACGGCTAAAGGCCGTGTTATATGCGGCCGACATATATAATTTGTACTTTATAACACGGCTAAAAGCCGTGTTATAAAGCGCGCTATATACCACGGCTGTGATCATAGCCGTGTTAAAAGTCTCTAAATCCCGCCAAAATAAGGGGTTTTATAACACGGCTGAGTTTGTAGCCGTGTTATAAAACCTGGTTTTATAACACGGCTGTGAGCATAGCCGTGTTATAAAGTTGCTTGAACTCGTCAAAAACATAGGGCTTTATACCACGGCTACAAAAACAGCCGTGTTATAAAGCCCCTTGACAACACTTATAACACGCCTAATGCATAGCCGTGTTATAAAGCTGTTAGTTTTTTTTTTATAAATTTTCTTGTTTTTGCTATTTTCTATATATATAGGCATTTGACAGATCAACGCCTCTATATTATTCACTTATGACATCCAAATGTCATATCACAACAACTAAATGAGCTACAAAGTCAAATGTCTTATAATTTTCAAACAATACACATATACATGTATTTACAAAAGTTTATTCAAAAACCCATTTCAACTATCTACACTCATACACATATCATAAGAAACTACAAGTCTCAAGAAACTGCATTAGAGAAAAAAATTCCTACAAGTGCTAGAGTAAAAGTAATGTCAAGTCTTCTTTTACAAAATCTAGTTGTTTCTTCATGTAAGTACGTGGTTTGTCGTCAAAAACCCAAATAGCTAAGTGCTTTTACCATCTTCATTCCACGTTCAAGCTCGGACATTCAAGTAGTATTCTCAACTTCGGTTCTTCAGCAAGAAGTGCACCAACCATTACACGTGTTTGAAGTAGGGGTCCCGGTAGTCCTAACCAAGGTCTAGCTCCTTAATCCCCGAGCTAGTAAAGATGTGTATGCAACAAACTCTTACCCTTCTTTCACGGATAGCATAAGATGACCTTTGATGTTTCCTTCACCATTATTTACAAGAGTACGCCCAAACGCAAGGGTTGTTTCTGATAGCAGAAGAATACATATCGGTTGGTCTACATGTGGTGGTTTCAGATAAGGCTGTGAAGATTCTCCCTGATACATGACCCAGATACAAATCATGTCATATCTCTTCATAAATGTCAGTTTGAACTCAAGGGCTCAGGCATCAGTATTAATAGAAATTTGGGGTTGGAAATATATGCTAGCTGATGTGAAGGTAGCAAAATTATAGCTGAGTAAATAAATGTATGATACCTCATCGAAATAGTTGATGATACAGCCATTTGGTTTCCTCGACTCTGGGATTATCTGCCACTGTACCAGGTGATCAACGATGCTATGGAGTAGCTCTGGAATTGGCTCTATATTATTAGCTGGAGAAAAACAGTGAGCGAGTGGGTTCAAGGGAAATGAAGTAGATGATTGTACCTTTTATCATGACCTTGACCACTTATCAAATAGAAGATCATGGAAGAATCGTTCAATACCAGGGACTGAGATAGGAGATGATTGTACCTTCTTTGAACGTGATGCCTCCTAAACTAATAAGCTAAAACAACAAGATATATCATTAATAACAGATGTTATGGACAAGTTTGATAATGAAGCATCACAATGTGTACAAGTTCATACCTGTGTTAATAAGATACTTCTTCATTTTTTGTTGTGAAACCTTGTCTGGAAGTTCGATGCAACGTGTCGGATGCAGTAGTAGTGATGAGCCATGGGGGGTTTCCAATATGGATCTGATTCAACGATACTTATGATAGCTGGGGCACGATCCGTAATTATTGACACGTCCGCTCTTTGACCTATCACATGGAGTCGCACCTTGTCGAGAAAGAATTTCCAACTAGCTAAGTCTTCAGACTCAACAATAGCGAACACAATAGGTATTACTTTATTGTTACCATCTTGCGCCGCCGCTATCAGAAGCTGCCTTTGAACTTACCGTATAAATGTGTACCATCTATCTGCAACATGGGTTTGAAGTGTCTGAATGCAGAAATACACGGACCGAACGCCCAGAGAAACACCGTTGGAATTGTTTCACTTGGGTTGTTTGTGTGTCATCCTCGAAAGCCCTGACTGTCTTCAGAGCAACAACGGAACCTGGTATGAAATGTTTGATGGCCATGAATAACCTTGGTAGCTGATTATAAGACTCAACCCAATCTCCATAGATTTTTCCGGTCGCTTCACATCTTGCCAACCATGCTTTTCTGTATGAAATTGTTCTGTTGTACTGTCCACGAATCTGCTCAATGACATCTAGAACACTCATACCTGGGTTACGACTAATATTGGGAAGAAGAGCTTCAGCAATGAAATGGTAGTTCATCTGCCGATGATCTTGTCCATCATCTGCAGGAGCACAACTATGGGTAGTGAGTCTCGTAATTTTCCATTCGCTCTCACCATTCAACAACGCCCCTTAAGTAAAATGGACATTCGTCATGTTTAACACATTGGACGACGTATGCTTTCCTTGAGTTTTTGACAACACTGATATCCATATTTTTGCGAATGTGATACTCCTTGACAGCGGTTAGAGACTGTCTTTATCGTCAAACTCTTGGCCTATAACGAACTCTTCTACAGGATTCCAGTTTGGGACACCGCGACGATCCACATCTGATTGCATTGCGTTGATGGCATCCCAGTCCACGTGATGAAAAAGAAGCATCTGGCATATGCTGACTAGTTTCGCCATCTACTTCTGGTCCGTGAAGAAATTCTTCTGGAATGAGTTCAACTTCATCATCTGATGTAACATCTTCATCATCTGCAGGCTCATACTCGCCGTCGTCATCGTCATCGTCATCATCACCATCAATTTGTATATGAATGTCCATGCACTGAGAGATGTCACAGAGAACACTTATAGTTACAAAGCATTGCCTGAACATCTTCATCAGTTTCTAGTACAAGTGCTGTAAACCGTAAAGGCTCCCTGCTGAGCAACTGCCGATATGTCATCCTCGAAACAGAAAATCCAAACTTCAATTGACGGATGGCCTCTGTGACAGAATACTTTTACATTTCGATGGTGAAATCATCAGCTACACGAAGATAAAAAGGTTTTGGTGTCTTCATTGCCTTTGAAGTAGAGACTTCCATGTTCCGTGTACGATAGTTAGGCATTAACAAAAATGGTACAAGGGAATGCCATTCTTTCAAGCAAAATTAAGATGCAGACGAGTAACGTAGTTTCTATCTGCACAAACAAACATATTTTAAAATTTAAGCAAGAAAGAATAATAAACGATAAACTAAATGCAAAAAAAAAATTGAATTGTACGAGCAAGTCTGAACATTTTTTAGCAAACGACAACCCAATTTACAAGATGTAAATATAATAATAAATTTAACAACACAAATGTAGTAAAACTTAAAAATATAATAAGAATCTAATTAATATATCAACAACTAAAATATTTGAAAAATATGTTTAAACCATTACGAACAACTCTACATATATTGTAGCTAATTTATACACCTATTTTGGTAAACAAGTAGTTATAAATTATTAACACCATCATTTTAAGTTATAAATAAGTTATCAAGTAATGTATTAATTAATTATGAAATAATTCACTAATTAACCAACTAAAGCTACCATAATTAATTTTTTTCCTATAAACATAATAAAACCTACTTAATTATTTGACTCTAATTATACAATATTTTAAGTTAAGAAGAAGTTATGATATTTATGCATTGATTAATTACGAATTTAAATAATAATTAAACATCTAAAACTACCAATATTAATTTTATCCTATACCTAATAATACCTACTTAATTATTTGACTAATTTATGCACCATTTTATGTTAAAAACAATTTATAAAATTAATGCATTAATTAATTACGAATTAAAATACTAATTAAACAACTAAAACTACCAAGATTAATTTTCTCCAATAACACAATAATACCTACTTAATTATTTTACTAATTATGCACTATTTAAGTTAAAAACAATTATACAATAATGTATTAATTAATTACGAATTTATATCATAATTAAGCAACTAAAACATAGAAAAAATTAATGTAAACCATTAATAAGATGTCTAAATATTATTTTAACATACATCAAAATTAAAGAATAATAAATTATACAGTAATGTCATAGTTAATTATGATTTAAGCATAAGTAATTAGATAACTAATTAAATATACATATATATCAAAACCTAATAAACAAAGACAATTACTATAAAAATAAATGAAAAATACAAATTAAAATTAACCATACTAACCTCTTTCTTCTCGGAGCATTACTCATGGTTGAAGGGGATTTTTTTTTTGGTGTCAATGATTGATGGAATGAGGATGGCTGAAAGTTTGGTTTATAAGGACTTTTGGGAGTCATAAACCGCATCGGTGCGATGCGGTTTATGTGTAACATTGTGGGACATGGAAGGCGGAGATCGCACCAGATGGACGCCCAGGATCGTGCCGACACAGGGTGTCATAAACCGCATCGCGGTAGTCCATTTTCTGGCAAAGACGCGTTCAAGCGGTGCGGTTTATGACATAATTAGCACATAAGTGCTTTGCCTTAATGCGGTTACGGTAAGCTGCATTACATTGATGCGGTTTATATGTCCCGTTTTGGCACATCCGTGTAATTTTTTGAAAAAAAGCCACCGCAAGTATATTTTTTTGACTATAGTATTTCGGCGAAAATTTTCCTCAAACTTTCAATGTCAATATCGAACAGCACCAAGCCTAAAAATAATAAAAAAAAAATCATTTTTTCTGTATTAATCACGACCCGGCGAGCAGCGGCAGTCTTTTGCAGGGCCGCCGTTAAGACTCTAGTTGTGGAAAAACGAGAATTTGGTTTCCGTTCTGAAAGGAGATTTATACCAATAATCCAGAGGTAGATTATCACTTTTCACACTGCACACCATTTCATAACTAGTTGGACCAGCGTTTTATGGTAATCTACTTCGGGAAGCTAGGGGAAAGAGAGTTTCTAGTCTGAATCGTATGTCTTCAGAATCAGGACCAGTCTCGTTGGTGAGGTTGTGGAGGACACATTTTCTGAGTCTCAGGGACGAATCACTAACACCGACCGAACCCTCTGCTCTACCAGTCATCCGCGATGTCATCCTTCCCCATCGCCATTCACTTGTAGCTGCTTCCACTCATCTCTCGGTATGAGGTGAAGTTTCTTCTTGCTTTTCCTCTCTTCTTGATGTATTGGCTGCAAATTAAGTTTCTAGATGGTTGGACTGTATTTATCTGCTTTTCAAAACTTTGTGTAGGTTTCTACTGATCTGATATATCTACTGGGTGTGGCCGCTTCTTGTACTGCTTTCGCTTGTGAAGAGAACGGTGACGCAGAGATCTTCTGTGTTTTTCCCGGCGTTTGTTATCTGGTACTAATTATCACGAAGGAACTTGAACATAATCTTTATCCTCGTTCTCATTTGCGGTGTCCTTGTTGCAGATCCATGACGTGCTTGTTCGTCGCTCTCCCACTCAGCTCACGTGCTTGGTCTCAGTTGCTCGACGCTTTCTCTAATTTGGTGGCTTTTTTTCTCAATTCAAGGAGAATTAATATCGTGTTGGGCTCAGCTGGTACGGTTGAAGCAGTGCTAAGTTGCTGGATATTACGAGGTTGCTATATAATTCCCTTATACAGTTTGAGACCAACAAAAGAGTTTGATTCAACTTCCTTGCTTTTGCATCAGAGAACCGTAGCTAACTCTAGCAAAATGCAATTGCATCAGGTGTTTCATTGGTTCAAACAAACAGATTATCACTTTCGGACAATGTCCAGTTACTCAACTTTCTTCTCCATGTGTTTTAATGCTGCCATGCTCAGCTACATATATCTGTTTCTCGTCAATGTGATGGTGAAACTTCTGAAGAAAGGGCAATAACTTTCCCAAGTCGAGTGCTTATGGAAAATTCAAGCCGTGGCATTCTCCATGATTGGTGCAGTGTTCTCAAGGGACGGGTCCTTGCTGCCTGTGGAAATTTGGCATTTAACACTTGAGGTCATTGCCGTCAAATTGTTCATGTTTTCTAAACTGAAAAATATCATCTGATATGATCCTTCAATTTGCCAAGCAAATGATGCTGGTTCTTATTCTGAATATAGTTACTTAGGAAGGTGATGGATCCATTAGCAAAAAGGCCATTCTTTTAGAAGATGCTGTTATGCCCCGGTATCCTTCTTCTCATTCTCAAGTTATGCCTTTTTTTACTATTTAATGATTTATGTGCCTATTGCTTATATTAGAAAAAAGATACCCTTGAATCATAAAGAAAGTAATACACTCTTAATGAATTGGTGCAATGACTTTAGGATAAAAGTTTTAGTTTGTCACTATATGAGATAAATAGCTTGATATGTCATGGAAATATATTATTATATTATTCAACATTCTTCCAAGCATAGTGATATTTTCTAGGTGTCATCCTGACTGCATGCCTCTGGATATGTAATTATAGTTTTGTAGTTACTTGCTTCATGTGTTGTGGTAATAGGCAACTTGGTATTGAATCTTGATATCCTTTCATGACTATGTGATCAAGAAACGAAAAATGCACATTGTAGACAATTTAATCAGGGCTTGCAATGTATTATGATTATGAAGATTAAACAATTATGGTATCGTTGCACTAGTAGGATCTTGGCTCTTTGATCCTAGTTTATAATTGACACAAACTTCTTGGTGTGAAAAGTGATAGCATTCACCAGCATGAAACACAAAGGACCTTTATTCACGATGGCTGCTAAACTCTCAAACAGCTGCATTTCTTTACTGATGATTTCTGATGGGAATCTAAAATTGAATGCGCATAGAAAATTTGGAAGTAACCGGGTGTCCTATCATTGTATTGTACTTACCCTCAAAGTTGTTGAGTAAGAAAGACATGATGATGATCATCCAGCAAATAGAAGTGTGTGAGTGTAATATGGTGTTTAACTTATCGAACTAGATATTGAATATACTTTTGTGTACTACATATGCTCATTTCTTGTGTCTGTGTCAAATATACTTAAAAGGTTGTAGCAATCTTGCTAACCATGTAAATGCCTAAAGTTCTCATTGTCAAGCTTAAATAGTTAGTGCATCAATGGTGAAAGCTACTGTTATATAATCATTTAATGGATAGCTTGAAGAGGCATATACCTGTCAGCATAGAAAGAGCTGAGTTTGTTGATAATTAGACTAATTATTTCTGGCTTAAAGCGTTAGACATGTGAAGATTAGAAGGATTTTGCTATGCATTGTGGATGAATGCTCATAATATTTCACTCGTATTGAGGATTGGTAACCGTAACAACATGAACAGATATTCATTTCACCTAGTTTTTTTGAACTACTGAGATCCTTTGCTTTTTCAAGTGAAAGACTTACTGGAAGTAAATAGATAGTGTTCAGCTCTGAGATGCACTTTTGCAGGTACTATGTATCACTTTTGGATTGTCTTCATATGTGATTACAAATCGGAAAGGTTCTCTCTCAAATCAGGTAAGTGTGAAAACTGGTGGAAGCTCATTTATGTCCATTCTACCATACTATCCAGTTTCAATAGACTGCTGATGAGATATGAGTTTAGTCTAGTAATGGTTTGGGCCTAGGGACAAATGGGCTGTAGAAAAGGTTTAGGCTGTAAGGGTTTATTGGTCAAGGATTAACTAGAGATAACCCAATCACCATGTTACTTACTGGTTTTTAGGGAAAGGCTAGCTAGTTTTTGAAGGGTATCGAGATGGATATGTTAATTTGACCACTTTGTGGATAGGCGAGTTTATCTCGGTCAGGTGGGGCAAGCTCCGATTATTGGCATGAACTGTTCCTTATTTCTATCTGTCTATGTTTTTATTGTTGTGTCATTAGACCTACTTAACTAATAATGGGCGTTGAGCTATATTCTTTTATCCTTTTTCTGTACATACTAATTAAGGGTATACTTGTAAATTAGGCTAGTTAACTTATTCTTTAAGCCACCGTTCCTTATAAATATGATGAATTCTTCTGTTAACACACATCAATAAGAAGTATTTTCTAACAACATGATATCAAGTGCCATTTTTTTTGAAACACGCGCAAACTCTAACCCCCATGACACCTTTTTTCAAACTCGTGGGATTATTCACGATCATCTGTGTCTACACTCCACAACAAAACGGAGTAGCTGAAAGGAAAAACCGTCACATCTTGAAGTTGCCCGCGCGCTTGGGTTATACAAAGCCAATGCACCCAAACACTATTGGGGGGAAACTATTCTAACAACCTTTTTCCTAATTAGCAGATTACCTTCTCGTGTCATCCACTAGAAAAGTCCCTTGGCTTTCCTCAAAGAATTTCACCCTTATTTTCATCCATCTCCAGGACTTGAACGCAAAGTGTTTGGTTGCACTGCCTTTGTTCATATTCACAACACTCAAAGGGGGAAACTTGACCCTAGAGCTCTCAAATGCATCTTCCTTGGATATTCAGCAACTCAAAAGGGATACAAATGCTACCATCCCACCACCAAAAGAACCTATGTCACCACCGATGTTACTTTTGATGAGCCTAAACCCCTTTTTTTGCAATCCTACTACTACTACAGGAGATGAGTCATCCTCTTCCACCTTTGAGTCACTTCAGCCTTTAAGATTGCCACCACAAGAATATCCTCCAACACCAGACTCGACCTACAATCCTAATACCACCATTGAGCAAACAGAAACCTTTATCACACCATTGCACAACACAGTTGAACAAACAGAAAAATCCACCCCACCATTCCCATTTTTCCTTCTAACTTACAGCAGAAGGGCATCCGTTCCTGACCAGACACATGATCAAGATTCCAACCTATAGGAAGGTTCCGGGGATGCAACACCAGTTATGGCATAAGACGTAGCAACAGATGTTTCATCCTGTTCGCCCTCCTTACCTCCACCTGATTTAGATCTTCACCTTCCTATGGCCCTTAGCAAAGGTACCTGAGAGTGTACCAATAAACCCTTATATCCATTAGCCAAATTCACCTCCACTCACAAACTTTCCCCTGAATACAAGTTTTTCCTCAGCAAAATCCAAGAGATTCTTATACCCAAAACTGTAATTGAAGCATTTCAACATAAGGAGTGGAGGGAAGCTACGAAAGAAGAGATGAGTGCTCTGGAGAGGAACCACACTTGGGAAATTGTGGACAGACCTGCTGGAAAAAATGTAGTAGACTGCAAATGGGTCTTTACTTTAAAATATAAATTTGATGGCAGACTAGAAAGGTATAAGGCTTGTCTTGTGGCTAAAGGTTTTACACAAGCCTATGGGATTGACTATGTGGAGACTTTTGCTCTGGTTGCCAAAATGGACACAGTTCGTATTCTATTGTCTTTTGCTGCTCATTTTGATTGGAGTCTATCATAGTTTGATGTGAAGAATGCCTTTCTCCTAGGAGACCTTGAAGAAGAAATCTATATGAAGTCTCCACCAGGTTTTGCTCCACCTTCTAGAAACAAAGTGTGCAAATTGAAGAAGGCTCTTTATGGCCTTAAATAATCTCCTCAGGCATGGTTTGACAGATTTGCTAATGTGATGAAGAATGCAGGTTACAAGCAAAGTCAAGGTGACCATACCCTATTTATGAAGCATTTATCATCAGGGGGAGTAACTATACTTTTGGTATATGTGGATGATATCATTGTTACAAGCAATGATATGGAACAATGATATGGATGAGAGAGTGCAACAGAGTAAAAGATTGGAATCAGAGTTTGAAATTAAAAGCTTGGGCAAGCTGAAATATTTCCTTGGAATTGAAGTGGCACGATCTTCCAAAGGCATATTCATCTCGCAGCAGAAATACATCATTGTTGTTGGAAACAGGGAAGAGTCCCATTGATCCTAACCATAAGCTTGGAGCGGCCCTTGATGATCCGGTTGTGGATAAAGAAACATATCAAAAATTGTGTGGAAAATTAATCTACCTATCCCACACCGGACATTGCTTATCCCGTCTCAGTAATCAGCCAGTTTATGCATGATCCTAGAGAATCTCATCTCACTGCAGCTTTACAAAATCCTTCACTATCTTAAGGGTAGTCCAGGAAAAGGAATTTTATTCAAAAGGGACAGTGAACTAACTTTAGAAGCATTCACAGATGCTGACTGCGTAGGATCAGTGGTAGATAGAAGATCTACCTCAGGATACTGTGTATTTTTGGCAGGAAATCCAGTAGTATGGCGAAGTGAAAAGCAGAGTGTTGTTGCTAGATTATCTGCTGAATCCGAGTTTCGTTCTCTTGCACAGGGTTTATGTGAACTACTATGGTGCCAAATTATTCTAAATGATCTAAAAATAAAGTGGAAGGGAGCTATGAAGCTGAAGTGCGACAATCAATCAGCCATCAAGATAGCTGGAAACCCTGTCCAACATGAAAAGATCAAGCATATTGAGATAGACTGGCATTTCATTAGAGAAAAACTTGAACAAGTTGAACAAGGAATTGTTGATTTGAGTTATATCTCTTTAGAGAAACAGCTGATGTGCTAACAAAAGGTCTTCACAACTCTCGATTTCAGCAATTGATTTCCAAGCTTGGAATGGATGACATACACCATTCAGCTTGAGGAGGAGTGTTGAACAGTCGTCATTAATATTGTTATTAATATTAGATGCATTCTGCCTAATCTGTTTGTATTCCGTACATTTGTATTTCCTTGTACTTAGTCATTTATTAGGCATATTATTTAATTATGATGTTTCCTAGGTAGTGGGGCATTTCAACAGTCAGGAAACCCAATCATTTCTTTCCTTTGTCTTCCCTCTAGATTATTCTACCCTCTTGTATAAATATGTATCTGTTCTCTCAATAATAGACACACAATTCCTCTCATTTCTCTACAAAATTCTCCAACAAAATCCCACTTATACTTTTACTCTTCCCCCAATAGCTCCACTGAAAATGGCACCACCTCCAACCACCTTCGCCTGACACAACCCCCGTAGATCAGCATTCGGCTCCTGTGATTGTGCGGGTGTATATAAGGGATCACAAATCCCCACTGTTGCTGACACTGGACCAATTGTCCACATCAGATAATGATCCTTACTATTAATACTTCCTCTCCCCCTATTGCCCTTCGCAAAGCTGTTCGTCTATGCCAAAGAAATTTGTTCATCCTCTGGCTAATTTTGTGACATTTGACAACTTCTCACCATCTCATGCGTTGTTTGTCAAAAACCTTAGTACTATTCAGATATCAAAAAATGTCTTTGAGTCATTGAACCACACTAAACGGTGCAAAGCACTGTTGGAAGAAATCAAGGCTCTTGAAAAAACTCAAACTTGGGTCATTGTTCCTAAACCTCCTGGCAAATGCATTGTTGACTACAGGTGGATCTTCAACCTCAAGTACAATGCAGATGGATTTCTTGAGCGGTACAAAGCCCGGCTTGTGGCTAAGGGTTACACTCAAACTTTTGGGATAGACTACCAAGGGACTTTCGCACCAGTTGCCAAACTCAACATTGTTTGGTGGTGGAGACACCAATTAGAGAAGAGTTGTGGCGGAGACGCCGACTAGGATATAGTGGGTTTAACTCAGAGAGAGTATGCTGGACGCTTGCAACACTGTTGTTGAAGCTGAGACAGTAGAATCATAGGCATTAAAAAGGGATCTCAATAATAAACGTTAAGAGTCACCGTAGTAGTTAAGAGAACTAAGAAGTCATCACTAATTTTAGGAAAAGGGAGTTGTAATTTAGAAAGAAAATGAGGGGGAGAAAACTAAAGCGGACGAAACCACGGCCAAAGTTTATGCTGTAAAGGGCTGGAGGAAGAAGAGTTCCACTGCATTTCTTGGAAGGAGGAGAAGAGCACCACTACATTTCTTGGAGGGAGGAGGGTACCAACAAGGAGCACCAGATGCTAACCGGCTGGAAAAGCCATGGATCAACATTGTCATGTTTGGGATGATAACCAGTTGTACCACGGAGATCATTGGCACGCTGACCATGTTTTGAGCAAGGGGGGCTTGTTGGGTTAACTTGCTATTCTCTGCAATCAAAGGGCCCACATTGTAAGCCTGGGCAAAGATGGTCAATGAGGTGTGGTTAGAGTTTGAAAAGGAGACCGTGGAGGAGGTAGAAAGCCTTGGTAGAGATGAAGATGAGGTAGACCACTACGCTCAACATAAGATGACAGGTGCTGGTAGGGGAAGGAAGCTCTTGAGTTCTCTTTGTAGTGTTCATAGAGATGGGAGTTATGTCAAATGAAGATGGGGTTGGGAAAAAATAGAGGTCGGTCAGCTTGTAGATCAGCTACAGAATTGCAAGAAGACTAGATAAGGGATATAAGTTATTCCAGATGAAGAAATAAGCAACTCGGCTAGGCCATATGTACTTTTGAGTTCAATAGATGTAAAAGAAAGTGAGACTTTTGTTTGGGCATTGATTGGGCTAGTTCCTATCAAATAATGAGGCTTAAAACTTCTTACTTTAGTCTTCAACCTAAAAGGTGAAGTATCTTTTTAGAAGAAACTATAAAAATATAGCAGATCTGAACAAGAGTTGGATCTGAAAGATTCACGACAATTTGCTCTATTGTTGCACTGAGAAAACCATCAGTTGCAACACTCAACCCTCAAACCAGTAGGATGATACTACATCAAGAGCTGGACTCTGAATTTTTTTCTACACAAGTCATTGCACCTCTTTGAGTACAAGGTCATTGTCTACAGTGGAAGGGATGTGCTGCGACCATGGGACTGAATGGTGGTATGACCAGGCTGGCTTCACCTAAAGAACCTACTCTCGAAACTCATTGACTACAGTTTGATGGTTTCTACCTCAACACTATCAAACTCAATTCCATGCACCACCTTGAGGACAAGATGGTTAATGAGGGAGGAATGATGATATCGGAGTTTAGTGGGTGGTTTGGGCCTAGGTGCAGATCGGCCCAAGGAAAGTTTGGGCTGAAAGGGTTATTTGTTTGTCCAAGAATTAACTAAAGATGATCACCTTTGGCGGGGAAAATTTACACTTTGACTCACCTATTGGAAACATCACATCTTCTTTAGCTACTATGCCTTTCAAAGATGAATATAGAGATGATGAACAATGAATACCACCCTTTGATAGCTTTGCGGTTTCCAGCCCTATTTGTAAAGGCTGCTCGTCTCTGGCACAAAACAAGCATGAGGGAAGAAGAGCCTTTATTCCTTGTTAAACTTGGAAGAGAAGCACAAGGAGAGGGATTAACTAAAGATTACCCCCTCTCTGTCTGGCAAAATCTTCACTTTGACTTGCCTATTGGAAACGTCGCATTTCCTTTAGCTCTTACGCCATTCAAAGATTAATATAGATATGATGAACATGAATACCACCCTTCGACAACTCTGCTGATTTCAGCCCTACTTGTAATGGCTGCTCGTCTCTGGCCCAAAAGAAGTACAAGGGAGGAAGAGCCTTTATTCCTTTCTTGTTAAAATTAGGAGAGGCACAAGGTGAGAAAGAAGAGAGATAGGTCATACTTGTTTTTAGAATGATTCATGTGTATGCATGTGTCCCTCTTTCCTTGCCCGTTTGCTTTATATATAGGTAAAACTTAATTACCCATTAAACTTATGTTAACTTCTTTTACCAAAGAAGATATTAGTTCATCCCTTAAATATTACTCCCTCCGTTAATTAATATCTGTCGTTTTAGAATGTGATTCTTGTTCAAAAATATATCTTATTCTATTTTTTTGACACACTTTTAACCCTACTATTCAACACAGAAGTAATTATTATCTATATGGAAAAGTAAAAAGTAGGGGTACATGTGTCAGTTTTCTACTTTCCTTAATAAGTGTGCAAGTTTCTAAATGATAGATATTGTTGAACGGAGGGAGTATTTCCTAACTTTCCTTTAATAAACTGTGGCGTTCAACATGCACACATAGCTTCGGCATGCAGCACACAACATGTGACCCCCATGATGCACTCGATACATGGCGCCGGCGACACAATGATGCGCTGTGTCCGCACATGATACATGGCACCCATGTTCCGACGTTCATGTACACATCCAGCACACAAGACATGACGCTCATGCCGTGACGCTTAGAGCCGACACCCCACACATAATGTTGGACATGCTCGACACTTAAAGTTGACACCCTTCACATCCAGCCTGGGTGCAGGGTGCACAACGCCTATGGCTGTGGTGACTGCCTTGGCCCATGTTGCCATGACTTTTGTAAGTGGTTTGTTACAACCATGCTACTAGTAAGTTCCACTCACGCCATGATTTGGTCCCGATATAAGAAAATTCTCTTGTAGGCACGTCTTGATCTATGTCTGACCTAATTAGGACACCTCTCAGCTATGTCATAGTGTTGTCTTGGCTTCTACCACAACGTAGTGTCAAGTTCCTTGTCATGTCCTGGGCACGAAAACCCTGACACTTCCCATGTTAGGTTGAGTGTTGCTTGTGACTGCCATGACTATGAAACCACATGCCGTCACAACGCTTTTGCTAGCCTTTTGGTTGTTTCCACCCACTATATGTTGACGGTGAGCTTGGCTCAGTAGGCAAAGCCTCATTGCTCGCCTTAGCCTTATTAGGCTACTCTCGAGCTGCTAACTCAATTGTAGTGGGTCCACACTCTGCCTATCACTGCATGTGGCACCAACTCTCTGTGATACGGCTACATATTTTAGTGTGGCCTCAAGACATCCCTGTCTGCTGACGAAGCCTGGCTTCCCAAAGCCAGTAGTGAGTCTTATACTTAGGAGACCTTCACACATTGGGGCACTTCGCTAACGTCAATTGCACTGAAGAGAAGGAAATGTAACACCATCCACAAGCTACTATACTTTTTAAGTAAGGCTAGCCAGTGTTCTAGGGTATAGACACTCATTTGGCCACTTTGTGGTTAGGCAAGTTTATCCTGATCAGGTGGGGCTAGCTCTGATTATTTGCAGGAACACATCCTGACTTTTCTTCCTATCTTTATTAAGTTCTTATAATTTTTTGTACACAATTGAAGTTTTGCTTATGTTATCAATATATTGGTAATTTGGTGTGGATTGCTTAAGCTATTGAGATTTGTAACTTCTGGGTTCCATCAGTTGCTTTTGAATTACAAATGATTAAAGTATCTTTATTGGTGGGACTTCGATTCAGTGATTGTGGAAATATGTGGTCCGGTGTGGTCATCTGATGTTTTTCTTCTTCTCTGTATTAATATGATTGCAGGTGGCTGCCATTGTTGCTACGCTACGGATGTTCTTGACATATGGAACTAATATTTCTAATAATTTGAGTCATGTGTTCAGTCCAAAAAATTGCGATTCGAGTGTTTCAAGCAATTGTTTGAGTGTAGCAGAGTCAGACAAAGCTAATTCTGGACGGTATAGACCTCCTCACATGCGCAAGAAGCTTCTGCAGTCTGAGTCAAAAACCTTCAAGACATTCCAAGACCATGTCCTCTCTCCTGTTGACTCTATTTCATCAGATTCTGAGTACAGTGACAGTGAGAGACAAACTGATGATTTGCAACATGTATGGGGATGTAAGGCTAGAATAGCGGCCATTACATGTATTCAGGTAATTTTGTGTGAATACGTCACTAGCTTGTACAATAACTCTTTTGGAAGCCTTTGCATTTTGGTGTAATATGTTTTCTTCTATTGCTGAAGGTTATTCTATTGTTAAACCAGGACTTTTCCCAGTAGTGTTTTGTTTAAACATTTATAAAAGAAGGAATATGAATAAAATGTGATAAAAAAGATTATATTTATCAGTGGTATGTATTATAAGCCACTCAAGTCCTATATCCGGCTTCTTTAATGAAAGGACTAGGTTAGCAGGCTCCAACTTCTGCCATATCTTTCTTTTGTTGTACTATCATTCTAAATAGTAGGGTAAACCAACTTATCTGTAGTTGTTTGAGGGTTCAGGAACATCTTAAGACATCAATAGCTTCAAAGAGTTTGAGCTTGTTGACTTTAAGTTGAAGAAAGTAGAATGTGAAATGCAACTGGGTAAATGGAGTGGCTTTACTACATATTGGTTAACAGTAGCTTGTAGGTAGATGTCGACATGGTTTATTTTGTCTCCTATAATTATTTTATAACCAACAAGTTTGAATTTTGAACTAATTTTGTTGGCATTATTATGTTTCGAAAGGATCTATGTAGCACAGATCCTAAGGCTTTTGTTGCCCAGTGGACGATGCTTTTACCTACAAATGATGTCCTGCATCCAAGGTTAGATTTTTTCCCTTGAATCTTATATTGCGCCTTTTCAGTTTTATGGGAACAAAGGCGTCATTCCCTTGATTGTTTGTAACAATACTAAAGCCTGCTTGCAGTTGCTGACAGTCAGTTAGTTTTCTTATGTATTTCTTCTATCATTGTTACAGGTAGGACTTTGGATTTTCTTATTTGTTCTGTTATCTTTTGTATGATTAGTTATAACCTTGAGATATAAGATTAGATATTCTGGAATTTCAGCTATTATCTCTAGAGGCTTCTTGCCCTATTGCTCCAGATTCTAATTAATGAACGTAAGATCTACTAAAGCTCTTCATGATATCAAAGCTTTGGGTCGGTCTGCTACTTCCGCCACATTTGTTAGACTTTTTTTTTCCTGTCATGAAGTGTGAGTCCATCCTTTTTATTTTGCGCTCTTTGCCGCTCACCTCCTGGTTTTGGCCTAATAATTATAGTAGCCTTCTTTATATTCTTAGCTTTAGTTTGTCATCATGGCTGTGAGCAAATCTAGTGTTTCTGTCTGAAGTCCTAATCATGTGTACCCTGCAATGGATTGGTTGTTTTGGGTGGTGTTTTTGGTTTCAATTCTATCAACTTTGTGACTCGGTTACTAATGGCTGAATTGCCAGGATCTATCAAAAAAATGTATCAGGTACATCAATTATCTGCATAGTCTTTGATAGATTTCTGTTATTGTGCCTATATCAACAGGCATAATTAATCTAGGAAATTGTTTATTAATTCCTAAGAAATATATTAGTTTGCCATGGGATTTAATTTTGAGTCACATCTAAAACGAACGTAGAGAGTAGTCACTTCTACAACGAGCGTAGAGAGTGTTGTATTATTTAAAGCGGGTTCCTGGCAAAGGAGCCTTTTTTGTATTTGTCTGGAAAAGTTGAATCTTTGAGCCTTTACTGATGCAGATTCAGCTGGATCTCTCTTGAATAGACCTGCAAAAGTGACTCGAACATGAAAACTGAACCAAATCAAACCGAACTGAAAATAAATCTCATCTCTATTTTACAACTTGAAAAATGAAGCGAAATCCAAAACAAGACGAACCAAACCATCCGAGATTTGGTACAACCAAAAGCAACCAGATTGACCCAAAACGACCCGAACGGAAATAATCCAAACTGAAGTGACCCACATTAAAGTCACCTATAACCTAATGATGACCTGGTCCCAGAGCAACCCAAACCAAATCAAACGAAACCTGTATCGAAATCCAGTATGACCTGAATTTCTTTATTATAGCTGGTTGTAACATTATCATTTTTTCTGCTGTCATGTAGTTAAAGAAATTTAATATTGTTAACTTCTCTTTAATATTATTATTATATTTCTCATTTGTGTTCCTCCTTACATCCAAACGTCATTTGTGTTCTCATAAGCTGCCTTAAGTTTGTAACCAAATATTATCAGTCTGTTACCATTCCCCTTCACATTCTCTTACTTTCCTGTTCCCTCTTCTCTTGATATATCCACACATTTCCTTAAAAGGAAACTAAAGCATAGTTAATACAAAATATATGTCCACAAAATATACAGATTTAAAAACTATATGTTGCAGCATATGTACGGTTCATACATAGTTATTTCAGATATGAAACATATGTAGTACTATAATAATTGTAAATTTATTAATAAATTTACATTAGCTTTCTGTATGCTTACATTGTACTAAAGATAGCTTGGTTGGTTTTTGACTTTTCAAACATACAAAGCTCATGGTCTCAATTTCCATATCATAAGTGTTTGTAATTTTAATATTAATGTTAGTGGTTAAAGAGTTTTTGGATCAACTTCCAGGTTTCTTTGGTCTCTTTTTTTCTAACCACCTACTTTTTATCGTGTAAATTTTCTTCTGGTTTTTGAGTTAGTATTGTAATTTTTTGAGCTTAATGCTTTTTTTTTTTTACATTTAATTAATTTAATTAGTGAGCTTCCTTATAGTGACCATTGGTTCATTAACCTTTCATTTGAATTGGTTGGTACAGCTTCTGAACCTACACGTACATCATATACCAATAGTAGTCATGACCTAACTTAATACGAGCTAGTGAGAAATTGGGAGCCAAATATGAAAGAAAATTTCTATCACTAAGGTTGGTTAAATTTGGCACTCACTAATTCGTGACAACCAGACCCATTCAGAATAATTCCCCTGAATCTGACCTATAACCCAAGAAACCGAGTTGACCCATACGCTAACATGAATCAATAGCATCCAAACTGAAACTACCCAGACCTTATTACATCACCTAACTGAAATACGCCTGAATCAAACCGGAAAACCGAATTCATTCAACCTGATCCTACCCGTACGAAATATTAAACTACTTGGAAGTGTCCCGAACCGTTGATCCAAACTCCAACTATATCACCCGAATTGCCAAGTCTACTCTTGGTTGAAAATCTACGAGTGGGTATTGTGTGTTTCTTGAGGTGAATCTGATTATGCAAAAAGCAAAATGTTCTGGGTTACTCTTCTGCTAAATCTGAATTTAGGGCCTTGGCATGTAGACTTTGTGAGTTGCCAGGGGTTAAGTTATTATTAGCTGATCGTGTATTTACACTCCTAAAATCTACAAAGCTGAAATATGACAATAAGTCTGCTATAAGCATTGCACATAATCCTGTTCAGCATAACTGGGAACAGCTTATAAGTGAATGTATGATCTTCAAAGCTTTTCACTGACTACTTCCATGCTTTCTTTTCATGGATGACTCGTCATCTTTCATAATTTCTTCCTTTTTTGACCTCTTCTGCTTCTGGAATAATAATGATTTTTTTTATGTAATCTGTTCTCTTACTTATGCTAGTTGTGTTTCTAGGAAACGTGAGATGACTTTAATGACATGCTTGTTATACGATCCATATATTAAGGTATTCATTCTTATCACTAGTCTGCTCGTTGACTTGTTTTCTGAAATTGTTTCTTACCTCCAAAATCAAGAACTGAGACTTGGTATCTATCTGTAGACCCTTTGATCCAACTTTTTTTCCTTTTTCACTGGTGGTTACTAGGCACGTCTGGCAGCTGCATCAGCTATTGCAACGCTGTTGGATGGTCCATCATCTGTTGTTTTGCAGGTTGCTGAATACAAGGACTCTCTCCGATGTGGTTCTTATATGTCTCTCTCAAGCTCTCTAGGTCAAATTTTGATGCAGCTTCATGCAGGTACCGATGAAACATTGTACTTGTAGAATTGAGGTACTTGTGATTTTCTGTGTTGAATGGTCTCTCTTTTTCTTACTATTATTATTCGTGCTATAGGCATTCTACACTTAATCCAACATGAAACACATATTGGGTTGCTGATCTCCTCTTTCAAGATTCTCAGTCATTTGATAGCATTGACGCCGTAATCACACTTCTTCCCTTCATCTTGTCATATGATTAGAGTAACTGCTAATTTTTGTTTCTCGTGGTGATAATCATTTCTGAAATCCAGTATCCTGAATTGTGATATATGTAGTGTTGTTCCCTGATGAGTATATGCTTTCTGCATATTTCCTAATGTATTTGTTCATGATGATTGTGCTGCAGGTATTCTAGAATGCCCAGAGAGTTGATCCCATCAGTTCTTTCTTCTCTGCAAACAAGGCTTTTTGAGGGTTTTCCATACAGAAGCGATCCGACTACATTGCTGGTCAGTTTGGTGGGATGTAAGTTCACCATGATCTTTTGCTTCACATGTCTAATAGTTTGAATGCTTGCAGGCTCTTTCCGTTAGTTGTTTGACTGCAGCTTTGTCTACATCACCTTCCTCCACTGATGTTATACAGATGCTTCAAAATGAAATATCAACAGGTTTGCCTATGTTCCTTGGGCTAGTTTTTCCTTGAAAGTTCCATCATTGTGTCATATTGGCGTCAACTGCTTTCATGATATTATGATGTCCGGGATACACTTGCATTAGACACAACTCTTTATAGTGTCCCCTGGGTAGAGCTGGTTTCGCTCCCTAGTCCCACTCGTGAGAGATCATGTTCACACAATCTCAATAAGTCCTTCCAGTATGTAGGCTTACAACCTTAAGTAGCTAAGAAACATAACTGCCAGCTAAACCACAGCCAGCTGGACCCCAGCTCGACCACACAAATGACTGCTCATTGGATTTCAATAAAGCAGCTTAACAACTAACAAAAGCATAAATGACCTATGAAGAGACTAACGTCCCCTAACATGCACTTGACCAAATATCCTATCGCTAGGGGCTAGAGGGTTGTAACATTACTCCCCTCCTGGGTTAAAACCTTGCCTCAAAGTGAAAGTATGGAATTTGCTCTTTGATCAATCATGCAGCCTGCTCCAAAAAGCCTCATGGTTGGATAAACTCTGCCCACTAAACCAGAATCTCAATTTCCTCTCCTGTCAGGTGGTGCTGGTCAGGGATTGCAGCAGGTTTCACCCTAAGCTCCAAATCATCTGGAACATGGACGGGTGTTTAGAGGGCTAGGCAAAAGGTTTCTTCAGCTGAGACACAAGGACAGTGTTAATCACGACATTGTGATCAGTGCAAGTGTAAGCCACCTGGCCGACTCGCTTTTCAATCTGAACATGACCTAAGAAATGGGGGCTGATCTTGGCGAGGGACTGAAATCTGTACGGATGAATCTGTAGGAAACCATATCACTTTTCAAGAACTGAACATCCCTTCGGCACGATGTAGCTTATGTTGCTTTGCCATAGCTAGCTGGGCGCTGAGCTCGTCAAGCATTCCTCGCTCTTGAGTGTCTACTTCTTGGATAAGGGATCCCAAAGGGGTTTAACACAGCAGTACAAGTGGATCTCGCCCATACAAAGCATAGAAAGGAGTAGCGGCAATGCGTTGATAAAATGTAGTATTGTACTAGAATTCAGCCCATGGTAAAGCAGCCAACTAACTCGTTGCTTTCATGAAGGAAAGCACCTGAAATGTTCTTCCAAGCACCATTTTACTATCTTAGTTTAACCATCAGACTGAGGACAATAAGTGGAGTTTAAGCATGGTGATGTCCCAACCTACTTGAACAACTATATCCAAAAGCTGCTAAAAAATTGGATCCCCATATGGATAATGGAGCTAGGGAACCCATGCAACCTAGCCAATAAAGTGCACATATTTGGTCAAACGTTCAACTACCACCCAAACTTTGTTAATTCTCTTCACTCTTGGCAAACCACTAATAAATTCAAATAGAAACATCTTCCCTAACCTTAGTAGGGATGGGTAAAGGTTGAAGAAGACCAACTGAAGAAAGAGACCTGTACTATACCCTTTCTGATAGAGTTAGACGTGAGGAGATAAACGAGAAGGGAATTCAGGGAAGGAGACACCAAAATTGAGGGGGGAATTAAACACCCCTCCTCCAGCCAAAATCGGCACTGCCCTCAACACAGGAGCCGCCTTCTATTACGTTCAGTATGGAAAACCACGCATGTCCTCTACAGTACTCCTATTACTTATTTATATGACACTCTCCTAGGACAGATCCCTAGGTTTCCTTTCTCCCAAGATAACAAAACGACATCACTCAACTGCTACTTCCCCCTCCTGCAACTCACGTGCCATTACATTCTTTTTCCTAGCATATACTCTCCATTCTTTCTCCTTAGAAATTGGGCCCGATATTGGGCCCCTATCATCCCCACCCCCATCAGGACAAGCCTTGTCCACAAGGCTGGAGTAAGGATATTGGGCCCTGAAGTCTGCGCAGCTGATCCATGTTGCTTACTCTGTCGGCTTGTTCCTCCACTGGACCAGAAGCTGGTGGCAGGGGTCTTCCGCACGTATGCGTTGGCGAACAGCAACAATGTCGAGGGGCTCAAATTCTGGCTCATCACTATCCAGGTGGGGAGGCAAGTCTGGTCGAGCTGTGTGGTCGCCCCGGACTGGTTTCAGCTGAGAGATATGGAAAACGGGGTGAATGCGGGAGCCTGGAGGCAGGTCTAATCTGTATGCCACCGCTCCTACCCGCTCCAACACCTGATAGGGACCGTAGTACTTGAAGGACAGCATGTGATTGTGGCGTTTGGCGGTGGATGATTGGCGGTATGGACGAAGCTTTAAAAGGACCATCTCTCCGGGCTGAAACTCGAGGTGGCGGCGGTGAGCATTTGCTGTAGCTTTCATGCGCTGTTGGGCACGCTGGAGGTGAAATTTAAGCTGACGCAACATGGCTGTGCGATCCAGGAATGTTTCTGCGACTGCAGCTACTTGGAATTCACCCGGCAAGAATTGAACTATGGAAGGAGGTGGTCTGCCATAGACTGTTTCAAACGGGGTGGTGTTGGCAGAAACGTGAAAATTGGTATTGTACCAAAATTCAGCCCAGTGCAGCCACTTGCTCCAGGTCTTAGGCTGCTCCGACGCAAAGCAGCGGAGGTAGGTTTCCAGGCAGCGGTTCACCACCTCGGTCTGTCCGTCGGTTTGGGGGTGATAGGCGCTGCTCATACGAAGCATGGTGCCCTGTGCCTGAAAAAAATTCTCTCCAAAAGTTGCTGAGAAAGAGTGGGTCACGATCACTGAGAATTGATTTCGGAACCCCGTGTAAGCGAACTATCTCTCTTGCAAACAGCCCCGCCACTTTTTTGGCTGTGAAGGGATGCCGCAGGCCAAGGAAGTGTGCATACTTACTTAATCGGTCCACCACCACCAAAATACAGTCCAGTCCATTCGAACGGGGCAACCCTGAAATGAAGTCCAGGGATATATCAGACCATATTGCATCAGGTATGGGAAGAGGTTGTAGCAACCCCGCGGGGGCCAGTGTTTCACTTTTACTCTGCTGGCAAACAAGACATTCCGCTAGATATTTCTGCACCGTTTTCAACATGCCCGGCCAGAAGAAACTGGAGGCTAGCCTTCTGTATGTTCTATAAGCTCCAGAGTGTCCGCCGGTGGGTGTGGAGTGAAACTCCTGCAGCAGCAGCGGGATCCATGTTGAAGCAGTTGGTAACACGACCCTCCCCTTGAAAAATAGCCTGCCGTCCACCAGCTGGTAATTAAAATGGGATGCCGGGTTCTGCTGCTGATCTTCGATTATCTTCTTACATCGGTCATCTTGATTCACTTCCCTTCTGATGTGATCTGCATCTTTCCAGAAGGGGATTGTTATTGCCATGAGTTCTCCTTCGGCCCCTCTGCGCGACAGAGAATCAGCTGCTCCGTTGGTTTTCCCTGGTTTGTATTCGATGGAAAAATCAATAGCCCATAATCTTAGCCAGCCAATGCTGCTGGGCGGGAGTGGTGATGGGCTGCTGGAGCAAATGACGCAAGCTGTTATGGTCCGAACAGACCCTGAAATGGCGTCCCAACAGATATGGTCTCCAATGGAGGATTGCCATAGCCACTGCCATCATCTCTTTTTCGTATGTGGACTTTGTGAGGTTTCGCCCGGACAAAGCCTTGCTGAAATAGGCCAAAGGCCGGCCACTTTGCATCAGAACTGCACCCAATCCCACTCCAGAGGCGTCGCACTCCAACACGAACTCCTTTGTAAAATCGGGTAGTGCAAGTACAGGAGCTGTGGTAACCGCCAGTGATAGCTTTTCAAAAGCTAGTTGCGCCTCTGGTGTCCATGTGAATTTGGGCCCCGCTTCTTTCCGTAGAAGGTCTGTTAGGGGTTTGGCAATAACGCCATATCCTTTAATGAACCGCCGGTAGTAGCCCGTGAGGCCCAAGAACCCGCGAACTGCCCGAACCGAATGTGGCGTAGGCCAATCCAGAATACAAGCGACTTTAGACGGGTCCATCGCCACTCCTTCTGCTGACACAATATGCCCCAGGTATTCTACTTCCTGCTGTGCGAAGCTACATTTCTTTCTGTTCGCTACAAATTGGTTGGCATGCAGAATGTTGAAAACAGTGGATAGGTGCTGCAGATGATCATTCCAGTTAGTGCTATAAACCAGAATATCATCGAAGAAAACGAGAACAAACCGTCTGAGATGGGGACGAAAGACATCATTCATGGTGGACTGAAATGTTGCTGGCGCGTTCGTGAGCCTGAACGGCATTACAAGGAATTCGTAATGCCCCGTGTGTGTTCTGAAAGCTGTTTTGTGCACATCCGACTTCGCCACCCGGATTTGATGGTACCCCGAACGGAGGTCTATCTTAGAAAAGAATCGCGCGCCGTGGCGCTCATCCAAAAGCTCTTGTATAACTGGAATTGGATACTTATCCGGGACTGTGGCTTTGTTCAGAGCCCAATAATCCACGCAGAAACGCCAACTACCATCTTTCTTTTTAACAAGAAGGACTGGGCTGGAAAAGGGGCTGATGCTTGGTTGAATGATTCCTGCAGCCAGCATTTCTGTGACCAGCTTCTCAATCTCATCTTTCTGGTTATGGCCATATCGATAAGGACGGACATTTACAGCGGCTGTTCCTGGTTGAAGCGGAATGTGGTGATTCATCGGTCTTTCCGGTGGCAATCCCCCCGGCGGCTGAAATGTCTCTCTGTGGGTTTCAAGGAGGGCCTGTAGTTCTGCTTGCTGATGAGCAGACAACTCCTCTTTCTGCAACAGCCGAATGTCACTGGGTTCGGAAACTGCCCAGACCAAGGCCATGCAGTCCGCGTCCTGGAGTTGGTGGATGGTTCGAGGTCCGGCTGGCATGCGGCAAGGGATGGGTCCCCCAGCAAACAAATCTCCTTGCCCCTGGTTGAAACGAATAAACATCTTCTCCCAATTGGCTACTATGTCTCCCAGAGTTTTCAGCCAAGCCACTCCCAAAATAATGTCAACTCCCCTAAGGGGAAAGCGAAAACAGTCGATGTGGAGAGTTGTATCCCCAACACCGACCTGTAAGTTACGACAAACCCCGCTAGCTGTCATGCGGGTTCCATCTCCCAGGCGCACAGCATATGGCTCCGTTTCCTGCCAATCGAGCTGAAAGTTATCCACGATTCTCATAGCTATGAAATTGTGACTCGCGCCACTGTCCACCATGATTATCACCTCCTGCCCCCATAACTGTCCCCAGAGCTTTAATGTCTGAGGCTGGTTGAATCCTTCTGCCGAGGTTAATGGTAAATCCATCACGTTGAGCTGAGGACTGGCTGTATCATCCCCCACTTCTTCCACCTCCTGTTCGACAATCGCCGGCGCTAACTCTCCTTCGGGGCTTTCGTCGTCCTCCAGAATTATGGCTCTCAGCCCCCTGCTCGCACACTGATGACCCTGGGTGTATGGCTGTTTGCAGCGGTAGCATAGACCTCGTGCGCGGAGGTCCGCAAAGGTTTGCGAGGTAGAAGGTCTGGTCGGGCGATATTAGGTTGTTGGAAGGACACAGAGGATTGACGGAGACGGTGGGGTTGATTGAGGACGTGGGATTTGCTATGTTGTGGTTGCGCTGTGGTTGGGTTGAAGAACTTGCCCCCAATGGAGAGCGAGAGGTAGATTGGGTAGAGCGGTTTTCATTTTCAGTCGGGTTGGAAGGTGGGTAGGTCAAGCTTTAGGTGGGTCGAAGGAATTGGGTTGGGGGCCTGCTACCGCCTGGTGGACCCGGTAGGTAGAGGCATGGTTGGTGTGGCCTGGTTTGAACTGGACCGATGGAATAGCCGTGGTCGCATCCCTAATCCAAAACAGTAAGTCTGTTCCGCCATACTGGTGTCATCGTATACTGGTTTCAACACCCCAGTCACTTCCAACTCCCGTTCGATTTCCATGGCAAGATTCGACACTCTATAAATCAGTGACATCTTGGGAACGGATTCTTACCCGGATTTCTTCACGCAGTCCCCCAAGGAAGTAGCCCAGACTCTGGGCTGGAGTGAGCCCCGGCGTGAACGCTGAACGAGCGATGAACTCGTCGACGGTGAACCACTGGCGAACCGTGGACAAAGCTTCAAAGGGGTTAGCCGCCATCCCATCTCCATACCTCTGCACCAGCTCAGATTTGAACTCCTCCCAAGTAATCCGAGGGCGTTCCTTCCGAACAATTGCTCCAGTGGAGGGTGGCGCCATCCATACAAACTAGAGCCCATTGAACCCGCATAGTGTCCGTCGTTCTCCTGATAGAAAAATATTGTTCGGCACGAACAATCCATGAAAACGGTTCGACTCCGTAGAAGCTTGGGAGCTCGACTTTCTTTGCCGGGATAAGTCCGTCTTCTTCGTCTGGATCTGTGGGTCTGCGAGATCGGGGGGTTGGTGTTACGAGAACAAACCGGTTATCATGCTCCCCGGTTGTGTCGGAATTAGGTCCCGCCGTCTGACCTTGAGAAACATCGCCGGAACCCCCAATGGTGCCTGTCACACCCACTGTCCTTCCCAAGGTGAGTCCAGCCACCAGTCTTTCTAGTCTAGCCATGTGCCCGTCCATCGACAGGTTCTGGTTGGTAATCATCCGCTCCACCGCCTGGTTTTGTCGCTGCAACTCTTCTCTTACCGCTGCTTCTCCTCTCCGATGGTCGGAACGCATCTCCCCTAACTGCTCCCCCAGGCTCTCCACCAATTTCTCCAATGCGTCTACTCTAGCGTCTATCCTCGTCATTGTCCACGCTCACCGCACCAATGATAGAGTTAGACGTGAGGAGATAGACGAGAAGGGAATTCAGGGAAGAAGACACCAAAATCGAGGGGGGAATTAAACACCCCTCCTCCAGCCAAAATCGGCACTGCCCTCAACGCAGGAGCCGCCTTCCATTACGTTCAGTATGGAAAACCACGCATGTCCTCTACAGTACTCCTATTACTTATTTATATGACACTCTCCTAGGACAGATCCCTAGGTTTCCTTTCTCCCAAGATAACAAAACGACATCACTCAACTGCTACTTCCCCCTCCTGCAACTCACGTGCCATTACATTCTTTTCTAGCATATACTCTCCATTCTTTCTCCTTAGAAATTGGGCCCGATATTGGGCCCCTATCACTTTCACATGTATCACACTAAGCAACAAAATCCTTCACTGTTTTCCTCATTCCTTGCCAATAAACCTCCACTACCTGTCTCTGAAAGTTGAAGAAAAGCTGAATGACCACCCACTGGAGTACTGTGAAATTCCTCCAACACTATGGGTACCAGATTAGGATCCCCTAGTAAATCCTACATGGTTTTTCCTTAATTTATCATTCCAGGTAACTGCTTCATCAATTTTCCCCATCCTTCTAACTACTCGTGGGCACCGGGGACAGATTAGCAGGCAATTCTACTCGAGATTGAACATCAGCACCTGGTTCTCCCTCCCTGATTTGTAAACAATGTCAAACTCTTTGGTCAGTTATGATAATAGAGTGCTATCCAATAATGCCTTAATTTGTACTACAAAGACCACTGTCTTAAGTTCTGTTTTATAAACTGACTTGAGTTGGGCCGTAGGAGATAAAGCCTGACTAAGGAAGGCAATGGGGCGCCCTCACTGCTTCTGAACAACACCCATTTCCTTACCAGATGCATCTGTTTCTACCTCGAAAATACAGTAAACTTTGGTAATGCAGGCACTGGAGATGAAGAAAGTGCAAATTTCAATGCATCAAACACCCCCTGAATTGTAGAGTCCCATTGGAATGTATTCTTTCTTTAATAGTGTAGTAAATTGTGCATCAATCAACCCATAGTTCCGGACAGACATCTTATAATAGCAAGGCCTAAGAAGGCTCGAAGTTCCTTGACAGAAATGACACTGGCCAAGCCAGCATACATCTGACTTTTGATGTATCAGCTTCCACACCTTAGGCTGAAATCAAATGACCAAGTGTTCCAACTTGGTTGGTAGAAATGGCACTTTTTGCGGTTGATATTCAATAATGTTACAATGATAGTTGGTGATCTTTCCGCTTTGCCGCTATCTGGAAATTTGTCACAACTAGATCTTTTTCTAAATCCCCAACTCTCTCCTTACTTCCACCTCATGTATCCCCCATTGACAATTTGCCCTAGACTGTTGTTTGATACCAACGTGTATGGGTCCTTCGCTAGAGTAGGTTCCTTCCAAATCTCACTCGTAAGAGGGCCAATCTTATTCACACACTCTCATTGAGTCCTTGTAGTCTTGGCATATAGACGTAAGCAACTTACAAACATAATTGATTGCTAACCAACAACTAGTTGTAAAGAGAAAAGTAACACATATACTAGAAGAGAGAGAAGCATAGATGGAAGCCCAAATGGTATCGACCCTTAGGGTGTAAATACCAATTTATTAATAACATGGGTTTTTCCCAGCTGCAAGTGCAGACATGCCGACCACTTACTCTAGGCACTCAAGTTCTAGTTGCAAGTGTGAAGGGAAATATTGCTCCCAGTGCAGGGTGTGTCAGGAGCTTGTCACATGGGAAGTTTTGCAAACTGCTTTGATTGAAGACTCACAATTTTGTTTTTAAGGGTCAACCAGGTACACCACCCAAAATGCGTCTACCACAGCCTTATAAGACGTGCTTCATTCGCCCCCTCAATCGATGTGGGAGCCGTACATGGCACACCACTCACCCCCGATGGAGTGAGCCCCGCTCCCTCGCTGGCTGCTGACACACCAATATGACCACCAACTTTGATACAATGTGTAACAATTCAGTTTCAAGTTGCTAGTAGATATTGTATGTTTTGACCGAAGCGTCTCGGTTTTGTTTATGCGGGTTAACTAAGTACACCACTCAAAACGCGTCTATCATGAATAAGTGTTTGCACTCTTATAAGGCTTGTTTCGTTCACCCCTCCAACAAATGTGACCTTGCTCGACTAATATTGGAAGATTCTAAGATCATCCCCACAATCAAAGCCTGCTGGCCAAGTGCAAAAGGTAGTCGACAAGTGTAGAGCTGCTATGTTCTCCCATTGGCCAGCGCATCCTTAGGTAGTAGGTAGCTGTTGAAAATTGTACGGAGATCGCCATGAGCTTTTTGTTCCTCAAACAAAAAAGCGATAGGCCCCCACCGACTGGCTGCGCTTCTAGTGCGCCAGGTTGTGCCCCAGCTGGGAGACAATAGCCTATATGGAGCGCACGTAGTTGAACGTCTAGAGGTCTTAAGGTGCGGCTCAAAGTGACAAGTACAAGTGTACAACACATGCCTACCTATTCGTCTTTTGAGGGAAGTGGGGATTGTAGATAACAAGCGCTGGCTGTACAATTAGGGGCGGTGAGGGAGGGGGGGGGGGGGGGGGGGGGGGGGTAAGAACAACATAATAGACAATATTTGGCCGCCCCTTAACATTTTGTAAAGTATTTCCATAATATCACCATAATACTATTTATTGTCAATTTTGTTTCTGTAAATATGTAATATTTGTTTTGGATTTATATTATAAAAATCATTTCTAATCTATATTTGGTAAGAAAACTCTTAATATTTTTATTTTAGCAATATAGTCTTAAGTAAACTGATTATTATGTTAGTGTTAGTAATTATGTGCCCTTCTATCCATACTACATGTGTTTTCAGCTTTATATTACAAAATTTGCAAATTAAGTTAATATTAGAATTACTCAAAATAATTAGGAAAAATTACATTGCCCTCCCATGAGGTGTTGGGGAATTACAATGCCTACTGATGAGTTTTAAAAAATTACATTGCCCATCCATGATACTAAGAAATTATAATGCCCACCCATGAGTTTTAGAAAATTACAGTGCCCACCCATGTACTTATCAAAATGAGGTGAAAATCAAAGATCTAAATAAAATTTACATTGATTAATCAATTCAACTATGTAAAGCAATAAGAAAAACTAATTTACACCATGCAACATTAGAGTGATGAAATGAAGAAAAAACATGCAAAAATTACAAGGAATACATATATGTTCACCTCATTTTATTTAGTTTTATTTCTTTATTTTGTTATTTTTAGGCATCTTTCATTTATTTGACTTCTAAATGGTCATATAACATTAATTTAGGGTTTTTTTTAATTTTTTTTACCATTGTCTAAGTTGTTTCTTAAGGTAATCATTACTTTACATATTCGGTTTCACCTCTTTTTGATAAGCAGATGGGTGGACATTGTAATTTTCTAAAACTCATGGGTGGGCACTATAATTTCTTAATATCTCATGGGTGGATATTGTAATTTTCTAAAGCTCATGGGTGAGCATTGTAGTTTTCTAAAGCTCATGGGTGAGCATTGTAATTTTCTAAAGCTCATGGGTGGACATTGTAATTTTCTAAACTCATGGGTGGGCATTGTAATTCCCCAATACCTCATGGGTGGGCAATACCTCATGGGTGGGTAATATAATTTTTCCAAATAATTATTTAAAGAAGTTTTTAGAAGAAGCTATTAGTTTAGAACTGTTGTTCTATATTGTTGGCATTAGCATAAAATTTTAGTCCACAACTTTTTAAAAACTTGTAATAAAAGGGTAAAAAAAATGTCTTTATATATAATATATATTTCAATTTTTAAATTTAATTTAATATCTAATATTAATTTATAAAATACGATTATAAATATTATAAAATTTATATTAATTTGAGAAGTTAAAATTAATTTTATAATATTAATTAATATTATTAGAAAAATTCTGTCCCCCCTTGTTAAAAGTTTCTAGCTCCGCCCCAACTTACAATGCAAGGAGACTATAATAACCCTTCATCCTTCGATATAAAAACAATCTTAATCACCTATTGAGCTCTTCTCTCTCTCTCTCTCTCTCTATTGTAATTCGGTTGGGCTTGTAATACTAGCTCGTATATAGTGAAAACCTCTATGGGATTCCTTGAAACCCATGGACTAGGTCGTCTTCCAAGTGATTGAAGCACATAAATGTTTGTCTCATTTGTCTTTTAAAAGCTGTCCCACACGCATATTGGAAAACCAAAACCTTAGCCCTCAAGTGCTGGCGTAGGGTGTTAGCCTAGGTTGAACTGATTTTACCACTAACATTTTGGTGTTGAGAGTGGGATCCAATTTCTTCTTAAACAATCCCCAAACAAATAAAAACCTAACCGTTTGATAGACACCTAATTAAAAACATATATTTTAAGACAATTGTTTTAGAGGTTACCTACTAATTGCTGGTTAATGAATAAATAATCACTAGTTGTAGCCAACCAATAAGCTGGTCGGAAGCTGAACAACACAAATGGAAACTAATTGAATTACGTTAATGCCCTTAAAGCTTAACAACTAACTAAAGCATAAATGTTCCACAAACTGACGTCTCCTAACATAAATTTGACCAAACATCCTATCTATAGGGGCTAGAGGCGTAACTACACTTCGTAAATGAATATGAGACATATGTCACCCCAGTCATTGGCCTATTCTCCCCAGGTGCATCTTAGAACATCATTTTGTGTTAGCATGTATAAGGTTATTCTTTGGGTTGTACTGAGGTCATCTCTTAAATTTCCTTTATTTGTTCTGCAAAAAGCTTGTGACGGGCAAGGCTACGAGATCATCCTGGCATCTTGTAGTGCCCTGTGAAACAAGTGAAGTTGGTGTGCCCCACACTTTTAAAATCAAGTCACTTGTTCGTCCGTTGGTGGCTCATAATTTGGTGTCACTCTCAATTGAAATATTGATCAGTGATAACGTACAGAGTGACAAGATATTGTGTTTTTATTTAAGGTTTAGACTATCTTGGATTTTGGGCTCTATTACGATACAGCCAATATTTAAATTTGTTGTGGACCAGGATTGATTATTAATGGGTCATTTTATGTCCTTGTTTAGAAATTATGATCTCAAGATCTTTGGGGAAAGGAATTTGTAATTAGGAAACTGTGTTTTTATCTTGCACTTTCCAAGTTTAAACATAGCGGAGGTTTTGTTGTCTTTTTTTCTCTTCTTGCTCTCCTCATTTTCTCTTTTGGGTCTTCTTATCTGCTTATGTTATCAAGTTTATCCTTCCAAAATGCGTCGTGTAATGAGTTTTCCATTTGGCATCTCAAAATCTCATGTGCAGCTGCTGTGTATCTTCTTTCGTCATTATTTTTTGTTTGATAAGTTCCACAACACCACTCTCTACTCACACACATCTGACTCGCTTGAACTTCTGTCAAGTTTAATGACAAATGAGATGAAATTTCTGCTTAAAAGTTGCAAGTATGAAGCTCCATTTTGTCGTCTGATCTGGAGCTCAATTTATTTCCATCCTTCTATATGACTGTGTAATATGTTTTTAAATTTTCATCTAGGTTTGGCTATGAGGAGGCCTGGAGATGGTATTTTAAGTACTTTGCTTCAACTTGCCAATCAATCACAAAATCCTAAAATAAGTTTTGAGGCTTTACAGGTACTAATAGAATTCTGTTATTTGTACGTTCTTTCGGGGACATCCGATAAAATTCTGTTACTTGTATGGTTTTGTCCATGCATATTATATTCCTATCAGTTACTGTAGAGATAGGCTATAGAAAACATATAGAGAAACAACCAACAATGAGTCTTAGAAAATCATTACATAGGACCTTAGTATTGCTTATTCTGGCATTTGGGTAGTACTTATTTGTGGTCTTAAAGTCAAAAGTTTGTATTTTTAAATCTACATCATGTACTACCATCCTTCTATGCATTTTTTGCAACTACACTCTGACAACAAGAAAAACTACACACAACAAAAGTACACCAGAAGCAGGACCATCATAATGAGCAAGATCTTATGAAATTGAGCCGCTAGTGAGCTCCAGGAGAAAATGTTTTCTGGTTCTGTTCTATATGTCCTTCTCAATCTACCTTGTTTTGTACCGCTCTAAACTGCTGTCTGACCTGTTTGTAAGACAAATAGTGCACCCACAATCAATAATATTCTTCAATATGATTTGTCAAACTCTCCTGCATTTTATTTTTGTCTAGAGCTCTTGGCGATTTATTGAGATTTTGATCCAAAGCGGCACAGAAAGGTAAAAAATGATCAAAAGAGACATCAAACATGGAAGGAAGAGGCATTTGAGTGCATGTACACTAGCTTCTTTCCTGACAACCTTAGGAAGATTTCGTTCATTAGTGGGCTCATTGTTGACAGTTGGACTATTCTCTTTAAACTCATTGTTTTTAGACAACTATCAACAATCTATACTTGAAGTATTTTGTGTTTGATAAAAACAAGAATGACATGCCAGATTACATCAGTCACACTTTAGGATTATTTTAATCGAATTTAACCACTTTGAATAAAGCAAGGATGATCCACATGGGGCCTATACCTATATTTTAGACCTTGTTCAAATTCAGTTATATATTGTCGTTAAAAGGATCCTAGCTGATAACGTTAGATTACTTCAGTAACCTCTGACTACTATTTTTTCCTTTCAAATGGTGCACATGACGTGTCAGATTGTGTACAGTTTTAGTAACTCCAAAGTGGCTGGTGAGTTTGGATGTATGAGCTTCCAAAAAAAAAACCATACTTGGTCGCCATTGTCAGGGCTGCAAATGACTTAGAGCTGCCCTGATCACATAGACGGATGCATTTGCCTCCAGTTGGAAGGGTTGTTGTAGATCAGGTAGTGCAAGGACTGGTGCTATTTTGATTTCCTTTTTTTAGAGTTTGGGGCTCTTCGCCTCAGTTGAATGTGCATCCTGCTTTGTTAAGTGCGTGCAGCAGGGTGACAATGAGGGAAAATCGTCAAATAAATTTATGTAAATATTGACTAGCAACCATGAAGTTTTGAACTATGGTGACGGTTCATTGATGTGTCTTGTGGTGAATTACCCCAAATTTTTCTCGATCCTTATGCAGTTCTCCTTGGCCAACCACAAAACCAAGATAGCTAAACATCTCACGGCCAATCTCACTTGTTTTTTTGTTCAACCATAGATGGTCTGAACGTAGAGCTTCACACACTTGGTGGATGTGTGTGAGATGCTCTTCCCGAAATTTGCTAGAAACAAATATGTTGTCGAAGTGGAAAATGACACACTAATTAGTAAATGGTCAAATACCTCATTCATCAGTCGTATGGAGCAGGGGTGTTGCACTACACAAATGGCATCATATGCCATTCATATTGTCCTTGTCCGTCTTGAACGTCATCATCTAGGTCTCACCTTCTGCTATCCAAATTTGGTGGTATATTTGATTTAAGGTCAAGTTTGGAGATGATGACAATGTCATTTAGCTGATTTAAGAGCCATCAATACGGTGTAATGGGTACCTGTTCTTAATAGTGTTCATATTAAGAGCCCGATAATCGATGCATATGCACCACCCCTTCATTCTTGGGTACCAACATAATAGGGAGCCTTAAATTGAGCAATTCGGTTTGATAACCTCAACTTCCAAGAACTCTGTCACTTGATTGTAGATCTCGTCATTCTCAATGACCAAGTTCTGAACCATGGTGAGGTTTGGCAAGACCGCATCCGATAGAAGTTGGGTCTTATGCTCCACAACTTGATGTGGAGGCAAGGTAACTATTTCAGAAAGCAGGTCAGCATATTTTGTAATGAGCTCAGTGAACTTGGACGTGTCTTGAGAGATATGTAAAGCGAGGGAAGGAGCAGTATCTGTAAAAGATTCTTCTAGTGACCGGTTGAACAGTAGGGTAACCGCTTGACTTGGGTGACTATCACAAGGTCCACTCCATTTGGAATCAGGTAGGGTGAATGATGTATTTCTTCCCTCTTTGACCCATTCGCATAGTTGGGCTCGACGCTAGTGGACAAAGTCAATGTTTGATAAGTAGGAATTACCTAGCACACTTGGTTGCCAAGGACACCACATCAAGCACATCATCGTTAATTTTTTTTTTGTTATTACGAAATGGACTTAGCTCTGCTGCTTCATAGGCGTCTCGGTCCCCTTCTGGAGCCACCCCAACATGTAAGGCCTTGGATGCGGAGAGAGTTCCAATGAGGAGCCGCTCGGACAAGGTGCTTTTGACTTCCCTCTATCTTCAATGGTGTCTGTTATTTTTGTTAAACCTGTATCTTGAGAGTCAACAATTCTTTTCGTGTATCCGTATCAGATGTACCACTAATTGTATCTTTGGCTTGGCCATCAACAACAAGTAGCGATCCACCTCGAGGACAGGCTCAAGTTTGATTTCTTCACTCACATTTGCGAGCACCACCATCCTCCAGGTTTCCTTCGCGTTTCGGAACTTAACAAGAAGCATGTCGGGGTGTAACTTTTGGCAATATTTTATCCTGGCCGCAATTTGGAATGTCATTATAAGGCTTTGACTTGGTCGGGGTACCTTTGGCTGGTGGACCCCTCACAATATCTGCTGAACATTTGCCTTTTCTTCCATCCCGTAGTGGTGAGTTCAGTACTCGCCATAATAGTCCCAATTGGTTTATTCTCTAGCATGACACTCCTTTGACTTTTTTTTGCCTTTCTCACCGTGGAAGTTTCTTATTTTAAAGAAAGATCATTGTTCTTGCCCAAGAATCTGAACCTCTTGACCATAAATTGGACTAAGCCCAGTGAGAGAAACATACAATCTGCCTTGCTCAACAAATCATTTGGAAACTTCCGCATCCTGTATACAAACCATCTTCATGTTGCTGTATTGATCCTTCTCAGAACCCCAATTTTTCCAGGTTGTAGCATGTCCAGTGATTGTTTTCTCACCTTGATGAGTAGTGGTTGATTTAGCAGTTAGATCAAACAGCAGACTTTCATGTCGGGATGCTAGTGATTGCTGGATAAACTCCCTGACCTCTTTGGCAATTTCTATAAACATGCTGCTACCAGTATTTGGCTCCATTAACTCCCATAGTGATTACATAGCATGACTTCTATTTCTTCTGCTGTTTAAAAAGCTGTGCATTTTAATCTTTTGGAGACTCTTTATGATATATGAACTATTCTTAACAATGCATTTTTTTATAACTATGAAAAATATAATAATAAGATCTCATGGATCTCTGAAAACGTATGACCTACATAATAAACGAAGCCTTTATAATTTCACCATTTGAACAGGCATGCACTGTACAAAAAGGTCATTATAAATCTGATTATGCATTTATGTCCAAACAAGATAAATGAGAGTCGTGAACACTGTAGAATTCCAACTATTCGTGCTACATTTCCTTTTCCATTTTCTACTTATCCTTCTCACAAAGAATGTGTCTATAATCTCTTTAAAGTGATGCCATCCTCGCTAAACTGCATTACAGGCCCTCCGAGCCGTTTACCACAACTATCCTCATTTAGTGCTTCCTACTCGGGAGCAGGTTTGGGGAATATTTAAGGGCTTTCTGGAATCTGCTCCTCTTGAAACTTATGGAGACAAAGGAACTGTTGTTGGTAGTAAGGAATCAAGCCCTGAAAAAGTTGTTGCTGCAGCTGTCAAGGTCTGTTGCTTGTATGATTATTGTTACTTTTTCATTCTGGTTTCTCTTGACCGCACACTTGTTTTTTGTATTTAAAGAACAATTAGATTGTTTTCTCTTCAAATTATTACAGATCTTTACTTAAATAACGTTTACATTATATATTTAGTGTGGTGATGATAGGAAACAATCGTATCCCATCTGGTGTTTTCTAGAGTGTATAGGGTTTGATGATTGCCTTTAGTAGTTTTAAGATCCTGGCAGATGGAAATAGTGTTTTAGGCATTGATTTTATAACTCAGATTAGGCTATAGTAAGTTGGAAAGCATTATTTTGACAAATCATTTTTTCCTTTTTCCCAGCAATGTCTTTTTGCAAGTTTTTTATCTGCCATCTACAGAAAATGCCACCTTGAGTCAAGATGTGTTACCTAAAGACAACTTGTGAAGAGAATTATGCTTAGCATATGTCCACCTGTTTGGTTGGGGGGGGGGGGGGGGGGGGGGAGGGGGCGGGCGAGCTTGGCATACTTATATTCACTTATAAGCATGATTCTAGAGGATTACTTGTTCTCTCATGATATGCCTTCTATTTGTATCTAGAGGTGTGATCTTAAAACCATGTCCTCTATTCTTGGCATTTTCCAGGTTTTGGATGAGTTTCTTCGTGCAAGAACCGGATTCAGGGGAACTGAGGATGCTTTTGATGAGAAGTTAGTACAAACCTCCCTTTACTCAGATTGTGTGAGAAGTAAGAAAATTTCATCTGCTCCATCATATGTTCCATGGAGCTCCAAAGCTACCTCAGAAAGTTCAAACTCATGTCCACCTGGATTAATAGAGTGGCAAGATGCACTTGAAGAGCTCCTCCCATTTACATTGTGCCATACATCTGGACTGGTTAGTGACAAGTTCTTCTCTCGTTACTCGGATCATGCAGTAGTATTCTTTCCCAACTTCAAAAAGTTCTCAAAGCTGTAACAGATTTTTTATGGTTTCTTCGCTTGCCTTATAATCATGGAGCTTATGTGATAAATCAACTACATGCCACAAGGAAAATTCATATCTATCTTGATAGATGCATTTTTCACCAAATGCAATCTTATTATACTCTTGATCTTCATGTTACTTCTGATTTAACATCACGACTTTTATACTTGAGTGAGAAGCTAAATTATTCTGGCACCTTAATGTGGATATGATCGATGCTGAGAATAATTTCAACACTTGTTTATCGAAATTGAAATTAGGAACCCTTAATTACCCTTAATTATGCTGAACAGTTTTTCGTAGGTATGCAGTCCTTAAAACCATTCTTATAGGAACTTCTGTTAAGAACTTTCTTCCATGCTACTCAATCCTGTTCTCAATACTTGATTTCTTAGCTCTAGACACAAGAATTAAAGAGACAAAATATACTATTTTGCCCTTTTGCATTTGGAAATTGAACTAATTTGAAAAGCAGTTGTGAAATAATAGATTAGGGGTAGAATTGGAAAGTACGATAAAAAAGGCTACAACATATTATATTTTGAAAATAATGCTAGGACCCAAAAAAGCATGTTTTGAGAACAAGAGGGAGTATATGTTGAATAGGATAGTTTGTCATCTACATTAAACATTTATTGGATTAGTAGAAAGGAAGTGCTTTTATTTCAAGGGATCATAGGGAAGGAGACTCAGGGACTTGGTGTAGTTCTTGCCTTTCATAGTGAGTAAAAACTTTGTGAGACAAGTTTGGTATCTGAGCTGCAGCAAATCAAAGCTCTTTATTGAAGCAGTTCAAAGCCATCAATAACCTACATCGACACAAATGTTCAAGCTTTTTCCAACGAATAGTTCTAATCTTTCCTTGCTAGTGGCAGTTTTGTGATGAGCCCTACGAGTAGCTGTGAAGGATTGTCAAGGGGAGCAAGATTGGTCAAGAGGTTGCAAGAAGAGGAAGAAAGGAGGGGTGCTGGTGGGCGGCGCCACGAAAGCCCTAATTTGATCAGTGTCTCTTTTCTTGATGATGGCGATAAACATGACGGGGCTGATGTTGGTGCAAGAGGATGAAGAACCCCCTGGAACATGATGGAAAGTTGGCTGGGCTGAGTTTGAAACCCCAAAACCCTAGGAAAAGTCAGCAACATAAAGAGAAGGATTTTCTCGGTCAAGGAGCTTTAGCCAGGTGGTCGAATTGTCTAAAGAGGATGAGGAACTGAGTGACGAATCTGATTCTGCCCATGGAGTTCCACATTTTTCTAGGGAAAGTAGGAAGAAGCTCAGCGGCGCACCAGGGCTGATGTGACATAGGGCAGAAGTGACACAGGGCATCCACGCAGGAGTGTAGAGCATCGCGCTGCAGAGGGATATGCAAGAGGGCATAAACAACCCCTAGAGCGTGATATGAAGTTGGTAGGGTTGAAACCCCAAACCAGAGGAGAAGTCCATAACTCGAACGAGAAAGCTTTTCCTGGTCAAGGTGCGTTGCCTAAAGAGAATGGGAATTGAGAGGTGAATTGGATTCTGTGTATGAAGTTCCACAATTTGGAAAGGAAAGTAAAGATGATCAGCGGCATACCCGTGCAATAGTGACGTCGGGCGTTAAGACAAGGCGCGTAGTGCACGGGGCGTAGCGGCGCACATTATATGTGCCGCGCCAACGCACGCAACACTTCCCCGAGTGTGGGCTGGGCAAGGCACCCAATCATGGGGCAAAAAACTTGGGCATTTGGTGCAGGGTGCATGCACGTCTGGAAGTTGTATGGACTCATCCCAGGGCAAGGCAATAAAAAACCTTTGTGATGGCCTGCACTCCCAATGGGTACTCTACCATGTTTGATGTGTCAAGGCGGAGGTAAAGTGAGTGTGTGTTGTCCCGAGTGATGCAGTAGATGCACCACACTCCCATGTAGACTTTGGGTGTAAAAGAAAGTCGGTAGTATCTCTAAATCAACACCATCCATGTTGGACCAAAATGGATACATGAGTTAACATGAGTAGGGAAATTCTAGGGTTAAGAAGGCTGTGTGGCTCATGGGCTAAAGGCCCATGACTGGAGCATCCTTGGAGTTAAAGAACGTTCTAGAGATAGCCCATATGGTCAGGCAATAGGAGCGGGAGGATGTTAGGAGCCCATATCCAGGCCTAGTATCCGGGTTAAAAGAGTGGAGGGTTTATTCAAGAAAGAAAAAGAGTGGGCCTACCCAAGCACGTGAGGAGGCAGATAAGGAATGTGCTGATTAGTGCAGTGTCGTTTTGAGATCATGTGCACAAGAAAACCTAGGGATCTGCCCCATGGCGGATGAAAAACCAGGTATAGTTGTAACCTCATAATTGCTTTATTCCCACTGCTTGTCCCTTAGGTTGTTGTTTGTGAAAGTTGTAGTGACCAAGGAAGCTTGTTTTCTTGCCATGGGTGGCACTGGTGCGGACAATAACTATAACAACCTCATATGAACAACTATCCAACAACCTAGCTCATAAGCTATTCAAGCTTGAATACTAGTCACTTTAAACTCTTTGTCTTCACTTGGGCTTAAAAGTGGAAGACCTTTTTGTTGTAGTCAACTAATATGTTTCCGTATAAACCACTTATATTAGTACTTATATCTTCATGTAGGATGGGGGCATTACATACTCCTCACTCGAAGAAGTTGACGTCCTTGTTACAAGCCTAACATCCAAGTTCCATGGACCTCAGAAGGTGTCGGGTAGTCCAACCCTAATCATTAGAGTTTAAGTTGTTGTAGGGTTCTTTACCAAGGAAGTTGTCTTGGTCATGTACGAAGAAAGTCACCAAGGTTAAAGGTGCCCCTTTGGCATCATGTCAAACTAGAGCTAGTGGACAGGCTTAGAAAATGACTAGGAATGGCATGATTGGCCCTTAGTGTATGTCAAGATCCCATCCTTAGTGGTATAGAATGACGGTGTCTTTACTTCAAGGGGGGAGTGGTGCATAAAGGAACCGTGATGGACCTAGGGCTGGAGGTTTTATGTAGCTAGGTTAGAGGTAGGATGATACTCTTTGACCACTTATTTCAAGTGTGAGTATTGTTGATTAGTAGTTTACTCAGTGTAGGAGTAAAGGGGTGTGAGAGCATCATCCTTGATAACAAAGCTTACAATACATGGGGCAATAATCTCTAAGGGGGCGTTTGTTTCGGGCGGGGGAAACGGAATGGAATTAGGAAAGGGAATAGAAAGGAATGGAAAAGAATTCCCTTTGATTTTCCTGGTTGTTTGTTTGAGCTGGGAGAATTAAATAAATAATCGGTCAATGGCCGTCGGTCAATGGTCAACGACTAACAGCTGCCGGTCAACGATCACTAATTGTCGGTCAACATTCACCGGTCACCGGTCAATGGTCATTAGTCATCGGTCAATGGTCATATGTCCTCGGTCAACATGTACTGGGGAAAGGGAATCCCATTCCCTAGTAGGGTGTGGGGAATCAAGATAAAGGGTTTTTGGGTAATCCCATTCCCTTTCCCTTTCCTGAAAATAGGAAAAACTGGCAAAACAAACAGCAGGAAAGGGAATCATTCCGATTCCGATTCCCTTTCCTGATTACCCCAAAACAAACACCCCCTAAGTTATAAAGCACTCACTACTTTGCCAAGTGGCTATGTTTGAATTGAGGGAGGATATTACAATCTTAACTCCAGAGTGAATAGTATATGAGCCCATACCAAACGAGGCAAAAGAGAAGGAAACACTAAGTGCGAGCCTCATTGCCCAGGTTGGAAGCTATGCTTGCTAATGAGCAGAAGGGTGTCTTGGAGCTTCGTCGCTAAGTTAGGTCATGACAAAGCCATGGCAAGTTATGACACAATTCATGACATTAGGTGATGAGGGTTTGTGATGTGCCATAACAAGATATGGGTGATGCCATGACGATGCTATGATAGTAGGCATGATTGTGTCACATTAAGCTTGTAAGTGCCAAGAGTGCCAATGACTCGGGCATAATGCATGCGTGTGTGTGGGTGCGGGCGAACAAATTGAGGGTGCACACGCTATGCCCACGGGTTTGAGACGCTATGTGTGACAAGAGCGCGACGTGCCTTGTTTGTGAGGTGTCAAGTCATGCGCGCAAGCAGAACTAAGGCAGGACACAGAGCCAAGTCGGGGTCACATGATGTAACACTGGATTTTTTTACATTTTATATTAAGCTAAATATCTAACAATTCCAATTTTTAGGCAGCAGAGTCAGATTCTAAACGGGAGCAGGTAGACAAATGAAACCGCTGGAAATAGCGAATAAATAGAAAGGCAGTGAGGGAACACGAACCACTTTAATTATTGAAGGAAAGTTAGACTGATTTAATAAACTCTAGGAAACCAAAAGTCAAAAAATATAGATAGACACAACTGACTTATTAAATAGAGTAGGAAATATGAAAAGATAAAACTGACTTCTTAAATAGAGTAAGGAAATATGGAAGATAAAATTGACTTAATAAATAAAGTAACAATAATTATAGTTTCAAATTAAGGAAAATCTATGATAGCCTTTAAAACATATGATATTTAGTATAACTCTATTTTTTTAATAAATAAATATACCAAATTAATCAGAAAACACGGGAATTATTACCATGATATTAAAAATCACAATTATTTTCTTTTCTAAAACAGGGTGTTTTATTAAAACAAATTCTTTTTACTAAAATCTATAATATGCTTGTAAACTACATAACGAACTCATAAACTATATCATATACTCGTAAACTATATAACACGACCCCAACGCGCAACTAGGAATCCAACCTCGTCACTAAATTCTTAAGTGTGTACATTACTGTAATCTAATACGGCCCACAGTATCTCAAAGTTATGCGTCCTAATACAGCCCACATGCACCATGGTTATCACTTCATTAAATTTTTTAATCATAATGATGATTATTATTATTCATCTTTTAATTTGTTAGAACCCACTCAAGCAAGCATAAAATAAATTGTGTAATTAATTGCCATAATTAAATAATTCCTTTTTCATATATTATTTCATAAATGATTTCACAACATTTTCCCATTAATTTATTTTAGAAGGAATAACCAAATAATCACCATTGTCCATTACAAAATAATTTTGTCCCATAAATAAATTCATTTATCATTATCACTCAACAATTAATCTCAAACAACGGTCACACATAATTCACATCCACTGTAAAAATTTATTTTTACATATTCAATAAAAAATAGTGAACATAGTAACTTACCCGGTATTCAAGTGGCTACTTGCCCCACAACTTACCATGAAATCAAGTACTACTCATCTACAAATTCTATGCCTATAAACAATAACAGGGATCTCTTCTTTTCTATCTGTCGTGATGGCAGAGAGGGAAAGGTGAAAGGGTGAGATATGAAAGATTGAGGAAGAAGTGAAAGACTCCGAGTGAGATTATTGGAGAGAGGTGATAGAGAGATAACAGACAGACAAATGGAACCGCCAGACATATCGGAATAAATAGAAAGGCAGTGAGGGAATACGAACTAGTTTAATTACTGAAGGGAAGTTAGACTGTCTAAATACCTATCTTATTAAATAGAGTAAGGAAATATGAAAAGATAAAACTGACTTATTAATTAGAGTCAGGAACTATGGAAAGATAAAATCAACTAATTAAATAGAGCCAATATATATATAAAGATAAATCGTCTTATAAATAGAGTAACAACAATTATTGTATTAAATCAAGTAACATTGATTGAATCGAGTAAAATCAGTTATAGCCTTTAAAACATTTTTTTTTTGAAAAAGGTAAGGAATATTTGTGTTAATGGGGAAAAAGAAATTACAACCTAAGAACCCAAAAGACTAAGAAAGAGAGAGTTTGCTATTTACATAAATGACATCTATCCCGGCCTTACTCAAAAATCTAGGCATCCTGGCCCTAATATCTGCTTTAAGAAGATAAATACAAGAAGAAGGGGATATAGATTGATTCCTATAAAGCCACCAATTCTTTGCGAACCAGATACAATAAATGCAACAAGCAAGAGTTGTTAGACGGACTTTGAACTTGATGGACTTCTTGCACTTCATGTTCTTGAATGGCTGTCTGCTGGATTTTAATAATCAATCTATATCCCCTTCTTCATGAATTTCTTTTGTTAATACAGATATTAGGGTTAGGGTGCCTAGATTTTGCTATAAACATTTAATATTTATCATAACTTTGTTTTAAAGTAATAAATATACCAAATTAATCTTAAAACATAAGGATCATTAACATGACATTAAAAAGTCACAACTGACCTATTTTTATAACAGGTTATTTTATTAAAATGATTTCTCTTTACTAAAAACTTTTATATGCTTGTAAACTATGTAATGTACTAATGAACTATATAATATATAATTTTGGGGTATTTCTCATGTGTGCTGGGTCGTACACTTGAGCGTCAAGATCCAGGTGTATGTGGGTGCCGCAGCAACACAAATAGGGTTTTACTCTAGTAAAATTAGGGTTTCGGTAAAAGTGGGCTTTTACCACCCTTGGTCAATTGTTATGATGGTTAAATCGTGTACCCTGATATACTTAATCCTGTCTGTATGGTTAATAACCTTTATGGTATATTGGAATTAATGGAGATATTTTTGTAAGTGAGTTATAGTAAAAGTGTTGCTTTACATAAAAGGCAATAAGATTAAAAAGATTTACAAGAGTCCTTGTTCACTGTTATAATTTGAAAAGATATACTAACATTTATTTGTTATGTTACAAGAGGAGGTCTGAATACAAATAAAGGAGGACATACGTTAACTAAAGGGGGTTTGTTAGTATTCGGTAATGACGAGAAGATCTTATCCTCTCTTTACTGTTGGCGCGGACAAATCTTGGGCATGGGAGTTTCATTTTCTTATGCAAGAATATTCTTCTACGGTAACTAATCAATAAAGTGACTGTATCATTGATGGTTTATTTGATCAGTTATGGATTTAAAGAAGGAAGATTTAAAAAGAATAGATATCTTTGGTGACAAGGAAGCTATCCCTTATATAAGGAAGGCTTGAGGCTGGCCCTTGGGCAGCTTATCTCCCCTATTCATTTCCCACTCATGCTCTCTAAGTTATCCAAAAATTAATCCCTAACTGTAGAGGTGCCATTGTATAAAAAAGATCCTCTCTTTTCTGTCATAAGTTACAAACACGTTGTCTGAGAGGAAAGAGTTGCTTACCAGTAATTGAAGTCTAGGGCATGTCCAACTCCTTCCTGATTGCTTGGAGTCATCTAAATCCCCTCCTTCCTGATTGCTTGGAGTCATCTAAATCCCTTGTCTTAACCTCTACGGATTACAGTCTGTGGGTGGTTTTTGGTGTTCAAGCTCCTGTGTTGGGGTTGTTAGCGTGGGAAGATATGTTTGGAAGGAAGTGCTATGTGTACAAGCGATCAAAAGGAAGGAGGCTGACAGACTTGATGTACTCATGTGATACTTCCCCCCTTTGAGACTGTAGAAAATTTCTAGTTTGGGTCATAAGTGACACTAAGTATATGGCTACGGTACTGATGTTCTTACTTTGGCTAAAGTCTAGAATTAATTATGTATTTTTGCTGAATTATCGAAGCTATTTTTTTATTTATCACTCATGAAATCAGACTAATTACTTGCTCCAGGTTTCATGTGATCGTATATTAATCTCATTGTAATGTTTCTATTAAAAAGGTTAGGTCTGCTTCCATCACCTGTTTTGCCGGCTTAATCTCCCCAGTCTTCTATTCTCTTAAACAAGAAACTAAGACCTTCCTTCTTTCCTCTTGTGTAAGTTTGCCTTTTCTGTTTTTTTCATATATGTCTTTTCATTTGGATGTTTGCTATTCATTGAAATGCTTTGATAATTGATCAAGACAATTTCCAGGTAGATGCTGCCACGAAAGATGTGGTTCCATCAGTAAGGTCGGCTGCCTGTAGGGCCATTGGTGTTATCACGTGCTTTCCTGACATTTGTAAAAGGTAAATAGTCCTGGAACTTGCATACCTTTGATGATTATAGTTTTGCCACGTTCTAATGGTGATACCTTCAATCCTTCAGTGCAGAGATTCTTCAGAATTTTATCCATGCCACTGAGATAAACACCCATCATCACTTGATATCGGTACTGTGACATGTCGATAAATACTCATTGTCTCTCGTACTTTACCATATCAACATCTTTTTGTGTCTTAGGTTCGAATTCCAGCAACATGGGCTATTGCAAACATATGCGATTCTCTTCATCACTGCTTTGAGTCTATGCAAGGTCAGGCTGCTAGTTCATGCATTTTCCTGGGCTTTGTGCTATTGAATTGTTCATTAGTCTAGTAAGTGTGCTTTCGTATCAACACCTGCAGGCAGTGGGTGATGAATATTTCCTGTTTGTTCACAGATGTTGCGTTGAAGTTCCAGATTTTAGTATCGTTATCAGAGTGTGCAATGCGACTGGCCAATGATGCAGATAAAGTACCAACTTCTGATATGCTCTGCTTCTTGGTCGAAGCTTTAGTCTTATACTTTGTATTAAAGTGCGTTATCGATCTTAATAATCTGATGTGAACACACATCAAAAGGTATATCTTTTATTTAAACAAAAGAGGATTCCAACTAATCAACCTTACACCGCAGCTACCTACCTGAGTGTTGAATCTCTTTTTTGCCAACGGCTCTGGTATACTGAAATCTGTTGCCGTATTGCTTATTCTGTTTATTTACTACAATATAGGTTGGTTCTTACATATAGATATTTTGATAGATATTATAGATATTATTTCCCTGGTTGTTAGAGAGTAAATAGTTAGAAGAGATTTTATTAATTTTGTTAGTTACAGAATTAATAAATAAGATAGATATTATAGTCTAACTATCAGAAAACCCTAATCTATCTATAGGGCTGTATAAATAAGGCCCTTGCCTCTCATTTATGTATATACGTGATTCATAAAACTCTTCATGGTATCGGAGCGGGAGCGTTCTGCCGCTGCTGTCGTTTTTTTTGCGATTGCTATCGTTTTTCGCATCTATCTCTAGGCGTGCAAATCTGCAGCCACTATCTTATTCCTCCACTAAATCTCTCTTCGTACTGCCTTATTCCTCCACTGAATCTCTCTTCGTACTCCATCTCTCAATCAAATTTAGAAACTATCTTCTTTTTCCAGTAATTTATATCTGTCGTGTATTAAAATTAGTATGGCTGGTGAAGACAAAACTCAGTCTAAACCCAAAAAGGTGGAACTTTTAAGCGTTAATAGTGCTTCTAAGTTCAATGGGAAGAACTACCTTACATGGTCTTAATATGTGAAGATTTATCTCACTGGGAAAGGCGTTGTCAAGTATCTGTTAGAATCCAAACCAGCAGTTGATGACTCAACATGGTCTGAAACAAACACCATAGTCATGTCATGGCTGTGGGAGTCAATAGATCCGATTATCAGTGTCACCAGTATGTTCCATGGGACTACAAAAGAGGTATGAGACTTCATCGAGCAATCATACTCTCATGCCAAAGATGTAGCTTTGTTGTTCGATCTGACTGTTAAATCATCCACTACTCATCAAGGAGAGAAAACAGTCATGAAATATGCTACAACATTACAAAACTGGTGGTCTGAAATTGATCAATATTGCAATGTCAAGATGGTGTGTACTGAGGATGTGCAAGCCTTCAAAAAATTTGTTGAGAAAGGCAGAGTGTATGTCTTTCTTGCTGGTCTGAATCGTATCTATGATCAAGTTAGGGTTCAGATTCTTGGTCAACAGAAGTTGCCTTCTTTAGCAGAGGTGATTCACGGTTGAAGCGACAGTAGAGAGAGAGAGAAGAGAGTAGAAGAAGTGTCATGCTGGAGCAAACAAGTCAAGAATACTATTGAGAGTACAACTCTACTATAGAGTAGAGAAGAAAGGACAAGGTTCTGCAGTCATTGCAAGAGGTCCAATCATAATAAGGAGCAATACTGGCAATTGTACCCACATCTTCGAGAAAATCGAGATAATCAAAAGTGGATGGACAAATCTAACAGAATTCCAGCCATGAGTTCAACTGATATAGAAAAGCTCAGAAAGTTATGGATTTGTTGGATAAATCACAGGTGCCCTTCTAATGTTGGTCAGTATTCTCTTACTCTATCAGGTAATTCTCTATTCTCAGCATGCTTAAATTCAGAGGTGTTCTTCCTCCAGATTGGATTATAGACTCTGGAGCTACTTCACATATGTCATCTTCCTCACCAACTTTCAAAATCTACAAGTCTTGCTCTTTAAATTCTCATATAAAAACAGCTAATGGTTCTTCAGCCAAGCTTGTTGGACAGGGACACTTTTTGTTTCTGATCATCTCAAATTGAAAAATATTCTTCATGTTCCAGATTTGTCAGCTAATTTAGCTTCTGGCTACAAGCTGGCTAATGATCTAAATTGCTTTGCTATATTTTCTTCTTCTTGGTATGTACTTCAGATCAGAATTCGGGGAGGACGATTGGAACTGCTAAGCAGAAAAAACGGTCTCTATTATCTGGATTGCCGCCATTTGGCTCTATCACCATCGATTGGTCATCCTTCCTTTGGTTGCGATGAAACATATGTTTCCTAATTTGTTTATTGATGTTGATGTTTCTGGTTTTCTTTATGAGCCTTGTGAACAAGCTAAACACACTCGCACTTTGTTTCCCTCTCATAATAAAAGTAGTACTCCGTTTGCTTTAATCCACAGTGATATTTGGGGTCCTTCTAATGTGCTAAATATATCCGGTGCTCGATGGTTTGCCACACTTATTGATGATTGTACAAGGTTTAGTTGGGTTTTCTCCTTAAAAATAAGAGTGATGTAAGTGAGATTATACCTATTTTTTATACTTTCGTCAAAAATCAAAAGAATTCGAACTGATAATGCCAAAGACTATTTCAATCAGTCCCTAACCAGTTTTTTCCATTCAAAGGGCATAATTAACAAAATGGTGTAGCTAAGAGAAAGAATTGTCAACTCTTGGGGGGGAAGCTGTTCTTACTGCATGTCACCATATTAATTATCTTCCTTCTCGGCCTCTTCATTATCAAAGTCCTATTCAATGTCTTCGGAAGGTCTACCCTGATTTTAAAGTCTCTAATGACCTTGAGTTTCGGGTGTTTGGGTGTACAACTTTTGTCCATGTTCACAATGCTCACAGTGGGAAGCTAGACCCAAAATCTGTCAAGTGCTTTTTTCTAGGATACTCTCCGACCCAGAAGGGCTACAAGTGTTTTAATCCATCCATAGAAAAAATGTATGTGTCAGCAGATGTGACTTTTGTTGAGGATGTTTCTTTCTATACAAAAACACTCACATTCCTCACATCCAGGGCTGGAAAATAACTCTCAACCACTAACCGAAGGTAATAGAGTGTTTGATCTCTCTATTCAGCCATCGTCTCCAACCTCACAACAACAGTCGCCTATAGCACCACAGAATACCTCGTCACCTATAGCTCCACAACCAAGTCCTAACCCCAACCCACAGCACAAGAACAACCTCCGTTGATAAGGGTTTATTCCAAGAGAGTAGGGACCATGGATCTGCAGAATCAGGACCAAGAATCTGCTCCAGTTGCTGATTCCAAAGACACTCCAGCTTTCTACGAGTCAATAATCCTCTTGATCTTCCTATTGCTGTTTGAAAAGGAGTTTGTACGTGCACTCAAACTCCTCTTTATCCTATGTCTAATTTTGTCTCCTTTGATCATTTCTTTCCCTCTTATGCCTTGTTCATTCAAAATCTCAATAGAATTGCTATTCCCACCACTGTTTCTGAAGCATTAGCTAAAAGAGAATGGAGAGAAGTCATGAAAGAGGAAATTAGGGCACTTGAGAAAAATAGAACCTGGAAAATGTTGATAAACCACCAGAGAAGAATATTGTTAATTGCAGTGGATTTACTGTTAAATACAGGTCAGATGTCAGATTGGAACACTATAAAGCAAGGCTGGTTGCTAATGGATTCACACAGACAGATGGGATAGACTATCAAGAGACTTTTGCTCCTGTAGCTAAACTCAATACAGTGTGAATCATCCTTTCTCTTGCTGCTCACTTTGATTGGGGGCTTGCTCAATGCTATTCTTTATGGTGACTTGCGTGAGGAGGTTTACATGAAAATTCCTGCCGGCTTTGATGCTTTTGACGCAAAGAAGAAAGTTTGTAGGCTGAAGATGGCTTTGTATGGTCTCAAACAATCTCCAAGAGCTTGGTTTGAGCGATTTGCAGGAGTTATGAGAGCTGCTGGTTATCATCAGAGTCAAGGTGATCATACACTGTTTATTCTGCACTCAGGTGGAGTGGTTATACTGTTGGTATATGTTGATGATATTATTGTGACAGCAAGTGATGAGCGAGAAAAGAAGAGACTAGAGCAACAATTGCAATCTCAATTTGAGATCAAAACTCTTGGATCTAACGTTAGCGTTACCAGTTTATCTTTGAAACAGCCAAGAATATCAGCGCTCTCACTCACGTGGAGGATGAACTTCTGTCGCTCGATCTGAATGTTAAGTCAACTACTACTCACCAAGGAAAATAAAACTGTCACAAAAGTGCTGGGTGTGGTGGTTGAAGATATATCAATACCGTGACATCGAGATGATATGTATTACAGATGCACAAGCCTTCTAAATATTTCATTACAATGGCTACAAAATCTGTCACCTTTAGAAGAAATTATGTCAACAGTGATGGCAGATCAAAGTAGAATAAGCATTAGTTAGAGGAATAAAATTGAAAATGCTATTGAGAGTCGTTCACTTGTTGCTAAAGAGGGAAAGAAAGGATCAAAGATTGGAAGTCATGCAAGAGGCCCAATCCTTATCTTTAAGAAAACAATTACATACAAAGTTATGGACAGGCGTAGCAGGCCAGTGCATCTGAATATCGGACTGAAGTGCCTATCATGAGTTCAGCTGGGACCAAGAAACTCGATAGTTTGTTGGATTCTTTGGACTGACCTTAGAATGCTTCTTTTAACGTGGGTCAGTGCTCTCTTACTCTGTCAGGTAACCAGTCACTCTCTGTTTGTTCTAACACTTCAAGACCTACTCCTTCAAATTGGGTAATTTACGTGGGTGCTACCTGACTCATATCTTCTTCTAAATATTTCATTACAGTGACTACAAAATCTCTGCCCTTTCATCCCTCCCTAGCGAGTGCTATACTTGAACAGTGTTCCATCTGTTTATGCTCCAGCAAGACACATCTACACTTTTTTCTGCCATCAGAATGTAGATCACTTTTTCTGAAGGAGGCAAGCTCTCAACCAAGGATCTGAGCCCAAACTTGATCATAGTTAGGATTTAAACTAGCAAGAAAAATATACACTCTACCTTCGTTAACAATTGTTTGACAGCTTCGCATCCTTAGGACAAATCATCTTAATGCTGCAGTATTGGTTAATTCCTGACCACCAGTGTTGCAGTGTGCATATTAAGGGACTGCTGTCTCTCTGATAAGTTGTGGTTGATTTAACTGTCAAATCAAACTGTAAATTCTCAACCTTGGCATAAGAATATAATTACAGAATGAAGTCATAGACCTCGTTGGCAGTCTCAAGGAATATGCTTGTTATACTGATATTCTGCTCTTTTGACTACCAACTGCCATGACACGTTGCATCTGTTTAGGTCCCACTGAGTCATCAACTCCAGCGAGTAAAGTAGTTCTTCTCATTGAGTTTGAAAGTGCTGTTAATGCTTGAAAGTTCTCATTGAGTTTGAAAGAACAAAGATAACTGTTACCTAGATTTGCAGTAGCAGATGGCGGCGCCTACGCTTCCAGATGAAGGGAGGCAAGATGGGAGGCAATGCTTAGGTTAAGGAAAGAAAGGCTGGTGCATAGGGTTGAAGATGGGGGAAGGTAGGCTGACTTTAGTGAAGAAGAGGGAGGGAGGACCGATCCTACATTGATGCCATTCTTGAAATGTGCATATCATCAACGAGGGGGGCAGCCCTATAGATAGTTCTTGTGGTTTCTTATTCTTATCCTGTGAAGATATTACTAACTATAATATAATGTCTATTTACTTTTTACTTTATAACCAAATAAATAATACTAAAACGTAAATAAAGGCATAGACTACAACATGCATATTGCGGAATTCTTTATAGCTTAATTGTGTAAGCCAACACACTTCTATTATTTTGTCACTGGCTCAAGTTGCCAGCGGGTAAGAATACAAAATTACCTAAATAGGCAGAGGCAGTGTGCTTGGATGAATACCGACCTATCAGCATGATAGGATCATGTACAAAGTGATAGCCAAATTGCTAGCGAAGAGGCTGAGTGCGGTGCTACCAGGTCTGATTGGAGAGAATCAGTCCGCTTTTGTTAGTGGCTGAAATATCCTTCATGATCCATTTATAGCTAATGAAACAATCATATGGCTGAAGAAAAGAAAGAAAAAGGGAGTTCTATTCAAAATAGACTTTCGGAAGGTATATGATTGTGTCTCTTGGAATTTCTTGGATAGAATGTTAGCAAGATTCGGGTTTGGAGAAGTTTGGAGACGGTGGATGAAGGAATGCATCACTACTTCAAAAATTTCAGTTCTAATTAATGGCTCACCAACGAGGCCTTTTGAACCACAGAGAGGGCTGAGACCAAGAGATCCACTTTCTCCCCTATTATTTGTGATCATTGCAGAAGCCTTGAGTTGCATGATAAGGAGATCGATGGAGTTGAACAGATTTGGAGGTCTAAAGATTGGAAGTTATCACCTCACCTTGTCCCATTTTCAATTTGTGGATGATACCATGCTTTTTAGCGAGGTGAGAGTGGAGGAAGTCACTGAGTTACATCGAGTGCTGCGGTGTTTTGCCGACATGAGTGGACTAAACTTAAATCTGGAAAAAACAGTTGCCTACTGTATTAATACATCAGAAAGGGAGGAAATTATGGTGGAAGAAGCGTTTGGTTCTGTGGTAAAGACACTACCAACAACATATTTGGGGTGCCCTTTGGGTGCCAATCTGAGAAGACAGGAGAAATGGAAGCCAGTATTTCACAAAGTGGAGTCAAAGTTATCAAGATGGAAAGCTAACAGCCTCTCAAAAGCAGGCCGGGCGGTCATGGTAAAAGTAGTACTGGAGGACATCCCTAGCTACTATGCGAGTCTGTTCGTCATGCCAAAGGAGGTTATGAAGAAATTGATTACCAGTCAGAGGAGGTTCTTCTGGGGCAAAAACAGGGAAATTCCACGTAGGCCAAAATCTGAGGGAGGATTGGGTTTTCTAACCTCAGAGCAAAGAACCTTAGCTTCTTATCAAAATGAAGATGGAGATTCGCACAAAACAAGGATTCACTATGGAAGAGGAGCATTTGCTATATTTACGACACATCTGGTGGGTTCAATAGTGGGACTAAATCACGATGGTCGGACAGCTTAAATGGGTTGTGGAATGCAATATTGCAAACCACATCTACTAACCCGGTTATACAAGAGATCCTGGACGAATAACTGATAGCTCACATTGGGATGGTAAGTGCATAAAATTGTGGACTAACATATGGAATCCAGGTGCGGTGTTGAAGGAAAAATTCCCTAGGTTGTTTCAAGTAAGTAAACAACGAGAGTCATACGTGGCAGAAATGGGAGTATCGAGGACAACTGGCTTTGGAATTTTCAATGGCGCAGGGCCTTATTCAAGTATGAAGTGGTAATGCTAGCTGAACTAATATCTATGTTGTCAAATTGCTAACCCATCTCAGGAGCGAGAAGATGAGTGTATGGGGAAGACCTGGTGGATTGTATACATCTAGAGCAATAGATGTGGAGCTAATGCACAGAGGCGACACAATGAGCCAAGAAAGTACTTGTAACTTCCTGTGGAATAAAGCAGCAGAACCCAGAGTGGAGTTGATGATCTGGTTTCTGGCGCTGGGAAATTTAATGACAAGAGACAGGTTATTCGAACGTGATATCATCCTGATTGGTAATGTTACTGCTCTCTGTGTAGCAGATCAATGGAGACAGCTGAACATGTCATTTTTTTTCTGTGAAGAAGCCTTGCAAATCTGGAGTGCCTTAATAGGCTGGTGGAAGGTCACTTTCATATTCAAAGAAACTGCCCTAGATATATACAACGATTGCATGGCTGTATTGTTGAGGAGAAAGGCTAGAAGAATCTGGCATTCCACATTATTCTACGGGGCGTGTAATATCTGGAGTAGCAGAAATGAAGTGGTGCAAAGAGTCAAACTCGGAGTATGAAGATGGACAAAGTGCTGGTGGCCGGAATTTTCCATGCCAAGTGAGAGATTCGTAAGCTCGAGCAACATAAAAGATGACTTATTGTTCTTGTGATCTAGGGAGAAGGGTTTAGTATCCGGTATTTTGTACTCTTTTTCCTCTATAGAATTTTTTTCGCACGGTTTTGTCTATAGAGGTTTTAATGAGGCAAATATTTGGATTAGGTACACCACTTCGAACTTGGGTGGTGCGGTTTGGGGGATATCTTTTATTCTGAAACATTCTCACTAACTACCCTGTCAGCCCTTGCTCCCATTCACCCTTATCCATGTAGTCCTCTTGGTCTGTGTTTGTACTCAAGCTGGACCCCGGGATTTGGATCACTAAAGCTATCACTCCTAAGACCCATCCGCCTCTATTCCCATGGCACCTACTTTTTTGACCATGGAAGTGGTAAACCTTCCCAGTACAACCCTTCCTCAGATTCAAACCATCATAACCTGGGGTCATTTCTGTGTGTCATCAATGTAAATATTAAGCAATTGGAGGCAGGAGTTACTAAAGTTGGTGTTTGTTTTCATGATTGTGCTCTTAAGCATGATGCAAACTTTTCATATGTTTGTATCACTTTCATATCTATAAGCATACAATTGTTTTGACTTGTGAAATCTGTTCTGTTTAGGTAAAAGCAAATGCTGTGAGAGCTCTGGGTAGCCTTTCAAGATGTATCCATTTCAAGAGCACGAGCGAAAAATTCATGTCAACAGATTTTCAGGAAGATCACTTCTACAGAGCGCCTAATTGCTGGATGGATATAAATTTGCTTGATCAAATTGTGCAGGCATTTCTTTCCTGCATTACCACTGGGAATGTGAAGGTGTGTCACGCATGTCAGCCTGATTCCTTAGCCAGAATAATTTTTGTGGTCTATCTTACCTTAAAATGATTATTCTTGAGACAATTTTCTGCTGAAGTGGCTACTCCATCCTTGAATACGAGGGTTAAATCAGGTACAGTGGAATGTTTGCTACGCCTTGGGCAAATTATTTCTCAATGAGAATTTGGATCTACAGCACATGGACTGGTAACATGATCAGCTTCACGGGTTCGGCTGGGTGCGATTACACTTTTCTTAGTTGTGTGCTTGCCTAAATCTGATCGTGCCTGTCGATAAGATTCTGTAGTGAACTATATTTTTGATGTTCTTGTTTTTATTTGAATGACGGCTAATCTTGAACAAGCAGTTAATTTGAGGTTGATTATGGAATTCAGGCGAGCTTTAGTTTAATTTAATACTATGCGTATAAGTGATTTTTTTTTTTTATCTGAACACCTATTGTGTAAAATATATATAAATATATTTAGTATATTAATAGGCAGTAAACTTATTTGAAGTAATACAACAAGTGTCGTATCGACAAGGACTTCATAACTTTCTAGCTTCTACAAATAAATATATACGAAAAAGGTGAAGTGCAGTAAATATTTTGGAGCCTTTGTTGGTTTGGATTGATAAACTGAAGCAAAGAAAACACCAAAACTATACTAACAAATCTAAGATGTATGGATCTCTGTCCCCTACACCCTTTAATATCAATTGTTGATTCATGAACTCATAGCTAAACAATGAAAACACTTGAATAATTAATAACTAAACCTTGGTCTACTAGTTATAATCCAATTGAGTCAGAAATTTACAGGCTGTTCGATTACCTGTTCAATCGATAGCATTAAGCTCAAGCTCTCCTAAGTCCCAGTATTAGTCTCATCTCAAATTCCTTGAGTACTTTGGTTTAATCCTCACGGTTTAGGTTCCTATTTCCGTAAACTCGTCCATAGAAACCCACAAAGATAGCACATTTAGCAAACCTTAAGCAAATCTTCAAATTACAAGTAGATAAGCATAAGAGTGTAAATACTCAATAAATATTTTTTATTAAGCATAAGAACTAAAATAAAGCATTAAATGAGTTCAAAATTCAATAATGGAGTTTTATAGATTTTAAAACAAATTCCCACCCCTAGGTACAAGGAAGCTATTTCTTCATTAGGGCATATAAAAGATAATTGATAAGAAATAGCAATGGGATGTTGAAAGGTTGCTTCCAAGGACGTGAGGGTCGAAAACCCCTTTACTCTTCTTTCTTAGCTTTTAATGTGAAAATCCTGCATTTAAGTGGTGTTTGGACTTGTGTCCGGACACCTTGCGAGCTTCTGATTGCTGGTCTCGGCTTCTATTTGGACATACAGGGTCAAACGCATGTCCGGACACAATTTGTTTAGGGCGCAGATTCTTTGTTATAGCTTTGATTTGAGATCCATTTGCTCTGTCTCGTTCTTTTCGTCTACTTTGCTCCTAGCTAGTTTATATTGTTTAATTAATAAATGTGTAAAAATACTATTAAAACACAAAACTAAATGAAAACTAGCTAAAATGAAGGAATGAGCATGATAAATGTTGATGCACCCCGGTTTGCAGTCGTAGATGGATTGGTGGATTTTTGGCCCGAGTCATCGTCTGGCAAGGGTGGGTCCGCTAGTTTGAAGAGGAAGGGAGATTCCTTCTCCCCGAAGTGTAAGTGGTCCACAAATCTACCTGGAAGGAACTATGAAGGGAAAAGGCTAAACCTTACTTTACTCCAACTTGCTATTTTTGTGGTGATGCGCACTTTGCTACATCCAACCTCAAGCGAGTGAATATTTTTGCGCTCTTGAATCCTGCCAAAAAGAGCGCGCGCTAGGATATTGTCCCTATAACTTTTGTCGACTCCATATTGCATCCGTTTAAGGTAGTTCGTTCTACAATTTACGCTCCTAGGCCGTATCCTAATTTACTATATGTTGCGGTAGAAATTAATCAAAGTCACACTGTTGTGGCTATGGTTTATACAGGAGCTACGAGCAACTTCCTCGACTTGAGTGTCATGAAGACACTCAAAAGTTTTGGCGACTTCAATGCATGCTGCTGCGACGGTCGTGAATGAATGAGTTATGCCCGTTCTTGACGTGTGTGAATTATGAATAAAAGTCGGTATATGGATAGGAGTTGAGACTTTTGAGGTGTTAAAGATTCCAAGACTTTTCCATGATCTTGGAATCACCTTTTACAGTTTTGTCAAAAGGCTGAACTAGTGATACATCTTCAGGGCATTTGGATGACGGATGAGCGTTCCTTCTATTTTGTTGATGCTGTCCATATCAGATCAGCTGGTGCTCCGAGTTGCCTTACTGGCTTGGTGGGATAAATTGACCCGTATGGGGATTCGGAATTGGTGCTGTTGTGCTAGTTGTGGTCTAACCACATAAACGAACATAAAGTGAAGTTGTTAATTAGGAGATGAAGCCTTTTTCTTAAAAGGTACGCAAATTTGATGTTTGTGGAGCTACCCAAAGGCTACCCCCACGGCGGGCCATAGACCATAAAATTCAGTTAGTCCCAATGTCTGCCCCTCCTGCATAGGCTCCTTATTGCATGTCACCAATGGAACTTACTGAACTAAAGGTGCAGCTCTTTAAGCTTCTGGCATCTGAAAAGATCTGTCCCTCGACAAAACCGTATGGATAACCCATGCTTTCCAGAAGAAGGTTGATGGCTCACTTTGACTCTATGTTGATTATAGAGCTTTGAACAAAGTCACTGTAAAGAACAAGCATCCCATTCCAAAACTTGATGACTTGTTTGACTGTTTGTCTAAAGCCTTGTATTTCACGTATCTTGATTTCCGATCGGGATATTGACAAGTTCATATAGTAGAAGGTGATGAAGGAAAGACTACATGTGTAACCCGTTATGGGTCTTTTGAATTCCTTGTAATACCTTTTGGGCTATGTAATGCTCCCGCTACCTTTTGAAATCTAATGATGATGCCTTGTTTGGTTATCTTAATGTCTTGTTGTCTATCTTGACGACATTATTCTACACTCCCTCCGTCCTAAATTGACTGTCTTGTTCACTATTTGGGCATGTCGTTTAACTTCAATATTTAACATATAAGATAAAATAATTTTTAAAATTTAAGTTTTGCAAATGAAGTGGAAAAACGTGCCGTAAAACTAACAAAACGGTCATTTCAGGACGGAGGGAGTATAACAATACCTTGGAGGATCATTTGTGTCATGTTGAATTGTTACTTGATCAATTACGTGCAGATGAGCTATATTGAAAAAGGGAAAACTTTTTTTCGTACAACATGTTTGTTTTTCTTGGCCACTTCATGTCCGTCGGGGCACTTCGTGTGGACCCGTCCACAGTTTGAATGATCCTAGAGTGGACCACGTCAAAGGACATATCTAAACTCCGCTCTTTCCTAGGTTTGACAAACTATTATTGTCGACTCTTTGTCGGCATTGCGTTGAAGTGATAAACACTATCTCTCGTGTGGAAAGTATTCAATGGAAAGAATTAGGGAAGCATCGAAGTCCGACTCGACTACAACTAGATTCATGAGAAATTCAATGCTGGCAACCTTAACGAGCAGTTGTTGAACATGCGGAGTCGAGTTGTGGTCCCTGCTAGTAAACTTTACATCAAGTTAATGCGGGATTTTCATGATGCTAAGTGGGCTGATCATGTCAGGGTGAATAGAAGTTTTGCTCTAATCCGTTGAAGCTACTTGTAACATCCCCAAGTACCAACTATTGTGATATTGTCTGCTCTGTCACGCAGACCGCACGGTTTTGTTCGCGGGATTTTGTAGCCCTAAAACATGTCACAACAAGGAGAAGTATTCCCAGCCATATAAAGAATAGTTCATTCTTCACTCCAATCAATGTGGAAGGTAACCGTCACTAGGTGTTACGCTCCATCCCCTTGGGTGTCCAGAGGCCTCGTGGGTTCACTAGTACACTAATCTGGGTCTAGCTCTCATACCATATGTAATATCCTCAAATACCCACTGTTGTGATGTTGTCCGCTCTGGCACATAGGCCACACAGTTTTGTTCTTGGGGTTTCCGAGCTCCAAAGCACGTCACAACAAGGAGACCCATATAATGAATGATTTGTTCTTCACTTCAATTGATGTGGGAGGTAACCCTGGCTGGGTGTTACACTACTAATTGAAGAAAATGATGCCGGACGTTGAGAAATATGTGAAGTCTTGTCTGATATACCAGGAAGACAAGGTGGAGAGGAAGAAGGTTGCACGCCTTCTGAACCCCTTGCCTTCTCTTGATCAATCTTCCTTGACTTCATGTCGGTCTTCCCTAGTGTTAAGGGTAAGTCCTCAGTGTTGGTGGTTGTTAATCATTTCTTGAAGTATGCTGTCTTCATTGCAACACCAAATAATTGATTGAAACGCACCTATGCTCATGTGGTCAAGTATTTTGGCCTTCCTCGGGACATTGTCAGCGTTCGTGATACTCGGTTCATCAGCAAATTTTGGGTGATGTTGTTTGCACTTATCAGTTGCGAACTAAAATTTTCAACAGCTAACTACCCGCAAACGGATGGGCAGACAAAGAGAATAAATGCGCTTATGGAGGAATATCTTCTGTATTATGGTAAGGCTTCTCGAAAAATTTACTACACTTGTTGGACACTACAAAGTTGGGTTACTATATGCGCAAAAGCAATGCCACAAAGTAGAGTCCTTTGGAGTTAGTTATGGGCTGGCAACCGAACCCCTGCAAAGCTGCGAAGCAAGCTGCAACGGGGCAATATCCAGTTACTTATGACTTTGTCCATGACCGACAAGAATTATTTAAGGGGCAATGGAAAATTTGGAACTTGCCTCCAACCGAATGAAAAAGAATGCAGATGCTAGGTGAAGGCACTTGAAGTTCAAAGTTGGAGATCATGTGATGCTCAAGCTCACTCCACAAGATATTTCTGTTGTGAGATGAACATTCCTTTAGAAGATCGTGTCACTTCAATTTTAAGGAAATATATCAGCTTGCCCAAGCTTTTGATTTCAAAACTCTACTTCTAGACTTTTGCTCAGTTGCTCTCTCCCATTCATATTATTGCGTGTAACAATGATATCATCCACGTATACCAATAGTATCGTTACTCCGCTAATGATCAATGCTTTATAAAAAGGGTATGGTCACATTGGTTTCGCGTGTAACCTGCATTCTTTATCACGTTAGCAAATCTGCCAAACCATGCCCGAGGAGATTGTTTAAGGCCATGAAGAGCCTTTTTTAATTTGCAGACTTTGTTCGCAGAAGGTGGAGCAAAACCTGGTGGAGTCTTCATATGAATTTCTTCGTCAAGGTCTTCATGGAGAAAGACGTTCTTCACATCAAACTGTGATAGACTCCTATCAAAATGAGCGACAAGAGTAATACTCCCTCCTATTCTAAATATAAGTCGTTTTAGGCTTTAGAATTATATTCAAATTATAAGTCGTTTTAGACTTTTTGTATCTATCTTTCTACTTTTACCCTTTCTACTTTTTTAATTATTATTATCATTGTACTCTACTTTTTATCTTATCAATAAAATATACTTACTTTTTTATTCTCCCAATACAAAAAGTAAAGGTATGCTAGTCTTTTTAAACTCTTTCTTAAAAATTGTGAAAAAGTCTAGAACGACTTATAATTAGAACAGGAGGGAGTACGATCTTTGTTCAATTTAGCAACCAAAGGAAAAGTCTCCTCATAGTTAATCCTATAGGCTTGTGTAAAACATTAGCCACAAGATGAGCCTTATATCTTTCTAGACTGTCATTAGATCTATACTTTAAAGTAACGACCCATTTGTAGCCTACTACATTCTTTCTAGCAGGTTTGCCCACAATATCCCAAGTATTGTTCCTCTTTGGAGCATCTGTCTCTTCTTTCATGGCTTCCCTCAACTCCTTATGTTGAAATGCTTCAGTTATGGTTTTGGGTATTAAAATCTTTTGAAATTTGTTAAGGAAAAGCTAGTGCGCAGGGGAAAGCTTATGCGTGAAGGTGAATTTGGCTAATGGGTATAAGGGTTTATTGGTGCACTCTTGGGTACTTTTTTCTAAGGGCAATAGGAAGATGAAGATCTGAATCAGGTGGAGGTGAGGGTGAACATGATGAAGAATCTATTGCTGTTTAAGCCGCTATATCTGGTGCTGCGTGCTTAGGACCTTCCTGTAGGTTGGAATTTTGGCCATGTGTTTGGTCAGGAACGGGTGCCCTTCTGCTGTAAGTTGGAGGAAAAAATGGGAATGGTGGAGTGAATTTTTTTGTTTGTTCAACTGTGCTGTGAGATGATGTGGTACAGGTTTCTGGTTTCTCAACGGTGGTGTTAGGATTGTTGGTCAAGTCAGGTGTTGAAGAACATTCTTGAGGTGACAATCTTAAAGGTTGAAGTGACTCAAAGGTCGGAGATGATAACTCATCTCTTGTAGTAGTAGGATTGCAAAATAAAGGTTGTCTCATCGAAAGTGACATCAGTGGTGATATAGGTTCTTTTTGCGTGGGATGGTAGCATTTGTATCCCTTTTGAGTTGTTGAATATCCAAGGAAGATGCATTTGAGAGCTCTAGGGTCAAGTTTCCCCCTTTGAGTATTGTGGATATGAACAAAGGCAGTGCAACCAAATACTTTGGGTTCAAGTCCCGGAGATGAATGAAAGTAAAGGTGGAATTATTTGAGGAAAGCCAAGGGACTTTTGCAGTGGATGACATGAGAAGGTAATCTATTAATTAGGAAAGTGGCTGTTAGAACAATTTCCTCCTAATATTGTTCCGGTGCATTGGCTTGGAATAGGAGAGCATGGACAACTTCAAGGATGTGACGATTTTTCCTTTCAGTCATTCCATTTTGTTGTGGGCTGTAGACACAAGATGACTCGTGAATAATCCCTTGAGTTTGGCAAAAATGTGTTAATGAGTGGTTAAAATAGTCCTTGGTGTTTTCAATTCGGACTTTTGAATTTTTGTATGGACTTAATTGTGAATCATGGAGCAAAGGTCGGAATAATATGATTTCAGATTTTTGTTTAAAAGGTAGACCCATGTGTTCTAGTACAATCATCAATGAGGAAATGTACCATAAATGTTTTCGAGAGGAGCACGACCCAAACATCTCTATGAATGAGTTGGAAAGGGGATGCACTTTCTGTATCACTCAAAGGAAAGGAAACCCTAGTTTTTTTTATAATTAAGGCATATAGCCGTTTTATTAAAAATATTGGGAGTGGCAAATATTAGGCCTCATTAAAACCTCCCTAGGCAAAACCCAGTGGGAAAAAGCCTAGGGAGGAAAAAGAGTACCCGCCAACTCCAATTACAACCTATTAGCCAAAGTTACAACCTGAAAATAAAAGCAAGAAACAAGAATACCAACTCCAAAGTCTACAAAAGCCACACAGAACAGCCAAAAAAGCGAATTCAAAAAACTAGCACCTTGGTACTTTACACGTAATCCTCCAAGGATGTTACCCTATAAAAGCATTGCCGGTAAGTGGAAAATCCTTCCACCATTCTTTTGTCCATTGCCAAATGCCAAGCTTGGTTTGCAGCAAAATTTTTTCAACATCTAGGGTCTCCGATCTAAAAATAGCATTGTTGCGATGTATCCAAATCGAGTATATACCATACGCAAGAGTTTATTTCCACATCTTCTTACCTTTGGTACCAAAGGGGACTGCAAACCAGTCAACGTAGGTATCAAAAACTGATTCCCTGAAAGTAAAGTAGATGTTCCACCATGTTAAAATATCAACCCTCACCCTTGCAATTTTCGGACAGAAAATGAGCACACACACGAGTTTCTCCATTTCTCTTTTGCACCACGGGCACAGGCTGGCGCCAATTGAGACTGCATCCCTTTCAAACAGAGCTTCACCAGTCAGCAAGCCCCGTATGATGGCCTGCCACAGAACTATTTCAACTCTTGGAGAGCACAATCCCCACCATATATGCTGAAAGTCTGAGCTGGTCTCCGTCTACTCTAGAATTCGAGCTGCATTAAGTGTAGTTGTCACTTCTTTTGATATCTAGGTTGATCCTTTGACAACCCAGGAGCTAATGTCAACGCAATGAGCAGATGAAGGACAAACAGTTAAAGCCTCTCTCAGTTCTACAACCATGATTTCTTCATATTCAAATAAGTTGCGACACCACTATAGTTTCCAAACCCACCCTATATCATTCCATTCCCCCTAGTTGTTTAGCTTTTGTACACACTTTACAAATAAAATCAAAAATTTCCTTTGAACAACTCAGGATACATATGCTTAAGAAGGCTATAAGGTGGGTGGCCTAATCTTTTGATGAAACAACAAGATGGTTTTGTTTGTGGTGGTGGTGGATAAAGCTTGAGACCGATTTTCCTCCAACACCTCAGAAAGTATAACCCATTTCTTTCCTTAGCATGACCAATCTTCCTCCCCGACTGTAGGCCTTGCAGAATACACTCAGAATGAGAGAAAATAACATAACATCTAAGATCCTTGGTTAGCTTTGAAATGGACATTAGGTTAACAAATAAGGTAGGAGCATCTAAAACTGCTTTTAGTTCCAAGTTCTTTGAGAGGTAAACAGGTTCCTTGTCGAGCAGCAGGTGCAAGGGAACCATTGGCTGTAACATTCTATTTTGTGAAGGAATCATAGTTATAGAAATGTTTTTGGCAAAGGTCGTATGATCAATGCCTCCTGGAACTAGTGTTCTGCTATTAGATTGGGGTTTATGCGAGGCATTACCGCATAAAGAGACCGAGTGATTTCTTGAGAAAGAGAGATAATAGTTGCCAGATGAGTTACCATTTGGTTGTTTCTCAAGGGTCTTCATGAAAGCCTTGAATTTCTCAGATCTGCAACTTAACTCAACTATTGTTTATGTAGATTCCTTAGAAGATTCAGCTACTAGGTTAGCTCGAGGACGAGTGGACTGCTGTACACAAGGTTAAGAGTTGGCAAAAAGAAAATCAAAGGAGAACTTAAAAATTAAAAGAATAATAAAAACGAACAAGTGAAATTTATCTGAGTTGTCTCTCGGGAGCTGCCCTTGTTTAAGGTTTATGTCTAACCATACCACCTTGAAGTCATTCCGGATCAAATATAAACGTTGAATTGAGCTTCAACGCGTGGGTTAAGTGGGCATCATGCATCATTGAGAAACGATCCGGATCAAAGAGAAATCTTACCTCAACACTAAAGATTTGATAATACAAACTCAACCTATCTTGCTTCAGGTGGTATGCTGAGGTTGTTGACCCTTGATGCGAGGATCAAATTATGTTAGGGGCTCTTCAAAATTAAGGATGCATACATTGAGCGGTCTAGGAAGAACTCGGGGTGAACTTTGTCTTCACACTTTAGTTCGGATCAAATAGAAATTCTGCCTCCGCACTTAGCGGGTGAAACTTGAGGATCCACCTAACATCAATTGTGCACGGGTGGAGATGGCCTTGATTGAAGATCAAATGATGATGGCTCTTCTTCAACTTTGAGGATGTAAACATCATCATCTACTGGGTGAAGCTCATAGGAAGAGCCTTGGCGGAAAACGTTAGATGAAGGTGACTCCTTGAAGTTGATGGTGGCGCTTTGAGGACTTAGAGGAAGGTGATGGCTTCTCCTCAGTTTCAAGGATGTAGACATCTTCAATGTCTGGTAAGACACAAAAGAGGAGCCGTGATGATAGTTAACTTCAGAGGGAGGAAAGGGCTCCATGAAGTTGAAGTTGAGACTTTCCTCTGATGGATTGTCTTCAAACTCAGGTTGGGGGCCAAATGGTGGTGGACTCTCTGGCTCTAACAGAGGAGGAGAGGTAGGGTAGCTCAAATCTTTAGTGGGCTACTCCAACTCATGAACCATTTGACTCTCAAGTTGTTACGATAACTGAGCTAGTTGTGTTTGAATTTTTGCATTGAACTCAAGCTGATTGATGATGATGGTTTCTGTTTCAGCTTTGAGGGTGTCTTGTCTACAAAGTATGAATTGTATACCTAGATGCATTTTTCCATAAGACTCTTCAATCTAGAGATTGCAACCAGATATTGAAAATATTCATGTTCTCCTCCACACTCTTGGCATACAATCTGTTGGTTAGTGTCTTGATGGATTTAGCTTGATGGATGAGATCAAATCTTCCATTAAAGCCTCAAATCTAGAGATTGCAACCAGACAAGGAGAGTTCGCATGGTATCCTCTACATCTATGACACAATCCATTGATTTTCTCTGGCTCATAAGAGTAGTCATACCTACCTTCTGCTTGATTGTAGTAACCATCCATCAGATTAAGGTACCTAAAAAGAAAAGAAAATTTTTTATAACAAAAAGGGTAAATAAGAAAACTTGTTATACAAAATATAAATGAATATATTTTGCAGACTAAATGGGCAATAAACCCGATCAAAGTAATACAATAAATGTCATATCCACAGAGACTTTGTAACTATCTAGCTTTTCACCAATTTAATAATGTAAAAACAAATATATACACAAAAGATAAAGCGCAGTGAATGTTTTAGGAGTTTTGTTGGTTTGGGTTAATAACCTGAAACAAAGAAAACACTCTAAACTTACTAATTTAAGATAAATGTACCCCATGATGAATATTTACCCCCTCCCCTTTTAATATCAATTGTCTATTTATGAACTCATAGCTAAACAACGAAACACTTAAATAATTAATAATCAAACCTTGGTCTACTAATCCTAACTAATTGAGTTGGAAATCTACGGGTCATTCATTTTCCTAGTCAATTGATAACATTAAGCTCAAGTTCTCCTAAGTTGCAATGTAGTCTCTAATCAAATTCCTTGAGAAATGAGTACACTCATTTAGCCCCACGATTTAGATTTCTACTTCTGCAAACCCATCCATAGAAACCTACAGAGATAACATAGTGAGCAAACCCTAAACGAATCTTTAAATCACAAGTAGACAAGCTTAAGAACATAACTCAATAATTATTTTCATTAACACAATAACTAAAATAAAGCAATGAAGGAGGTCAAGATTCAACAATGAAGTATTAGAGATTTTGGGGCAAAATCACCATCCTTGGGTACAAGAAGGCTATTCCTTCATTAGAGCATATAAATAAGAGAGAAACATTGAAGGGGAGCTTCCAAGAAGTTTAGATTTTTCCTCTTCTTTTTCTTCTTCCTCTTCTTTTATCTTTTTTTCCCTCTTTTCTATCATTTTAAGCGCTGGGGCTCGAGTGCCCTTGTACTCCTTTTCTCTCTCTGCTGTTAACGTGAAAATGTGCTTTATTTTAAGTGGTGTCCAAACTTGTATGTCCGGAGACCTTTCGAGCTTTCGAGCTTTTGTATTGCTGCTCGGCTTGTGTTGAACATGCAGGGTCGGACGCATGTCCGAACACCACTTGTAGAGCCCAGATTCTTCGTTAGCTCCAATATGAGATCCGTTTACGTCCACACGTTGCTCTCTTGTCTAATTTGCTTCTAGTTAGGTTTTCTTCATCTTTAAGCCATAAATGTGTTAGAGCACCAATAAAACACAAAATTAGAGTAAAAATAGCTAAAGTGGAGAAATGAGCATCAAAAGTGTTGAGCATTGATAAAACACATGAGTATACTCCTAAATATGCTCATTTGTTCACTCATCAATACCCATATCATGACATCTACTTTAATCATATTTTTTATATAACGGGGAATCTGAAATCGTTCGTAGATTACTCTCCTATCAATTAATCCAAGAGAATTGGAGTGTGAGACAAAAAAGTTCTAACTTATCAATTATTCCCTTGATTAGAACCACCGGGGCATTCGTATCTACATTAATGGAATGGGAGAAAGGTTAACCTGATAAGATACAGTTGAGATGATAGAGCAGTTCTTACGTTTTATGGGAAGCTTCAATAGCGGCATGACGGACACTATAGCACTTTGAAATCCCGTTTGGGCTTTGAGGTCGATTCTTTTCGTGGTTTCGCAATCCTTGTGAATGTGAAGTATAAAGATAAGATATACTTGAGTTTGTTTTACCTGTTTGATGCTGGGGTTCCCAAACCATTTCATATATAAAATAATAGAAAATAAACAAGAAACACGTGCAGGCAAACTGATAAATTTAATAGAGTTAAGATAACTATGCAAGCTGTCAAAATGAGCATGCCCTATTATAGATGAAGGTTGTTCCGTTTCCTTCCCTCAAGATCCAATTTCTATGTTTCGTTGGACATCGTCTTTAATGATTAATATTGGAGTTACTTTTTTCTCAGGGCTCCATCTGTGTATAGTGTTCTACTGCTACTGCTCCGTGATTCTTCGAATTTTAAAATTAGGATTCAAGCTGCTGCTGCTCTTGCAGTGCCATCTCGAGTGCTTGGTATGATGCTTTGTTTAAACTATCCCTCTTAAGTAAATAGAAGTAAGCTAACAAAAATTCTTTGATCTTTTTATATTATCTACTTAGACATCTTCTGATAAAAAGGTTTTGTGAATGTTGGAAATCGTTTATGAAAGCATAGGAAAACTGTCTTGCTAAATTTCCTTTATGCCAGGCTATTTCAGAAGTTCTAGACAGTTTGGGTGGTTGGTGGCTATATGTCTTGTTTGTTATGCCTTTTTTCACCTGAAGTTATATCAATGGTTCAACTTTACTGGATCAAAGCATCTGGTTTTCGGCCCTCATTAATAGGCTCTATCTACATCTACGTGAAAGTTTTTGTCTTTCGATCCCTAACATTGCAAAGCTATGGTATCCAGAAGCCACACACCCTTTTGTTCTGTGTTTGTGCGACATCCGAAAGTTCATTGTACTGCGTTCTTGAACTTCCTAGAAAGAGATTAATTGGGCCATTACAGTAAACTTTTCCCTTTTAATGGCCCATCTACAGATACTAGGCTCTATATAGGGTAACTACCTGGATGTTGGTTATTGGCCATTGACTCATTTGGGTGCCTTGCTGGATAGTATGGAGTTGTAGTTGATTGTAAGCGATTCATAATTAGTGGTCGGCTGTGATATTGGTGCCTTGCTGATAGTATGGAGTTGTAGTTGATAGGTGATTCGTAATTATTGGTCGGATGTGATAGGTGTAATTGATGAATATTTCTTATCAAAGCTTTATCTGGGTTCGTGCTTAAAGTCAATTCTAATATAGAAGGGTATATTTTTAAACATTTTAGGTGGGATGTGCAGATATGTTTTTGTCAAGTGTTGATTAATTAGATTTTAATTGTAGCTTCCACTAAGTTAATCAACACCGCAACTTTTTTATTTTTGTATGACCTGGTTGTTAATAGCTTGAGAACATGCCCGTAGATTTGGGGCATGCGCAATTTGAATAAAGTGTAACATGATTGACACACATTCTACTATAATATTTCCCACAAGTTGATTATGTATTGCTTAATACCTTATGAATTTCTTACTTTGTTGGGTAGATTATGGAAGATCATTCTCTGATGTTGTTCAAGGTGTAGAGCATGTAATTGAAAGTCTAGGATCCCACCAAACAACGCTACCATCAAATTTCCCGTATAAGATTGCACTGGAGAAGCAGGTATCTTTGTATCTATCTTGATAGAATATCTCTAACTAGATTCTAACCTATTCTTAAGTTTACGGAATTATTTTTTGTCAAAACTTTATAAAAATGTGAAATGTACAAAAAAAAAAACAACAAAGTGTCACGGCTCGGTAATAAGAAATCGAATATTGGTTTCAACAACTACACGTGAATAACTAAAATTGTTCATAGAGAAAGAGTAGAGATAAGTGCAAGTAAGTTTTTCTACCCCATGTAAAGTGTTACATAGGACAAAAGTGAGGCCACCCGCTCTTTCTCCTCTGGATATTTGCGGGCGATGATCCTACAATGGAAACAAATTCCTCGAAGAAAAAGCAGCTCAAGCCTCCCATCCCTCTAGCTTCTCCTAGGCCACACGACAAGGTGGGGAAGGAAAAGGAAATACTTTCTGTAGCTTCCGGAGTTCATGCTTCTCCAGTACAGTCTCTTAGCCAGAAATTTTCAGGAAGGAGAACTCCAGATTTGGAGGGTCTGAATACACCATTTGATCTGGCCCGCCAGCCAAAGGTAGGGAGAAATCTCAAGCCAATCGGTCAACATTAGGACTGTGTAGTTATTGTTTAGGAAGTTCTAGGGGTCTTTGATCGTTAGTTGTGTAGTTATTAATTAGGAAGTCAAAGAAGTTTGTCGTTAGTTATTATCATAATTATTTAGGAAGTCAAACAGTATCTTGACCGTTAGTTATCATCATGATTAATTAGGAAGTCAAAGAGGTATCTTGACCGTTAGTTGTTGTGTATTTATTATCATTAGTTTTAGGAAAGTTACTCCTAGAGAATAACTAGGATTATGGAAAGTGTGTGGTTATAAATAAGATAGGGGGATTATAAGAAGAGATTATTGTGAAGTTGAATGTTTTCTTAACCTCTATGAGGATTTATCGGTAGGGAGTTTACCTTAAGCTTCCTATGTTCTATCAATCCAAAAAATCCCGAATTCTTCTAATCCCTCAAAATCATGGGCAAGTATGTTCATCGATGATAGGCTGAAACATATTGGAGTTGAACTTGAGTACATCAAGCCTAATGAAGAAGATGGAGAGCTAACTATAACAACGGAAGAAAAGAAAATCCAAAGTGAAATGGAATTTTGGAAAAACTTGATAGTGAGTTTTGTCCTAGGACTTGACCTACCCTTTTATATGCGGATAGATTTCTAAGGAATATTTGGCCTGGCCTGGGAATTGGACTCATTTATTGGCTACAAGGAGTTTACCTTACCAGATTCTTCAACAATCAAAGCAAATCTTGGTCAGAGAACCTCGAGCTGAAAAAAGAAGTGGGGAACTCCTTTCCAAACTGGATTAAGTTTCCCCTCAAGCTCCAATATAGGAACAAGACAACCCTTAGTAAACTTGCATGTACTATAGGCTAGCCCCTCTTCATGGATAGATGTATTATCAGTAGAGAGCGGCTTGGTTTTGTTAGAGTATTCATTGAAGTAGTCAATGGATAGAAGCTGCCTGATCAGGTCTAAGTCAATGATGGAGGAGGTCCGATCCTCCAAGATGTGGAATATGAATGGAAGCCTTCTTGGTGCACCCTGTGTTGCAATTTGGGACATTCAGATAACAAGTGTAGAGCAGTTGCTAAAAAGATTTGGGTCGAGAAGAGCAGGACTAAGAGTGGCACACAAACCCTTCAAAAAGGAAGGAGAAGGAAGATAGCAATGCTTCTGACCAGCATTGTAGTTGGAAAGAGCTCAAGTTCAAGTGAATGTGGATGATGGTTTGAGGACTTGTATCCCTTTAAAGAAAGCTAGAAGGAAAGTCTTTGGCTAACACAGCTCATCTAAGAGTCCTAATCAAAGTGAATAATCCCCGCCATTGAGGGATTACATCCAGAGGTTGTCGTTAGCAGTTCAAATGAAAATCATAAGGCTGAAAGAGATAGTGAATCAGACCAAGCTAGTCAATATGATGATGACCCAAGTAGCGAGCTGGAATACTGGGGACCTAAACTGCCCTAATAAACATGATGCGGCCAGGAGATGGATAAAGGAGAATGATCCGACTTTTAGAGCTATTTTGGAGACCAAAGTTGCTAGGAATAAATTGCAAAGCGTAGAGAGACTTAGTTTTGGAAGATGGAAAACTCACAACAACATTGATCATGTTGAGAAGGCTCGTATTATTGTCTTTTTGGGATGACTTGCAATGGGATGTGCACGCAATTATTTGATGGATCAGTTGCTGTTTCCAAAGTTAATGGCAGTACCCTTGCTGTCACTTTTGTTTATGATGTGAATGACCATCTATAGAGAAGGAGGTTGTGGTAAGATCTTGAGCATATAAGCATCATCATGTCTAAACTGTGGACCCTCACTGGAGACTTCAATGTTATTAAAGTTAGAGAAGAACAAGAGGGAGACACAGTGTTCTAGGAAATGAAATACTTGAGTTTAGATATTATATTTTCCTTTGAAACAGTCCTCCTATTTCTTGGAAAACAAGGAACTGTCTCTCTTTCTAGTTCGGAGGCTGATATCGCTCTCTACTCCGTGTGAAAGTAGAGCTTTCATGGCTTAGTAGGTTATTAAGTGAACTGAAGTTGATAATATCACGCATATACCAGTAAAAAGCAACGATCAATCCACTATACACAGTATGAAATCCAGTTTTCCATAAGAGAACCAAACATATTGAAATCGAGTGTCATTTTGTTCGAGCAAAAATCCAAGACAGGTTAGTAGACGTGGAAGAATGGGTATGACTGCAATACAAGCCTTGATGATCAAGATCACCCGCGAGTGATAATAAGCCCAACCCAATTAACAAAACCAATCCATATCATGGACCTGTTCAATACCCGTACACGAACATGCTCACGTGATCTGCCATCACTACACAACAACATTAGGCTAGATTACCAGGTTATTTTTTACTTGTATAAGATAGATTTAGGATTCTGATTCTTTATCTAAAACGTTTTCATTATCTACTCTGTATTGTTTCTCTCGAATAGTGTAAACGGAGAGCTATAGCAAAGGCTTAGGGTGGTATCTTGACAGCGTGAGTTATCAAAGTTCCGGTTTCACACTTTCTTCCTCTATTGTTCTTCAAACTCTTCCCTCACTCTTCTAATAGAAACTAATGGAAATCAGATCCTAGGTGGAGTTGGCCGTTACAAAATCTTTTTTTTAGTAATACTAAAGAATATTAGTATGTTCTAAACAAATAATTTATATCAATTTTTTACCAATTAAGTATCATATTTTATACCAAATAAGTATTATATATTTTTTAATTATTATTTTTTATCAAGTTAAATTATTTTTTAAAAGTAAATTATTTTATATTTTTCATCTCTTATGATTTTAGTTTTTAATTGAGTAAATTACTTAGAACCCCCTTAAGGATTTGGGATATTACAGTTAACCCCCTCGTGTTTATCATAATTATTGGTAACCACCTCAAGATTAAGATATCTTTAACTACGAGCCCCCGAACTATAACTTTGTGATAAAAAAGTTAACTATGTGTTGACTTATCAGCTAATCACATTAATAATGCCAAGCTACACAACAAAACTGCTTAATCAACATTATCTAACTCTCTCTCATCCCATATTAGATGCATTTTCAAGGAGGGGTTGACATTTTTAAGAACATAACAATGCAGATGAAGTATTTTTTGTCCAGCATGACCTTATTAATATGATTAAGCTGATAGGTTAACACGTAGTTAACTTCCTGATAATAGAGTTATAGTTCGGGGGCTCGTAGTCAAAGATACCTTAACCTCAAAGTGGTTACCTGTAATTATGATAAACACAAGGGGGTTAACTGTAATATCCTAAATCCTCAAGGGGGTTCTGAGTAATTTACTCTAAAATTTATGTTCTATTTTCTAGATAACTTTATGATCACAATATTTAAAGTTATCTGGAAAATTGAACATAAATTTTAAAAACTAAAATTTCTAAATATAATTTTTAAAATAGAAAATAATTTACTTTAAAGAAATAATTTAAATTGGTAGAAACTAATAATTTAAAAATGTATGGTACTTGATATAAGTTATGGTAAATTGGTAGAAAAAATTGGTATAAATTATTTATTTAGAACACTTAGTAAATTTTTTAAAATAAATATTTTTTGTTTTAATATTTTATAATGTTTTTATTTTTTATTTTATAAATTGTTTTATGTTTATATATTATTTTATATTTTTATTGTATTTTGAATTTTTATAATTTTTTTAATATTTAGGGGTTATTATACTTTATTAACTAGTAAGAGTAAATTTCTTTTTTTTTCCATATGGCAAATGACTATAGTGACATTTCATATACTTTTACGAAAATATTATGGTGTGACATATTGTCACTTTCTATTTTTTTTTAGTGACATTTTATAAATTAATCAAATATATAGTCACATTTTATGAAATTTCCACAAGTTTAGAAAAAGTTATGATAAATGTCTGGCTGGTCTCGACAACTGTCATGTCTAGTTTACGTATATGTTGACTAACATAGTGTCTACTGATTTTCTGAACCTGGCAGGTGACTTCAACCTTTCTGCATATAATTAGCTTATGCTCTACTAGTGCGGACGAACGTCTGAAGGAATTTCTTCTAAAAGTAATGATCACTCGTTAGATTCTCAGATGCATTCAGCTACATTGCTACGAAATATAGCATCTCCAGTGTATTGGTTGTTTATCACTTGCTTGATGTTGTAGAAAATACCATTCCTCGAAGGCTGGTTCCAGGCTATCTGTGCGTCACTAGAGGAAGAAGGCAAAGAAAAAGATAACATAGAAGCAAGGTTTAATATCCATAGGAAGACGGACCTGATACTTCAAGCGGCGAAGTCTCTGATTGAAGTATACGAGGGGAAGAACCAAACTGCATCCGCGGAGAGGCTTAAGAAAGTACTGAATGAATCTGGCCAATTGTGTCATAGGAAGGATAGAGACCCAATTGTCTAAGCCTCTCGCAACAGTTTTTTTTTTTTATATAATTTGGGCTTAAAGCCATTTTATTAATAATAGAAACCTGGCGAGCCAGGTGGACAGGATATTGTTTGTGCCTCATTAAAATCTCCTTAAGTAAAACCCTGTGGGAAAAAACTTAAGAAGGAAAAAGAGTACCCCTCCCATCCAGTTACAACCTACATGACCATACTAGGAAAGAAGAAACGCCCCGCATAAACCACAACCGAATCTTCTCACCCTGTATCTAGAAATAACTTACAAATAATCCTTAAGCGATGAGGACTCTAAAAATAGACTACAACAGATGGGAATATCTCGCCACCACGTTTTAGTCCAACGCCAAACCCCAAGTTTGATTTGAGTTACCAGCTTCCCTACTTCTAGGGCTTCCTCTGGAAAAACATTTTTCTATGCATCCAAACATAATAAACCCCATAGCACAAAGATGATTTCCAAACTCTTCTTGTATTCTTGCCCATAGTCACCGAAAACCACTCCTCATAAATTTCTTTCATTGATTCTTTGAACAGGAAAGTTATATTCCACCAGCGCAAGATACTTACCTATACCACTGAGATGATCGGACACAAAAATAACACATGTTCTATCTCCTCCATAGCATGTTTACACCAGGGGCAAAAACACTGGGCTAGTGGCACTAGACTCCTTTTAAATAGTAACCCTTTTGTAGTGAGCCTTCTACCGATAGAGAACCACAAGGTCACCGCTACTCTTGGTTCGCATAACCCTTTCCAAATCGGATTGAAGTCCAGCCCAGTAGATGGACTGTCCACACCCGCTGTATTAGCAAGAACATCGGTGACATCTTTGGAGATTGTCTAGTGTTTATCCGTTTTCCAACAGCTATCATCCCGATCACTATATGAAGAAGGTTGCACAGAGAGGGCTTCACTCAGTGAAGAGACCATCTCCTCCTCGTAAACAAATAATTTGCGTCGCCACTGCAGCTTCCAATAACATACTTCTTCCCTCCATTCCCCCAAATCTGTGATCGAGGAGAATTGTTGCAAACTAATAGAGAACAGGCGAGGGAACCTCTTCAAGATCCCTGTCGGCGACCATTTATCAAACAAGAGGACATCCTGCCCATTACCCACTGAGATTTTAATTCGCTCTCCAATGAGGTTATTCAAAGTGGAGTTGTTTGTGGTAATTTCACAATCGAATACCATATTCCCTCTGCTCATTTTAATTCTTATGGTCCCCTGGGACAGCCCCTTCGAGTCGGATATATTGATCGAACCACGTCCTTCCATAGGGGTTGAGATTTCTAGAAAAGTGGTACGCCACTTAGACACAAGGCCAGGGGTTCGTGTCAAGATCTGTAAAACCAAGTCCACCACTCATTTTTGACTGAGACAGTCTAGCCCATGATACTGTAGTTAAGAATTTCTTCCTATTTTTACCCCAAAAGAAACGCCTCTGTATAGCACTTAGTATTTTCCTCACGTTTGCTGGAATGACGAACAAGCTCGCATAGTATAATGGAATTGCCTCAAGCACCGACCGAATAAGAATTCCACGCCCCGCTTTTGACAAGCTTGTTGCCTTCCAAGTTGCGAGCTTGCTTTCCACTTTGCGTATGACCGGATCCCACGTTGTAGACTTCCTAGTATTTGCCCCCAATGGACATCCTAGGTAGGTGGTAGGCAATGAACCTAGTCTACACTCAAAAATGCTTTCCACCAATTGAGCCTCTTCTTCACTTGTATTGATGCAGTACGTCACCGATTTGTCCATATTCAAACTAAGGCCACTTAACTCAGCGAAAGCAATGAGAATTCTATGAAGCTGTATTAACTCTTCCTTTTTGGCCTCACTAAACAGTAACACATCATCGGCAAACTGAAGGTGTGTAACCCTCACTAGTCTCGCTCCCACTTGTAAACCCGAGAATTCTCCTCGCTCCACCGCTCCCTGTATTAGCCAATGTAGTAACTCGACAACAATTACAAACAGCGAAGGAGACAATGGGTCACCTTGCCGAATGCCACGACTCGGGGAGAAAGGCTTCGTGGGAGAGCCATTCACCAAGATTGAGATCCTTGACGTACTTTTGTTCGGTATGGTTTTTTTATTGTTTTGTATCTGTTTGGTTTGGTTGTTTTGGTTGGCTGTTTTATGAAATATTGCTGGTTGTTTTGTGGTTATTTTAAAAACTGTTATTTGACAATGTGGCGGTTTTATCTGGTGTATTGTCTGTGTTATAATTACAAATTTCATATTACATTTTCAAATAATTTTTTTAAAAGATGTAAATAAAGAAGCTACTAACAAATATATAGATTAATAATATATATATATATATATATAATTTATAATTAGAATAATAGTGTTTTATTATAATAAATAATTGTTAACATTTATATTTAGGTCTATACAAATAATTTCATATTATCAAACACAATTCTATCAATGGATAACAATTGTAACTATACATGGTTTTAACACATCAGGTTACTTGTTCACATTTGAATAAAATGAAAATATAATAATTAATTAGTGAACTTTATTAATATTTACATCATACGAAAAAATAAACAATTTAGTAATTAAAAATATGACCTATATATTAATATATGTAGATATGATTAAATATTTAGATTTTATTCCTTATTTTAATAATATAATCAAAAGTAAAACTGATTATTATATTATTTTAAGTAATCATGTACATTTTCTATCCATAATATAAATATTTTTTAGTTTTTTATTACAGATTCTATAATTAAAAAAATATTAGAATTACTTAAAATAATTTTTAGTATAAGTTTTTAGAAAAATACTACTGGTTTAAAACTATTGTTTTATATTATTGTCATTAATTTATAATTTAGTATACCAGTCTTTATATAAAAACTAAAAATAAAAAAGAAAAAATAAACTTTTTTATATATTACAATTTTAATTTAATTTTTTTTTTAAATTTAATATATAATATCATTTTTCAATATAATTATAAATATTGAAAATTCAAATTTATTTATTAAAAATTAATTTATAAATATTAATTAATATTATTAAAATATTCTCGCCCCTTATTACAGTTTTTTGGCCGCCTCTTTTTACGGTATTTATTTTCTTTGCAGCATAAATTGTTGGTTGTTTTGTGTCTGTTTTGTACTGGAATATTTGTGGTTGTTTTGAAAATTATTATTTGGCAGTATGGCGTTTTGATATTTTGACGTCAAACTCAAAAATATCACATTTATACACAAAAACACCAACACTGAACGGAGCCTTAGGCCAATCTAACCTGAAAAATATCAATTTTGATTTTTAAACATAGAACGCAACATGTGACGGTGTGTATATTACCGGATGCATAAACATGGATAATTTTTTTTTGAAATAACACTTATTTTTTTAAAAAAATCTTATAATAATCTCTTTTAAAGTTAATTCCTAAAAAAACACTCCTGGAAGAATTTTATTAATTCCGGAAATTGAAATCGTTCACTTAAAGCCCGTGGCACATCAAATGCTGACTCGGCAGGATGAAGGAGGAGATAAATTGTCTTTTGGATGATTCTCAATTGATAGCTAGGACTACTAAAATCGTTTTTTTAAGAGACGATTTCACCAGTTTACCAAACTTGGCAAATTTTCCAAGAGTTGACGCTTAAGACTACTGAAATCGTCTCTTGAAAATGTTTCTTCACAAATTGACATGTTAATGTGCACATTACTTGGTCAAATTTCTCAGTGTTGTAGGCTTGTAACACTACAATTGATCAACACAACTTGTACATATTAGCAGTTTCCACACAATTAGCATACTCAACACCTGTTAGTAATCTCGCCACAAATGTAATATAATCAAAGCAAAAGAAATTGAAATGTAAACCAAAGATAACTTTATAAGATAGAATGCATAAACAATAATTATACAATCTTTAAATTCAGTTGTTTACAAAATGAACAATTATAAAGCTACATCATCTATGTTTACAGTGAACATAAGTCCTAGGCCCAATGGGTGCAGGATCCTCAACCGCTGATGCGAAAGTGGGATCAAGGGTACGACCACTAAGATCTTCAAAATCATGATGATAGCGGGAATCTCTATCCCTAAGAGGGGCTTCCGGGGTAGAAGTGGAACACAAACCAAGGTCTACAGTCGACGTCAAATAGTTAACATTTATGCTCGTGACAACACCAGAAGATGATGCCACGTGAACGATTGAGTTGCTCTCATAAGCAAACCTAGTGGTGTTGACCTGCTGCGTAGGATCATTGTCGACTTGAATATGGGCATGCTACCGGTGATGTCGAATGCCTCACCCTCAAAATCATATATTGGCTTAGCCGCTCGATCACGTGCACTTCCTCTTCCTTGACCACACATATGACGACCATGTCCTTGTCTTTCACCTGGTCTTGTTGCTCTGGCTCATGCTCAACAACTTGATCGGCAAGGACATTACCACGTGCACGCTCAAGATTGCATCTGCTGAAAGATGCTATTCAAGATGGTGATCAAAACCCAAGGGAGAAGCTTATAGTCCCTCAAAAGCCTACCAAAAGCGAGGACTCACGGTTGGAGCCTAGCCCAATTGCAGGAGTTCTTCTCACAAAAGAAAGCGCAGTCTCTCGCCAGTCCACAATAGGTCGGGGACCAGTCTGGATACTTCAGCTCGAGACGTTCTTTAGTGTGTAAGAGTCACTCTTACAGCTGTGCAGGCTGTCTCCCATGAACCTAGTGTTCACCACATGGTTCAAGAAGCAATAGACTTCATAGATACACATCTATAGCCTTGGAGTTCTATGTCTCTTAAAGACTCGAGTGAAGCTTGTGAGAAATTGTAGTTATAAGTTAGATTTTTTTTTTCTTCTTTTATTTTTGTGCCATTGACTATCTGTTTCACACGTCAACTTTTGATATCAACTTAAATGTAACTGTTACATTTTCTATTTTGAATGCAAATCTTGTTTACGAATGACTTTATTGAATTGGCTACTTCATTCGTGATTATAACTACCTCTTGATCATAGACAATACCTTTCATGAAACCAGTGCATGTTTGTCACATGACAGGTTCCCTAGGACTACCAACTTATTAATACACAGTTATTAGACCCTCACGACCAGACAGTGAGACGTCCTTCACCTATCTTTATATCAATCGCTCAGCCATCACTCAAAGTCGCTCTCACGATCAAATTTCACCATCCTTAAACACTCTCTTTCACAGTAGTCATAAGTCATGAAAACTATAGTTCTTCTAGCTCTAATGAGAAAACCATTTTCTGCACCATTAGAAAAGTCATGAAACAAAAGAAAGGTCTCCATCCATCTAATCTTCGTCTACAACCCGAAGTGTCAGTTGTATGGTCCACAAATGTAAGTGCCAGCCAAACCCAGTCAGTAACTTATTGCTCCAAAAGCGATTCCAGATATCAAAGTTACTCTGCTAATGACTCTTGTGGCCTAGACTCTTCTGACTCCGCCACATCCAAGCTTCACACTTCTTAAACTTGTCTCCTTCAAATCTATGGAATGTTATGGCTTTTTCAATAACGTGAGTTGTGTAGTTGCTTCCTATTTTGCTGTATGGCAAAGGGGGAAAGAAAGATATGTACTTATGAACTTATGTCTATCATCCTTGTGTTATGTAATTGAATCTTAATGAAAAACTCTCTACTATGGCTCGATATAAGGTTGTTGTGTTGTTATCATGTTATCGTTCATCATTTGATTATTTTTTTATCTCTTAACGAACTCAGGGGGAATCTCTCTTAGGGGGAATATTCTCACTTCCATAAACTGTCAAGTACATATGATCACAATCAATTTTGTATTGGTCGCCATCATCAAAAAGGGGAAATTGTTAAGTCAATATCCTTTAGTTTTTATGATAGCAAACCTATGTTGTTTATCTAATATTTTTGTTGAGCTTTTAATTCAAATAAACAGATAAATGAGTGGCTTAGCATGCAAGGTTGCAAGCGCACTCTGTTCATGACATGTGCCTAACCAATCAGGCACCTGCCTGGAGAGCTCTGATAGAACTTCTAGTACACACAAAAGGTCAAACACTACACAACCATATCTCACATGCATTAGACAGAATAAAAGGACAAAATACATCAAGCGGTTTGCAAACTCATGCAAACGTATACATCCACACAAGCAACTTGCTCACGACAAAAGCATAGCTCATTATTGTGCAAGATAACACGATAAGTCTGGGCTATTAAGAAGTATTCATTATGTAGCCAAAATGAAGACTTGGAGAGAATTTATGGAGCATTTATGAAGCAGACAAGATCAGGCAAGTGGAGAGTGCAAGTAGTGACCGACCACCTGAATGCTTGCCTCCGATGTGTTCAATTACAAGGTGACACATGTCTTGACGGCTCTAGATCAAGTTGAAGATCTACCTATATTTGAGCGTGATTATTTTGCTAGGGATAAAGAAGCAAACGAATTCTAGAGTCTAGGAGATTGTAGGCTATTTGTTATCCATCTTAACTTACTTGTATAAATACAAAGTATTAATGTCTTATGTAAAGTAACTTGGTCATATATGGAGAAGAGAGATAACTAGAGCAAGTGTGAGTCAAACTAAGTGTGTGTAAGTACTAGGAAGTTGGTGAGCTGGATAGGACTGGGTCTGAGAGTTAATACTTTGTGTATTTGATAGACTGATCAGTCAGGGAACAGTTGGGGAACCGTAGGCCTACTGTCAGAAGAGGGTAGAGGATTTTAGGATAAAGTCCTAAATTGTCCTAGAGTCTGTAGGTAGGTGTAGACACCAAAAATTTTCGCCCCACAAAACAAAAATTCAGACAATCAAATAAAATAAGAGGGTCGTCACCTTTCTTTTCAACACTTATTCATGTCCGTACCAAAATGAAACCGCCATTATAAGACATTTTATTAATCAATTTTCAAAGCATTCGCCTTCAAACATGTCCCTTCTTGTTATCTACTTACTTTACCGTTTCACTTTCGATTTATTTCATGATAACCGGGTCTGTTTTATTCACTAATTTATTTCGTCTATTCGTTTTTATTTGGTTACTGGTTTATTTGATCCCATTTCATTTCATTGGTACTTTCACTTGTACTTTCTTTATTAGTACCTGTTTGTATTTTGTCTCTATCATTATTATTTTTAGAATCATTTTCATCATTTTATGTACGTTTTTACTATTATTTCCCATACTAGCATATTTCGTTTTGTCGCTAATTCGATTAAACTCCCTCTCACTCATTTTATTTTGTTACTTCTTGTTTCTATCTTATTTACTTCTATTCGTACATATATGATTCACTATTTCATGTATTCGTTATTATGGTATTTCATTATTTTATGTTTTATTATGTCTTGTATTTTTATTGTATACATTCCTTTATTTCATGACCCTCGATTAAGAAACCAATTCATTGCATTAGATTAACTCTTTTGTTTTACTACATTTTCCATTAAAAACGAAGGCGTTTTTATGGAATTCATTAGTTTGAATTATACTTGTAATATTGTTTTTCACATCCATACTTTAAGTTCTAATGTAACTTAACTGGTTAGAGTATACATGAGGAAAGCTAAAGGTTGAGTAATGGAAACCTGAAACAAGCATGGAGTGTTTTTATTCAACTCGCCACGGGCTTAATAATTAAATCTCGCACTTAAATGTTGAATGTTGTCACAGTGTAATTGGTTGTTCTCTGTTGGCAGGAGGGCATAAGTCTCGGGTTCAAAACTTGGAGGTAGCAAATTGTGTTCTTAAATTACATTGCCCATCCATGACCTTTAGAATTTAACAGTACCCACCCATATGGTTTCAGTCATTTAACTTCCGTCATCCTCTTTGCTCATTTCCGTCACTTGCTGTCAAACTTTGACCATTTTATTTTTGTTGACCAAACAAAATTAGAAGGTATGCCTGTGAGACCCTTACGTTGTTCGACTTCATTTCTTGGTTGTTCTCCCCGATTCGGACTGAGCCAACGCTTGTGGTTCCTCTGTGGGTTTGAATCCTTCTTCTTCATTGCTTCACTGATTGAGGTAATGGCTTCGTCTCGTCTCTTCGGTGAGAGGAGGAAAAACCAAGACTCTCGGCGCTCGCTCTTCGTTCAGGTCTCCCTCCCCCGACTAGCTGTACTTCTCTTCTAAACCCTGACTCTGATTAACTGAAGTGCCTCTCTAAATTCTTTCTCCTATAGAAATGAATCCCCGCAAATCAGAAGAAGTGCTTGGGAATAATAAGGATGATGTATACAGCGATCAGAATCCATTTCTCCTCCACCACTACCATCACCACTTTGGCCACCATCATCAACACGTCAGAGGCGTCGTAGGAAAGAAGGAAAAAGGCCAGGAGCAAGTTTTTCAACGGAGAAACCACTTCTGGTTCGTCGTACACGCCTAGAGCTAGGCCTCTGCCGATTAAAATCCAACCGATCAACTCTCTAGAAGATCAAGTAGGACAGCCACCGCTGGCCTCGGCACCGAGGCCGCTAGTTAAGTCGCGGCTGAGGAGGCTATTTAGAATCTCATCCGGAGCAGGTGGAGTGGATGAGTCGACTCCCGATCATTGTTGCGAGCCGAGCTCTGTGTGCCTTGCAAAGATGGTGCAGAATTTCATCGAAGAGAACAACAAGAAGCAACAACAGTCGGTGAAATGTGGGCGAAGTAGGTGCAACTGCTTTAACGGCGGCAACGATTGTTCCGATACTGAACCCGACAGTCTCGACGCCGCTGATTTTCTGAAGGTAAGCTAATATAGCTTTTCCTTTACTTTATTGATTTTTACAGATTTTAAAAATCATTTTTTATTTGTGGTTTTCCAATCTGTTGGACTCTGGAAAATTCTTTTGCGACTGGAATAGAAAAAACAAATGGAACGAGAGATTGGGGCTGATAATTATTATCCTCCTCTGTTGGCTCAGTCCGAATCGGGGAGAACAACCAAGAAATGAAGTCGAACAACGTGAGGGTCTCACAGGCATACCTTCTAATTTTGTTTGGTCAACAAAAATAAAATGGTCAAAGTTTGACAGCAAGCGACAAAAATGAGCAAAGAGGATGACAGAAGTTAAATGACTGAAAACATATGGGTGGACACTGTTAAATTCTAAAGGTCATGGGTGGCAGTGATAATCCCTAAACCTCATGGGTGGGCACTGTAATTTTTCTTTTCGTTTTGTTATCCGTCCCATTCGTTGAGGGTCAAACCCGACCCAAGTTGAAACAACATTTGTCCCAGAACACCCTAGTTTTCTTTTATAAAAGGAACAGTAACCCTACACAACAGCAGTACCCGTGCCGTCTCCTTCTTAGGTTGCGGCGTGCCGTATACAGTATGGTGCGGGAGTATTATGTGGCAATCTCAGTCAGTGCTGACTGGATTACTTATGTGTCATATAAGTGATGATAAAACTTTAAATGATTGTAACTTTTAAAATATAAGTCCAAAATTTAAAAAAATTATATCAATGTTCATCTAAATGCAAGCTCTTTAAAACAAGACCAGTCATGAATATGTTTTGACAACTTTGAAAAAAATTTATTTTTACATGTTGTGATGATACATTAAAAAGATGTTTTGATTCATTAGTTTTGATATTATGATCCATTAAAATTGTTATTATGATTCATTAACTATTAAGTGGTGAATTAGATAATAAACTTTGGACCCGATAAAAATAATTATTGTTTTGTAGTGTATTATTATTGTTGTATGGTGTATTTTAAACCTTATATGGTGAATCGTGTATTTTTAATACATACCAAATATTATTTTGTGGTGTATTATTGTATTAATTTTTTTATTTTAATGTGTTTACGATGATACACTAAAATGACGATATGATTCATTAAATTTGATATTATGATTCATTAAAATTGATATTATGATTCATTAACTAATAAATGATGAATTAGATAACAAACTCTAGAACCGATAAAAATCATTATTGTTTTGTAGTGTATTAATATTGTTGTATAGTGTATTTTAAACCTTATATGACGAATCACGTATTTTTCATACATACCCAATATTATTTAGTGCTGTATTATTGTGTACAAATTTTTATTCTTATATGTTTGCGATGATACAATAAAATGAAGATATGATTCATTAATTTTGATCTTATGATTCATTAAAAGTGATATTATGATACGCCAAAATGATGTTATGAATCATGAGTCTCATTGATATATATGGATATATACATGTAATTAATATAAATTTTTAAAGTTCTCAAAACATATTCATGTTCGGTCTTGTTTTGAAGAGCTTGAATTTAAATGAACAATGATATATTTTTTTTGTATTTTGGACTCATATATTAAAAGATATAATAATTTAAAGTTAATATAATAAAAAATAACCCAGTCAGCAGCTGACTGGACTGCTAACTGGATGCCAACTAATACAGCCGCACGGTTTTTTACGCGGGCGTCCTGTACCATCGGTCTGCTCTCGAACATCTTTTCGATGTTCAGAAACCAAAAAATCATATCGTTGAACTAACTTCTCATCACAGGCCTTCATCGATCACCTCTCTTCTTTGAATTCTCTCTTAACCCTAAGTTCTCCATCGGCTACCCGCCCCTTCTCTGACCTTTCATCCTCATCTCAGTAAAACCGGAAACAACGAACCTTCATCTGCATTCGTTAATCCGTCACAAGACAGTACTCCACATTTTACTCCTATCTTGCCAGAGCATCCCTTTGAATTCGCGAATTGCTCTTCTGGAGAATATCGAGTCCAAGATCGAGGAGAATACCCAGAGAAGAAAACTCTCTATTCTCTGTTCACTAAGACCGGCCCCCTCCCCAACCCACCTTCTTCTATGAGAAACCATCGAATCTTCACCGTCTCTAATCAAAAGCCTTGCCAGAGTTTTCTTCTCTTTTGACTTGATTTTCGTAGTCGACCAACAGAGTAAGTAACACTTTCTTTATTTTTTCCAAAATTGATTTCCAACCCTCTCCTCTTCTCTCGGTTTTCTTTCTTCTACTTACAGTAGTTTCGATGACGCCTTGCCAAATGAGTCATTGAGACGATGGCAAACTAGAGGAAAACTCCATTACCGGAGCAACCTCCGCGGTTACATGTTTGTTCTCCCTTCTCTTGTATCTTTGTATTACATCCCTGGCTAGATTTTCTGTGCCATTGTATTTTGTCTATGCGTTCCAATGGATACCAAGCTCAGTATGAGCCTTAGGGTCCATGAGCATCGCATGAACCCAACAAACTACCTAAATCTTTTCATGTACTGTAACATTCTTATGTATATTCACTTACTCTTAATCTGAGGAAGTTGCTCTTATGTTCTTCGTGTTTTGATCGCCACGCACCTTGTATTGTCATGTTATTATTGTGTACTCTGAATCTGGAGCGAACTGCACGTATGCTCTTAGTACTCTCTTATCTGCTTTGTGCGTTTTAGTTTGCTAGTCTGTTCTGCACCTTGTATTGTTGTCCTATTTTCGTTGATACTGAATCTGGAGCGAAATAGACTTGCATTCGTTTTCTCTGCTTTGTTCTATGCGATATAGATTGACAGAGGCTCATGAGTTCCACCAGTGCTGCCGAAGTGAGCTGAAATCTGGATGTTGCGTGTGGTTTCTCTGAAAGAAATATAGATGTGATCTCTTCCTCCGCGTGTTCCAATCCCGTTCACCCCAGAGCAAATGCGCTTGTTTTGGTTGCGTTCTAGCCATTTCGCATATTTTACCTTGTTCTTTGATTATACCTGTTAAAATGACATGTTTAGTCCTCTGCGTATGTATTCCCTTCTGATGTATTCATTTTGCAGAAAAAAAAATCGTCCTCCTATTCGGTATTTCTTTCTAACTCAATTGGTTTCACCATTTTTGAGTTCATCGCACGCAATACATGTGTGCCTGTATCATCTATTCATGTTTATTATTTTCTTGCTTTAGTGTGCAAATGTTTTCGTGAATGTTTACTGCCAAATTTGGGTGAGAATGCCGAACTCCCTGTAAGTGTATGAGTAGCAGTTCAATCAAGGAGAGGTTAGTCTGACTTCTCAATGAGACATTCAACCTTTGATAAAAGAAACAAACTAGCAACCTTGAACCTAGGGCTCGTACGTTCTAGTTTGTTCACTTATTTTAGTTTGAGACCTTAAAGGAGAATAAAGTAGCAAACCAAAGAGATTAAAATGGATTAAAAAAATGTGTGGAACCGATGACCATAGCATTAAAAAATCTAAGTCCATCTCTTTAGTATGTTAATAATTGGCTATTTATATAATTTCAGTCTTGAATAGTTTGATTTGATTTCCATAGTGTATCTGATGGTGTACATTTTGTGAGACATTACCCCCTTACTCTGGTTATATTAGAGTCTCATTTCTAAATTGCGTGTTCTTAATGGATTGAGACCGCTAGGCTGTTGCAAATTCTCTAGTACAGTAGCCCTAGAAGCCCATAGGTTACCTGCTAATTTTGGCAATCGATTTATCGGTTAAGGCCCATAATTTTCTGTGGACCTCTTTAGAAAAGCCCTAGGACATATTCACAGATGTTATCCACATTAAGGTCGTAGTACCCGAGGGTCGTAGTACCTATTAGTGGGCGACATCTCTCCTAGTTAAAAATAAAACTTTTCAAACCATCTATAATTGTCAAAATAAAATTCACAATCAATGACCCAATTCAAAATCACTTGAAAATCCATTTTACTTCAAAAATCAATCCAATTTGAAGCTCAAAAGTCATTCCAAATTCGGCTCACAGGCCCAAAAATCATCCCAAATTCAACCCAAAAATTCAATCTCAAATCAATCCAATTCTAAATCCACTATTCCAAATCAACCCAAATTTTAGGGCCCATTCCAGCCCACTTTTTCTAAGGCCCAATTTGGCCCAAATTTTTGGGCCCATTCCTGCCTAAATTTTAAAGGCCCAACCTGGCCCACAATTCAAGGCCCAAATCTGGCCCAATTCTATGGCCCAATTTGGTCCACCTTCTATCGCTGAAATCTGGCCCATTCCTAAATTTTAAAAGCCCAACCTGGCCCACATTTATAAGGCCCAAATTAGCCTAACAATCAAGGCCTATTTTAAGCCCAAATCAAAGCTCATGTTTGGCCCAATCTAATAAACCCATTCTGGCCCAATTTCCAAGGCCCGATTCTAGCCCAATTTTCAAGGCCAATTCCAGCCGAATTTCCAAGGCCCAAACCCGGCCCAATTTCAAGGTCTAAATCCGGCCTACATTTCAAGGCTTAAACCCGGCCCAATTTCAAGGCCCAAATCTGGCCCAACTTCAAGGTTTAAATTTGACCCATATCTCAAGGCCCAAACCCGATCCATCTCTAAGGCCCAAATACGGCCCATTACCTCAATTTGATCCCGATTTAGTTTTAAATCAATTTCAAATCAATTCAATTCTATTCCAATTCAAATTCAATTTCAAACTCCAAATCAATTTAATTTCAATCCAAAATCCCGTTTAACTCCAATTAAATTCAATTCCAATTTGATTCACTGTTCATCTCGATCCCAATTCGATTCAAAATTCATTCAATTCCATTCAAATTCAATCTCAATTCCAATACAAATTCATTCCAATTCCAATTCATTTCAAATTTCAACTCAATGCGAAAATTCAGTCAATTCCAATTTCACTCAAAAATTCATTCTATTTCAATTCATTTCAAAATTCAATCCAATTGCAATTCAATTTCAATTCCAAATAACTCCCAATTCAATTTCAATTTCAATTTCAATTCAAATTCAACTTCAATTCCAAATCCATTCAATTTAAGTCAAATTCAATTTTATATCAATTTCAATCCGATCCAATTTCAATCCAATTCCAACTCAATAAAAATTCATTTCAATCTCAAATAATTACAAATTTCATACCCCAAACTCCAAATATTTCATAGACTCAAATCATCCCCAAAATCTAATTACCCCGCACAATCAAATGTCTCACAGACCGAGTGTCTCACAGACTTTGTCATCCCAACGATTTGAATGTCTCACAGACATGTGCGTCTTACAGACCCGAGTGTCTCACAGACCCGAGCGTCTCACAGACCCGAGCGTCTCACAGACTTCGATATCTTAGGGTTTCAAACGTCTCACAGACCCGAGCGTCTCACAGACTTTGATATCTCATGAACATCCCAAATGTCTCCTAGACCCGAGTGTCTCACAGACTAACCTCTCAAACATCTCAAAAACCTTCAAAACCCCTAAAACTGTGAACTACGTAAGGTCTGATCTCAACAGGGAGTTGAGTACGTAGGCAGCCCATCTAGGGTGCAACCCCACTCCAAACAAAAAAACCCATTTTCCCCCTCTAAGGTGGCTCTCATATCTCTCAAACGCTCAAACCTTATTCGGCTACCACAAACTTCAAACCATCAGACTCCAAGCTTTGTCTATTCACTTAACCTCAGACTTTTCTCCTAATCTTTCATTCTATACTCATTCGAATTCATCAATTCTTCTTCTTGGTGCTAGCTTGGCAGAAAAGCTCGCCTCATCCACTCGTTTTCTCTCCTTCTGTCCTAATCTTATCCTTGGCTTTTAAATGAATCTCTCCAAAAAGGTTTTGAAAGAAGGTAATCTCGACAATTGGAGACCGAGGTTTCCTCGGGCACCAATCCGAAGTCGTGGTCATTGCCACTTCAAGGGGTGTAACCCAGTGCGAACCCACAATAGAATCTCTTATCTTACCAGATAAGTCCTATCCATAGGCAACAAATTCAGAGTCAACCAACGGTTCTTAGAACCCTCATTCCTTTCCTTCCTAGTATCTTAGGTCATCTTAGGTGGCGACTCTAGTCAATTCCACCCTTAGGGCATAAGTCCGCGTGGAGCTCATCGAGAGCGGGTGTAGTGTTCACTAACACTCTCCATTAAGCTTTCTGGGAAAGACGGGCGATGAAGTAGGTATTTGAGGGATGCCAGAATAACGAATTTTCACCCTCCACAGAATGGCATTTTAGGATCTAGGCTTTTCAGTCAAGAACCATATTTAGATAGACCCCTCTCATACTGAAAAATCACCCTCCACAGTAGGGTGACGGAGATTGAGTGAATTTTTTAGTGTAATATCTCAATCGAAAAGGAGTTTCCAGTTTGAGTTTATCAAGTGTCTTCCTCAACTATCAAGTAGTTCACTTAGGATAACAATACGTCCACGACTGGTCAGGGACGCATCAGGAGCACTAGCCAATTTCAATTACTATAGGGGTTATTGGGGAACTGCTTTCGATGCTAGTAAAGGAATGTTTTGAGCTACCTATTATTTTGATCTTTGTTGATGTTTCTGCTAACAGGTTAATGTTATTAATTTGGTCATTTTTTGTATGTCGAATGCTTGGTAGACAGGGGCGTATCCAAGGGGGTACACGTGGGGTCACGTGACCCCACGTTTTTTAAAGAATTTAGAGATTCCTATATGTAAAATAATTAGAATTTATATGTATATAGTATAGTGACCCCATGTGTCATAGAGTTGTTGGTGGTGTAGTGGTAAGGGGTAGAAGTATTGAGTAAATTATACTAGGTTCAAACCCAACTATGAGCAAATATGTTAAATTTTTTTCCTTCAAACAATAGTGACCCCACATACTTAATATTCTGGCTCCGCCCCTGTTGGTAGATGATGATGGACTTATTCAAGGATCCTGTGTGGAAAGAATGCTTTTCACTTAGAAGTAAACCACACATCACTAGTAGAAAAATGACCTATTTTGGCGTTTCTAAGGGGCTTATTTCGGCGGTTGTAAACCGTCAAAATGAGCACCACCAAAATAGGTATATCTATCTCGGCAGTTGTAACTACAAACTGCCGAAATAGGTAGTTGTGAAAACCAAAATCTAACCACATCTATCTCGGCAGTTTTTAGCTTACAAGCATCGAGATAGACGCAGGGTCGGTCCCTTGGGCAGTCAATACCAGAAGGCTTTCTGTGATAGACCGACCTTAGACCAGGGTCAGTCCCTGGGTCGGTCCGTTCCAGAATACATTCTGGTATTGACCGCCCTAGGGACCGACCCCTGGACCTACCCCGGGACCGACCCTAAGACTGACCCCGGGACCGGCACTTTGTCTATCTCGGCGGTTGTAAGCTAAGAACCGCCGAGATAGGCCCTACTTATGTAACTATTTTCGCGGTTCTTAGCTTAGAACCGCCGAAATAGCTCCCATTTTTCTATCCAAGCTTATATATTCGCCACAACACACTAAATGATTCAATGAGACCTGTAATATAGCTGTATCCACACATGGCGCTCCAGCACACATTCATAAAGTTCTACAAGCGCCCAATATCAACAACGCACCTCAAATGAGATTAAACAAATCAATGCAAACATTTACACACTTTCATTACAAAGAGAAAACCAAATCACCATTCAAATCTACCATTACACCATCCACAGATGTACAAAATTACAATTACATTATACAAAAAGTACATAAATCATCTTCATCATCAACAATTCATTAAACTTGTGCAGATGAACTCCGACTATTCCTCAAGCATTTCAGCTATATCTATGGATCTTGATATTGACCACCTTGGAGCAATTCCTCGTAAGCCTTGAAAAAAATCGAACATTAATTTAAAACCTACAAGTCTAACAACATTTAAAGAGCTTAACTGAAACTTTCAGAGAATGTTACCTTGTATAACGAGTGCTTTGGTAAAAGGGATGACGCTGCTACTATGTCATGCATAAATCTCATGACATAGTATCCACATTATGAACCCCCAGGCTGCACCGGACACAATACATACACACATATTGAAAATTATAAACTAATATTGACATTATCACACAAATTTAGCAATTAAGAGTACTATAAATAGGTTCCAAGGGATGTTATTCTTCAATGGTTTGTTCATTGACATGGAGCAGCTCTCATGGAACTATATACATCAGCAATACAGTTGTAAATATCAGTAGGAAGTTTTGAAACAATTGTTAAGTGATAACAATTGTTGTTTAAGATAACAAACTTACCTCAATATTGTGTTGACGATCTTTGGTCTCTTGACACCCCTACCAAGTGAGTCAAATTGCAAGACTCGTGGGTGCTTCATCACCAGCACAAGCAATGGCCAATGCCGACTATTCACAAATTACCCAACGTGTTGAAATCATTAAACAACTAGCACAATTTATAAATAGTGTATATTGAGAAAAATAGTCAAAGAGCATACCCTTGATGATATGGTAGCATAATAAATGACTTGTTTGCACATTCAAAGATGACATTTGTCAGATATTGCATAAGGCCTCGCATGTCACTTGTCAGATAGGTTTCACAACACATAGCAGGACACAGGAATCCGAAACTGTGATCTTCGTAGACTTTGATCACCTTATTATGCACATGCTGCACCATGAAGACAATATCATTAGTTATTTACTTTTAACTCAATTATCTAATTCATCACCAATCAATGCATTCAAATTATAAAAGGTAGATGTCACTCACATGGCGATAACTTGATAATCGACACATTTAACCAATCCCTCGTGAAACATTCAACAAAGTCGGACATATATATCATAAATCGATGTGTATCTCCTGCTTCAACTTGATAGTGAAATCTCCCCTCGTGATCTTCCACAGTGATCAAATCATTGTGAGGTGGCATCAGCAGTAACGATGAGCGGAGAATTTTCATATTAGTTGACAAGCCAGCCTATATCCTCTGCTCCACCAAATCAGGTCTAATCACGAAATTGGTGGATGCCTTCGATTGAACAGGTGTAGCAATTCTTTTTCCTTTTCCCTTATTAGTCTTTGGTTGACTCATTTCCTATGATATTGAATAATTAAGTATACAGATGCAAAGGATATTGGTCATCAATAGTTTAGAGCAATAATTATAAATAATTACTTGCCTAGGGAGTTTGATCAATCGAATTGACCACTGCAATGTCATAGTCTGGGCAGAATGCGGTGTATATCTCTGTGGGGCTGGCACCGGTAAACATACGTCACCATGCTCTGCAACAAAGTTATCTAGAAGCACCCGTGCATGGTACTGTCGCAGTGGTTCACCATTCACAATATCATTTGCAGTTGAGGGGAAAATTTTACCCTATCCCACCATGACCTCTTCATCTCCAGATTGTAAAAACAACGTGCACTCAATGGATGACTAAATGTTATGTGGAACTTTTTTTAATGAAAATTGTGAAATCCTAGTTCTATGATGATATTAATGATCAAGTGAAAAATCTTAATCGTCATATATTTAATTTAAATGTGGGACTAACCTTTAGAGATGCATGGGGAAATGGCTCAACCGAGTGGACACTACTTCCCAATACTGGTGTACTCTGCTGTTGAATGGGTGACTCAACTGGTGGTCGAGAAACCTCTTGAATGCTAGGCCTCTGTGACTGATAAATAGACATAGCATGAGCAATCCTCTCATCATCTTCTTCATTTCAGAGATCACTCTCAGGTGCTCCTCGTAAGTGATCGTCCTCCCTTGTGCTTTTCTAGACCCTGGTAAGCTAAATGCCTGGCGGATACCAATGTGCCCACCAAACCCAATGGCATGACCTGGATGATCCTTCTTTCCAAGAGCACATGTAAGAGGATCATCATTCCTCTCTGAAGTCTAGGTACCCTGGGTGAGCTGAGAGCTTAAGTCACCCTAATGCAACACACAAATATAGTTATTAATTTATCATAAGTTCATATACAAATGAAATGACCACTTTCACTAAAAATGAAATGATATTACTAACCATTTGAGCAATAACTACTCTCGTGGCATCGTCATATTGAGGATTTTCGGGAGTCAAGTTCTTCATAATGTGGCTTAGCTCCCAGACTTTCATTCTTTTGCCTCTGGTATCCAATGAGCCATCAGTGGGCAGATATCCCTTTTGCTCCCATTTTGGTACCCGCTGAGCAATACTTTTTTCACCTAAGTGGTGAGGGTATAGATTTTTCTTGGCATTTGCTTGCTGTTTCTCACAGAGAGCCTACATAAATTAATATGATCAAGTTTAGTTAAATTAAACACGTAACGGACATAAGAAAGTGTAACATATGTATGTATGACAATAAAATGCATCTGGAACTCAGGTGTGTGATGATGCTCAAAAAATTATATCCATTGCTCTTCGGTGATGCCTTCATAAATCTCCCATGGTGGCCTTTCACCGCCAACATCATGATCTGGATCATCTAGATCTTGTGGAGTAGGCATCTTGTAAATGAACTTGTCAGCCAACTTATTCTTGTGGTCCTGGAATTGTTTTGACATTGATTATAGCACATCATTTTTAAGTACGGGATCCACGAAGAAACGAGCCTACATAAATGATTAATCAGTTAGTAAAAAGAACATAAATATTCTATTATTTTATAGCATCACACTAATAATGTAGAGATTTGCCTGAAGACGCTCAAACATAGTATCCTTCAATGCTTGAGGCATTTGCTTCCATTGTGGTTTATGTTACAGTATGTCTTCACCAAATGACTACTATAAGCGGTGAAGTCATTCTTCCAATTGCCGTGAGGTTGGTTGTACTCATTGAATTGGACCGGTTTTGTAGGAGGGCCCTTGTTAGCCTTCAGCGTACATGTGGGACCTCTCTTCTTTGGCTTCTTGGCCTCTGGGGGCAACTGGTGGCTCTTCAGTTTGCTGTGAAGGGCCAGCCTTAGTCTCGCGTGTAGCTAGATGATCGCTCTTCTTCTTCTTCCTGCCTCTTGTGACCCGCTTACTTGGTTTCTCCTGCTGTGGCTCAGCCTCTCCAGTCATGAGAAACTGTCAGACAAGGTCATCCATAGGGTGATCATCCACTGTGAAAAATATAAAGCATTCTCATCAGATAAAGTCATTATATAAATAAACATAAATACCATGAACATATATAACAACAATAACACTTAAGATGACACAGTCTACATTCTACTAATAAAATTACCTGACAAAAATATCAATCATTTCATGTTTTCAACCCAAACACCCTCATCATGGTCTGATTGTGTGTAAAGCAAATCGTTTTCGGTAACATCAATCGAATCTGGTAATCTAGTAGGAAACAAGGGTGTTTCCTCTACCGTCTCATTGTCATCGTCATCCTCATTTTCATTTTCGATTACAACCGGCCTTCTTCCCAGAAGAACAACAGACCATCTGCAGTCCTTTGGATCCTCAACGTACCACACGTGTTCGCAATCCTTTCCTAGAAAAAATTTGTCATCCTTATAACCGACACGGGAAAGATCAACCAAGGTAAGCCCTCCATCATTTTGGTATCCACGTCGGTTGTCCACCCATTTGCATCAGAACAACAGGAAGGAAACAATATGGTAATCTAGTTCCCTAATGTCCTCGATGACACTATAATACCAACTAGAGTTCCTAACTGGTTGAGATCAGTTACCGCTATGGTACTCAGTGGGTGCAGCTTCAATTTTTACCCCCACTGTTCTGGTTTATCGATTTGGCATCTTGGCGCGTAGTGTAGTACGTATATCCACTAATATCATACCCCTCAAATGAGTAATATTTGTTTCAGGTCCGATTGCCAAACATTTGATCTCCTCACTTATAGCTTCAGGATCCGATGATGCTAATGTAAACACATGATCTTTGAACCATTGGAGAAAAACTCAGTTTTTGTCCTTTGTTAGCCAAATGTGGTCTTTCGTAGGATTTTGATGTCTTAACTCAACCATATGGGTTTCAAAATAAGGTTCAACAACCTAAGGTGTTGTAACACAAACAAATGTGCTTGATGAATAAGATGGCGTGGAACTTGAACAATCTTTCTGCCAATGATACCTTTACCCTTGAACCTATTGTAGTGTTCTGGTTTTGGGATACCAATTGACTCCGCCTCACTCAAATAATCGGTGACAAATTCTGTGACTTCCTTAATCACTGTTGCTTCAACAATGCTCCCTTCTGGTAGATACCTATTATTCATTCTACTTTTCAGCTACTTTTCAGAATACCCATGTACCGTTCAAAAGGGTACATGTACCGTAAGTATACCAGACCACGAATTGTATCTCTCAAACGAGTGCACACTTAGATGCACCATTATGTCAAAGAAAGATGGTAGAAAATACATCTCAAGTTGACATAACGTGACAACAATTTCACGTTGTAGATCATCTACAGAGGTAACGTCAATTGCCTTGGAGCAAACAGCGTTGAAGAAGAAACATAACAGAGTTAAAGCATTTCTGACATCAGATGGCAATATCCCTCGAATCGCAACTGGAAGAAGATGTAACATTAGTACATGATAATCGTGAGATTTCATGCCTAAAAGTTTCAAATCCTTCATCGATACAATGTTCTTCCAGTTTGAAGAGTACCCAGATGGTACTTTTACCGTATGCAGCATTTGCAGAAACTAATTTTTTCAACCTTTGAGAGCATGTAGCATGCAGAAGGTAGGTATATTTGTATCCCATTCTCTTGTGGGTGTAACTCCTTTCGTATACCCATGATTTGCATGTTTTTTCTGACTTTCAATCCGTCTTTTGTTTTACCGGGTATGTTGAGCAAAGTCCCACTCACTGCCTCACTAACGTTCTTCACAATGTGCATGATGTCTAAGCAGTGTCTCACAGGAAGATGACGCCAATGAGGTAGATCCCAAATAATGGAACACTTTTTCAAATGTTCTTTGCTGGTTTTGATGTGTTTCCAAATTCATTTGCAATGTGCTTAACCTTTTTGTACACTTCCTCAGAGCTCAGAGGTAGACGGGCCACACGAGTTTCAGCCTGACCATTGAACAGCTTTCTCTTTGTTACTCGATAAGGGTGATCTTCGCCGAAGACCTGGCAATTTGGATCGATGGGTTGGGTTGATATCAACCCTAACTCAACCCATTTAAAATATCATCAACCCAACCCAACCCAAAAATGGATGGGTCAGTGAATCATGACCCTAACCTAACCCACTTAAAATCCTTCAACCCTAACCCAACCCAACCAACCCATTTTTTAAGCATATAATAGTTTAGAAGGATTAGGAGTAGAAATTTATAAAAAAAATTCAAAAACATCCAGTGCGAGCTGGCACACAAATTAGGATGGAACAAAAGAAAGAGAAGTAATCTTGCTTGATCAACCCAACTTTAAATGAATGTCATGTTATGTGAAGAATCTAGAGTACTACGGGGAGGCTTATGTGTACAAATGGTTCTTCAAACTTTGAAATTTCCCATGAAAATAATAAGTCGTACTTTATCAGTAAGTTTATTTTTATCATCTGAGCCTAGAGCTCTACCTTTATTGGGGAGGAATCCTATATAGGTATGCACATGATCCTAGTGCCCTTAATAAGAAAAAAGGAACAAAAATGAAAATCTTATTATACATTAGAGAAATACACTAAAGATAAATCTTCTGAATTTATAAATAATTTAAAAAGTGAGTGCTCAATGCCTTTAAAAACTGAGTGCTCATGCTTGAGAAAAGTACAATCATAATCATTTAATCGTTACCCATAGTTGATAAACTTTTATGTAGCAAGCTATCCGCATTGCTGGCCTCAGAATTCACTGAGAGGTCTATAATCAAGATCCTACTTACAAAAAATGTATATCACCTACTTTTGTTCACCATTCTAGATAATCTAAACATACCTATGTTCTCAAGAACGTAATGCCAGTGAGAATAAGAAAAACAAACCTGGGGTAGAGATGAAGAGCGACATAGACATTAACAACGGTGTATAGAATAAAGATGGATGTGAGTCTACAAGATGAAAGCATTAAGGTTTTCAACATTATGTTAAGGTCTGGTTAGGCCCTTTGTTTGATATGCAGCTGGTTGAGCCATCTGCTTAGTTAAGATTGTGTGTTATTATTAAGGGTTGGAGTCCAACTGCACGTGGGCTTAAGACTAAGGTGTAATTTGATCTGAAAATAATATATATACATATATGTGAATTAATATTTTTATTTTTTATTATTAACAAATATATTTTCGGGCTTCGGGTTGGGTCATGGGTTTAGATCTCTACCCTAACCCAACCCACAAAATTATCCTATTACCCTAACCCAACCAAAAAAATAAATGGGTCAATAATCATGACCCTAACCCGAAAAAGTATGGGTTGGGTTCGGGTTGGGTTTTAGGTTGGGTCAAAATTGCCAGGGCAGAAGACGTCGATGACACATATAAACATTCTTTCCATAATGTTTTAAACGGTCTGAACCAATGTCTTCCTCGCATACAGGACATGCAATTATTCCTTCAGCCGTGTAATCGGATAAGTTCCCATACGCAGGGAAGTCGTTGACAGTACAGAACAACAAAGCCTTGAGCATGAAATTTTCTCTTGCATAAGCATCATATACCACGGTTCCCTCATTCCACAATAACTTCATATCATCAATCAGAGGGGTAAGACACACATCAATGCTATTACCTAGCTGCTTGGGACCTGATATTAGGAGCGATAACATGATGTACTTTTGTTTGATACACAACCACGAGGGTAAATTGTAGAACACTAGTAGAACAGGTCATGTACTGTGTTGACTACTCAACATGCCATACGGGTTCATTCCATCAGTACATAACCCAAGTCTCAGATTCCTAGCTTCATGTCCGAAATGTTCTTTGTACCGTCTGTTGATGTTTCTCCACTGAGGCCCATCTACTGGATGTCTTAGTTTTTCATCACTTTTTCTGCTCTCTGCGTGCCACCGTAAGTTCTTTGCATCTTTCAGATTGGAAAACAACCTTTTGAACCTAGGTATGATTGGTAAATACCATAAAAGTTTAGCCGAGGACTTTTTTTCTGAGGGATGAGGAGTCACCATCCTTGAGCTTGTATCGAAACAATGAGCATTTCGGACAGTTGTCTAGGTGTTCGTAATCACTAATCACCCCTATACAACACACAATTGTTGGGACATGCATGTATCTTCTTATACTCAATCCCATTGGGCACATCCATTTCTTCGCCTCATAAGTGGTGGTAGGGAGACCGTTCCCATCTGAAGGCATATCATGAACCAACTCAAGAAATGCCGTGAAACTCTTGTCACTCCATCCATATCTCCCCTTCAAGTTGAACAAATTCAGTACAACCGTTAATTTTGTGTACTTCATGCACGTAGTGTACAAGGCTGTCTTGGACGCATCCAATAAAATCTTTGATACTCATTTGGCATGTCGATGAAATTCTCCTCGACATTATCAAGCGTATCATCCATTCGCTCATCGTGGTAAGTCGTCTCACTATCAACATTGACTCCTGAATTACTCAAGAATTGATCCGACTCGTTGGTAGTATCGAAGGTCTGCTCGGTTCTTGAGTGACACCGATCATGACTGTAGGAAGTTGAAGCATTATCTTCAACAGGTTCTCCATGAAAATTCCATCTTCTGTAATGTGGCATGAAACCACGGGTCTTTAGATGGAATTGTACGATGTCAATGCTTGAATATTGTCTAGCCACACTACAATCAACAGAAGGGCATGTAATTTTCACCGTATTTGTCCCGTCCTTGTGTTGCACTGCAGCTTTGTAAAACTCTTTCAACATCTTGTGAAAGTGTTCCCCCGATCACCATACATCCAGTCACGCACCATACTATATGTGCAACAGATCATAGGTGTGAGTTATAGTCTACGTAAAACTAAAATATTTATGTAATATGGTCTGTATTTAGTTGCACATGTTTATTTCCTAATGGAGCATGACTGGGATGATTGTCAAGTAGTCTAGCCTAACTCTAAGGTTCAAAAAACAAAATAAACTAGCATTTTAATTTAAACAAATCGTTGCACTTTTAAAATAGAGACCGGTGTTAAATATTGAGACAAAATACATCATTACGAAAACATTTCTAGAAAAAATTCGGCATGACCCTCGCATAATTGTACACATCCCATGCTTATTATTAAGAACTCACCAAAGTCATCACAACCACAAATATTCCAACAATGGTAGAAACTCAACTAAATACAAATTCAATCATCAAACCACATTTAAGAAAAATTAATTCTTTACTGGCTAATTGGCAAACAATGGCAAATTCAGATCAAGAAACCAACATTTTCAAACCACATTCTCACTAGATAATTGGCAACAATAATCAAACTATATTTTCAATTCTGCACTGATTAAGTTCGAACCGGTTCAAAGATTAAAACAAAATATGAAGTTAAAATACTACTTGTTTCTTCAGGATTTATAGAGAGAGGGGAGACTGGTGTCCAAAAGGTAGGCTAGTGTGCGAGAGATGCAGCAGTACCACTTTTAATATGTCTCTGTAAAGGCATAAAGAAATAAATTAGAAAATACACGCATAGCAAGTATGCTCATTATTCATAGTTAAGTTTGCAAAATTATAGTGAGTGAAGAAAATTAATGAAAAGATAAGTTAAAGTATATTACCGGTATCCAATATGAACTGCTTTCAGCCCTGTTTCCAATCTAGCATATAAGAGACGTAAATGCTCCTAAATTATCGCTAGAAAGGGCACAAACAATACATTTTTAAGTAAATTACTGATAAACCCCTTGAGGTTTCAGGATATTACTAGTAACCCCCTTATGTTTTTTTATAATTATTAGCAACCCCCCTGAGGTAATGACATCCTTGACTTTGAGACTCCGAAGTGTAACTCTGTTAGCCTGACGTTTACTACTTACTGACATGTAAGGTAATCAAAATTTAAAATGCCACCAAGGAAACAACGTGCTAAATCATCATTTTTCTAACTTAATCAAACTCTCTCTCTCTCTCTCTCTCTCTCTCTCTCATTCCCCTTTCCTAATTATGAAATTCTTAAAAAAATAAAATTTCCCATTTATCCTCGCCACGAGTTTAGAACTCTCTCCCGACTGCATCAAGAATCCTAAATCACGCAACCCTTAGTCTCACATTTCTCCTCTTCCTCCTTTGTGTACTATTGATGACAGGCGAATTCAGGTGACCTAAATCGAAAGCCCCAAATCGATATACATGGAGGTACACCATCCTTACTCTCCCGCTTCCTCCTCTCTCTCTATTACAAAACATCACTCTCATTCTTTTCATTTTGTAGTGACTAAAGCTGTAATGGATGAGGGTGAAATGTATTGATATAGTGTCTATTTGATTTTGCTAGTTTTCCTAAAAAAATGCCCAACCCTAACTTCCGTTTCTTCTCTTCCTCCTTTGTATACCACTAATTACTATAAAAAAATGTCGGGTAGTGTTTTGATCGAGTGATTTTGTCTAATCTGTAGTGATCTGATTTTTTTGTTGTGGTCTGATTTTGTCATTTCTACCAAGATAGATGTAATTAAGTGAGCGTTTAAGTGATGAGTAATTAAGTGAGTATGTTTCCAGTAATCTATTGTGGTCTGATTTTTTGTCTAATATGTGGTGGTATGATTTTTTGTCTAATCTGTTGTGGTCTGATTTTGGCTAATCTGTTGTGGTTTGATTTTGTCTAATCTGTTGTGGTCTAATTTTGTCTAATCTGTTGTGGTCTGATTTTTTGTTGATGGTCTTTCTACATTATTGCAGTTTGATACATAGTGGCTAGCAATACATTATTGGGAGTTTGAGTACGACATTCTTGATGTTGATCTGGACGAGTTCCTCGGTTTTGACTTGCTTACTGCCCTGGAAACAGAAGTAGATAAGCAGGGTGTGCTCCCCTGCAAGACACCCATCATTAAGTTCAAACATCCACAATCCAGGAACTTGATATCTATCAATAGTGATAGGGACTTAATGGAGATGTTTCTGTTGTACCGGGGTAAAAAAGATATTAACATATATGTTGAAGCCAGCTCTGAGCCGTCCAATTTGGTGAAAATTTGGATGGATTGGAGAAACAAGTACAAGGATAATGAGACGAGAAGGGCTGACTCCTCCGGTGATTCAAATAGTGAAAGTGAAATGCACAATGATCCAGGCAGCGAAGATAGTGTGGAAATCCTAGATGTTGAGAGTCATGTCCCACTTGCTACTATGGAGGCGGGTGAGTGGGAAATGTTATAAGGTGGTGAAAAAGAACCAGATGCACCCAAGGATAATGTACCTATTCCAAATCATCCTGGGCAAGATGTGTTGAATGCTAATGATTTAACCCAAGCTTCTTATGCCGAGCCAACTCAAGAACCTAATGCTGAAAACCTGAATGAAGAGTGTAATCTAGAGGCTGAAGACAGACAGAGTGGGGAAACCGGTGAAGATGCATTTTTAGAGGATTCTTGGCATGATAATGATTCAGGTGAGAATGATTGGCTATACGATGACAAAAATGAGGAAGTTGCGGGGGATGCGGTTGTTGAGGGTGTCCTTGATGAGGATGAAACTGGGAATTTAGAGCATGTCTAAGAAGGTGGCTACTTCTCATGTGATGAGGAAGATGAGATCCCATCGGTTGCCCCCTACATATAGAATGACAAGTGGTTTGAGTTTGCGAGTGATGGTTCCGTTGCTTTAGAAGTTGGACATTTGTTTACAAGTAAGAAGAATTTTTTGAATGTGAAGGAGGAATATTGTTGTGGCTATGGGTTTGAAATGCTGAGACAAAAGAATGAAAGAGATAGGTTTTCCTCTATATGTGACAACAATGTGGAATGCCCTTGGAGGATACATGCTAGTTTGTTATTGGATGGGATTACATTTCAGATTAAAACACTTCGCCCTGACCACACATGCACAAGGGTTCTATACAGCAAAGCAGTCATAGTTAGGAAGATTATGGAGCACATAAAAGAAGATGTTAAAGCTAATAGGGACATTCCTATTAGTGCTCTAAAGGTGATTCTTCAGCGGAAAAAGGGTGTTGAAGCACCATACTTTTCACTATATAGAGCAAGGAGGAACATATTGGAGGAGCTAGATGGCAGCCACGATAAATCATTTGCCCATCTCTACCAATATACACAGATTGTGTTAGAAAGGAACCCTGGTAGTGGACATCCAATATGATCATGCTCCAAATCATCCTCGTGTTTTCAGGAGGATGTTTATATGCTACGCAGCACTCAAAGATGGATTTGCTCTTGGTTACAGATCATTCCTGGGTGTTGATGGGTGTCATCTAAAAGGACCCTTTGGTGGAGTGCTGCTTAGTGAAATAGCAGTTGATGCAAACAATCGATTTTTTCCATTAGCGTTCGCTGTTGTATTGAGTGAAACAACTGCAACTTGGAAATATTTCTTCCAAAATTTGAAGAAGGTTGCTCCTTACGAAGAGCGGAAGAAATGGATTATAATTTCTGATAGGCAAAAGGTAATTATTGTTAAGTTATTGAACTGTAATTTATTATAGCTAAATTATTATAAAACTTATCATATGTACATGTCTAACATTGTTTGTTGTGTGATTCCTTATTGGCAAGGTGTTGATCCAGCATTAACTAGTGAGCTACCGGAAGTGACAAGAAGAATATGCTGCAGACACCTATATGCAAACTTCATAAAAGATAATCCCGGGTCAATATTGAAGAAACATTTTTGGGCTACTACACATGCATACAACAAGAAGGACTTCAGTGATGGCATAACTGCTATAAAAAAACTTTTCCTTACAAGCATACAACTACCTGAGGAACGTTGATGATGATTTGTGGTGCAGACATAAGATGCTATTTTATGTGAAGTCTTTTGAGGTAACTACCAACTTTGTAGAGTCTTCTAACTCTAAGTTGGGTGATTCAAGAGAGAAACCTATTTTAGTGTTGTTGGAGGATATTAGAAGAAGGCTCATGGTCAAATTAGAGAAAAGGAAGGAAGATGTACGGAAGTGGAAAAATAGTATATCACCAGTTGCGAAGAAGCTTAGTGACATTAGGGTAAACCAAGGAAGACACTTGATGTAAGAGCTGATGGTCACATGAAATTTGAAGTAGGACCTTATGATTTGTATTATGTGGTTGATTTAGTTGAAAGAAGCTGTGATTGCATGACTTGGGTTATATCTGGAATTCCATGTACCCATGTCATTGCTGCCATAAGATATCTTAGAAGGGACCCCATTGAATTTGTTCATGAGTGTTACAGTAAGGATGCGTACATACATACTTACTCGAAGAGTATTACCTCAATACCTCATGTTTCTATGTGGCCTGAATCTGGGTCAACTGATATGGATCCACCACCCCTTCAGAGGATGCCTAGTAAACCTAAAAAACAATGAAGGCTAGAAGAAGGAGAGGAGATTCATTTTCATAGGTCTACCATTGTGCATTGTAGTGTGTGTAAGCAACCTGGACATAACAAAAAAGGTTGCTTGCATAACAAGAACAGAGTTGGGGGTAAAGGGAAAAATACACCAAAGGCAAAAAGAAAGATGTTGGAAGTTCTTCTGTAACTAGGTATGTGACTATCCTTTAATGGTAATTGCAGTGTTGTAGCAAAAAAGTCTTCTATAAAGGTTATTAAAAATGTGTTACTATCCAACATTGTAGGATGACAAAGAAGGATTTAAAAAAGAAAAGTATCTAAAAAGCGAGCTCAAGATAGAAACACTGATGGTGCGGAGGCAAGTTCTTCCTAAAAGAGAAGGAGAGTTGATGGGGAGGAGTCGACGAGGAACTAACAAATGAACATAGCAAATGAACACAAAGTATACTTTTGTAGTTTTTTAGTGCAGTGTAGACTTTAGGAATTAACTCCTTTTTTGAGTGATGAAGTGAGTTGTATATTGTTGCTCTACTTTGGTCATTGGTGGTTGCAGAATGTATATTGTGAGTGGTTGGAATTGGTGTAATTTAAACAATTGAGAAAGAAATTAATACTCAAAATATCCGTCGGGCTGCAAATAAAACCCGGTCGCAGTAGTATAGTAAGATACAGAAGCGGCCGGGGTCAAACCGTGGGACTTATAGCGAAATAATATAGTACCTAAGCTTGTCACAAAGGGGGGAATTAATTGACTTGTTTTTGAAAAATAAAAAAACTAAAAAGATTAACTGAGTTGAAGATAAATTAAACGGAACTCCGGGTTCAGGTTTATATAATCTGATTAATTATGCTATCTCTACCGGTTTATTATAATAGTTTGGCAAAATTCCTGTTATTATCCTAAGGACTAATCATAGACTCATAAGAACTCGTTTACCAGAAAATGCAAGGTCCGATGAAAACTCAAGAAAGCACTAGTAAACGAAAATTAAGTGCGAGGAATTATATTCTTGCAAATGAGTACTAACTTATCCGATGAAAATAAGTTTCCTACAGATTTACGGCTTAATTAACCTATTTGTTTATCACCGATCAGATTAAAACAGATTTAGTAAAGCTTTTTAATAAATCGATGAAATTTATTAAAAAGGTGAGAGATAAACTTTAATCGTAACAAACTGTATTTATTTTAACCGGTAGAAATATAGATTACATAATTAAACAAATTACGGCTAAACCTTCGCCCGGAGTAAATCCTCTTAGCCCAACATAATTAAAAAGACAGAATAAGAAGTAAAAGAAATCATCTGGGAAAGATAATTAGTTCAGCTCCACTATCTTGACCGCTAATATTCGGGCAGAGGTTGGACAGAACAACGGTATGGAAATGGAATGTTTTTATGAAATGAGGTGTTGTATGGAATTTATGTGGATAATATGTGGATGAGATGTATGATTTTTGGAGAGTTTTATGGTATTTTTATGGAGGGAAAATGGCATAAGTTTGGGGTGGAATGAGATATCATTTAATGGAGGTTTGGAGGTGTATTTATAGAGAAATATAGGTAAAAGGGGGAGGTAAGGCGGTGGTGTTAACGTGTGAAGAGATAATGATTTTATCTCTTCACACGCTGCTGTTGCGCCCTGTATGCTGGCAAGATCGACATGTCCGGACCACCGTCCGGACCAGACTGGTCCGGACATGTCGATTTTTCTTCTATGGCGCGCTGGCATGTGTTGGTCCAGACCAGGTGATTCGGACACTGGTCCGGACCAAAGGTCAATTGCCTCTAAAATGTTCGTTTTAGCTCCGATTTGATCCCCGTCTGCGCCTATGCGTTTGTCTCTTCGTGTACTTTGCTCCTAGCTTGGTTTTCCTCATGTTTAACCAATAAATTTGTGAGGTAATCAATAAAACATAACTAGAGGAAAACTAACCAAAGTGGAGAAATGAGCAAGAAAAGTGCTAATATAATATATGAAATACACCTATAAAACATGCTCATTTGGACACTTATCACACCCCCACACTTATTTTTGCTTGTCCTCAAGCAAAACCATGTACCCAAGTAAGTAGGGAATGCTCAATACTAACAAATATTATTATGAAGGGTATGATAAGGAGGTGAACAGTTCAAGATCTTTAACTTTTTGAGGAGTGTGATCCATCAACTGCTGGTGGCATAGGTGTGCTCAAGTAAAATAAAATTAGAGTTTCGGGGTATGATCCAAAGTACTTCAATGCTTCTTTGTTTAGGTGACTCTGAGAACTTCTACCATGGCCAACTTCTCTCAAGAATGGGCATTGAGGAGAAAACAAAAGGAAAATAGATTTATGCATTTGTTTCACTTTTGCATAAGGGATGAGAAGATAAATGTAGGCATCACGCCTTTGTTTTAAGAACACTCAACTCTCTTTTGTTGGTTACCAATGGTGTCTCGCAAGTCCCTTATTTTTTTTTATTTTTTTAACAGAGAAGCACCCCTTAGCAATCCTAAGAGAGAAAACAGAAAGAAACCCTGAGCAATAAAATCCAACATTGCAGATCATTTGGTCACACCGCATAAAAATGCTCCTCAAAAGTAATCAAATTTTTGTACCCCTTTATCACACACAATTCATAACAGTATTTGTTTTTAAAGAGAACGACCTACATTAGCAGGGTCCATAATTTTAATTTTTGAACACATGCAAGATAAGCAGAGAGATTTAAACATTTTAAGCACAAAATGCCCCGAAAGGGCTCTTCCCCCACACTTAAGCTCAAGCAATGCCCTCATTGCGTAGATGGAATTAAATTAACAGGGCATGCAATTAATAAAGGAAAGAGTGTACTCCCCAATTTTCGTAGAGTGTATTGAGCTCCCCCACACTTGAGTGCAGCTGTGGAATGACATAAAATGTACCTGTAAAGAATATTCTATAGAGCCAGAAGAACTCAAGTAAAACCTGCATTTTATTATAACATATAAAAGTGAAATATAGTACAAAAGAAAACAGTAAATTAAAGGAAAGACAAAGATAGATAGTGGGTTGCCTCCCACCAAGCTGCCCGGGTTTAACGTCTCTAGCTAGACGCATTTGACCAAGTTTAGGTTGGAGAAGAGTTTGAGGACAAGGTATCTGAACAGCTGGCGTTAAGAAGTTTGCACACTTTCTTAAACTTATGACGTAGAGTTGTCGTCTTCTGTTCCTTTGGGCTGGAGGCTTCCTCGTGCTCCTGTAAAAAAGAAATTGTTAACAGAGCATTATTATTTTCAAGAATTCCGGCATACCTTTTTAGACGGGATCCATTGACTTTGAAGCATTCTCCTTTCTTATTCTGGAGTTCGTAAACACCAAAGGGAGTAGTTCCAACTACTTGGAATGGGCCAGTCCAGTGAGACTTGAGTTTTCCAGGAAATATTTTCAATCTGGAATTATAAAGCAGCACCCAGTCGCCACCGTTAAAGTCGCGTTTGTGGATCATTTGGTCATGGTGTTTCTTGGTACGCTCCTTGTATATTCTCGCACTGTGGTACGCCTGATCTCTTAACTCCTCGAGTTCAGAAAGTTGAAGCTTACGCTTTTCTCCTGCGGCTTCTATATCGAAGTTTAGGGCCATTGTGTCCCAATATGCCTTATGTTCAGCTCTACAGGCAGTGGCAATGATTTCCCATAGACAAGCTTAAAAGGAGACATCCCGATGGGAGTCTTGAATGCGGTGCGGTAAGCCCAAAGCGCATCATCTAACTTTAATGCCCAATCCTTTCGTGATGAGTTAACCGTTTTCTCCTGGAGAATCCATTTTAACTCATGGTTCGAAACTTCTGCCTGGGCCGTTTGTCTGGGGTGATAGGGTAGAGCTACCTTGTGACGTACCCCGATTTACCCATAACGCTTCAAATGATGGTTGCAGAAGTGGGATCCTCCGTCACTGATAATAATTCTAGGCACGCCAAACGGGTAAAGATGTGCTTTTTAAGGAATTTGGTTACGTCTTTGAATCAGCATGATGACAGGGTATGGCTTCTACCCATTTTGACACGTAATCCACTGCTGCCACTAGAACATTTTGGTGGCCCTGTGGAGGAGGAAAGGTCCCATAAAATCAATGCCCCAACAATCAAAAGAGTTCCACTTCAAGTATTCCTTGTGGGCATTTTCATGTCTCCTAGATGTGTTACCCCATTCTCTTAAATTATCACATTGGTGCAGAATTGGTAAACATCCTTGTGAAGAGTCGGCCAATAAATCCTGAGGCCAG